>CM058230.1:103792793-105099647 GCA_030180135.1 Orychophragmus violaceus | reverse complement strand
CTGTCCCACGGTGCATAGGAACACTCCACGATCAGTTTATCATATACCGTCATTTTGTTTTCACCCGTTTCCTCCACCACACCTCCTTACTGTCCATATGAGGGGTTTTGGTCATGGTACTTTCGAAAAAACTCGACCTGATTCTTCCCGGGCCATGAACACTTGGTTTTTCATGCACCGCGACTGTCCCACAGTGCATATGATCAGTCCACGATCAGTTTATCATATCCCGTCATTTTTTTCACCCGTTTCCTCCACCACACCTCCTTACTGTCTATATGAGGGGTTTTGGTCGTGGTACTTTCGAAAAAACTCGACCCGATCCTTCCCGGGACATGAACACTTGGTTTTTCCTGCACCGCGACTGTCCCATGGTGCATAGGATCAGTCCACGATCAGTTTATCATATCCCGTCATTTTTTTTCTCCTGTTTCCTCCACCACACCTCCTTACTGTCCAAATGAGGGGTTTTGGTCGTGGTACTTTCGAAAAAACTCGACCCGATTCTTCCCGGGCCATGAACACTTGGTTTTTCATGCACCGCGACTGTCCCATGGTGCATAGGATCAGTCCACGATCAGTTTATCATATACCGTCATTTTTTTCCACCTGTTTCCTACACCACACCTCCTTACTGTCCATATGAGGGGTTTTGGTCGTGGTACTTTCGAAAAAACTCGACCCGATTCTTCCCGGGCCATGAACACTTGGTTTTTCATGCACCGCGACTGTCCCACGGTGCATAGGATCAGTCCACGATCAGTTTATCTTATCCCGTCATTTTTTTCACCCGTTTCCTCCACCACACCTCCTTACTGTCCATATGAGGGCTTTTTGTCGTGGTACTTTCGAAAAAACTCGACCCGATTCTTCCCGGGCCATGAACACTTGGTTTTTCATGCACCGCGACTGTCCCACGGTGCATAGGATCAGTCCACGATCAGTTTATCATATACCGTCATTTTTTTCACCTGTTTCCTCCACCACACCTCCTTACTGTCCATATGAGGGGTTTTGGTCGTGGTACTTTCGAAAAAACTCGACCCGATTCTTCCCGGGCCATGAACACTTGGTTTTTCATGCACCGCGACTGTCCCACGGTGCATAGGATCAGTCCACGATCAGTTTATCATATACCGTCATTTTTTCACCTGTTTCCTCCACCACACCTCCTTACTGTCCATATGAGGGGTTTTGGTCGTGGTACTTTCGAAAAAACTCGACCCGATTCTTCTCGGGCCATGAACACTTGGTTTTTCATGCACCGCGACTGTCCCACGGTGCATAGGATCAGTCCACGATCAGTTTATCTTATCCCGTCATTTTTTCACCCGTTTCCTCCACCACACCTCCTTACTGTCCATATGAGGGGTTTTTGTCGTGGTACTTTCGAAAAAACTCGACCCGATTCTTCCCGGGCCATGAACACTTGGTTTTTCATGCACCGCGACTGTCCGACGGTGCATAGGATCAGTCCACGATCGGTTTATCATATACCGTCATTTTTTTTTCACATGTTTCCTCCACCACACCTCCTTACTGTCTATATGAGGCGTTTTGGTCGTGGTACTTTCGAAAAAACTCGACCCGATCCTTGCCGGGACATGAACACTTGGTTTTTCATGCACCGCGACTGTCCCACGGTGCATAGGAACACTCCACGATCAGTTTATCATATACCGTCATTTTGTTTTCACCCGTTTCCTCCACCACACCTCCTTACTGTCCATATGAGGGGTTTTGGTCATGGTACTTTCGAAAAAACTCGACCTGATTCTTCCCGGGCCATGAACACTTGGTTTTTCATGCACCGCGATTGTCCCACAGTACATAGGATCAGTCCACGATCAGTTTATCATATCCCGTCATTTTTTTCACCCGTTTCCTCCACCACACCTCCTTACTGTCTATATGAGGGGTTTTGGTCGTGGTACTTTCGAAAAAACTCGACCCGATCCTTCCCGGGACATGAACACTTGGTTTTTCATGCACCGCGACTGTCCCACGGTGCATAGGATCAGTCCACGATCAGTTTATCCTATCCCGTCATTTTTTTTTCACCTGTTTCCTCCACCACACCTCCTTACTGTCCATATGAGGGGTTTTGGTCGTGGTACTTTCGAAAAAACTCGACCCGATTCTTCCCGGGCCATGAACACTTGGTTTTTCAAGCACCGCGACTGTCCCACGGTGCATAGGATCAGTCCATGATCAGTTTATCATATCTCGTCATTTTTTTTTTCACCCGTTTCCTCCACCACACCTCCTTACTGTCTATATGAGGGGTTTTGGTCGTGGTACTTTCGAAAAAACTCGACCCGATCCTTCCCGGGACATGAACACTTGGTTTTTCATGCACCGCGACTATCCCACGGTGCATAGGACCAGTCCACGATCAGTTTATCCTATCCCATCATTTTTTTTACCTGTTTCCTCCACCACACCTCCTTACTGTCCATATGAGGGCTTTTTGTCGTGGTACTTTCGAAAAAACTCGACCCGATTCTTCCCGGGCCATGAACACTTGGTTTTTCATGCACCGCGACTGTCCCACGGTGCATAGGATTAGTCCATGATCAGTTTATCATATCCCGTCATTTTTTTCACCCGTTTCCTCCACCACACCTCCTTACTGTCTATATGAGGCGTTTTGGTCGTGGTACTTTCGAAAAAACTCGACCCGATCCTTCCCGGGACATGAACACTTGGTTTTTCATGCACCGCGACTGTCCCACGGTGCATAGGAACACTCCACGATCAGTTTATCATATACCGTCATTTTGTTTTCACCCGTTTCCTCCACCACACCTCCTTACTGTCCATATGAGGGGTTTTGGTCATGGTACTTTCGAAAAAACTCGACCTGATTCTTCCCGGGCCATGAACACTTGGTTTTTCATGCACCGCGACTGTCCCACAGTACATAGGATCAGTCCACGATCAGTTTATCATATCCCGTCATTTTTTTCACCCGTTTCCTCCACCACACCTCCTTACTGTCTATATGAGGGGTTTTGGTCGTGGTACTTTCGAAAAAACTCGACCCGATCCTTCCCGGGACATGAACACTTGGTTTTTCATGCACCGCGACTGTCCCACGGTGCATAGGATCAGTCCACGATCAGTTTATCCTATCCCGTCATTTTTTTTTTCACCTGTTTCCTCCACCACACCTCCTTACTGTCCATATGAGGGGTTTTGGTCGTGGTACTTTCGAAAAAACTCGACCCGATTCTTCCCGGGCCATGAACACTTGGTTTTTCATGCACCGCGACTGTCCCACGGTGCATAGGATCAGTCCACGATCAGTTTATCATATACCGTCATTTTTTCACCCGTTTCCTCCACCACACCTCCTTACTGTCCATATGAGGGGTTTTGGTCGTGGTACTTTCGAAAAAACTCGACCCGATTCTTCCCGGGCCATGAACACTTGGTTTTTCATGCACCGCGACTGTCCCACGGTGCATAGGATCAGTCCACGATCAGTTTATCATATCCCGTCATTTTTTTTCACCTGTTTCCTCCACCACACCTCCTTACTGTCTATATGAGGGGTTTTGGTCGTGGTACTTTCGAAAAAACTCGACCCGATCCTTACCGGGACATGAACACTTGGTTTTTCATGCACCGCGACTGTCCCACGGTGCATAGGATCAGTCCACGATCAGTTTATCATATCCCGTCATTTTTTTCACCCGTTTCCTCCACCACACCTCCTTACTGTCTATATGAGGGGTTTTGGTCGTGGTACTTTAGAAAAAACTCGACCCGATCCTTCCCGGGACATGAACACTTGGTTTTTCCTGCACCGCGACTGTCCCACGGTGCATAGGATCAGTCCACGATCAGTTTATCATATACCGTCATTTTTTTTCTCCTGTTTCCTCCACCACACCTCCTTACTGTCCATATGAGGGGTTTTGGTCGTGGTACTTTCGAAAAAACTCAACCCGATTCTTCCCGGGCCATGAACACTTGGTTTTTCATGCACCACGACTGTCCCATGGTGCATAGGATCAGTCCACGATCAGTTTATCATATACCGTCATTTTTTTCACCTGTTTCCACCACCACACCTCCTTACTGTCCATATGAGGGGTTTTGGTCGTGGTACTTTCGAAAAAACTCGACCCGATTCTTCCCGGGCCATGAACACTTGGTTTTTCATGCACCGCGACTGTCCCACGGTGCATAGGATTAGTCCATGATCAGTTTATCATATCCCGTCATTTTTTTCACCCGTTTCCTCCACCACACCTCCTTACTGTCTATATGAGGCGTTTTGGTCGTGGTACTTTCGAAAAAACTCGACCCGATCCTTCCCGGGACATGAACACTTGGTTTTTCATGCACCGCGACTGTCCCACGGTGCATAGGAACACTCCACGATCAGTTTATCATATACCGTCATTTTGTTTTCACCCGTTTCCTCCACCACACCTCCTTACTGTCCATATGAGGGGTTTTGGTCATGGTACTTTCGAAAAAACTCGACCTGATTCTTCCCGGGCCATGAACACTTGGTTTTTCATGCACCGCGACTGTCCCACAGTGCATATGATCAGTCCACGATCAGTTTATCATATCCCGTCATTTTTTTCACCCGTTTCCTCCACCACACCTCCTTACTGTCTATATGAGGGGTTTTGGTCGTGGTACTTTCGAAAAAACTCGACCCGATCCTTCCCGGGACATGAACACTTGGTTTTTCATGCACCGCGACTGTCCCACGGTGCATAGGATCAGTCCACGATCAGTTTATCATATACCGTCATTTTTTTTCACCCGTTTCCTCCACCACACCTCCTTACTGTCCATATGAGGGGTTTTGGTCGTGGTACTTTCGAAAAAACTCGACCCGATTCTTCCCGGGCCATGAACACTTGGTTTTTCATGCACCGCGACTGTCCCACGGTGCATAGGATCAGTCCACGATCAGTTTATCATATCCCGTCATTTTTTTCACCTGTTTCCTCCACCACACCTCCTTACTGTCTATATGAGGGGTTTTGGTCGTGGTACTTTCGAAAAAACTCGACCCGATCCTTCCCGGGACATGAACACTTGGTTTTTCATGCACCGCGACTGTCCCACGGTGCATAGGATCAGTCCACGATCAGTTTATCATATCCCGTCATTTTTTTCACCCGTTTCCTCCACCACACCTCCTTACTGTCTATATGAGGGGTTTTGGTCGTGGTACTTTAGAAAAAACTCGACCCGATCCTTCCCGGGACATGAACACTTGGTTTTTCCTGCACCGCGACTGTCCCACTGTGCATAGGATCAGTCCACGATCAGTTTATCATATACCGTCATTTTTTTCTCATGTTTCCTCCACCACACCTCCTTACTGTCCATATGAGGGGTTTTGGTCGTGGTACTTTCGAAAAAACTCAACCCGATCCTTCCCGGGCCATGAACACTTGGTTTTTCATGCACCGCGACTGTCCCACGGTGCATAGGATCAGTCCACGATCAGTTTATCATATACCGTCATTTTTTTCACTCGTTTCCTCCAACACACCTCCTTACTGTCCATATGAGGGGTTTTGGTCGTGGTACTTTCGAAAAAACTCGACCCGATTCTTCCCGGGCCATGAACACTTTGTTTTTCATGCACCGCGACTGTCCCACGGTGCATAGGATCAGTCCACGATCGGTTTATCATATACCGTCATTTTTTTTTCACATGTTTCCTCCACCACATCTCCTTACTGTCCATATGAGGGGTTTTGGTCGTGGTACTTTCGAAAAAACTCGAGCCGATCCTTCCCGGGACATGAACACTTGGTTTTTCATGCACCGCGACTGTCCCACGGTGCATAGGATCAGTCCACGATCAGTTTATCATATACCGTCATTTTTTTCACTCGTTTCCTCCAACACACCTCCTTACTGTCCATATGAGGGGTTTTGGTTGTGGTACTTTCGAAAAAACTCGACCCGATTCTTCCCGGGCCATGAACACTTTGTTTTTCATGTACCGCGACTGTCCCACGGTGCATAGGATCAGTCCACGATCAGTTTATCCTATCCCGTCATTCTTTTTCACCCGTTTCCTCCACCACACCTCCTTACTGTCTATATGAGGGGTTTTGGTCGTGGTACTTAAAAAACTCGACCCGATCCTTCCCGGGACATGAACACTTGGTTTTTCATGCACCGCGACTGTCCCACGGTGCATAGGATCAGTCCACGATCAGTTTATCATATACCGTCATTTTTTTCACCCGTTTCCTCCACCACACCTCCTTACTGTCCATATGAGGGGTTTTGGTCGTGGTACTTTCGAAAAAACTCGACCCGATTCTTCCCGGGCCATGAACACTTGGTTTTTCATGCACCGCGACTGTCCCACGGTGCATAGGATCAGTCCACGATCAGTTTATCATATCCCGTCATTTTTTTTCACCTGTTTCCTCCACCACACCTCCTTACTGTCTATATGAGGGGTTTTGGTCGTGGTACTTTCGAAAAAACTCGACCTGATCCTTCCCGGGACATGAACACTTGGTTTTTCATGCACCGCGACTGTCCCACGGTGCATAGGATCAGTCCACGATCAGTTTATCATATCCCGTCATTTTTTTCACCCGTTTCCTCCACCACACCTCCTTACTGTCTATATGAGGGGTTTTGGTCGTGGTACTTTAGAAAAAACTCGACCCGATCCTTCCCGGGACATGAACACTTGGTTTTTCCTGCACCGGGACTGTCCCACGGTGCATAGGATCAGTCCACGATCAGTTTATCATATACCGTCATTTTTTTTCTCCTGTTTCCTCCACCACACCTCCTTACTGTCCATATGAGGGGTTTTGGTCGTGGTACTTTCGAAAAAACTCAACCCGATTCTTCCCGGGCCATGAACACTTGGTTTTTCATGCACCACGACTGTCCCATGGTGCATAGGATCAGTCCACGATCAGTTTATCATATACCGTCATTTTTTTCACCTGTTTCCACCACCACACCTCCTTACTGTCCATATGAGGGGTTTTGGTCGTGGTACTTTCGAAAAAACTCGACCCGATTCTTCCCGGGCCATGAACACTTGGTTTTTCATGCACCGCGACTGTCCCACGGTGCATAGGATTAGTCCATGATCAGTTTATCATATCCCGTCATTTTTTTCACCCGTTTCCTCCACCACACCTCCTTACTGTCTATATGAGGCGTTTTGGTCGTGGTACTTTCGAAAAAACTCGACCCGATCCTTCCCGGGACATGAACACTTGGTTTTTCATGCACCGCGACTGTCCCACGGTGCATAGGAACACTCCACGATCAGTTTATCATATACCGTCATTTTGTTTTCACCCGTTTCCTCCACCACACCTCCTTACTGTCCATATGAGGGGTTTTGGTCATGGTACTTTCGAAAAAACTCGACCTGATTCTTCCCGGGCCATGAACACTTGGTTTTTCATGCACCGCGACTGTCCCACAGTGCATATGATCAGTCCACGATCAGTTTATCATATCCCGTCATTTTTTTCACCCGTTTCCTCCACCACACCTCCTTACTGTCTATATGAGGGGTTTTGGTCGTGGTACTTTCGAAAAAACTCGACCCGATCCTTCCCGGGACATGAACACTTGGTTTTTCCTGCACCGCGACTGTCCCATGGTGCATAGGATCAGTCCACGATCAGTTTATCATATCCCGTCATTTTTTTTCTCCTGTTTCCTCCACCACACCTCCTTACTGTCCAAATGAGGGGTTTTGGTCGTGGTACTTTCGAAAAAACTCGACCCGATTCTTCCCGGGCCATGAACACTTGGTTTTTCATGCACCGCGACTGTCCCATGGTGCATAGGATCAGTCCACGATCAGTTTATCATATACCGTCATTTTTTTCCACATGTTTCCTACACCACACCTCCTTACTGTCCATATGAGGGGTTTTGGTCGTGGTACTTTCGAAAAAACTCGACCCGATTCTTCCCGGGCCATGAACACTTGGTTTTTCATGTACCGCGACTGTCCCACGGTGCATAGGATCAGTCCACGATCAGTTTATCATATACCGTCATTTTTTCACCTGTTTCCTCCACCACACCTCCTTACTGTCCATATGAGAGGTTTTGGTCGTGGTACTTTCGAAAAAACTCGACCCGATTCTTCCCGGGCCATGAACACTTGGTTTTTCATGCACCGCGACTGTCCCACGGTGCATAGGATCAGTCCACGATCAGTTTATCTTATCCCGTCATTTTTTTCACCCGTTTCCTCCACCACACCTCCTTACTGTCCATATGAGGGCTTTTTGTCGTGGTACTTTCGAAAAAACTCGACCCGATTCTTCCCGGGCCATGAACACTTGGTTTTTCATGCACCGCGACTGTCCCACGGTGCATAGGATCAGTCCACGATCAGTTTATCATATACCGTCATTTTTTTCACCTGTTTCCTCCACCACACCTCCTTACTGTCCATATGAGGGGTTTTGGTCGTGGTACTTTCGAAAAAACTCGACCCGATTCTTCCCGGGCCATGAACACTTGGTTTTTCATGCACCGCGACTGTCCCACGGTGCATAGGATCAGTCCACGATCAGTTTATCATATACCGTCATTTTTTCACCTGTTTCCTCCACCACACCTCCTTACTGTCCATATGAGGGGTTTTGGTCGTGGTACTTTCGAAAAAACTCGACCCGATTCTTCTCGGGCCATGAACACTTGGTTTTTCATGCACCGCGACTGTCCCACGGTGCATAGGATCAGTCCACGATCAGTTTATCTTATCCCGTCATTTTTTCACCCGTTTCCTCCACCACACCTCCTTACTGTCCATATGAGGGGTTTTTGTCGTGGTACTTTCGAAAAAACTCGACCCGATTCTTCCCGGGCCATGAACACTTGGTTTTTCATGCACCGCGACTGTCCGACGGTGCATAGGATCAGTCCACGATCGGTTTATCATATACCGTCATTTTTTTTTCACATGTTTCCTCCACCACACCTCCTTACTGTCTATATGAGGCGTTTTGGTCGTGGTACTTTCGAAAAAACTCGACCCGATCCTTCCCGGGACATGAACACTTGGTTTTTCATGCACCGCGACTGTCCCACGGTGCATAGGAACACTCCACGATCAGTTTATCATATACCGTCATTTTGTTTTCACCCGTTTCCTCCACCACACCTCCTTACTGTCCATATGAGGGGTTTTGGTCATGGTACTTTCGAAAAAACTCGACCTGATTCTTCCCGGGCCATGAACACTTGGTTTTTCATGCACCGCGATTGTCCCACAGTACATAGGATCAGTCCACGATCAGTTTATCATATCCCGTCATTTTTTTCACCCGTTTCCTCCACCACACCTCCTTACTGTCTATATGAGGGGTTTTGGTCGTGGTACTTTCGAAAAAACTCGACCCGATCCTTCCCGGGACATGAACACTTGGTTTTTCATGCACCGCGACTGTCCCACGGTGCATAGGATCAGTCCACGATCAGTTTATCCTATCCCGTCATTTTTTTTTCACCTGTTTCCTCCACCACACCTCCTTACTGTCCATATGAGGGGTTTTGGTCGTGGTACTTTCGAAAAAACTCGACCCGATTCTTCCCGGGCCATGAACACTTGGTTTTTCATGCACCGCGACTGTCCCACGGTGCATAGGATCAGTCCATGATCAGTTTATCATATCTCGTCATTTTTTTTTCACCCGTTTCCTCCACCACACCTCCTTACTGTCTATATGAGGGGTTTTGGTCGTGGTACTTTCGAAAAAACTCGACCCGATCCTTCCCGGGACATGAACACTTGGTTTTTCATGCACCGCGACTATCCCACGGTGCATAGGACCAGTCCACGATCAGTTTATCCTATCCCATCATTTTTTTTACCTGTTTCCTCCACCACACCTCCTTACTGTCCATATGAGGGCTTTTTGTCGTGGTACTTTCGAAAAAACTCGACCCGATTCTTCCCGGGCCATGAACACTTGGTTTTTCATGCACCGCGACTGTCCCACGGTGCATAGGATTAGTCCATGATCAGTTTATCATATCCCGTCATTTTTTTCACCCGTTTCCTCCACCACACCTCCTTACTGTCTATATGAGGCGTTTTGGTCGTGGTACTTTCGAAAAAACTCGACCCGATCCTTCCCGGGACATGAACACTTGGTTTTTCATGCACCGCGACTGTCCCACGGTGCATAGGAACACTCCACGATCAGTTTATCATATACCGTCATTTTGTTTTCACCCGTTTCCTCCACCACACCTCCTTACTGTCCATATGAGGGGTTTTGGTCATGGTACTTTCGAAAAAACTCGACCTGATTCTTCCCGGGCCATGAACACTTGGTTTTTCATGCACCGCGACTGTCCCACAGTACATAGGATCAGTCCACGATCAGTTTATCATATCCCGTCATTTTTTTCACCCGTTTCCTCCACCACACCTCCTTACTGTCTATATGAGGGGTTTTGGTCGTGGTACTTTCGAAAAAACTCGACCCGATCCTTCCCGGGACATGAACACTTGGTTTTTCATGCACCGCGACTGTCCCACGGTGCATAGGATCAGTCCACGATCAGTTTATCCTATCCCGTCATTTTTTTTTTCACCTGTTTCCTCCACCACACCTCCTTACTGTCCATATGAGGGGTTTTGGTCGTGGTACTTTCGAAAAAACTCGACCCGATTCTTCCCGGGCCATGAACACTTGGTTTTTCATGCACCGCGACTGTCCCACGGTGCATAGGATCAGTCCATGATCAGTTTATCATATCTCGTCATTTTTTTTTCACCCGTTTCCTCCACCACACCTCCTTACTGTCTATATGAGGGGTTTTGGTCGTGGTACTTTCGAAAAAACTCGACCCGATCCTTCCCGGGACATGAACACTTGGTTTTTCATGCACCGCGACTATCCCACGGTGCATAGGACCAGTCCACGATCAGTTTATCCTATCCCATCATTTTTTTACCTGTTTCCTCCACCACACCTCCTTACTGTCCATATGAGGGGTTTTGGTCGTGGTACTTTCGAAAAAACTAGACCCGATTCTTCCCGGGCCATGAACACTTGGTTTTCCATGCACCGCGACTGTCCCACGGTGCATAGGATCAGTCCACGATCAGTTTATCATATCCCGTCATTTTTTTCACCCGTTTCCTCCACCACACCTCCTTACTGTCTATATGAGGGGTTTTGGTCGTGGTACTTTTGAAAAAACTCGACCCGATCCTTCCCGGGACATGAACACTTGGTTTTTCCTGCACCGCGACTGTCCCATGGTGCATAGGATCAGTCCACGATCAGTTTATCATATCCCGTCATTTTTTTTCTCCTGTTTCCTCCACCACACCTCCTTACTGTCCAAATGAGGGGTTTTGGTCGTGGTACTTTCGAAAAAACTCGACCCGATTCTTCCCGGGCCATGAACACTTGGTTTTTCATGCACCGCGACTGTCCCATGGTGCATAGGATCAGTCCACGATCAGTTTATCATATACCGTCATTTTTTTCCACCTGTTTCCTACACCACACCTCCTTACTGTCCATATGAGGGGTTTTGGTCGTGGTACTTTCGAAAAAACTCGACCCGATTCTTCCCGGGCCATGAACACTTGGTTTTTCATGTACCGCGACTGTCCCACGGTGCATAGGATCAGTCCACGATCAGTTTATCATATACCGTCATTTTTTCACCTGTTTCCTCCACCACACCTCCTTACTGTCCATATGAGAGGTTTTGGTCGTGGTACTTTCGAAAAAACTCGACCCGATTCTTCCCGGGCCATGAACACTTGGTTTTTCATGCACCGCGACTGTCCCACGGTGCATAGGATCAGTCCACGATCAGTTTATCTTATCCCGTCATTTTTTTCACCCGTTTCCTCCACCACACCTCCTTACTGTCCATATGAGGGCTTTTTGTCGTGGTACTTTCGAAAAAACTCGACCCGATTCTTCCCGGGCCATGAACACTTGGTTTTTCATGCACCGCGACTGTCCCACGGTGCATAGGATCAGTCCACGATCAGTTTATCATATACCGTCATTTTTTTCACCTGTTTCCTCCACCACACCTCCTTACTGTCCATATGAGGGGTTTTGGTCGTGGTACTTTCGAAAAAACTCGACCCGATTCTTCCCGGGCCATGAACACTTGGTTTTTCATGCACCGCGACTGTCCCACGGTGCATAGGATCAGTCCACGATCAGTTTATCATATACCGTCATTTTTTCACCTGTTTCCTCCACCACACCTCCTTACTGTCCATATGAGGGGTTTTGGTCGTGGTACTTTCGAAAAAACTCGACCCGATTCTTCTCGGGCCATGAACACTTGGTTTTTCATGCACCGCGACTGTCCGACGGTGCATAGGATCAGTCCACGATCGGTTTATCATATACCGTCATTTTTTTTCACATGTTTCCTCCACCACACCTCCTTACTGTCTATATGAGGCGTTTTGGTCGTGGTACTTTCGAAAAAACTCGACCCGATCCTTCCCGGGACATGAACACTTGGTTTTTCATGCACCGCGACTGTCCCACGGTGCATAGGAACACTCCACGATCAGTTTATCATATACCGTCATTTTGTTTTCACCCGTTTCCTCCACCACACCTCCTTACTGTCCATATGAGGGGTTTTGGTCATGGTACTTTCGAAAAAACTCGACCTGATTCTTCCCGGGCCATGAACACTTGGTTTTTCATGCACCGCGACTGTCCCATAGTACATAGGATCAGTCCACGATCAGTTTATCATATCCCGTCATTTTTTTCACCCGTTTCCTCCACCACACCTCCTTACTGTCTATATGAGGGGTTTTGGTCGTGGTACTTTCGAAAAAACTCGACCCGATCCTTCCCGGGACATGAACACTTGGTTTTTCATGCACCGCGACTGTCCCACGGTGCTTAGGATCAGTCCACGATCAGTTTATCCTATCCCGTCATTTTTTTTTCACCTGTTTCCTCCACCACACCTCCTTACTGTCCATATGAGGGGTTTTGGTCGTGGTACTTTCGAAAAAACTCGACCCGATTCTTCCCGGGCCATGAACACTTGGTTTTTCATGCACCGCGACTGTCCCACGGTGCATAGGATCAGTCCATGATCAGTTTATCATATCTCGTCATTTTTTTTTCACCCGTTTCCTCCACCACACCTCCTTACTGTCTATATGAGGGGTTTTGGTCGTGGTACTTTCGAAAAAACTCGACCCGATCCTTCCCGGGACATGAACACTTGGTTTTTCATGCACCGCGACTATCCCACGGTGCATAGGACCAGTCCACGATCAGTTTATCCTATCCCATCATTTTTTTTACCTGTTTCCTCCACCACACCTCCTTACTGTCCATATGAGGGGTTTTGGTCGTGGTACTTTCGAAAAAACTCGACCCGATTCTTCCCGGGCCATGAACACTTGGTTTTCCATGCATCGCGACTGTCCCACGGTGCATAGGATCAGTCCACGATCAGTTTATCATATCCCGTCATTTTTTTCACCCGTTTCCTCCACCACACCTCCTTACTGTCTATATGAGGGGTTTTGGTCATGGTACTTTTGAAAAAACTCGACCCGATCCTTCCCGGGACATGAACACTTGGTTTTTCCTGCACCGCGACTGTCCCATGGTGCATAGGATCAGTCCACGATCAGTTTATCATATCCCGTCATTTTTTTTCTCCTGTTTCCTCCACCACACCTCCTTACTGTCCAAATGAGGGGTTTTGGTCGTGGTACTTTCGAAAAAACTCGACCCGATTCTTCCCGGGCCCTGAACACTTGGTTTTTCATGCACCGCGACTGTCCCATGGTGCATAGGATCAGTCCACGATCAGTTTATCATATACCGTCATTTTTTTCCACCTGTTTCCTACACCACACCTCCTTACTGTCCATATGAGGGGTTTTGGTCATGGTACTTTCGAAAAAACTCGACCCGATTCTTCCCGGGCCATGAACACTTGGTTTTTCATGTACCGCGACTGTCCCATGGTGCATAGGATCAGTCCACGATCAGTTTATCATATACCGTCATTTTTTCACCTGTTTCCTCCACCACACCTCCTTACTGTCCATATGAGAGGTTTTGGTCGTGGTACTTTCGAAAAAACTCGACCCGATTCTTCCCGGGCCATGAACACTTGGTTTTTCATGCACCGCGACTGTCCCACGGTGCATAGGATCAGTCCACGATCAGTTTATCTTATCCCGTCATTTTTTTCACCCGTTTCCACCACCACACCTCCTTATTGTCCATATGAGGGCTTTTTGTCGTGGTACTTTCGAAAAAACTCGACCCGATTCTTCCCGGGCCATGAACACTTGGTTTTTCATGCACCGCGACTGTCCCACGGTGCATAGGATCAGTCCACGATCAGTTTATCATATACCGTCATTTTTTTCACCTGTTTCCTCCACCACACCTCCTTACTGTCCATATGAGGGGTTTTGGTCGTGGTACTTTCGAAAAAACTCGACCCGATTCTTCCCGGGCCATGAACACTTGGTTTTTCATGCACCGCGACTGTCCCACGGTGCATAGGATCAGTCCACGATCAGTTTATCATATACCGTCATTTTTTCACCTGTTTCCTCCACCACACCTCCTTACTGTCCATATGAGGGGTTTTGGTCGTGGTACTTTCGAAAAAACTCGACCCGATTCTTCTCGGGCCATGAACACTTGGTTTTTCATGCACCGCGACTGTCCCACGGTGCATAGGATCAGTCCACGATCAGTTTATCTTATCCCGTCATTTTTTTCACCCGTTTCCTCCACCACACCTCCTTACTGTCCATATGAGGGGTTTTTGTCGTGGTACTTTCGAAAATACTCGACCCGATTCTTCCCGGGCCATGAACACTTGGTTTTTCATGCACCGCGACTGTCCGACGGTGCATAGGATCAGTCCACGATCGGTTTATCATATACCGTCATTTTTTTTTCACATGTTTCCTCCACCACACCTCCTTACTGTCCATATGAGGGATTTTGGTCGCGGTACTTTCGAAAAAACTCGACCCGATCCTTCCCGGGACATGAACACTTGGTTTTTCATGCACCGCGACTGTCCCACGGTGCATAGGATCAGTCCACGATCAGTTTATCATATCCCGTCATTTTTTTTCCACCCGTTTCCTCCATGACACCTCCTTACTGTCTATATGAGGGGTTTTGGTCGTGGTACTTTCGAAAAAACTCGACCCGATCCTTCCCGGGACATGAACACTTGGTTTTTCATGCACCGCGACTGTCCCACGGTGCATAGGATCAGTCCACGATCAGTTTATCCTATCCCGTCATTTTTTTTCACCTGTTTCCTCCACCACACCTCCTTACTGTCCATATGAGGGGTTTTGGTCGTGGTACTTTCGAAAAAACTCGACCCGATTCTTCCTGGGCCATGAACACTTGGTTTTTCATGCACCGCGACTGTCCCACGGTGAATAGGATCAGTCCACGATCAGTTTATCATATCCCGTCATTTTTTTCACCCGTTTCCTCCACCACACCTCCTTACTGTCTATATGAGGGGTTTTGGTCGTGGTACTTTCGAAAAAACTCGACCCGATCCTTCCCGAGACATGAACACTTGGTTTTTCAAGCACCGCGACTGTCCCACGGTGCATAGGATCAGTGCACGATCAGTTTATCATATACCGTCATTTGTTTTCACCCGTTTCCTCCACCACACCTCCTTACTGTCCATATGAGGAGTTTTGGTCGTGGTACTTTCGAAAAAACTACCCATTCTTCCCGGGCCATGAACACTTGGTTTTTCATGTACCGCGACTGTCCCACGGTGCATAGGATCAGTCCACGATCAGTTTATCATATCCCGTCTTTTTTTTTCTCCCGTTTCCTCCACCACACCTCCTTACTGTCTATATGAGGGGTTTTGGTCGTGGTACTTTCGAAAACACTCGACCCGATCCTTCCCGGGACATGAACACTTGGTTTTTCATGCACCGCGATTGTCCCACGGTGCATAGGATTAGTCCACGATCAGTTTATCATATACCGTCATTTTTTCACCCGTTTCCTCCGCCAAACCTCCTTACTGTCCATATGAGGGGTTTTGGTCGTGGTACTATCGAAAAAACTCGACCCGATTCTTCCCGGGCCATGAACACTTGGTTTTTCATGCACCGTGACTGTCCCACGGTGCATAGGATCAGTCCACAATCAGTTTCTCCTATCCCGTCAACTTTTTTCACCCGTTTCCTCCACCACACCTCCTTACTGTCTATATGAGGGGTTTTGGTCGTGGTACTTTCGAAAAAACTCGACCCGATCCTTCCCGGGACATGAACACTTGGTTTTTCATGCACCGCGACTGTCCCACGGTGCATAGGATCAGTCCACGATCAGTTTATCCTATCCCGTCATTCTTTTTCACCCGTTTCCTCCACCACACCTCCTTACTGTCTATATGAGGGGTTTTGGTCGTGGTACTTTCGAAAAAACTCGACCCGATCCTTCCCGGGACATGAACACTTGGTTTTTCATGCACCGCGACTGTCCCACGGTGCATAGGATCAGTCCACGATCAGTTTATCATATACCGTCATTTTTTTCACCCGTTTCCTCCACCACACCTCCTTACTGTCCATATGAGGGGTTTTGGTCGTGGTACTTTCGAAAAAACTCGACCCGATTCTTCCCGGGCCATGCACACTTGGTTTTTCATGCACCGCGACTGTCCCACGGTGCATAGGATCAGTCCACGATCAGTTTATCATATCCCGTCATTTTTTTCACCTGTTTCCTCCACCACACCTCCTTACTGTCTATATGAGGGGTTTTGGTCGTGGTACTTTCGAAAAAAACTCGACCCGATCCTTCCCGGGACATAAACACTTGGTTTTTCATGCACCGCGACTGTCCCACGGTGCATAGGATCAGTCCACGATCAGTTTATCCTATCCCATCATTTTTTTTACCTGTTTCCTCCACCACACCTCCTTACTGTCCATATGAGGGGTTTTGGTCGTGGTACTTTCGAAAAACCTCGACCCGATTCTTCCCGGGCCATGAACACTTGGTTTTCCATGCACCGCGACTGTCCCACGGTGCATAGGATCAGTCCACGATCAGTTTATCATATCCCGTCATTTTTTTCACCCGTTTCCTCCACCACACATCCTTACTGTCTATATGAGGGGTTTTGGTCGTGGTACTTTTGAAAAAACTCGACCCGATCCTTCCCGGGACATGAACACTTGGTTTTTCCTGCACCGCGACTGTCCCATGGTGCATAGGATCAGTCCACGATCAGTTTATCATATCCCATCATTTTTTTTCTCCTGTTTCCTCCACCACACCTCCTTACTGTCCATATGAGGGGTTTTGGTCGTGGTACTTTCGAAAAAACTCGACCCGATTCTTCCCGGGCCATGAACACTTGGTTTTTCATGCACCGCGACTGTCCCATGGTGCATAGGATCAGTCCACGATCAGTTTATCATATACCGTCATTTTTTTTCACCTGTTTCCTCCACCACACCTCCTTACTGTCCATATGAGGGGTTTTGGTCGTGGTACTTTCGAAAAAACTCGACCCGATTCTTCCCGGGCCATGAACACTTGGTTTTTCATGTACAGCGACTGTCCCACGGTGCATA
Source organism: Orychophragmus violaceus (assembly GCA_030180135.1). Classification (NCBI taxonomy): domain Eukaryota; kingdom Viridiplantae; phylum Streptophyta; class Magnoliopsida; order Brassicales; family Brassicaceae; genus Orychophragmus; species Orychophragmus violaceus. The sequence goes on along the minus strand of CM058230.1, from coordinate 105,082,021 downwards.
GGATCAGTCCACGATCAGTTTATCATATACCGTCATTTTTTCACCTGTTTCCTCCACCACACCTCCTTACTGTCCATATGAGAGGTTTTGGTCGTGGTACTTTCAAAAAAACTCGACCCGATTCTTCCCGGGCCATGAACACTTGGTTTTTCATGCACCGCGACTGTCCCACGGTGCATAGGATCAGTCCACGATCAGTTTATCTTATCCCGTCATTTTTTTCACCCGTTTCCTCCACCACACCTCCTTACTGTCCATATGAGGGGTTTTTGTCGTGGTACTTTCGAAAAAACTCGACCCGATTCTTCCCGGGCCATGAACACTTGGTTTTTCATGCACCGCGACTGTCCCACGGTGCATAGGATCAGTCCACGATCAGTTTATCATATACCGTCATTTTTTTTCACCTGTTTCCTCCACCACACCTCCTTACTGTCCATATGAGGGGTTTTGGTCGTGGTACTTTCGAAAAAACTCGACCCGATTCTTCCCGGGCCATGAACACTTGGTTTTTCATGCACCGCAACTGTCCCACGGTGCATAGGATCAGTCCACGATCAGTTTATCATATACCGTCATTTTTTCACCTGTTTCCTCCACCACACCTCCTTACTGTCCATATGAGGGGTTTTGGTCGTGGTACTTTCGAAAAAACACGACCCGATTCTTCTCGGGCCATGAACACTTGGTTTTTCATGCACCGCGACTGTCCCACGGTGCATAGGATCAGTCCACGATCAGTTTATCATATCCCATCATTTTTTTTCTCATGTTTCCTCCACCACACCTCCTTACTGTCCATATGAGGGGTTTTGGTCGTGGTACTTTCGAAAAAACTCGACCCGATTCTTCCCGGGCCATGAACACTTGGTTTTTCATGCACCGCGACTGTCCCATGGTGCATAGGATCAGTCCACGATCAGTTTATCATATACCGTCATTTTTTTTCACCTGTTTCCTCCACCACACCTCCTTACTGTCCATATGAGGGGTTTTGGTCGTGGTACTTTCGAAAAAACTCGACCCGATTCTTCCCGGGCCATGAACACTTGGTTTTTCATGTACAGCGACTGTCCCACGGTGCATAGGATCAGTCCACGATCAGTTTATCATATACCGTCATTTTTTCACCTGTTTCCTCCACCACACCTCCTTACTGTCCATATGAGAGGTTTTGGTCGTGGTACTTTCGAAAAAACTCGACCCGATTCTTCCCGGGCCATGAACACTTGGTTTTTCATGCACCGCGACTGTCCCACGGTGCATAGGATCAGTCCACGATCAGTTTATCTTATCCCGTCATTTTTTTCACCCGTTTCCTCCACCACACCTCCTTACTGTCCATATGAGGGGTTTTGGTCGTGGTACTTTCGAAAAAACTCGACCCGATTCTTCCCGGGCCATGCACACTTGGTTTTTCATGCACCGCGACTGTCCCACGGTGCATAGGATCAGTCCACGATCAGTTTATCATATCCCGTCATTTTTTTCACCTGTTTCCTCCACCACACCTCCTTACTGTCTATATGAGGGGTTTTGGTCGTGGTACTTTCGAAAAAAACTCGACCCGATCCTTCCCGGGACATAAACACTTGGTTTTTCATGCACCGCGACTGTCCCACGGTGCATAGGGTCAGTCCACGATCAGTTTATCCTATCCCATCATTTTTTTTACCTGTTTCCTCCACCACACCTCCTTACTGTCCATATGAGGGGTTTTGGTCGTGGTACTTTCGAAAAACCTCGACCCGATTCTTCCCGGGCCATGAACACTTGGTTTTCCATGCACCGCGACTGTCCCACGGTGCATAGGATCAGTCCACGATCAGTTTATCATATCCCGTCATTTTTTTCACCCGTTTCCTCCACCACACCTCCTTACTGTCTATATGAGGGGTTTTGGTCGTGGTACTTTTGAAAAAACTCGACCCGATCCTTCCCGGGACATGAACACTTGGTTTTTCCTGCACCGCGACTGTCCCATGGTGCATAGGATCAGTCCACGATCAGTTTATCATATCCCATCATTTTTTTTCTCCTGTTTCCTCCACCACACCTCCTTACTGTCCATATGAGGGGTTTTGGTCGTGGTACTTTCGAAAAAACTCGACCCGATTCTTCCCGGGCCATGAACACTTGGTTTTTCATGCACCGCGACTGTCCCATGGTGCATAGGATCAGTCCACGATCAGTTTATCATATACCGTCATTTTTTTTCACCTGTTTCCTCCACCACACCTCCTTACTGTCCATATGAGGGGTTTTGGTCGTGGTACTTTCGAAAAAACTCGACCCGATTCTTCCCGGGCCATGAACACTTGGTTTTTCATGTACAGCGACTGTCCCACGGTGCATAGGATCAGTCCACGATCAGTTTATCATATACCGTCATTTTTTCACCTGTTTCCTCCACCACACCTCCTTACTGTCCATATGAGAGGTTTTGGTCGTGGTACTTTCGAAAAAACTCGACCCGATTCTTCCCGGGCCATGAACACTTGGTTTTTCATGCACCGCGACTGTCCCACGGTGCATAGGATCAGTCCACGATCAGTTTATCTTATCCCGTCATTTTTTTCACCCGTTTCCTCCACCACACCTCCTTACTGTCCATATGAGGGGTTTTTGTCGTGGTACTTTCGAAAAAACTCGACCCGATTCTTCCCGGGCCATGAACACTTGGTTTTTCATGCACCGCGACTGTCCCACGGTGCATAGGATCAGTCCACGATCAGTTTATCATATACCGTCATTTTTTTTCACCTGTTTCCTCCACCACACCTCCTTACTGTCCATATGAGGGGTTTTGGTCGTGGTACTTTCGAAAAAACTCGACCCGATTCTTCCCGGGCCATGAACACTTGGTTTTTCATGCACCGCGACTGTCCCATGGTGCATAGGATCAGTCCACGATCAGTTTATCATATACCGTCATTTTTTTTCACCTGTTTCCTCCACCACACCTCCTTACTGTCCATATGAGGGGTTTTGGTCGTGGTACTTTCGAAAAAACTCGACCCGATTCTTCCCGGGCCATGAACACTTGGTTTTTCATGTACAGCGACTGTCCCACGGTGCATAGGATCAGTCCACGATCAGTTTATCATATACCGTCATTTTTTCACCTGTTTCCTCCACCACACCTCCTTACTGTCCATATGAGAGGTTTTGGTCGTGGTACTTTCGAAAAAACTCGACCCGATTCTTCCCGGGCCATGAACACTTGGTTTTTCATGCACCGCGACTGTCCCACGGTGCATAGGATCAGTCCACGATCAGTTTATCTTATCCCGTCATTTTTTTCACCCGTTTCCTCCACCACACCTCCTTACTGTCCATATGAGGGGTTTTGGTCGTGGTACTTTCGAAAAAACTCGACCCGATTCTTCCCGGGCCATGCACACTTGGTTTTTCATGCACCGCGACTGTCCCACGGTGCATAGGATCAGTCCACGATCAGTTTATCATATCCCGTCATTTTTTTCACCTGTTTCCTCCACCACACCTCCTTACTGTCTATATGAGGGGTTTTGGTCGTGGTACTTTCGAAAAAAACTCGACCCGATCCTTCCCGGGACATAAACACTTGGTTTTTCATGCACCGCGACTGTCCCACGGTGCATAGGATCAGTCCACGATCAGTTTATCCTATCCCATCATTTTTTTTACCTGTTTCCTCCACCACACCTCCTTACTGTCCATATGAGGGGTTTTGGTCGTGGTACTTTCGAAAAACCTCGACCCGATTCTTCCCGGGCCATGAACACTTGGTTTTCCATGCACCGCGACTGTCCCACGGTGCATAGGATCAGTCCACGATCAGTTTATCATATCCCGTCATTTTTTTCACCCGTTTCCTCCACCACACCTCCTTACTGTCTATATGAGGGGTTTTGGTCGTGGTACTTTTGAAAAAACTCGACCCGATCCTTCCCGGGACATGAACACTTGGTTTTTCCTGCACCGCGACTGTCCCATGGTGCATAGGATCAGTCCACGATCAGTTTATCATATCCCATCATTTTTTTTCTCCTGTTTCCTCCACCACACCTCCTTACTGTCCATATGAGGGGTTTTGGTCGTGGTACTTTCGAAAAAACTCGACCCGATTCTTCCCGGGCCATGAACACTTGGTTTTTCATGCACCGCGACTGTCCCATGGTGCATAGGATCAGTCCACGATCAGTTTATCATATACCGTCATTTTTTTTCACCTGTTTCCTCCACCACACCTCCTTACTGTCCATATGAGGGGTTTTGGTCGTGGTACTTTCGAAAAAACTCGACCCGATTCTTCCCGGGCCATGAACACTTGGTTTTTCATGTACAGCGACTGTCCCACGGTGCATAGGATCAGTCCACGATCAGTTTATCATATACCGTCATTTTTTCACCTGTTTCCTCCACCACACCTCCTTACTGTCCATATGAGAGGTTTTGGTCGTGGTACTTTCGAAAAAACTCGACCCGATTCTTCCCGGGCCATGAACACTTGGTTTTTCATGCACCGCGACTGTCCCACGGTGCATAGGATCAGTCCACGATCAGTTTATCTTATCCCGTCATTTTTTTCACCCGTTTCCTCCACCACACCTCCTTACTGTCCATATGAGGGGTTTTTGTCGTGGTACTTTCGAAAAAACTCGACCCGATTCTTCCCGGGCCATGAACACTTGGTTTTTCATGCACCGCGACTGTCCCACGGTGCATAGGATCAGTCCACGATCAGTTTATCATATACCGTCATTTTTTTTCACCTGTTTCCTCCACCACACCTCCTTACTGTCCATATGAGGGGTTTTGGTCGTGGTACTTTCGAAAAAACTCGACCCGATTCTTCCCGGGCCATGAACACTTGGTTTTTCATGCACCGCGACTGTCCCACGGTGCATAGGATCAGTCCACGATCAGTTTATCATATACCGTCATTTTTTCACCTGTTTCCTCCACCACACCTCCTTACTGTCCATATGAGGGGTTTTGGTCGTGGTACTTTCGAAAAAACTCGACCCGATTCTTCTCGGGCCATGAACACTTGGTTTTTCATGCACCGCGACTGTCCCACGGTGCATAGGATCAGTCCACGATCAGTTTATCCTATCCCGTCATTTTTTTTTCACCCGTTTCCTCCACCACACCTCCTTACTGTCCATATGAGGGGTTTTTGTCGTGGTACTTTCGAAAAAACTCGACCCGATTCTTCCCGGGCCATGAACACTTGGTTTTTCATGCACCGCGACTGTCCCACGGTGCATAGGATCAGTCCACGATCAGTTTATCATATACCGTCATTTTTTTTCACCTGTTTCCTCCAACACACCTCCTTACTGTCCATATGAGGGGTTTTTGTCGTGGTACTTTCGAAAAAACTCGACCCGATTCTTCCCGGGCCATGAACACTTGGTTTTTCATGCACCGAGACTGTCCCACGGTGCATAGGATCAGTCCACGATCAGTTTATCCTATCCCGTCATTTTTTTTCACCCGTTTCCTCCACCACACCTCCTTACTGTCCATATGAGGGGTTTTTGCCGTGGTACTTTCGAAAAAACTCGACCTGATTCTTCCCGGGCCATGAACACTTGGTTTTTCATGCACCGCGACTGTCCCACGGTGCATAGGATCAGTCCACGATCAGTTTATCATATCCCGTCATTTTTTTTCACCCGTTTCCTCCACCACACCTCCTTACTGTCTATATGAGGGGTTTTGGTCGTGGTACTTTCGAAAAAACTCGACCCGATCCTTCCCGGGACATGAACACTTGGTTTTTCATGCACCGCGACTGTCCCACGGTGCATAGGATCAGTCCACGATCAGTTTATCATATACCGTCATTTTTTTCACCCGTTTCCTCCACCACACCTCCTTACTGTCCATATGAGGGGTTTTGGTCGTGGTACTTTCGAAAAAACTCGACCCGATTCTTCCCGGGCCATGCACACTTGGTTTTTCATGCACCGCGACTGTCCCACGGTGCATAGGATCAGTCCACGATCAGTTTATCATATCCCGTCATTTTTTTCACCTGTTTCCTCCACCACACCTCCTTACTGTCTATATGAGGGGTTTTGGTCGTGGTACTTTCGAAAAAAACTCGACCCGATCCTTCCCGGGACATAAACACTTGGTTTTTCATGCACCGCGACTGTCCCACGGTGCATAGGATCAGTCCACGATCAGTTTATCCTATCCCATCATTTTTTTTACCTGTTTCCTCCACCACACCTCCTTACTGTCCATATGAGGGGTTTTGGTCGTGGTACTTTCGAAAAAACTCGACCCGATTCTTCCCGGGCCATGAACACTTGGTTTTCCATGCACCGCGACTGTCCCACGGTGCATAGGATCAGTCCACGATCAGTTTATCATATCCCGTCATTTTTTTCACCCGTTTCCTCCACCACACCTCCTTACTGTCTATATGAGGGGTTTTGGTCGTGGTACTTTTGAAAAAACTTGACCCGATTCTTCCCGGGCCATGAACACTTGGTTTTTCATGCACCGCGACTGTCCCACGGTGCATAGGATCAGTCCACGATCAGTTTATCCTATCCCGTCATTTTTTTTTCACCCGTTTCCTCCACCACACCTCCTTACTGTCCATATGAGGGGTTTTTGCCGTGGTACTTTCGAAAAAACTCGACCTGATTCTTCCCGGGCCATGAACACTTGGTTTTTCATGCACCGCGACTGTCCCACGGTGCATAGGATCAGTCCACGATCAGTTTATCATATCCCGTCATTTTTTTTCACCCGTTTCCTCCACCACACCTCCTTACTGTCTATATGAGGGGTTTTGGTCGTGGTACTTTCGAAAAAACTCGACCCGATCCTTCCCGGGACATGAACACTTGGTTTTTCATGCACCGCGACTGTCCCACGGTGCATAGGATCAGTCCACGATCAGTTTATCATATACCGTCATTTTTTTCACCCGTTTCCTCCACCACACCTCCTTACTGTCCATATGAGGGGTTTTGGTCGTGGTACTTTCGAAAAAACTCGACCCGATTCTTCCCGGGCCATGCACACTTGGTTTTTCATGCACCGCGACTGTCCCACGGTGCATAGGATCAGTCCACGATCAGTTTATCATATCCCGTCATTTTTTTCACCTGTTTCCTCCACCACACCTCCTTACTGTCTATATGAGGGGTTTTGGTCGTGGTACTTTCGAAAAAAACTCGACCCGATCCTTCCCGGGACATAAACACTTGGTTTTTCATGCACCGCGACTGTCCCACGGTGCATAGGATCAGTCCACGATCAGTTTATCCTATCCCATCATTTTTTTTACCTGTTTCCTCCACCACACCTCCTTACTGTCCATATGAAGGGTTTTGGTCGTGGTACTTTCGAAAAAACTCGACCCGATTCTTCCCGGGCCATGAACACTTGGTTTTCCATGCACCGCGACTGTCCCACGGTGCATAGGATCAGTCCACGATCAGTTTATCATATCCCGTCATTTTTTTCACCCGTTTCCTCCACCACACCTCCTTACTGTCTATATGAGGGGTTTTGGTCTTGGTACTTTTGAAAAAACTCGACCCGATCCTTCCCGGGACATGAACACTTGGTTTTTCCTGCACCGCGACTGTCCCATGGTGCATAGGATCAGTCCACGATCAGTTTATCATATCCCATCATTTTTTTTCTCCTGTTTCCTCCAACACACCTCCTTACTGTCCATATGAGGGGTTTTGGTCGTGGTACTTTCGAAAAAACTCAACCCGATTCTTCCCGGGCCATGAACACTTGGTTTTTCATGCACCGCGACTGTCCCATGGTGCATAGGATCAGTCCACGATCAGTTTATCATATACCGTCATTTTTTTTCACCTGTTTCCTCCACCACACCTCCTTACTGTCCATATGAGGGGTTTTGGTCGTGGTACTTTCGAAAAAACTCGACCCGATTCTTCCCGGGCCATGAACACTTGGTTTTTCATGTACAGCGACTGTCCCACGGTGCATAGGATCAGTCCACGATCAGTTTATCATATACCGTCATTTTTTCACCTGTTTCCTCCACCACACCTCCTTACTGTCCATATGAGAGGTTTTGGTCGTGGTACTTTCGAAAAAACTCGACCCGATTCTTCCCGGGCCATGAACACTTGGTTTTTCATGCACCGCGACTGTCCCACGGTGCATAGGATCAGTCCACGATCAGTTTATCTTATCCCGTCATTTTTTTCACCCGTTTCCTCCACCACACCTCCTTACTGTCCATATGAGGGGTTTTTGTCGTGGTACTTTCGAAAAAACTCGACCCGATTCTTCCCGGGCCATGAACACTTGGTTTTTCATGCACCGCGACTGTCCCACGGTGCATAGGATCAGTCCACGATCAGTTTATCATATACCGTCATTTTTTTCACCTGTTTCCTCCACCACACCTCCTTACTGTCCATATGAGGGGTTTTGGTCGTGGTACTTTCGAAAAAACTCGACCCGATTCTTCCCGGGCCATGAACACTTGGTTTTTCATGCACCGCGACTGTCCCACGGTGCATAGGATCAGTCCACGATCAGTTTATCATATACCGTCATTTTTTCACCTGTTTCCTCCACCACACCTCCTTACTGTCCATATGAGGGGTTTTGGTCGTGGTACTTTCGAAAAAACTCGACCCGATTCTTCTCGGGCCATGAACACTTGGTTTTTCATGCACCGCGACTGTCCCACGGTGCATAGGATCAGTCCACGATCAGTTTATCCTATCCCGTCATTTTTTTTTCACCCGTTTCCTCCACAACACCTCCTTACTGTCCATATGAGGGGTTTTTGTCGTGGTACTTTCGAAAAAACTCGACCCGATTCTTCCCGGGCCATGAACACTTGGTTTTTCATGCACCGCGACTGTCCCACGGTGCATAGGATCAGTCCACGATCAGTTTATCATATACCGTCATTTTTTTCACCTGTTTCCTCCAACACACCTCCTTACTGTCCATATGAGGGGTTTTTGTCGTGGTACTTTCGAAAAAACTCGACCCGATTCTTCCCGGGCCATGAACACTTGGTTTTTCATGCACCGCGACTGTCCCACGGTGCATAGGATCAGTCCACGATCAGTTTATCCTATCCCGTCATTTTTTTTTCACCCGTTTCCTCCACCACACCTCCTTACTGTCCATATGAGGGGTTTTTGCCGTGGTACTTTCGAAAAAACTCGACCTGATTCTTCCCGGGCCATGAACACTTGGTTTTTCATGCACCGCGACTGTCCCACGGTGCATAGGATCAGTCCACGATCAGTTTATCATATCCCGTCATTTTTTTTCACCCGTTTCCTCCACCACACCTCCTTACTGTCTATATGAGGGGTTTTGGTCGTGGTACTTTTGAAAAAACTCGACCCGATCCTTCCCGGGACATGAACACTTGGTTTTTCCTGCACCGCGACTGTCCCATGGTGCATAGGATCAGTCCACGATCAGTTTATCATATCCCGTCATTTTTTTTCTCCTGTTTCCTCCACCACACCTCCTTACTGTCCATATGAGGGGTTTTGGTCGTGGTACTTTCGAAAAAACTCGACCCGATTCTTCCCGGGCCATGAACACTTGGTTTTTCATGCACCGCGACTGTCCCATGGTGCATAGGATCAGTCCACGATCAGTTTATCATATACCGTCATTTTTTTTCACCTGTTTCCTCCACCACACCTCCTTACTGTCCATATGAGGGGTTTTGGTCGTGGTACTTTCGAAAAACTCGACCCGATTCTTCCCGGGCCATGAACACTTGGTTTTTCATGTACCGCGACTATCCCACGGTGCATAGGATCAGTCCACGATCAGTTTATCATATACCGTCATTTTTTCACCTGTTTCCTCCACCACACCTCCTTACTGTCCATATGAGAGGTTTTGGTCGTGGTACTTTCGAAAAAACTCGACCCGATTCTTCTCGGGCCATGAACACTTGGTTTTTCATGCACCGCGACTGTCCCACGGTGCATAGGATCAGTCCACGATCAGTTTATCTTATCCCGTCATTTTTTTCACCCGTTTCCTCCACCACACCTCCTTACTGTCCATATGAGGGGTTTTTGTCGTGGTACTTTCGAAAAAACTCGACCCGATTCTTCCCGGGCCATGAACACTTGGTTTTTCATGCACCGCGACTGTCCCACGGTGCATAGGATCAGTCCACGATCAGTTTATCATATACCGTCATTTTTTTTCACCTGTTTCCTCCACCACACCTCCTTACTGTCCATATGAGGGGTTTTGGTCGTGGTACTTTCGAAAAAACTTGACCCGATTCTTCCCGGGCCATGAACACTTGGTTTTTCATGCACCGCGACTGTCCCACGGTGCATAGGATCAGTCCACGATCAGTTTATCATATACCGTCATTTTTTCACCTGTTTCCTCCACCACACCTCCTTACTGTCCATATGAGGGGTTTTGGTCGTGGTACTTTCGAAAAAACTCGACCCGATTCTTCTCGGGCCATGAACACTTGGTTTTTCATGCACCGCGACTGTCCCACGGTGCATAGGATCAGTCCACGATCAGTTTATCCTATCCCGTCATTTTTTTTTCACCCGTTTCCTCCACCACACCTCCTTACTGTCCATATGAGGGGTTTTTGTCGTGGTACTTTCGAAAAAACTCGACCCGATTCTTCCCGGGCCATGAACACTTGGTTTTTCATGCACCGCGACTGTCCCACGGTGCATAGGATCAGTCCACGATCAGTTTATCATATACCGTCATTTTTTTCACCTGTTTCCTCCACCACACCTCCTTACTGTCCATATGAGGGGTTTTTGTCGTGGTACTTTCGAAAAAACTCGACCCGATTCTTCCCGGGCCATAAACACTTGGTTTTTCATGCACCGCGACTGTCCCACGGTGCATAGGATCAGTCCACGATCAGTTTATCATATACCGTCATTTTTTTCACCTGTTTCCTCCACCACACCTCCTTACTGTCCATATGAGGGGTTTTGGTCGTGGTACTTTCGAAAAAACTCGACCCGATTCTTCCCGGGCCATGAACACTTGGTTTTTCATGCACCGTGACTGTCCCACGGTGCATAGGATCAGTCCACGATCAGTTTATCATATACCGTCATTTTTTCACCTGTTTTCTCCACCACACCTCCTTACTGTCCATATGAGGGGTTTTGGTCGTGGTACTTTCGAAAAAACTCGACCCGATTCTTCTCGGGCCATGAACACTTGGTTTTTCATGCACCGCGACTGTCCCACGGTGCATAGGATCAGTCCACGATCGGTTTATCATATACCGTCATTTTTTTTTCACATGTTTCCTCCACCACACCTCCTTACTGTCCATATGAGGGGTTTTGGTCGCGGTACTTTCGAAAAAACTCGACCCGATTCTTCCCGGGCCATGAACACTTGGTTTTTCATGCACCGCGACTGTCCCACGGTGCATAGGATCAGTCCACGCTCAGTTTATCCGATCCCGTCATTTTTTTTTTACCCGTTTCCTCCACCACACTTCCTTACTGTCCATATGAGGGGTTTTTGTCGTGGTACTTTCGAAAAAACTCGACCCGATTCTTCCCGGGCCATGAACACTTGGTTTTTCATGCACCGCGACTGTCCCACGGTGCATAGGATCAGTCCACGATCAGTTTATCATATCCCGTCATTTTTTTCACCCGTTTCCTCCACCACACCTCCTTACTGTCTATATGAGGGGTTTTGGTCGTGGTACTTTTGAAAAAACTCGACCCGATCCTTCCCGGGACATGAACACTTGGTTTTTCCTGCACCGCGACTGTCCCATGGTGCATAGGATCAGTCCACGATCAGTTTATCATATCCCGTCATTTTTTTTCTCCTGTTTCCTCCACCACACCTCCTTACTGTCCATATGAGGGGTTTTGGTCGTGGTACTTTCGAAAAAACTCGACCCGATTCTTCCCGGGCCATCAACACTTGGTTTTTCATGCACCGCGACTGTCCCATGGTGCATAGGATCAGTCCACGATCAGTTTATCATATACCGTCATTTGTTTTCACCTGTTTCCTCCACCACACCTCCTTACTGTCCATATGAGGGGTTTTGGTCGTGGTACTTTCGAAAAAACTCGACCCGATTCTTCTCGGGCCATGAACACTTGGTTTTTCATGTACCGCGACTGTCCCACGGTGCATAGGATCAGTCCACGATCAGTTTATCATATACCGTCATTTTTTCACCTGTTTCCTCCACCACACCTCCTTACTGTCCATATGAGAGGTTTTGGTCGTGGTACTTTCGAAAAAACTCGACCCGATTCTTCTCGGGCCATGAACACTTGGTTTTTCATGCACCGCGACTGTCCCACGGTGCATAGGATCAGTCCACGATCAGTTTATCTTATCCCGTCATTTTTTTCACCCGTTTCCTCCACCACACCTCCTTACTGTCCATATGAGGGGTTTTTGTCGTGGTACTTTCGAAAAAACTCGACCCGATTCTTCCCGGGCCATGAACACTTGGTTTTTCATGCACCGCGACTGTCCCACGGTGCATAGGATCAGTCCACGATCAGTTTATCATATACCGTCATTTTTTTTCACCTGTTTCCTCCACCACACCTCCTTACTGTCCATATGAGGGGTTTTGGTCGTGGTACTTTCGAAAAAACTCGACCCGATTCTTCCCGGGCCATGAACACTTGGTTTTTCATGCACCGCGACTGTCCCACGGTGCATAGGATCAGTCCACGATCAGTTTATCATATACCGTCATTTTTTCACCTGTTTCCTCCACCACACCTCCTTACTGTCCATATGAGGGGTTTTGGTCGTGGTACTTTCGAAAAAACTCGACCCGATTCTTCTCGGGCCATGAACACTTGGTTTTTCATGCACCGCGACTGTCCCACGGTGCATAGGATCAGTCCACGATCAGTTTATCCTATCCCGTCATTTTTTTTTCACCCGTTTCCTCCACCACACCTCCTTACTGTCCATATGAGGGGTTTTTGTCGTGGTACTTTCGAAAAAACTCGACCCGATTCTTCCCGGGCCATGAACACTGGGTTTTTCATGCACCGCGACTGTCCCACGGTGCATAGGATCAGTCCACGATCAGTTTATCATATACCGTCATTTTTTTTCACCTGTTTCCTCCACCACACCTCCTTACTGTCCATATGAGGGGTTTTTGTCGTGGTACTTTCGAAAAAACTCGACCCGATTCTTCCCGGGCCATGAACACTTGGTTTTTCATGCACCGCGACTGTCCCACGGTGCATAGGATCAGTCCACGATCAGTTTATCATATACCGTCATTTTTTTCACCTGTTTCCTCCACCACACCTCCTTACTGTCCATATGAGGGGTTTTGGTCGTGGTACTTTCGAAAAAACTCGACCCGATTCTTCCCGGGCCATGAACACTTGGTTTTTCAAGCACCGCGACTGTCCCACGGTGCATAGGATCAGTTTACGATCAGTTTATCATATACCGTCATTTTTTTTTTTCACCCGTTTCCTCCACCACACCTCCTTACTGTCTATATGAGGGGTTTTGGTGGTGGTACTTTCGAAAAAATTCGACCCGATCCTTCCCGGGACATGAACACTTGGTTTTTCATGCACTGCGACTGTCCCACGGTGCATAGGATCAGTCCACGATCGGTTTATCATATACCGTCATTTTTTTTTCACCTGTTTCCTCCACCACACCTCCTTACTGTCCATATGAGGGGTTTTGTTCGTGGTACTTTCGAAAAAACTCGACCCGATTCTTCCCGGGCCATGAACACTTGGTTTTTCATGCACCGCGACTGTCCCACGGTGCATAGGATCAGTCCACGATCAGTTTATCACATCCCGTCGTTTTTTTTCACCCATTTCCTCCACCACACCTCCTTACTGTCTATATGAGGGGTTTTGGTCGTGGTACTTTCGAAAAAACTCGACCCGATCCTTCCCGGGACATGAACACTTGGTTTTTCATGCACCGCGACTGTCCCACGGTGCATAGGATCAGTCCACGATCAGTTTATGATATACCGTCATTTTTTTTCACCCGTTTCCTCCACCACACCTCCTTACTGTCCATATGAGGGGTTTTGGTCGTGGTACTTTCGAAAAAACTCGACCCGATTCTTCCCGGGCCATGAACACTTGGTTTTTCATGCATCGCGACTGTCCCACGGTGCATATGATCAGTCCACGATCAGTTTATCATATCCCGTCATTTTTTTTCACCCGTTTCCTCCACCACACCTCCTTACTGTCTATATGAGGGGTTTTGGTCATGGTACTTTCGAAAAAACTCGACCCGATCCTTCCCGGAACATGAACACTTGGTTTTTCATGCACCGCGACTGTCCCACGGTGCATAGGATCAGTCCACGTTCAGTTTATCATATCCCGTCATTTTTTTCCACCCGTTTCCTCCACCACACCTCCTTACTGTCTATATGAGGGGTTTTGGTGGTGGTACTTTCGAAAAAACTCGACCCGATCCTTCCCGGGACATGAACACTTGGTTTTTCATGCACCGCGACTGTCCCACGGTGCATAGGATCAGTCCACGTTCAGTTTATCATATCCCGTCATTTTTTTCCACCCGTTTCCTCCACCACACCTCCTTACTGTCTATATGAGGGGTTTTGGTGGTGGTACTTTCGAAAAAACTCGACCCGATCCTTCCCGGGACATGAACACTTGGTTTTTCAAGCACCGCGACTGTCCCACGGTGCATAGGATCAGTTTACGATCAGTTTATCATATACCGTCATTTTTTTTTTTCACCCGTTTCCTCCACCACACCTCCTTACTGTCTATATGAGGGGTTTTGGTGGTGGTACTTTCGAAAAAATTCGACCCGATCCTTCCCGGGACATGAACACTTGGTTTTTCATGCACTGCGACTGTCCCACGGTGCATAGGATCAGTCCACGATCGGTTTATCATATACCGTCATTTTTTTTTCACCTGTTTCCTCCACCACACCTCCTTACTGTCCATATGAGGGGTTTTGTTCGTGGTACTTTCGAAAAAACTCGACCCGATTCTTCCCGGGCCATGAACACTTGGTTTTTCATGCACCGCGACTGTCCCACGGTGCATAGGATCAGTCCACGATCAGTTTATCACATCCCGTCGTTTTTTTTAACCCATTTCCTCCACCACACCTCCTTACTGTCTATATGAGGGGTTTTGGTCGTGGTACTTTCGAAAAAACTCGACCCGATCCTTCCCGGGACATGAACACTTGGTTTTTCATGCACCGCGACTGTCCCACGGTGCATAAGATCAGTCCACGATCAGTTTATCATATACCGTCATTTTTTTCACCCGTTTCCTCCCCCACACCTCCTTACTGTCCATATGAGGGGTTTTTGTCGTGGTACTTTCGAAAAAACTCGACCCGATTCTTCCCGGGCCATGAACACTTGGTTTTTCATGCACCGCGACTGTCCCACGGTGCATAGGATCAGTCCACGATCAGTTTATCATATACCGTCATTTTTTTTCACCTGTTTCCTCCACCACACCTCCTTACTGTCCATATGAGGGGTTTTGGTCGTGGTACTTTCGAAAAAACTCGACCCGATTCTTCCCGGGCCATGAACACTTGGTTTTTCATGCACCGCGACTGTCCCACGGTGCATAGGATCAGTCCACGATCAGTTTATCATATACCGTCATTTTTTCACCTGTTTCCTCCACCACACCTCCTTACTGTCCATATGAGGGGTTTTGGTCGTGGTACTTTCGAAAAAACTCGACCCGATTCTTCTCGGGCCATGAACACTTGGTTTTTCATGCACCGCGACTGTCCCACGGTGCATAGGATCAGTCCACGATCAGTTTATCCTATCCCGTCATTTTTTTTTCACCCGTTTCCTCCACCACACCTCCTTACTGTCCATATGAGGGGTTTTTGTCGTGGTACTTTCGAAAAAACTCGACCCGATTCTTCCCGGGCCATGAACACTGGGTTTTTCATGCACCGCGACTGTCCCACGGTGCATAGGATCAGTCCACGATCAGTTTATCATATACCGTCATTTTTTTTCACCTGTTTCCTCCACCACACCTCCTTACTGTCCATATGAGGGGTTTTTGTCGTGGTACTTTCGAAAAAACTCGACCCGATTCTTCCCGGGCCATGAACACTTGGTTTTTCATGCACCGCGACTGTCCCACGGTGCATAGGATCAGTCCACGATCAGTTTATCATATACCGTCATTTTTTTCACCTGTTTCCTCCACCACACCTCCTTACTGTCCATATGAGGGGTTTTGGTCGTGGTACTTTCGAAAAAACTCGACCCGATTCTTCCCGGGCCATGAACACTTGGTTTTTCAAGCACCGCGACTGTCCCACGGTGCATAGGATCAGTTTACGATCAGTTTATCATATACCGTCATTTTTTTTTTTCACCCGTTTCCTCCACCACACCTCCTTACTGTCTATATGAGGGGTTTTGGTGGTGGTACTTTCGAAAAAATTCGACCCGATCCTTCCCGGGACATGAACACTTGGTTTTTCATGCACTGCGACTGTCCCACGGTGCATAGGATCAGTCCACGATCGGTTTATCATATACCGTCATTTTTTTTTCACCTGTTTCCTCCACCACACCTCCTTACTGTCCATATGAGGGGTTTTGTTCGTGGTACTTTCGAAAAAACTCGACCCGATTCTTCCCGGGCCATGAACACTTGGTTTTTCATGCACCGCGACTGTCCCACGGTGCATAGGATCAGTCCACGATCAGTTTATCACATCCCGTCGTTTTTTTTCACCCATTTCCTCCACCACACCTCCTTACTGTCTATATGAGGGGTTTTGGTCGTGGTACTTTCGAAAAAACTCGACCCGATCCTTCCCGGGACATGAACACTTGGTTTTTCATGCACCGCGACTGTCCCACGGTGCATAGGATCAGTCCACGATCAGTTTATGATATACCGTCATTTTTTTTCACCCGTTTCCTCCACCACACCTCCTTACTGTCCATATGAGGGGTTTTGGTCGTGGTACTTTCGAAAAAACTCGACCCGATTCTTCCCGGGCCATGAACACTTGGTTTTTCATGCATCGCGACTGTCCCACGGTGCATATGATCAGTCCACGATCAGTTTATCATATCCCGTCATTTTTTTTCACCCGTTTCCTCCACCACACCTCCTTACTGTCTATATGAGGGGTTTTGGTCATGGTACTTTCGAAAAAACTCGACCCGATCCTTCCCGGAACATGAACACTTGGTTTTTCATGCACCGCGACTGTCCCACGGTGCATAGGATCAGTCCACGTTCAGTTTATCATATCCCGTCATTTTTTTCCACCCGTTTCCTCCACCACACCTCCTTACTGTCTATATGAGGGGTTTTGGTGGTGGTACTTTCGAAAAAACTCGACCCGATCCTTCCCGGGACATGAACACTTGGTTTTTCATGCACCGCGACTGTCCCACGGTGCATAGGATCAGTCCACGTTCAGTTTATCATATCCCGTCATTTTTTTCCACCCGTTTCCTCCACCACACCTCCTTACTGTCTATATGAGGGGTTTTGGTGGTGGTACTTTCGAAAAAACTCGACCCGATCCTTCCCGGGACATGAACACTTGGTTTTTCAAGCACCGCGACTGTCCCACGGTGCATAGGATCAGTTTACGATCAGTTTATCATATACCGTCATTTTTTTTTTCACCCGTTTCCTCCACCACACCTCCTTACTGTCTATATGAGGGGTTTTGGTGGTGGTACTTTCGAAAAAATTCGACCCGATCCTTCCCGGGACATGAACACTTGGTTTTTCATGCACTGCGACTGTCCCACGGTGCATAGGATCAGTCCACGATCGGTTTATCATATACCGTCATTTTTTTTTCACCTGTTTCCTCCACCACACCTCCTTACTGTCCATATGAGGGGTTTTGTTCGTGGTACTTTCGAAAAAACTCGACCCGATTCTTCCCGGGCCATGAACACTTGGTTTTTCATGCACCGCGACTGTCCCACGGTGCATAGGATCAGTCCACGATCAGTTTATCACATCCCGTCGTTTTTTTTCACCCATTTCCTCCACCACACCTCCTTACTGTCTATATGAGGGGTTTTGGTCGTGGTACTTTCGAAAAAACTCGACCCGATCCTTCCCGGGACATGAACACTTGGTTTTTCATGCACCGCGACTGTCCCACGGTGCATAGGATCAGTCCACGATCAGTTTATGATATACCGTCATTTTTTTTCACCCGTTTCCTCCACCACACCTCCTTACTGTCCATATGAGGGGTTTTGGTCGTGGTACTTTCGAAAAAACTCGACCCGATTCTTCCCGGGCCATGAACACTTGGTTTTTCATGCATCGCGACTGTCCCACGGTGCATATGATCAGTCCACGATCAGTTTATCATATCCCGTCATTTTTTTTCACCCGTTTCCTCCACCACACCTCCTTACTGTCTATATGAGGGGTTTTGGTCATGGTACTTTCGAAAAAACTCGACCCGATCCTTCCCGGAACATGAACACTTGGTTTTTCATGCACCGCGACTGTCCCACGGTGCATAGGATCAGTCCACGTTCAGTTTATCATATCCCGTCATTTTTTTCCACCCGTTTCCTCCACCACACCTCCTTACTGTCTATATGAGGGGTTTTGGTGGTGGTACTTTCGAAAAAACTCGACCCGATCCTTCCCGGGACATGAACACTTGGTTTTTCATGCACCGCGACTGTCCCACGGTGCATAGGATCAGTCCACGATCGGTTTATCATATACCGTCATTATTTTTTCACCTGTTTCCTCCACCACACCTCCTTACTGTCCATATGAGGGGTTTTGTTCGTGGTACTTTCGAAAAAACTCGACCCGATTCTTCCCGGGCCATGAACACTTGGTTTTTCATGCACCGCGACTGTCCCACGGTGCATAGGATCAGTCCACGATCTGTTTATCATATACAGTCATTTTTTTCACATGTTTCCTCCACCACACCTCCTTACTGTCCATATGAGGGGTTTTGGTCGTGGTACTTCCGAAAAAACTCTACCCTATCCTTCCCGGGACATGAACACTTGGTTTTTCATGCACCGCGACTGTCCCACGGTGCATAGGATCAGTCCACGATCAGTTTATCCTATCCCGTCATTTTTTTTCACCTGTTTCCTCCACCACACCTCCTTACTGTCCATATGAGGGGTTTTGGTCGTGGTACTTTCGAAAAAACTCGACCCGATTCTTCCTGGGCCATGAACACTTGGTTTTTCATGCACCGCGACTGTCCCACGGTGAATAGGATCAGTCCACGATCAGTTTATCATATCCCGTCATTTTTTTCACCCGTTTCCTCCACCACACCTCCTTACTGTCTATATGAGGGGTTTTGGTCGTGGTACTTTCGAAAAAACTCGACCCGATCCTTCCCGAGACATGAACACTTGGTTTTTCATGCACCGCGACTGTCCCACGGTGCATAGGATCAGTGCACGATCAGTTTATCATATACCGTCATTTGTTTTCACCCGTTTCCTCCACCACACCTCCTTACTGTCCATATGAGGAGTTTTGGTCGTGGTACTTTCGAAAAAACTACCGATTCTTCCCGGGCCATGAACACTTGGTTTTTCATGCACCGCGACTGTCCCACGGTGCATAGCATCAGTCCACGATCAGTTTATCATATCCCGTCTTTTTTTTTTCACCCGTTTCCTCCACCACACCTCCTTACTGTCTATATGAGGGGTTTTGGTCGTGGTACTTTCGAAAAAACTCGACCCGATCCTTCCCGGGACATGAACACTTGGTTTTTCATGCACCGCGATTGTCCCACGGTGCATAGGATTAGTCCACGATCAGTTTATCATATACCGTCATTTTTTCACCCGTTTCCTCCGCCACACCTCCTTACTGTCCATATGAGGGGTTTTGGTCGTGGTACTATCGAAAAAACTCGACCCGATTCTTCCCGGGCCATGAACACTTGGTTTTTCATGCACCGTGACTGTCCCACGGTGCATAGGATCAGTCCACAATCAGTTTCTCCTATCCCGTCAACTTTTTTTCACCCGTTTCCTCCACCACACCTCCTTACTGTCTATATGAGGGGTTTTGGTCGTGGTACTTTCGAAAAAACTCGACCCGATCCTTCCCGGGACATGAACACTTGGTTTTTCATGCACCGCGACTGTCCCACGGTGCATAGGATCAGTCCACGATCAGTTTATCATATACCGTCATTTTTTCACCCGTTTCCTCCACCACACCTCCTTACTGTCCATATGAGGGGTTTTGGTCGTGGTACTTTCGAAAAAACTCGACCCGATTCTTCCCGGGCCATGAACACTTGGTTTTTCATGCACTGCGACTGTCCCACGATGCATAGGATCACTCCACGATCAGTTTATCATATCCCATCATTTTTTTCACCCGTTTCCTCCACCACACCTCCTTACTGTCTATATGAGGGGTTTTGGTCGTGGTACTTTCGAAAAAACTCGACCCGATCCTTCCTGGGACATGAACACTTGGTTTTTCATGCACCGCGACTGTTCCACGGTGCATAGGATCAGTCCACGATCAGTTTATCCTATCCCATCATTTTTTTTCACCTGTTTCCTCCACCACACCTCCTTACTGTCCATATGAGGGGTTTTGGTCGTGGTACTTTCGAAAAAACTCGACCCGATTCTTCCCGGGCCATGAACACTTGGTTTTTCATGCACCGTGACTGTCCCACGGTGCATAGGATCAGTCCACAATCAGTTTCTCCTATCCCGTCAACTTTTTTTCACCCGTTTCCTCCACCACACCTCCTTACTGTCTATATGAGGGGTTTTGGTCGTGGTACTTTCGAAAAAACTCGACCCGATCCTTCCCGGGACATGAACACTTGGTTTTTCATGCACCGCGACTGTCCCACGGTGCATAGGATCAGTCCACGATCAGTTTATCATATACCGTCATTTTTTCACCCGTTTCCTCCACCACACCTCCTTACTGTCCATATGAGGGGTTTTGGTCGTGGTACTTTCGAAAAAACTCTACCCTATCCTTCCCGGGACATGAACACTTGGTTTTTCATGCACCGCGACTGTCCCACGGTGCATAGGATCAGTCCACGATCAGTTTATCCTATCCCGTCATTTTTTTTCACCTGTTTCCTCCACCACACCTCCTTACTGTCCATATGAGGGGTTTTGGTCGTGGTACTTTCGAAAAAACTCGACCCGATTCTTCCTGGGCCATGAACACTTGGTTTTTCATGCACCGCGACTGTCCCACGGTGAATAGGATCAGTCCACGATCAGTTTATCATATCCCGTCATTTTTTTCACCCGTTTCCTCCACCACACCTCCTTACTGTCTATATGAGGGGTTTTGGTCGTGGTACTTTCGAAAAAACTCGACCCGATCCTTCCCGAGACATGAACACTTGGTTTTTCATGCACCGCGACTGTCCCACGGTGCATAGGATCAGTGCACGATCAGTTTATCTTATCCCGTCATTTTTTTCACCCGTTTCCTCCACCACACCTCCTTACTGTCCATATGAGGGGTTTTTGTCGTGGTACTTTCGAAAAAACTCGACCCGATTCTTCCCGGGCCATGAACACTTGGTTTTTCATGCACCGCGACTGTCCCACGGTGCATAGGATCAGTCCACGATCAGTTTATCATATACCGTCATTTTTTTTCACCTGTTTCCTCCACCACACCTCCTTACTGTCCATATGAGGGGTTTTGGTCGTGGTACTTTCGAAAAAACTCGACCCGATTCTTCCCGGGCCATGAACACTTGGTTTTTCATGCACCGCGACTGTCCCACGGTGCATAGGATCAGTCCACGATCAGTTTATCATATACCGTCATTTTTTCACCTGTTTCCTCCACCACACCTCCTTACTGTCCATATGAGGGGTTTTGGTCGTGGTACTTTCGAAAAAACTCGACCCGATTCTTCTCGGGCCATGAACACTTGGTTTTTCATGCACCGCGACTGTCCCACGGTGCATAGGATCAGTCCACGATCAGTTTATCCTATCCCGTCACTTTTTTTTCACCCGTTTCCTCCACCACACCTCCTTACTGTCCATATGAGGGGTTTTTGTCGTGGTACTTTCGAAAAAATTCGACCCGATTCTTCCCGGGCCATGAACACTGGGTTTTTCACGCACCGCGACTGTCCCACGGTGCATAGGATCAGTCCACGATCAGTTTATCATATACCGTCATTTTTTTTCACCTGTTTCCTCCACCACACCTCCTTACTGTCCATATGAGGGGTTTTTGTCGTGGTACTTTCGAAAAAACTCGACCCGATTCTTCCCGGGCCATGAACACTTGGTTTTTCATGCACCGCGACTGTCCCACGGTGCATAGGATCAGTCCACGATCAGTTTATCATATACCGTCATTTTTTTTCACCTGTTTCCTCCACCACACCTCCTTACTGTCCATATGAGGGGTTTTGGTCGTGGTACTTTCGAAAAAACTCGACCCGATTCTTCCCGGGCCATGAACACTTGGTTTTTCAAGCACCGCGACTGTCCCACGGTGCATAGGATCAGTTTACGATCAGTTTATCATATACCGTCATTTTTTTTTTCACCCGTTTCCTCCACCACACCTCCTTACTGTCTATATGAGGGGTTTTGGTGGTGGTACTTTCGAAAAAATTCGACCCGATCCTTCCCGGGACATGAACACTTGGTTTTTCATGCACTGCGACTGTCCCACGGTGCATAGGATCAGTCCACGATCAGTTTATCATATACCGTCATTTTTTTTCACCTGTTTCCTCCACCACACCTCCTTACTGTCCATATGAGGGGTTTTGGTCGTGGTACTTTCGAAAAAACTCGACCCGATTCTTCCCGGGCCATGAACACTTGGTTTTTCAAGCACCGCGACTGTCCCACGGTGCATAGGATCAGTTTACGATCAGTTTATCATATACCGTCATTTTTTTTTTCACCCGTTTCCTCCACCACACCTCCTTACTGTCTATATGAGGGGTTTTGGTGGTGGTACTTTCGAAAAAATTCGACCCGATCCTTCCCGGGACATGAACACTTGGTTTTTCATGCACTGCGACTGTCCCACGGTGCATAGGATCAGTCCACGATCGGTTTATCATATACCGTCATTTTTTTTTCACCTGTTTCCTCCACCACACCTCCTTACTGTCCATATGAGGGGTTTTGTTCGTGGTACTTTCGAAAAAACTCGACCCGATTCTTCCCGGGCCATGAACACTTGGTTTTTCATGCACCGCGACTGTCCCACGGTGCATAGGATCAGTCCACGATCAGTTTATCACATCCCGTCGTTTTTTTTCACCCATTTCCTCCACCACACCTCCTTACTGTCTATATGAGGGGTTTTGGTCGTGGTACTTTCGAAAAAACTCGACCCGATCCTTCCCGGGACATAAACACTTGGTTTTTCATGCACCGCGACTGTCCCACGGTGCATAGGATCAGTCCACGATCAGTTTATGATATACCGTCATTTTTTTTCACCCGTTTCCTCCACCACACCTCCTTACTGTCCATATGAGGGGTTTTGGTCGTGGTACTTTCGAAAAAACTCGACCCGATTCTTCCCGGGCCATGAACACTTGGTTTTTCATGCATCGCGACTGTCCCACGGTGCATATGATCAGTCCACGATCAGTTTATCATATCCCGTCATTTTTTTTTCACCCGTTTCCTCCACCACACCTCCTTACTGTCTATATGAGGGGTTTTGGTCATGGTACTTTCGAAAAAACTCGACCCGATCCTTCCCGGAACATGAACACTTGGTTTTTCATGCACCGCGACTGTCCCACGGTGCATAGGATCAGTCCACGTTCAGTTTATCATATCCCGTCATTTTTTTCCACCCGTTTCCTCCACCACACCTCCTTACTGTCTATATGAGGGGTTTTGGTGGTGGTACTTTCGAAAAAACTCGACCCGATCCTTCCCGGGACATGAACACTTGGTTTTTCATGCACCGCGACTGTCCCACGGTGCATAGGATCAGTCCACGATCGGTTTATCATATACCGTCATTATTTTTTCACCTGTTTCCTCCACCACACCTCCTTACTGTCCATATGAGGGGTTTTGTTCGTGGTACTTTCGAAAAAACTCGACCCGATTCTTCCCGGGCCATGAACACTTGGTTTTTCATGCACCGCGACTGTCCCACGGTGCATAGGATCAGTCCACGATCTGTTTATCATATACAGTCATTTTTTTCACATGTTTCCTCCACCACACCTCCTTACTGTCCATATGAGGGGTTTTGGTCGTGGTACTTCCGAAAAAACTCTACCCTATCCTTCCCGGGACATGAACACTTGGTTTTTCATGCACCGCGACTGTCCCACGGTGCATAGGATCAGTCCACGATCAGTTTATCCTATCCCGTCATTTTTTTTCACCTGTTTCCTCCACCACACCTCCTTACTGTCCATATGAGGGGTTTTGGTCGTGGTACTTTCGAAAAAACTCGACCCGATTCTTCCTGGGCCATGAACACTTGGTTTTTCATGCACCGCGACTGTCCCACGGTGAATAGGATCAGTCCACGATCAGTTTATCATATCCCGTCATTTTTTTCACCCGTTTCCTCCACCACACCTCCTTACTGTCTATATGAGGGGTTTTGGTCGTGGTACTTTCGAAAAAACTCGACCCGATCCTTCCCGAGACATGAACACTTGGTTTTTCATGCACCGCGACTGTCCCACGGTGCATAGGATCAGTGCACGATCAGTTTATCATATACCGTCATTTGTTTTCACCCGTTTCCTCCACCACACCTCCTTACTGTCCATATGAGGAGTTTTGGTCGTGGTACTTTCGAAAAAACTACCGATTCTTCCCGGGCCATGAACACTTGGTTTTTCATGCACGGCGACTGTCCCACGGTGCATAGCATCAGTCCACGATCAGTTTATCATATCCCGTCTTTTTTTTTTCACCCGTTTCCTCCACCACACCTCCTTACTGTCTATATGAGGGGTTTTGGTCGTGGTACTTTCGAAAAAACTCGACCCGATCCTTCCCGGGACATGAACACTTGGTTTTTCATGCACCGCGATTGTCCCACGGTGCATAGGATTAGTCCACGATCAGTTTATCATATACCGTCATTTTTTCACCCGTTTCCTCCGCCACACCTCCTTACTGTCCATATGAGGGGTTTTGGTCGTGGTACTATCGAAAAAACTCGACCCGATTCTTCCCGGGCCATGAACACTTGGTTTTTCATGCACCGTGACTGTCCCACGGTGCATAGGATCAGTCCACAATCAGTTTCTCCTATCCCGTCAACTTTTTTTCACCCGTTTCCTCCACCACACCTCCTTACTGTCTATATGAGGGGTTTTGGTCGTGGTACTTTCGAAAAAACTCGACCCGATCCTTCCCGGGACATGAACACTTGGTTTTTCATGCACCGCGACTGTCCCACGGTGCATAGGATCAGTCCACGATCAGTTTATCATATACCGTCATTTTTTCACCCGTTTCCTCCACCACACCTCCTTACTGTCCATATGAGGGGTTTTGGTCGTGGTACTTTCGAAAAAACTCGACCCGATTCTTCCCGGGCCATGAACACTTGGTTTTTCATGCACTGCGACTGTCCCACGATGCATAGGATCACTCCACGATCAGTTTATCATATCCCATCATTTTTTTCACCCGTTTCCTCCACCACACCTCCTTACTGTCTATATGAGGGGTTTTGGTCGTGGTACTTTCGAAAAAACTCGACCCGATCCTTCCTGGGACATGAACACTTGGTTTTTCATGCACCGCGACTGTTCCACGGTGCATAGGATCAGTCCACGATCAGTTTATCCTATCCCATCATTTTTTTCACCTGTTTCCTCCACCACACCTCCTTACTGTCCATATGAGGGGTTTTGGTCGTGGTACTTTCGAAAAAACTCGACCCGATCCTTCCCGAGACATGAACACTTGGTTTTTCATGCACCGCGACTGTCCCACGGTGCATAGGATCAGTGCACGATCAGTTTATCATATACCGTCATTTGTTTTCACCCGTTTCCTCCACCACACCTCCTTACTGTCCATATGAGGAGTTTTGGTCGTGGTACTTTCGAAAAAACTACCGATTCTTCCCGGGCCATGAACACTTGGTTTTTCATGCACCGCGACTGTCCCACGGTGCATAGCATCAGTCCACGATCAGTTTATCATATCCCGTCTTTTTTTTTCACCCGTTTCCTCCACCACACCTCCTTACTGTCTATATGAGGGGTTTTGGTCGTGGTACTTTCGAAAAAACTCGACCCGATCCTTCCCGGGACATGAACACTTGGTTTTTCATGCACCGCGATTGTCCCACGGTGCATAGGATTAGTCCACGATCAGTTTATCATATACCGTCATTTTTTTCACCCGTTTCCTCCGCCACACCTCCTTACTGTCCATATGAGGGGTTTTGGTCGTGGTACTATCGAAAAAACTCGACCCGATTCTTCCCGGGCCATGAACACTTGGTTTTTCATGCACCGTGACTGTCCCACGGTGCATAGGATCAGTCCACAATCAGTTTCTCCTATCCCGTCAACTTTTTTTCACCCGTTTCCTCCGCCACACCTCCTTACTGTCCATATGAGGGGTTTTGGTCGTGGTACTATCGAAAAAACTCGACCCGATTCTTCCCGGGCCATGAACACTTGGTTTTTCATGCACCGTGACTGTCCCACGGTGCATAGGATCAGTCCACAATCAGTTTCTCCTATCCCGTCAACTTTTTTTCACCCGTTTCCTCCACCACACCTCCTTACTGTCTATATGAGGGGTTTTGGTCGTGGTACTTTCGAAAAAACTCGACCTGATCCTTCCCGGGACATGAACACTTGGTTTTTCATGCACCGCGACTGTCCCACGGTGCATAGGATCAGTCCACGATCAGTTTATCATATACCGTCATTTTTTCACCCGTTTCCTCCACCACACCTCCTTACTGTCCATATGAGGGGTTTTGGTCGTGGTACTTTCGAAAAAACTCGACCCGATTCTTCCCGGGCCATGAACACTTGGTTTTTCATGCACTGCGACTGTCCCACGATGCATAGGATCACTCCACGATCAGTTTATCATATCCCGTCATTTTTTTCACCCGTTTCCTCCACCACACCTCCTTACTGTCTATATGAGGGGTTTTGGTCGTGGTACTTTCGAAAAAACTCGACCCGATCCTTCCTGGGACATGAACACTTGGTTTTTCATGCACCGCGACTGTCCCACGGTGCATAGGATCAGTCCACGATCAGTTTATCCTATCCCGTCATTTTTTTTCACCTGTTTCCTCCACCACACCTCCTTACTGTCCATATGAGGGGTTTTGGTCGTGGTACTTTCGAAAAAACTCGACCCGATTCTTCCCGGGCCATGAACACTTGGTTTTCCATGCACCGCGACTGTCCCACGGTGCATAGGATCAGTCCACGATCAGTTTATCATATCCCGTCATTTTTTTCACCCGTTTTTTCCACCACACCTCCTTACTGTCTATATGAGGGGTTTTGGTCGTGGTACTTTTGAAAAAACTCGACCCGATCCTTCCCGAGACATGAACACTTGGTTTTTCCTGCACTGCGACTGTCCCACGGTGCATAGGATCAGTCCACGATCAGTTTATCATATCCCGTCATTTTTTTCTCCTGTTTCCTCCACCACACCTCCTTACTGTCCATATGAGGGGTTTTGGTCGTGGTACTTTCGAAAAAACTCGACCCGATTCTTCCCGGGCCATGAACACTTGGTTTTTCATGCACCGCGACTGTCCCATGGTGCATAGGATCAGTCCACGATCAGTTTATCATATACCGTCATTTTTTTCACCTGTTTCCTCCACCACACCTCCTTACTGTCCATATGAGGGGTTTTGGTCGTGGTACTTTCGAAAAAACTCGACCCGATTCTTCCCGGGCCATGAACACTTGGTTTTTCATGCACCACGACTGTCCCACGGTGCATAGGATCAGTCCACGATCAGTTTATCATATACCGTCATTTTTTCACCTGTTTCCTCCACCACACCTCCTTACTGTCCATATGAGGGGTTTTGGTCGTGGTACTTTCGAAAAAACTCGACCCGATTCTTCCCGGGCCATGAACACTTGGTTTTTCATGCACCGCGACTGTCCAACGGTGCATAGGATCAGTCCACGATCAGTTTATCTTATCCCGTCATTTTTTTCACCCGTTTCCTCCACCACACCTTCTTACTGTCCATATGAGGGGTTTTTGTCGTGGTACTTTCGAAAAAACTCGACCCGATTCTTCCCGGGCCATGAACACTTGGTTTTTCATGCACCGCGACTGTCCCACGGTGCATAGGATCAGTCCACGATCGGTTTATCATATACCGTCATTTTTTTTCACATGTTTCCTCCACCACAGCTCCTTACTGTCCATATGAGGGGTTTTGGTCGCGGTACTTTCGAAAAAACTCGACCCGATCCTTCCCGGGACATGAACACTTGGTTTTTCATGCACCGCGACTGTCCCACGGTGCATAGGATCAGTCCACGATCAGTTTATCATATCCCGTCATTTTTTTTTCACCCGTTTCCTCCATGACACCTCCTAACTGTCTATATGAGGGGTTTTGGTCGTGGTACTTTCGAAAAAACTCGACCCGATCCTTCCCGGGACATGAACACTTGGTTTTTCATGCACCGCGACTGTCCCACGGTGCATAGGATCAGTCCACGATCAGTTTATCATATCCCGTCATTTTTTTCTCCTGTTTCCTCCACCACACCTCCTTACTGTCCATATGAGGGGTTTTGGTCGTGGTACTTTCGAAAAAACTCGACCCGATTCTTCCCGGGCCATGAACACTTGGTTTTTCATGCACCGCGACTGTCCCATGGTGCATAGGATCAGTCCACGATCAGTTTATCATATACCGTCATTTTTTTCACCTGTTTCCTCCACCACACCTCCTTACTGTCCATATGAGGGGTTTTGGTCGTGGTACTTTCGAAAAAACTCGACCCGATTCTTCCCGGGCCATGAACACTTGGTTTTTCATGCACCACGACTGTCCCACGGTGCATAGGATCAGTCCACGATCAGTTTATCATATACCGTCATTTTTTCACCTGTTTCCTCCACCACACCTCCTTACTGTCCATATGAGGGGTTTTGGTCGTGGTACTTTCGAAAAAACTCGACCCGATTCTTCCCGGGCCATGAACACTTGGTTTTTCATGCACCGCGACTGTCCAACGGTGCATAGGATCAGTCCACGATCAGTTTATCTTATCCCGTCATTTTTTTCACCCGTTTCCTCCACCACACCTTCTTACTGTCCATATGAGGGGTTTTTGTCGTGGTACTTTCGAAAAAACTCGACCCGATTCTTCCCGGGCCATGAACACTTGGTTTTTCATGCACCGCGACTGTCCCACGGTGCATAGGATCAGTCCACGATCGGTTTATCATATACCGTCATTTTTTTTCACATGTTTCCTCCACCACAGCTCCTTACTGTCCATATGAGGGGTTTTGGTCGCGGTACTTTCGAAAAAACTCGACCCGATCCTTCCCGGGACATGAACACTTGGTTTTTCATGCACCGCGACTGTCCCACGGTGCATAGGATCAGTCCACGATCAGTTTATCA
Organism: Orychophragmus violaceus; assembly: GCA_030180135.1. NCBI lineage: Eukaryota > Viridiplantae > Streptophyta > Magnoliopsida > Brassicales > Brassicaceae > Orychophragmus > Orychophragmus violaceus. The sequence continues at coordinate 105,052,391 of CM058230.1, read as the reverse complement.
TATCCCGTCATTTTTTTTTCACCCGTTTCCTCCATGACACCTCCTAACTGTCTATATGAGGGGTTTTGGTCGTGGTACTTTCGAAAAAACTCGACCCGATCCTTCCCGGGACATGAACACTTGGTTTTTCATGCACCGCGACTGTCCCACGGTGCATAGGATCAGTCCACGATCAGTTTATCCTATCCCGTCATTTTTTTTCACCTGTTTCCTCCACCACACCTCCTTACTGTCCATATGAGGGGTTTTGGTCGTGGTACTTTCGAAAAAACTCGACCCGATTCTTCCTGGGCCATGAACACTTGGTTTTTCATGCACCGCGACTGTCCCACGGTGAATAGGATCAGTCCACGATCAGTTTATCATATCCCGTCATTTTTTTCACCCGTTTCCTCCACCACACCTCCTTACTGTCTATATGAGGGGTTTTGGTCGTGGTACTTTCGAAAAAACTTGACCCGATCCTTCCCGAGACATGAACACTTTGTTTTTCATGCACCGCGACTGTCCCACGGTGCATAGGATTAGTGCACGATCAGTTTATCATATACCGTCATTTTTTTTTCACCCGTTTCCTCCACCACACCTCCTTACTGTCCATATGAGGAGTTTTGGTCGTGGTACTTTCGAAAAAACTACCGATTCTTCCCGGGCCATGAACACTTGGTTTTTCATGCACCGCGACTGTCCCACGGTGCATAGGATCAGTCCAGGATCAGTTTATCATATCCCGTCTTTTTTTTTCACCCGTTTCCTCCACCACACCTCCTTACTGTCTATATGAGGGGTTTTGGTCGTGGTACTTTCGAAAAAACTCGACCCGATCCTTCCCGGGACATGAACACTTGGTTTTTCATGCACCGCGATTGTCCCACGGTGCATAGGATTAGTCCACGATCAGTTTATCATATACCGTCATTTTTTTTCACCTGTTTCCTCCGCCACACCTCCTTACTGTCCATATGAGGGGTTTTGGTCGTGGTACTATCGAAAAAACTCGACCCGATTCTTCCCGGGCCATGAACACTTGGTTTTTCATGTACCGTGACTGTCCCACGGTGCATAGGATAAGTCCACAATCAGTTTCTCCTATCCCGTCAATTTTTTTTCACCCGTTTCCTCCACCACACCTCCTTACTGTCTATATGAGGGGTTTTGGTCGTGGTACTTTCGAAAAAACTCGACCCGATCCTTCCCGGGACATGAACACTTGGTTTTTCATGCACCGCGACTGTCCCACGGTGCATAGGATCAGTCCACGATCAGTTTATCATATACCGTCATTTTTTCACCCGTTTCCTCCACCACACCTCCTTACTGTCCATATGAGGGGTTTCGGTCGTGGTACTTTCGAAAAAACTCGACCCGATTCTTCCCGGGCCATGAACACTTGGTTTTTCATGCACTGCGACTGTCCCACGATGCATAGGATCACTCCACGATCAGTTTATCATATCCCGTCATTTTTTTCACCCGTTTCCTCCACCACACCTCCTTACTGTCTATATGAGGGGTTTTGGTCGTGGTACTTTCGAAAAAAACTCGACCCGATCCTTCCCGGGACATGAACACTTGGTTTTTCATGCACCGCGACTGTCCCACGGTGCATAGGATCAGTCCACGATCAGTTTATCCTATCCCGTCATTTTTTTTCACCTGTTTCCTCCACCACACCTCCTTACAGTCCATATGAGGGGTTTTGGTCATGGTACTTTCGAAAAAACTCGACCCGATTCTTCCCGGGCCATGAAACTTGGTTTTTCATGCACCGCGACTGTCCCACGGTGAATAGGATTAGTCCATGATCAGTTTATCATATTCCGTCATTTTTTTTCACCCGTTTCCTCCACCACACCTCCTTACTGTCTATATGAGGGGTTTTGGTCGTGGTACTTTCGAAAAAACTCGACCCGATCCTTCCCGGGACATGAACACTTGGTTTTTCATGCACCGCGACTGTCCCACGGTGCATAGGATCAGTCCACGATCAGTTTATCATATACCGTCATTTTGTTTTCACCCGTTTCCTCCACCACACCTCCTTACTGTCCATATGAGGGGTTTCGGTCGTGGTACTTTCGGAAAAACTCGACCCGATTCTTCCCGAGCCATGAACACTTGGTTTTTCATGCACCGCGACTGTCCCACGGTGCATAGGATCAGTCCACGATCAGTTTATCATATATCTTCATTTTTTTCACCCGTTTCCTCCACCACACCTCCTTACTGTCTATATGAGGGGTTTTGGTCGTGGTACTTTCGAAAAAACTCGACCCGATTCTTCCCGAGCCATGAACACTTGGTTTTTCATGCACCGCGACTGTCCCACGGTGCATAGGATCAGTCCACGATCAGTTTATCCTATCCCGTCATTTTTTTTTCACCCGTTTCCTCCACCACACCTCCTTACTGTCCATATGAGGGGTTTTGGTCGTGGTACTTTCGGAAAAACTCGACCCGATTCTTCCCGAGCCATGAACACTTGGTTTTTCATGCACCGCGACTGTCCCACGGTGCATAGGATCAGTCCACGATCAGTTTATCATATATCTTCATTTTTTTCACCCGTTTCCTCCACCACACCTCCTTACTGTCTATATGAGGGGTTTTGGTCGTGGTACTTTCGAAAAAACTCGACCCGATCCTTCCCGGGACATGAACACTTGGTTTTTCATGCACCGCGACTGTCCCACGGTGCATAGGATCAGTCCACGATCGGTTTATCATATACCGTCATTTTTTTCACATGTTTCCTCCACCACACCTCCTTACTGTCCATATGAGGGGTTTTGGTCGTGGTACTATCGAAAAAACTCGACCCGATTCTTCCCGGGCCATGAACACTTGGTTTTTCATGCACCGTGACTGTCCCACGGTGCATAGGATCAGTCCACAATCAGTTTCTCCTATCCCGTCAATTTTTTTTCACCCGTTTCCTCCACCACACCTCCTTACTGTCTATATGAGGGGTTTTGGTCGTGGTACTTTCGAAAAAACTCGACCCGATCCTTCCCGGGACATGAACACTTGGTTTTTCATGCACCGCGACTGTCCCACGGTGCATAGGATCAGTCCACGATCAGTTTATCATATACCGTCATTTTTCACCCGTTTCCTCCACCACACCTCCTTACTGTCCATATGAGGGGTTTCGGTCGTGGTACTTTCGAAAAAACTCGACCCGATTCTTCCCGGGCCATGAACACTTGGTTTTTCATGCACTGCGACTGTCCCACGGTGCATAGGATCACTCCACGATCAGTTTATCATATCCCGTCATTTTTTTCACCCGTTTCCTCCACCACACCTCCTTACTGTCTATATGAGGGGTTTTGGTCGTGGTACTTTCGAAAAAAACTCGACCCGATCCTTCCCGGGACATGAACACTTGGTTTTTCATGCACCGCGACTGTCCCACGGTGCATAGGATCAGTCCACGATCAGTTTATCCTATCCCGTCATTTTTTTTCACCTGTTTCCTCCACCACACCTCCTTACAGTCCATATGAGGGGTTTTGGTCATGGTACTTTCGAAAAAACTCGACCCGATTCTTCCCGGGCCATGAAACTTGGTTTTTCATGCACCGCGACTGTCCCACGGTGAATAGGATTAGTCCATGATCAGTTTATCATATTCCGTCATTTTTTTTCACCCGTTTCCTCCACCACACCTCCTTACTGTCTATATGAGGGGTTTTGGTCGTGGTACTTTCGAAAAAACTCGACCCGATCCTTCCCGGGACATGAACACTTGGTTTTTCATGCACCGCGACTGTCCCACGGTGCATAGGATCAGTCCACGATCAGTTTATCATATACCGTCATTTTGTTTTCACCCGTTTCCTCCACCACACCTCCTTACTGTCCATATGAGGGGTTTTGGTCGTGGTACTTTCGAAAAAACTCGACCCGATTCTTCCCGGGCCATGAACACTTGGTTTTTCATGCACCGCGACTGTCCCACAGTGCATAGGATCAGTCCACGATCAGTTTATCATATCCCGTCATTTTTTTTTCAACCGTTTCCTCCACCACACCTCCTTACTGTCTATATGAGGGGTTTTGGTCGTGGTACTTTCAAAAAAACTCGACCCGATCCTTCCCGGGACATGAACACTTGGTTTTTCATGCACCGCGACTGTCCCACGGTGCATAGGATCAGTCCACGATCAGTTTATCCTATCCCGTCATTTTTTTTTCACCCGTTTCCTCCACCACACCTCCTTACTGTCCATATGAGGGGTTTTGGTCGTGGTACTTTCGGAAAAACTCGACCCGATTCTTCCCGAGCCATGAACACTTGGTTTTTCATGCACCGTGACTGTCCCACGGTGCATAGGATCAGTCCACGATCAGTTTATCATATATCTTCATTTTTTTCACCCGTTTCCTCCACCACACCTCCTTACTGTCTATATGAGGGGTTTTGGTCGTGGTACTTTCGAAAAAACTCGACCCGATCCTTCCCGGGACATGAACACTTGGTTTTTCATGCACCGCGACTGTCCCACGGTGCATAGGATCAGTCCACGATCGGTTTATCATATACCGTCATTTTTTTCACATGTTTCCTCCACCACACCTCCTTACTGTCCATATGAGGGGTTTTGGTCGTGGTACTTTCGGAAAAACTCGACCCGATCCTTCCCGGGACATGAAAACTTGGTTTTTCATGCACCGCGACTTTCCCACGGTGTATAGGATCAGTCCACGATCAGTTTATCATATACCGTCATTTTTTCACTCGTTTCCTCCACCACACCTCATTACTGTCCATATGAGGGGTTTTGGTCGTGGTACTTTCGAAAAAACTCGACCCGATTCTTCCCGGGCCATGAACACTTTGTTTTTCATGCACCGCGACTGTCCCACGGTGCATAGGATCAGTCCACGATCAGTTTATCATATACCGTCATTTTTTCACCCGTTTCCTCCACCACACCTCCTTACTGTCCATATGAGGGGTTTTGGTCGTGGTACTTTCGAAAAAACTCGACCCGATTCTTCCCGGGCCATGAACACTTGGTTTTTCATGCACCGCGACTGTCCCACGGTGCATAGGATCAGTCCACGATCAGTTTATCATATCCCGTCATTTTTTTTCACCCGTTTCCTCCACCACACCTCCTTACTGTCTATATGAGGGGTTTTGGTCGTGGTACTTTCGAAAAAACTCGACCCGATCCTTCCCGGGACATGAACACTTGGTTTTTCATGCACCGCGACTGTCCCACGGTGCATAGGATCAGTCCACGATCAGTTTATCCTATCCCGTCATTTTTTTTACCTGTTTCCTCCACCACACCTCCTTACTGTCCATATGAGGGGTTTTGGTCGTGGTACTTTCGAAAAAACTCAACCCGATTCTTCCCGGGCCATGAACACTTGGTTTTCCATGCACCGCGACTGTCCCACGGTGCATAGGATCAGTCCACGATCGGTTTATCATATACTGTCATTTTTTTCACATGTTTCCTCCACCACACCTCCTTACTGTCCATATGAGGGGTTTTGGTCGTGGTACTTTCGGAAAAACTCGACCCGATCCTTCCCGGGACATGAAAACTTGGTTTTTCATGCACCGCGACTTTCCCACGGTGTATAGGATCAGTCCACGATCAGTTTATCATATACCGTCATTTTTTCACTCGTTTCCTCCACCACACCTCATTACTGTCCATATGAGGGGTTTTGGTCGTGGTACTTTCGAAAAAACTCGACCCGATTCTTCCCGGGCCATGAACACTTTGTTTTTCATGCACCGCGACTGTCCCACGGTGCATAGGATCAGTCCACGATCAGTTTATCATATACCGTCATTTTTTCACCCGTTTCCTCCACCACACCTCCTTACTGTCCATATGAGGGGTTTTGGTCGTGGTACTTTCGAAAAAACTCGACCCGATTCTTCCCGGGCCATGAACACTTGGTTTTTCATGCACCGCGACTGTCCCACGGTGCATAGGATCAGTCCACGATCAGTTTATCATATCCCGTCATTTTTTTTCACCCGTTTCCTCCACCACACCTCCTTACTGTCTATATGAGGGGTTTTGGTCGTGGTACTTTCGAAAAAACTCGACCCGATCCTTCCCGGGACATGAACACTTGGTTTTTCATGCACCGCGACTGTCCCACGGTGCATAGGATCAGTCCACGATCAGTTTATCCTATCCCGTCATTTTTTTTACCTGTTTCCTCCACCACACCTCCTTACTGTCCATATGAGGGGTTTTGGTCGTGGTACTTTCGAAAAAACTCAACCCGATTCTTCCCGGGCCATGAACACTTGGTTTTCCATGCACCGCGACTGTCCCACGGTGCATAGGATCAGTCCACGATCAGTTTATCATATCCCGTCATTTTTTTCACCCGTTTCCTCCACCACACCTCCTTACTGTCTATATGAGGGGTTTTGGTCGTGGTACTTTCGAAAAAACTCGACCCGATCCTTCCCGGGACATGAACACTTGGTTTTCATGCACCGCGACTGTCCCACGGTGCATAGGATCAGTCCACGATCAGTTTATCATATACCATCATTTTTTTCACCTGTTTCCTCCACCACACCTCCTTACTGTCCATATGAGGGGTTTTGGTCGTGGTACTTTCGAAAAAACTCGACCCGATTCTTCCCGGGCCATGAACACTTGGTTTTTCATGCACCGCGACTGTCCCACGGTGCGTAGGATCAGTCCACGATCAGTTTATCATATACCGTCATTTTTTCACCTGTTTCCTCCACCACACCTCCTTACTGTCCATATGAGGGGTTTTGGTCGTGGTACTTTCGAAAAAACTCGACCCGATTCTTCCCGGGCCATGAACACTTTGTTTTTCATGCACCGCGACTGTCCTACGGTGCATAGGATCAGTCCACGATCAGTTTATCTTATCCCGTCATTTTTTCACCCGTTTCCTCCATCACACCTCCTTACTGTCCATATGAGGGGTTTTTGTCGTGGTACTTTCGAAAAAACTCGACCCGATTCTTCCCGGGCCATCAACACTTGGTTTTTCATGCACCGCGATTTTCCCACGGTGCATAGGATCAGTCCACGATCAGTTTATCATATCCCGTCATTTTTTTCACCCGTTTCCTCCACCACACCTCCTTACTGTCCATATGAGGGGTTTTGGTCGTGGTACTTTCGAAAAAACTCGACCCGATTCTTCCCGGGCCATCAACACTTGGTTTTTCATGCACGGCGACTTTCCCACGGTGCATAGGATCAGTCCACGATCAGTTTATCATATCCCGTCATTTTTTTTCACCCGTTTCCTCCACCACACCTCCTTACTGTCCATATGAGGGGTTTTTGTTGGAATTGTGTCCAGTAATCTCGGTACTGTCTCTAGAAAGTAAGAGTATGTCAATGATCAGACATAAGTCATATAATACTGGGGGTCATGATGGCTTGCTAGAGTCCGCTCATGATCTATAAGTCTTGGACTTATTGCCTTTATTATATGATCCCATATGGGTCACACGCCTAAGCTAACAGGAAAACGTGTAGGAATGGTTTAGCAGAAGTACGGTAAAAGTGCTAGGCATTTACTGTACTTAGAGAGAATAAAACGGTTTAGGCACTGTGTATCGATCGATGCACAAGGCGTGTCGATCGACACAGTGCGCGAACGCCTCGGAGTAAATTGGCATTTGGGCCAAATGGCCCAAAACGAACTGAACGAGTTTTATATAAACTTAAGACGAGTTCAGGTCGAAATAAGCCCTAGCCGCGAGCCTCCTCTCTCTCTCTGCGCCGATTTCCTCCTGGTCTAGCAGCCTCTTCATGCTCGGTGTGCGTGTGTGAACCTCTGGAGGAGTTATCCCTTGGTGGCTCTCTGATCTCTGACCATACCATCCCTTTCCGCTGCATAAACAGGTATAAGGTGAGATCATCAATTGTTTCTATTCAAGAGAACCTAGATCCGCATGTTTAGGATAATCTGAATCAGAGAATTGAATCAGGATTGACTAAACATTCCCTTCAGTGGTATCCGAGCTGTTGGTTCTGGTTTTTCTTGTTTAGATTCAAGTTTAGGATTGTTTTTCTTGTTTAAAAGTGTTTTGAATCAACTACTGATAAGAGAAATCACTTAAGTAACAAGAATTGAAACCTAAACATATGAAAAATCGCATGATCAAGCTATATGATTTGGTATGCGATCTGATCCGAGAGAATGAGTATCGGCTGCGATCGCATGGATCGATCGATACGATCGCATGGATCGGTCGATACAGACTCTCGGCAAAACCTGTTAACGCGTGAAAGCATCGATCGATGCAGGATCGATGCAGGTTCGATGTTGGTGCATCGACCGATGCGGTTGGTGCATCGATCGACACGGTTAGGGTTTTAGCTCGTTTCCGTGCATGCGCGAGAGCATCGATCGATACAGCATCGATGCACGATCGATGCAGGATCGATGCTAAGAGCATCGACCGATGCGGTTGATGGATCGATCGATACGGTTGGTTCATCGATCGACATGGTTGGTTTAAGGCTCGGTTTAATGATTTTATTAAAATTATAAACGTCACGGTTTAATAAACAGACTTAATAAATTTATTAAATTCTGGTTAAACCGGGATAAGAAATCCAATGTCGAAAAATTATTGGATTTAGTGCCTAAACCAGGATTTTCTAATTTGATTTGGTTGGACCAAATAAATTGAGAAAAACCGGTTTAGTAAATAACCGGTTGACAATTGTGGTCGTCGTAGTAATTAATTTTGGTTAGACCAATTTTAATGAACCAGACCGGTTATGTCATCTAATTGGACGATCGGGTTATGTCTCGGACATAGACCAATTCTTCGGCCTCGGGCCAAGAAGTTAAAATGATTGGGCCAATTATTTGAGTCTTTCTTCAGATTTAATTTAAAATTTATTTTATAAAGAATATAAATCGATTTTAAATTATAGTTTCCGATATTTTGAAATTAGAAAGTTTCTTAAATTAGAAGTTTCTAGATTTGCATGATTCGGATTTTAAGAAATTTCTAAAGTTAGGAAGTTTCCAGTTTTAGAAAGTTTCCAATTTTAGAAAGTTTCCAAAAATAGTAGGTTTTCTAAAATGGAAAGTTTCCCGAAATAGTAATCTTCTATTTTGGGAACAAGATTTTAAAATAAACCTACGAACCTCAAATAATATCAAGCGTTGGATGTCTTGTCCAGGCTATGTCAGCTGTCGAAGCCCTTTCAATTGTATTCATGGCCTTACAGTGTGAGGGTGTCTGCTTTTGCGTGGGTAAGACGGTTTGTGATTCATAAATGTCATTGGGAGTCCCAGACATTAATGATTACATGACTGTATAGTCTGGTTTTCTTGACTAGGCCATCGGGAGTCCCGGGCCTTGAGACATCAGAGTGGATTGGGCCTCGGGCCCAGATTCACAACCAAGAGTTATATCACGGATATAATTAGCCGACATAGGGCTTACCGATATAAGCTGAGGTTTGGTGACGGCCAGTGGCCCACTTTAATCTTAGTTATATGTGGATCTTGGAATCATTATATTCTATTGAGGGTAACTGATGTTATTGAATATAATGCATGATTAATCATATTAAATTTAATACGAGATTAATCATATTGAACATATTAACTAAAATCCTTTTATCTTAATTTTCAGTTATGACTAGCACAAACACTTTCTCGATCCGGTCTGTCCTTAAGATGGACAAGCTGAACGGATCAAATTTCTTGACTTGGTCGCGGAACCTAAGCTAGTTCTCAGACAGGAGAGAAAGGACTATGTCCTTGAGAGAGCTCTCCCCGTGAGGATCGGGTCCAATGCTTCTCATGCAGTATATGATGCTTGGAATAAGCATTATAATGATGCGGTAGATGTGCGTGGTCTGATATTGGCTACCATGGACTCAGACTTGCGGAAGCAATATGAGAACATGGAGTCGCCAATAGAGATGATCAGCAGCCTGAAATTGAAATTGAAGTAGCAGATAAGGGTGGAGAGATACCAGTTGGTTAAGTCTCTCACTGGCTGCAAGCTACCAAATGATCACCCAGTGAGTCCTCATGTCAGTAAAATGATGGGTTACATTGATAACCTGAGGAAACTGGATTATCCAGTTAGCCAAGAATTGGCAACTGAGATCATACTACAGTCACTGCCGTCAAGTTATGATAAGTTCAAAAGGAACTATATCAAGAAAGGCTTAACGAAGACGCTGACTGAACTGCATGATATGCTCAAGACAGTTGAGCCAAACGTGAAGAGTACCCTGTACAATCTCATGAACGAGAAGGGTAGGTTTACTAAACCTAATGCTGACAAGGGTGAAGACAAAGTTGTCTAGATTTTGAATCATGGCAAGCGTGTGTCTTCTGAGCCCGAGTCAGATACCTCTTACGTTGGTAAGTGCTGCTACTGTAAGGAGACAGGGCATTGGAAGAGAGATTGCATTAAATTCATGGAAGATGATGAGGAGTTAAAGTCGATGTATGCGACTACTTCCTCAGGTATTCATGTTATTACTTCAAGTTCTACCTTAAAGGTATTGGATACTGGTTGTGGCACTGATATTTGTGATAATATGCAGAGCCTAAGCAACAGTAGAACGTTGAAGGAAGGGCAAGTGAAACTACATGTCTGGAAGGAGCTTGGGATGCTGCCTCAGCCGTAGGGTTTTTCACTTATAGATCCCTTTGAGGCTTGGTTTTGTATTAAGTAATTGCTGCAATGTACCTGCTTTAAGCAGAGTTGTCTTTCATTTTCTTGTAAGAATTTGAATGTTTTTCATTTTGATAAAAGACAAGTTTTGTTTTTTGATCTTAATGAAATATTAATTGTAGCACCCTATTCATGGAATGGGTTTTATATCATAAACCAAAGAGTGCCTAAATGTAACATAAATACCGAATTGGTTTAAATCTGATGAATTAAACCTGATTTTTCTTGGCATAAAGTCTTGGTCACATAGAGTAAGTCGGATTCAGAAATCCCATAGTCATGGACTGTTGGGCTCATTTGATAATATATCTTATGAGACGTGAATTCTGTTTACTAGACCAAAAGGTAAAGGGCCTATCTTAGCCGAGCTAGAGAAAGGCCCAAAGGCTTATTGGACCTGGAACATACTCATGTATGTGGCCCAATGAGCAGTAATGCCAGAGAAAATCTCTTGTACTTCATTGTCTCTACTGATTACTTCAATGAGTGTGACTGTGTTCATTTGATGAGACACAAGTCGGAATTCTTTGACATGGTCGAAAGAGTTCCAGAATGAAGTATAGGATCTGAATGACAAAAGTATTAAGACTCTGGATTAAATCACGAGTGAGAATACTTAAGTCATTGATTGTGTGATCATCTGAATGAGTGTGAAATCGTTTCACAGCTCATTTCTCCTGAAAACCTGAAGGTTTTTCTCTGAGAAAGAATCAGATCTCATTAGAAATGATTAAAGATGAGTCACACGAATCTTCCATGATATTATTTAAGAATAACGCTCTAAATTATCTAAGTTTACACTGAAATAGTTCCACCAATATCAGTTGAAAGACACCACGTAAATGTGGATTGGAATCGATCCAAATTCGTCTTTACTGAGTATTTGTAGTTGTGCTACTTCGCTGGTTGTCCTAGGGAAACCAAGGCTTGTTACTTTTACGTCCATGCTGTTTTCTAAGAAGGGAAGTTAATTTCCAAGAAGAACAGTGGGAGTAAAAGTATAACTCGAAGAAATTCGAGAAATACAGGAGGCTGCTTAACCTGTTGAGGGAGAGCAGCGGAAGGATTTACAGATTTCTGTAGAATCTACACCTGTGGATTATGGAGTTCGCAGATATGAATGAATCAGTTACTAATCCGAGAGTGAATTCTCGTCATTAGTTGAACCTGATAATCATTGAAATCTGCACCTCTGGAGCCTGAAGTTCGCAGATATGAATGAATCAGTTACTAATCCGAGAGTGATTTCTCGTCATTAGTTGAACCTGATAATCATTGAAATCTGCACCTCTGGAGCCTGAAGTTCGCAGATATGAATGAATCAGTTACTAATCCGAGAGTGATTTCTCGTCATTAGTTGAACCTGATAATCATTGAAAGTTCGCATGATCTGATGATCATTGAAAGCGACGAATCTGCGAAATTCAAAGAAGCGAAAGTGAGCCTGGACTCCGAAAAATTACATTTTATGTAAGTTAGCTTCATTGATCCATTCATGGATGGAAGCAAACATATCGGAGTTGGAATCTTCGTTCTGTTGAAGTAGTCAAGGTTTTGACTTAAGCAGGAACGAAATGGAACTGTGCGTTTACTAATAGATAAGTGGGAGCAATATTGCATTTCTCAAAGTGTATGTCGATGACATACTGATTCTCGGATATAACGTCCCAACGCTGTAGTCGGTAAAGGACTAGCTTGGGAGTTGGTTTAATGATTGACATGGGTAAAGCCACGTAGTTCTTGGATTTTGGATCTAAAGATAGAGATCCAAAAGAGCTGGTAGGACAAAGTCAGGATTCTTAAATTGACAAAGTCCTACACGTTTTGAGCAATCCAAGAAGGGTTTTATGCCAATGTCACATGGCATTAAGTTAAGCAAGATACAGTATCCTACGATAACTGCTGAGCTTAAATGCATGGATGAGATTCCATATGCGTCGGCAATTGGATCTATCATGTATGCCATGAAACATACTTGTTTGATGTTGCTTTAATGTTAAGCAAGACAAATAAAGACCAGTCAAATCCAGCAAAGAATCAAGTTTCCTAAAGTATGTCCTAAAGTATTTGAGGAATACTAAGGATAAGTTCTTGATTTACGGAGAAAGTGAGGTGCTATAAGTCGATAGAGTCTGAAAGGCAAGTTTCCAACAGACAAAGATGATTTCCGGTCACAGTCCGGTTATATCTTGTGTTTGTCTGGCGGTGCACGGCACTGTTGCTGACTCCATGACTTAAGCTGAATCTTTCGCAGCTTGGGAAGCGGCGAAAAAGGTTGCTTGGAAAGAAGAGTTCATTACTGAACTTGATGTGATTCCCAGCATAGATGAGACTAGCTGCACATCAGAGGTCCAAACACCTTGAGATAAATGACAGAGATGTTAAGTAGATCAGCAAGTTTCAACAAATGAGAACGTTGCTAATCTATTAACGAAGCCACTCCTTAGCCCTAAGCACGAGTCACGGACTGTAGCTGTAGGATAAGTGAAGTTAAGATATAGTCTTAATTTCAGTGGGAGTTAGTAAAGGGCTTTATTTAGTTATTGATATGTTCTTGTAAAACATCTGAGATGTTTAATAATGAAATTATTATTTCAAGATTATTTTAACTGTGATGAAATAATCGTTCCAAAATGATATGAACCATTTTATAGGTCATCGAAGTAAATGACTTGATCTTGAGTCATCGAAGTCATTTAGCTTGATCATGAGACCCTATATTTGATAGATGGCTTATATCATCCTGTCCCTAGTCGAAGGTTGTTGAAATTGGAACACCAACAACCGTGTGAGACTGGATTGGTACGTGACTTATGACAAAGTCTCAGTGTGTCATAGATGCGCGGCATCAAAGTCAGTACATAGGTGTATGTTTGGGAACATACGACCGGACAAGACCCGCTTATGAGAACTCTTCAGGATATTTATATCAGTGTCATAAAAGATTCTCACTACGACTATAGAGTATAGTCCTTAGACCTGAGTTCGCATGCATGTGACTGCACATGGACTGATGCACTTTGATCATTGTCTAACGCTGTCGTTCTGCGATAGTTATAAGGACCTTGTTTGGGTACATTATGAAATGAGTAGTTTACAGTGATGGAACAAGACGGGATTTGTCCCTCCAATATAAATGGAGTGAATATCTCTAGGCCAATCGGAGATTTGAATACTGGAAAATGCATGGCCATGCTCAAACGGACTGTCCCGAGTCGTTTGGATTGTCAGTATCAAATCAGAGTCCGATGAACAAGATTAGGCTTTATAAGGATGACACTAATCTTGCCTTATGACTAATCGAGATATTGAGACAAAAGGATTATGAATACAGAGATTCCAGTACAAGTGGGAGATTGTTGGAATTGTGTCCAGTAATCTCGGTACTGTCTCTAGAAAGTAAGAGTATGTCAATGATCAGACATAAGTCATATAATACTGGGGGTCATGATTGCTTGCTAGAGTCCGCTCATGATCTATAAGTCTTGGACTTATTGCCTTTATTATATGATCCCATATGGGTCACACGCCTAAGCTAACAGGAAAACGTGTAGGAATGGTTTAGCAGAAGTACGGTAAAAGTGCTAGGCATTTACTGTACTTAGAGAGAATAAAACGGTTTAGGCACTGTGTGTCGATCGATGCACAAGGCGTGTCGATCGACACAGTGCGCGAACGCCTCGGAGTAAATTGGCATTTGGGCCAAATGGCCCAAAACGAACTGAACGAGTTTTATATAAACTTAAGACGAGTTCAGGTCGAAATAAGCCCTAGCCGCGAGCCTCCTCTCTCTCTCTGCGCCGATTTCCTCCTGGTCTAGCAGCCTCTTCCTGCTCGGTGTGCGTGTGTGAACCTCTGGAGGAGTTATCCCTTGGTGGCTCTCTGATCTCTGACCATACCATCCCTTTCCGCTGCATAAACAGGTATAAGGTGAGATCATCAATTGTTTCTATTCAAGAGAACCTAAATCCGCATGTTTAGGATAATCTGAATCAGAGAATTGAATCAGGATTGACTAAACATTCCCTTCAGTTTTGGTCGTGGTACTTTCGAAAAAACTTGACCCGATTCTTCCCGGGCCATGAACACTTGGTTTTTCATGCACTGCGACTGTCCCACGGTGCATAGGATCAGTCCACGATCAGTTTATCCTATCCCGTCATTTTTTTTTCACCCGTTCCCTCCACCACACCTCCTTATTGTCCATATGAGGGGTTTTGGTCGTGGTACTTTCGAAAAAAACTCGACCTGATTCTTCCCGGGCCATGAACACTTGGTTTTTCATGCACCGCGACTGTCCCACGGTGCATAGGATCAGTCCACGATCTGTTTATCTTATCCCGTCATTTTTTTTCACCCGTTTCCTCCACCACACCTCCTTACTGTCCATATGAGGGGTTTTGGTCGTGGTACTTTCGAAAAAACTCGACCCGATTCTTCCCGGGCCATGAACACTTGGTTTTTCATGCACCGCGACTGTCCCACAGTGCATAGGATCAGTCCACGATCAGTTTATCATATCCCGTCATTTTTTTTTCAACCGTTTCCTCCACCACACCTCCTTACTGTCTATATGAGGGGTTTTGGTAGTGGTACTTTCGAAAAAACTCGACCCGATCCTTCCCGGGACATGAACACTTGGTTTTTCATGCACCACGACTGTCCCACGGTGCATAGGATCAGTCCACAATCAGTTTATCCTATCCCGTCATTTTTTTTTCACCCGTTTCCTCCACCACACCTCCTTACTGTCCATATGAGGGGTTTTGGTCGTGGTACTTTCGGAAAAACTCGACCCGATTCTTCCCGAGCCATGAACACTTGGTTTTTCATGCACCGCGACTGTCCCACGGTGCATAGGATCAGTCCACGATCAGTTTATCATATATCGTCATTTTTTTTCACCCGTTTCCTCCACCACACCTCCTTACTGTCTATATGAGGGGTTTTGGTCGTGGTACTTTCGAAAAAACTCGACCCGATCCTTCCCGGGACATGAACACTTGGTTTTTCATGCACCGCGACTGTCCCACGGTGCATAGGATCAGTCCACGATCGGTTTATCATATACCGTCATTTTTTTCACATGTTTCCTCCACCACACCTCCTTACTGTCCATATGAGGGGTTTTGGTCGTGGTACTTTCGGAAAAACTCGACCCGATCCTTCCCGGGACATGAACACTTGGTTTTTCATGCACCGCGACTTTCCCACGGTGCATAGGATCAGTCCACGATCAGTTTATCATATACCGTCATTTTTTCACTCGTTTCCTCCACCAAACCTCATTACTGTCCATATGAGGGGTTTTGGTCGTGGTACTTTCGAAAAAACTCGACCCGATTCTTCCCGGGACATGAACACTTTGTTTTTCATGCACCGCGACTGTCCCACGGTGCATAGGATCAGTCCACGATCAGTTTATCATATACCGTCATTTTTCACCCGTTTCCTCCACCACACCTCCTTACTGTCCATATGAGGGGTTTTGGTCGTGGTACTTTCGAAAAAACTCGACCCGATTCTTCCCGGGCCATGAACACTTGGTTTTTCATGCACCGCGACTGTCCCACGGTGCATAGGATCAGTCCACGATCAGTTTATCATATCCCGTCATTTTTTTTCACCCGTTTCCTCCACCACACCTCCTTACTGTCTATATGAGGGGTTTTGGTCGTGGTACTTTCGAAAAAACTCGACCCGATCCTTCCCGGGACATGAACACTTGGTTTTTCATGCACCGCGACTGTCCCACGGTGCATAGGATCAGTCCACGATCAGTTTATCCTATCTCGTCATTTTTTTTACCTGTTTCCTCCACCACACCTCCTTACTGTCCATATGAGGGGTTTTGGTCGTGGTACTTTCGAAAAAACTCGACCCGATTCTTCCCGGGCCATGAACACTTGGTTTTCCATGCACCGCGACTGTCCCACGGTGCATAGGATCAGTCCACGATCAGTTTATCATATCCCGTCATTTTTTTCACCCGTTTCCTCCACCACACCTCCTTACTGTCTATATGAGGGGTTTTGGTCGTGGTACTTTCGAAAAAACTCGACCCGATCCTTCCCGGGACATGAACACTTGGTTTTCATGCACCGCGACTGTCCCACGGTGCATAGGATCAGTCCACGATCAGTTTATCATATACCGTCATTTTTTTCACCTGTTTCCTCCACCACACCTCCTTACTGTCCATATGAGGGGTTTTGGTCGTGGTACTTTCGAAAAAACTCGACCCGATTCTTCCCGGGCCATGAACACTTGGTTTTTCATGCACCGCGACTGTCCCACGGTGCATAGGATCAGTCCACGATCAGTTTATCATATACCGTCATTTTTTCACCTGTTTCCTCCACCACACCTCCTTACTGTCCATATGAGGGGTTTTGGTCGTGGTACTTTCGAAAAAACTCGACCCGATTCTTCCCGGGCCATGAACACTTTGTTTTTCATGCACCGCGACTGTCCTACGGTGCATAGGATCAGTCCACGATCAGTTTATCTTATCCCGTCATTTTTTCACCCGTTTCCTCCATCACACCTCCTTACTGTCCATATGAGGGGTTTTTGTCGTGGTACTTTCGAAAAAACTCGACCCGATTCTTCCCGGGCCATCAACACTTGGTTTTTCATGCACCGCGATTTTCCCACGGTGCATAGGATCAGTCCACGATCAGTTTATCATATCCCGTCATTTTTTTCACCCGTTTCCTCCACCACACCTCCTTACTGTCCATATGAGGGGTTTTGGTCGTGGTACTTTCGAAAAAACTCGACCCGATTCTTCCCGGGCCATCTACACTTGGTTTTTCATGCACCGCGACTTTCCCACGGTGCATAGGATCAGTCCACGATCAGTTTATCATATCCCGTCATTTTTTTTCACCCGTTTCCTCCACCACACCTCCTTACTGTCCATATGAGGGGTTTTGGTCGTGGTACTTTCGAAAAAACTCGACCCGATTCTTCCCGGGCCATGAACACTTGGTTTTTCATGCACTGCGATTGTCCCACGGTGCATAGGATCAGTCCACGATCAGTTTATCCTATCCCGTCATTTTTTTTTTCACCCGTTCCCTCCACCACACCTCCTTATTGTCCATATGAGGGGTTTTGGTCGTGGTACTTTCGAAAAAAACTCGACCCGATTCTTCCCGGGCCATGAACACTTGGTTTTTCATGCACCGCGACTGTCCCACGGTGCATAGGATCAGTCCACGATCTGTTTATCTTATCCCGTCATTTTTTTCACCCGTTTCCTCCACCACACCTCCTTACTGTCCCTATGAGGGGTTTTGGTCGTGGTACTTTAGAAAAAACTCGACCCGATTCTTCCCGGGCCATGAACACTTGGTTTTTCATGCACCGCGACTGTCCCACGGTGCATAGGATCAGTCCACGATCAGTTTATCCTATCCCGTCATTTTTGATTTCACCCGTTTCCTCCACCACACCTCCTTACTGTCCATATGAGGGGTTTTGGTCGTGGTACTTTCAAAAAAACTCGACCCGGTTCTTCCCGGGCCATGAACACTTGGTTTTTCATGCACCGCGACTGTCCCACGGTGCATAGGATCAGTCCACGATCAGTTTACCATATCCCGTCATTTTTTTCACCCGTTTCCTCCACACACCTCCTTACTGTCCATATGAGGTGTTTTGGTCGTGGTACTTTCGAAAAAACTCAACCCGATTCTTCCCGGGCCATGAACACTTGGTTTTTCATGCACCGCGACTGTCCCACGGTGCATAGGATCAGTCCATGATCAGTTTATCCTATCCCGTCATTCTTTTTTTCACCCGTTTCCTCCACCACACCTCCTTACTGTCCATGTGAGGGGTTTTGGTCGTGGTACTTTCGAAAAAACTCGAACCGATTCTTCCCGGGCCATGAACACTTGGTTTTTCATGCACCGCGACTGTCCCACGGTGCATAGGATCAGTCCGCGATCAGTTTATCCTATCCCGTCAGTTTTTTTTCACTCGTTTCCTCCACCACACCTCCTTACTGTCCATATGAGGGGTTTTGGTCGTGGTACTTACGAAAAAACTCGACCTGATTCTTCCCGGGCCATAAACACTTGGTTTTTCATGCACCACGACTGTTCCACGGTGCATAGGATCAGTCCCCGATCAGTTTATCCTATCCCGTCATTTTTGTCACCCGTTTCCTCCACCACACCTCCTTACTGTCCATGTGAGGGGTTTTGGTCGTGGTACTTTCGAAAAAACTCGAACCGATTCTTCCCGGGCCTTGAAAACTTGGTTTTTCATGCACCACGACTGTCCCACGGTGCATAGGATCAGTCCACGATCAGTTTATCCTATCCCGTCATTTTTTTTCACCCGTTTCCTCCACCACACCTCCTTACTGTCCATATGAGGGGTTTTGGTCGTGATACTTTCGAAAAAACTCGACCCAATTCTTCCCGGGCCATGAACACTTGGTTTTTCATGCACCGCGAGTGTCCCACGGTGCATAGGATCAGTCCAGGATCAGTTTATCCTATTCCGTCATTTTTTTCACCCGTTTCCTCCACCACACCTCCTTACTGTCCATGTGAGGGGTTTTGTTCATGGTACTTTCGAAAAAACTCGAACCGATTCTTCCCGGGCCATGAACACTTGGTTTTTCATGCACCGCGACTGTCTCACGGTGCATAGGATCAGTCCACGATCAGTTTAACCTATCCCGTCAGTTTTTTTCACCCGTTTCCTCCACCACATCTCGTTACTGTCCATATGAGGGGTTTTGGTCGTGATACTTTCGAAAAAACTTGACCCGATTCTTCGCGGGCCATGAACACTTGGTTTTTCATGCACCGCGACTGTCCCATGGTGCATAGGATCAGTCCACGATTAGTTTATCCTATCCCGTCATTTTTTTCACCCGTTTCCTCCACCACACCTCCTCACTGTCCATGTGAGGGGTTTTGGTCGTGGTACTTTCGAAAAAACTCGAACCGATTCTTCCCGGGCCATGAACACTTGGTTTTTCATGCACCGCGACTGTCTCACGGTGCATAGGATCAGTCCACGATCAGTTTAACCTATCCCGTCAGTTTTTTTCACCCGTTTCCTCCACCACATCTCGTTACTGTCCATATGAGGGGTTTTGGTCGTGATACTTTCGAAAAAACTCGACCCGATTCTTCGCGGGCCATGAACACTTGGTTTTTCATGCACCGCGACTGTCCCACGGTGCATAGGATCAGTCCACGATTAGTTTATCCTATCCCGTCATTTTTTTCACCTGTTTCCTCCACCACACCTCCTCACTGTCCATGTGAGGGGTTTTGGTCGTGGTACTTTCGAAAAAACTCGAACCGATTCTTCCCGGGCCACGAACACTTGGTTTTTCATGCACCGCGACTGTCCCACGGTGCATAGGATCAGTCCACGATCAATTTAACCTATCCCGTCATTTTTTTTTCACCCGTTTCCTCCACCACACCTCCTTACTGTCCATATGAGGGGTTTTGGTCGTGGTACTTTCGAAAAAACTCGACCCGATTCTTCCCGGGCCATGAACACTTGGTTTTTCATGCACCGCGACTGTCCCACGGTGCATAGGATCAGTCCACGATCAGTTTATCCTATCCCGTCATTTTTTTTCACCCGTTTCCTCCACCACACCTCCTTACTATCCATATGAGGGGTTTTCGTCGTGGTACTTTCGAAGAAACTCGACCCGATTCTTCCCGGGCCATGAAAACTTGGTTTTTCATGCACCGCGACTGTCCCACGGTGCATAGGATCAGTCCAGGATCAGTTTATCCTATCCCGTCATTTTTTTTCACCCGTTTCCTCCACCACACCTCCTTACTGTCCATGTGAGGGGTTTTGGTCGTGGTACTTTCGAAAAAACTCGAACCGATTCTTCCCGGGCCATGAACACTTGGTTTTTCATGCACCGCGACTGTCCCACGGTGCATAGGATCAATCCACGATCAGTTTATCCTATCCCGTCATTTTTTTCACCCGTTTCCTCCACCACACCTCCTTACTGTCCATATGAGGGGTTTTGGTCATGATACTTTCGAAAAAACTCGACCCGATTCTTCCCGGGCCATGAACATTTGGTTTTTCATGCACCGCGAGTGTCCCACGGTGGATAGGATCAGTCCAGGATCAGTTTATCCTATCCCGTCATTTTTTCACCCGTTTCCTCCACCACACCTCCTTACTGTCCATGTGAGGGGTTTTGGTCGTGGTACTTTCGAAAAAACTCGAACCGATTCTTCCCGGGCCATGAACACTTGGTTTTTCATGCACCGCGACTGTCCCACGGTGCATAGGATCAGTCCACGATCAATTTATCCTATCCCGTCAGTTGTTTTTCACCCGTTTCCTCCACCACACCTCCTTACTGTCCATATGAGAGGTTTTGGTCGTGGTACTTTCAAAAAAAACTTGACCCGGTTCTTCCCGGGCCATGAACACTTGGTTTTTCATGCACCGCGACTGTCCCACGGTGCATAGGATCAGTCCACGATCAGTTTACCATATCCCGTCATTTTTTTCTCCCGTTTCCTCCACACACCTCCTTACTGTCCATATGAGGTGTTTTGGTCGTGGTACTTTCGAAAAAACTCGACCCGATTCTTCCCGGGCCATGAACACTTGGTTTTTCATGCACCGCGACTGTCCCACGGTGCATAAGATCAGTCCAGGATCATTTTATCCTATCCCGTCATTTTTTTTTCACCCGTTTCCTCCACCACACCTCCTTACTGTCCATATGAGGGGTTTTGGTCGTGGTACTTTCGAAAAAACTTGAACCGATTCTTCCCGGGCCATGAACACTTGGTTTTTCATGCACCGCGACTGTCCCACGGTGCATAGGATCAGTCCACGATCAATTTATCCTAACCCGTCAGTTGTTTTTCACCCGTTTCCTCCACCACACCTCCTTACTGTCCATATGAGAGGTTTTGGTCGTGGTACTTTCAAAAAAAACTCGACCCGGTTCTTCCCGGGCCATGAACACTTGGTTTTTCATGCACCGCGACTGTCACACGGTGCATAGGATCAGTCCACGATCAGTTTACCATATCCCGTCATTTTTTTCACCCGTTTCCTCCACACACCTCCTTACTGTCCATATGAGGTGTTTTGGTCGTGGTACTTTCGAAAAAACTCGACCCGATTCTTCCCGGGCCATGAACACTTGGTTTTTCATGCACCGCGACTGTCCCACGGTGCATAAGATCAGTCCAGGATCATTTTATCCTATCCCGTCATTTTTTTTTCACCCGTTTCCTCCACCACACCTCCTTACTGTCCATATGAGGGGTTTTGGTCGTGGTACTTTCGAAAAAACTTGAACCGATTCTTCCCGGGCCATGAACACTTGGTTTTTCATGCACCGCGACTGTCCCACGGTGCATAGGATCAGTCCGCGATCAGTTTATCCTATCCCGTCAGTTTTTTTTCACCCGTTTCCTCCACCACACCTCCTTACTGTCCATATGAGGGGTTTTGGTCATGGTACTTTCGAAAAAACTCGACCTGATTCTTCCCGGGCCATGAACACTTGGTTTTTCATGCACCACGACTGTTCCACGGTGCATAGGATCAGTCCCCGATCAGTTTATCCTATCCCGTCATTTTTGTCACTCGTTTCCTCCACCACACCTCCTTACTGTCCATGTGAGGGGTTTTGGTCGTGGTACTTTCGAAAAAACAAGAACCGATTCTTCCCGGGCCATGAACACTTGGTTTTTCATGCACCGCGACTGTCCCACGGTGCATAGGATCAGTCCACGATCAGTTTATCCTATCCCGTCATTTTTTCACCCGTTTCCTCCACCACGCCTCCTTACTGTCCATATGAGGGGTTTTGGTCGTGATACTTTCGAAAAAACTCGACCCGATTCTTCCCGGGCCATGAACATTTGGTTTTTCATGCACCGCGAGTGTCCCACGGTGGATAGGATCAGTCCAGGATCAGTTTCTCCTATCCCGTCATTTTTTTCACCCGTTTCCTCCACCACACCTCCTTACTGTCCATGTGAGGGGTTTTGGTCGTGGTACTTTCGAAAAAACTCGAATCGATTCTTCCCGGGCCATGAACACTTGGTTTTTCATGAACCGCGACTGTCCAACGGTGAATAGGATCAGTCCACGATCAATTTATCCTATCCCGTCAGTTTTTTTTCACCCTTTTCCTCCACCACACCTCCTTACTGTCCATATGAGGGGTTTTGGTCGTGGTACTTTCAAAAAAACTCGACCCGGTTCTTCCCGGGCCATGAACACGTGGTTTTTCATGCACCGACTGTCCCACGGTGCATAGGATCAGTCCACGATCAGTTTACCATATCCCGTCATTTTTTTCACCCGTTTCCTCCACACACATCCTTACTGTCCATATGAGGTGTTTTGGTCGTGGTACTTTCGAAAAAACTCGACCCGATTCTTCCCGGGCCATGAACATTTGGTTTTTCATGCACCGCGAGTGTCCCACGGTGGATAGGATCAGTTTCTCCTATCCCGTCATTTTTTTCACCCGTTTCCTCCACCACACCTCCTTACTGTCCATATGAGGGGTTTTGGTCGTGGTACTTTCGAAAAAACTCGAACCGATTCTTCCCGGGCCATGAACACTTGGTTTTTCATGCACCGCGACTGTCCCACGGTGCATAGGATCAGTCCACGATCAATTTATCCTATCCCGTCATTTTTTTCACCCGTTTCCTCCACCACACCTCCTTATTGTCCATATGAGGGGTTTTGGTCGTGGCACTTTCGAAAAAACTCGACCCGATTCTTCCTGGGCCATGAACACTTGGTTTTTCATGCACCGCGACTGTCCCACGGTGCATAGGATCAGTCCACGATCAGTTTATCCTATCCTGTCATTTTTTTTTCACCCGTTTCCTCCACCACACCTCCTTACTATCCATATGAGGGGTTTTGGTCGTGGTACTTTCGAAAAAACTTGACCCGATTCTTCCCGGGCCATGAACACTTGGTTTTTCATGCACCGCGACTGTCCCACGGTGCATAGGATCAGTCCAGGATCAGTTTATCCTATCTCGTCATTTTTTTCACCCGTTTCCTCCACCACACCTGCTTACTGTCCATGTGAGGGGTTTTGGTCGTGGTACTTTCAAAAAAACTCGACCCGGTTCTTCCCGGGCCATGAACAATTGGTT
Organism: Orychophragmus violaceus; assembly: GCA_030180135.1. NCBI lineage: Eukaryota > Viridiplantae > Streptophyta > Magnoliopsida > Brassicales > Brassicaceae > Orychophragmus > Orychophragmus violaceus. The sequence continues at coordinate 105,028,526 of CM058230.1, read as the reverse complement.
TTTCATGCACCGCGACTGTCCCACGGTGCATAGGATCAGTCCACGATCAGTTTACCATATCCCGTCATTTTTTTCACCCGTTTCCTCCACCACACCTCCTTACTGTCCATATGAGGGGTTTTGGTCGTGGTACTTTCGAAAAAACTCGAACCGATTCTTCCCGAGCCATGAACACTTGGTTTTTCATGCACCGCGACTGTCCCACGGTGCATAGGATCAGTCCGCGATCAGTTTATCCTATCCCGTCAGTTTTTTTTCACCCGTTTCCTCCACCACACCTCCTTACTGTCCATATGAGGGGTTTTGGTCGTGGTACTTACGAAAAAACTCGACCTGATTCTTCCCGGGCCATGAACACTTGGTTTTTCATGCACCACGACTGTTCCACGGTGCATAGTATCAGTCCCCGATCAGTTTATCCTATCCCGTCATTTTTGTCACCGGTTTCCTCCACCACACCTCCTTACTGTCCATATGAGGGGATTTGGTCGTGGTACTTTCGAAAAAACTCGAACCGATTCTTCCCGGGCCATGAACACTTGGTTTTTCATGCACCGCGACTGTCCCACGGTGCATAGGATCAGTCCACGATCAATTTATCCTATCCCGTCATTTTTTTCACCCGTTTCCTCCACCACACCTCCTTATTGTCCATATGAGGGGTTTTGGTCGTGGCACTTTCGAAAAAACTCGACCCGATTCTTCCCGGGCCATGAACACTTGGTTTTTCATGCACCGCGACTGTCCCACGGTGCATAGGATCAGTCCACGATCAGTTTATCCTATCCCGTCATTTTTTTTTCACCCGTTTCCTCCACCACACCTCCTTACTATCCATATGAGGGGTTTTGGTCGTGGTACTTTCGAAAAAACTCGACCCGATTCTTCCCGGGCCATGAACACTTGGTTTTTCATGCACCGCGACTGTCCCACGGTGCATAGGATCAGTCCAGGATCAGTTTATCCTATCCCGTCATTTTTTTCACCCGTTTCCTCCACCACACCTCCTTACTGTCCATGTGAGGGATTTTGGTCGTGGTACTTTCAAAAAAACTCGACCCGGTTCTTCCCGGGCCATGAACACTTGGTTTTTCATGCACCGCGACTGTCCCACGGTGCATAGGATCAGTCCACGATCAGTTTACCATATCCCGTCATTTTTTTCACCCGTTTCCTCCACACACCTCCTTACTGTCCATATGAGGTGTTTTGGTCGTGGTACTTTCGAAAAAACTCGACCCGATTCTTCCCGGGCCATGAACACTTGGTTTTTCATGCACCGCGACTGTCCCACGGTGCATAAGATCAGTCCAGGATCAGTTTATCCTATCCCGTCATTTTTTTTTCACCCGTTTCCTCCACCACACCTCCTTACTGTCCATATGAGGGGTTTTGGTCGTGGTACTTTCGAAAAAACTCGAACCGATTCTTCCCGGGCCATGAACACTTGGTTTTTCATGCACCGCAACTGTCCCACGGTGCATAGGATCAGTCCGCGATCAGTTTATCCTATCCCGTCAGTTTTTTTTCACCCGTTTCCTCCACCACACCTCCTTACTGTCCATATGAGGGGTTTTGGTCGTGGTACTTTCGAAAAAACTCGAACCGATTCTTCCCGGGCCATGAACACTTGGTTTTTCATGCACCGCAACTGTCCCACGGTGCATAGGATCAGTCCGCGATCAGTTTATCCTATCCCGTCAGTTTTTTTTCACCCGTTTCCTCCACCACACCTCCTTACTGTCCATATGAGGGGTTTTGGTCATGGTACTTTCGAAAAAACTCGACCTGATTCTTCCCGGGCCATGAACACTTGGTTTTTCATGCACCACGACTGTTCCACGGTGCATAGGATCAGTCCCCGATCAGTTTATCCTATCCCGTCATTTTTGTCACTCGTTTCCTCCACCACACCTCCTTACTGTCCATGTGAGGGGTTTTGGTCGTGGTACTTTCGAAAAAACAAGAACCGATTCTTCCCGGGCCATGAACACTTGGTTTTTCATGCACCGCGACTGTCCCACGGTGCATAGGATCAGTCCACGATCAGTTTATCCTATCCCGTCATTTTTTCACCCGTTTCCTCCACCACGCCTCCTTACTGTCCATATGAGGGGTTTTGGTCGTGATACTTTCGAAAAAACTCGACCCGATTCTTCCCGGGCCATGAACATTTGGTTTTTCATGCACCGCGAGTGTCCCACGGTGGATAGGATCAGTCCAGGATCAGTTTCTCCTATCCCGTCATTTTTTTCACCCGTTTCCTCCACCACACCTCCTTACTGTCCATGTGAGGGGTTTTGGTCGTGGTACTTTCGAAAAAACTCGAATCGATTCTTCCCGGGCCATGAACACTTGGTTTTTCATGAACCGCGACTGTCCAACGGTGAATAGGATCAGTCCACGATCAATTTATCCTATCCCGTCAGTTTTTTTTCACCCTTTTCCTCCACCACACCTCCTTACTGTCCATATGAGGGGTTTTGGTCGTGGTACTTTCAAAAAAACTCGACCCGGTTCTTCCCGGGCCATGAACACGTGGTTTTTCATGCACCGACTGTCCCACGGTGCATAGGATCAGTCCACGATCAGTTTACCATATCCCGTCATTTTTTTCACCCGTTTCCTCCACACACATCCTTACTGTCCATATGAGGTGTTTTGGTCGTGGTACTTTCGAAAAAACTCGACCCGATTCTTCCCGGGCCATGAACATTTGGTTTTTCATGCACCGCGAGTGTCCCACGGTGGATAGGATCAGTTTCTCCTATCCCGTCATTTTTTTCACCCGTTTCCTCCACCACACCTCCTTACTGTCCATATGAGGGGTTTTGGTCGTGGTACTTTCGAAAAAACTCGAACCGATTCTTCCCGGGCCATGAACACTTGGTTTTTCATGCACCGCGACTGTCCCACGGTGCATAGGATCAGTCCACGATCAATTTATCCTATCCCGTCATTTTTTTCACCCGTTTCCTCCACCACACCTCCTTATTGTCCATATGAGGGGTTTTGGTCGTGGCACTTTCGAAAAAACTCGACCCGATTCTTCCTGGGCCATGAACACTTGGTTTTTCATGCACCGCGACTGTCCCACGGTGCATAGGATCAGTCCACGATCAGTTTATCCTATCCTGTCATTTTTTTTTCACCCGTTTCCTCCACCACACCTCCTTACTATCCATATGAGGGGTTTTGGTCGTGGTACTTTCGAAAAAACTTGACCCGATTCTTCCCGGGCCATGAACACTTGGTTTTTCATGCACCGCGACTGTCCCACGGTGCATAGGATCAGTCCAGGATCAGTTTATCCTATCTCGTCATTTTTTTCACCCGTTTCCTCCACCACACCTGCTTACTGTCCATGTGAGGGGTTTTGGTCGTGGTACTTTCAAAAAAACTCGACCCGGTTCTTCCCGGGCCATGAACAATTGGTTTTTCATGCACCGCGACTGTCCCACGGTGCATAGGATCAGTCCACGATCAGTTTACCATATCCCGTCATTTTTTTCACCCGTTTCCTCCACCACACCTCCTTACTGTCCATATGAGGGGTTTTGGTCGTGGTACTTTCGAAAAAACTCGAACCGATTCTTCCCGAGCCATGAACACTTGGTTTTTCATGCACCGCGACTGTCCCACGGTGCATAGGATCAGTCCGCGATCAGTTTATCCTATCCCGTCAGTTTTTTTTCACCCGTTTCCTCCACCACACCTCCTTACTGTCCATATGAGGGGTTTTGGTCGTGGTACTTACGAAAAAACTCGACCTGATTCTTCCCGGGCCATGAACACTTGGTTTTTCATGCACCACGACTGTTCCACGGTGCATAGTATCAGTCCCCGATCAGTTTATCCTATCCCGTCATTTTTGTCACCGGTTTCCTCCACCACACCTCCTTACTGTCCATATGAGGGGATTTGGTCGTGGTACTTTCGAAAAAACTCGAACCGATTCTTCCCGGGCCATGAACACTTGGTTTTTCATGCACCGCGACTGTCCCACGGTGCATAGGATCAGTCCACGATCAATTTATCCTATCCCGTCATTTTTTTCACCCGTTTCCTCCACCACACCTCCTTATTGTCCATATGAGGGGTTTTGGTCGTGGCACTTTCGAAAAAACTCGACCCGATTCTTCCCGGGCCATGAACACTTGGTTTTTCATGCACCGCGACTGTCCCACGGTGCATAGGATCAGTCCACGATCAGTTTATCCTATCCCGTCATTTTTTTTTCACCCGTTTCCTCCACCACACCTCCTTACTATCCATATGAGGGGTTTTGGTCGTGGTACTTTCGAAAAAACTCGACCCGATTCTTCCCGGGCCATGAACACTTGGTTTTTCATGCACCGCGACTGTCCCACGGTGCATAGGATCAGTCCAGGATCAGTTTATCCTATCCCGTCATTTTTTTCACCCGTTTCCTCCACCACACCTCCTTACTGTCCATGTGAGGGATTTTGGTCGTGGTACTTTCAAAAAAACTCGACCCGGTTCTTCCCGGGCCATGAACACTTGGTTTTTCATGCACCGCGACTGTCCCACGGTGCATAGGATCAGTCCACGATCAGTTTACCATATCCCGTCATTTTTTTCACCCGTTTCCTCCACACACCTCCTTACTGTCCATATGAGGTGTTTTGGTCGTGGTACTTTCGAAAAAACTCGACCCGATTCTTCCCGGGCCATGAACACTTGGTTTTTCATGCACCGCGACTGTCCCACGGTGCATAAGATCAGTCCAGGATCAGTTTATCCTATCCCGTCATTTTTTTTTCACCCGTTTCCTCCACCACACCTCCTTACTGTCCATATGAGGGGTTTTGGTCGTGGTACTTTCGAAAAAACTCGAACCGATTCTTCCCGGGCCATGAACACTTGGTTTTTCATGCACCGCAACTGTCCCACGGTGCATAGGATCAGTCCGCGATCAGTTTATCCTATCCCGTCAGTTTTTTTTCACCCGTTTCCTCCACCACACCTCCTTACTGTCCATATGAGGGGTTTTGGTCGTGGTACTTTCGAAAAAACTCGACCTGATTCTTCCCGGGCCATGAACACTTGGTTTTTCATGCACCACGACTGTTCCACGGTGCATAGGATCAGTCCCCGATCAGTTTATCCTATCCCGTCATTTTTGTCACCCGTTTCCTCCACCACACCTCCTTACTGTCCATGTGAGGGGTTTTGGTCGTGGTACTTTCGAAAAAACAAGAACCGATTCTTCCCGGGCCATGAACACTTGGTTTTTCATGCACCGCGACTGTCCCACGGTGCATAGGATCAGTCCACGATCAGTTTATCCTATCCCGTCATTTTTTTCACCTGTTTCCTCCACCACACCTCCTTACTGTCCATATGAGAGGTTTTGGTCGTGATACTTTCGAAAAAACTCGACCCGATTCTTCCCGGGCCATGAACATTTGGTTTTTCATGCACCGCGAGTGTCCCACGGTGGATAGGATCAGTCCAGGATCAGTTTATCCTATCCCGTCATTTTTTTCACCCGTTTCCTCCACCACACCTCCTTACTGTACATGTGAGGGGTTTTGGTCGTGGTACTTTCGAAAAAACTCGAATCGATTCTTCCCGGGCCATGAACACTTGGTTTTTCATGCACCGCGACTGTCCCACGGTGAATAGGATCAGTCCACGATCAATTTATCCTATCCCGTCAGTTTTTTTTCACCCTTTTCCTCCACCACACCTCCTTACTGTCCATATGAGGGGTTTTGGTCGTGGTACTTTCAAAAAAACTCGACCCGGTTCTTCCCGGGCCATGAACACTTGGTTTTTCATGCACCGCGACTGTCCCACGGTGCATAGGATCAGTCCACGATCAGTTTACCATATCCCGTCATTTTTTCACCCGTTTCCTCCACACACCTCCTTACTGTCCATATGAGGTGTTTTGGTCGTGGTACTTTCGAAAAAACTCGACCCGATTCTTCCCGGGCCATGAACACTTGGTTTTTCATGCACCGCGACTGTCCCACGGTGCATAGGATCAGTCCGCGATCAGTTTATCCTATCCCGTCAGTTTTTTTTCACCCGTTTCCTCCACCACACCTCCTTACTGTCCATATGAGGGGTTTTGGTCGTGGTACTTTCGAAAAAACTCGAACCGATTCTTCCCGGGCCATGAACACTTGGTTTTTCATGCACTGCGACTGTCCCACGGTGCATAGGATCAGTCCCCGATCAGTTTATCCTATCCCGTCATTTTTGTCACCCGTTTCCTCCACCACACCTCCTTACTGTCCATATGAGGGGTTTTGGTCGTGGTACTTTCGAAAAAACTCGAACCGATTCTTCCCGGGCCATGAACACTTGGTTTTTCATGCACCGCCACTGTCCCACGGTGCATAGGATCAGTCCACGATCAATTTATCCTATCCCGTCATTTTTTTCACCCGTTTCCTCCACCACACCTCCTTATTGTCCATATGAGGGGTTTTGGTCGTGGCACTTTCGAAAAAACTCGACCCGATTCTTCCCGGGCCATGAACACTTGGTTTTTCATGCACCGCGACTGTCCCACGGTGCATAGGATCAGTCCACGATCAGTTTATCCTATCCCGTCATTTTTTTTTCACCCGTTTCCTCCACCACACCTCCTTACTATCCATATGAGGGGTTTTGGTCGTGGTACTTTCGAAAAAACTCGACCCGATTCTTCCCGGGCCATGAACACTTGGTTTTTCATGCACCGCGACTGTCCCACGGTGCATAGGATCAGTCCAGGATCAGTTTATCCTATCACGTCATTTTTTTCACCCGTTTCCTCCACCACACCTCCTTACTGTCCATGTGAGGGGTTTTGGTCGTGGTACTTTCGAAAAAACTCGAACCGATTCTTCCCGGGCCATGAACACTTGGTTTTTCATGCACCGCGACTGTCCCACGGTGCATAGGATCAGTCCACGATCAATTTATCCTATCCCGTCATTTTTTTCACCCGTTGCCTCCACCACACCTCCTTATTGTCCATATGAGGGGTTTTGGTCGTGTTACTTTCAAAAAAACTCGACCCGATTCTTCTCGGGCCATAAACACTTTGTTTTTCATGCACCGCGACTGTCCCACGGTGCATAGGATCAGTCCACGATCAGTTTATCCTATCCCGTCATTTTTTTTTTCACCCGTTTCCTCCACCACACCTCCTTACTATCCATATGAGGGGTTTTGGTCGTGGTACTTTCGAAAAAACTCGACCCGATTCTTCCCGGGCCATGAACACTTGGTTTTTCATGCACCGCGACTGTCCCACGGTGCATAGGTTTCAGTCCACGATCAGTTTATCCTATCCCGTCAATTTTTTTTCTCCCGTTTCCTCCACCACACCTCCTTACTATCCATATGAGGGGTTTTGGTCGTGGTACTTTCGAAAAAACTTGACCCGATTCTTCCTGGGCCATGAACACTTGGTTTTTCATGCACCCGACTGTCTCACGGTGCATAGGATCAGTCCAGGATCAGTTTATCCTATCCCGTCATTTTTTCACCCGTTTCCTCCACCACACCTCCTTACTGTCCATGTGAGGGGTTTTGGTCGTGGTACTTTCGAAAAAAACTCGAACCGATTCTTCCCGGGCCATGAACACTTGGTTTTTCATGCACTGCGACTGTCCCACGGTGCATAGGTTCAGTCCACGATCAGTTTATCCTATCCCTTCATTTTTTTCACCCGTTTCCTCCACCACACCTCCTTACTGTCCATATGAGGGGTTTTGGTCGTGATACTTTCGAAAAAACTTGACCCGATTCTTCCCGGGCCATGAACACTTGGTTTTTCATGCACCGTGAGTGTCCCACGGTGCATAGGATCAGTCCAGGATCAGTTTATCCTATCCCGTCATTTTTTTCACCCGTTTCCTCCACCACACCTCCATACTGTCCATGTGAGGGGTTTTGGTCATGGTACTTTCGAAAAAACTCGAACCGATTCTTCCCGGGCCATGAACACTTGGTTTTTCATGCACCGCGACTGTCCCACGGTGCATAGGATCAGTCCACGATCAGTTTGACCTATCCCGTCAGTTTTTTTCACCCGTTTCCTCCACCACACCTCCTTACTGTCCATATGAGGGGTTTTGGTCGTGATACTTTCGAAAAAACTCGACCCGATTCTTCGTGGGCCATGAACACTTGGTTTTTCATGCACCGCGACTGTCCCACAGTGCATAGGATCAGTCCACGATCAGTTTATCCTATCCCGTCATTTTTTTCACCCGTTTCCTCCACCACACCTCCTCACTGTCCATGTGAGGGGTTTTGGTCGTGGTACTTTCGAAAAAACTCGAACCGATTCTTCCCGGGCCATGAACACTTGGTTTTTCATGCACCGCGACTGTCCCACGGTGCATAGGATCAGTCCACGATCAGTTTCTCCTATCCCGTCATTTTTTCACCCGTTTCCTCCACCACACCTCCTTACTGTCCATATGAGGGGTTTTGGTCGTGATACTTTCGAAAAAACTCGACCCGATTCTTCGTGGGCAATGAACACTTGGTTTTTCATGCACCGCGACTGTCCCACGGTGCATAGGATCAGTCCACGATCAGTTTATCCTATCCCGTCATTTTTTCACCCGTTTCCTCCACCACACCTCCTCACTGTCCATGTGAGGGGTTTTGGTCGTGGTACTTTCGAAAAAACTCGACCCGATTCTTCGTGGGCCATGAACACTTGGTTTTTCATGCACCGCGACTGTCCCACGGTGCATAGGATCAGTCCACGATCAGTTTACCATATCCCGTCATTTTTTCACCCGTTTCCTCCACACACCTCCTTACTGTCCATATGAGGTGTTTTGGTCGTGGTACTTTCGAAAAAACTCGACCCGATTCTTCCCGGGCCATGAACACTTGGTTTTTCATGCACCGCGACTGTCCCACGGTGCATAGGATCAGTCCATGATCAGTTTATCCTATCCCCTCATTCTTTTTTTCCCCCGTTTCCTCCACCACACATCCTTACTGTCCATATGAGGGGTTTTGGTCGTGGTACTTTCGAAAAAACTCAAACCGATTCTTCCCGGGCCATGAACACTTGGTTTTTCATGCACCGCGACTGTCCCACGGTGCATAGGATCAGTCCGCGATCAGTTTATCCTATCCCGTCAGTTTTTTTTCACCCGTTTCCTCCACCACACCTCCTTACTGTCCATATGAGGGGTTTTGGTCGTGGTACTTACGAAAAAACTCGACCTGATTCTTCCCGGGCCATGAACACTTGGTTTTTCATGCACCACGACTGTTCCACGGTGCATAGGATCAGTCCCCGATCAGTTTATCCTATCCCGTCATTTTTGTCACCCGTTTCCTCCACCACACCTCCTTACTGTCCATATGAGGGGTTTTGGTCGTGGTACTTTCGAAAAAACTCGAACCGATTCTTCCCGGGCCATGAACACTTGGTTTTTCATGCACCGCGACTGTCCCACGGTGCATAGGATCAGTCCACGATCAATTTATCCTATCCCGTCATTTTTTTCACCCGTTTCCTCCACCACACCTCCTTATTGTCCATATGAGGGGTTTTGGTCGTGGCACTTTCGAAAAAACTCGACCCGATTCTTCCCGGGCCATGAACACTTGGTTTTTCATGCACCGCGACTGTCCCAGGGTGCATAGGATCAGTCCACGATCAGTTTATCCTATCCCGTCATTTTTTTTTCACCCGTTTCCTCCACCACACCTCCTTTCTATCCATATGAGGGGTTTTGGTCGTGGTACTTTCGAAAAAACTCGACCCGATTCTTCCCGGGCCATGAACACTTGGTTTTTCATGCACCGCGACTGTCCCACGGTGCATAGGATCAGTCCAGGATCAGTTTATCCTATCCCGTCATTTTTTTCACCCGTTTCCTCCACCACACCTCCTTACTGTCCATGTGAGGGGTTTTGGTCGTGGTACTTTCGAAAAAACTCGAACCGATTCTTCCCGGGCCATGAACACTTGGTTTTTCATGCACCGCGACTGTCCCACGGTGCATAGGATCAGTCCACGATCAATTTATCCTATCCCGTCATTTTTTTCACCCGTTGCCTCCACCACACCTCCTTATTGTCCATATGAGGGGTTTTGGTCGTGTTACTTTCAAAAAAACTCGACCCGATTCTTCCCGGGCCATAAACACTTTGTTTTTCATGCACCGCGACTGTCCCACGGTGCATAGGATCAGTCCACGATCAGTTTATCCTATCCCGTCATTTTTTTTTTCACCCGTTTCCTCCACCACACCTCCTTACTATCCATATGAGGGGTTTTGGTCGTGGTACTTTCGAAAAAACTCGACCCGATTCTTCCCGGGCCATGAACACTTGGTTTTTCATGCACCGCGACTGTCCCACGGTGCATAGGTTTCAGTCCACGATCAGTTTATCCTATCCCGTCAATTTTTTTTCTCCCGTTTCCTCCACCACACCTCCTTACTATCCATATGAGGGGTTTTGGTCGTGGTACTTTCGAAAAAACTTGACCCGATTCTTCCTGGGCCATGAACACTTGTTTTTCATGCACCCGACTGTCTCACGGTGCATAGGATCAGTCCAGGATCAGTTTATCCTATCCCGTCATTTTTTCACCCGTTTCCTCCACCACACCTCCTTACTGTCCATGTGAGGGGTTTTGGTCGTGGTACTTTCGAAAAAACTCGAACCGATTCTTCCCGGGCCAGGAACACTTGGTTTTTCATGCACTGCGACTGTCCCACGGTGCATAGGTTCAGTCCACGATCAGTTTATCCTATCCCTTCATTTTTTTCACCCGTTTCCTCCACCACACCTCCTTACTGTCCATATGAGGGGTTTTGGTCGTGATACTTTCGAAAAAACTCGACCCGATTCTTCCCGGGCCATGAACACTTGGTTTTTCATGCACCGTGAGTGTCCCACGGTGCATAGGATCAGTCCAGGATCAGTTTATCCTATCCCGTCATTTTTTTCACCCGTTTCCTCCACCACACCTCCATACTGTCCATGTGAGGGGTTTTGGTCATGGTACTTTCGAAAAAACTCGAACCGATTCTTCCCGGGCCATGAACACTTGGTTTTTCATGCACCGCGACTGTCCCACGGTGCATAGGATCAGTCCACGATCAGTTTGACCTATCCCGTCAGTTTTTTTCACCCGTTTCCTCCACCACACCTCCTTACTGTCCATATGAGGGGTTTTGGTCGTGATACTTTCGAAAAAACTCGACCCGATTCTTCGTGGGCCATGAACACTTGGTTTTTCATGCACCGCGACTGTCCCACGGTGCATAGGATCAGTCCACGATCAGTTTATCCTATCCCGTCATTTTTTCACCCGTTTCCTCCACCACACCTCCTCACTGTCCATGTGAGGGGTTTTGGTCGTGGTACTTTCGAAAAAACTCGAACCGATTCTTCCCGGGCCATGAACACTTGGTTTTTCATGCACCGCGACTGTCCCACGGTGCATAGGATCAGTCCACGATCAATTTATCCTATCCCGTCAATTTTTTTTCACCCGTTTTCTCCACCACATCTCCTTATTGTCCATATGAGGGGTCTTGGTCGTGGTACTTTCGAAAAAACTAGACCCGATTCTTCCCGGGCCATGAACACTTGGTTTTTCATGCACCGCGACTGTCCCACGGTGCATAGGATCAGTCCAGGATCAGTTTATCCTATCCCGTCATTTTTTTCACCCGTTTCCTCCACCACACCTCCTTACTGTCCATGTGAGGGGTTTTGGTCGTGGTACTTTCGAAAAAACTCGAACCGATTCTTCCCGGGCCATGAACACTTGGTTTTTCATGCACCGCGACTGTCCCACGGTGCATAGGATCAGTCCGCGATCAGTTTATCCTATCCCGTCAGTTTTTTTTCACCCGTTTCCTCCACCACACCTCCTTACTGTCCATATGAGGGGTTTTGGTCGTGGTACTTACGAAAAAACTCGACCTGATTCTTCCCGGGCCATGAACACTTGGTTTTTCATGCACCACGACTGTTCCACGGTGCATAGGATCAGTCCCCGATCCGTTTATCCTATCCCGTCATTTTTGTCACCCGTTTCCTCCACCACACCTCCTTACTGTCCATATGAGGGGTTTTGGTCGTGGTACTTTCGAAAAAACTCGAACCGATTCTTCCCGGGCCATGAACACTTGGTTTTTCATGCACCGCGACTGTCCCACGGTGCATAGGATCAGTCCACGATCAATTTATCCTATCCCGTCATTTTTTTCACCCGTTTCCTCCACCACACCTCCTTATTGTCCATATGAGGGGTTTTGGTCGTGGCACTTTCGAAAAAACTCGACCCGATTCTTCCCGGGCCATGAACACTTGGTTTTTCATGCACCGCGACTGTCCCACGGTGCATAGGATCAGTCCACGATCAGTTTATCCTATCCCGTCATTTTTTTTCACCCGTTTCCTCCACCACACCTCCTTACTATCCATATGAGGGGTTTTGGTCGTGGTACTTTCGAAAAAACTCGACCCGATTCTTCCCGGGCCATGAACACTTGGTTTTTCATGCACCGCGACTGTCCCACGGTGCATAGGATCAGTCCAGGATCAGTTTATCCTATCCCGTCATTTTTTTCACCCGTTTCCTCCACCACACCTCCTTACTGTCCATGTGAGGGGTTTTGGTCGTGGTACTTTCGAAAAAACTCGAACCGATTCTTCCCGGGCCATGAACACTTGGTTTTTCATGCACCGCGACTGTCCCACGGTGCATAGGATCAGTCCACGATCAATTTATCCTATCCCGTCATTTTTTCACCCGTTGCCTCCACCACACCTCCTTATTGTCCATATGAGGGGTTTTGGTCGGGTTACTTTCAAAAAAACTCGACCCGATTCTTCCCGGGCCATAAACACTTTGTTTTTCATGCACCGCGACTGTCCCACGGTGCATAGGATCAGTCCACGATCAGTTTATCCTATCCCGTCATTTTTTTTTTCACCCGTTTCCTCCACCACACCTCCTTACTATCCATATGAGGGGTTTTGGTCGTGGTACTTTCGAAAAAACTCGACCCGATTCTTCCCGGGCCAGGAACACTTGGTTTTTCATGCACTGCGACTGTCCCACGGTGCATAGGTTCAGTCCACGATCAGTTTATCCTATCCCTTCATTTTTTTCACCCGTTTCCTCCACCACACCTCCTTACTGTCCATATGAGGGGTTTTGGTCGTGATACTTTCGAAAAAACTCGACCCGATTCTTCCCGGGCCATGAACACTTGGTTTTTCATGCACCGTGAGTGTCCCACGGTGCATAGGATCAGTCCAGGATCAGTTTATCCTATCCCGTCATTTTTTTCACCCGTTTCCTCCACCACACCTCCATACTGTCCATGTGAGGGGTTTTGGTCATGGTACTTTCGAAAAAACTCGAACCGATTCTTCCCGGGCCATGAACACTTGGTTTTTCATGCACCGCGACTGTCCCACGGTGCATAGGATCAGTCCACGATCAGTTTGACCTATCCCGTCAGTTTTTTTCACCCGTTTCCTCCACCACACCTCCTTACTGTCCATATGAGGGGTTTTGGTCGTGATACTTTCGAAAAAACTCGACCCGATTCTTCGTGGGCCATGAACACTTGGTTTTTCATGCACCGCGACTGTCCCACGGTGCATAGGATCAGTCCACGATCAGTTTATCCTATCCCGTCATTTTTTCACCCGTTTCCTCCACCACACCTCCTCACTGTCCATGTGAGGGGTTTTGGTCGTGGTACTTTCGAAAAAACTCGAACCGATTCTTCCCGGGCCATGAACACTTGGTTTTTCATGCACCGCGACTGTCCCACGGTGCATAGGATCAGTCCACGATCAATTTATCCTATCCCGTCAATTTTTTTTCACCCGTTTTCTCCACCACATCTCCTTATTGTCCATATGAGGGGTCTTGGTCGTGGTACTTTCGAAAAAACTAGACCCGATTCTTCCCGGGCCATGAACACTTGGTTTTTCATGCACCGCGACTGTCCCACGGTGCATAGGATCAGTCCAGGATCAGTTTATCCTATCCCGTCATTTTTTTCACCCGTTTCCTCCACCACACCTCCTTACTGTCCATGTGAGGGGTTTTGGTCGTGGTACTTTCGAAAAAACTCGAACCGATTCTTCCCGGGCCATGAACACTTGGTTTTTCATGCACCGCGACTGTCCCACGGTGCATAGGATCAGTCCGCGATCAGTTTATCCTATCCCGTCAGTTTTTTTTCACCCGTTTCCTCCACCACACCTCCTTACTGTCCATATGAGGGGTTTTGGTCGTGGTACTTACGAAAAAACTCGACCTGATTCTTCCCGGGCCATGAACACTTGGTTTTTCATGCACCACGACTGTTCCACGGTGCATAGGATCAGTCCCCGATCCGTTTATCCTATCCCGTCATTTTTGTCACCCGTTTCCTCCACCACACCTCCTTACTGTCCATATGAGGGGTTTTGGTCGTGGTACTTTCGAAAAAACTCGAACCGATTCTTCCCGGGCCATGAACACTTGGTTTTTCATGCACCGCGACTGTCCCACGGTGCATAGGATCAGTCCACGATCAATTTATCCTATCCCGTCATTTTTTTCACCCGTTTCCTCCACCACACCTCCTTACTGTCCATGTGAGGGGTTTTGGTCGTGGTACTTTCGAAAAAACTCGAACCGATTCTTCCCGGGCCAGGAACACTTGGTTTTTCATGCACTGCGACTGTCCCACGGTGCATAGGTTCAGTCCACGATCAGTTTATCCTATCCCTTCATTTTTTTCACCCGTTTCCTCCACCACACCTCCTTACTGTCCATATGAGGGGTTTTGGTCGTGATACTTTCGAAAAAACTCGACCCGATTCTTCCCGGGCCATGAACACTTGGTTTTTCATGCACCGTGAGTGTCCCACGGTGCATAGGATCAGTCCAGGATCAGTTTATCCTATCCCGTCATTTTTTTCACCCGTTTCCTCCACCACACCTCCATACTGTCCATGTGAGGGGTTTTGGTCATGGTACTTTCGAAAAAACTCGAACCGATTCTTCCCGGGCCATGAACACTTGGTTTTTCATGCACCGCGACTGTCCCACGGTGCATAGGATCAGTCCACGATCAGTTTGACCTATCCCGTCAGTTTTTTTCACCCGTTTCCTCCACCACACCTCCTTACTGTCCATATGAGGGGTTTTGGTCGTGATACTTTCGAAAAAACTCGACCCGATTCTTCGTGGGCCATGAACACTTGGTTTTTCATGCACCGCGACTGTCCCACGGTGCATAGGATCAGTCCACGATCAGTTTATCCTATCCCGTCATTTTTTCACCCGTTTCCTCCACCACACCTCCTCACTGTCCATGTGAGGGGTTTTGGTCGTGGTACTTTCGAAAAAACTCGAACCGATTCTTCCCGGGCCATGAACACTTGGTTTTTCATGCACCGCGACTGTCCCACGGTGCATAGGATCAGTCCACGATCAATTTATCCTATCCCGTCAATTTTTTTTCACCCGTTTTCTCCACCACATCTCCTTATTGTCCATATGAGGGGTCTTGGTCGTGGTACTTTCGAAAAAACTAGACCCGATTCTTCCCGGGCCATGAACACTTGGTTTTTCATGCACCGCGACTGTCCCACGGTGCATAGGATCAGTCCAGGATCAGTTTATCCTATCCCGTCATTTTTTTCACCCGTTTCCTCCACCACACCTCCTTACTGTCCATGTGAGGGGTTTTGGTCGTGGTACTTTCGAAAAAACTCGAACCGATTCTTCCCGGGCCATGAACACTTGGTTTTTCATGCACCGCGACTGTCCCACGGTGCATAGGATCAGTCCGCGATCAGTTTATCCTATCCCGTCAGTTTTTTTTCACCCGTTTCCTCCACCACACCTCCTTACTGTCCATATGAGGGGTTTTGGTCGTGGTACTTACGAAAAAACTCGACCTGATTCTTCCCGGGCCATGAACACTTGGTTTTTCATGCACCACGACTGTTCCACGGTGCATAGGATCAGTCCCCGATCCGTTTATCCTATCCCGTCATTTTTGTCACCCGTTTCCTCCACCACACCTCCTTACTGTCCATATGAGGGGTTTTGGTCGTGGTACTTTCGAAAAAACTCGAACCGATTCTTCCCGGGCCATGAACACTTGGTTTTTCATGCACCGCGACTGTCCCACGGTGCATAGGATCAGTCCACGATCAATTTATCCTATCCCGTCATTTTTTTCACCCGTTTCCTCCACCACACCTCCTTATTGTCCATATGAGGGGTTTTGGTCGTGGCACTTTCGAAAAAACTCGACCCGATTCTTCCCGGGCCATGAACACTTGGTTTTTCATGCACCGCGACTGTCCCACGGTGCATAGGATCAGTCCACGATCAGTTTATCCTATCCCGTCATTTTTTTTCACCCGTTTCCTCCACCACACCTCCTTACTATCCATATGAGGGGTTTTGGTCGTGGTACTTTCGAAAAAACTCGACCCGATTCTTCCCGGGCCATGAACACTTGGTTTTTCATGCACCGCGACTGTCCCACGGTGCATAGGATCAGTCCAGGATCAGTTTATCCTATCCCGTCATTTTTTTCACCCGTTTCCTCCACCACACCTCCTTACTGTCCATGTGAGGGGTTTTGGTCGTGGTACTTTCGAAAAAACTCGAACCGATTCTTCCCGGGCCATGAACACTTGGTTTTTCATGCACCGCGACTGTCCCACGGTGCATAGGATCAGTCCACGATCAATTTATCCTATCCCGTCATTTTTTCACCCGTTGCCTCCACCACACCTCCTTATTGTCCATATGAGGGGTTTTGGTCGGGTTACTTTCAAAAAAACTCGACCCGATTCTTCCCGGGCCATAAACACTTTGTTTTTCATGCACCGCGACTGTCCCACGGTGCATAGGATCAGTCCACGATCAGTTTATCCTATCCCGTCATTTTTTTTTTCACCCGTTTCCTCCACCACACCTCCTTACTATCCATATGAGGGGTTTTGGTCGTGGTACTTTCGAAAAAACTCGACCCGATTCTTCCCGGGCCAGGAACACTTGGTTTTTCATGCACTGCGACTGTCCCACGGTGCATAGGTTCAGTCCACGATCAGTTTATCCTATCCCTTCATTTTTTTCACCCGTTTCCTCCACCACACCTCCTTACTGTCCATATGAGGGGTTTTGGTCGTGATACTTTCGAAAAAACTCGACCCGATTCTTCCCGGGCCATGAACACTTGGTTTTTCATGCACCGTGAGTGTCCCACGGTGCATAGGATCAGTCCAGGATCAGTTTATCCTATCCCGTCATTTTTTTCACCCGTTTCCTCCACCACACCTCCATACTGTCCATGTGAGGGGTTTTGGTCATGGTACTTTCGAAAAAACTCGAACCGATTCTTCCCGGGCCATGAACACTTGGTTTTTCATGCACCGCGACTGTCCCACGGTGCATAGGATCAGTCCACGATCAGTTTGACCTATCCCGTCAGTTTTTTTCACCCGTTTCCTCCACC
Source organism: Orychophragmus violaceus (assembly GCA_030180135.1). Lineage (NCBI taxonomy): Eukaryota > Viridiplantae > Streptophyta > Magnoliopsida > Brassicales > Brassicaceae > Orychophragmus > Orychophragmus violaceus. The sequence continues at coordinate 105,011,019 of CM058230.1, read as the reverse complement.
ACACCTCCTTACTGTCCATATGAGGGGTTTTGGTCGTGATACTTTCGAAAAAACTCGACCCGATTCTTCGTGGGCCATGAACACTTGGTTTTTCATGCACCGCGACTGTCCCACGGTGCATAGGATCAGTCCACGATCAGTTTATCCTATCCCGTCATTTTTTCACCCGTTTCCTCCACCACACCTCCTCACTGTCCATGTGAGGGGTTTTGGTCGTGGTACTTTCGAAAAAACTCGAACCGATTCTTCCCGGGCCATGAACACTTGGTTTTTCATGCACCGCGACTGTCCCACGGTGCATAGGATCAGTCCACGATCAATTTATCCTATCCCGTCAATTTTTTTTCACCCGTTTTCTCCACCACATCTCCTTATTGTCCATATGAGGGGTCTTGGTCGTGGTACTTTCGAAAAAACTAGACCCGATTCTTCCCGGGCCATGAACACTTGGTTTTTCATGCACCGCGACTGTCCCACGGTGCATAGGATCAGTCCAGGATCAGTTTATCCTATCCCGTCATTTTTTTCACCCGTTTCCTCCACCACACCTCCTTACTGTCCATGTGAGGGGTTTTGGTCGTGGTACTTTCGAAAAAACTCGAACCGATTCTTCCCGGGCCATGAACACTTGGTTTTTCATGCACCGCGACTGTCCCACGGTGCATAGGATCAGTCCGCGATCAGTTTATCCTATCCCGTCAGTTTTTTTTCACCCGTTTCCTCCACCACACCTCCTTACTGTCCATATGAGGGGTTTTGGTCGTGGTACTTACGAAAAAACTCGACCTGATTCTTCCCGGGCCATGAACACTTGGTTTTTCATGCACCACGACTGTTCCACGGTGCATAGGATCAGTCCCCGATCCGTTTATCCTATCCCGTCATTTTTGTCACCCGTTTCCTCCACCACACCTCCTTACTGTCCATATGAGGGGTTTTGGTCGTGGTACTTTCGAAAAAACTCGAACCGATTCTTCCCGGGCCATGAACACTTGGTTTTTCATGCACCGCGACTGTCCCACGGTGCATAGGATCAGTCCACGATCAATTTATCCTATCCCGTCATTTTTTTCACCCGTTTCCTCCACCACACCTCCTTATTGTCCATATGAGGGGTTTTGGTCGTGGCACTTTCGAAAAAACTCGACCCGATTCTTCCCGGGCCATGAACACTTGGTTTTTCATGCACCGCGACTGTCCCACGGTGCATAGGATCAGTCCACGATCAGTTTATCCTATCCCGTCATTTTTTTTCACCCGTTTCCTCCACCACACCTCCTTACTATCCATATGAGGGGTTTTGGTCGTGGTACTTTCGAAAAAACTCGACCCGATTCTTCCCGGGCCATGAACACTTGGTTTTTCATGCACCGCGACTGTCCCACGGTGCATAGGATCAGTCCAGGATCAGTTTATCCTATCCCGTCATTTTTTTCACCCGTTTCCTCCACCACACCTCCTTACTGTCCATGTGAGGGGTTTTGGTCGTGGTACTTTCGAAAAAACTCGAACCGATTCTTCCCGGGCCATGAACACTTGGTTTTTCATGCACCGCGACTGTCCCACGGTGCATAGGATCAGTCCACGATCAATTTATCCTATCCCGTCATTTTTTCACCCGTTGCCTCCACCACACCTCCTTATTGTCCATATGAGGGGTTTTGGTCGGGTTACTTTCAAAAAAACTCGACCCGATTCTTCCCGGGCCATAAACACTTTGTTTTTCATGCACCGCGACTGTCCCACGGTGCATAGGATCAGTCCACGATCAGTTTATCCTATCCCGTCATTTTTTTTTTCACCCGTTTCCTCCACCACACCTCCTTACTATCCATATGAGGGGTTTTGGTCGTGGTACTTTCGAAAAAACTCGACCCGATTCTTCCCGGGCCATGAACACTTGGTTTTTCATGCACCGCGACTGTCCCACGGTGCATAGGTTTCAGTCCACGATCAGTTTATCCTATCCCGTCAATTTGTTTTCACCCGTTTCCTCCACCACACCTCCTTACTATCCATATGAGGGGTTTTGGTCGTGGTACTTTCGAAAAAACTTGACCCGATTCTTCCTGGGCCATGAACACTTGGTTTTTCATGCACCCGACTGTCTCACGGTGCATAGGATCAGTTTATCCTATCCTGTCATTTTTTCACCCGTTTCCTCCACCACACCTCCTTACTGTCCATGTGAGGGGTTTTGGTCGTGGTACTTTCGAAAAAACTCGAACCGATTCTTCCCGGGCCATGAACACTTGGTTTTTCATGCACCGCGACTGTCCCACGGTGCATAGGTTCAGTCCACGATCAGTTTATCCTATCCCTTCATTTTTTCACCCGTTTCCTCCACCACACCTCCTTACTGTCCATATGAGGGGTTTTGGTCGTGATACTTTCGAAAAAACTCGACCCGATTCTTCCCGGGCCATGAACACTTGGTTTTTCATGCACCGTGAGTGTCCCACGGTGCATAGGATCAGTCCAGGATCAGTTTATCCTATCCCGTCATTTTTTTCACCCGTTTCCTCCACCACACCTCCATACTGTCCATGTGAGGGGTTTTGGTCATGGTACTTTCGAAAAAACTCGAACCGATTCTTCCCGAGCCATGAACACTTGGTTTTTCATGCACCGCGACTGTCCCACGGTGCATAGGATCAGTCCACGATCAGTTTAACCTATCCCGTCAGTTTTTTTCACCCGTTTCCTCCACCACACCTCCTTACTGTCCATATGAGGGGTTTTGGTCGTGATACTTTCGAAAAAACTCGACCCGATTCTTCGCGGGCCATGAACACTTGGTTTTTCATGCACCGCGACTGTCCCACGGTGCATAGGATCAGTCCACGATCAGTTTATCCTATCCCGTCATTTTTTCACCCGTTTCCTCCACCACACCTCCTCACTGTCCATGTGAGGGGTTTTGGTCGTGGTACTTTCGAAAAAACTCGAACCGATTCTTCCCGGGCCATGAACACTTGGTTTTTCATGCACCGCAACTGTCCCACGGTGCATAGGATCAGTCCACGATCAATTTATCCTATCCCGTCAATTTTTTTTCACCCGTTTTCTCCACCACATCTCCTTATTGTCCATATGAGGGGTCTTGGTCGTGGTACTTTCGAAAAAACTAGACCCGATTCTTCCCGGGCCATGAACACTTGGTTTTTCATGCACCGCGACTGTCCCACGGTGCATAGGATCAGTCCAGGATCAGTTTATCCTATCCCGTCATTTTTTTCACCCGTTTCCTCCACCACACCTCCTTACTGTCCATGTGAGGGGTTTTGGTCGTGGTACTTTCGAAAAAACTCGAACCGATTCTTCCCGGGCCATGAACACTTGGTTTTTCATGCACCGCGACTGTCCCACGGTGCATAGGATCAGTCCGCGATCAGTTTATCCTATCCCGTCAGTTTTTTTTCACCCGTTTCCTCCACCACACCTCCTTACTGTCCATATGAGGGGTTTTGGTCGTGGTACTTACGAAAAAACTCGACCTGATTCTTCCCGGGCCATGAACACTTGGTTTTTCATGCACCGCGACTGTCCCACGGTGCATAGGATCAGTCCACGATCAGTTTATCCTATCCCGTCATTTTTTTTTTCACCCGTTTCCTCCACCACACCTCCTTACTATCCATATGAGGGGTTTTGGTCGTGGTACTTTCGAAAAAACTCGACCCGATTCTTCCCGGGCCATGAACACTTGGTTTTTCATGCACCGCGACTGTCCCACGGTGCATAGGTTTCAGTCCACGATCAGTTTATCCTATCCCGTCAATTTTTTTTCACCCGTTTCCTCCACCACACCTCCTTACTATCCATATGAGGGGTTTTGGTCGTGGTACTTTCGAAAAAACTTGACCCGATTCTTCCTGGGCCATGAACACTTGGTTTTTCATGCACCCGACTGTCTCACGGTGCATAGGATCAGTCCAGGATCAGTTTATCCTATCCCGTCATTTTTTCACCCGTTTCCTCCACCACACCTCCTTACTGTCCATGTGAGGGGTTTTGGTCGTGGTACTTTCGAAAAAACTCGAACCGATTCTTGCCGGGCCATGAACACTTGGTTTTTCATGCACCGCGACTGTCCCACGGTGCATAGGTTCAGTCCACGATCAGTTTATCCTATCCCTTCATTTTTTTCACCCGTTTCCTCCACCACACCTCCTTACTGTCCATATGAGGGGTTTTGCTCGTGATACTTTCAAAAAAACTCGACCCGATTCTTCCCGGGCCATGAACACTTGGTTTTTCATGCACCGTGAGTGTCCCACGGTGCATAGGATCAGTCCAGGATCAGTTTATCCTATCCCGTCATTTTTTTCACCCGTTTCCTCCACCACACCTCCATACTGTCCATGTGAGGGGTTTTGGTCATGGTACTTTCGAAAAAACTCGAACCGATTCTTCCCGAGCCATGAACACTTGGTTTTTCATGCACCGCGACTGTCCCACGGTGCATAGGATCAGTCCACGATCAGTTTAACCTATCCCGTCAGTTTTTTTCACCCGTTTCCTCCACCACACCTCCTTACTGTCCATATGAGGGGTTTTGGTCGTGATACTTTCGAAAAAACTCGACCCGATTCTTCGCGGGCCATGAACACTTGGTTTTTCATGCACCGCGACTGTCCCACGGTGCATAGGATCAGTCCACGATCAGTTTATCCTATCCCGTCATTTTTTCACCCGTTTCCTCCACCACACCTCCTCACTGTCCATGTGAGGGGTTTTGGTCGTGGTACTTTCGAAAAAACTCGAACCGATTCTTCCCGGGCCATGAACACTTGGTTTTTCATGCACCGCAACTGTCCCACGGTGCATAGGATCAGTCCACGATCAATTTATCCTATCCCGTCAATTTTTTTTCAGCCGTTTTCTCCACCACATCTCCTTATTGTCCATATGAGGGGTCTTGGTCGTGGTACTTTCGAAAAAACTAGACCCGATTCTTCCCGGGCCAAGAACACTTGGTTTTTCATGCACCGCGACTGTCCCACGGTGCATAGGATCAGTCCAGGATCAGTTTATCCTATCCCGTCATTTTTTTCACCCGTTTCCTCCACCACACCTCCTTACTGTCCATGTGAGGGGTTTTGGTCGTGGTACTTTCGAAAAAACTCGAACCGATTCTTCCCGGGCCATGAACACTTGGTTTTTCATGCACCGCGACTGTCCCACGGTGCATAGGATCAGTCCACGATCAATTTATCCTATCCCGTCATTTTTTTCACCCGTTGCCTCCACCACACCTCCTTATTGTCCATATGAGGGGTTTTGGTCGTGTTACTTTCAAAAAAACTCGACCCGACTCTTCCCGGGCCATAAACACTTTGTTTTTCATGCACCGCGACTGTCCCACGGTGCATAGGATCAGTCCACGATCAGTTTATCCTATCCCGTCATTTTTTTTTTCACCCGTTTCCTCCACCACACCTCCTTACTATCCATATGAGGGGTTTTGGTCGTGGTACTTTCGAAAAAACTCGACCCGATTCTTCCCGGGCCATGAACACTTGGTTTTTCATGCACCGCGACTGTCCCACGGTGCATAGGTTTCAGTCCACGATCAGTTTATCCTATCCCGTCAATTTTTTTTCACCCGTTTCCTCCACCACACCTCCTTACTATCCATATGAGGGGTTTTGGTCGTGGTACTTTCGAAAAAACTTGACCCGATTCTTCCTGGGCCATGAACACTTGGTTTTTCATGCACCCGACTGTCTCACGGTGCATAGGATCAGTCCAGGATCAGTTTATCCTATCCCGTCATTTTTTCACCCGTTTCCTCCACCACACCTCCTTACTGTCCATGTGAGGGGTTTTGGTCGTGGTACTTTCGAAAAAACTCGAACCGATTCTTGCCGGGCCATGAACACTTGGTTTTTCATGCACCGCGACTGTCCCACGGTGCATAGGTTCAGTCCACGATCAGTTTATCCTATCCCTTCATTTTTTTCACCCGTTTCCTCCACCACACCTCCTTACTGTCCATATGAGGGGTTTTGCTCGTGATACTTTCAAAAAAACTCGACCCGATTCTTCCCGGGCCATGAACACTTGGTTTTTCATGCACCGTGAGTGTCCCACGGTGCATAGGATCAGTCCAGGATCAGTTTATCCTATCCCGTCATTTTTTTCACCCGTTTCCTCCACCACACCTCCATACTGTCCATGTGAGGGGTTTTGGTCATGGTACTTTCGAAAAAACTCGAACCGATTCTTCCCGGGCCATGAACACTTGGTTTTTCATGCACCGCGACTGTCCCACGGTGCATAGGATCAGTCCACGATCAGTTTGACCTATCCCGTCAGTTTTTTTCACCCGTTTCCTCCACCACACCTCCTTACTTTCCATATGAGGGGTTTTGGTCGTGATACTTTCGAAAAAACTCGACCCGATTCTTCGCGGGCCATGAACACTTGGTTTTTCATGCACCGCGACCATCAGTCCACGATCAGTTTATCCTATCCCGTCATTTTTTCACCCGTTTCCTCCACCACACCTCCTCACTGTCCATGTGAGGGGTTTTGGTCGTGGTACTTTCGAAAAAACTCGAACCGATTCTTCCCGGGCCATGAACACTTGGTTTTTCATGCACCGCGACTGTCCCACGGTGCATAGGATCAGTCCACGATCAATTTATCCTATCCCGTCAATTTTTTTTCACCCGTTTTCTCCACCACATCTCCTTATTGTCCATATGAGGGGTCTTGGTCGTGGTACTTTCGAAAAAACTAGACCCGATTCTTCCCGGGCCATGAACACTTTGTTTTTCATGCACCACGACTGTCCAACGGTGCATAGGATCAGTCCACGATCAGTTTGACCTATCCCGTCAGTTTTTTTCACCCGTTTCCTCCACCACACCTCCTTACTGTCCATGTGAGGGGTTTTGGTCGTGGTACTTTCGAAAAAACTCGAACCGATTCTTGCCGGGCCATGAACACTTGGTTTTTCATGCACCGCGACTGTCCCACGGTGCATAGGTTCAGTCCACGATCAGTTTATCCTATCCCTTCATTTTTTTCACCCGTTTCCTCCACCACACCTCCTTACTGTCCATATGAGGGGTTTTGCTCGTGATACTTTCAAAAAAACTCGACCCGATTCTTCCCGGGCCATGAACACTTGGTTTTTCATGCACCGTGAGTGTCCCACGGTGCATAGGATCAGTCCAGGATCAGTTTATCCTATCCCGTCATTTTTTTCACCCGTTTCCTCCACCACACCTCCATACTGTCCATGTGAGGGGTTTTGGTCATGGTACTTTCGAAAAAACTCGAACCGATTCTTCCCGGGCCATGAACACTTGGTTTTTCATGCACCGCGACTGTCCCACGGTGCATAGGATCAGTCCACGATCAGTTTGACCTATCCCGTCAGTTTTTTTCACCCGTTTCCTCCACCACACCTCCTTACTTTCCATATGAGGGGTTTTGGTCGTGATACTTTCGAAAAAACTCGACCCGATTCTTCGCGGGCCATGAACACTTGGTTTTTCATGCACCGCGACCATCAGTCCACGATCAGTTTATCCTATCCCGTCATTTTTTCACCCGTTTCCTCCACCACACCTCCTCACTGTCCATGTGAGGGGTTTTGGTCGTGGTACTTTCGAAAAAACTCGAACCGATTCTTCCCGGGCCATGAACACTTGGTTTTTCATGCACCGCGACTGTCCCACGGTGCATAGGATCAGTCCACGATCAATTTATCCTATCCCGTCAATTTTTTTTCACCCGTTTTCTCCACCACATCTCCTTATTGTCCATATGAGGGGTCTTGGTCGTGGTACTTTCGAAAAAACTAGACCCGATTCTTCCCGGGCCATGAACACTTGGTTTTTCATGCACCGTGAGTGTCCCACGGTGCATAGGATCAGTCCAGGATCAGTTTATCCTATCCCGTCATTTTTTTCACCCGTTTCCTCCACCACACCTCCATACTGTCCATGTGAGGGGTTTTGGTCATGGTACTTTCGAAAAAACTCGAACCGATTCTTCCCGGGCCATGAACACTTGGTTTTTCATGCACCGCGACTGTCCCACGGTGCATAGGATCAGTCCACGATCAGTTTGACCTATCCCGTCAGTTTTTTTCACCCGTTTCCTCCACCACACCTCCTTACTTTCCATATGAGGGGTTTTGGTCGTGATACTTTCGAAAAAACTCGAACCGATTCTTGCCGGGCCATGAACACTTGGTTTTTCATGCACCGCGACTGTCCCACGGTGCATAGGTTCAGTCCACGATCAGTTTATCCTATCCCTTCATTTTTTTCACCCGTTTCCTCCACCACACCTCCTTACTGTCCATATGAGGGGTTTTGCTCGTGATACTTTCAAAAAAACTCGACCCGATTCTTCCCGGGCCATGAACACTTGGTTTTTCATGCACCGTGAGTGTCCCACGGTGCATAGGATCAGTCCAGGATCAGTTTATCCTATCCCGTCATTTTTTTCACCCGTTTCCTCCACCACACCTCCATACTGTCCATGTGAGGGGTTTTGGTCATGGTACTTTCGAAAAAACTCGAACCGATTCTTCCCGGGCCATGAACACTTGGTTTTTCATGCACCGCGACTGTCCCACGGTGCATAGGATCAGTCCACGATCAGTTTGACCTATCCCGTCAGTTTTTTTCACCCGTTTCCTCCACCACACCTCCTTACTTTCCATATGAGGGGTTTTGGTCGTGATACTTTCGAAAAAACTCGACCCGATTCTTCGCGGGCCATGAACACTTGGTTTTTCATGCACCGCGACCATCAGTCCACGATCAGTTTATCCTATCCCGTCATTTTTTCACCCGTTTCCTCCACCACACCTCCTCACTGTCCATGTGAGGGGTTTTGGTCGTGGTACTTTCGAAAAAACTCGAACCGATTCTTGCCGGGCCATGAACACTTGGTTTTTCATGCACCGCGACTGTCCCACGGTGCATAGGTTCAGTCCACGATCAGTTTATCCTATCCCTTCATTTTTTTCACCCGTTTCCTCCACCACACCTCCTTACTGTCCATATGAGGGGTTTTGCTCGTGATACTTTCAAAAAAACTCGACCCGATTCTTCCCGGGCCATGAACACTTGGTTTTTCATGCACCGTGAGTGTCCCACGGTGCATAGGATCAGTCCAGGATCAGTTTATCCTATCCCGTCATTTTTTTCACCCGTTTCCTCCACCACACCTCCATACTGTCCATGTGAGGGGTTTTGGTCATGGTACTTTCGAAAAAACTCGAACCGATTCTTCCCGGGCCATGAACACTTGGTTTTTCATGCACCGCGACTGTCCCACGGTGCATAGGATCAGTCCACGATCAGTTTGACCTATCCCGTCAGTTTTTTTCACCCGTTTCCTCCACCACACCTCCTTACTTTCCATATGAGGGGTTTTGGTCGTGATACTTTCGAAAAAACTCGACCCGATTCTTCGCGGGCCATGAACACTTGGTTTTTCATGCACCGCGACCATCAGTCCACGATCAGTTTATCCTATCCCGTCATTTTTTCACCCGTTTCCTCCACCACACCTCCTCACTGTCCATGTGAGGGGTTTTGGTCGTGGTACTTTCGAAAAAACTCGAACCGATTCTTCCCGGGCCATGAACACTTGGTTTTTCATGCACCGCGACTGTCCCACGGTGCATAGGTTTCAGTCCACGATCAGTTTATCCTATCCCGTCAATTTTTTTTCACCCGTTTCCTCCACCACACCTCCTTACTATCCATATGAGGGGTTTTGGTCGTGGTACTTTCGAAAAAACTTGACCCGATTCTTCCTGGGCCATGAACACTTGGTTTTTCATGCACCCGACTGTCTCACGGTGCATAGGATCAGTCCAGGATCAGTTTATCCTATCCCGTCATTTTTTCACCCGTTTCCTCCACCACACCTCCTTACTGTCCATGTGAGGGGTTTTGGTCGTGGTACTTTCGAAAAAACTCGAACCGATTCTTGCCGGGCCATGAACACTTGGTTTTTCATGCACCGCGACTGTCCCACGGTGCATAGGTTCAGTCCACGATCAGTTTATCCTATCCCTTCATTTTTTTCACCCGTTTCCTCCACCACACCTCCTTACTGTCCATATGAGGGGTTTTGCTCGTGATACTTTCAAAAAAACTCGACCCGATTCTTCCCGGGCCATGAACACTTGGTTTTTCATGCACCGTGAGTGTCCCACGGTGCATAGGATCAGTCCAGGATCAGTTTATCCTATCCCGTCATTTTTTTCACCCGTTTCCTCCACCACACCTCCATACTGTCCATGTGAGGGGTTTTGGTCATGGTACTTTCGAAAAAACTCGAACCGATTCTTCCCGAGCCATGAACACTTGGTTTTTCATGCACCGCGACTGTCCCACGGTGCATAGGATCAGTCCACGATCAGTTTAACCTATCCCGTCAGTTTTTTTCACCCGTTTCCTCCACCACACCTCCTTACTGTCCATATGAGGGGTTTTGGTCGTGATACTTTCGAAAAAACTCGACCCGATTCTTCGCGGGCCATGAACACTTGGTTTTTCATGCACCGCGACTGTCCCACGGTGCATAGGATCAGTCCACGATCAGTTTATCCTATCCCGTCATTTTTTCACCCGTTTCCTCCACCACACCTCCTCACTGTCCATGTGAGGGGTTTTGGTCGTGGTACTTTCGAAAAAACTCGAACCGATTCTTCCCGGGCCATGAACACTTGGTTTTTCATGCACCGCAACTGTCCCACGGTGCATAGGATCAGTCCACGATCAATTTATCCTATCCCGTCAATTTTTTTTCAGCCGTTTTCTCCACCACATCTCCTTATTGTCCATATGAGGGGTCTTGGTCGTGGTACTTTCGAAAAAACTAGACCCGATTCTTCCCGGGCCAAGAACACTTGGTTTTTCATGCACCGCGACTGTCCCACGGTGCATAGGATCAGTCCAGGATCAGTTTATCCTATCCCGTCATTTTTTTCACCCGTTTCCTCCACCACACCTCCTTACTGTCCATGTGAGGGGTTTTGGTCGTGGTACTTTCGAAAAAACTCGAACCGATTCTTCCCGGGCCATGAACACTTGGTTTTTCATGCACCGCGACTGTCCCACGGTGCATAGGATCAGTCCACGATCAATTTATCCTATCCCGTCATTTTTTTCACCCGTTGCCTCCACCACACCTCCTTATTGTCCATATGAGGGGTTTTGGTCGTGTTACTTTCAAAAAAACTCGACCCGACTCTTCCCGGGCCATAAACACTTTGTTTTTCATGCACCGCGACTGTCCCACGGTGCATAGGATCAGTCCACGATCAGTTTATCCTATCCCGTCATTTTTTTTTTCACCCGTTTCCTCCACCACACCTCCTTACTATCCATATGAGGGGTTTTGGTCGTGGTACTTTCGAAAAAACTCGACCCGATTCTTCCCGGGCCATGAACACTTGGTTTTTCATGCACCGCGACTGTCCCACGGTGCATAGGTTTCAGTCCACGATCAGTTTATCCTATCCCGTCAATTTTTTTTCACCCGTTTCCTCCACCACACCTCCTTACTATCCATATGAGGGGTTTTGGTCGTGGTACTTTCGAAAAAACTTGACCCGATTCTTCCTGGGCCATGAACACTTGGTTTTTCATGCACCCGACTGTCTCACGGTGCATAGGATCAGTCCAGGATCAGTTTATCCTATCCCGTCATTTTTTCACCCGTTTCCTCCACCACACCTCCTTACTGTCCATGTGAGGGGTTTTGGTCGTGGTACTTTCGAAAAAACTCGAACCGATTCTTGCCGGGCCATGAACACTTGGTTTTTCATGCACCGCGACTGTCCCACGGTGCATAGGTTCAGTCCACGATCAGTTTATCCTATCCCTTCATTTTTTTCACCCGTTTCCTCCACCACACCTCCTTACTGTCCATATGAGGGGTTTTGCTCGTGATACTTTCAAAAAAACTCGACCCGATTCTTCCCGGGCCATGAACACTTGGTTTTTCATGCACCGTGAGTGTCCCACGGTGCATAGGATCAGTCCAGGATCAGTTTATCCTATCCCGTCATTTTTTTCACCCGTTTCCTCCACCACACCTCCATACTGTCCATGTGAGGGGTTTTGGTCATGGTACTTTCGAAAAAACTCGAACCGATTCTTCCCGGGCCATGAACACTTGGTTTTTCATGCACCGCGACTGTCCCACGGTGCATAGGATCAGTCCACGATCAGTTTGACCTATCCCGTCAGTTTTTTTCACCCGTTTCCTCCACCACACCTCCTTACTTTCCATATGAGGGGTTTTGGTCGTGATACTTTCGAAAAAACTCGACCCGATTCTTCGCGGGCCATGAACACTTGGTTTTTCATGCACCGCGACCATCAGTCCACGATCAGTTTATCCTATCCCGTCATTTTTTCACCCGTTTCCTCCACCACACCTCCTCACTGTCCATGTGAGGGGTTTTGGTCGTGGTACTTTCGAAAAAACTCGAACCGATTCTTCCCGGGCCATGAACACTTGGTTTTTCATGCACCGCGACTGTCCCACGGTGCATAGGATCAGTCCACGATCAATTTATCCTATCCCGTCAATTTTTTTTCACCCGTTTTCTCCACCACATCTCCTTATTGTCCATATGAGGGGTCTTGGTCGTGGTACTTTCGAAAAAACTAGACCCGATTCTTCCCGGGCCATGAACACTTTGTTTTTCATGCACCACGACTGTCCAACGGTGCATAGGATCAGTCCACGATCAGTTTGACCTATCCCGTCAGTTTTTTTCACCCGTTTCCTCCACCACACCTCCTTACTGTCCATGTGAGGGGTTTTGGTCGTGGTACTTTCGAAAAAACTCGAACCGATTCTTGCCGGGCCATGAACACTTGGTTTTTCATGCACCGCGACTGTCCCACGGTGCATAGGTTCAGTCCACGATCAGTTTATCCTATCCCTTCATTTTTTTCACCCGTTTCCTCCACCACACCTCCTTACTGTCCATATGAGGGGTTTTGCTCGTGATACTTTCAAAAAAACTCGACCCGATTCTTCCCGGGCCATGAACACTTGGTTTTTCATGCACCGTGAGTGTCCCACGGTGCATAGGATCAGTCCAGGATCAGTTTATCCTATCCCGTCATTTTTTTCACCCGTTTCCTCCACCACACCTCCATACTGTCCATGTGAGGGGTTTTGGTCATGGTACTTTCGAAAAAACTCGAACCGATTCTTCCCGGGCCATGAACACTTGGTTTTTCATGCACCGCGACTGTCCCACGGTGCATAGGATCAGTCCACGATCAGTTTGACCTATCCCGTCAGTTTTTTTCACCCGTTTCCTCCACCACACCTCCTTACTTTCCATATGAGGGGTTTTGGTCGTGATACTTTCGAAAAAACTCGACCCGATTCTTCGCGGGCCATGAACACTTGGTTTTTCATGCACCGCGACCATCAGTCCACGATCAGTTTATCCTATCCCGTCATTTTTTCACCCGTTTCCTCCACCACACCTCCTCACTGTCCATGTGAGGGGTTTTGGTCGTGGTACTTTCGAAAAAACTCGAACCGATTCTTCCCGGGCCATGAACACTTGGTTTTTCATGCACCGCGACTGTCCCACGGTGCATAGGATCAGTCCACGATCAATTTATCCTATCCCGTCAATTTTTTTTCACCCGTTTTCTCCACCACATCTCCTTATTGTCCATATGAGGGGTCTTGGTCGTGGTACTTTCGAAAAAACTAGACCCGATTCTTCCCGGGCCATGAACACTTGGTTTTTCATGCACCGCGACTGTCCCACGGTGCATAGGATCAGTCCACGATCAGTTTGACCTATCCCGTCAGTTTTTTTCACCCGTTTCCTCCACCACACCTCCTTACTGTCCATGTGAGGGGTTTTGGTCGTGGTACTTTCGAAAAAACTCGAACCGATTCTTGCCGGGCCATGAACACTTGGTTTTTCATGCACCGCGACTGTCCCACGGTGCATAGGTTCAGTCCACGATCAGTTTATCCTATCCCTTCATTTTTTTCACCCGTTTCCTCCACCACACCTCCTTACTGTCCATATGAGGGGTTTTGCTCGTGATACTTTCAAAAAAACTCGACCCGATTCTTCCCGGGCCATGAACACTTGGTTTTTCATGCACCGTGAGTGTCCCACGGTGCATAGGATCAGTCCAGGATCAGTTTATCCTATCCCGTCATTTTTTTCACCCGTTTCCTCCACCACACCTCCATACTGTCCATGTGAGGGGTTTTGGTCATGGTACTTTCGAAAAAACTCGAACCGATTCTTCCCGGGCCATGAACACTTGGTTTTTCATGCACCGCGACTGTCCCACGGTGCATAGGATCAGTCCACGATCAGTTTGACCTATCCCGTCAGTTTTTTTCACCCGTTTCCTCCACCACACCTCCTTACTTTCCATATGAGGGGTTTTGGTCGTGATACTTTCGAAAAAACTCGACCCGATTCTTCGCGGGCCATGAACACTTGGTTTTTCATGCACCGCGACCATCAGTCCACGATCAGTTTATCCTATCCCGTCATTTTTTCACCCGTTTCCTCCACCACACCTCCTCACTGTCCATGTGAGGGGTTTTGGTCGTGGTACTTTCGAAAAAACTCGAACCGATTCTTCCCGGGCCATGAACACTTGGTTTTTCATGCACCGCGACTGTCCCACGGTGCATAGGATCAGTCCACGATCAATTTATCCTATCCCGTCAATTTTTTTTCACCCGTTTTCTCCACCACATCTCCTTATTGTCCATATGAGGGGTCTTGGTCGTGGTACTTTCGAAAAAACTAGACCCGATTCTTCCCGGGCCATGAACACTTTGTTTTTCATGCACCACGACTGTCCCGATCAGTCCACGATCAGTTTATCCTATCCCGTCATTTTTTTTTCACCCGTTTCCTCCACCACATCTCCTTATTTTTTTTTTGTTTCCTCCACCACACCTCCTTACTATCCATATGAGGGGTTTTGGTCGTGGTACTTTCGAAAAAACTGACCCGATTCTTCCCCGGTGCCATGAACACAATTTTTTTTGTTTTTTTCGAAAAAACTTGACCCGATTCTTCCTGGGCCATGAACACTTGGTTTTTCATGCACCCGACTGTCTCACGGTGCATAGGATCAGTCCAGGATCAGTTTATCCTATCCCGTCATTTTTTCACCCGTTTCCTCCACCACACCTCCTTACTGTCCATGTGAGGGGTTTTGGTCGTGGTACTTTCGAAAAAACTCGAACCGATTCTTGCCGGGCCATGAACACTTGGTTTTTCATGCACCGCGACTGTCCCACGGTGCATAGGTTCAGTCCACGATCAGTTTATCCTATCCCTTCATTTTTTTCACCCGTTTCCTCCACCACACCTCCTTACTGTCCATATGAGGGGTTTTGCTCGTGATACTTTCAAAAAAACTCGACCCGATTCTTCCCGGGCCATGAACACTTGGTTTTTCATGCACCGTGAGTGTCCCACGGTGCATAGGATCAGTCCAGGATCAGTTTATCCTATCCCGTCATTTTTTTCACCCGTTTCCTCCACCACACCTCCATACTGTCCATGTGAGGGGTTTTGGTCATGGTACTTTCGAAAAAACTCGAACCGATTCTTCCCGGGCCATGAACACTTGGTTTTTCATGCACCGATCGACTGTCTCCTTACGGTGCATAGGATCAGTCCAGTCCACGATCAGTTTATCCTATCCCGTCATTTTTTCACCCGTTTCCTCCACCACACCTCCTTACTGTCCATGTGAGGGGTTTTGGTCGTGGTACTTTCGAAAAAACTCGAACCGATTCTTCCCGGGCCATGAACACTTGGTTTTTCATGCACCGCGGTCCCACCATCAGTCCACGATCAATTTATCCTATCCCGTCAATTTTTTTTCACCCGTTTTCTTCTCCTTATTGTCCATATGATCTTGGTCGTGGTACTTTCGAAAAAACTAGACCCGATTCTTCCCGGGCCATGAACACTCAGTGATCAGTTTTTTTCATTTTTTCACCCGTTTCCTCCACCACACCTCCACTGTCCATGTGAGGGGTTTTGGTCGTGGACTTTGTCCCGACGGTGCATAGGACTGTCACGGTCCAGTCCACGATCAGTTTATCCTATCCCTTCATTTTTTTCACCCGTTTCCTCCACCACACCTCCTTACTGTCCATATGAGGGGTTTTGCTCGTGATACTTTCAAAAAAACTCGACCCGATTCTTCCCGGGCCATGAACACTTGGTTTTTCATGCACCGTGAGTGTCCCACGGTGCATAGGATCAGTCCAGGATCAGTTTATCCTATCCCGTCATTTTTTTCACCCGTTTCCTCCACCACACCTCCATACTGTCCATGTGAGGGGTTTTGGTCATGGTACTTTCGAAAAAACTCGAACCGATTCTTCCCGGGCCATGAACACTTGGTTTTTCATGCACCGCGACTGTCCCACGGTGCATAGGATCAGTCCACGATCAGTTTGACCTATCCCGTCAGTTTTTTTCACCCGTTTCCTCCACCACACCTCCTTACTTTCCATATGAGGGGTTTTGGTCGTGATACTTTCGAAAAAACTCGACCCGATTCTTCGCGGGCCATGAACACTTGGTTTTTCATGCACCGCGACGTCCCACGGTGCATCAGGATCAGTTTATCCTATCCCGTCATTTTTTTCACCCGTTTCCTCCACCACACCTCCTTACTGTCCATGTGAGGGGTTTTGGTCGTGGTACTTTCGAAAAAACTCGAACCGATTCTTCCCGGGCCATGAACACTTGGTTTTTCATGCACCGCGACTGTCCCACGGTGCATAGGATCAGTCCACGATCGTGGTACTTTATCCTATCCCGTCACTTGGTTTTTTCACCCCGTTTTCTCCACCACATCTCCTTATTGTCCAGTTTTGGTCGTGGTACTTTATCGACCCGATTCTTCCCGGGCCATGAACACTTGGTTTTTCATGGCGACTGTCCCACGGTGCATAGGTCAGTCCACGATCAGTTTATCCTATCCCGTCAATTTTTTTTCACCCGTTTCCTCCACCACACCTCCTTAATCCAATGAGGGGTTTTGGTCGTGGTACTTTCGAAAAAACCCGATTCTTCCCGGGCCATGAACACTTGGTTTTTCATGCACCCGACTGTCCACGGTGCATAGGATCAGTCCCGTCCACGACCTCCACTGTCCATGTGAGGGGTTTTGGTCGTGGTACTTTCGAAAAAACTCGAACCGATTCTTGCCGGGCCATGAACACTTGGTTTTTCATGCACCGCGACTGTCCCACGGTGCATAGGTTCAGTCCACGATCAGTTTATCCTATTCCTTCATTTTTTTCACCCGTTTCCTCCACCACACCTCCTTACTGTCCATATGAGGGGTTTTGCTCGTGATACTTTCAAAAAAACTCGACCCGATTCTTCCCGGGCCATGAACACTTGGTTTTTCATGCACCGTGAGTGTCCCACGGTGCATAGGATCAGTCCAGGATCAGTTTATCCTATCCCGTCATTTTTTTCACCCGTTTCCTCCACCACACCTCCATACTGTCCATGTGAGGGGTTTTGGTCATGGTACTTTCGAAAAAACTCGAACCGATTCTTCCCGAGCCATGAACACTTGGTTTTTCATGCACCGCGACTGTCCCACGGTGCATAGGATCAGTCCACGATCAGTTTAACCTATCCCGTCAGTTTTTTTCACCCGTTTCCTCCACCACACCTCCTTACTGTCCATATGAGGGGTTTTGGTCGTGATACTTTCGAAAAAACTCGACCCGATTCTTCGCGGGCCATGAACACTTGGTTTTTCATGCACCGCGACTGTCCCACGGTGCATAGGATCAGTCCACGATCAGTTTATCCTATCCCGTCATTTTTTCACCCGTTTCCTCCACCACACCTCCTCACTGTCCATGTGAGGGGTTTTGGTCGTGGTACTTTCGAAAAAACTCGAACCGATTCTTCCCGGGCCATGAACACTTGGTTTTTCATGCACCGCAACTGTCCCACGGTGCATAGGATCAGTCCACGATCAATTTATCCTATCCCGTCAATTTTTTTTCAGCCGTTTTCTCCACCACATCTCCTTATTGTCCATATGAGGGGTCTTGGTCGTGGTACTTTCGAAAAAACTAGACCCGATTCTTCCCGGGCCAAGAACACTTGGTTTTTCATGCACCGCGACTGTCCCACGGTGCATAGGATCAGTCCAGGATCAGTTTATCCTATCCCGTCATTTTTTTCACCCGTTTCCTCCACCACACCTCCTTACTGTCCATGTGAGGGGTTTTGGTCGTGGTACTTTCGAAAAAACTCGAACCGATTCTTCCCGGGCCATGAACACTTGGTTTTTCATGCACCGCGACTGTCCCACGGTGCATAGGATCAGTCCACGATCAATTTATCCTATCCCGTCATTTTTTTCACCCGTTGCCTCCACCACACCTCCTTATTGTCCATATGAGGGGTTTTGGTCGTGTTACTTTCAAAAAAACTCGACCCGACTCTTCCCGGGCCATAAACACTTTGTTTTTCATGCACCGCGACTGTCCCACGGTGCATAGGATCAGTCCACGATCAGTTTATCCTATCCCGTCATTTTTTTTTTCACCCGTTTCCTCCACCACACCTCCTTACTATCCATATGAGGGGTTTTGGTCGTGGTACTTTCGAAAAAACTCGACCCGATTCTTCCCGGGCCATGAACACTTGGTTTTTCATGCACCGCGACTGTCCCACGGTGCATAGGTTTCAGTCCACGATCAGTTTATCCTATCCCGTCAATTTTTTTTCACCCGTTTCCTCCACCACACCTCCTTACTATCCATATGAGGGGTTTTGGTCGTGGTACTTTCGAAAAAACTTGACCCGATTCTTCCTGGGCCATGAACACTTGGTTTTTCATGCACCCGACTGTCTCACGGTGCATAGGATCAGTCCAGGATCAGTTTATCCTATCCCGTCATTTTTTCACCCGTTTCCTCCACCACACCTCCTTACTGTCCATGTGAGGGGTTTTGGTCGTGGTACTTTCGAAAAAACTCGAACCGATTCTTGCCGGGCCATGAACACTTGGTTTTTCATGCACCGCGACTGTCCCACGGTGCATAGGTTCAGTCCACGATCAGTTTATCCTATCCCTTCATTTTTTTCACCCGTTTCCTCCACCACACCTCCTTACTGTCCATATGAGGGGTTTTGCTCGTGATACTTTCAAAAAAACTCGACCCGATTCTTCCCGGGCCATGAACACTTGGTTTTTCATGCACCGTGAGTGTCCCACGGTGCATAGGATCAGTCCAGGATCAGTTTATCCTATCCCGTCATTTTTTTCACCCGTTTCCTCCACCACACCTCCATACTGTCCATGTGAGGGGTTTTGGTCATGGTACTTTCGAAAAAACTCGAACCGATTCTTCCCGGGCCATGAACACTTGGTTTTTCATGCACCGCGACTGTCCCACGGTGCATAGGATCAGTCCACGATCAGTTTGACCTATCCCGTCAGTTTTTTTCACCCGTTTCCTCCACCACACCTCCTTACTTTCCATATGAGGGGTTTTGGTCGTGATACTTTCGAAAAAACTCGACCCGATTCTTCGCGGGCCATGAACACTTGGTTTTTCATGCACCGCGACCATCAGTCCACGATCAGTTTATCCTATCCCGTCATTTTTTCACCCGTTTCCTCCACCACACCTCCTCACTGTCCATGTGAGGGGTTTTGGTCGTGGTACTTTCGAAAAAACTCGAACCGATTCTTCCCGGGCCATGAACACTTGGTTTTTCATGCACCGCGACTGTCCCACGGTGCATAGGATCAGTCCACGATCAATTTATCCTATCCCGTCAATTTTTTTTCACCCGTTTTCTCCACCACATCTCCTTATTGTCCATATGAGGGGTCTTGGTCGTGGTACTTTCGAAAAAACTAGACCCGATTCTTCCCGGGCCATGAACACTTTGTTTTTCATGCACCACGACTGTCCAACGGTGCATAGGATCAGTCCACGATCAGTTTGACCTATCCCGTCAGTTTTTTTCACCCGTTTCCTCCACCACACCTCCTTACTGTCCATGTGAGGGGTTTTGGTCGTGGTACTTTCGAAAAAACTCGAACCGATTCTTGCCGGGCCATGAACACTTGGTTTTTCATGCACCGCGACTGTCCCACGGTGCATAGGTTCAGTCCACGATCAGTTTATCCTATCCCTTCATTTTTTTCACCCGTTTCCTCCACCACACCTCCTTACTGTCCATATGAGGGGTTTTGCTCGTGATACTTTCAAAAAAACTCGACCCGATTCTTCCCGGGCCATGAACACTTGGTTTTTCATGCACCGTGAGTGTCCCACGGTGCATAGGATCAGTCCAGGATCAGTTTATCCTATCCCGTCATTTTTTTCACCCGTTTCCTCCACCACACCTCCATACTGTCCATGTGAGGGGTTTTGGTCATGGTACTTTCGAAAAAACTCGAACCGATTCTTCCCGGGCCATGAACACTTGGTTTTTCATGCACCGCGACTGTCCCACGGTGCATAGGATCAGTCCACGATCAGTTTGACCTATCCCGTCAGTTTTTTTCACCCGTTTCCTCCACCACACCTCCTTACTTTCCATATGAGGGGTTTTGGTCGTGATACTTTCGAAAAAACTCGACCCGATTCTTCGCGGGCCATGAACACTTGGTTTTTCATGCACCGCGACCATCAGTCCACGATCAGTTTATCCTATCCCGTCATTTTTTCACCCGTTTCCTCCACCACACCTCCTCACTGTCCATGTGAGGGGTTTTGGTCGTGGTACTTTCGAAAAAACTCGAACCGATTCTTGCCGGGCCATGAACACTTGGTTTTTCATGCACCGCGACTGTCCCACGGTGCATAGGTTCAGTCCACGATCAGTTTATCCTATCCCTTCATTTTTTTCACCCGTTTCCTCCACCACACCTCCTTACTGTCCATATGAGGGGTTTTGCTCGTGATACTTTCAAAAAAACTCGACCCGATTCTTCCCGGGCCATGAACACTTGGTTTTTCATGCACCGTGAGTGTCCCACGGTGCATAGGATCAGTCCAGGATCAGTTTATCCTATCCCGTCATTTTTTTCACCCGTTTCCTCCACCACACCTCCATACTGTCCATGTGAGGGGTTTTGGTCATGGTACTTTCGAAAAAACTCGAACCGATTCTTCCCGGGCCATGAACACTTGGTTTTTCATGCACCGCGACTGTCCCACGGTGCATAGGATCAGTCCACGATCAGTTTGACCTATCCCGTCAGTTTTTTTCACCCGTTTCCTCCACCACACCTCCTTACTTTCCATATGAGGGGTTTTGGTCGTGATACTTTCGAAAAAACTCGACCCGATTCTTCGCGGGCCATGAACACTTGGTTTTTCATGCACCGCGACCATCAGTCCACGATCAGTTTATCCTATCCCGTCATTTTTTCACCCGTTTCCTCCACCACACCTCCTCACTGTCCATGTGAGGGGTTTTGGTCGTGGTACTTTCGAAAAAACTCGAACCGATTCTTCCCGGGCCATGAACACTTGGTTTTTCATGCACCGCGACTGTCCCACGGTGCATAGGTTTCAGTCCACGATCAGTTTATCCTATCCCGTCAATTTTTTTTCACCCGTTTCCTCCACCACACCTCCTTACTATCCATATGAGGGGTTTTGGTCGTGGTACTTTCGAAAAAACTTGACCCGATTCTTCCTGGGCCATGAACACTTGGTTTTTCATGCACCCGACTGTCTCACGGTGCATAGGATCAGTCCAGGATCAGTTTATCCTATCCCGTCATTTTTTCACCCGTTTCCTCCACCACACCTCCTTACTGTCCATGTGAGGGGTTTTGGTCGTGGTACTTTCGAAAAAACTCGAACCGATTCTTGCCGGGCCATGAACACTTGGTTTTTCATGCACCGCGACTGTCCCACGGTGCATAGGTTCAGTCCACGATCAGTTTATCCTATCCCTTCATTTTTTTCACCCGTTTCCTCCACCACACCTCCTTACTGTCCATATGAGGGGTTTTGCTCGTGATACTTTCAAAAAAACTCGACCCGATTCTTCCCGGGCCATGAACACTTGGTTTTTCATGCACCGTGAGTGTCCCACGGTGCATAGGATCAGTCCAGGATCAGTTTATCCTATCCCGTCATTTTTTTCACCCGTTTCCTCCACCACACCTCCATACTGTCCATGTGAGGGGTTTTGGTCATGGTACTTTCGAAAAAACTCGAACCGATTCTTCCCGAGCCATGAACACTTGGTTTTTCATGCACCGCGACTGTCCCACGGTGCATAGGATCAGTCCACGATCAGTTTAACCTATCCCGTCAGTTTTTTTCACCCGTTTCCTCCACCACACCTCCTTACTGTCCATATGAGGGGTTTTGGTCGTGATACTTTCGAAAAAACTCGACCCGATTCTTCGCGGGCCATGAACACTTGGTTTTTCATGCACCGCGACTGTCCCACGGTGCATAGGATCAGTCCACGATCAGTTTATCCTATCCCGTCATTTTTTCACCCGTTTCCTCCACCACACCTCCTCACTGTCCATGTGAGGGGTTTTGGTCGTGGTACTTTCGAAAAAACTCGAACCGATTCTTCCCGGGCCATGAACACTTGGTTTTTCATGCACCGCAACTGTCCCACGGTGCATAGGATCAGTCCACGATCAATTTATCCTATCCCGTCAATTTTTTTTCAGCCGTTTTCTCCACCACATCTCCTTATTGTCCATATGAGGGGTCTTGGTCGTGGTACTTTCGAAAAAACTAGACCCGATTCTTCCCGGGCCAAGAACACTTGGTTTTTCATGCACCGCGACTGTCCCACGGTGCATAGGATCAGTCCAGGATCAGTTTATCCTATCCCGTCATTTTTTTCACCCGTTTCCTCCACCACACCTCCTTACTGTCCATGTGAGGGGTTTTGGTCGTGGTACTTTCGAAAAAACTCGAACCGATTCTTCCCGGGCCATGAACACTTGGTTTTTCATGCACCGCGACTGTCCCACGGTGCATAGGATCAGTCCACGATCAATTTATCCTATCCCGTCATTTTTTTCACCCGTTGCCTCCACCACACCTCCTTATTGTCCATATGAGGGGTTTTGGTCGTGTTACTTTCAAAAAAACTCGACCCGACTCTTCCCGGGCCATAAACACTTTGTTTTTCATGCACCGCGACTGTCCCACGGTGCATAGGATCAGTCCACGATCAGTTTATCCTATCCCGTCATTTTTTTTTTCACCCGTTTCCTCCACCACACCTCCTTACTATCCATATGAGGGGTTTTGGTCGTGGTACTTTCGAAAAAACTCGACCCGATTCTTCCCGGGCCATGAACACTTGGTTTTTCATGCACCGCGACTGTCCCACGGTGCATAGGTTTCAGTCCACGATCAGTTTATCCTATCCCGTCAATTTTTTTTCACCCGTTTCCTCCACCACACCTCCTTACTATCCATATGAGGGGTTTTGGTCGTGGTACTTTCGAAAAAACTTGACCCGATTCTTCCTGGGCCATGAACACTTGGTTTTTCATGCACCCGACTGTCTCACGGTGCATAGGATCAGTCCAGGATCAGTTTATCCTATCCCGTCATTTTTTCACCCGTTTCCTCCACCACACCTCCTTACTGTCCATGTGAGGGGTTTTGGTCGTGGTACTTTCGAAAAAACTCGAACCGATTCTTGCCGGGCCATGAACACTTGGTTTTTCATGCACCGCGACTGTCCCACGGTGCATAGGTTCAGTCCACGATCAGTTTATCCTATCCCTTCATTTTTTTCACCCGTTTCCTCCACCACACCTCCTTACTGTCCATATGAGGGGTTTTGCTCGTGATACTTTCAAAAAAACTCGACCCGATTCTTCCCGGGCCATGAACACTTGGTTTTTCATGCACCGTGAGTGTCCCACGGTGCATAGGATCAGTCCAGGATCAGTTTATCCTATCCCGTCATTTTTTTCACCCGTTTCCTCCACCACACCTCCATACTGTCCATGTGAGGGGTTTTGGTCATGGTACTTTCGAAAAAACTCGAACCGATTCTTCCCGGGCCATGAACACTTGGTTTTTCATGCACCGCGACTGTCCCACGGTGCATAGGATCAGTCCACGATCAGTTTGACCTATCCCGTCAGTTTTTTTCACCCGTTTCCTCCACCACACCTCCTTACTTTCCATATGAGGGGTTTTGGTCGTGATACTTTCGAAAAAACTCGACCCGATTCTTCGCGGGCCATGAACACTTGGTTTTTCATGCACCGCGACCATCAGTCCACGATCAGTTTATCCTATCCCGTCATTTTTTCACCCGTTTCCTCCACCACACCTCCTCACTGTCCATGTGAGGGGTTTTGGTCGTGGTACTTTCGAAAAAACTCGAACCGATTCTTCCCGGGCCATGAACACTTGGTTTTTCATGCACCGCGACTGTCCCACGGTGCATAGGATCAGTCCACGATCAATTTATCCTATCCCGTCAATTTTTTTTCACCCGTTTTCTCCACCACATCTCCTTATTGTCCATATGAGGGGTCTTGGTCGTGGTACTTTCGAAAAAACTAGACCCGATTCTTCCCGGGCCATGAACACTTTGTTTTTCATGCACCACGACTGTCCAACGGTGCATAGGATCAGTCCACGATCAGTTTGACCTATCCCGTCAGTTTTTTTCACCCGTTTCCTCCACCACACCTCCTTACTGTCCATGTGAGGGGTTTTGGTCGTGGTACTTTCGAAAAAACTCGAACCGATTCTTGCCGGGCCATGAACACTTGGTTTTTCATGCACCGCGACTGTCCCACGGTGCATAGGTTCAGTCCACGATCAGTTTATCCTATCCCTTCATTTTTTTCACCCGTTTCCTCCACCACACCTCCTTACTGTCCATATGAGGGGTTTTGCTCGTGATACTTTCAAAAAAACTCGACCCGATTCTTCCCGGGCCATGAACACTTGGTTTTTCATGCACCGTGAGTGTCCCACGGTGCATAGGATCAGTCCAGGATCAGTTTATCCTATCCCGTCATTTTTTTCACCCGTTTCCTCCACCACACCTCCATACTGTCCATGTGAGGGGTTTTGGTCATGGTACTTTCGAAAAAACTCGAACCGATTCTTCCCGGGCCATGAACACTTGGTTTTTCATGCACCGCGACTGTCCCACGGTGCATAGGATCAGTCCACGATCAGTTTGACCTATCCCGTCAGTTTTTTTCACCCGTTTCCTCCACCACACCTCCTTACTTTCCATATGAGGGGTTTTGGTCGTGATACTTTCGAAAAAACTCGACCCGATTCTTCGCGGGCCATGAACACTTGGTTTTTCATGCACCGCGACCATCAGTCCACGATCAGTTTATCCTATCCCGTCATTTTTTCACCCGTTTCCTCCACCACACCTCCTCACTGTCCATGTGAGGGGTTTTGGTCGTGGTACTTTCGAAAAAACTCGAACCGATTCTTGCCGGGCCATGAACACTTGGTTTTTCATGCACCGCGACTGTCCCACGGTGCATAGGTTCAGTCCACGATCAGTTTATCCTATCCCTTCATTTTTTTCACCCGTTTCCTCCACCACACCTCCTTACTGTCCATATGAGGGGTTTTGCTCGTGATACTTTCAAAAAAACTCGACCCGATTCTTCCCGGGCCATGAACACTTGGTTTTTCATGCACCGTGAGTGTCCCACGGTGCATAGGATCAGTCCAGGATCAGTTTATCCTATCCCGTCATTTTTTTCACCCGTTTCCTCCACCACACCTCCATACTGTCCATGTGAGGGGTTTTGGTCATGGTACTTTCGAAAAAACTCGAACCGATTCTTCCCGGGCCATGAACACTTGGTTTTTCATGCACCGCGACTGTCCCACGGTGCATAGGATCAGTCCACGATCAGTTTGACCTATCCCGTCAGTTTTTTTCACCCGTTTCCTCCACCACACCTCCTTACTTTCCATATGAGGGGTTTTGGTCGTGATACTTTCGAAAAAACTCGACCCGATTCTTCGCGGGCCATGAACACTTGGTTTTTCATGCACCGCGACCATCAGTCCACGATCAGTTTATCCTATCCCGTCATTTTTTCACCCGTTTCCTCCACCACACCTCCTCACTGTCCATGTGAGGGGTTTTGGTCGTGGTACTTTCGAAAAAACTCGAACCGATTCTTCCCGGGCCATGAACACTTGGTTTTTCATGCACCGCGACTGTCCCACGGTGCATAGGTTTCAGTCCACGATCAGTTTATCCTATCCCGTCAATTTTTTTTCACCCGTTTCCTCCACCACACCTCCTTACTATCCATATGAGGGGTTTTGGTCGTGGTACTTTCGAAAAAACTTGACCCGATTCTTCCTGGGCCATGAACACTTGGTTTTTCATGCACCCGACTGTCTCACGGTGCATAGGATCAGTCCAGGATCAGTTTATCCTATCCCGTCATTTTTTCACCCGTTTCCTCCACCACACCTCCTTACTGTCCATGTGAGGGGTTTTGGTCGTGGTACTTTCGAAAAAACTCGAACCGATTCTTGCCGGGCCATGAACACTTGGTTTTTCATGCACCGCGACTGTCCCACGGTGCATAGGTTCAGTCCACGATCAGTTTATCCTATCCCTTCATTTTTTTCACCCGTTTCCTCCACCACACCTCCTTACTGTCCATATGAGGGGTTTTGCTCGTGATACTTTCAAAAAAACTCGACCCGATTCTTCCCGGGCCATGAACACTTGGTTTTTCATGCACCGTGAGTGTCCCACGGTGCATAGGATCAGTCCAGGATCAGTTTATCCTATCCCGTCATTTTTTTCACCCGTTTCCTCCACCACACCTCCATACTGTCCATGTGAGGGGTTTTGGTCATGGTACTTTCGAAAAAACTCGAACCGATTCTTCCCGAGCCATGAACACTTGGTTTTTCATGCACCGCGACTGTCCCACGGTGCATAGGATCAGTCCACGATCAGTTTAACCTATCCCGTCAGTTTTTTTCACCCGTTTCCTCCACCACACCTCCTTACTGTCCATATGAGGGGTTTTGGTCGTGATACTTTCGAAAAAACTCGACCCGATTCTTCGCGGGCCATGAACACTTGGTTTTTCATGCACCGCGACTGTCCCACGGTGCATAGGATCAGTCCACGATCAGTTTATCCTATCCCGTCATTTTTTCACCCGTTTCCTCCACCACACCTCCTCACTGTCCATGTGAGGGGTTTTGGTCGTGGTACTTTCGAAAAAACTCGAACCGATTCTTCCCGGGCCATGAACACTTGGTTTTTCATGCACCGCAACTGTCCCACGGTGCATAGGATCAGTCCACGATCAATTTATCCTATCCCGTCAATTTTTTTTCAGCCGTTTTCTCCACCACATCTCCTTATTGTCCATATGAGGGGTCTTGGTCGTGGTACTTTCGAAAAAACTAGACCCGATTCTTCCCGGGCCAAGAACACTTGGTTTTTCATGCACCGCGACTGTCCCACGGTGCATAGGATCAGTCCAGGATCAGTTTATCCTATCCCGTCATTTTTTTCACCCGTTTCCTCCACCACACCTCCTTACTGTCCATGTGAGGGGTTTTGGTCGTGGTACTTTCGAAAAAACTCGAACCGATTCTTCCCGGGCCATGAACACTTGGTTTTTCATGCACCGCGACTGTCCCACGGTGCATAGGATCAGTCCACGATCAATTTATCCTATCCCGTCATTTTTTTCACCCGTTGCCTCCACCACACCTCCTTATTGTCCATATGAGGGGTTTTGGTCGTGTTACTTTCAAAAAAACTCGACCCGACTCTTCCCGGGCCATAAACACTTTGTTTTTCATGCACCGCGACTATCCCACGGTGCATAGGATCAGTCCACGATCAGTTTATCCTATCCCGTCATTTTTTTTTTCACCCGTTTCCTCCACCACACCTCCTTACTATCCATATGAGGGGTTTTGGTCGTGGTACTTTCGAAAAAACTCGACCCGATTCTTCCCGGGCCATGAACACTTGGTTTTTCATGCACCGCGACTGTCCCACGGTGCATAGGTTTCAGTCCACGATCAGTTTATCCTATCCCGTCAATTTTTTTTCACCCGTTTCCTCCACCACACCTCCTTACTATCCATATGAGGGGTTTTGGTCGTGGTACTTTCGAAAAAACTTGACCCGATTCTTCCTGGGCCATGAACACTTGGTTTTTCATGCACCCGACTGTCTCACGGTGCATAGGATCAGTCCAGGATCAGTTTATCCTATCCCGTCATTTTTTCACCCGTTTCCTCCACCACACCTCCTTACTGTCCATGTGAGGGGTTTTGGTCGTGGTACTTTCGAAAAAACTCGAACCGATTCTTGCCGGGCCATGAACACTTGGTTTTTCATGCACCGCGACTGTCCCACGGTGCATAGGTTCAGTCCACGATCAGTTTATCCTATCCCTTCATTTTTTTCACCCGTTTCCTCCACCACACCTCCTTACTGTCCATATGAGGGGTTTTGCTCGTGATACTTTCAAAAAAACTCGACCCGATTCTTCCCGGGCCATGAACACTTGGTTTTTCATGCACCGTGAGTGTCCCACGGTGCATAGGATCAGTCCAGGATCAGTTTATCCTATCCCGTCATTTTTTTCACCCGTTTCCTCCACCACACCTCCATACTGTCCATGTGAGGGGTTTTGGTCATGGTACTTTCGAAAAAACTCGAACCGATTCTTCCCGGGCCATGAACACTTGGTTTTTCATGCACCGCGACTGTCCCACGGTGCATAGGATCAGTCCACGATCAGTTTGACCTATCCCGTCAGTTTTTTTCACCCGTTTCCTCCACCACACCTCCTTACTTTCCATATGAGGGGTTTTGGTCGTGATACTTTCGAAAAAACTCGACCCGATTCTTCGCGGGCCATGAACACTTGGTTTTTCATGCACCGCGACCATCAGTCCACGATCAGTTTATCCTATCCCGTCATTTTTTCACCCGTTTCCTCCACCACACCTCCTCACTGTCCATGTGAGGGGTTTTGGTCGTGGTACTTTCGAAAAAACTCGAACCGATTCTTCCCGGGCCATGAACACTTGGTTTTTCATGCACCGCGACTGTCCCACGGTGCATAGGATCAGTCCACGATCAATTTATCCTATCCCGTCAATTTTTTTTCACCCGTTTTCTCCACCACATCTCCTTATTGTCCATATGAGGGGTCTTGGTCGTGGTACTTTCGAAAAAACTAGACCCGATTCTTCCCGGGCCATGAACACTTTGTTTTTCATGCACCACGACTGTCCAACGGTGCATAGGATCAGTCCACGATCAGTTTGACCTATCCCGTCAGTTTTTTTCACCCGTTTCCTCCACCACACCTCCTTACTGTCCATGTGAGGGGTTTTGGTCGTGGTACTTTCGAAAAAACTCGAACCGATTCTTGCCGGGCCATGAACACTTGGTTTTTCATGCACCGCGACTGTCCCACGGTGCATAGGTTCAGTCCACGATCAGTTTATCCTATCCCTTCATTTTTTTCACCCGTTTCCTCCACCACACCTCCTTACTGTCCATATGAGGGGTTTTGCTCGTGATACTTTCAAAAAAACTCGACCCGATTCTTCCCGGGCCATGAACACTTGGTTTTTCATGCACCGTGAGTGTCCCACGGTGCATAGGATCAGTCCAGGATCAGTTTATCCTATCCCGTCATTTTTTTCACCCGTTTCCTCCACCACACCTCCATACTGTCCATGTGAGGGGTTTTGGTCATGGTACTTTCGAAAAAACTCGAACCGATTCTTCCCGGGCCATGAACACTTGGTTTTTCATGCACCGCGACTGTCCCACGGTGCATAGGATCAGTCCACGATCAGTTTGACCTATCCCGTCAGTTTTTTTCACCCGTTTCCTCCACCACACCTCCTTACTTTCCATATGAGGGGTTTTGGTCGTGATACTTTCGAAAAAACTCGACCCGATTCTTCGCGGGCCATGAACACTTGGTTTTTCATGCACCGCGACCATCAGTCCACGATCAGTTTATCCTATCCCGTCATTTTTTCACCCGTTTCCTCCACCACACCTCCTCACTGTCCATGTGAGGGGTTTTGGTCGTGGTACTTTCGAAAAAACTCGAACCGATTCTTCCCGGGCCATGAACACTTGGTTTTTCATGCACCGCGACTGTCCCACGGTGCATAGGATCAGTCCACGATCAATTTATCCTATCCCGTCAATTTTTTTTCACCCGTTTTCTCCACCACATCTCCTTATTGTCCATATGAGGGGTCTTGGTCGTGGTACTTTCGAAAAAACTAGACCCGATTCTTCCCGGGCCATGAACACTTGGTTTTTCATGCACCGCGACTGTCCCACGGTGCATAGGATCAGTCCACGATCAGTTTGACCTATCCCGTCAGTTTTTTTCACCCGTTTCCTCCACCACACCTCCTTACTGTCCATGTGAGGGGTTTTGGTCGTGGTACTTTCGAAAAAACTCGAACCGATTCTTGCCGGGCCATGAACACTTGGTTTTTCATGCACCGCGACTGTCCCACGGTGCATAGGTTCAGTCCACGATCAGTTTATCCTATCCCTTCATTTTTTTCACCCGTTTCCTCCACCACACCTCCTTACTGTCCATATGAGGGGTTTTGCTCGTGATACTTTCAAAAAAACTCGACCCGATTCTTCCCGGGCCATGAACACTTGGTTTTTCATGCACCGTGAGTGTCCCACGGTGCATAGGATCAGTCCAGGATCAGTTTATCCTATCCCGTCATTTTTTTCACCCGTTTCCTCCACCACACCTCCATACTGTCCATGTGAGGGGTTTTGGTCATGGTACTTTCGAAAAAACTCGAACCGATTCTTCCCGGGCCATGAACACTTGGTTTTTCATGCACCGCGACTGTCCCACGGTGCATAGGATCAGTCCACGATCAGTTTGACCTATCCCGTCAGTTTTTTTCACCCGTTTCCTCCACCACACCTCCTTACTTTCCATATGAGGGGTTTTGGTCGTGATACTTTCGAAAAAACTCGACCCGATTCTTCGCGGGCCATGAACACTTGGTTTTTCATGCACCGCGACCATCAGTCCACGATCAGTTTATCCTATCCCGTCATTTTTTCACCCGTTTCCTCCACCACACCTCCTCACTGTCCATGTGAGGGGTTTTGGTCGTGGTACTTTCGAAAAAACTCGAACCGATTCTTCCCGGGCCATGAACACTTGGTTTTTCATGCACCGCGACTGTCCCACGGTGCATAGGATCAGTCCACGATCAATTTATCCTATCCCGTCAATTTTTTTTCACCCGTTTTCTCCACCACATCTCCTTATTGTCCATATGAGGGGTCTTGGTCGTGGTACTTTCGAAAAAACTAGACCCGATTCTTCCCGGGCCATGAACACTTTGTTTTTCATGCACCACGACTGTCCAACGGTGCATAGGATCAGTCCACGATCAGTTTATCCTATCCCGTCATTTTTTTTTCACCCGTTTCCTCCACCACACCTCCTTACTATCCATATGAGGGGTTTTGGTCGTGGTACTTTCGAAAAAACTTGACCCGATTCTTCCTGGGCCATGAACACTTGGTTTTTCATGCACCCGACTGTCTCACGGTGCATAGGATCAGTCCAGGATCAGTTTATCCTATCCCGTCATTTTTTCACCCGTTTCCTCCACCACACCTCCTTACTGTCCATGTGAGGGGTTTTGGTCGTGGTACTTTCGAAAAAACTCGAACCGATTCTTGCCGGGCCATGAACACTTGGTTTTTCATGCACCGCGACTGTCCCACGGTGCATAGGTTCAGTCCACGATCAGTTTATCCTATCCCTTCATTTTTTTCACCCGTTTCCTCCACCACACCTCCTTACTGTCCATATGAGGGGTTTTGCTCGTGATACTTTCAAAAAAACTCGACCCGATTCTTCCCGGGCCATGAACACTTGGTTTTTCATGCACCGTGAGTGTCCCACGGTGCATAGGATCAGTCCAGGATCAGTTTATCCTATCCCGTCATTTTTTTCACCCGTTTCCTCCACCACACCTCCATACTGTCCATGTGAGGGGTTTTGGTCATGGTACTTTCGAAAAAACTCGAACCGATTCTTCCCGGGCCATGAACACTTGGTTTTTCATGCACCGCGACTGTCCCACGGTGCATAGGATCAGTCCACGATCAGTTTGACCTATCCCGTCAGTTTTTTTCACCCGTTTCCTCCACCACACCTCCTTACTTTCCATATGAGGGGTTTTGGTCGTGATACTTTCGAAAAAACTCGACCCGATTCTTCGCGGGCCATGAACACTTGGTTTTTCATGCACCGCGACCGTCCCACGGTGCATAGGATCAGTCCACGATCAGTTTATCCTATCCCGTCATTTTTTCACCCGTTTCCTCCACCACACCTCCTCACTGTCCATGTGAGGGGTTTTGGTCGTGGTACTTTCGAAAAAACTCGAACCGATTCTTCCCGGGCCATGAACACTTGGTTTTTCATGCACCGCGACTGTCCCACGGTGCATAGGATCAGTCCACGATCAATTTATCCTATCCCGTCAATTTTTTTTCACCCGTTTTCTCCACCACATCTCCTTATTGTCCATATGAGGGGTCTTGGTCGTGGTACTTTCGAAAAAACTAGACCCGATTCTTCCCGGGCCATGAACACTTTGTTTTTCATGCACCACGACTGTCCAACGGTGCATAGGATCAGTCCACGATCAGTTTATCCTATCCCGTCATTTTTTTTTCACCCGTTTCCTCCACCACACCTCCTTACTATCCATATGAGGGGTTTTGGTCGTGGTACTTTCGAAAAAACTCGACCCGATTCTTCCCGGGCCATGAAAACCTTGTTTTTCATGCACCGCGACTGTCCCACGGTGCATAGGATCAGTCCAGGATCAGTTTATCCTATCCCGTCATTTTTTTCACCCGTTTCCTCCACCACACCTCCTTACTGTCCATGTGAGGGGTTTTGGTCGTGGTACTTTCGAAATAACTCGAACCGATTCTTCCCGGGCCATGAACACTTGGTTTTTCATGCACCGCGACTGTCCCACGGTGCATAGGATTAGTCCACGATCAATTTATCCTATCCCGTCATTTTTTTCACCCGTTGCCTCCACCACACCTCCTTATTGTCCATATGAGGGGTTTAGGTCATGTTACTTTCAAAAAAACTCGACCCGATTCTTCCCGGGCCATAAACACTTGGTTTTTCATGCACCGCGACTGTCCCACGGTGCATAGGATCAGTCCAGGATCAGTTTATCCTATCCCGTCATTTTTTTCACCCGTTTCCTCCACCACACCTCCATACTGTCCATGTGAGGGGTTTTGGTCATGGTACTTTCGAAAAAACTCGAACCGATTCTTCCCGGGCCATGAACACCTTGTTTTTCATGCACCGCGACTGTCCCACGGTGCATAGGATCAGTCCACGATCAGTTTAACCTATCCCGTCAGTTTTTTTCACCCGTTTCCTCCACCACACCTCCTTACTATCCATATGAGGGGTTTTGGTCGTGGTACTTTCGAAAAAACTCGACCCGATTCTTCCCGGGCCATGAACACTTGGTTTTTCATGCACCGCGACTGTCCCACGGTGCATAGGTTTCAGTCCACGATCAGTTTATCCTATCCCGTCAATTTTTTTTCTCCCGTTTCCTCCACCACACCTCCTTACTATCCATATGAGGGGTTTTGGTCGTGGTACTTTCGAAAAAACTTGACCCGATTCTTCCTGGGCCATGAACACTTGGTTTTTCATGCACCCGACTGTCTCACGGTGCATAGGATCAGTCCAGGATCAGTTTATCCTATCCCGTCATTTTTTCACCCGTTTCCTCCACCACACCTCCTTGCTGTCCATGTGAGGGGTTTTGGTCGTGGTACTTTCGAAAAAACTCGAACCGATTCTTCCCGGGCCATGAACACTTGGTTTTTCATGCACTGCGACTGTCCCACGGTGCATAGGTTCAGTCCACGATCAGTTTATCCTATCCCTTCATTTTTTTCACCCGTTTCCTCCACCACACCTCCTTACTGTCCATATGAGGGGTTTTGGTCGTGATACTTTCGAAAAAACTCGACCCGATTCTTCCCGGGCCATGAACACTTGGTTTTTCATGCACCGTGAGTGTCCCACGGTGCATAGGATCAGTCCAGGATCAGTTTATCCTATCCCGTCATTTTTTCACCCGTTTCCTCCACCACACCTCCATACTGTCCATGTGAGGGGTTTTGGTCATGGTACTTTCGAAAAAACTCGAACCGATTCTTCCCGGGCCATGAACACTTGGTTTTTCATGCACCGCGACTGTCCCACGGTGCATAGGATCAGTCCACGATCAGTTTGACCTATCCCGTCAGTTTTTTTCACCCGTTTCCTCCACCACACCTCCTTACTGTCCATATGAGGGGTTTTGGTCGTGATACTTTCGAAAAAACTCGACCCGATTCTTCGTGGGCCATGAACACTTGGTTTTTCATGCACCGCGACTGTCCCACGGTGCATAGGATCAGTCCACGATCAGTTTATCCTATCCCGTCATTTTTTCACCCGTTTCCTCCACCACACCTCCTCACTGTCCATGTGAGGGGTTTTGGTCGTGGTACTTTTTAAAAAACTCGAACCGATTCTTCCCGGGCCATGAACACTTGGTTTTTCATGCACCGCGACTGTCCCACGGTGCATAGGATCAGTCCACGATCAATTTATCCTATCCCGTCAATTTTTTTTCACCCGTTTTCTCCACCACATCTCCTTATTGTCCATATGAGGGGTCTTGGTCGTGGTACTTTCGAAAAAACTAGACCCGATTCTTCCCGGGCCATGAACACTTGGTTTTTCATGCACCGCGACTGTCCCACTGTGCATAGGATCAGTCCAGGATCAGTTTATCCTATCCCGTCATTTTTTTCACCCGTTTCCTCCACCACACCTCCTTACTGTCCATGTGAGGGGTTTTGGTCGTAGTACTTTCGAAAAAACTCGAACCGATTCTTCCCGGGCCATGAACACTTGGTTTTTCATGCACCGCGACTGTCCCACGGTGCATAGGATCAGTCCGCGATCAGTTTATCCTATCCCGTCAGTTTTTTTTCACCCGTTTCCTCCACCACACCTCCTTACTGTCCATATGAGGGGTTTTGGTCGTGGTACTTACGAAAAAACTCGACCTGATTCTTCCCGGGCCATGAACACTTGGTTTTTCATGCACCACGACTGTTCCACGGTGCATAGGATCAGTCCCCGATCAGTTTATCCTATCCCGTCATTTTTGTCACCCGTTTCCTCCACCACACCTCCTTACTGTCCATATGAGGGGTTTTGGTCGTGGTACTTTCGAAAAAACTCGAACCGATTCTTCCCGGGCCATGAACACTTGGTTTTTCATGCACCGCGACTGTCCCACGGTGCATAGGATCAGTCCACGATCAATTTATCCTATCCCGTCATTTTTTTCACCCGTTTCCTCCACCACACCTCCTTATTGTCCATATGAGGGGTTTTGGTCGTGGCACTTTCGAAAAAACTCGACCCGATTCTTCCCGGGCCATGAACACTTGGTTTTTCATGCACCGCGACTGTCCCACGGTGCATAGGATCAGTCCACGATCAGTTTATCCTATCCCGTCATTTTTTTCACCCGTTTCCTCCACCACACCTCCTTACTATCCATATGAGGGGTTTTGGTCGTGGTACTTTCGAAAAAACTCGACCCGATTCTTCCCGGGCCATGAACACTTGGTTTTTCATGCACCGCGACTGTCCCACGGTGCATAGGATCAGTCCAGGATCAGTTTATCCTATCCCGTCATTTTTTTCACCCGTTTCCTCCACCACACCTCCTTACTGTCCATGTGAGGGGTTTTGGTCGTGGTACTTTCGAAAAAACTCGAACCGATTCTTCCCGGGCCATGAACACTTGGTTTTTCATGCACCGCGACTGTCCCACGGTGCATAGGATCAGTCCACGATCAATTTATCCTATCCCGTCATTTTTTTCACCCGTTGCCTCCACCACACCTCCTTATTGTCCATATGAGGGGTTTTGGTCGTGTTACTTTCAAAAAAACTCGACCCGATTCTTCCCGGGCCATAAACACTTTGTTTTTCATGCACCGCGACTGTCCCACGGTGCATAGGATCAGTCCACGATCAGTTTATCCTATCCCGTCATTTTTTTTTCACCCGTTTCCTCCACCACACCTCCTTACTATCCATATGAGGGGTTTTGGTCGTGGTACTTTCGAAAAAACTCGACCCGATTCTTCCCGGGCCATGAACACTTGGTTTTTCATGCACCGCGACTGTCCCACGGTGCATAGGTTTCAGTCCACGATCAGTTTATCCTATCCCGTCAATTTGTTTTCACCCGTTTCCTCCACCACACCTCCTTACTATCCATATGAGGTGTTTTGGTCGTGGTACTTGTAACATCCCCGAACCGGCCTAAGGGCCATTCGGGCTGTTCATGGAACCAGAAGTCAGAACTCACGATCTAAAGGATCCATAAGAGTGTTCCATGGGCAGAAGAAGGGTTAAGCTCAGCTGAACAAGAGTTTAACCTAAGGAAACCGGCTGGACGGCTGAGCTAAACAGCTGGAGAAGTGAAGTATCAGCTCAGCTAAGCTGAGCTAGAGTGTGGAAGTGTGAATCAGCTGATCAGCTAGTGTCACTAGCTGATCAAGGCCTCCATAAGCGAATGGTCACAAGTGGCCAATGTGCCCATTCGCAAGCCAAGAGCCACCCCTTCCTCTTGGGCGGTTATTGGCGATTTGTTGGCTTATAAATAAGACCCTTAGGGGCCATTTTCGGACACTACACACACAAGGGAAGAATCCCAAATATTTCTCTAAGGCATAGGCCATCTAAACCGAGAGAAAAGAGAGAAAGAAGGAGAGAAAGGAGCGGCGGTTCAGAAGGAAAGGCCGAGCGCTTAAGGAAAGGAAGTTGGCGGTTGAGCAAGCGGTTGGGAAGTGAAACCATGGCCGGTGAAGCGGCTAAGGACCCTGGCAAGTCAACCACGACATCTAAGGTAACATCCGTGACCACTCTATCCACGGCCGCGGCCAAACCGCTAGGCCAAAGGCCGCTTTAGATGTTGGCCGGATTGCTCTTCTTTTCTTCTAAGTTAAACCGCTTATAGAGAGAGTCTATATGCGGAATTCAAATCGTTCATATGCTAGTCACACACGACCGGCCAAAGGCCATGGTCGTGAAGATGGTCATGTGCGGTTTGTGTACGGTCGAATCATAACGAGGCCAAATGGGTTGACGCGTCTCGGCGGTTAACGGCGCATCTTGGGGGATGTTGGCCGAGACCGTGAGACAGAAGCGTAGCCGGTCTTGACGTGAATCGGATAAGACATCCGAATGAACCGCTACCGTAACCAAGCATGGACCGTATCATGTGGGACGTATACCGTCAGTCGGGTCGAGATGATCGCGGACTGCCGTATGAACCGAAGGATCGATCGCAACCGTCCGCGGAACGATCGCATCCGTTCGTACGAACAGTCGCGTCCGTTCGCGGACGTACGGCTGATCCACGGTACATGCGCCACACGATCACGGTACTACGCGGTACATGCGTCAAGCGGACACGGTACGTCGCGGATCGATCAAGGCATCCCTCGGACAGTACACGACCGGTCGTAAGTACGCGGACTGACCACGCGATAGCGTTCGTCGGACCGAGTCGACGACACACTCGACGGTACACGCGGATGATCGGATGGGCTCACGGGCCATACGTACGGACGTACGCGGATAACCTTCCGGTTGTGCGTGAAAGAACATACGGACGTGCCGCGGTCGGATCTAAGGACCGTCCGGGTCGTTGTGGGACTTAAGTGTTGGAACGTTTTGGAGCCTAGAATACTTAGTAATAAAAATGCGAATTGAATGGGAATTATACGGGGATCATATAGAACAAATGTTAGGTTGTTAAGCCTTAACTTAAAAATATATGTTCATGAAATGGCTTTGGTTTCAGGTAACAAGGATGGTCATGGGGATGACTCATCCTAGACGCGGACAAGACCCAAGGGACGAGTGGTGTGTATTAGATAGACATTGTACTTAGGACCAAATACTCTTAGCATAATGCGGATTGTTCACATTGTATTGGTACCTTTTGCGTTATTAATAAAATGTCTATTTGCTTTATTATTCTTGCTTGGAATGTTAGAACGGAAATGGATGAATGGAATGAATTTTGTTAAGGATTTGGCTAAGTATAAAACGTTTTAGGGTTGAGGTTGCAAAAAGAACCTCAACTTAGAATGGATTAGATGATGGGACGTCCGTCTAGGCCTATGGCCGGGATGGGGTGTTTCAGTACTTTCGAAAAAACTTGACCCGATTCTTCCTGGGCCATGAACACTTGGTTTTTCATGCACCCGACTGTCTCACGGTGCATAGGATCAGTCCAGGATCAGTTTATCCTATCCTGTCATTTTTTCACCCGTTTCCTCCACCACACCTCCTTACTGTCCATGTGAGGGGTTTTGGTCGTGGTACTTTCGAAAAAACTCGAACCGATTCTTCCCGGGCCATGAACACTTGGTTTTTCATGCACCGCGACTGTCCCACGGTGCATAGGTTCAGTCCACGATCAGTTTATCCTATCCCTTCATTTTTTCACCCGTTTCCTCCACCACACCTCCTTACTGTCCATATGAGGGGTTTTGGTCGTGATACTTTCGAAAAAACTCGACCCGATTCTTCCCGGGCCATGAACACTTGGTTTTTCATGCACCGTGAGTGTCCCACGGTGCATAGGATCAGTCCAAGATCAGTTTATCCTATCCCGTCATTTTTTTCACCCGTTTCCTCCACCACACCTCCATACTGTCCATGTGAGGGGTTTTGGTCATGGTACTTTCGAAAAAACTCGAACCGATTCTTCCCGGGCCATGAACACTTGGTTTTTCATGCACCGCGACTGTCCCACGGTGCATAGGATCAGTCCACGATCAGTTTAACCTATCCCGTCAGTTTTTTTCACCCGTTTCCTCCACCACACCTCCTTACTGTCCATATGAGGGGTTTTGGTCGTGATACTTTCGAAAAAACTCGACCCGATTCTTCGCGGGCCATGAACACTTGGTTTTTCATGCACCGCGACTGTCCCACGGTGCATAGGATCAGTCCACGATCAGTTTATCCTATCCCGTCATTTTTTCACCCGTTTCCTCCACCACACCTCCTCACTGTCCATGTGAGGGGTTTTGGTCGTGGTACTTTCGAAAAAACTCGAACCGATTCTTCCCGGGCCATGAACACTTGGTTTTTCATGCACCGCGACTGTCCCACGGTGCATAGGATCAGTCCACGATCAATTTATCCTATCCCGTCAATTTTTTTTCACCCGTTTTCTCCACCACATCTCCTTATTGTCCATATGAGGGGTCTTGGTCGTGGTACTTTCGAAAAAACTAGACCCGATTCTTCCCGGGCCAAGAACACTTGGTTTTTCGTGCACCGCGACTGTCCCACGGTGCATAGGATCAGTCCAGGATCAGTTTATCCTATCCCGTCATTTTTTCACCCGTTTCCTCCACCACACCTCCTTACTGTCCATGTGAGGGGTTTTGGTCGTGGTACTTTCGAAAAAACTCGAACCGATTCTTCCCGGGCCATGAACACTTGGTTTTTCATGCACCGCGACTGTCCCACGGTGCATAGGATCAGTCCACGATCAGTTTATCCTATCCCGTCATTTTTTCACCCGTTTCCTCCACCACACCTCCTCACTGTCCATGTGAGGGGTTTTGGTCGTGGTACTTTCGAAAAAACTCGAACCGATTCTTCCCGGGCCATGAACACTTGGTTTTTCATGCACTGCGACTGTCCCACGGTGCATAGGTTCAGTCCACGATCAGTTTATCCTATCCCTTCATTTTTTTCACCCGTTTCCTCCACCACACCTCCTTACTGTCCATATGAGGGGTTTTGGTCGTGATACTTTCGAAAAAACTCGACCCGATTCTTCCCGGGCCATGAACACTTGGTTTTTCATGCACCGTGAGTGTCCCACGGTGCATAGGATCAGTCCAGGATCAGTTTATCCTATCCCGTCATTTTTTTCACCCGTTTCCTCCACCACACCTCCATACTGTCCATGTGAGGGGTTTTGGTCATGGTACTTTCGAAAAAACTCGAACCGATTCTTCCCGGGCCATGAACACTTGGTTTTTCATGCACCGCGACTGTCCCACGGTGCATAGGATCAGTCCACGATCAGTTTGACCTATCCCGTCAGTTTTTTTCACCCGTTTCCTCCACCACACCTCCTTACTGTCCATATGAGGGGTTTTGGTCGTGATACTTTCGAAAAAACTCGACCCGATTCTTCGTGGGCCATGAACACTTGGTTTTTCATGCACCGCGACTGTCCCACGGTGCATAGGATCAGTCCACGATCAGTTTATCCTATCCCGTCATTTTTTCACCCGTTTCCTCCACCACACCTCCTCACTGTCCATGTGAGGGGTTTTGGTCGTGGTACTTTTTAAAAAACTCGAACCGATTCTTCCCGGGCCATGAACACTTGGTTTTTCATGCACCGCGACTGTCCCACGGTGCATAGGATCAGTCCACGATCAATTTATCCTATCCCGTCAATTTTTTTTCACCCGTTTTCTCCACCACATCTCCTTATTGTCCATATGAGGGGTCTTGGTCGTGGTACTTTCGAAAAAACTAGACCCGATTCTTCCCGGGCCATGAACACTTGGTTTTTCATGCACCGCGACTGTCCCACTGTGCATAGGATCAGTCCAGGATCAGTTTATCCTATCCCGTCATTTTTTTCACCCGTTTCCTCCACCACACCTCCTTACTGTCCATGTGAGGGGTTTTGGTCGTGGTACTTTCGAAAAAACTCGAACCGATTCTTCCCGGGCCATGAACACTTGGTTTTTCATGCACCGCGACTGTCCCACGGTGCATAGGATCAGTCCGCGATCAGTTTATCCTATCCCGTCAGTTTTTTTTCACCCGTTTCCTCCACCACACCTCCTTACTGTCCATATGAGGGGTTTTGGTCGTGGTACTTACGAAAAAACTCGACCTGATTCTTCCCGGGCCATGAACACTTGGTTTTTCATGCACCACGACTGTTCCACGGTGCATAGGATCAGTCCCCGATCAGTTTATCCTATCCCGTCATTTTTGTCACCCGTTTCCTCCACCACACCTCCTTACTGTCCATATGAGGGGTTTTGGTCGTGGTACTTTCGAAAAAACTCGAACCGATTCTTCCCGGGCCATGAACACTTGGTTTTTCATGCACCGCGACTGTCCCACGGTGCATAGGATCAGTCCACGATCAATTTATCCTATCCCGTCATTTTTTTCACCCGTTTCCTCCACCACACCCCCTTATTGTCCATATGAGGGGTTTTGGTCGTGGCACTTTCGAAAAAACTCGACCCGATTCTTCCCGGGCCATGAACACTTGGTTTTTCATGCACCGCGACTGTCCCACGGTGCATAGGATCAGTCCACGATCAGTTTATCCTATCCCGTCATTTTTTTTCACCCGTTTCCTCCACCACACCTCCTTACTATCCATATGAGGGGTTTTGGTCGTGGTACTTTCGAAAAAACTCGACCCGATTCTTCCCGGGCCATGAACACTTGGTTTTTCATGCACCGCGACTGTCCCACGGTGCATAGGATCAGTCCAGGATCAGTTTATCCTATCCCGTCATTTTTTTCACCCGTTTCCTCCACCACACCTCCTTACTGTCCATGTGAGGGGTTTTGGTCGTGGTACTTTCGAAAAAACTCGAACCGATTCTTCCCGGGCCATGAACACTTGGTTTTTCATGCACCGCGACTGTCCCACGGTGCATAGGATCAGTCCACGATCAATTTATCCTATCCCGTCATTTTTTTCACCCGTTGCCTCCACCACACCTCCTTATTGTCCATATGAGGGGTTTTGGTCGTGTTACTTTCAAAAAAACTCGACCCGATTCTTCCCGGGCCATAAACACTTTGTTTTTCATGCACCGCGACGGTCCCACGGTGCATAGGATCAGTCCACGATCAGTTTATCCTATCCCGTCATTTTTTTTTTCACCCGTTTCCTCCACCACACCTCCTTACTATCCATATGAGGGGTTTTGGTCGTGGTACTTTCGAAAAAACTCGACCCGATTCTTCCCGGGCCATGAACACTTGGTTTTTCATGCACCGCGACTGTCCCACGGTGCATAGGTTTCAGTCCACGATCAGTTTATCCTATCCCGTCAATTTGTTTTCACCCGTTTCCTCCACCACACCTCCTTACTATCCATATGAGGTGTTTTGGTCGTGGTACTTTCGAAAAAACTTGACCCGATTCTTCCTGGGCCATGAACACTTGGTTTTTCATGCACCCGACTGTCTCACGGTGCATAGGATCAGTCCAGGATCAGTTTATCCTATCCTGTCATTTTTTCACCCGTTTCCTCCACCACACCTCCTTACTGTCCATGTGAGGGGTTTTGGTCGTGGTACTTTCGAAAAAACTCGAACCGATTCTTCCCGGGCCATGAACACTTGGTTTTTCATGCACCGCGACTGTCCCACGGTGCATAGGATCAGTCCACGATCAGTTTAACCTATCCCGTCAGTTTTTTTCACCCGTTTCCTCCACCACACCTCCTTACTGTCCATATGAGGGGTTTTGGTCGTGATACTTTCGAAAAAACTCGACCCGATTCTTCGCGGGCCATGAACACTTGGTTTTTCATGCACCGCGACTGTCCCACGGTGCATAGGATCAGTCCACGATCAGTTTATCCTATCCCGTCATTTTTTCACCCGTTTCCTCCACCACACCTCCTCACTGTCCATGTGAGGGGTTTTGGTCGTGGTACTTTCGAAAAAACTCGAACCGATTCTTCCCGGGCCATGAACACTTGGTTTTTCATGCACCGCGACTGTCCCACGGTGCATAGGATCAGTCCACGATCAATTTATCCTATCCCGTCAATTTTTTTTCACCCGTTTTCTCCACCACATCTCCTTATTGTCCATATGAGGGGTCTTGGTCGTGGTACTTTCGAAAAAACTAGACCCGATTCTTCCCGGGCCAAGAACACTTGGTTTTTCATGCACCGCGACTGTCCCACGGTGCATAGGATCAGTCCAGGATCAGTTTATCCTATCCCGTCATTTTTTCACCCGTTTCCTCCACCACACCTCCTTACTGTCCATGTGAGGGGTTTTGGTCGTGGTACTTTCGAAAAAACTCGAACCGATTCTTCCCGGGCCATGAACACTTGGTTTTTCATGCACCGCGACTGTCCCACGGTGCATAGGATCAGTCCACGATCAATTTATCCTATCCCGTCATTTTTTTCACCCGTTGCCTCCACCACACCTCCTTACTGTCCATATGAGGGGTTTTGGTCGTGATACTTTCGAAAAAACTCGACCCGATTCTTCCCGGGCCATGAACACTTGGTTTTTCATGCACCGTGAGTGTCCCACGGTGCATAGGATCAGTCCAAGATCAGTTTATCCTATCCCGTCATTTTTTTCACCCGTTTCCTCCACCACACCTCCATACTGTCCATGTGAGGGGTTTTGGTCATGGTACTTTCGAAAAAACTCGAACCGATTCTTCCCGGGCCATGAACACTTGGTTTTTCATGCACTGCGACTGTCCCACGGTGCATAGGTTCAGTCCACGATCAGTTTATCCTATCCCTTCATTTTTTTCACCCGTTTCCTCCACCACACCTCCTTACTGTCCATATGAGGGGTTTTGGTCGTGATACTTTCGAAAAAACTCGACCCGATTCTTCCCGGGCCATGAACACTTGGTTTTTCATGCACCGTGAGTGTCCCACGGTGCATAGGATCAGTCCAGGATCAGTTTATCCTATCCCGTCATTTTTTTCACCCGTTTCCTCCACCACACCTCCATACTGTCCATGTGAGGGGTTTTGGTCATGGTACTTTCGAAAAAACTCGAACCGATTCTTCCCGGGCCATGAACACTTGGTTTTTCATGCACCGCGACTGTCCCACGGTCCATAGGATCAGTCCACGATCAGTTTGACCTATCCCGTCAGTTTTTTTCACCCGTTTCCTCCACCACACCTCCTTACTGTCCATATGAGGGGTTTTGGTCGTGATACTTTCGAAAAAACTCGACCCGATTCTTCGTGGGCCATGAACACTTGGTTTTTCATGCACCGCGACTGTCCCACGGTGCATAGGATCAGTCCACGATCAGTTTATCCTATCCCGTCATTTTTTCACCCGTTTCCTCCACCACACCTCCTCACTGTCCATGTGAGGGGTTTTGGTCGTGGTACTTTTTAAAAAACTCGAACCGATTCTTCCCGGGCCATGAACACTTGGTTTTTCATGCACCGCGACTGTCCCACGGTGCATAGGATCAGTCCACGATCAATTTATCCTATCCCGTCAATTTTTTTTCACCCGTTTTCTCCACCACATCTCCTTATTGTCCATATGAGGGGTCTTGGTCGTGGTACTTTCGAAAAAACTAGACCCGATTCTTCCCGGGCCATGAACACTTGGTTTTTCATGCACC
This sequence comes from Orychophragmus violaceus, assembly GCA_030180135.1. Lineage (NCBI taxonomy): Eukaryota > Viridiplantae > Streptophyta > Magnoliopsida > Brassicales > Brassicaceae > Orychophragmus > Orychophragmus violaceus. The sequence continues at coordinate 104,966,406 of CM058230.1, read as the reverse complement.
GCGACTGTCCCACTGTGCATAGGATCAGTCCAGGATCAGTTTATCCTATCCCGTCATTTTTTTCACCCGTTTCCTCCACCACACCTCCTTACTGTCCATGTGAGGGGTTTTGGTCCTGGTACTTTCGAAAAAACTCGAACCGATTCTTCCCGGGCCATGAACACTTGGTTTTTCATGCACCGCGACTGTCCCACGGTGCATAGGATCAGTCCGCGATCAGTTTATCCTATCCCGTCAGTTTTTTTTCACCCGTTTCCTCCACCACACCTCCTTACTGTCCATATGAGGGGTTTTGGTCGTGGTACTTACGAAAAAACTCGACCTGATTCTTCCCGGGCCATGAACACTTGGTTTTTCATGCACCACGACTGTTCCACGGTGCATAGGATCAGTCCCCGATCAGTTTATCCTATCCCGTCATTTTTGTCACCCGTTTCCTCCACCACACTTCCTTACTGTCCATATGAGGGGTTTTGGTCGTGGTACTTTCGAAAAAACTCGAACCGATTCTTCCCGGGCCATGAACACTTGGTTTTTCATGCACCGCGACTGTCCCACGGTGCATAGGATCAGTCCACGATCAATTTATCCTATCCCGTCATTTTTTTCACCCGTTTCCTCCACCACACCTCCTTATTGTCCATATGAGGGGTTTTGGTCGTGGCACTTTCGAAAAAACTCGACCCGATTCTTCCCGGGCCATGAACACTTGGTTTTTCATGCACCGCGACTGTCCCACGGTGCATAGGATCAGTCCACGATCAGTTTATCCTATCCCGTCATTTTTTTCACCCGTTTCCTCCACCACACCTCCTTACTATCCATATGAGGGGTTTTGGTCGTGGTACTTTCGAAAAAACTCGACCCGATTCTTCCCGGGCCATGAACACTTGGTTTTTCATGCACCGCGACTGTCCCACGGTGCATAGGATCAGTCCAGGATCAGTTTATCCTATCCCGTCATTTTTTTCACCCGTTTCCTCCACCACACCTCCTTACTGTCCATGTGAGGGGTTTTGGTCGTGGTACTTTCGAAAAAACTCGAACCGATTCTTCCCGGGCCATGAACACTTGGTTTTTCATGCACCGCGACTGTCCCACGGTGCATAGGATCAGTCCACGATCAATTTATCCTATCCCGTCATTTTTTTCACCCGTTGCCTCCACCACACCTCCTTATTGTCCATATGAGGGGTTTTGGTCGTGTTACTTTCAAAAAAACTCGACCCGATTCTTCCCGGGCCATAAACACTTTGTTTTTCATGCACCGCGACTGTCCCACGGTGCATAGGATCAGTCCACGATCAGTTTATCCTATCCCTTCATTTTTTTTTCACCCGTTTCCTCCACCACACCTCCTTACTATCCATATGAGGGGTTTTGGTCGTGGTACTTTCGAAAAAACTCGACCCGATTCTTCCCGGGCCATGAACACTTGGTTTTTCATGCACCGCGACTGTCCCACGGTGCATAGGTTTCAGTCCACGATCAGTTTATCCTATCCCGTCAATTTGTTTTCACCCGTTTCCTCCACCACACCTCCTTACTATCCATATGAGGTGTTTTGGTCGTGGTACTTTCGAAAAAACTTGACCCGATTCTTCCCGGGCCATGAACACTTGGTTTTTCATGCACCCGACTGTCTCACGGTGCATAGGATCAGTCCAGGATCAGTTTATCCTATCCTGTCATTTTTTCACCCGTTTCCTCCACCACACCTCCTTACTGTCCATGTGAGGGGTTTTGGTCGTGGTACTTTCGAAAAAACTCGAACCGATTCTTCCCGGGCCATGAACACTTGGTTTTTCATGCACCGCGACTGTCCCACGGTGCATAGGATCAGTCCACGATCAGTTTAACCTATCCCGTCAGTTTTTTTCACCCGTTTCCTCCACCACACCTCCTTACTGTCCATATGAGGGGTTTTGGTCGTGATACTTTCGAAAAAACTCGACCCGATTCTTCGCGGGCCATGAACACTTGGTTTTTCATGCACCGCGACTGTCCCACGGTGCATAGGATCAGTCCACGATCAGTTTATCCTATCCCGTCATTTTTTCACCCGTTTCCTCCACCACACCTCCTCACTGTCCATGTGAGGGGTTTTGGTCGTGGTACTTTCGAAAAAACTCGAACCGATTCTTCCCGGGCCATGAACACTTGGTTTTTCATGCACCGCGACTGTCCCACGGTGCATAGGATCAGTCCACGATCAATTTATCCTATCCCGTCAATTTTTTTTCACCCGTTTTCTCCACCACATCTCCTTATTGTCCATATGAGGGGTCTTGGTCGTGGTACTTTCGAAAAAACTAGACCCGATTCTTCCCGGGCCAAGAACACTTGGTTTTTCATGCACCGCGACTGTCCCACGGTGCATAGGATCAGTCCAGGATCAGTTTATCCTATCCCGTCATTTTTTCACCCGTTTCCTCCACCACACCTCCTTACTGTCCATGTGAGGGGTTTTGGTCGTGGTACTTTCGAAAAAACTCGAACCGATTCTTCCCGGGCCATGAACACTTGGTTTTTCATGCACCGCGACTGTCCCACGGTGCATAGGATCAGTCCACGATCAATTTATCCTATCCCGTCATTTTTTTCACCCGTTGCCTCCACCACACCTCCTTATTGTCCATATGAGGGGTTTTGGTCGTGTTACTTTCAAAAAAACTCGACCCGACTCTTCCCGGGCCATAAACACTTTGTTTTTCATGCACCGCGACTGTCCCACGGTGCATAGGATCAGTCCACGATCAGTTTATCCTATCCCGTCATTTTTTTTTCACCCGTTTCCTCCACCACACCTCCTTACTATCCATATGAGGGGTTTTGGTCGTGGTACTTTCGAAAAAACTCGACCCGATTCTTCCCGGGCCATGAACACTTGGTTTTTCATGCACCGCGACTGTCCCACGGTGCATAGGTTTCAGTCCACGATCAGTTTATCCTATCCCGTCAATTTGTTTTCACCCGTTTCCTCCACCACACCTCCTTACTATCCATATGAGGTGTTTTGGTCGTGGTACTTTCGAAAAAACTTGACCCGATTCTTCCTGGGCCATGAACACTTTGTTTTTCATGCACCCGACTGTCTCACGGTGCATAGGATCAGTCCAGGATCAGTTTATCCTATCCTGTCATTTTTTCACCCGTTTCCTCCACCACACCTCCTTACTGTCCATGTGAGGGGTTTTGGTCGTGGTACTTTCGAAATAACTCGAACCGATTCTTCCCGGGCCATGAACACTTGGTTTTTCATGCACCGCGACTGTCCCACGGTGCATAGGTTCAGTCCACGATCAGTTTATCCTATCCCTTCATTTTTTCACCCGTTTCCTCCACCACACCTCCTTACTGTCCATATGAGGGGTTTTGGTCGTGATACTTTCGAAAAAACTCGACCCGATTCTTCCCGGGCCATGAACACTTGGTTTTTCATGCACCGTGAGTGTCCCACGGTGCATAGGATCAGTCCAGGATCAGTTTATCCTATCCCGTCATTTTTTTCACCCGTTTCCTCCACCACACCTCCATACTGTCCATGTGAGGGGTTTTGGTCATGGTACTTTCGAAAAAACTCGAACCGATTCTTCCCGGGCCATGAACACTTGGTTTTTCATGCACCGCGACTGTCCCACGGTGCATAGGATCAGTCCACGATCAGTTTAACCTATCCCGTCAGTTTTTTTCACCCGTTTCCTCCACCACACCTCCTTACTGTCCATATGAGGGGTTTTGGTCATGATACTTTCGAAAAAACTCGACCCGATTCTTCGCGGGCCATGAACACTTGGTTTTTCATGCACCGCGACTGTCCCACGGTGCATAGGATCAGTCCACGATCAGTTTATCCTATCCCGTCATTTTTTCACCCGTTTCCTCCACCACACCTCCTCACTGTCCATGTGAGGGGTTTTGGTCGTGGTACTTTCGAAAAAACTCGAACCGATTCTTCCCGGGCCATGAACACTTGGTTTTTCATGCACCGCGACTGTCCCACGGTGCATAGGATCAGTCCACGATCAATTTATCCTATCCCGTCAATTTTTTTTCACCCGTTTTCTCCACCACATCTCCTTATTGTCCATATGAGGGGTCTTGGTCGTGGTACTTTCGAAAAAACTAGACCCGATTCTTCCCGGGCCAAGAACACTTGGTTTTTCATGCACCGCGACTGTCCCACGGTGCATAGGATCAGTCCAGGATCAGTTTATCCTATCCCGTCATTTTTTCACCCGTTTCCTCCACCACACCTCCTTACTGTCCATGTGAGGGGTTTTGGTCGTGGTACTTTCGAAAAAACTCGAACCGATTCTTCCCGGGCCATGAACACTTGGTTTTTCATGCACCGCGACTGTCCCACGGTGCATAGGATCAGTCCACGATCAATTTATCCTATCCCGTCATTTTTTTCACCCGTTGCCTCCACCACACCTCCTTATTGTCCATATGAGGGGTTTTGGTCGTGTTACTTTCAAAAAAACTCGACCCGACTCTTCCCGGGCCATAAACACTTTGTTTTTCATGCACCGCGACTGTCCCACGGTGCATAGGATCAGTCCACGATCAGTTTATCCTATCCCGTCATTTTTTTTTTCACCCGTTTCCTCCACCACACCTCCTTACTATCCATATGAGGGGTTTTGGTCGTGGTACTTTCGAAAAAACTCGACCCGATTCTTCCCGGGCCATGAACACTTGGTTTTTCATGCACCGCGACTGTCCCACGGTGCATAGGTTTCAGTCCACGATCAGTTTATCCTATCCCGTCAATTTTTTTTCACCCGTTTCCTCCACCACACCTCCTTACTATCCATATGAGGGGTTTTGGTCGTGGTACTTTCGAAAAAACTTGACCCGATTCTTCCTGGGCCATGAACACTTGGTTTTTCATGCACCCGACTGTCTCACGGTGCATAGGATCAGTCCAGGATCAGTTTATCCTATCCCGTCATTTTTTCACCCGTTTCCTCCACCACACCTCCTTACTGTCCATGTGAGGGGTTTTGGTCGTGGTACTTTCGAAAAAACTCGAACCGATTCTTCCCGGGCCATGAACACTTGGTTTTTCATGCACCGCGACTGTCCCACGGTGCATAGGTTCAGTCCACGATCAGTTTAACCTATCCCTTCATTTTTTTCACCTGTTTCCTCCACCACACCTCCTTACTGTCCATATGAGGGGTTTTGGTCGTGGTACTTTCGAAAAAACTCGAACCGATTCTTCCCGGGCCATGAACACTTGGTTTTTCATGCACCGCGACTGTCCCACGGTGCATAGGTTCAGTCCACGATCAGTTTATCCTATCCCTTCATTTTTTCACCCGTTTCCTCCACCACACCTCCTTACTGTCCATATGAGGGGTTTTGGTCGTGATACTTTCGAAAAAACTCGACCCGATTCTTCCCGGGCCATGAACACTTGGTTTTTCATGCACCGTGAGTGTCCCACGGTGCATAGGATCAGTCCAGGATCAGTTTATCCTATCCCGTCATTTTTTTCACCCGTTTCCTCCACCACACCTCCATACTGTCCATGTGAGGGGTTTTGGTCATGGTACTTTCGAAAAAACTCGAACCGATTCTTCCCGGGCCATGAACACTTGGTTTTTCATGCACCGCGACTGTCCCACGGTGCATAGGTTCAGTCCACGATCAGTTTATCCTATCCCTTCATTTTTTTCACCCGTTTCCTCCACCACACCTCCTTACTGTCCATGTGAGGGGTTTTGGTCGTGGTACTTTCGAAAAAACTCGAACCGATTCTTCCCGGGCCATGAACACTTGGTTTTTCATGCACCGCGACTGTCCCACGGTGCATAGGTTCAGTCCACGATCAGTTTATCCTATCCCTTCATTTTTCACCCGTTCCTCCACCACACCTCCTTACTGTCCATATGAGGGGTTTTGGTCGTGATACTTTCGAAAAAACTCGACCCGATTCTTCCCGGGCCATGAACACTTGGTTTTTCATGCACCGTGAGTGTCCCACGGTGCATAGGATCAGTCCAGGATCAGTTTATCCTATCCCGTCATTTTTTCACCCGTTTCCTCCACCACACCTCCTTACTGTCCATGTGAGGGGTTTTGGTCGTGGTACTTTCGAAAAAACTCGAACCGATTCTTCCCGGGCCATGAACACTTGGTTTTTCATGCACCGCGACTGTCCCACGGTGCATAGGATCAGTCCACGATCAATTTATCCTATCCCGTCATTTTTTTCACCCGTTGCCTCCACCACACCTCCTTATTGTCCATATGAGGGGTTTTGGTCGTGTTACTTTCAAAAAAACTCGACCCGACTCTTCCCGGGCCATAAACACTTTGTTTTTCATGCACCGCGACTGTCCCACGGTGCATAGGATCAGTCCACGATCAGTTTATCCTATCCCGTCATTTTTTTTTTCACCCGTTTCCTCCACCACACCTCCTTACTATCCATATGAGGGGTTTTGGTCGTGGTACTTTCGAAAAAACTCGACCCGATTCTTCCCGGGCCATGAACACTTGGTTTTTCATGCACCGCGACTGTCCCACGGTGCATAGGTTTCAGTCCACGATCAGTTTATCCTATCCCGTCAATTTTTTTTCACCCGTTTCCTCCACCACACCTCCTTACTATCCATATGAGGGGTTTTGGTCGTGGTACTTTCGAAAAAACTTGACCCGATTCTTCCTGGGCCATGAACACTTGGTTTTTCATGCACCCGACTGTCTCACGGTGCATAGGATCAGTCCAGGATCAGTTTATCCTATCCCGTCATTTTTTCACCCGTTTCCTCCACCACACCTCCTTACTGTCCATGTGAGGGGTTTTGGTCGTGGTACTTTCGAAAAAACTCGAACCGATTCTTCCCGGGCCATGAACACTTGGTTTTTCATGCACCGCGACTGTCCCACGGTGCATAGGTTCAGTCCACGATCAGTTTAACCTATCCCTTCATTTTTTTCACCTGTTTCCTCCACCACACCTCCTTACTGTCCATATGAGGGGTTTTGGTCGTGGTACTTTCGAAAAAACTCGAACCGATTCTTCCCGGGCCATGAACACTTGGTTTTTCATGCACCGCGACTGTCCCACGGTGCATAGGTTCAGTCCACGATCAGTTTATCCTATCCCTTCATTTTTTCACCCGTTTCCTCCACCACACCTCCTTACTGTCCATATGAGGGGTTTTGGTCGTGATACTTTCGAAAAAACTCGACCCGATTCTTCCCGGGCCATGAACACTTGGTTTTTCATGCACCGTGAGTGTCCCACGGTGCATAGGATCAGTCCAGGATCAGTTTATCCTATCCCGTCATTTTTTTCACCCGTTTCCTCCACCACACCTCCATACTGTCCATGTGAGGGGTTTTGGTCATGGTACTTTCGAAAAAACTCGAACCGATTCTTCCCGGGCCATGAACACTTGGTTTTTCATGCACCGCGACTGTCCCACGGTGCATAGGTTCAGTCCACGATCAGTTTATCCTATCCCTTCATTTTTTTCACCCGTTTCCTCCACCACACCTCCTTACTGTCCATGTGAGGGGTTTTGGTCGTGGTACTTTCGAAAAAACTCGAACCGATTCTTCCCGGGCCATGAACACTTGGTTTTTCATGCACCGCGACTGTCCCACGGTGCATAGGTTCAGTCCACGATCAGTTTATCCTATCCCTTCATTTTTCACCCGTTCCTCCACCACACCTCCTTACTGTCCATATGAGGGGTTTTGGTCGTGATACTTTCGAAAAAACTCGACCCGATTCTTCCCGGGCCATGAACACTTGGTTTTTCATGCACCGTGAGTGTCCCACGGTGCATAGGATCAGTCCAGGATCAGTTTATCCTATCCCGTCATTTTTTTCACCCGTTTCCTCCACCACACCTCCATACTGTCCATGTGAGGGGTTTTGGTCATGGTACTTTCGAAAAAACTCGAACCGATTCTTCCCGGGCCATGAACACTTGGTTTTTCATGCACCGCGACTGTCCCACGGTGCATAGGATCAGTCCACGATCAGTTTAACCTATCCCGTCAGTTTTTTCACCCGTTTCCTCCACCACACCTCCTTACTGTCCATATGAGGGGTTTTGGTCGTGATACTTTCGAAAAAACTCGACCCGATTCTTCGCGGGCCATGAACACTTGGTTTTTCATGCACCGCGACTGTCCCACGGTGCATAGGATCAGTCCACGATCAGTTTATCCTATCCCGTCATTTTTTCACCCGTTTCCTCCACCACACCTCCTCACTGTCCATGTGAGGGGTTTTGGTCGTGGTACTTTCGAAAAAACTCGAACCGATTCTTCCCGGGCCATGAACACTTGGTTTTTCATGCACCGCGACTGTCCCACGGTGCATAGGATCAGTCCACGATCAATTTATCCTATCCCGTCAATTTTTTTTCACCCGTTTTCTCCACCACATCTCCTTATTGTCCATATGAGGGGTCTTGGTCGTGGTACTTTCGAAAAAACTAGACCCGATTCTTCCCGGGCCAAGAACACTTGGTTTTTCATGCACCGCGACTGTCCCACGGTGCATAGGATCAGTCCAGGATCAGTTTATCCTATCCCGTCATTTTTTCACCCGTTTCCTCCACCACACCTCCTTACTGTCCATGTGAGGGGTTTTGGTCGTGGTACTTTCGAAAAAACTCGAACCGATTCTTCCCGGGCCATGAACACTTGGTTTTTCATGCACCGCGACTGTCCCACGGTGCATAGGATCAGTCCACGATCAATTTATCCTATCCCGTCATTTTTTTCACCCGTTGCCTCCACCACACCTCCTTATTGTCCATATGAGGGGTTTTGGTCGTGTTACTTTCAAAAAAACTCGACCCGACTCTTCCCGGGCCATAAACACTTTGTTTTTCATGCACCGCGACTGTCCCACGGTGCATAGGATCAGTCCACGATCAGTTTATCCTATCCCGTCATTTTTTTTTTCACCCGTTTCCTCCACCACACCTCCTTACTATCCATATGAGGGGTTTTGGTCGTGGTACTTTCGAAAAAACTCGACCCGATTCTTCCCGGGCCATGAACACTTGGTTTTTCATGCACCGCGACTGTCCCACGGTGCATAGGTTTCAGTCCACGATCAGTTTATCCTATCCCGTCAATTTTTTTTCACCCGTTTCCTCCACCACACCTCCTTACTATCCATATGAGGGGTTTTGGTCGTGGTACTTTCGAAAAAACTTGACCCGATTCTTCCTGGGCCATGAACACTTGGTTTTTCATGCACCCGACTGTCTCACGGTGCATAGGATCAGTCCAGGATCAGTTTATCCTATCCCGTCATTTTTTCACCCGTTTCCTCCACCACACCTCCTTACTGTCCATGTGAGGGGTTTTGGTCGTGGTACTTTCGAAAAAACTCGAACCGATTCTTCCCGGGCCATGAACACTTGGTTTTTCATGCACCGCGACTGTCCCACGGTGCATAGGTTCAGTCCACGATCAGTTTATCCTATCCCTTCATTTTTTTCACCCGTTTCCTCCACCACACCTCCTTACTGTCCATATGAGGGGTTTTGGTCGTGATACTTTCGAAAAAACTCGACCCGATTCTTCCCGGGCCATGAACACTTGGTTTTTCATGCACCGTGAGTGTCCCACGGTGCATAGGATCAGTCCAGGATCAGTTTATCCTATCCCGTCATTTTTTTCACCCGTTTCCTCCACCACACCTCCATACTGTCCATGTGAGGGGTTTTGGTCATGGTACTTTCGAAAAAACTCGAACCGATTCTTCCCGGGCCATGAACACTTGGTTTTTCATGCACCGCGACTGTCCCACGGTGCATAGGATCAGTCCACGATCAGTTTGACCTATCCCGTCAGTTTTTTTCACCCGCTTCCTCCACCACACCTCCTTACTGTCCATATGAGGGGTTTTGGTCGTGATACTTTCGAAAAAACTCGACCCGATTCTTCGCGGGCCATGAACACTTGGTTTTTCATGCACCGCGACTGTCCCACGGTGCATAGGATCAGTCCACGATCAGTTTATCCTATCCCGTCATTTTTTCACCCGTTTCCTCCACCACACCTCCTCACTGTCCATGTGAGGGGTTTTGGTCGTGGTACTTTCGAAAAAACTCGAACCGATTCTTCCCGGGCCATGAACACTTGGTTTTTCATGCACCGCGACTGTCCCACGGTGCATAGGATCAGTCCACGATCAATTTATCCTATCCCGTCAATTTTTTTTCACCCGTTTTCTCCACCACATCTCCTTATTGTCCATATGAGGGGTCTTGGTCGTGGTACTTTCGAAAAAACTAGACCCGATTCTTCCCGGGCCATGAACACTTTGTTTTTCATGCACCGCGACTGTCCAACGGTGCATAGGATCAGTCCACGATCAGTTTATCCTATCCCGTCATTTTTTTTTCACCCGTTTCCTCCACCACACCTCCTTACTATCCATATGAGGGGTTTTGGTCGTGGTACTTTCGAAAAAACTCGACCCGATTCTTCCCGGGCCATGAAAACCTTGTTTTTCATGCACCGCGACTGTCCCACGGTGCATAGGATCAGTCCAGGATCAGTTTATCCTATCCCGTCATTTTTTTCACCCGTTTCCTCCACCACACCTCCTTACTGTCCATGTGAGGGGTTTTGGTCGTGGTACTTTCGAAATAACTCGAACCGATTCTTCCCGGGCCATGAACACTTGGTTTTTCATGCACCGCGACTGTCCCACGGTGCATAGGATTAGTCCACGATCAATTTATCCTATCCCGTCATTTTTTTCACCCGTTGCCTCCACCACACCTCCTTATTGTCCATATGAGGGGTTTAGGTCATGTTACTTTCAAAAAAACTCGACCCGATTCTTCCCGGGCCATAAACACTTGGTTTTTCATGCACCGCGACTGTCCCACGGTGCATAGGATCAGTCCAGGATCAGTTTATCCTATCCCGTCATTTTTTTCACCCGTTTCCTCCACCACACCTCCATACTGTCCATGTGAGGGGTTTTGGTCATGGTACTTTCGAAAAAACTCGAACCGATTCTTCCCGGGCCATGAACACTTGGTTTTTCATGCACCGCGACTGTCCCACGGTGCATAGGATCAGTCCACGATCAGTTTAACCTATCCCGTCAGTTTTTTTCACCCGTTTCCTCCACCACACCTCCTTACTGTCCATATGAGGGGTTTTGGTCGTGATACTTTCGAAAAAACTCGACCCGATTCTTCGCGGGCCATGAACACTTGGTTTTTCATGCACCGCAACTGTCCCACGGTGCATAGGATCAGTCCACGATCAGTTTATCCTATCCCATCATTTTTTCACCCGTTTCCTCCACCACACCTCCTCACTGTCCATGTGAGGGGTTTTGGTCGTGGTACTTTCGAAAAAACTCGAACCGATTCTTCCCGGGCCATGAACACTTGGTTTTTCATGCACCGCGACTGTCCCACGGTGCATAGGATCAGTCCACGATCAATTTATCCTATCCCGTCAATTTTTTTTCACCCGTTTTCTCCACCACATCTCCTTATTGTCCATATGAGGGGTCTTGGTCGTGGTACTTTCGAAAAAACTAGACCCGATTCTTCCCGGGCCAAGAACACTTGGTTTTTCATGCACCGCGACTGTCCCACGGTGCATAGGATCAGTCCAGGATCAGTTTATCCTATCCCGTCATTTTTTTCACCCGTTTCCTCCACCACACCTCCTTACTGTCCATGTGAGGGGTTTTGGTCGTGGTACTTTCGAAAAAACTCGAACCGATTCTTCCCGGGCCATGAACACTTGGTTTTTCATGCAGCGCGACTGTCCCACGGTGCATAGGATCAGTCCACGATCAATTTATCCTATCCCGTCATTTTTTTCACCCGTTGCCTCCACCACACCTCCTTATTGTCCATATGAGGGGTTTTGGTCGTGTTACTTTCAAAAAAACTCGACCCGACTCTTCCCGGGCCATAAACACTTTGTTTTTCATGCACCGCGACTGTCCCACGGTGCATAGGATCAGTCCACGATCAGTTTATCCTATCCCGTCATTTTTTTTTTCACCCGTTTCCTCCACCACACCTCCTTACTATCCATATGAGGGGTTTTGGTCGTGGTACTTTCGAAAAAACTCGACCCGATTCTTCCCGGGCCATGAACACTTGGTTTTTCATGCACCGCGACTGTCCCACGGTGCATAGGTTTCAGTCCACGATCAGTTTATCCTATCCCGTCAGTTTTTTTCACCCGTTTCCTCCACCACACCTCCTTACTGTCCATATGAGGGGTTTTGGTCGTGATACTTTCGAAAAAACTCGACCCGATTCTTCGTGGGCCATGAACACTTGGTTTTTCATGCACCGCGACTGTCCCACGGTGCATAGGATCAGTCCACGATCAATTTATCCTATCCCGTCATTTTTTTCACCCGTTGCCTCCACCACACCTCCTTATTGTCCATATGAGGGGTTTTGGTCGTGTTACTTTCAAAAAAACTCGACCCGACTCTTCCCGGGCCATAAACACTTTGTTTTTCATGCACCGCGACTGTCCCACGGTGCATAGGATCAGTCCACGATCAGTTTATCCTATCCCGTCATTTTTTTTTTCACCCGTTTCCTCCACCACACCTCCTTACTATCCATATGAGGGGTTTTGGTCGTGGTACTTTCGAAAAAACTCGACCCGATTCTTCCCGGGCCATGAACACTTGGTTTTTCATGCACCGCGACTGTCCCACGGTGCATAGGTTTCAGTCCACGATCAGTTTATCCTATCCCGTCAGTTTTTTTCACCCGTTTCCTCCACCACACCTCCTTACTGTCCATATGAGGGGTTTTGGTCGTGATACTTTCGAAAAAACTCGACCCGATTCTTCGTGGGCCATGAACACTTGGTTTTTCATGCACCGCGACTGTCCCACGGTGCATAGGATCAGTCCACGATCAGTTTATCCTATCCCGTCATTTTTTCACCCGTTTCCTCCACCACACCTCCTCACTGTCCATGTGAGGGGTTTTGGTCTTGGTACTTTCGAAAAAACTCGAACCGATTCTTCCCGGGCCATGAACACTTGGTTTTTCATGCACCGCGACTGTCCCACGGTGCATAGGATCAGTCCACGATCAATTTATCCTATCCCGTCAATTTTTTTTCACCCGTTTTCTCCACCACATCTCCTTATTGTCCATATGAGGGGTCTTGGTCGTGGTACTTTCGAAAAAACTAGACCCGATTCTTCCCGGGCCATGAACACTTGGTTTTTCATGCACCGCGACTGTCCCACTGTGCATAGGATCAGTCCAGGATCAGTTTATCCTATCCCGTCATTTTTTTCACCCGTTTCCTCCACCACACCTCCTTACTGTCCATGTGAGGGGTTTTGGTCGTGGTACTTTCGAAAAAACTCGAACCGATTCTTCCCGGGCCATGAACACTTGGTTTTTCATGCACCGCGACTGTCCCACGGTGCATAGGATCAGTCCGCGATCAGTTTAACCTATCCCGTCAGTTTTTTTCACCCGTTTCCTCCACCACACCTCCTTACTGTCCATATGAGGGGTTTTGGTCGTGATACTTTCGAAAAAACTCGACCCGATTCTTCGCGGGCCATGAACACTTGGTTTTTCATGCACCACGACTGTCCCACGGTGCATAGGATCAGTCCACGATCAGTTTATCCTATCCCATCATTTTTTCACCCGTTTCCTCCACCACACCTCCTCACTGTCCATGTGAGGGGTTTTGGTCGTGGTACTTTCGAAAAAACTCGAACCGATTCTTCCCGGGCCATGAACACTTGGTTTTTCATGCACCGCGACTGTCCCACGGTGCATAGGATCAGTCCACGATCAATTTATCCTATCCCGTCAATTTTTTTTCACCCGTTTTCTCCACCACATCTCCTTATTGTCCATATGAGGGGTCTTGGTCGTGGTACTTTCGAAAAAACTAGACCCGATTCTTCCCGGGCCAAGAACACTTGGTTTTTCATGCACCGCGACTGTCCCACGGTGCATAGGATCAGTCCAGGATCAGTTTATCCTATCCCGTCATTTTTTTCACCCGTTTCCTCCACCACACCTCCTTACTGTCCATGTGAGGGGTTTTGGTCGTGGTACTTTCGAAAAAACTCGAACCGATTCTTCCCGGGCCATGAACACTTGGTTTTTCATGCAGCGCGACTGTCCCACGGTGCATAGGATCAGTCCACGATCAATTTATCCTATCCCGTCATTTTTTTCACCCGTTGCCTCCACCACACCTCCTTATTGTCCATATGAGGGGTTTTGGTCGTGTTACTTTCAAAAAAACTCGACCCGACTCTTCCCGGGCCATAAACACTTTGTTTTTCATGCACCGCGACTGTCCCACGGTGCATAGGATCAGTCCACGATCAGTTTATCCTATCCCGTCATTTTTTTTTTCACCCGTTTCCTCCACCACACCTCCTTACTATCCATATGAGGGGTTTTGGTCGTGGTACTTTCGAAAAAACTCGACCCGATTCTTCCCGGGCCATGAACACTTGGTTTTTCATGCACCGCGACTGTCCCACGGTGCATAGGTTTCAGTCCACGATCAGTTTATCCTATCCCGTCAGTTTTTTTCACCCGTTTCCTCCACCACACCTCCTTACTGTCCATATGAGGGGTTTTGGTCGTGATACTTTCGAAAAAACTCGACCCGATTCTTCGTGGGCCATGAACACTTGGTTTTTCATGCACCGCGACTGTCCCACGGTGCATAGGATCAGTCCACGATCAATTTATCCTATCCCGTCATTTTTTTCACCCGTTGCCTCCACCACACCTCCTTATTGTCCATATGAGGGGTTTTGGTCGTGTTACTTTCAAAAAAACTCGACCCGACTCTTCCCGGGCCATAAACACTTTGTTTTTCATGCACCGCGACTGTCCCACGGTGCATAGGATCAGTCCACGATCAGTTTATCCTATCCCGTCATTTTTTTTTCACCCGTTTCCTCCACCACACCTCCTTACTATCCATATGAGGGGTTTTGGTCGTGGTACTTTCGAAAAAACTCGACCCGATTCTTCCCGGGCCATGAACACTTGGTTTTTCATGCACCGCGACTGTCCCACGGTGCATAGGTTTCAGTCCACGATCAGTTTATCCTATCCCGTCAGTTTTTTTCACCCGTTTCCTCCACCACACCTCCTTACTGTCCATATGAGGGGTTTTGGTCGTGATACTTTCGAAAAAACTCGACCCGATTCTTCGTGGGCCATGAACACTTGGTTTTTCATGCACCGCGACTGTCCCACGGTGCATAGGATCAGTCCACGATCAGTTTATCCTATCCCGTCATTTTTTCACCCGTTTCCTCCACCACACCTCCTCACTGTCCATGTGAGGGGTTTTGGTCTTGGTACTTTCGAAAAAACTCGAACCGATTCTTCCCGGGCCATGAACACTTGGTTTTTCATGCACCGCGACTGTCCCACGGTGCATAGGATCAGTCCACGATCAATTTATCCTATCCCGTCAATTTTTTTTCACCCGTTTTCTCCACCACATCTCCTTATTGTCCATATGAGGGGTCTTGTGTTGGAAGTTTCGGTTGATCCTGATTCAATTCTCATATTGATATCAACCTAAACATGCATTAGATCTAGGTGTTCTTATTTAGAAACATATGATCTCACCTTTTACCTGTTTGTTTGCAGCGAAATTGATGAACAGGTCAATGATCAGGGAGATACACCGAGAGATGGATCCTCCAGAGGCTCACACACGCAATCACAGGAAACTGGTTGCTAGACCACCAAGGAGAGAGGCGCAGAGAGAGAGGAGTAGCCGCGGCTGGGTTAGGGTTGTGGAGAAGGAGACTTTGGCTTTTAGTCATTAAAAGCCTTCTCCTTCCCTTTTGGGCTTTTGGGCCCAATCTGATTAAATTCCATTTAATCAGACCCATTATTCATTCTCTCTTAGTACGACAAATGCCTAGCACTTTTGTCGTACTTCTGCTAAGCCGTTCCTACATTATTTCCTGCTAGCTTAAGCGTGTGACCCATATGGGATCATACAATAAAGGCAATAAGTCCAAGACTTATAGATCATGAGCGGACTCTAGCAAGCCATCATGACCCCCAACATTGTATGACTTATGTCTGATCACTGACATACTCTTACGTTATAGAGACAGTACAGAGATTGCTGGACACAATTCCAACAATCTCCCACTTGAACTGGAATCTCTGTATTCATAATCCCTTTCGTCTCAATATCTCGATTAGTCATAAGGCAAGATTAGTGTCATCCTTATAAAGCCTAATCTCGTTCATCGGACTCTGATTTGATACTGACAATACAAACGACTCGGGAAAGTCCGTTTGAGCATGGCCATGCGTTTTCCAGTATTCAAATCTCCGATTGGCCTAGAGATATTCACTCCATTTATATTGGAGGGACAAATCCCATCTTGTTCCATCACTGTGAACTACTCATCTCATGATGTACCCAAACAAGGTCCTTATAGCTATCGCAGAACGATGGCGTTAGACAATGATCAAAGTGCATCAGTCCATATGCAGTCACATGCATGCGAACTCAGGTCTAAGGACTATACTCTATAGTCGTAGTAAGAATCTCTTATGACACAGATATAAATATCCTGAAGAGTTCTTATTAGCGGGTCTTGTCCGGTCGTATGTTCCCAACATACACCTATGTACTGACTTTGATGCCGAGCATCTATGACACACTGAGACTTTGTCATAAGTCACGTACCAATCCAGTCTTACACGGTTGTTGGTGTTCCAATTTCAACAACCTTCGACTAGGGACAGGATGATATAAAACATTTATCAAATATAGGATCTCATGATCAAGCTAAATGACTTCGATGACTCAAGATCAAATCATTTACTTCGATGACCTATAAAATGGTTCATATCATTTTGGAACGATTATTTCATCACAGTTAAAATAATCTTGAAATAATAATTTCATTAAAACATAAATAATGTTTTACAAGAACATATCAAATAACTAAAATAAAGCTCACAAAACTCCCACTCAAATTTAGATTACATTTCAATGTTTCTAATGCCTACAGCTTCAGTCAGGAACTCGAGCTTAGGCCTTGGGAGTGGCTTTGTCAACGGATCAGCGACATTATCATCTGTCGGAACTCGGCTGATCTTGACTTCCTTTCTATTAATGATGTCACGTATCAAGTGATATCTTCTTTGAACATGCTTGGATTTCTGGTGTGATCTTGGTTCCTTTGCCTGAGCTATAGCACCATTGTTGTCGCAAAATAGTGCCAGAGGCTCAGCCGCATCTGGTATCACACCTAGTTCCATAATGAACTTTCGAATCCAAACAGCTTCCTTCGCTGCTTCTGAGGCGGCGATATATTCAGCTTCTGTAGTGGAATCAGCAACGGTGTCCTGCTTGGAGCTTCTCCAACTTACTGCACCGCCATTCAGACAAAAGACATAACCGGACTGTGACCGGAAATCATCTGTGTCTGTCTGGAAACTTGCGTCCGTGAATCCACTGACTTTAAGCACATCACTTCCACCGTACACTAAGAACTTATCCTTAGTATGTCTTAGATACTTCAAGATGTTCTTTACGGCAATCCAATGGTTTTCACCTGGATTTGACTGGTATCTACTCGTCATGCTCAATGCGTAAGCAACATCAGGACGAGTACAGATCATGGCATACATGACAGATCCTATTGCAGATGCATAAGGAATATTCTTCATGCGCTCAAGCTCAGCAGCCGACGTAGGGCTCTGCTTCTTGCTTAGCGTCGTGCCATGTACCATTGGCGTGAAGCCCTTCTTGGAATCTTTCATGCTGAATCTTTGTAGGACTTTGTCAATGTATGAGTCTTGACACAAGCCTATCAGCCTCTTAGGTCTATCCCGATAGATCCTAATTCCAAGAACGTATGCGGCTTCACCCATGTCTTTCATGGAAAAACAACTTCCAAGCCAGTCTTTTACAGACTTCAGCATTGGAATGTCGTTTCCGAGAAGCAGTATGTCATCAACATACAGAATAAGAAAAACTATTTTGCTCCCACTAGTTTTCTTATACACGCATTGTTCTTCTTCGTTTCTGATAAAGTCAAATTGCTTGATCGCTTCATCAAAACGAAGATTCCAGCTCCTCGATGCTTGCTTCAATCCATAAATGGATTTATGAAGCTTGCATACTTTCCCAGCATTCTTTGGATCTATGTAACCGTCAGGTTGTGTCATATACACATCCTCTTCTAGAATACCATTCAGGAAGGCGGTTTTCACGTCCATCTGCCAAATTTCATAATCATGAAAAGCTGCAGTTGCTAGTAGAATCCGAATAGATTTCATCATAGCCACCGGTGAATAGGTTTCATCGTAGTCCACACCGTGAACTTGTCTGAAACCTTTTGCCACCAACCTGGCTTTATAAATCTGGACATTTCCATCCACGTCAATCTTCTTCTTGAAGATCCATTTGCACTCGATGGCTTTTACACCAACGGGTAAGTCAACCAACGAAAATACTTGGTTGACCGACATGGAGTCCATTTCGGAATCAGTGGCCTTGCGCCACTTAGAGGAATCTGGGCCCATCATGGCTTGATTGAAGTTCGATGGTTCATCACCATCAATGATCAAAAGATCATGACAGTCAGTCACGAGGAATCCCTGATATCTCTCGGGTTCGTGACGGATCCTCCCGGATCTTCGAACTTCAGATACTACAGGTTCAGGCTCTACAATTTCTTGTAGATCCTCCTGCTGCTCTTCCTCATTAGGTTGAGCAGTATCCTGTTCATCTTGAATTTCTTCAAGCAGTACCTTACTCCCACTGTTTTTCTTAGAGAGAAACTCTCTCTCAAGAAAGTTACAATCCCGGGCAACAAAGATCTTGTTCTCGGAACGTAGATAGAAGTAATAAGCCTTGGTTTCCCGTGGATAACCAATGAAGTAACATTTGTCAGATTTTGGTGTAAGCTTGTCTGAGATTAATCTCTTGACATAGGCTTCACAACCCCAAATTCTGAGATAAGACAGCACTGGAGCTTCTCCAGTCCATAATTCATATGGTGTCTTTGCTACTGCTTTTGATGGCGCTCTGTTTAATGTGAACACTGCTGTTAGCAGAGCATATCCCCAAAGGGATATTGGAAGGTCTGTGTGACTCATCATAGATCGAACCATATCCAATAAGGTCCGATTTCTCCTCTCAGATACACCATTCCATTGAGGTGTTCCAGGAGGAGTGAGTTGGGATACGATCCCACACTCTCTCAGATGATCACTGAATTCCTGGCTTAAGTATTCTCCTCCTCGGTCGGACCGAAGAGCCTTAATGCTTTTGCCAAGTTGGTTCTGTACTTCATTTTGGAATTCTCTGAACTTCTCAAAAGATTCAGACTTATGTTTCATCAAATAAACATATCCATACCTACTGAAATCATCAGTGAAGGTAATGAAGTACTGATAGTTTCCTCTTGCATTAGTGGACATTGGGCCACACACATCAGTGTGTATCAGGCCCAATAAGTCACTGGCCCTCTCGTTAGGTTTATTAAAGGGGGCCCGTGTCATTTTGCCCATCATGCATGATTCGCATTTCTCACATGACTCAAAGTCAAATGAGCCAAGAAGTCCATTCGAATGGAGCCTCTTGATGCGTTTCTCGCTGATGTGCCCTAAACGACAATGCCATAGAAACGTTCGGTTTTCCTCATTAGGTTTAAACCGTTTTGTATTAATGTTATAAATTGGCGCAGATTGATCGAGTATGTAAAGCCCATTCGTAAGAGGGGCAGAACCATAGAACAAATTGTTGCGATTGAAGGAACATAATTTATTCTTAACTGAAAAATCATAACCTTCCAAATCCAACAAAGAAATTGAAATAATATTTCTGCTTATAGCAGGTACAAAATAACAATTATTAAGTTCTAACATCAATCCCGAAGGTAAAGACAACAAGTAAGTTCCTACAGCTAGTGCTGAAACTTTCGCTCCATTCCCAACTCGTAGTTCCACTTGTCCTTGCTTCAGCCTTCTACTGTTGCTGAGTGCCTGCATATTAGTACAAATATGAGCCCCACAACCAGTATCCATGACCCATGAGGTATTATCAGAAGTAGTTGTATTAACTTCTATAACAAAAATACCTGATGAAGAAGTCTCGAAAGTCTTCTTCTTTAATTCCTTTAGACCTTCCTGGAATTTCTTGCAATCTCTTCTCCAATGCCCCAGTTCTTTGCAGAACCTGCACATGTCAGTAGGCCCAGCCTTGGACTTGGGCTTGGGCTTTGGCGTGTCTGAGTCCACGACTTGGACACCCTTGGCCTTTCCCTTATCCTTAGCAGAAGACTTCTTAAACCCCTTGCCCTTTTGTACCATAAGTACATTGGGGTCCTTGGCGGTTTTCTTCAAGTTGGGCTCTGCAGTCTTGAGCATTCCGTGAAGCTCAGGCAGTGTCTTACTCAAGCCATGCATGTTAAAGTTCAGAATGAACTGATCATAGCTTGCAGGTAAAGACTGCAGAATGATGTCGCAGGCAAGTTCCTGGCTGATTGGGCAGTCGAGTTTGTGAAGATGATCGAGATAACCCATCATCTTCAACACATGAGGACTCACTGCCGCATTCGCAGCCAACTTACAGTCCAAGAGGTTCTTAACTGTCTGGAACCTCTCGGTCCTAGCCTGCTCCTGAAAAAGCGATTTCAGGCTTGCCATGATCTCGATTGGAGACAACACACTTTCGAACTGCTTTTGCAGCTCTGGAGTCATTGTCACCAACATCAGGCAATAAACATCATTTTCATCTGACGAATGCTTTTCCCAAGCATTGTGCAGAGTCCTGGCAGCATTGGCAAGAGGCCTCTCGGGGAGGGGATCTCGAAGGACGTAATCCTTCTTCTCCTGCTTGAGGACCAGCCTCAAGTTCCTTGACCATGTCAGGAAGTTCGTTCCAGTCAGCTTCTCCTTCTCGAGAACAGACCGGATCGAGAACGTGTTTTGTGTGCTTGTAGTAGTCATATCTGAAATATATAAATAAAAAGGTTATTAGTTATATGTTCAAAATGATTAATCTCGTATTAAAGTATAATATGATTAATCATGCATTATATTCAATAACCTAAGTTAACCTCAATAGAATATAATGATTCCAAGATCCACATATAACTAAGATCAAAGTGGGCCACTGGCCGTCACCCAATCTTAGCTTATATCGGTAAGCCCTATTTCGGCTAATTATATCCGTGATATAACTCTTGGTTGTGAATCTGGGCCCGAGGCCCAATCCACCCTGATGTCTCAAGGCCCGGGACTCCCGATGGCCTAGTCAAGAAAACCGGACTATACAGTCATGTAATCATTAATGTCTGGGACTCCCAATGACATTTATGAATCACAAACCGTCTTACCCACGCAAAAGCAGACATCCTCACACTGTAAGGCCATGAATGCAATTGAATGGGCTTTGACAGCTGACATAGCCTGGACAAGACATCCAACGCTTGATATTGTTTGAGGTCCGTAGGTTTATTAAAATCATTCCCAAAATAGAAGATTACTATTTCGGGAAACTTTCTATTTATGGAAACCTACTATTTTGGAAACTTTCTAAAATTGGAAACTTTCTAAAACCGGAAACTTTCTAACTTTAGAAACTTCTTTAAAAATCCAAAACCCGCAAATTCAGAAACTTCTAATTTTGGAAACTTTCTAATTTCGAAATTTCGGAACTTTATAAATTTAAAATCGAATTTCATAATTTTATTTTATAAAATAAGTTTTAAATTTAAATCTGAAGAATGACTCAATTAATGGCCCAATTGTTTTAACTTCTTGGCCCGAGGCCCAAGAATTGGTCCATGTCCAAGACATGACCCAATTGTCCAATTAATTGACATAACCGGTCTGGTTCATTAAAATTGGTCTAACCAAATTTTAATTACTACGATGACCACAATTGTCAACCGGTTATTTACTAAACCGGAATTTCTCAATTTATTTGGTCCAACCAAATCAAATTAGAAATCCTGGTTTAGGCACTAAATCCAATAATTCTTTCGACATTGGATTTCTTGTTCCGGTTTAACCAGATTTAATAAACTTATTAATCTGTTTATTAAACCAGAACGTTGATTTTAATCAAGTTTTTTTTTTTTGAACCGAACCAGCTAACCGAACCGAACCGATTGAACCGTGAAACCCTAGCTTTCGGATCAAGCAATGATCGTCCAGCCGCAAGCCGTCAACGATCCGAGATCGAGACGATGCGCCGGACAGCCGGGACAGCTCGGGACGGTACGGGACGGGCGGGATGCTCGGGTCGAGAGGTCGGGACATCCGAGAGCGTGACGCGATCCGGACGGTCGAAACCTCACGCGATCGGGACACCATCCGGACGAGACGATCGGGACGACGCGATCGACTCGACGCGACGATCGACCGCGATCGGTAAACCGATCCGATCCGATCCATCCGTCCAGCCGCGTCCGTCCGTCCGATCCGTCCTCCTTGTGGCCGTAAAACCAACCGGCCAAGCCGGTCGATCCAATATCCGGCCGATCGCAAAACCCGAGTCATATAGCTCGGTTTTGCGATCCAATCAGTGTGTTTAGAGTTCAATTCTGAATCTTAATCGTTTTATCTTATCAGTAATTGATTCAAAAACAATTCTAATCAGATTTAACAACCTAAACAATGAATCTAAAACAAGAAACCTAAGAACCAATGGCTCTGATACCACTGTTGGAAGTTTCGGTTGATCCTGATTCAATTCTCATATTGATATCAACCTAAACATGCATTAGATCTAGGTGTTCTTATTTAGAAACATATGATCTCACCTTTTACCTGTTTGTTTGCAGCGGAATTGATGAACAGGTCAATGATCAGGGAGATACACCGAGAGATGGATCCTCCAGAGGCTCACACACGCAATCACAGGAAACTGGTTGCTAGACCACCAAGGAGAGAGGCGCAGAGAGAGAGGAGTAGCCGCGGCTGGGTTAGGGTTGTGGAGAAGGAGACTTTGGCTTTTAGTCATTAAAAGCCTTCTCCTTCCCTTTTGGGCTTTTGGGCCCAATCTGATTAAATTCCATTTAATCAGACCCATTATTCATTCTCTCTTAGTACGACAAATGCCTAGCACTTTTGTCGTACTTCTGCTAAGCCGTTCCTACATTATTTCCTGCTAGCTTAAGCGTGTGACCCATATGGGATCATACAATAAAGGCAATAAGTCCAAGACTTATAGATCATGAGCGGACTCTAGCAAGCCATCATGACCCCCAACATTGTATGACTTATGTCTGATCACTGACATACTCTTACGTTATAGAGACAGTACAGAGATTGCTGGACACAATTCCAACATCTTGGTCGTGGTACTTTCGAAAAAACTAGACCCGATTCTTCCCGGGCCATGAACACTTGGTTTTTCATGCACCGCGACTGTCCCACTGTGCATAGGATCAGTCCAGGATCAGTTTATCCTATCCCGTCATTTTTTTCACCCGTTTCCTCCACCACACCTCCTTACTGTCCATGTGAGGGGTTTTGGTCGTGGTACTTTCGAAAAAACTCGAACCGATTCTTCCCGGGCCATGAACACTTGGTTTTTCATGCACCGCGACTGTCCCACGGTGCATAGGATCAGTCCGCGATCAGTTTAACCTATCCCGTCAGTTTTTTTCACCCGTTTCCTCCACCACACCTCCTTACTGTCCATATGAGGGGTTTTGGTCGTGATACTTTCGAAAAAACTCGACCCGATTCTTCGCGGGCCATGAACACTTGGTTTTTCATGCACCACGACTGTCCCACGGTGCATAGGATCAGTCCACGATCAGTTTATCCTATCCCGTCATTTTTTCACCCGTTTCCTCCACCACACCTCCTCACTGTCCATGTGAGGGGTTTTGGTCGTGGTACTTTCGAAAAAACTCGAACCGATTCTTCCCGGGCCATGAACACTTGGTTTTTCATGCACCGCGACTGTCCCACGGTGCATAGGATCAGTCCACGATCAATTTATCCTATCCCGTCAATTTTTTTTCACCCGTTTTCTCCACCACATCTCCTTATTGTCCATATGAGGGGTCTTGGTCGTGGTACTTTCGAAAAAACTAGACCCGATTCTTCCCGGGCCAAGAACACTTGGTTTTTCATGCACCGCGACTGTCCCACGGTGCATAGGATCAGTCCAGGATCAGTTTATCCTATCCCGTCATTTTTTTCACCCGTTTCCTCCACCACACCTCCTTACTGTCCATGTGAGGGGTTTTGGTCGTGGTACTTTCGAAAAAACTCGAACCGATTCTTCCCGGGCCATGAACACTTGGTTTTTCATGCAGCGCGACTGTCCCACGGTGCATAGGATCAGTCCACGATCAATTTATCCTATCCCGTCATTTTTTTCACCCGTTGCCTCCACCACACCTCCTTATTGTCCATATGAGGGGTTTTGGTCGTGTTACTTTCAAAAAAACTCGACCCGACTCTTCCCGGGCCATAAACACTTTGTTTTTCATGCACCGCGACTGTCCCACGGTGCATAGGATCAGTCCACGATCAGTTTATCCTATCCCGTCATTTTTTTTTTCACCCGTTTCCTCCACCACACCTCCTTACTATCCATATGAGGGGTTTTGGTCGTGATACTTTCGAAAAAACTCGACCCGATTCTTCGCGGGCCATGAACACTTGGTTTTTCATGCACCACGACTGTCCCACGGTGCATAGGATCAGTCCACGATCAGTTTATCCTATCCCGTCATTTTTTCACCCGTTTCCTCCACCACACCTCCTCACTGTCCATGTGAGGGGTTTTGGTCGTGGTACTTTCGAAAAAACTCGAACCGATTCTTCCCGGGCCATGAACACTTGGTTTTTCATGCACCGCGACTGTCCCACGGTGCATAGGATCAGTCCACGATCAATTTATCCTATCCCGTCAATTTTTTTCACCCGTTTTCTCCACCACATCTCCTTATTGTCCATATGAGGGGTCTTGGTCGTGGTACTTTCGAAAAAACTAGACCCGATTCTTCCCGGGCCAAGAACACTTGGTTTTTCATGCACCGCGACTGTCCCACGGTGCATAGGATCAGTCCAGGATCAGTTTATCCTATCCCGTCATTTTTTTCACCCGTTTCCTCCACCACACCTCCTTACTGTCCATGTGAGGGGTTTTGGTCGTGGTACTTTCGAAAAAACTCGAACCGATTCTTCCCGGGCCATGAACACTTGGTTTTTCATGCAGCGCGACTGTCCCACGGTGCATAGGATCAGTCCACGATCAATTTATCCTATCCCGTCATTTTTTTCACCCGTTGCCTCCACCACACCTCCTTATTGTCCATATGAGGGGTTTTGGTCGTGTTACTTTCAAAAAAACTCGACCCGACTCTTCCCGGGCCATAAACACTTTGTTTTTCATGCACCGCGACTGTCCCACGGTGCATAGGATCAGTCCACGATCAGTTTATCCTATCCCGTCATTTTTTTTTTCACCCGTTTCCTCCACCACACCTCCTTACTATCCATATGAGGGGTTTTGGTCGTGGTACTTTCGAAAAAACTCGACCCGATTCTTCCCGGGCCATGAACACTTGGTTTTTCATGCACCGCGACTGTCCCACGGTGCATAGGTTTCAGTCCACGATCAGTTTATCCTATCCCGTCAGTTTTTTTCACCCGTTTCCTCCACCACACCTCCTTACTGTCCATATGAGGGGTTTTGGTCGTGATACTTTCGAAAAAACTCGACCCGATTCTTCGTGGGCCATGAACACTTGGTTTTTCATGCACCGCGACTGTCCCACGGTGCATAGGATCAGTCCACGATCAATTTATCCTATCCCGTCATTTTTTTCACCCGTTGCCTCCACCACACCTCCTTATTGTCCATATGAGGGGTTTTGGTCGTGTTACTTTCAAAAAAACTCGACCCGACTCTTCCCGGGTCATAAACACTTTGTTTTTCATGCACCGCGACTGTCCCACGGTGCATAGGATCAGTCCACGATCAGTTTATCCTATCCCGTCATTTTTTTTTTCACCCGTTTCCTCCACCACACCTCCTTACTATCCATATGAGGGGTTTTGGTCGTGGTACTTTCGAAAAAACTCGACCCGATTCTTCCCGGGCCATGAACACTTGGTTTTTCATGCACCGCGACTGTCCCACGGTGCATAGGTTTCAGTCCACGATGAGTTTATCCTATCCCGTCAGTTTTTTTCACCCGTTTCCTCCACCACACCTCCTTACTGTCCATATGAGGGGTTTTGGTCGTGATACTTTCGAAAAAACTCGACCCGATTCTTCGTGGGCCATGAACACTTGGTTTTTCATGCACCGCGACTGTCCCACGGTGCATAGGATCAGTCCACGATCAGTTTATCCTATCCCGTCATTTTTTCACCCGTTTCCTCCACCACACCTCCTCACTGTCCATGTGAGGGGTTTTGGTCTTGGTACTTTCGAAAAAACTCGAACCGATTCTTCCCGGGCCATGAACACTTGGTTTTTCATGCACCGCGACTGTCCCACGGTGCATAGGATCAGTCCACGATCAATTTATCCTATCCCGTCAATTTTTTTTCACCCGTTTTCTCCACCACATCTCCTTATTGTCCATATGAGGGGTCTTGGTCGTGGTACTTTCGAAAAAACTAGACCCGATTCTTCCCGGGCCATGAACACTTGGTTTTTCATGCACCGCGACTGTCCCACTGTGCATAGGATCAGTCCAGGATCAGTTTATCCTATCCCGTCATTTTTTTCACCCGTTTCCTCCACCACACCTCCTTACTGTCCATGTGAGGGGTTTTGGTCGTGGTACTTTCGAAAAAACTCGAACCGATTCTTCCCGGGCCATGAACACTTGGTTTTTCATGCACCGCGACTGTCCCACGGTGCATAGGATCAGTCCGCGATCAGTTTATCCTATCCCGTCAGTTTTTTTTCACCCGTTTCCTCCACCACACCTCCTTACTGTCCATATGAGGGGTTTTGGTCGTGGTACTTACGAAAAAACTCGACCTGATTCTTCCCGGGCCATGAACACTTGGTTTTTCATGCACCCGACTGTCTCACGGTGCATAGGATCAGTCCAGGATCAGTTTATCCTATCCCGTCATTTTTTTCACCCGTTTCCTCCACCACACCTCCTTACTGTCCATGTGAGGGGTTTTGGTCGTGGTACTTTCGAAAAAACTCGAACCGATTCTTCCCGGGCCATGAACACTTGGTTTTTCATGCAGCGCGACTGTCCCACGGTGCATAGGATCAGTCCACGATCAATTTATCCTATCCCGTCATTTTTTTCACCCGTTGCCTCCACCACACCTCCTTATTGTCCATATGAGGGGTTTTGGTCGTGTTACTTTCAAAAAAACTCGACCCGACTCTTCCCGGGCCATAAACACTTTGTTTTTCATGCACCGCGACTGTCCCACGGTACATAGGATCAGTCCACGATCAGTTTATCCTATCCCGTCATTTTTTTTTTCACCCGTTTCCTCCACCACACCTCCTTACTATCCATATGAGGGGTTTTGGTCGTGGTACTTTCGAAAAAACTCGACCCGATTCTTCCCGGGCCATGAACACTTGGTTTTTCATGCACCGCGACTGTCCCACGGTGCATAGGTTTCAGTCCACGATCAGTTTATCCTATCCCGTCAGTTTTTTTCACCCGTTTCCTCCACCACACCTCCTTACTGTCCATATGAGGGGTTTTGGTCGTGATACTTTCGAAAAAACTCGACCCGATTCTTCGTGGGCCATGAACACTTGGTTTTTCATGCACCGCGACTGTCCCACGGTGCATAGGATCAGTCCACGATCAGTTTATCCTATCCCGTCATTTTTTCACCCGTTTCCTCCACCACACCTCCTCACTGTCCATGTGAGGGGTTTTGGTCGTGGTACTTTCGAAAAAACTCGAACCGATTCTTCCCGGGCCATGAACACTTGGTTTTTCATGCACCGCGACTGTCCCACGGTGCATAGGATCAATCCACGATCAATTTATCCTATCCCGTCAATTTTTTTTCACCCGTTTTCTCCACCACATCTCCTTATTGTCCATATGAGGGGTCTTGGTCGTGGTACTTTCGAAAAAACTAGACCCGATTCTTCCCGGGCCATGAACACTTGGTTTTTCATGCACCGCGACTGTCCCACTGTGCATAGGATCAGTCCAGGATCAGTTTATCCTATCCCGTCATTTTTTTCACCCGTTTCCTCCACCACACCTCCTTACTGTCCATGTGAGGGGTTTTGGTCGTGGTACTTTCGAAAAAACTCGAACCGATTCTTCCCGGGCCATGAACACTTGGTTTTTCATGCACCGCGACTGTCCCACGGTGCATAGGATCAGTCCGCGATCAGTTTATCCTATCCCGTCAGTTTTTTTTCACCCGTTTCCTCCACCACACCTCCTTACTGTCCATATGAGGGGTTTTGGTCGTGGTACTTGTAACATCCCCGAACCGGCCTAAGGGCCATTCGGGCTGTTCATGGAACCAGAAGTCAGAACTCACGACCTAAATGGTCTATAAGAGTGTTCCATGGGCAGAGAAGGGTTAAGTTCGACAAAACGTGAGCTTAACCTAAGGAAAACCAGCTGGACGGCCAAGCTAAGCAGCTGGAGGACTGAAGGATCAGCTCAGCTCAGCTGAGCTAGAGTGTAGGAGTGTGCATCAGCTGATCAGCTAGTGTCACTAGCTGATCAAGGCCTCATCAGCGAATGGCCACCAATGGCCAAGGTGCCCATTCGCAAGCCAAATGGCCACCATTCACTTGGGCGGTTTCTTGGCGATTCGTGGCCTATAAATAAGAGGCTTGGGGTCATTTTTCGGACACTACACACACAAGGGAAGAATTCCATTATTTTCCCTAAGGCATTGGCCATCTAAAACCGAGAGAAAAGAGAGGAAGAAAGAGAGAAAGGAGCGGCGGTTCAGAAGGAAAGACCGAGCGCTTAAGGAAAGGAAGTTGGTGGTTGAGCAAGCGGTTGGGAAGTGAAACCATGGCCGGAGAAGCGGCTAAGGACCCTGGCAAGTCAACCACGACATCCAAGGTAACATCCGTAGCCACTCTAGTCACGGCCGTGGCCAAACCGCTAGGCCAAAGGCCGCTAATAGATGTTGGCCGGATTGTTTCTCCCTTCTTTTAAGTAGAACCGGTATGGGGAAATCCTGTACTTGGCCATCAAGCGATTCATGTTACCACACGACCGGCCAAAGGCCTTGGTCGTGACTGATAATCATGAACGGTTGGGCGCGGTCCAATTCATACTTGGCAAAATGAGACTTATGGTTCGGACGGCGTAACGGGCTGTCTAGGGGGACGGTTAAACCGAAACCGTGGAACCAAAGTAAGGCCGGTGTATGAACCGATCGAGAGGATCGGAGTGAAACCGCGGCCAAACCGTTAGGGATGGATTATAGTGACCGGGACATGTACCGCAATCGTCTACGGACGTATGCGGAACGCTAAGCGTGACCATGGTCCAAGCGCGAATGTAAGGATCGATCATAACCGTCCGCGGAATGATCGTATCCGTTCGTGCGAATAGTCGCAACCGTTCACGGACGGTCGGCTTACGCGATCATGGGACGGTCACGGACGGGTTACGGACTACCGCGAGATCCTTCGGATAGTCGCGCGTCAGCCGGACCATACGTACCGATACGCTTACGCGTCAACACGGTCGCGATAGCGATCCGTCAGCGCATGCGCGTACGTGCCCGAGAACTTGTGCCGACGACATACACCCCGACACGGACTTAACGGTACGATCGCACGGACGTACGCGGAACGACCTTGCGGTCGTGCGCGAAAGACCATACGGCCACGTGCGGTCCAGTCCAACGAACGTCCGGTACGGTTTGTAGCGTCCGGTTACATGGAACGTTTGAGCCACAAATACATAGATTAAGTTGCGGATTGAATGGGAATTATAAAGGGATCATATAGCATAATTGTTAGGTTATAAAACCTTAACTTAAAGAAATGTGTTTATGAATTGTTTTGGCCTTTCAGGAAACAAGGATGATCATAGGGATGATTCATCCTAGGCGCGGACAAGACCGAGACGAGTGGTGTATTTAGATAGACATTGTACTTAGGACCGAATACTAATAGCATAATGCGGATTGTTCACATTGTATTGGTACCTTTTTCGATTATTAATAAAATGTCTATTTTGCCTTATTGATCTTGCTTAGAATTGTTAAGTTGGAATGAATGGAATGACCTTATGAAATCGAATGTTCTTAAGGATTTGGCTAAGTATGAAACGATTAGGGTTGAGGTTTCCCGAAGGAACCTCAACTTAGAACGGAATAGTTTAAGGGACATCCGTCTAGGCCTATGGCCGGGATGGGGTGTTTCAAGTTGGTATCAGAGCGGAGTTATTTCCTAGGCTATGGGTTATGGGGCTACACCACTCGTCCGGGTTAGATTGTCCGTGTAGGAAATTGATAGACTTGTTTAGGACTTGAAGATTGCTTGTGTTGAATGTCTTAACTTGTTGATCTTCAGGTTGGAAAAAGCAAGTCAAAGCGTACTAAGGACAAGAGTGTGGCTGGGAACGGACAAGGATCCAAGGACCAGACCACGCCCGTCCAGCCTGGGATGACCGGTCCTGAGGTCACCCAGAAGAGCACGAGTCCCACCGATCCTAACATTCTCAACTCGACTAGGGTTAATGAACCAGATGTCGAGGCTGAGGGTAGACAGGACGAGATGGGCGAGTCCTCGTCTCACGCGGCTCGAGATGAGACCGGCCGTGAGGAGGATGAGGCTATGGGCGGCGATGGTGAGCCATTGACCGCGGTCCCGAACATCGGTCAGATGTGGACCATGCTGAAGGAGGTCATGGACCAGTTAACGACACTGAACCAGAACATCTCTTCTGGTCAGAAATCGTTTTCTGAAGGGCTTAAGGCCAAGGTCGTGGAGACCAAGGACCTTAGTGATGATGAGCCGGACGTAGTAGTGGTAGAGTCACCGGTTCCCAGAAAGAACCGTAAGGTGGACTACCTCAACGTTCTTGGCCACATCACCAAGTTGGGCACCAAACACTTCAAGGGAAGTGCAGACCCACTTGAGGCCGATGAGTGGAAGTCACGGCTTGTCCGGAACTTCCGATCTACCCGGTGTCCCGAGGACTACCGGAAGGACATTGCGGTTCACTTCCTGGAAGGGGACGCGCATAACTGGTGGCTGTCAGTGGACAGACGCACCAAGGGTCTCATTGACTCGTTTGCTGACTTTGAGGTTGAGTTCAACCGGAAGTACTTCCCAGCTGAGGCTTGGGATCGTATGGAGGGTAAGTACCTGAGCTTGACCCAAGGCCGCAAGACGGTCCGTGAGTACGAGGCAGAGTTTGATCGTCTCAGACAGTACGTGGGACGTGATGTTGAGGATGAGCCGGCTCAAGTGCGCCGTTTCCTGCGCGGCCTGCGTGTGGAACTGCGGACTCATTGCTCGGTTTGCTCCTATGACTCAGTCTCTGAGCTGGTTGAACGAGCTGCTACTGTGGAGGCCAACATGGCCGAGGAGAACCGCGTCGGTACTAAGGCACAGGACAAAGAGGCCAACCGATCCGGGAAGAACCTAAAGAGGAAATGGGATCAAGTGGGGGCTGATCGCCAATCCTCTGACCGCACGAAGTGTACCACCTGTGGCAAATATCACTTGGGGGAGTGTTGGAAAGCCGGGAAGGTATGTGCGAAGTGTGGCAGCAAAGACCACGAAGGCGCAAGCTGTCCACAGAAGGGGCAAGAAAGGGTGACAGAAAGACCATTGACATGTTTCCAATGTGGAAAGACCGGGCATTACATGCGTGATTGCCCGAAGCTGCAAGGTGATAAGCAGAAAGCGCCAGAAGGAAACCGGGGACAAGAAGGTCGCGCGGTTAAGGCCAAGGGCCAAGCCGGGACACCCCGAGTCTACAATCTGGTGAAGGACTCGGCCGAAGCCGGCTCCTACGACTCGATCACTGGTACGTCACTAAGACCTCTACTTCTTCAATTTTAAATGCATTGCATACATTGGGGAAAAGGGCGGGACACTTAGACATTTGGGGGAATGTGTAGGGACCGTTACAATAGGTGGTGTAGAGGCACTCACTCTATTTGACTCTGGGGCCACACATAGTTTTGTGAGTCCCAGAATGATTGGGAAAGGCTTGTTCCAAAAGGAACAAATGGCCGGCCAAGGCATTGTAAATGCGGCCGGTGGGCAAGTGATGCCTATGCTAGGGTTAGTAAAGGCGGTTCCCGTCTCCATTGGGGGCGTGGACATGCCAGCTGATCTAGTAGTAGTCCAACTTAAGAATCATGAAGTGATCTTAGGTATGGATTGGCTTGGACAAAACCGAGCCACCATTGAATGCCACCGAGGAAGGGTGAAGTTGGAACGGCCAGAGGGAAGGGTCGTGTTCCAAGGGGTAAGACCAACTTCGGGGAGTTTGGTCGTCTCTGCTGTCCAAGCAGAACGGATGCTGGAAAGGGGATGCGAAGCATACCTAGCCACCATCACTACTAAGGAAGTTGGGCCGGAGACAAAGGTCGAAGAGATCCCAGTGGTCAACGACTTTGAGGACGTGTTCAAGGCCCTAGAAGGCTTACCGCCTGACCGGTCTGATCCGTTCGTCATTGAGTTAGAACCAGGGACCAAGCCTCTCTCCAAAGCGCCATATAGAATGGCTCCAGCCGAGATGGCTGAGCTGAAGAAGCAGCTGGAGGAACTACTAGACAAAGGCTTTATTAGGCCAAGTAGTTCTCCATGGGGGGCGCCCGTTCTTTTCGTAAAGAAGAAGGACGGAAGCCTTCGATTGTGCATTGATTACCGAGGCATAAACCGGGTTACTGTGAAGAACAAGTACCCATTGCCTCGGATAGATGAATTGTTGGATCAATTGAAGGGTTCAACGGTGTTTTCCAAGATCGATCTGGCTTCGGGATACCATCAAATCCCGATAGCACCTGAGGACGTGAGGAAAACAGCCTTTAGGACTCGGTACGGTCACTATGAGTTTGTGGTCATGCCATTTGGTCTAACAAATGCACCAGCTGCGTTCATGAAGATGATGAACGGTGTCTTTCGGGAATGGTTGGATAAGTTCGTTATCATATTCATTGATGACATCCTTGTCTACTCCAAGAACCGAAGAGAACACGGTAAACATCTACGGATCGTGATGGAAACCCTAAGGGCGCAGAAGCTCTATGCCAAGCTCAGCAAGTGTAGCTTCTGGCAAACGAGAATAGGGTTCCTAGGACACATAGTGTCTGATGAAGGTGTCTCAGTTGATCCGGACAAGATCCGTTCAATTGAAGAGTGGCCGCGGCCGAGGAACGCAACCGAGGTTAGAAGTTTCCTCGGGCTGGCCGGTTACTATAGGCGGTTTGTCCAAGGTTTTGCAAGCATGGCTAAGGCTATGACTAAGCTGACCGGAAAGAACGTGAAGTTCGAATGGACTGAGGCCGCTGAGAAGAGTTTCAATGACTTGAAGGATATGTTTGTTGGAATTGTGTCCAGTAATCTCGGTACTGTCTCTAGAAAGTAAGAGTATGTCAAAGATCAGACATAAGTCATATAATACTGGGGATCATGATGGCTTGCTAGAGTCCGCTCATGATCTATAAGTCTTGGACTTATTGCCTTTATTATATGATCCCATATGGGTCACACGCTTAAGCTAGCAGGAAATAATGTTGGAACGGCTTAGCAGAAGTACGACAAAAGTGCTAGGCATTTGTCGTACTAAGAGAGAAGAATTAATGTCAGATTGGTGTTTTGGGCCCAAAAGCCCAAAAGGGAAAGAGAAGGCTTTTATAAACTAAAAGCCAAGTCTTTTTCCCCTAACCCTAATACCCAGCCGCGATTTTCCTCTCTCTCTGGCGCCTCCCTCCTTGTGGTCTAGCAGCCGTTTTCCTGTGATTGCGTGTGTGAGCCTTTGGAGGATTCATCCCTTGGTGTATCTCCCTGATCTCTGACCTGTTCTATTCCTTCCGCTGCAACAAACAGGTAAAAGGTGAGATCATAATGTTTCTATTACAAGAGAACCTAGATCCATGTTTAGGACTATTAATCTGATGAACTGAATCAGGATTAATCAACTAAACTATTCCTACAGTGGTATCAGAGCTATTGGTTCTTAGGATTTCTTGTTTTAGATTCATGTTTAGGTTGTTTAATCTGTTTAGAAGTGTTCTGAATCAACTACTGATAAGAAAAACACTTAAGAATCAGAATTGAACTCTAAACACATTGATTGGATCACAAAACCGAGCTATATGACTCGTGTTTTGTTGATCGGCCGACGAGTTAGATGCATGGATCGATCCATGATCGATCGCATGATCGACCGAGAGCGAGCGATCGAGTGGAACAGTTGGACCGAGCCACGATCGTCTCATGATGGTCTCGGCATCGTCCCGGACGATCGCGTGGAGAAGGGCAACCGACGATCGCATGGGTCGAGCAACAGCCGATCGCATGGACCGCCTCTCCTCTCGCCAGCATCGTCCCACGACCGTCCCGCATGACCCGAGCTCGTTCCGCCCGTCCCGATCACGCACCAAACCGTCCGGTCACGTCTCGGCCAAGCATGATGCTTGCGGCTTGGACATTCGACCGGTTAGGGTTTTGGGTGTGATGGGCCGGTTCGATTTCGGTTAGGTGGTTCGGTTTAAAAAATTGATTAAAATCAACGTTTCGGTTTAATAAACAGATTTTAATAATTTTATTAAATCTGGTTAAACCGGGATAAGAAATCCAATGTCGAAAGAAATATTGGATTTAGTGCCTAAACCAGGAATTTCTAATTTTGATTTGGTTGGACCAAATAAATTGAGAAATTCCGGTTTAGTAAATAACCGGTTGACAATTGTGGTCATCGTAGTAATTAGAACCTGGTTAGACCAGTTTTAATGAACCAGACCGGTTATGTCAAATAATTGGACAATTGGGTCATGTCTTGGACATGAACCAATTCTTGGGCCTCGGGCCAAGAAGTTAAAACAATTGGGCCAATTATTTGAGTCTTTTCTTCAGAATTAATTTAAAATTTATTTTTATAAAATTATAAAAAATCGATATTTTTTTTAAAATTAATAAGTTCTAAAATTTTGAAATTAGAAAGTTTCTTAAAATAGAAGTTTCTGAATTTGCATGTTTTGGATTTAAGGAAATTTCTATAATTAAAAGTTTCTAATTTTAGAAAGTTTCCAAAATAGTAGGTTTCCCAAAATGAAAGTTTCCAAAAATGGAAAGTTTCCCAAAATAGTAATCTTCTATTTTGGGATGAAATTTTAATAAACCTACGAACCTCAAATAATATCAAGCGTTGGATGTCTTGTCCAGGCTATGTCAGCTGTCGAAGCCCATTCAATTGTATTCATGGCCTTACAGTGTGAGGGTGTCTGCTTTTGCGTGGGTAAGCCAGTTTGTGATTCATAAATGTTATTGGGAATCCCAGACATTAATGATTACATGACTGTATAGTCTGGTTTTCTTGACTAGGCCATCGGGAGTCCCGGGCCTTGAGACATCATAGTGGATTGGGCCTCGGGCCCAGATTCACAACCAAGAGTTATATCACGGATATAATTAGCCGATATAGGGCTTACCGATATAAGCTAAGGTTGGGTGACGGCCAGTGGCCCACTTTAATCTTAGTTATATGTGGATCTTGGAATCATTATATTCTATTGAGGGTAACTTATGTTATTGAATATAATGCGTGATTAATCATATTAATTTTAATACGAGATTAATCATATTGAACATATTAACTAAAATCCTTTTATCTTATATTTCAGTTATGACTAGCACAAACAATCAAAACACTTTCTCGATCCGGTCTATCCTTGGGATGGACAAGCTGAACGGATCAAATTTCTTGACCTGGTCGCGGAACCTGAGGCTAGTTCTCAGACAGGAGAGAAAGGACTATGTCCTTGAGAGAGCTCTCCCCGTGAGGATCGGGTCCAATGCTTCTCATGCAGTATATGATGCTTGGAATAAGCATTATAATGATGCGGTAGATGTGCGTGGTCTGATATTGGCTACCATGGACTCTGACTTGCGGGAGCAATATGAGAACATGGAGTCGCCAATAGAGATGATCAGCAGCCTGAAATTGAAATTTCAGGAGCAGATAAGAGTGGAGAGATACCAGTTGGTTAAGTCTCTCACTAGCTGCAAGCTACCAAATGATAATCCGGTGAGTCCTCATGTCAGTAAAATGATAGGTTATATTGATAACCTGAGGAAACTGGATTATCCAGTTGGCCAAGAATTGGCAACTGAGATCATTCTGCAGTCACTGCCGTCAAGCTATGATA
This sequence comes from Orychophragmus violaceus, assembly GCA_030180135.1. NCBI lineage: Eukaryota > Viridiplantae > Streptophyta > Magnoliopsida > Brassicales > Brassicaceae > Orychophragmus > Orychophragmus violaceus. Next base: position 104,930,062 of record CM058230.1, on the reverse strand, counting down.
AGTTCAGAAGGAACTATATCAAGAAAGGCTTAACGAAGACGCTGATTGAACTGCATGATATGCTCAAGACGGTTGAGCCAAACGTGAAGGGTAGGTTTATGAAACCTAGTACTGACAAGGGTGAAGACAAAGTTGTCCAGATTTTGAATCATGGCAAGCGTGTGTCTTCCGAGCCCAAGTCAGATACCTCTTACGTTGGTAAGTGCTGCTACTGTAAAGAGATAGGGCATTGGAAGAGAGATTGCATAAAATTCATGGAAGACGATGAGGAGTTGAAGTTAATGTATGAGACTACTTCCTCAGGTATTCATGTTATTACTTCAAGTTCTACCTTGCAGGTATTGGATACTAGTTGTGGCACTGATATTTGTTGTAATATGCAGAGCCTAAGCAACAGTAGAACGTTGAAGGAAGGGCAAGTGGAACTGCATGTCTGGAAGGAGCTATGGATGCTGCCTCAGTCATAGGGTTTTCACTTGTAGATGCCTTCGAGGCTTGGTTTTGTATTAAGTAATTGCTACAATGTACCTGCTTTAAGCAGAGTTGTTTTTCATTTTCTTGTAAGAATTTGAACGTTTTTCATTTTGATAAAAGACAAGTTTTGTTCTTTTGATCTTAATGAAATATTAATTGTAGCACCCTATTCAAGGAATGGGTTTTATATCTTAAGCCAAAGAGTGCCTAAAAGCAACATAAATACCAAATTGGTTTAAATCTGATGAATTAAACCTGTTTTTCTTGGCATAAAAGTCTTGGTCACATAGAGTAAGTCGGATTCAGAAATCCCATAGTTATGCACTATTGGGCTCATTTGAATGGATATCTTATGAGACATGAATTCTGTTTACTGGACCAAAAGACAAATGGGCCTGTCTTAGCCGAGCTAGAGAAAGGCCCAAAGGCTTATTGGAGATTGAACATACTCATTGATGTGGTCCGATGAGCAATAATGCCAGAGAAAATTTCCTGTACTTCATTGTCTCGACTGATTAATTCAGTGAGTAAGACTGTGTTCATTTGATGAGACACAAGTCGGAATTCTTTGACATGGTCGAAAGAGTTCCAGAATGAAGTATAGGATCTGAATGACAACAGTATTAAGACTCTGGATTAAATCACGAGTGAGAATACTTAAGTCATTGATTGTGTGATCATCTTAATGAGTGTGAAATCGTTTCACAGCTCATTTCTCCTGAAAACCTGAAGGTGTTTCTGTGAGAAAGAATCAGATCTTATTAGAAATGATTAAAGATGAGTCACACGAATCTTCCATGATAATATTTTAAGAATAACGCTCTATAAATATCTAAGTTTACGCTAAAATAGTTCCACCAATATCAGTTGTAAGACACCACATAAATGTGGATTGGAATCGATCCAAATTCGTCTTTACTGAGTATTAGTAGTTGAGCTACTTCGCTGGTTGTCCCAGGGAAACCAAGGCTTGTTACTTTTACGTCCAATCTGTTTTCTAAGAAGGGAAGTTATTTTCCAAGAAGAACAGTGGGAGTAAAAGCATAACTCGAAGTTTTCAAAAGGAAACCAAGGCTCGGTACTTTTACGACCATTCTGTTTTCTAAGAAGGGAAGTTACTTTCCAAGAAGAACAGTGGGAGTAAAAGTACAACTCGAAGAAATTCGAGAAATACAGGAGGCTGCTTTACCTATTGAGGGAGAGCAGCGGAAGGATTTACAGATTTCTGTAGAATCTACACCTGTGGAGCCTGAAGTTCGCAAATATGAATGAATCAGTTACTAATCAGAGAGTGATTTCTCGTCATTAGTTGAACCTGATAATCATTGAAAGCTCGCATGATCTGATGATCATTGAAAGCGACGAATCTGCGAAATTCAAAGAAGCGAAAGTAAGCCCTGACTCCGAAAAATTACATTTTATGTAAGTTAGCTTCATCGATCCATTCATGGATGGAAGCAAACATATCGGAGTTGGAATCTTCGTTCTGTTGAAGTAGTCAAGGTTTTGACTAGAACAGGAACGAAGCGGAACTGTGTGTTTACTAATAGATTAGTGGGAGCGATATTGCATTTCTCAAAGTGTATGTCGATGACATACTGATTCTCGGATATAACGTCCCAACGCTGTAGTCTGTAAAGGACTAGCTTGGGAGTTGGTTTAATGAATGACATGGGTAAAGCCACGTAGTTTTTGGATTTTGGATCTAGAGATAGAGATCCAAAAGAGCTGATAATTGACAAAGTCCTACACGTTTTCAGCACTCCAAGAAGGGTTTTTAAGCCAATGTCACATGGCAATACGTTAAGCAAGAAGCAGTGTCCTACGATAACTGCTGAGCTTGAACGCATGGATAGGATTCATATGCGACGGCAATTGGATCTATCATGTATGCCATGACACGTACTTGTTTTGATATTGCTTTAATGTTAAGCAAAACAAGTAAAGACCAGTCAAATCCAGCAAAGAATCACTGGATTGCCGTAAAGAATATTCTAAAGTATTTGAACAATACTAAGGATAAGTTCTTTAGGTAAAGAAGAAAGTGAGGTGCTACAAGTCGATAGAGTCTGAAAGGCAAGTTTCCAACAGACAAAGATGATTTCCGGTCACAGTCCGGATATGTCTTGTGTCTGTCTGGCGGTGCACGGCACTGTTGCTGACTCCATGACTTAAACTGAATGTTTGCAGCTTTGGAAGCGGCGAAAGAGGTTGTTTGGAAAGAATAGTTCATCACTGAACTTGATGTGATTCCCAGCTTAGATGAGACTAGCTGCACATCAAAGATCCAAACACTTAGTGGAATAACCTATTCCGTAAGATAAATGACAGAGATGTTAAGTAGATCAGCAAGTTTCAACGAATGAGAACGTTGCTAATCTATTAACGAAGCCACTCCTTAAGCCTAAGCACGAGTCGCGGACTGTTGCTGTAGGATAAGTGAAATTAAGATGTAGTCTTAATTTCAGTGGGAGTTAGTAAAGGGCTTTATTTAGTTATTGATATGTTCTTGTAAAACATTTTATGATGTTTAATGAAATTATTATTTCAAGATTATTTTAACTGTGATGAAATAATCGTTCCAAAATGATATGAACCATTTTATAGGTCATCGAAGTAAATGACTTGATCTTGAGTCATCAAAGTCATTTAGCTTGGTCATAAGACCCTATATTTGATAGATGGTTTATATCATCCTGTCCCTAGTCGAAGGTTGTTGAAATTGGAACACCAACAACCGTGTGAGACTGGATTGGTACGTGACTTATGACAAAGTCTTAGTGTGTCATAGATGCGCGGCATCAAAGTCAGTACATAGGTGTATGTTGGGGAACATACGACCGGACAAGACCCGCTTATAAGAACTCTTCAGGATATTTATATCTGTGTCATAAGAGATTCTTACTACGACTATAGAGTATAGTCCTTAGACCTGAGTTCGCATGCATGTGACTGCACATGGACTGATGCACTTTGATCATTGTCTAACGCTATCGTTCTGCGATAGTTATAAGGACCTTGTTTGGGTACATTATGAAATGAGTAGTTTACAGTGATGGAACAAGACGGAATTTGTCCCTCCAATATATATGGAGTGAATATCTCTAGGCCAATCGGAGATTTGAATACTGGAAAATGCATGGCCATGCTCAAACGGACTTTCCCAAGTCGTTTGGATTGTCAGTATCAAATCAGAGTCTGATGAACAAGATTAGGCTTTATAAGGATGACACCAATCTTGCCTTATGACTAATCGAGATATTGAGACAAAAGGATTATGAATACAGAGATTCCAGTACAAGTGGGAGATTGTTGGAATTGTGTCCAGTAATCTCGGTACTGTCTCTAGAAAGTAAGAGTATGTCAAAGATCAGACATAAGTCATATAATACTGGGGATCATGATGGCTTGCTAGAGTCCGCTCATGATCTATAAGTCTTGGACTTATTGCCTTTATTATATGATCCCATATGGGTCACACGCTTAAGCTAGCAGGAAATAATGTTGGAACGGCTTAGCAGAAGTACGACAAAAGTGCTAGGCATTTGTCGTACTAAGAGAGAAGAATTAATGTCAGATTGGTGTTTTGGGCCCAAAAGCCCAAAAGGGAAAGAGAAGGCTTTTATAAACTAAAAGCCAAGTCTTTTTCCCCTAACCCTAATACCCAGCCGCGATTTTCCTCTCTCTCTGGCGCCTCCCTCCTTGTGGTCTAGCAGCCGTTTTCCTGTGATTGCGTGTGTGAGCCTTTGGAGGATTCATCCCTTGGTGTATCTCCCTGATCTCTGACCTGTTCTATTCCTTCCGCTGCAACAAACAGGTAAAAGGTGAGATCATAATGTTTCTATTACAAGAGAACCTAGATCCATGTTTAGGACTATTAATCTGATGAACTGAATCAGGATTAATCAACTAAACTATTCCTACAATGTTAACCAAGGCACCTGTCCTAACACTGCCAGTAGACAATGTACCATACGTGGTCTACACAGACGCATCCCGGAACGGGTTAGGATGCGTTCTGATGCAGGACGGGAAGGTGATAGCCTATGCCTCAAGGCAGTTGAGGAAGCACGAGGGTAACTACCCCACTCACGACCTCGAGATGGCTGCTGTGGTATTTGCACTTAAGATCTGGCGATCTTATCTCTACGGAGCCAAAGTGCAACTATTCACAGACCATAAGAGTCTGAAGTATGTGTTCACTCAACCTGACCTTAACCTAAGGCAGAGAAGGTGGATGGAACTGGTGGCGGATTACGATCTAGACATCACTTACCATCCAGGAAAGGCTAATTTGGTGGCAGATGCCTTGAGTCGGAAAAGAACTGAAGTGGCCGCAGAAAAGGATGCAGAGACCTTGATCGGATTGGTCCGGTCCTTGCACCTTAATGGCCTGACCGTGGACAATGAGCCACTAGGACTTGGAGCAGCAGATCAGGCGGATCTACTGACCAGGGTCAGGTTGGCCCAAGAGCATGATGAAGAGTTAATGAAATCGGTTAATAACAACAACACTGAGTATCAGTTCACTAACAACGGGACGGTTGTGGTGAATGGTCGAGTGTGTGTTCCCGATGTGAAAGACCTTAAGGAAGAAATCCTAAGGATGGCTCATCAGTCTAAGTTCTCTATACATCCCGGACAGACCAAGATGTACCAAGACCTCAAACGGTACTATCACTGGGTCGGGATGAAGAAGGACATTGCAGAATGGGTGTCTAAGTGCCAAACGTGTCAATTGGTCAAGATTGAACACCAAGTCCCGAGCGGCCTGATGCAAAGTCTACCCATTCCGGAATGGAAGTGGGATAACATTACAATGGACTTTGTATCTGGACTGCCGGTGACCCGGTCAAGAAGGGACACGATTTGGGTAGTGGTGGACAGACTGACCAAGTCCGCACACTTTTTAGCCATCAAGAAGACTGATGGAGTTGGTAAACTTGCTGAAAAGTACATTGATGAGATCGTAAGACTTCATGGTGTACCAGCAAGCATAGTCTCAGACCGAGATGGTCGGTTCACTTCTTATTTCTGGCAAGCTTTCCAAAAAGCCCTAGGAACGAGAGTGAACATGAGTACGGCTTATCATCCACAAACGGATGGTCAGTCTGAAAGGACCATACAAACGTTAGAAGACATGTTGAGATCGTGTGTTCTAGACTGGGGAGACTCTTGGGAAAAGTATTTGCCCTTGACCGAGTTTGCCTACAACAACAGTTACCAAGCAAGCATCGGAATGTCACCCTACGAAGCATTGTATGGGCGGCCCTGCAGGACTCCACTATGCTGGACGCAAGTGGGTGAATCTCGAGTCTTTGGGCCAGAGATAATTGAGGAAACAACAGAGCAAATCCGTTTCCTAAGAGCCAAGATGCAAGAGGCGCAAGACCGCCAAAAGAGTTACGCAGATAAAAGAAGGAAAGACATCGAATTCCAAGTTGGGGATCGAGTCTACCTTAAGATGATCACCTTCAAAGGAAGGGCAAGGGTTTCCAAACGTGGAAAACTTGATCCAAGATACTTAGGACCGTTCACGATCCTAGAACGGGTCGGGACAGTTGCTTATAAGCTAGACTTGCCCAATGAGATGGAAGCGTTCCACAACGTATTCCATGTCTCACAATTGCGCAAGTGCTTAACGGATCAGGATAAGATTATGCCCGAGATTCCCGAGGATCTAAAGGCAAATCTCACCTTGGAAACAAGGCCCTTGAGGATTCTGGATAGGTTGGAAAAAGCAACCAGAAAGAAAGTCATCCAGATGGTGAAGGTGGAATGGATCTGCAATGGGGTTAAGGAGATAACTTGGGAAACCGAGAACAGAATGAAGGCTGACTATCCAGAATGGTTTGAGGAGTTTACAACGAACGAACACCTTGGATCGGATTCAGGGACGAATCCATTTCAAGGGGGGGAGACTTGTAACATCCCCGAACCGGCCTAAGGGCCATTCGGGCTGTTCATGGAACCAGAAGTCAGAACTCACGACCTAAATGGTCTATAAGAGTGTTCCATGGGCAGAGAAGGGTTAAGTTCGACAAAACGTGAGCTTAACCTAAGGAAAACCAGCTGGACGGCCAAGCTAAGCAGCTGGAGGACTGAAGGATCAGCTCAGCTCAGCTGAGCTAGAGTGTAGGAGTGTGCATCAGCTGATCAGCTAGTGTCACTAGCTGATCAAGGCCTCATCAGCGAATGGCCACCAATGGCCAAGGTGCCCATTCGCAAGCCAAATGGCCACCATTCACTTGGGCGGTTTCTTGGCGATTCGTGGCCTATAAATAAGAGGCTTGGGGTCATTTTTCGGACACTACACACACAAGGGAAGAATTCCATTATTTTCCCTAAGGCATTGGCCATCTAAAACCGAGAGAAAAGAGAGGAAGAAAGAGAGAAAGGAGCGGCGGTTCAGAAGGAAAGACCGAGCGCTTAAGGAAAGGAAGTTGGTGGTTGAGCAAGCGGTTGGGAAGTGAAACCATGGCCGGAGAAGCGGCTAAGGACCCTGGCAAGTCAACCACGACATCCAAGGTAACATCCTTAGCCACTCTAGTCACGGCCGTGGCCAAACCGCTAGGCCAAAGGCCGCTAATAGATGTTGGCCGGATTGTTTCTCCCTTCTTTTAAGTAGAACCGGTATGGGGAAATCCTGTACTTGGCCATCAAGCGATTCATGTTACCACACGACCGGCCAAAGGCCTTGGTCGTGACTGATAATCATGAACGGTTGGGCGCGGTCCAATTCATACTTGGCAAAATGAGACTTATGGTTCGGACGGCGTAACGGGCTGTCTAGGGGGACGGTTAAACCGAAACCGTGGAACCAAAGTAAGGCCGGTGTATGAACCGATCGAGAGGATCGGAGTGAAACCGCGGCCAAACCGTTAGGGATGGATTATAGTGACCGGGACATGTACCGCAATCGTCTACGGACGTATGCGGAACGCTAAGCGTGACCATGGTCCAAGCGCGAATGTAAGGATCGATCATAACCGTCCGCGGAATGATCGTATCCGTTCGTGCGAATAGTCGCAACCGTTCACGGACGGTCGGCTTACGCGATCATGGGACGGTCACGGACGGGTTACGGACTACCGCGAGATCCTTCGGATAGTCGCGCGTCAGCCGGACCATACGTACCGATACGCTTACGCGTCAACACGGTCGCGATAGCGATCCGTCAGCGCATGCGCGTACGTGCCCGAGAACTTGTGCCGACGACATACACCCCGACACGGACTTAACGGTACGATCGCACGGACGTACGCGGAACGACCTTGCGGTCGTGCGCGAAAGACCATACGGCCACGTGCGGTCCAGTCCAACGAACGTCCGGTACGGTTTGTAGCGTCCGGTTACATGGAACGTTTGAGCCAAAAATACATAGATTAAGTTGCGGATTGAATGGGAATTATAAAGGGATCATATAGCATAATTGTTAGGTTATAAAACCTTAACTTAAAGAAATGTGTTTATGAATTGTTTTGGCCTTTCAGGAAACAAGGATGATCATAGGGATGATTCATCCTAGGCGCGGACAAGACCGAGACGAGTGGTGTATTTAGATAGACATTGTACTTAGGACCGAATACTAATAGCATAATGCGGATTGTTCACATTGTATTGGTACCTTTTTCGATTATTAATAAAATGTCTATTTTGCCTTATTGATCTTGCTTAGAATTGTTAAGTTGGAATGAATGGAATGACCTTATGAAATCGAATGTTCTTAAGGATTTGGCTAAGTATGAAACGATTAGGGTTGAGGTTTCCCGAAGGAACCTCAACTTAGAACGGAATAGTTTAAGGGACATCCGTCTAGGCCTATGGCCGGGATGGGGTGTTTCAGTACTTACGAAAAAACTCGACCTGATTCTTCCCGGGCCATGAACACTTGGTTTTTCATGCACCACGACTGTTCCACGGTGCATAGGATCAGTCCCCGATCAGTTTATCCTATCCCGTCATTTTTGTCACCCGTTTCCTCCACCACACCTCCTTACTGTCCATATGAGGGGTTTTGGTCGTGGTACTTTCGAAAAAACTCGAACCGATTCTTCCCGGGCCATCAACACTTGGTTTTTCATGCACCGCGACTGTCCCACGGTGCATAGGATCAGTCCACGATCAATTTATCCTATCCCGTCATTTTTTTCACCCGTTTCCCCCACCACACCTCCTTATTGTCCATATGAGGGGTTTTGGTCGTGGCACTTTCGAAAAAACTCGACCCGATTCTTCCCGGGCCATGAACACTTGGTTTTTCATGCACCGCGACTGTCCCACGGTGCATAGGATCAGTCCACGATCAGTTTATCCTATCCCGTCATTTTTTTCACCCGTTTCCTCCACCACACCTCCTTACTATCCATATGAGGGGTTTTGGTCGTGGTACTTTCGAAAAAACTCGACCCGATTCTTCCCGGGCCATGAACACTTGGTTTTTCATGCACCGCGACTGTCCCACGGTGCATAGGATCAGTCCAGGATCAGTTTATCCTATCCCGTCATTTTTTTCACCCGTTTCCTCCACCACACCTCCTTACTGTCCATGTGAGGGGTTTTGGTCGTGGTACTTTCGAAAAAACTCGAACCGATTCTTCCCGGGCCATGAACACTTGGTTTTTCATGCACCGCGACTGTCCCACGGTGCATAGGATCAGTCCACGATCAATTTATCCTATCCCGTCATTTTTTTCACCCGTTGCCTCCACCACACCTCCTTATTGTCCATATGAGGGGTTTTGGTCGTGTTACTTTCAAAAAAACTCGACCCGATTCTTCCCGGGCCATAAACACTTTGTTTTTCATGCACCGCGACTGTCCCACGGTGCATAGGATCAGTCCACGATCAATTTATCCTATCCCGTCATTTTTTTTTTCACCCGTTTCCTCCACCACACCTCCTTACTATCCATATGAGGGGTTTTGGTCGTGGTACTTTCGAAAAAACTCGACCCGATTCTTCCCGGGCCATGAACACTTGGTTTTTCATGCACCGCGACTGTCCCACGGTGCATAGGTTTCAGTCCACGATCAGTTTATCCTATCCCGTCAATTTGTTTTCACCCGTTTCCTCCACCACACCTCCTTACTATCCATATGAGGGGTTTTGGTCGTGGTACTTTCGAAAAAACTTGACCCGATTCTTCCTGGGCCATGAACACTTGGTTTTTCATGCACCCGACTGTCTCACGGTGCATAGGATCAGTCCAGGATCAGTTTATCCTATCCTGTCATTTTTTCACCCGTTTCCTCCACCACACCTCCTTACTGTCCATGTGAGGGGTTTTGGTCGTGGTACTTTCGAAAAAACTCGAACCGATTCTTCCCGGGCCATGAACACTTGGTTTTTCATGCACCGCGACTGTCCCACGGTGCATAGGTTCAGTCCACGATCAGTTTATCCTATCCCTTCATTTTTTCACCCGTTTCCTCCACCACACCTCCTTACTGTCCATATGAGGGGTTTTGGTCGTGATACTTTCGAAAAAACTCGACCCGATTCTTCCCGGGCCATGAACACTTGGTTTTTCATGCACCGTGAGTGTCCCACGGTGCATAGGATCAGTCCAGGATCAGTTTATCCTATCCCGTCATTTTTTTCACCCGTTTCCTCCACCACACCTCCATACTGTCCATGTGAGGGGTTTTGGTCATGGTACTTTCGAAAAAACTCGAACCGATTCTTCTCGGGCCATGAACACTTGGTTTTTCATGCACCGCGACTGTCTCACGGTGCATAGGATCAGTCCACGATCAGTTTAACCTATCCCGTCAGTTTTTTTCACCCGTTTCCTCCACCACACCTCCTTACTGTCCATATGAGGGGTTTTGGTTGTGATACTTTCGAAAAAACTCGACCCGATTCTTCGCGGGCCATGAACACTTGGTTTTTCATGCACCGCGACTGTCCCACGGTGCATAGGATCAGTCCACGATCAGTTTATCCTATCCCGTCATTTTTTCACCCGTTTCCTCCACCACACCTCCTCACTGTCCATGTGAGGGGTTTTGGTCGTGGTACTTTCGAAAAAACTCGAACCGATTCTTCCCGGGCCATGAACACTTGGTTTTTCATGCACCGCGACTGTCCCACGGTGCATAGGATCAGTCCACGATCAGTTTATCCTATCCCGTCATTTTTTTTCACCCGTTTCCTCCACCACACCTCCTTACTATCCATATGAGGGGTTTTGGTCGTGGTACTTTCGAAAAAACTCGACCCGATTCTTCCCGGGCCATGAACACTTGGTTTTTCATGCACCGCGACTGTCCCACGGTGCATAGCATCAGTCCATTATCAGTTTATCCTATCCCGTCATTTTTTTCACCCGTTTCCTCCACCACACCTCCTTACTGTCCATGTGAGGGGTTTTGGTCGTGGTACTTTCGAAAAAACTCGAACCGATTCTTCCCGGGCCATGAACACTTGGTTTTTCATGCACCGCGACTGTCCCACGGTGCATAGGATCAGTCCACGATCAATTTATCCTATCCCGTCATTTTTTTCACCCGTTGCCTCCACCACACCTCCTTATTGTCCATATGAGGGGTTTTGGTCGTGTTACTTTCAAAAAAACTCGACCCGATTCTTCCCGGGCCATAAACACTTTGTTTTTCATGCACCGCGACTGTCCCACGGTGCATAGGATCAGTACACGATCAGTTTATCCTATCCCGTCATTTTTTTTTTCACCCGTTTCCTCCACCACACCTCCTTACTATCCATATGAGGGGTTTTGGTCGTGGTACTTTCGAAAAAACTCGACCCGATTCTTCCCGGGCCATGAACACTTGGTTTTTCATGCACCGCGACTGTCCCACGGTGCATAGGTTTCAGTCCACGATCAGTTTATCCTATCCCGTCAATTTGTTTTCACCCGTTTCCTCCACCACACCTCCTTACTATCCATATGAGGGGTTTTGGTCGTGGTACTTTCGAAAAAACTTGACCCGATTCTTCCTGGGCCATGAACACTTGGTTTTTCATGCACCCGACTGTCTCACGGTGCATAGGATCAGTCCAGGATCAGTTTATCCTATCCTGTCATTTTTTCACCCGTTTCCTCCACCACACCTCCTTACTGTCCATGTAACATCCCCGAACCGGCCTAAGGGCCATTCGGGCTGTTCATGGAACCAGAAGTCAGAACTCACGATCTAAAGGATCCATAAGAGTGTTCCATGGGCAGAAGAAGGGTTAAGCTCAGCTGAACAAGAGTTTAACCTAAGGAAACCGGCTGGACGGCTGAGCTAAACAGCTGGAGAAGTGAAGTATCAGCTCAGCTAAGCTGAGCTAGAGTGTGGAAGTGTGAATCAGCTGATCAGCTAGTGTCACTAGCTGATCAAGGCCTCCATAAGCGAATGGTCACAAGTGGCCAATGTGCCCATTCGCAAGCCAAGAGCCACCCCTTCCTCTTGGGCGGTTATTGGCGATTTGTTGGCTTATAAATAAGACCCTTAGGGGCCATTTTCGGACACTACACACACAAGGGAAGAATCCCAAATATTTCTCTAAGGCATAGGCCATCTAAACCGAGAGAAAAGAGAGAAAGAAGGAGAGAAAGGAGCGGCGGTTCAGAAGGAAAGGCCGAGCGCTTAAGGAAAGGAAGTTGGCGGTTGAGCAAGCGGTTGGGAAGTGAAACCATGGCCGGTGAAGCGGCTAAGGACCCTGGCAAGTCAACCACGACATCTAAGGTAACATCCGTGACCACTCTATCCACGACCGCGGCCAAACCGCTAGGCCAAAGGCCGCTTTAGATGTTGGCCGGATTGCTCTTCTTTTCTTCTAAGTTAAACCGCTTATAGAGAGAGTCTATATGCGGAATTCAAATCGTTCATATGCTAGTCACACACGACCGGCCAAAGGCCATGGTCGTGAAGATGGTCATGTGCGGTTTGTGTACGGTCGAATCATAACGAGGCCAAATGGGTTGACGCGTCTCGGCGGTTAACGGCGCATCTTGGGGGATGTTGGCCGAGACCGTGAGACAGAAGCGTAGCCGGTCTTGACGTGAATCGGATAAGACATCCGAATGAACCGCTACCGTAACCAAGCATGGACCGTATCATGTGGGACGTATACCGTCAGTCGGGTCGAGATGATCGCGGACTGCCGTATGAACCGAAGGATCGATCGCAACCGTCCGCGGAACGATCGCATCCGTTCGTACGAACAGTCGCGTCCGTTCGCGGACGTACGGCTGATCCACGGTACATGCGCCACACGATCACGGTACTACGCGGTACATGCGTCAAGCGGACACGGTACGTCGCGGGTCGATCAAAGCATCCCTCGGACAGTACACGACCGGTCGTAAGTACGCGGACTGACCACGCGATAGCGTTCGTCGGACCGAGTCGACGACACACTCGACGGTACACGCGGATGATCGGATGGGCTCACGGGCCATACGTACGGACGTACGCGGATAACCTTCCGGTTGTGCGTGAAAGAACATACGGACGTGCCGCGGTCGGATCTAAGGACCGTCCGGGTCGTTGTGGGACTTAAGTGTTGGAACGTTTTGGAGCCTAGAATACTTAGTAATAAAAATGCGAATTGAATGGGAATTATACGGGGATCATATAGAACAAATGTTAGGTTGTTAAGCCTTAACTTAAAAATATATGTTCATGAAATGGCTTTGGTTTCAGGTAACAAGGATGGTCATGGGGATGACTCATCCTAGACGCGGACAAGACCCAAGGGACGAGTGGTGTGTATTAGATAGACATTGTACTTAGGACCAAATACTCTTAGCATAATGCGGATTGTTCACATTGTATTGGTACCTTTTGCGTTATTAATAAAATGTCTATTTGCTTTATTATTCTTGCTTGGAATGTTAGAACGGAAATGGATGAATGGAATGAATTTTGTTAAGGATTTGGCTAAGTATAAAACGTTTTAGGGTTGAGGTTGCAATAAGAACCTCAACTTAGAATGGATTAGATGATGGGACGTCCGTCTAGGCCTATGGCCGGGATGGGGTGTTTCAAGTTGGTATCAGAGCGGAGTTATTTCCTAGGCTATGGGTTATGGGGCTACACCACTCGTCCGGGTTAGATTGTCCGTGTAGGAATAGTTAGACTTGTTTAGGACTTGAAGATTGCTTGTGTTGAATGTCTTAACTTGTTGATCTTCAGGTTGGAAAAAGCAAGTCAAAGCGTACTAAGGACAAGAGTGTGGCTGGAAACGGACAAGGATCCAAGGACCAGACCACGCCTGTCCAACCTGGGATGACCGGCCCTGAGGTCACCCAGAAGAGCACGAGTCCCACCGATCCTAACATTCTCAACTCGACTAGGGTTAATGAACCAGACGTCGAGGCTGAGGGTAGACAGGACGAGATGGGCGAGTCCTCGTCTCACGCGGCTCGAGATGAGACCGGCCGTGAGGAGGATGAGGCTATGGGCGGCGATGGTGAGCCATTTACCGCGGTCCCAAACATCGGTCAGATGTGGACCATGCTGAAGGAGGTCATGGACCAGTTAACGACCCTGAACCAGAACATCTCTTCTGGTCAGAAATCGTTTTCTGAAGGGCTTAAGGCCAAGGTCGTGGAGACCAAGGACCTTAGTGATGATGAGCCGGACGTAGTAGTGGTAGAGTCACCGGTTCCCAGAAAGGACCGTAAGGTGGACTACCTCAACGTTCTTGGTCACATCACCAAGTTGGGCACCAAACACTTCAAGGGAAGTGCAGACCCACTTGAGGCCGATGAGTGGAAGTCACGGCTTGTCCGGAACTTCCGATATACCCGGTGTCCCGAGGACTACCGGAAGGACATTGCGGTTCACTTCCTGGAAGGGGACGCGCATAACTGGTGGCTGTCAGTGGACAGACGCACCAAGGGTCTCATCGACTCGTTTGCTGATTTTGAGGTTGAGTTCAACCGGAAGTACTTCCCAGCTGAGGCTTGGGATCGTATGGAGGGTAAGTACCTGAGCTTGACCCAAGGCCGCAAGACGGTCCGTGAGTACGAGGCAGAGTTTGATCGTCTCAGACAGTACGTGGGACGTGATGTCGAGGATGAGCCGGCTCAAGTGCGCCGATTCCTGCGCGGCCTGCGTGTGGAACTGCGGACTCATTGCTCGGTTTGCTCCTATGACTCAGTCTCTGAGCTGGTTGAACGAGCTGCTACTGTGGAGGCCAACATGGCCGAGGAGAACCGCGTCGGTACTAAGGCACAGGACAAAGAGGCCAACCGATCCGGGAAGAACCTAAAGAGGAAATGGGATCAAGTGGGGGCTGATCGCCAATCCTCTGACCGCACCAAATGTACCACCTGTGGCAAATATCACTTGGGGGAGTGTTGGAAAGCCAGGAAGGTATGTGCGAAGTGTGGCAGCAAAGACCACGAAGGCGCAAGCTGTCCACAGAAGGGGCAAGAAAGGGTGACAGAAAGACCATTGACATGTTTCCAATGTGGAAAGACCGGGCATTACATGCGTGATTGCCCGAAGCTGCAAGGTGATAAGCAGAAAGCGCCAGAAGGGAACCGGGGACAAGAAGGTCGCGCGGTTAGGGCCATGGGCCAAGCCGGGACACCCCGAGTCTACAATCTGGTAAAGGACTCGGCCGAAGCCGGCTCCTACGACTCGATCACTGGTACGTCACTAAGACCTCTACTTCTTCAATTTTTAAATGCATAGCATACATTGGGGAAAAGGGCGGGACACTTAGACATTTGGGGGAATGTGTAGGGACCGTTACAATAGGTGGTGTAGAGGCACTCACTCTATTTGACTCTGGGGCTACACATAGTTTTGTGAGTCCCGGAATGATTGGGAAAGGCTTGTTCCAAAAGGAACAAACGGCCGGCCAAGGCATTGTAAATGCGGCCGGTGGGCAAGTGATGCCAATGCTAGGGTTAGTGAAGGCCGTTCCCGTTTCCATTGGAGGCGTGGATATGCCAGCTGACCTAGTAGTAGTCCAACTTAAGAATCATGAAGTGATCTTAGGGATGGATTGGCTCGGGCAAAATCAAGCCACCATTGAATGCCACCGAGGAAGGGTGAAGTTGGAACGGCCAGAGGGAAGGGTCGTGTTCCAAGGAGTAAGACCAACTTCGGGGAGTTTGGTCGTCTCTGCTATCCAGGCAGAACGGATGCTGGAAAGGGGATGCGAAGCATACCTTGCCACCATCACTACTAGTGAAGTTGGGCCGGAGACAAAGGTCGAAGAGATCCCAGTGGTCAACGACTTTGAGGACGTGTTCAGGGCCCTAGAAGGCTTACCGCCTGACCGGTCGGACCCGTTCGTCATTGAGTTAGAACCAGGGACCAAGCCTCTCTCCAAGGCGCCATATAGAATGGCTCCAGCCGAGATGGCTGAGCTGAAGAAGCAGCTGGAAGAACTACTAGACAAGGGCTTTATTAGACCAAGTAGTTCTCCATGGGGGGCGCCCGTTCTATTCGTCAAGAAGAAGGACGGAAGCCTTCGGTTGTGCATTGATTACCGAGGCATCAACCGGGTTACTGTGAAGAACAGGTACCCATTGCCTCGGATAGATGAATTGTTGGATCAATTAAAGGGTTCAACGGTGTTTTCCAAGATCGATCTGGCTTCGGGATACCATCAATCCCGATAGCACCTGAGGACGTGAGGAAAACAGCCTTTAGAACTCGGTATGGTCACTATGAGTTTGTGGTCATGCCATTTGGCCTAACAAATGCACCAGCTGCGTTCATGAAGATGATGAACGGTGTCTTCCGGGAATGGTTGGATAAGTTCGTTATCATATTCATTGATGACATCCTTGTCTACTCCAAGAACCGAAGAGAACACGGTAAACATCTAAGGATCGTGATGGAAACCCTAAGGGCGCAGAAGCTCTATGCCAAGCTCAGCAAGTGTAGCTTTTGGCAGACGAGGATAGGGTTCCTAGGACACATAGTGTCTGATGAAGGTGTCTCAGTTGATCCGGATAAGATCCGTTCAATTGAAGAGTGGCCGCGGCCAAGGAACGCGACTGAGGTCAGAAGTTTCTTAGGGCTGGCCGGTTACTATAGGCGCTTTGTCCAAGGTTTTGCAAGCATGGCCAAGGCCATGACTAAGCTGACCGGAAAGAACGTGAAGTTCGAATGGACCGAGGCCGCAGAGAAGAGCTTCAATGACTTGAAGGATATGCTGACCAAAGCACCTGTCCTAACACTGCCAGTAGATAACGTACCTTACGTGGTCTACACAGACGCATCCCGGAACGGGTTAGGATGCGTTCTGATGCAGGACGGGAAGGTGATAGCCTATGCCTCAAGGCAGTTGAGGAAACACGAGGGTAACTACCCCACTCACGATCTCGAGATGGCCGCTGTGGTATTTGCACTTAAGATCTGGCGATCTTATCTCTACGGAGCCAAAGTGCAACTATTCACCGACCATAAGAGTCTGAAGTATGTGTTCACTCAGCCCGACCTTAACCTGAGGCAAAGAAGGTGGATGGAATTGGTGGCAGATTACGATCTAGACATCACTTACCATCCAGGAAAGGCCAACTTGGTGGCAGATGCTTTAAGTCGGAAAAGGACTGAAGTGGCCGCAGAAAAGGATGCAGAGACCTTGATCGGATTGGTCCGGTCCTTGCACCTTAATGCCCTGACCGTGGACAATGAGCCACTGGGACTTGGCGCAGCAGATCAGGCGGATCTGCTGACAAGGGTCAGGTTGGCCCAAGAGCATGATGTAGAGTTGATGAAATCGGTTAATAACAACAACACTGAGTATCAGTTCACTAACAACGGGACGGTTGTGGTGAATGGTCGAGTGTGTGTTCCCGATGTGAAAGGCCTTAAGGAAGAAATCCTAAGGATGGCTCATCAGTCTAAGTTCTCTATACATCCCGGACAGACCAAGATATACCAAGACCTCAAACGGTACTATCACTGGGTCGGGATGAAAAGGGACATTGCTGCATGGGTGTCTAAGTGCCAAACGTGTCAATTGGTCAAGATTGAACACCAAGTCCCGAGCGGCCTGATGCAAAGTTTACCCATTCCGGAATGGAAGTGGGACAACATCACCATGGACTTTGTATCTGGACTGCCGGTGACCCGGTCAAGAAGGGACACGATTTGGGTAGTGGTGGACAGACTGACCAAGTCCGCACACTTCTTAGCCATCAAGAAGACTGATGGAGTTGGTAAACTTGCTGAAAAGTACATTGATGAGATCGTAAGACTTCATGGTGTACCAGCAAGCATAGTCTCAGACCGAGATGGTCGGTTCACTTCTTATTTCTGGCAAGCTTTCCAAAAAGCCCTAGGAACGAGAGTGAACATGAGTACGGCTTATCATCCACAAACGGATGGTCAGTCTGAAAGGACCATACAAACGTTAGAAGACATGTTGAGATCATGTGTTCTAGACTGGGGAGACTCTTGGGAAAAGTATTTGCCCTTGACCGAGTTCGCTTATAACAACAGTTACCAAGCAAGCATCGGAATGTCCCCCTACGAAGCGTTGTATGGGCGGCCCTGCAGGACTCCACTATGCTGGACGCAAGTGGGTGAATCTCGAGTCCTTGGGCCAGAGATAATTGAGGAAACAACAGAGCAAATCCGTTTCCTAAGAGCCAAGATGCAAGAGGCGCAAGACCGCCAAAAGAGTTACGCAGATAAAAGAAGGAAAGACATCGAATTCCAAGTTGGGGATCGAGTCTACCTTAAAATGATCACCTTCAAAGGAAGGGCAAGGGTTTCCAAACGTGGGAAACTTGATCCAAGATACTTAGGACCGTTCACGATCCTAGAACGGGTCGGGACCGTGGCCTATAAGCTAGACTTGCCTAATGAGATGGAAGCGTTCCACAACGTGTTCCATGTCTCACAATTGCGCAAGTGCTTATCGGATCAGGATAAGATTATGCCCGAGATCCCCGAGGATCTAAAGGCAAATCTCACCTTGGAAACAAGACCCTTGAGGATTCTGGATAGGTTGGAAAAAGCAACCAGAAAGAAGGTCATCCAGATGGTGAAGGTGGAATGGATCTGCAATGGAGTTAAGGAGATAACTTGGGAAACCGAGAACAGAATGAAGGCTGACTATCCAGAGTGGTTTGAGGAGTTTACAAGGAACGAACACCTTGGATCGGATTCAGGGACGAATCCATTTCAAGGGGGGGAGACTTGTAACATCCCCGAACCGGCCTAAGGGCCATTCGGGCTGTTCATGGAACCAGAAGTCAGAACTCACGATCTAAAGGATCCATAAGAGTGTTCCATGGGCAGAAGAAGGGTTAAGCTCAGCTGAACAAGAGTTTAACCTAAGGAAACCGGCTGGACGGCTGAGCTAAACAGCTGGAGAAGTGAAGTATCAGCTCAGCTAAGCTGAGCTAGAGTGTGGAAGTGTGAATCAGCTGATCAGCTAGTGTCACTAGCTGATCAAGGCCTCCATAAGCGAATGGTCACAAGTGGCCAATGTGCCCATTCGCAAGCCAAGAGCCACCCCTTCCTCTTGGGCGGTTATTGGCGATTTGTTGGCTTATAAATAAGACCCTTAGGGGCCATTTTCGGACACTACACACACAAGGGAAGAATCCCAAATATTTCTCTAAGGCATAGGCCATCTAAACCGAGAGAAAAGAGAGAAAGAAGGAGAGAAAGGAGCGGCGGTTCAGAAGGAAAGGCCGAGCGCTTAAGGAAAGGAAGTTGGCGGTTGAGCAAGCGGTTGGGAAGTGAAACCATGGCCGGTGAAGCGGCTAAGGACCCTGGCAAGTCAACCACGACATCTAAGGTAACATCCGTGACCACTCTATCCACGGCCGCGGCCAAACCGCTAGGCCAAAGGCCGCTTTAGATGTTGGCCGGATTGCTCTTCTTTTCTTCTAAGTTAAACCGCTTATAGAGAGAGTCTATATGCGGAATTCAAATCGTTCATATGCTAGTCACACACGACCGGCCAAAGGCCATGGTCGTGAAGATGGTCATGTGCGGTTTGTGTACGGTCGAATCATAACGAGGCCAAATGGGTTGACGCGTCTCGGCGGTTAACGGCGCATCTTGGGGGATGTTGGCCGAGACCGTGAGACAGAAGCGTAGCCGGTCTTGACGTGAATCGGATAAGACATCCGAATGAACCGCTACCGTAACCAAGCATGGACCGTATCATGTGGGACGTATACCGTCAGTCGGGTCGAGATGATCGCGGACTGCCGTATGAACCGAAGGATCGATCGCAACCGTCCGCGGAACGATCGCATCCGTTCGTACGAACAGTCGCGTCCGTTCGCGGACGTACGGCTGATCCACGGTACATGCGCCACACGATCACGGTACTACGCGGTACATGCGTCAAGCGGACACGGTACGTCGCGGGTCGATCAAAGCATCCCTCGGACAGTACACGACCGGTCGTAAGTACGCGGACTGACCACGCGATAGCGTTCGTCGGACCGAGTCGACGACACACTCGACGGTACACGCGGATGATCGGATGGGCTCACGGGCCATACGTACGGACGTACGCGGATAACCTTCCGGTTGTGCGTGAAAGAACATACGGACGTGCCGCGGTCGGATCTAAGGACCGTCCGGGTCGTTGTGGGACTTAAGTGTTGGAACGTTTTGGAGCCTAGAATACTTAGTAATAAAAATGCGAATTGAATGGGAATTATACGGGGATCATATAGAACAAATGTTAGGTTGTTAAGCCTTAACTTAAAAATATATGTTCAAGAAATGGCTTTGGTTTCAGGTAACAAGGATGGTCATGGGGATGACTCATCCTAGACGCGGACAAGACCCAAGGGACGAGTGGTGTGTATTAGATAGACATTGTACTTAGGACCAAATACTCTTAGCATAATGCGGATTGTTCACATTGTATTGGTACCTTTTGCGTTATTAATAAAATGTCTATTTGCTTTATTATTCTTGCTTGGAATGTTAGAACGGAAATGGATGAATGGAATGAATTTTGTTAAGGATTTGGCTAAGTATAAAACGTTTTAGGGTTGAGGTTGCAATAAGAACCTCAACTTAGAATGGATTAGATGATGGGACGTCCGTCTAGGCCTATGGCCGGGATGGGGTGTTTCAGTCCATGTGAGGGGTTTTGGTCGTGGTACTTTCGAAAAAACTCGAACCGATTCTTCCCGGGCCATAAACACTTGGTTTTTCATGCACCGCGACTGTCCCACGGTGCATAGGTTCAGTCCACGATCAGTTTATCCTATCCCTTCATTTTTTCACCCGTTTCCTCCACCACACCTCCTTACTGTCCATATGAGGGGTTTTGGTCGTGATACTTTCGAAAAAACTCGACCCGATGCTTCCCGGGCCATGAACACTTGGTTTTTCATGCACCGTGAGTGTCCCACGGTGCATAGGATCAGTCCAGGATCAGTTTATCCTATCCCGTCATTTTTTTCACCCGTTTCCTCCACCACACCTCCATACTGTCCATGTGAGGGGTTTTGGTCATGGTACTTTCGAAAAAACTCGAACCGATTCTTCCCGGGCCATGAACACTTGGTTTTTCATGCACCGCGACTGTCCCACGGTGCATAGGATCAGTCCACGATCAGTTTAACCTATCCCGTCAGTTTTTTTCACCCGTTTCCTCCACCACACCTCCTTACTGTCCATATGAGGGGTTTTGGTCGTGGTACTTACGAAAAAACTCGACCTGATTCTTCCCGGGCCATGAACACTTGGTTTTTCATGCACCACGACTGTTCCACGGTGCATAGGATCAGTCCCCGATCAGTTTATCCTATCCCGTCATTTTTGTCACCCGTTTCCTCCACCACACCTCCTTACTGTCCATATGAGGGGTTTTGGTCGTGGTACTTTCGAAAAAACTCGAACCGATTCTTCTCGGGCCATGAACACATGGTTTTTCATGCACCGCGACTGTCCCACGGTGCATAGGATCAGTCCACGATCAATTTATCCTATCCCGTCATTTTTTTCACCCGTTTCCTCCACCACACCTCCTTATTGTCCATATGAGGGGTTTTGGTCGTGGCACTTTCGAAAAAACTCGACCCGATTCTTCCCGGGCCATGAACACTTGGTTTTTCATGCACCGCGACTGTCCCACGGTGCATAGGATCAGTCCACGATCAGTTTATCCTATCCCGTCATTTTTTTTCACCCGTTTCCTCCACCACACCTCCTTACTATCCATATGAGGGGTTTTGGTCGTGGTACTTTCGAAAAAACTCGACCCGATTCTTCCCGGGCCATGAACACTTGGTTTTTCATGCACCGCGACTGTCCCACGGTGCATAGGATCAGTCCAGGATCAGTTTATCCTATCCCGTCATTTTTTTCACCCGTTTCCTCCACCACACCTCCTTACTGTCCATGTGAGGGGTTTTGGTCGTGGTACTTTCGAAAAAACTCGAACCGATTCTTCCCGGGCCATGAACACTTGGTTTTTCATGCACCGCGACTGTCCCACGGTGCATAGGATCAGTCCACGATCAATTTATCCTATCCCGTCATTTTTTTCACCCGTTGCCTCCACCACACCTCCTTATTGTCCATATGAGGGGTTTTGGTCGTGTTACTTTCAAAAAAACTCGACCCGATTCTTCCCGGGCCATAAACACTTTGTTTTTCATGCACCGCGACTGTCCCACGGTGCATAGGATCAGTCCACGATCAGTTTATCCTATCCCGTCATTTTTTTTTTCACCCGTTTCCTCCACCACACCTCCTTACTATCCATATGAGGGGTTTTGGTCGTGGTACTTTCGAAAAAACTCGACCCGATTCTTCCCGGGCCATGAACACTTGGTTTTTCATGCACCGCGACTGTCCCACGGTGCATAGGTTTCAGTCCACGATCAGTTTATCCTATCCCGTCAATTTGTTTTCACCCGTTTCCTCCACCACACCTCCTTACTATCCATATGAGGGGTTTTGGTCGTGGTACTTTCGAAAAAACTTGACCCGATTCTTCCTGGGCCATGAACACTTGGTTTTTCATGCACCCGACTGTCTCACGGTGCATAGGATCAGTCCAGGATCAGTTTATCCTATCCTGTCATTTTTTCACCCGTTTCCTCCACCACACCTCCTTACTGTCCATGTGAGGGGTTTTGGTCGTGGTACTTTCGAAAAAACTCGAACCGATTCTTCCCGGGCCATGAACACTTGGTTTTTCATGCACCGCGACTGTCCCACGGTGCATAGGTTCAGTCCATGATCAGTTTATCCTATCCCTTCATTTTTTCACCCGTTTCCTCCACCACACCTCCTTACTGTCCATATGAGGGGTTTTGGTCGTGATACTTTCGAAAAAACTCGACCCGATTCTTCCCGGGCCATGAACACTTGGTTTTTCATGCACCGTGAGTGTCCCACGGTGCATAGGATCAGTCCAGGATCAGTTTATCCTATCCCGTCATTTTTTTCACCCGTTTCCTCCACCACACCTCCATACTGTCCATGTGAGGGGTTTTGGTCATGGTACTTTCGAAAAAACTCGAACCGATTCTTCCCGGGCCATGAACACTTGGTTTTTCATGCACCGCGACTGTCCCACGGTGCATAGGATCAGTCCACGATCAGTTTAACCTATCCCGTCAGTTTTTTTCACCCGTTTCCTCCACCACACCTCCTTACTGTCCATATGAGGGGTTTTGGTCGTGATACTTTCGAAAAAACTCGACCCGATTCTTCGCGGGCCATGAACACTTGGTTTTTCATGCACCGCGACTGTCCCACGGTGCATAGGATCAGTCCACGATCAGTTTATCCTATCCCGTCATTTTTTCACCCGTTTCCTCCACCACACCTCCTCACTGTCCATGTGAGGGGTTTTGTGAAACACCCCGACCCGGCCTTCCTAGGCCGCGGTCGATGCGTCCCATCGGTCAGGCCAAACCCAGGCCTGGACCTCCCGAAATTCCGTCCTATTTAAAATTTTCTTTACGATTAAGTATTCCTCGGATCTCTTATTGACTTCTAGTCTTTGATCCTTCATACTTAATCAATAGGCAGCGGAAATTCTACTTAACCATTTCAATCGTTCTTCTAAAGAACGATCTGTCCAAGAACCTCTTATAACCTTACTTAGTTTTCTCAAAAACTCTTTCGAGGTTCCCATTCCAACTATCCAATTAACCAACCTAAGTCTTTAACTTAGATCCTTTCACTCTCCTATTCGGCTCTAACCATTCTTTAGAACAATAGAAGAGTTTTCGAAACGTGTACCTTAACCCTTGGTGAATCCGGTGTGAAGCTAGCTCGACGTTCAGCTCAGCTCCTTTATTCATCCAGCTCAGCTCCTTTAACATACCTCCCTTGTACATAGTCATTCAACCAACCATCCCCACATGACTAAGCACAAGAGAGGTCTTCCAATTCCTTCCTTTGACCACCATTTGAACTCGCTCGTTTCTTTACTCGATTCCCGTTATCATTCACCGTCTTGTCTTAACCACGTTTGTTTCCTGCATTTTGACTCTCAGACCGATCCAAGTCCTTAGGTACGATCACTTCACCGATCGCCCTCAATATCGCCGAGTCCTAGTGTTCAGATCATGGTTGGACTGATTGACTATCATTTCCGCGGATGGCCTGATCCGCGGTTTATACCGTCGGCCGCGACCCAGTTCCTCCGACTGTTCCATCGCTCCGCACGCGTTTCTACCACGCAATCATCCCGACTCTATCCGCGGTCCAACCCGATGTCATCCCGCTATCTCGATCTTGACCGTGGATGATCTTCCCGATCGATCCAACGGCTTATTGAACAAGAATCCGTCAAGTCTACCAAACCCGTCAATTGCCATGACTTTACGCGATCGCTCGGTCGTACCGAGTGGTTCTCGGTCGTACCGTGATCGTCAGTCCATCAGCGCAATGGCTTGACGCAACGAGGATGTGGCAGCATCGCCAAGCGTACTCGGCAACACTCGCGTTTCCTGTTCGTCAGGCCATCCGCGTCCTGCCGCGATCGCTGTCCAACCGGACTGACCGCATGTTCGGATCGTTGACGATCTCTGAACCGTTGCGTCAATCCGCGAAGAGACGCGACTGTTCGTGTATGGCGTGACGATCAGCCAACAGACGCGACCATCCAGAGATGATCCGCGACCATCCTTACGACTGTACCGTCCAACCCGTGTACCACGAACCCGTCTGCGATCAACCGACAGCGGTTTACGTCATACCGCGAGTAGACGCAACCTTTCACGAAGAGTCACGACCGTCTGGGAACAGTCGCGACCATCCGCTTGGATCGTGATCAGTGTGCCGCGACCATCCTGCCGCGGTCATCCTGTCGCGATCGTTCCACCGCAATCAGTCCGACGCGATCCCTCTGCCGCGATCAGACTGCCACGAACGTCCAGTCGCGATAACTCTGTCGCGATCGCTCTGCCGCGATCGTACGGCCGCGACCGTCGTCCATACCGAACCGAACGCTCGTCCTGATCGTTCCCGATCCTCGACAGTGCGTCAGTCCACGCATGGACGCGTCCGTTCGCAAACAGGCACGACGTCCGGTCCATAGGCGTGATTATTCTGGAAATAACCGCGTCTGTCTTACGACCGTACGGCCCAACCTGTTGCCTCACGAACCTGCCTGCGATGACCCGCCATCCACGATCGTCCGGTCGTCCAGACTGTACGTTCACTCGGACCGCACGCGATCCTTGGAGTGTGCGTTAAGCGTGAACTGACGCGACCGTGGCGTACAGGCGCGATGATCAGCCCGAACGGTTGCGACCATCCGAAGATGAACCGCGACAGCCCTTTTGGCCGAATGATCATCCGTCTGTGCCGCGACTTTGTCTCCGACCACAAGCCATCCAGAACATTGTCCGCTTCTCGCCAAGTACGTCCGCGTGCGATCAGACTACGTCGGCCCACATCCATCCGGACGTGCCGTACTGTAGCGCATGATCCACCGGTTTGTCACACTTGGTCGGCAGTTGATCTGCGCATCTAATCCGTCCGACCGCGCCTAATCACGATCATGGCCCATGGCCGATCGTGATCGTTTGGGAAAACTCGCCGAATCTTAAGCCAACTTATGGCCTAACATCCCGTCTACTTCCAGAAAAGAGATGAAGAGAATAGCGTCCGCGTCAGCCCGTTTGATCCAACCGTCGGCCGAGCGGTTCACCGCGGCCGCGGTTGATCCTTCAGGCCGATCACGCGCTTGGATGCGGTTGTGGCCTTGCCGTGAGTGCTTGATGCATTTCCGGCCCTCTAAACCCTTTTCCCTCACGGTTAACCACCACCAAATCCGATCTTCCATTCGCCGGCCTTCTCACTAGAATCCGGTCTCTCTCTCTCTCTCTAGATCTCTCGCAATTTCAGGCTTGTGCCTTTGGGAGAGTTTCTGGACGTTTTTTTCCCCTTGCTGGGCGTGCGCAATTTGGCCAAGGAATGGCCTATTTATAGGCTTCCTTGGCGCCAACTTCCCCCAAGTGAATGGTCATGAGTTGTTGGCCGAAAGGTCACAACTTCTCTTGGTGACCATTCGCTGGTAACCGCTTGGTCAGCTAGTGTCACTAGTGACCAGCTGACCCAACACTTGAACACTCAAGCTAGCTGGGTTGAGCTGGCTGCCAGCTGGCCTAGCTGACCAGCTGGACTGTTCAGCTCGTTTCAGCTGAACACTCTTGGTTCAGCTCGGCTAAGCTCATTTCTCACCGAACTTAGCTCTTTTTAGGTTATGGAACACTTCATTGATCTCTTTTTTTTTTTTGATCACGTGTTCGGTCTTATGGTTCCATAACAGCCCAAACGATTAGGGTGGGTTTTGTATCCCGGTTTGGGGATGTTACAAGTTCTACCCCCCTTAAACAGGATTCGTCCCCGAATCCGACTTAAGGTGTTCACCCCGTTCAAACTTTATGAACCATTGGAGACCTACTAACATCTCGAAGTGTTAACAGAACATAACCGTTCTATGCTCTCTCTATTCGGCCTAAGTCCATTTATGGCCGTTTTCGCCAGAGCCATTCATCTCGGGTCGAGTCGCGTATGACCGGACCTTTCCATTCTGTTCCCGTGCATGGACCGTCCGTGCCCAGCTTGCCGATCTTCGGTCAACCGCCCCAACGGCCGCCGTTCGATTGCGCTTAGCTGTCCGAACTTCCCTTGTCCATGATTCACGGTTCATTCCGCGCTTAATTCGATTTATGGCTCACGGTCTTGACCTTGGTCGATCAACAATCGAACCTTGGACTAAGCCGTCGAGAGATCCATATACTTACCATGACCTCGGTCCGTCAAGACTTAATCACTCCCCGGATTTTGTCTTGCCTTAGACTTAGTCAATCCTGATCACAACCCTTACGGTTTGACCCGAAACTTGATCTCCGCCCTCTAAGGACTTGATCATAGTACCCCGTGAAACTTGACCTCCGCCCTCCAAGGACTTGATCTTAGTTCCACGATCCACAACGGTCCCTACACATTCCCAGAATGCATATAAGCCCCGCTTTATTCCCCAATATGCCCTGCAGTAATTTGAGAAATTAGGGTTCGAGTGACAGACCAATGATCACCTCGAAGGAGACGGCCATGCCTGAATCCTCCACGAGCTCATGGACTTGAGGTTTTCACCAGTTGACCCTTGGCCGTAGCCGCGCAGTCACCCTGACCCCAATCCACTTTCGGAGCCCCCCGACCGTCCGTCCCGGCCATTCCGACAGTCCTAAACAACATGTCTAGGCTGCCCACGACGGAAACATGACCTTGGTTTTACAGTCACCTTTTTCGAAACCCAGCCTGTGGACAGCTCGCGACCCCAGGTCCTTGCTTCCACCTTCACGCAGGCCCTCCCCTTTTTCCCAACATCTTACGGAGTGTTGTCATCCACCGGAGGTGCATTCTGCGCGGTCCGAGGAATGGTTATCAACCCCTTGGTCCCATTTCCTCATCAGGTCCTTCCCGGTTAGGCAAACCACTTCCCGTAATTGTGCCCTCCGGTTCACCCCAGGTCCCTCCCGGTTCGGCCAACCACCTTCCCGTGGTTGTGCCTTCCGGTTCACCCCGACACCGTCTTGCGACCTTGGTCCAAGACTAAGTGCCAACCGCGTCCCAACCGTTCTTGGGTCTACGACCCAGTCGCGACCCGCGGTCGTACGCATTCATCCGTGCGGTTTACGCGAACGGACACGACTGTTCCCGCGAACAGGTACGATGGTCCGCACATAGCTACCATCATCCCGCGCTTGCGGTGAACGGCCTACGACGCATTATCCTGACCCGATGGTGCTGACTAGCGGTCTGGCCGCGATCAACTCGGTTTTCACTTAACCGCTTCACGCTTGGGCTCTTGCCATGTGCGGTTCATGATCCGGCCAACATCTCCAAGATGCGCCGTCCGACCATCCGCTTCCACGGCACTGGCCGTATGCGGTTCCATGACCCGGCCAACGTCTCCAAGACGTGCCGTCCGATGATCCACATACTTCAGGCTCATTGCTCCCTTAGCGTGGCTGATCCGCCCAACCACTTACAGTCTATTCACAATCAAGGTCGAGACTAAGTGCGTCCTTGGTGCACTTGCCTTAGCAAGTCACCAGTCATGAGAGCATCGTCCTAGGAAATAACTCCGCTCTGATACCAACTTGAAACACCCCGACCCGGCCTTCCTAGGCCGCGGTCGATGCGTCCCATCGGTCAGGCCAAACCCAGGCCTGGACCTCCCGAAATTCCGTCCTATTTAAAATTTTCTTTACGATTAAGTATTCCTCGGATCTCTTATTGACTTCTAGTCTTTGATCCTTCATACTTAATCAATAGGCAGCGGAAATTCTACTTAACCATTTCAATCGTTCTTCTAAAGAACGATCCGTCCAAGAACCTCTTATAACCTTACTTAGTTTTCTCAAAAACTCTTTCGAGGTTCCCATTCCAACTATCCAATTAACCAACCTAAGTCTTTAACTTAGATCCTTTCACTCTCCTATTCGGCTCTAACCATTCTTTAGAACAATAGAAGAGTTTTCGAAACGTGTACCTTAACCCTTGGTGAATCCGGTGTGAAGCTAGCTCGACGTTCAGCTCAGCTCCTTTATTCATCCAGCTCAGCTCCTTTAACATACCTCCCTTGTACATAGTCATTCAACCAACCATCCCCACATGACTAAGCACAAGAGAGGTCTTCCAATTCCTTCCTTTGACCACCATTTGAACTCGCTCGTTTCTTTACTCGATTCCCGTTATCATTCACCGTCTTGTCTTAACCACGTTTGTTTCCTGCATTTTGACTCTCAGACCGATCCAAGTCCTTAGGTACGATCACTTCACCGATCGCCCTCAATATCGCCGAGTCCTAGTGTTCAGATCATGGTTGGACTGATTGACTATCATTTCCGCGGATGGCCTGATCCGCGGTTTATACCGTCGGCCGCGACCCAGTTCCTCCGACTGTTCCATCGCTCCGCACGCGTTTCTACCACGCAATCATCCCGACTCTATCCGCGGTCCAACCCGATGTCATCCCGCTATCTCGATCTTGACCGTGGATGATCTTCCCGATCGATCCAACGGCTTATTGAACAAGAATCCGTCAAGTCTACCAAACCCGTCAATTGCCATGACTTTACGCGATCGCTCGGTCGTACCGAGTGGTTCTCGGTCGTACCGTGATCGTCAGTCCATCAGCGCAATGGCTTGACGCAACGAGGATGTGGCAGCATCGCCAAGCGTACTCGGCAACACTCGCGTTTCCTGTTCGTCAGGCCATCCGCGTCCTGCCGCGATCGCTGTCCAACCGGACTGACCGCATGTTCGGATCGTTGACGATCTCTGAACCGTTGCGTCAATCCGCGAAGAGACGCGACTGTTCGTGTATGGCGTGACGATCAGCCAACAGACGCGACCATCCAGAGATGATCCGCGACCATCCTTACGACTGTACCGTCCAACCCGTGTACCACGAACCCGTCTGCGATCAACCGACAGCGGTTTACGTCATACCGCGAGTAGACGCAACCTTTCACGAAGAGTCACGACCGTCTGGGAACAGTCGCGACCATCCGCTTGGATCGTGATCAGTGTGCCGCGACCATCCTGCCGCGGTCATCCTGTCGCGATCGTTCCACCGCAATCAGTCCGACGCGATCCCTCTGCCGCGATCAGACTGCCACGAACGTCCAGTCGCGATAACTCTGTCGCGATCGCTCTGCCGCGATCGTACGGCCGCGACCGTCGTCCATACCGAACCGAACGCTCGTCCTGATCGTTCCCGATCCTCGACAGTGCGTCAGTCCACGCATGGACGCGTCCGTTCGCAAACAGGCACGACGTCCGGTCCATAGGCGTGATTATTCTGGAAATAACCGCGTCTGTCTTACGACCGTACGGCCCAACCTGTTGCCTCACGAACCTGCCTGCGATGACCCGCCATCCACGATCGTCCGGTCGTCCAGACTGTACGTTCACTCGGACCGCACGCGATCCTTGGAGTGTGCGTTAAGCGTGAACTGACGCGACCGTGGCGTACAGGCGCGATGATCAGCCCGAACGGTTGCGACCATCCGAAGATGAACCGCGACAGCCCTTTTGGCCGAATGATCATCCGTCTGTGCCGCGACTTTGTCTCCGACCACAAGCCATCCAGAACATTGTCCGCTTCTCGCCAAGTACGTCCGCGTGCGATCAGACTACGTCGGCCCACATCCATCCGGACGTGCCGTACTGTAGCGCATGATCCACCGGTTTGTCACACTTGGTCGGCAGTTGATCCGCGCATCTAATCCGTCCAACCGCGCCTAATCACGATCATGGCCCATGGCCGATCGTGATCGTTTGGGAAAACTCGCCGAATCTTAAGCCAACTTATGGCCTAACATCCCGTCTACTTCCAGAAAAGAGATGAAGAGAATAGCGTCCGCGTCAGCCCGTTTGATCCAACCGTCGGCCGAGCGGTTCACCGCGGCCGCGGTTGATCCTTCAGGCCGATCACGCGCTTGGATGCGGTTGTGGCCTTGCCGTGAGTGCTTGATGCATTTCCGGCCCTCTAAACCCTTTTCCCTCACGGTTAACCACCACCAAATCCGATCTTCCATTCGCCGGCCTTCTCACTAGAATCCGGTCTCTCTCTCTCTCTCTAGATCTCTCGCAATTTCAGGCTTGTGCCTTTGGGAGAGTTTCTGGACGTTTTTTTCCCCTTGCTGGGCGTGCGCAATTTGGCCAAGGAATGGCCTATTTATAGGCTTCCTTGGCGCCAACTTCCCCCAAGTGAATGGTCATGAGTTGTTGGCCGAAAGGTCACAACTTCTCTTGGTGACCATTCGCTGGTAACCGCTTGGTCAGCTAGTGTCACTAGCTGACCAGCTGACCCAACACTTGAACACTCATGCTAGCTGGGTTGAGCTGGCTGCCAGCTGGCCTAGCTGACCAGCTGGACTGTTCAGCTCGTTTCAGCTGAACACTCTTGGTTCAGCTCGGCTAAGCTCATTTCTCACCGAACTTAGCTCTTTTTAGGTTATGGAACACTTCATTGATCTCTTTTTTTTTTTTTGATCACGTGTTCGGTCTTATGGTTCCATAACAGCCCAAACGATTAGGGTGGGTTTTGTATCCCGGTTTGGGGATGTTACATTTTGGTCGTGGTACTTTCGAAAAAACTCGAACCGATTCTTCCCGGGCCATGAACACTTGGTTTTTCATGCACCGCGACTGTCCCACGGTGCATAGGATCAGTCCACGATCAATTTATCCTATCCCGTCAATTTTTTTTCACCCGTTTTCTCCACCACATCTCCTTATTGTCCATATGAGGGGTCTTGGTCGTGGTACTTTCGAAAAAACTAGACCCGATTCTTCCCGGGCCAAGAACACTTGGTTTTTCATGCACCGCGACTGTCCCACGGTGCATAGGATCAGTCCACGATCAATTTATCCTATCCCGTCATTTTTTTCACCCGTTTCCTCCACCACACCTCCTTATTGTCCATATGAGGGGTTTTGGTCGTGGCACTTTCGAAAAAACTCGACCCGATTCTTCCCGGGCCATGAACACTTGGTTTTTCATGCACCGCGACTGTCCCACGGTGCATAGGATCAGTCCACGATCAGTTTATCCTATCCCGTCATTTTTTTTCACCCGTTTCCTCCACCACACCTCCTTACTATCCATATGAGGGGTTTTGGTCGTGGTACTTTCGAAAAAACTCGACCCGATTCTTCCCGGGCCATGAACACTTGGTTTTTCATGCACCGCGACTGTCCCACGGTGCATAGGATCAGTCCAGGATCAGTTTATCCTATCCCGTCATTTTTTTCACCCGTTTCCTCCACCACACCTCCTTACTGTCCATGTGAGGGGTTTTGGTCGTGGTACTTTCGAAAAAACTCGAACAGATTCTTCCCGGGCCATGAACACTTGGTTTTTCATGCACCGCGACTGTCCCACGGTGCATAGGATCAGTCCACGATCAATTTATCCTATCCCGTCATTTTTTTCACCCGTTGCCTCCACCACACCTCCTTATTGTCCATATGAGGGGTTTTGGTCGTGTTACTTTCAAAAAAACTCGACCCGATTCTTCCCGGGCCATAAACACTTTGTTTTTCATGCACCGCGACTGTCCCACGGTGCATAGGATCAGTCCACGATCAGTTTATCCTATCCCGTCATTTTTTTTTTCACCCGTTTCCTCCACCACACCTCCTTACTATCCATATGAGGGGTTTTGGTCGTGGTACTTTCGAAAAAACTCGACCCGATTCTTCCCGGGCCATGAACACTTGGTTTTTCATGCACCGCGACTGTCCCACGGTGCATAGGTTTCAGTCCACGATCAGTTTATCCTATCCCGTCAATTTATTTTCACCCGTTTCCTCCACCACACCTCCTTACTATCCATATGAGGGGTTTTGGTCGTGGTACTTTCGAAAAAACTTGACCCGATTCTTCCTGGGCCATGAACACTTGGTTTTTCATGCACCCGACTGTCTCACGGTGCATAGGATCAGTCCAGGATCAGTTTATCCTATCCTGTCATTTTTTCACCCGTTTCCTCCACCACACCTCCTTACTGTCCATGTGAGGGGTTTTGGTCGTGGTACTTTCGAAAAAACTCGAACCGATTCTTCCCGGGCCATGAACACTTGGTTTTTCATGCACCGCGACTGTCCCACGGTGCATAGGTTCAGTCCACGATCAGTTTATCCTATCCCTTCATTTTTTCACCCGTTTCCTCCACCACACCTCCTTACTGTCCATATGAGGGGTTTTGGTCGTGATACTTTCGAAAAAACTCGACCCGATTCTTCCCGGGCCATGAACACTTGGTTTTTCATGCACCGTGAGTGTCCCACGGTGCATAGGATCAGTCCAGGATCAGTTTATCCTATCCCGTCATTTTTTTCACCCGTTTCCTCCACCACACCTCCATACTGTCCATGTGAGGGGTTTTGGTCATGGTACTTTCGAAAAAACTCGAACCGATTCTTCCCGGGCCATGAACACTTGGTTTTTAATGCACCGCGACTGTCCCACGGTGCATAGGATCAGTCCACGATCAGTTTAACCTATCCCGTCAGTTTTTTTCACCCGTTTCCTCCACCACACCTCCTTACTGTCCATATGAGGGGTTTTGGTCGTGATACTTTCGAAAAAACTCGACCCGATTCTTCGCGGGCCATGAACACTTGGTTTTTCATGCACCGCGACTGTCCCACGGTGCATAGGATCAGTCCACGATCAGTTTATCCTATCCCGTCATTTTTTCACCCGTTTCCTCCACCACACCTCCTCACTGTCCATGTGAGGGGTTTTGGTCGTGGTACTTTCGAAAAAACTCGAACCGATTCTTCCCGGGCCATGAACACTTGGTTTTTCATGCACCGCGACTGTCCCACGGTGCATAGGATCAGTCCACGATCAATTTATCCTATCCCGTCAATTTTTTTCACCCGTTTTCTCCACCACATCTCCTTATTGTCCATATGAGGGGTCTTGGTCGTGGTACTTTCGAAAAAACTAGACCCGATTCTTCCCGGGCCAAGAACACTTGGTTTTTCATGCACCGCGACTGTCCCACGGTGCATAGGATCAGTCCAGGATCAGTTTATCCTATCCCGTCATTTTTTTCACACGTTTCCTCCACCACACCTCCTTACTGTCCATGTGAGGGGTTTTGGTCGTGGTACTTTCGAAAAAACTCGAACCGATTCTTCCCGGGCCATGAACACTTGGTTTTTCATGCACCGCGACTGTCCCACGGTGCATAGGATCAGTCCACGATCAATTTATCCTATCCCGTCATTTTTTTCACCTGTTGCCTCCACCACACCTCCTTATTGTCCATATGAGGGGTTTTGGTCGTGTTACTTTCAAAAAAACTCGACCCGATTCTTCCCGGGCCATAAACACTTTGTTTTTCATGCACCGCGACTGTCCCACGGTGCATAGGATCAGTCCACGATCAGTTTATCCTATCCCGTCATTTTTTTTTTCACCCGTTTCCTCCACCACACCTCCTTACTATCCATATGAGGGGTTTTGGTCGTGGTACTTTCGAAAAAACTCGACCCGATTCTTCCCGGGCCATGAACACTTGGTTTTTCATGCACCGCGACTGTCCCACGGTGCATAGGTTTCAGTCCACGATCAGTTTATCCTATCCCGTCATTTTTTCACCCGTTTCCTCCACCACACCTCCTCACTGTCCATGTGAGGGGTTTTGGTCGTGGTACTTTCGAAAAAACTCGAACCGATTCTTCCCGGGCCATGAACACTTGGTTTTTCATGCACCGCGACTGTCCCACGGTGCATAGGATCAGTCCACGATCAATTTATCCTATCCCGTCAATTTTTTTTCACCCGTTTTCTCCACCACATCTCCTTATTGTCCATATGAGGGGTCTTGGTCGTGGTACTTTCGAAAAAACTAGACCCGATTCTTCCCGGGCCAAGAACACTTGGTTTTTCATGCACCGCGACTGTCCCACGGTGCATAGGATCAGTCCAGGATCAGTTTATCCTATCCCGTCATTTTTTTCACACGTTTCCTCCACCACACCTCCTTACTGTCCATGTGAGGGGTTTTGGTCGTGGTACTTTCGAAAAAACTCGAACCGATTCTTCCCGGGCCATGAACACTTGGTTTTTCATGCACCGCGACTGTCCCACGGTGCATAGGATCAGTCCACGATCAATTTATCCTATCCCGTCATTTTTTTCACCCGTTGCCTCCACCACACCTCCTTATTGTCCATATGAGGGGTTTTGGTCGTGTTACTTTCAAAAAAACTCGACCCGATTCTTCCCGGGCCATAAACACTTTGTTTTTCATGCACCGCGACTGTCCCACGGTGCATAGGATCAGTCCACGATCAGTTTATCCTATCCCGTCATTTTTTTTTTCACCCGTTTCCTCCACCACACCTCCTTACTATCCATATGAGGGGTTTTGGTCGTGGTACTTTCGAAAAAACTCGACCCGATTCTTCCCGGGCCATGAACACTTGGTTTTTCATGCACCGCGACTGTCCCACGGTGCATAGGTTTCAGTCCACGATCAGTTTATCCTATCCCGTCAATTTGTTTTCACCCGTTTCCTCCACCACACCTCCTTACTATCCATATGAGGGGTTTTGGTCGTGGTACTTTCGAAAAAACTTGACCCGATTCTTCCTGGGCCATGAACACTTGGTTTTTCATGCACCCGACTGTCTCACGGTGCATAGGATCAGTCCAGGATCAGTTTATCCTATCCTGTCATTTTTTCACCCGTTTCCTCCACCACACCTCCTTACTGTCCATGTGAGGGGTTTTGGTCGTGGTACTTTCGAAAAAACTCGAACCGATTCTTCCCGGGCCATGAACACTTGGTTTTTCATGCACCGCGACTGTCCCACGGTGCATAGGTTCAGTCCACGATCAGTTTATCCTATCCCTTCATTTTTTCACCCGTTTCCTCCACCACACCTCCTTACTGTCCATATGAGGGGTTTTGGTCGTGATACTTTCGAAAAAACTCGACCCGATTCTTCCCGGGCCATGAACACTTGGTTTTTCATGCACCGTGAGTGTCCCACGGTGCATAGGATCAGTCCAGGATCAGTTTATCCTATCCCGTCATTTTTTTCACCCGTTTCCTCCACCACACCTCCATACTGTCCATGTGAGGGGTTTTGGTCATGGTACTTTCGAAAAAACTCGAACCGATTCTTCCCGGGCCATGAACACTTGGTTTTTCATGCACCGCGACTGTCCCACGGTGCATAGGATCAGTCCACGATCAGTTTAACCTATCCCGTCAGTTTTTTTCACCCGTTTCCTCCACCACACCTCCTTACTGTCCATATGAGGGGTTTTGGTCGTGATACTTTCGAAAAAACTCGACCCGATTCTTCGCGGGCCATGAACACTTGGTTTTTCATGCACCGCGACTGTCCCACGGTGCATAGGATCAGTCCACGATCAGTTTATCCTATCCCGTCATTTTTTCACCCGTTTCCTCCACCACACCTCCTCACTGTCCATGTGAGGGGTTTTGGTCGTGGTACTTTCGAAAAAACTCGAACCGATTCTTCCCGGGCCATGAACACTTGGTTTTTCATGCACCGCGACTGTCCCACGGTGCATAGGATCAGTCCACGATCAATTTATCCTATCCCGTCAATTTTTTTTCACCCGTTTTCTCCACCACATCTCCTTATTGTCCATATGAGGGGTCTTGGTCGTGGTACTTTCGAAAAAACTAGACCCGATTCTTCCCGGGCCAAGAACACTTGGTTTTTCATGCACCGCGACTGTCCCACGGTGCATAGGATCAGTCCACGATCAATTTATCCTATCCCGTCATTTTTTTCACCCGTTGCCTCCACCACACCTCCTTATTGTCCATATGAGGGGTTTTGGTCGTGTTACTTTCAAAAAAACTCGACCCGACTCTTCCCGGGCCATAAACACTTTGTTTTTCATGCACCGCGACTGTCCCACGGTGCATAGGATCAGTCCACGATCAGTTTATCCTATCCCGTCATTTTTTTTTTCACCCGTTTCCTCCACCACACCTCCTTACTATCCATATGAGGGGTTTTGGTCGTGGTACTTTCGAAAAAACTCGACCCGATTCTTCCCGGGCCATAAACACTTTGTTTTTCATGCACCGCGACTGTCCCACGGTGCATAGGATCAGTCCACGATCAGTTTATCCTATCCCGTCATTTTTTTTTTCACCCGTTTCCTCCACCACACCTCCTTACTATCCATATGAGGGGTTTTGGTCGTGGTACTTTCGAAAAAACTCGACCCGATTCTTCCCGGGCCATGAACACTTGGTTTTTCATGCACCGCGACTGTCCCACGGTGCATAGGTTTCAGTCCACGATCAGTTTATCCTATCCCGTCAATTTTTTTTCACCCGTTTCCTCCACCACACCTCCTTACTATCCATATGAGGGGTTTTGGTCGTGGTACTTTCGAAAAAACTTGACCCGATTCTTCCTGGGCCATGAACACTTGGTTTTTCATGCACCCGACTGTCTCACGGTGCATAGGATCAGTCCAGGATCAGTTTATCCTATCCCGTCATTTTTTCACCCGTTTCCTCCACCACATCTCCTTACTGTCCATGTGAGGGGTTTTGGTCGTGGTACTTTCGAAAAAACTCGAACCGATTCTTCCCGGGCCATGAACACTTGGTTTTTCATGCACCGCGACTGTCCCACGGTGCATAGGTTCAGTCCACGATCAGTTTATCCTATCCCTTCATTTTTTTCACCCGTTTCCTCCACCACACCTCCTTACTGTCCATATGAGGGGTTTTGGTCGTGATACTTTCGAAAAAACTCGACCCGATTCTTCCCGGGCCATGAACACTTGGTTTTTCATGCACTGTGAGTGTCCCACGGTGCATAGGATCAGTCCAGGATCAGTTTATCCTATCCCGTCATTTTTTTCACCCGTTTCCTCCACCACACCTCCATACTGTCCATGTGAGGGGTTTTGGTCATGGTACTTTCGAAAAAACTCGAACCGATTCTTCCCGGGCCATGAACACTTGGTTTTTCATGCACCGCGACTGTCCCACGGTGCATAGGATCAGTCCACGATCAGTTTGACCTATCCCGTCAGTTTTTTTCACCCGTTTCCTCCACCACACCTCCTTACTGTCCATATGAGGGGTTTTGGTCGTGATACTTTCGAAAAAACTCGACCCGATTCTTCGCGGGCCATGAACACTTGGTTTTTCATGCACCGCGACTGTCCCACGGTGCATAGGATCAGTCCACGATCAGTTTATCCTATCCCGTCATTTTTTCACCCGTTTCCTCCACCACACCTCCTCACTGTCCATGTGAGGGGTTTTGGTCGTGGTACTTTCGAAAAAACTCGAACCGATTCTTCCCGGGCCATGAACACTTGGTTTTTCATGCACCGCGACTGTCCCACGGTGCATAGGATCAGTCCACGATCAATTTATCCTATCCCGTCAATTTTTTTTCACCCGTTTTCTCCACCACATCTCCTTATTGTCCATATGAGGGGTCTTGGTCGTGGTACTTTCGAAAAAACTAGACCCGATTCTTCCCGGGCCATGAACACTTTGTTTTTCATGCACCGCGACTGTCCAACGGTGCATAGGATCAGTCCACGATCAGTTTATCATATCCCGTCATTTTTTTTTCACCCGTTTCCTCAACCACACCTCCTTACTATCCATATGAGGGGTTTTGGTCGTGGTACTTTCGAAAAAACTCGACCCGATTCTTCCCGGGCCATGAAAACCTTGTTTTTCATGCACCGCGACTGTCCCACGGTGCATAGGATCAGTCCAGGATCAGTTTATCCTATCCCGTCATTTTTTTCACCCGTTTCCTCCACCACACCTCCTTGTTGTCCATGTGAGGGGTTTTGGTCGTGGTACTTTCGAAATAACTCGAACCGATTCTTCCCGGGCCATGAACACTTGGTTTTTCATGCACCGCGACTGTCCCACGGTGCATAGGATTAGTCCACGATCAATTTATCCTATCCCGTCATTTTTTTCACCCGTTGCCTCCACCACACCTCCTTATTGTCCATATGAGGGGTTTAGGTCATGTTACTTTCAAAAAAACTCGACCCGATTCTTCCCGGGCCATAAACACTTGGTTTTTCATGCACCGCGACTGTCCCACGGTGCATAGGATCAGTCCAGGATCAGTTTATCCTATCCCGTCATTTTTTTCACCCGTTTCCTCCACCACACCTCCATACTGTCCATGTGAGGGGTTTTGGTCATGGTACTTTCGAAAAAACTCGAACCGATTCTTCCCGGGCCATGAACACTTGGTTTTTCATGCACCGCGACTGTCCCACGGTGCATAGGATCAGTCCACGATCAGTTTAACCTATCCCGTCAGTTTTTTTCACCCGTTTCCTCCACCACACCTCCTTACTGTCCATATGAGGGGTTTTGGTCGTGATACTTTCGAAAAAACTCGACCCGATTCTTCGCGGGCCATGAACACTTGGTTTTTCATGCACCGCGACTGTCCCACGGTGCATAGGATCAGTCCACGATCAGTTTATCCTTTCCCGTCATTTTTTCACCCGTTTCCTCCACCACACCTCCTCACTGTCCATGTGAGGGGTTTTGGTCGTGGTACTTTCGAAAAAACTCGAACCGATTCTTCCCGGGCCATGAACACTTGGTTTTTCATGCACCGCGACTGTCCCACGGTGCATAGGATCAGTCCACGATCAATTTATCCTATCCCGTCAATTTTTTTTCACCCGTTTTCTCCACCACATCTCCTTATTGTCCATATGAGGGGTCTTGGTCGTGGTACTTTCGAAAAAACTAGACCCGATTCTTCCCGGGCCAAGAACACTTGGTTTTTCATGCACCGCGACTGTCCCACGGTGCATAGGATCAGTCCAGGATCAGTTTATCCTATCCCGTCATTTTTTTCACCCGTTTCCTCCACCACACCTCCTTACTGTCCATGTGAGGGGTTTTGGTCGTGGTACTTTCGAAAAAACTCGAACCGATTCTTCCCGGGCCATGAACACTTGGTTTTTCATGCAGCGCGACTGTCCCACGGTGCATAGGATCAGTCCACGATCAATTTATCCTATCCCGTCATTTTTTTCACCCGTTGCCTCCACCACACCTCCTTATTGTCCATATGAGGGGTTTTGGTCGTGTTACTTTCAAAAAAACTCGACCCGACTCTTCCCGGGCCATAAACACTTTGTTTTTCATGCACCGCGACTGTCCCACGGTGCATAGGATCAGTCCACGATCAGTTTATCCTATCCCGTCATTTTTTTTTCACCCGTTTCCTCCACCACACCTCCTTACTATCCATATGAGGGGTTTTGGTCGTGGTACTTTCGAAAAAACTCGACCCGATTCTTCCCGGGCCATGAACACTTGGTTTTTCATGCACCGCGACTGTCCCACGGTGCATAGGTTTCAGTCCACGATCAGTTTATCCTATCCCGTCAATTTTTTTTCACCCGTTTCCTCCACCACACCTCCTTACTATCCATATGAGGGGTTTTGGTCGTGGTACTTTCGAAAAAACTTGACCCGATTCTTCCTGGGCCATGAACACTTGGTTTTTCATGCACCCGACTGTCTCACGGTGCATAGGATCAGTCCAGGATCAGTTTATCCTATCCCGTCATTTTTTCACCCGTTTCCTCCACCACACCTCCTTACTGTCCATGTGAGGGGTTTTGGTCGTGGTACTTTCGAAAAAACTCGAACCGATTCTTCCCGGGCCATGAACACTTGGTTTTTCATGCACCGCGACTGTCCCACGGTGCATAGGTTCAGTCCACGATCAGTTTATCCTATCCCTTCATTTTTTTCACCCGTTTCCTCCACCACACCTCCTTACTGTCCATATGAGGGGTTTTGGTCGTGATACTTTCGAAAAAACTCGACCCGATTCTTCGCGGGCCATGAACACTTGGTTTTTCATGCACCGCGACTGTCCCACGGTGCATAGGATCAGTCCACGATCAGTTTATCCTTTCCCGTCATTTTTTCACCCGTTTCCTCCACCACACCTCCTCACTGTCCATGTGAGGGGTTTTGGTCGTGGTACTTTCGAAAAAACTCGAACCGATTCTTCCCGGGCCATGAACACTTGGTTTTTCATGCACCGCGACTGTCCCACGGTGCATAGGATCAGTCCACGATCAATTTATCCTATCCCGTCAATTTTTTTTCACCCGTTTTCTCCACCACATCTCCTTATTGTCCATATGAGGGGTCTTGGTCGTGGTACTTTCGAAAAAACTAGACCCGATTCTTCCCGGGCCAAGAACACTTGGTTTTTCATGCACCGCGACTGTCCCACGGTGCATAGGATCAGTCCAGGATCAGTTTATCCTATCCCGTCATTTTTTTCACCCGTTTCCTCCACCACACCTCCTTACTGTCCATGTGAGGGGTTTTGGTCGTGGTACTTTCGAAAAAACTCGAACCGATTCTTCCCGGGCCATGAACACTTGGTTTTTCATGCACCGCGACTGTCCCACGGTGCATAGGTTCAGTCCACGATCAGTTTATCCTATCCCTTCATTTTTTTCACCCGTTTCCTCCACCACACCTCCTTACTGTCCATATGAGGGGTTTTGGTCGTGATACTTTCGAAAAAACTCGACCCGATTCTTCGCGGGCCATGAACACTTGGTTTTTCATGCACCGCGACTGTCCCACGGTGCATAGGATCAGTCCACGATCAGTTTATCCTTTCCCGTCATTTTTTCACCCGTTTCCTCCACCACACCTCCTCACTGTCCATGTGAGGGGTTTTGGTCGTGGTACTTTCGAAAAAACTCGAACCG
Source organism: Orychophragmus violaceus (assembly GCA_030180135.1). Taxonomy (NCBI): domain Eukaryota; kingdom Viridiplantae; phylum Streptophyta; class Magnoliopsida; order Brassicales; family Brassicaceae; genus Orychophragmus; species Orychophragmus violaceus. The sequence goes on along the minus strand of CM058230.1, from coordinate 104,888,856 downwards.
ATTCTTCCCGGGCCATGAACACTTGGTTTTTCATGCACCGCGACTGTCCCACGGTGCATAGGATCAGTCCACGATCAATTTATCCTATCCCGTCAATTTTTTTTCACCCGTTTTCTCCACCACATCTCCTTATTGTCCATATGAGGGGTCTTGGTCGTGGTACTTTCGAAAAAACTAGACCCGATTCTTCCCGGGCCAAGAACACTTGGTTTTTCATGCACCGCGACTGTCCCACGGTGCATAGGATCAGTCCAGGATCAGTTTATCCTATCCCGTCATTTTTTTCACCCGTTTCCTCCACCACACCTCCTTACTGTCCATGTGAGGGGTTTTGGTCGTGGTTCTTTCGAAAAAACTCGAACCGATTCTTCCCGGGCCATGAACACTTGGTTTTTCATGCAGCGCGACTGTCCCACGGTGCATAGGATCAGTCCACGATCAATTTATCCTATCCCGTCATTTTTTTCACCCGTTGCCTCCACCACACCTCCTTATTGTCCATATGAGGGGTTTTGGTCGTGTTACTTTCAAAAAAACTCGACCCGACTCTTCCCGGGCCATAAACACTTTGTTTTTCATGCACCGCGACTGTCCCACGGTGCATAGGATCAGTCCACGATCAGTTTATCCTATCCCGTCATTTTTTTTTTCACCCGTTTCCTCCACCACACCTCCTTACTATCCATATGAGGGGTTTTGGTCGTGGTACTTTCGAAAAAACTCGACCCGATTCTTCCCGGGCCATGAACACTTGGTTTTTCATGCACCGCGACTGTCCCACGGTGCATAGGTTTCAGTCCACGATCAGTTTATCCTATCCTGTCAATTTTTTTTCACCCGTTTCCTCCACCACACCTCCTTACTATCCATATGAGGGGTTTTGGTCGTGGTACTTTCGAAAAAACTTGACCCGATTCTTCCTGGGCCATGAACACTTGGTTTTTCATGCACCCGACTGTCTCACGGTGCATAGGATCAGTCCAGGATCAGTTTATCCTATCCCGTCATTTTTTCACCCGTTTCCTCCACCACACCTCCTTACTGTCCATGTGAGGGGTTTTGGTCGTGGTACTTTCGAAAAAACTCGAACCGATTCTTCCCGGGCCATGAACACTTGGTTTTTCATGCACCGCGACTATCCCACGGTGCATAGGTTCAGTCCACGATCAGTTTATCCTATCCCTTCATTTTTTTCACCCGTTTCCTCCACCACACCTCCTTACTGTCCATATGAGGGGTTTTGGTCGTGATACTTTCGAAAAAACTCGACCCGATTCTTCCCGGGCCATGAACACTTGGTTTTTCATGCACCGTGAGTGTCCCACGGTGCATAGGATCAGTCCAGGATCAGTTTATCCTATCCCGTCATTTTTTTCACCTGTTTCCTCCACCACACCTCCATACTGTCCATGTGAGGGGTTTTGGTCATGGTACTTTCGAAAAAACTCGAACCGATTCTTCCCGGGCCATGAACACTTGGTTTTTCATGCACCGCGACTGTCCCACGGTGCATAGGATCAGTCCACGATCAGTTTGACCTATCCCGTCAGTTTTTTTCACCCGTTTCCTCCACCACACCTCCTTACTGTCCATATGAGGGGTTTTGGTCGTGATACTTTCGAAAAAACTCGACCCGATTCTTCGCGGGCCATGAACACTTGGTTTTTCATGCACCGCGACTGTCCCACGGTGCATAGGATCAGTCCACGATCAGTTTATCCTATCCCGTCATTTTTTCACCCGTTTCCTCCACCACACCTCCTCACTGTCCATGTGAGGGGTTTTGGTCGTGGTACTTTCGAAAAAACTCAAACCGATTCTTCCCGGGCCATGAACACTTGGTTTTTCATGCACCGCGACTGTCCCACGGTGCATAGGATCAGTCCACGATCAATTTATCCTATCCCGTCAATTTTTTTTCACCCGTTTTCTCCACCACATCTCCTTATTGTCCATATGAGGGGTCTTGGTCGTGGCACTTTCGAAAAAACTAGACCCGATTCTTCCCGGGACATGAACACTTGGTTTTTCATGCACCGCGACTGTCCCACGGTGCATAGGATCAGTCCACGATCAGTTTATCCTATCCCGTCATTTTTTTTCACCCGTTTCCTCCACCACACCTCCTTACTATCCATATGAGGGGTTTTGGTCGTGGTACTTTCGAAAAAACTCGACCCGATTCTTCCCGGGCCAAGAACACTTGGTTTTTCATGCACCGCGACTGTCCCACGGTGCATAGGATCAGTCCAGGATCAGTTTATCCTATCCCGTCATTTTTTTCACCCGTTTCCTCCACCACACCTCCTTACTGTCCATGTGAGGGGTTTTGGTCGTGGTACTTTCGAAAAAACTCGAACCGATTCTTCCCGGGCCATGAACACTTGGTTTTTCATGCACCGCGACTGTCCCACGGTGCATAGGTTCAGTCCACGATCAGTTTATCCTATCCCTTCATTTTTTTCACCCGTTTCCTCCACCACACCTCCTTACTGTCCATATGAGGGGTTTTGGTCGTGATACTTTCGAAAAAACTCGACCCGATTCTTCGCGGGCCATGAACACTTGGTTTTTCATGCACCGCGACTGTCCCACGGTGCATAGGATCAGTCCACGATCAGTTTATCCTTTCCCGTCATTTTTTCACCCGTTTCCTCCACCACACCTCCTCACTGTCCATGTGAGGGGTTTTGGTCGTGGTACTTTCGAAAAAACTCGAACCGATTCTTCCCGGGCCATGAACACTTGGTTTTTCATGCACCGCGACTGTCCCACGGTGCATAGGATCAGTCCACGATCAATTTATCCTATCCCGTCAATTTTTTTTCACCCGTTTTCTCCACCACATCTCCTTATTGTCCATATGAGGGGTCTTGGTCGTGGTACTTTCGAAAAAACTAGACCCGATTCTTCCCGGGCCAAGAACACTTGGTTTTTCATGCACCGCGACTGTCCCACGGTGCATAGGATCAGTCCAGGATCAGTTTATCCTATCCCGTCATTTTTTTCACCCGTTTCCTCCACCACACCTCCTTACTGTCCATGTGAGGGGTTTTGGTCGTGGTTCTTTCGAAAAAACTCGAACCGATTCTTCCCGGGCCATGAACACTTGGTTTTTCATGCAGCGCGACTGTCCCACGGTGCATAGGATCAGTCCACGATCAATTTATCCTATCCCGTCATTTTTTTCACCCGTTGCCTCCACCACACCTCCTTATTGTCCATATGAGGGGTTTTGGTCGTGTTACTTTCAAAAAAACTCGACCCGACTCTTCCCGGGCCATAAACACTTTGTTTTTCATGCACCGCGACTGTCCCACGGTGCATAGGATCAGTCCACGATCAGTTTATCCTATCCCGTCATTTTTTTTTTCACCCGTTTCCTCCACCACACCTCCTTACTATCCATATGAGGGGTTTTGGTCGTGGTACTTTCGAAAAAACTCGACCCGATTCTTCCCGGGCCATGAACACTTGGTTTTTCATGCACCGCGACTGTCCCACGGTGCATAGGTTTCAGTCCACGATCAGTTTATCCTATCCTGTCAATTTTTTTTCACCCGTTTCCTCCACCACACCTCCTTACTATCCATATGAGGGGTTTTGGTCGTGGTACTTTCGAAAAAACTTGACCCGATTCTTCCTGGGCCATGAACACTTGGTTTTTCATGCACCCGACTGTCTCACGGTGCATAGGATCAGTCCAGGATCAGTTTATCCTATCCCGTCATTTTTTCACCCGTTTCCTCCACCACACCTCCTTACTGTCCATGTGAGGGGTTTTGGTCGTGGTACTTTCGAAAAAACTCGAACCGATTCTTCCCGGGCCATGAACACTTGGTTTTTCATGCACCGCGACTATCCCACGGTGCATAGGTTCAGTCCACGATCAGTTTATCCTATCCCTTCATTTTTTTCACCCGTTTCCTCCACCACACCTCCTTACTGTCCATATGAGGGGTTTTGGTCGTGATACTTTCGAAAAAACTCGACCCGATTCTTCCCGGGCCATGAACACTTGGTTTTTCATGCACCGTGAGTGTCCCACGGTGCATAGGATCAGTCCAGGATCAGTTTATCCTATCCCGTCATTTTTTTCACCCGTTTCCTCCACCACACCTCCATACTGTCCATGTGAGGGGTTTTGGTCATGGTACTTTCGAAAAAACTCGAACCGATTCTTCTCGGGCCATGAACACTTGGTTTTTCATGCACCGCGACTGTCCCACGGTGCATAGGATCAGTCCACGATCAGTTTGACCTATCCCGTCAGTTTTTTTCACCCGTTTCCTCCACCACACCTCCTTACTGTCCATATGAGGGGTTTTGGTCGTGATACTTTCGAAAAAACTCGACCCGATTCTTCGCGGGCCATGAACACTTGGTTTTTCATGCACCGCGACTGTCCCACGGTGCATAGGATCAGTCCACGATCAGTTTATCCTATCCCGTCATTTTTTCACCCGTTTCCTCCACCACACCTCCTCACTGTCCATGTGAGGGGTTTTGGTCGTGGTACTTTCGAAAAAACTCAAACCGATTCTTCCCGGGCCATGAACACTTGGTTTTTCATGCACCGCGACTGTCCCACGGTGCATAGGATCAGTCCACGATCAATTTATCCTATCCCGTCAATTTTTTTTCACCCGTTTTCTCCACCACATCTCCTTATTGTCCATATGAGGGGTCTTGGTCGTGGCACTTTCGAAAAAACTAGACCCGATTCTTCCCGGGACATGAACACTTGGTTTTTCATGCACCGCGACTGTCCCACGGTGCATAGGATCAGTCCACGATCAGTTTATCCTATCCCGTCATTTTTTTTCACCCGTTTCCTCCACCACACCTCCTTACTATCCATATGAGGGGTTTTGGTCGTGGTACTTTCGAAAAAACTCGACCCGATTCTTCCCGGGCCAAGAACACTTGGTTTTTCATGCACCGCGACTGTCCCACGGTGCATAGGATCAGTCCAGGATCAGTTTATCCTATCCCGTCATTTTTTTCACCCGTTTCCTCCACCACACCTCCTTACTGTCCATGTGAGGGGTTTTGGTCGTGGTACTTTCGAAAAAACTCGAACCGATTCTTCCCGGGCCATGAACACTTGGTTTTTCATGCACCGCGACTGTCCCACGGTGCATAGGTTCAGTCCACGATCAGTTTATCCTATCCCTTCATTTTTTTCACCCGTTTCCTCCACCACACCTCCTTACTGTCCATATGAGGGGTTTTGGTCGTGATACTTTCGAAAAAACTCGACCCGATTCTTCGCGGGCCATGAACACTTGGTTTTTCATGCACCGCGACTGTCCCACGGTGCATAGGATCAGTCCACGATCAGTTTATCCTTTCCCGTCATTTTTTCACCCGTTTCCTCCACCACACCTCCTCACTGTCCATGTGAGGGGTTTTGGTCGTGGTACTTTCGAAAAAACTCGAACCGATTCTTCCCGGGCCATGAACACTTGGTTTTTCATGCACCGCGACTGTCCCACGGTGCATAGGATCAGTCCACGATCAATTTATCCTATCCCGTCAATTTTTTTTCACCCGTTTTCTCCACCACATCTCCTTATTGTCCATATGAGGGGTCTTGGTCGTGGTACTTTCGAAAAAACTAGACCCGATTCTTCCCGGGCCAAGAACACTTGGTTTTTCATGCACCGCGACTGTCCCACGGTGCATAGGATCAGTCCAGGATCAGTTTATCCTATCCCGTCATTTTTTTCACCCGTTTCCTCCACCACACCTCCTTACTGTCCATGTGAGGGGTTTTGGTCGTGGTACTTTCGAAAAAACTCGAACCGATTCTTCCCGGGCCATGAACACTTGGTTTTTCATGCAGCGCGACTGTCCCACGGTGCATAGGATCAGTCCACGATCAATTTATCCTATCCCGTCATTTTTTTCACCCGTTGCCTCCACCACACCTCCTTATTGTCCATATGAGGGGTTTTGGTCGTGTTACTTTCAAAAAAACTCGACCCGACTCTTCCCGGGCCATAAACACTTTGTTTTTCATGCACCGCGACTGTCCCACGGTGCATAGGATCAGTCCACGATCAGTTTATCCTATCCCGTCATTTTTTTTTTCACCCGTTTCCTCCACCACACCTCCTTACTATCCATATGAGGGGTTTTGGTCGTGGTACTTTCGAAAAAACTCGACCCGATTCTTCCCGGGCCATGAACACTTGGTTTTTCATGCACCGCGACTGTCCCACGGTGCATAGGTTTCAGTCCACGATCAGTTTATCCTATCCTGTCAATTTTTTTTCACCCGTTTCCTCCACCACACCTCCTTACTATCCATATGAGGGGTTTTGGTCGTGGTACTTTCGAAAAAACTTGACCCGATTCTTCCTGGGCCATGAACACTTGGTTTTTCATGCACCCGACTGTCTCACGGTGCATAGGATCAGTCCAGGATCAGTTTATCCTATCCCGTCATTTTTTCACCCGTTTCCTCCACCACACCTCCTTACTGTCCATGTGAGGGGTTTTGGTCGTGGTACTTTCGAAAAAACTCGAACCGATTCTTCCCGGGCCATGAACACTTGGTTTTTCATGCACCGCGACTATCCCACGGTGCATAGGTTCAGTCCACGATCAGTTTATCCTATCCCTTCATTTTTTTCACCCGTTTCCTCCACCACACCTCCTTACTGTCCATATGAGGGGTTTTGGTCGTGATACTTTCGAAAAAACTCGACCCGATTCTTCCCGGGCCATGAACACTTGGTTTTTCATGCACCGTGAGTGTCCCACGGTACATAGGATCAGTCCAGGATCAGTTTATCCTATCCCGTCATTTTTTCACCCGTTTCCTCCACCACACCTCCATACTGTCCATGTGAGGGGTTTTGGTCATGGTACTTTCGAAAAAACTCGAACCGATTCTTCCCGGGCCATGAACACTTGGTTTTTCATGCACCGCGACTGTCCCACGGTGCATAGGATCAGTCCACGATCAGTTTGACCTATCCCGTCAGTTTTTTTCACCCGTTTCCTCCACCACACCTCCTTACTGTCCATATGAGGGGTTTTGGTCGTGATACTTTCGAAAAAACTCGACCCGATTCTTCGCGGGCCATGAACACTTGGTTTTTCATGCACCGCGACTGTCCCACGGTGCATAGGATCAGTCCACGATCAGTTTATCCTATCCCGTCATTTTTTCACCCGTTTCCTCCACCACACCTCCTCACTGTCCATGTGAGGGGTTTTGGTCGTGGTACTTTCGAAAAAACTCAAACCGATTCTTCCCGGGCCATGAACACTTGGTTTTTCATGCACCGCGACTGTCCCACGGTGCATAGGATCAGTCCACGATCAATTTATCCTATCCCGTCAATTTTTTTTCACCCGTTTTCTCCACCACATCTCCTTATTGTCCATATGAGGGGTCTTGGTCGTGGCACTTTCGAAAAAACTAGACCCGATTCTTCCCGGGACATGAACACTTGGTTTTTCATGCACCGCGACTGTCCCACGGTGCATAGGATCAGTCCACGATCAGTTTATCCTATCCCGTCATTTTTTTTCACCCGTTTCCTCCACCACACCTCCTTACTATCCATATGAGGGGTTTTGGTCGTGGTACTTTCGAAAAAACTCGACCCGATTCTTCCCGGGCCATGAAAACCTTGTTTTTCATGCACCGCGACTGTCCCACGGTGCATAGGATCAGTCCAGGATCAGTTTATCCTATCCCGTCATTTTTTTCACCCGTTTCCTCCACCACACCTCCTTACTGTCCATGTGAGGGGTTTTGGTCGTGGTACTTTCGAAATAACTCGAACCGATTCTTCCCGGGCCATGAACACTTGGTTTTTCATGCACCGCGACTGTCCCACGGTGCATAGGATTAGTCCACGATCAATTTATCCTATCCCGTCATTTTTTTCACCCGTTGCCTCCACCACACCTCCTTATTGTCCATATGAGGGGTTTAGGTCGTGTTACTTTCAAAAAAACTCGACCCGATTCTTCCCGGGCCATAAACACTTGGTTTTTCATGCACCGCGACTGTCCCACGGTGCATAGGATCAGTCCACGATCAGTTTATCCTATCCCGTCATTTTTTTTTCACCCGTTTCCTCCACCACACCTCCTTACTATCCATATGAGGGGTTTTGGTCGTGGTACTTTCGAAACAATTCGACCCGATTCTTCCCGGGCCATGAACACTTGGTTTTTCATGCACCGCGACTGTCCCACGGTGCATAGGTTTCAGTCCACGATCAGTTTATCCTATCCCGTTATTTTTTTTTCACCCGTTTCCTCCACCACACCTCCTTACTATCCATATGAGGGGTTTTGGTCGTGGTACTTTTGAAAAAACTCGACCCGATTCTTCCCGGGCCATGAACACTTGGTTTTTCATGCACCGCGACTGTCCTGAAACACCCCGACCCGGCCTTCCTAGGCCGCGGTCGATGCGTCCCATCGGTCAGGCCAAACCCAGGCCTGGACCTCCCGAAATTCCGTCCTATTTAAAATTTTCTTTACGATTAAGTATTCCTCGGATCTCTTATTGACTTCTAGTCTTTGATCCTTCATACTTAATCAATAGGCAGCGGAAATTCTACTTAACCATTTCAATCGTTCTTCTAAAGAACGATCCGTCCAAGAACCTCTTATAACCTTACTTAGTTTTCTCAAAAACTCTTTCGAGGTTCCCATTCCAACTATCCAATTAACCAACCTAAGTCTTTAACTTAGATCCTTTCACTCTCCTATTCGGCTCTAACCATTCTTTAGAACAATAGAAGAGTTTTCGAAACGTGTACCTTAACCCTTGGTGAATCCGGTGTGAAGCTAGCTCGACGTTCAGCTCAGCTCCTTTATTCATCCAGCTCAGCTCCTTTAACATACCTCCCTTGTACATAGTCATTCAACCAACCATCCCCACATGACTAAGCACAAGAGAGGTCTTCCAATTCCTTCCTTTGACCACCATTTGAACTCGCTCGTTTCTTTACTCGATTCCCGTTATCATTCACCGTCTTGTCTTAACCACGTTTGTTTCCTGCATTTTGACTCTCAGACCGATCCAAGTCCTTAGGTACGATCACTTCACCGATCGCCCTCAATATCGCCGAGTCCTAGTGTTCAGATCATGGTTGGACTGATTGACTATCATTTCCGCGGATGGCCTGATCCGCGGTTTATACCTTCGGCCGCGACCCAGTTCCTCCGACTGTTCCATCGCTCCGCACGCGTTTCTACCACGCAATCATCCCGACTCTATCCGCGGTCCAACCCGATGTCATCCCGCTATCTCGATCTTGACCGTGGATGATCTTCCCGATCGATCCAACGGCTTATTGAACAAGAATCCGTCAAGTCTACCAAACCCGTCAATTGCCATGACTTTACGCGATCGCTCGGTCGTACCGAGTGGTTCTCGGTGGTACCGTGATCGTCAGTCCATCAGCGCAATGGCTTGACGCAACGAGGATGTGGCAGCATCGCCAAGCGTACTCGGCAACACTCGCGTTTCCTGTTCGTCAGGCCATCCGCGTCCTGCCGCGATCGCTGTCCAACCGGACTGACCGCATGTTCGGATCGTTGACGATCTCTGAACCGTTGCGTCAATCCGCGAAGAGACGCGACTGTTCGTGTATGGCGTGACGATCAGCCAACAGACGCGACCATCCAGAGATGATCCGCGACCATCCTTACGACTGTACCGTCCAACCCGTGTACCACGAACCCGTCTGCGATCAACCGACAGCGGTTTACGTCATACCGCGAGTAGACGCAACCTTTCACGAAGAGTCACGACCGTCTGGGAACAGTCGCGACCATCCGCTTGGATCGTGATCAGTGTGCCGCGACCATCCTGCCGCGGTCATCCTGTCGCGATCGTTCCACCGCAATCAGTCCGACGCGATCCCTCTGCCGCGATCAGACTGCCACGAACGTCCAGTCGCGATAACTCTGCCGCGATCGCTCTGCCGCGATCGTACGGCCGCGACCGTCGTCCATACCGAACCGAACGCTCGTCCTGATCGTTCCCGATCCTCGACAGTGCGTCAGTCCACGCATGGACGCGTCCGTTCGCAAACAGGCACGACGTCCGGTCCATAGGCGTGATTATTCTGGAAATAACCGCGTCTGTCTTACGACCGTACGGCCCAACCTGTTGCCTCACGAACCTGCCTGCGATGACCCGCCATCCACGATCGTCCGGTCGTCCAGACTGTACGTTCACTCGGACCGCACGCGATCCTTGGAGTGTGCGTTAAGCGTGAACTGACGCGACCGTGGCGTACAGGCGCGATGATCAGCCCGAACGGTTGCGACCATCCGAAGATGAACCGCGACAGCCCTTTTGGCCGAATGATCATCCGTCTGTGCCGCGACTTTGTCTCCGACCACAAGCCATCCAGAACATTGTCCGCTTCTCGCCAAGTACGTCCGCGTGCGATCAGACTACGTCGGCCCACATCCATCCGGACGTGCCGTACTGTAGCGCATGATCCACCGGTTTGTCACACTTGGTCGGCAGTTGATCCGCGCATCTAATCCGTCCGACCGCGCCTAATCACGATCATGGCCCATGGCCGATCGTGATCGTTTGGGAAAACTCGCCGAATCTTAAGCCAACTTATGGCCTAACATCCCGTCTACTTCCAGAAAAGAGATGAAGAGAATAGCGTCCGCGTCAGCCCGTTTGATCCAACCGTCGGCCGAGCGGTTCACCGCGGCCGCGGTTGATCCTTCAGGCCGATCACGCGCTTGGATGCGGTTGTGGCCTTGCCGTGAGTGCTTGATGCATTTCCGGCCCTCTAAACCCTTTTCCCTCACGGTTAACCACCACCAAATCCGATCTTCCATTCGCCGGCCTTCTCACTAGAATCCGGTCTCTCTCTCTCTCTCTAGATCTCTCGCAATTTCAGGCTTGTGCCTTTGGGAGAGTTTCTGGACGTTTTTTTCCCCTTGCTGGGCGTGCGCAATTTGGCCAAGGAATGGCCTATTTATAGGCTTCCTTGGCGCCAACTTCCCCCAAGTGAATGGTCATGAGTTGTTGGCCGAAAGGTCACAACTTCTCTTGGTGACCATTCGCTGGTAACCGCTTGGTCAGCTAGTGTCACTAGCTGACCAGCTGACCCAACACTTGAACACTCAAGCTAGCTGGGTTGAGCTGGCTGCCAGCTGGCCTAGCTGACCAGCTGGACTGTTCAGCTCGTTTCAGCTGAACACTCTTGGTTCAGCTCGGCTAAGCTCATTTCTCACCGAACTTAGCTCTTTTTAGGTTATGGAACACTTCATTGATCTCTTTTTTTTTTTTGATCACGTGTTCGGTCTTATGGTTCCATAACAGCCCAAACGATTAGGGTGGGTTTTGTATCCCGGTTTGGGGATGTTACAAGTTCTACCCCCCTTAAACAGGATTCGTCCCCGAATCCGACTTAAGGTGTTCACCCCGTTCAAACTTTATGAACCATTGGAGACCTACTAACATCCCGAAGTGTTAACAGAACATAACCGTTCTATGCTCTCTCTATTCGGCCTAAGTCCATTTATGGCCGTTTTCGCCAGAGCCATTCATCTCGGGTCGAGTCGCGTATGACCGGACCTTTCCATTCCGTTCCCGTGCATGGACCGTCCGTGCCCAGCTTGCCGATCTTCGGTCAACCGCCCCAACGGCCGCCGTTCGATTGCGCTTAGCTGTCCGAACTTCCCTTGTCCATGATTCACGGTTCATTCCGCGCTTAATTCGATTTATGGCTCACGGTCTTGACCTTGGTCGATCAACAATCGAACCTTGGACTAAGCCGTCGAGAGATCCATATACTTACCATGACCTCGGTCCGTCAAGACTTAATCACTCCCCGGATTTTGTCTTGCCTTAGACTTAGTCAATCCTGATCACAACCCTTACGGTTTGACCCGAAACTTGATCTCCGCCCTCTAAGGACTTGATCATAGTACCCCGTGAAACTTGACCTCCGCCCTCCAAGGACTTGATCTTAGTTCCACGATCCACAACGGTCCCTACACATTCCCAGAATGCATATAAGCCCCGCTTTATTCCCCAATATGCCCTGCAGTAATTTGAGAAATTAGGGTTCGAGTGACAGACCAATGATCACCTCGAAGGAGACGGCCATGCCTGAATCCTCCACGAGCTCATGGACTTGAGGTTTTCACCAGTTGACCCTTGGCCGTAGCCGCGCAGTCACCCTGACCCCAATCCACTTTCGGAGCCCCCCGACCGTCCGTCCCGGCCATTCCGACAGTCCTAAACAACATGTCTAGGCTGCCCACGACGGAAACATGACCTTGGTTTTACAGTCACCTTTTTCGAAACCCAGCCTGTGGACAGCTCGCGACCCCAGGTCCTTGCTTCCACCTTCACGCAGGCCCTCCCCTTTTTCCCAACATCTTACGGAGTGTTGTCATCCACCGGAGGTGCATTCTGCGCGGTCCGAGGAATGGTTATCAACCCCTTGGTCCCATTTCCTCATCAGGTCCTTCCCGGTTAGGCAAACCACTTCCCGTAATTGTGCCCTCCGGTTCACCCCAGGTCCCTCCCGGTTCGGCCAACCACCTTCCCGTGGTTGTGCCTTCCGGTTCACCCCGACACCGTCTTGCGACCTTGGTCCAAGACTAAGTGCCAACCGCGTCCCAACCGTTCTTGGGTCTACGACCCAGTCGCGACCCGCGGTCGTACGCATTCATCCGTGCGGTTTACGCGAACGGACACGACTGTTCCCGCGAACAGGTACGATGGTCCGCACATAGCTACCATCATCCCGCGCTTGCGGTGAACGGCCTACGACGCATTATCCTGACCCGATGGTGCTGACTAGCGGTCTGGCCGCGATCAACTCGGTTTTCACTTAACCGCTTCACGCTTGGGCTCTTGCCATGTGCGGTTCATGATCCGGCCAACATCTCCAAGATGCGCCGTCCGACCATCCGCTTCCACGGCACTGGCCGTATGCGGTTCCATGACCCGGCCAACGTCTCCAAGACGTGCCGTCCGATCATCCACATACTTCAGGCTCATTGCTCCCTTAGCGTGGCTGATCCGCCCAACCACTTACAGTCTATTCACAATCAAGGTCGAGACTAAGTGCGTCCTTGGTGCACTTGCCTTAGCAAGTCACCAGTCATGAGAGCATCGTCCTAGGAAATAACCTGGCTCTGATACCAACTTGAAACACCCCGACCCGGCCTTCCTAGGCCGCGGTCGATGCGTCCCATCGGTCAGGCCAAACCCAGGCCTGGACCTCCCGAAATTCCGTCCTATTTAAAATTTTCTTTACGATTAAGTATTCCTCGGATCTCTTATTGACTTCTAGTCTTTGATCCTTCATACTTAATCAATAGGCAGCGGAAATTCTACTTAACCATTTCAATCGTTCTTCTAAAGAACGATCCGTCCAAGAACCTCTTATAACCTTACTTAGTTTTCTCAAAAACTCTTTCGAGGTTCCCATTCCAACTATCCAATTAACCAACCTAAGTCTTTAACTTAGATCCTTTCACTCTCCTATTCGGCTCTAACCATTCTTTAGAACAATAGAAGAGTTTTCGAAACGTGTACCTTAACCCTTGGTGAATCCGGTGTGAAGCTAGCTCGACGTTCAGCTCAGCTCCTTTATTCATCCAGCTCAGCTCCTTTAACATACCTCCCTTGTACATAGTCATTCAACCAACCATCCCCACATGACTAAGCACAAGAGAGGTCTTCCAATTCCTTCCTTTGACCACCATTTGAACTCGCTCGTTTCTTTACTCGATTCCCGTTATCATTCACCGTCTTGTCTTAACCACGTTTGTTTCCTGCATTTTGACTCTCAGACCGATCCAAGTCCTTAGGTACGATCACTTCACCGATCGCCCTCAATATCGCCGAGTCCTAGTGTTCAGATCATGGTTGGACTGATTGACTATCATTTCCGCGGATGGCCTGATCCGCGGTTTATACCGTCGGCCGCGACCCAGTTCCTCCGACTGTTCCATCGCTCCGCACGCGTTTCTACCACGCAATCATCCCGACTCTATCCGCGGTCCAACCCGATGTCATCCCGCTATCTCGATCTTGACCGTGGATGATCTTCCCGATCGATCCAACGGCTTATTGAACAAGAATCCGTCAAGTCTACCAAACCCGTCAATTGCCATGACTTTACGCGATCGCTCGGTCGTACCGAGTGGTTCTCGGTCGTACCGTGATCGTCAGTCCATCAGCGCAATGGCTTGACGCAACGAGGATGTGGCAGCATCGCCAAGCGTACTCGGCAACACTCGCGTTTCCTGTTCGTCAGGCCATCCGCGTCCTGCCGCGATCGCTGTCCAACCGGACTGACCGCATGTTCGGATCGTTGACGATCTCTGAACCGTTGCGTCAATCCGCGAAGAGACGCGACTGTTCGTGTATGGCGTGACGATCAGCCAACAGACGCGACCATCCAGAGATGATCCGCGACCATCCTTACGACTGTACCGTCCAACCCGTGTACCACGAACCCGTCTGCGATCAACCGACAGCGGTTTACGTCATACCGCGAGTAGACGCAACCTTTCACGAAGAGTCACGACCGTCTGGGAACAGTCGCGACCATCCGCTTGGATCGTGATCAGTGTGCCGCGACCATCCTGCCGCGGTCATCCTGTCGCGATCGTTCCACCGCAATCAGTCCGACGCGATCCCTCTGCCGCGATCAGACTGCCACGAACGTCCAGTCGCGATAACTCTGCCGCGATCGCTCTGCCGCGATCGTACGGCCGCGACCGTCGTCCATACCGAACCGAACGCTCGTCCTGATCGTTCCCGATCCTCGACAGTGCGTCAGTCCACGCATGGACGCGTCCGTTCGCAAACAGGCACGACGTCCGGTCCATAGGCGTGATTATTCTGGAAATAACCGCGTCTGTCTTACGACCGTACGGCCCAACCTGTTGCCTCACGAACCTGCCTGCGATGACCCGCCATCCACGATCGTCCGGTCGTCCAGACTGTACGTTCACTCGGACCGCACGCGATCCTTGGAGTGTGCGTTAAGCGTGAACTGACGCGACCGTGGCGTACAGGCGCGATGATCAGCCCGAACGGTTGCGACCATCCGAAGATGAACCGCGACAGCCCTTTTGGCCGAATGATCATCCGTCTGTGCCGCGACTTTGTCTCCGACCACAAGCCATCCAGAACATTGTCCGCTTCTCGCCAAGTACGTCCGCGTGCGATCAGACTACGTCGGCCCACATCCATCCGGACGTGCCGTACTGTAGCGCATGATCCACCGGTTTGTCACACTTGGTCGGCAGTTGATCCGCGCATCTAATCCGTCCGACCGCGCCTAATCACGATCATGGCCCATGGCCGATCGTGATCGTTTGGGAAAACTCGCCGAATCTTAAGCCAACTTATGGCCTAACATCCCGTCTACTTCCAGAAAAGAGATGAAGAGAATAGCGTCCGCGTCAGCCCGTTTGATCCAACCGTCGGCCGAGCGGTTCACCGCGGCCGCGGTTGATCCTTCAGGCCGAGCGGTTCACCGCGGCCGCGGTTGATCCTTCAGGCCGATCACGCGCTTGGATGCGGTTGTGGCCTTGCCGTGAGTGCTTGATGCATTTCCGGCCCTCTAAACCCTTTTCCCTCACGGTTAACCACCACCAAATCCGATCTTCCATTCGCCGGCCTTCTCACTAGAATCCGGTCTCTCTCTCTCTCTCTAGATCTCTCGCAATTTCAGGCTTGTGCCTTTGGGAGAGTTTCTGGACGTTTTTTTCCCCTTGCTGGGCGTGCGCAATTTGGCCAAGGAATGGCCTATTTATAGGCTTCCTTGGCGCCAACTTCCCCCAAGTGAATGGTCATGAGTTGTTGGCCGAAAGGTCACAACTTCTCTTGGTGACCATTCGCTGGTAACCGCTTGGTCAGCTAGTGTCACTAGCTGACCAGCTGACCCAACACTTGAACACTCAAGCTAGCTGGGTTGAGCTGGCTGCCAGCTGGCCTAGCTGACCAGCTGGACTGTTCAGCTCGTTTCAGCTGAACACTCTTGGTTCAGCTCGGCTAAGCTCATTTCTCACCGAACTTAGCTCTTTTTAGGTTATGGAACACTTCATTGATCTCTTTTTTTTTTTGATCACGTGTTCGGTCTTATGGTTCCATAACAGCCCAAACGATTAGGGTGGGTTTTGTATCCCGGTTTGGGGATGTTACATGTCCCACGGTGCATAGGATCAGTCCAGGATCAGTTTATCCTATCCCGTCATTTTTTTCACCCGTTTCCTCCACCACACCTCCTTACTGTCCATGTGAGGGGTTTTGGTCGTGGTACTTTCAAAAAAACTTGACCCGGTTCTTCCCGGGCCATGAACACTTGGTTTTTCATGCACCGCGACTGTCCCACGGTGCATAGGATCAGTCCACGATCAGTTTACCATATCCCGTCATTTTTTTCACCCGTTTCCTCCACACACCTCCTTACTGTCCATATGAGGTGTTTTGGTTGTGGTACTTTCGAAAAAACTTGACCCGATTCTTCCTGGGCCATGAACACTTGGTTTTTCATGCACCGCGACTGTCCCACGGTGCATAGGTTTCAGTCCACGATCAGTTTATCCTATCCCGTCAATTTTTTTTTCACCCGTTTCCTCCACCACACCTCCTTACTATCCATATGAGGGGTTTTGGTCGTGGTACTTTCGAAAAAACTTGACCCGATTCTTCCTGGGCCATGAACACTTGGTTTTTCATGCACCCGACTGTCTCACGGTGCATAGGATCAGTCCAGGATCAGTTTATCCTATCCCGTCATTTTTTCACCCGTTTCCTCCACCACACCTCCTTACTATCCATGTGAGGGGTTTTGGTCGTGGTACTTTCGAAAAAACTCGAACCGATTCTTCCCGGGCCATGAACACTTGATTTTTCATGCACCGCGACTGTCCCACGGTGCATAGGTTCAGTCCACGATCAGTTTATCCTATCCCTTCATTTTTTTCACCCGTTTCCTCCACCACACCTCCTTACTGTCCATATGAGGGGTTTTGGTCGTGATACTTTCGAAAAAACTCGACCCGATTCTTCCCGGGCCATGAACACTTGGTTTTTCATGCACCGTGAGTGTCCCACGGTGCATAGGATCAGTCCAGGATCAGTTTATCCTATCCCGTCATTTTTTTCACCCGTTTCCTCCACCACACCTCCATACTGTCCATGTGAGGGGTTTTGGTCATGGTACTTTCGAAAAAACTCGAACCGATTCTTCCCGGGCCATGAACACTTGGTTTTTCATGCACCGCGACTGTCCCACGGTGCATAGGATCAGTCCACGATCAGTTTGACCTATCCCGTCAGTTTTTTTCACCCGTTTCCTCCACCACACCTCCTTACTGTCCATATGAGGGGTTTTGGTCGTGATACTTTCGAAAAAACTCGACCCGATTCTTCGCGGGCCATGAACACTTGGTTTTTCATGCACCGCGACTGTCCCACGGTGCATAGGATCAGTTCACGATCAGTTTATCCTATCCCGTCATTTTTTCACCCGTTTCCTCCACCACACCTCCTCACTGTCCATGTGAGGGGTTTTGGTCGTGGTACTTTCGAAAAAACTCGAACCGATTCTTCCCGGGCCATGAACACTTGGTTTTTCATGCACCGCGACTGTCCCACGGTGCATAGGATCAGTCCACGATCAATTTATCCTATCCCGTCAATTTTTTTTCACCCGTTTTCTCCACCACATCTCCTTATTGTCCATATGAGGGGTCTTGGTCGTGGTACTTTCGAAAACACTAGACCCGATTCTTCCCGGGCCATGAACACTTTGTTTTTCATGCACTGCGACTGTCCAACGGTGCATAGGATCAGTCCACGATCAGTTTATCCTATCCCGTCATTTTTTTTTCACCCGTTTCCTCCACCACACCTCCTTACTATCCATATGAGGGGTTTTGGTCGTGGTACTTTCGAAAAAAATGACCCGATTCTTCCCGGGCCATGAAAACCTTGTTTTTCATGCACCGCGACTGTCCCACGGTGCATAGGATCAGTCCAGGATCAGTTTATCCTATCCCGTCATTTTTTTCACCCGTTTCCTCCACCACACCTCCTTACTGTCCATGTGAGGGGTTTTGGTCGTGGTACTTTCGAAAAAACTCAAACCGATTCTTCCCGGGCCATGAACACTTGGTTTTTCATGCACCGCGACTGTCCCACGGTGCATAGGATCAGTCCACGATCAATTTATCCTATCCCGTCAATTTTTTTTCACCCGTTTTCTCCACCACATCTCCTTATTGTCCATATGAGGGGTCTTGGTCGTGGCACTTTCGAAAAAACTAGACCCGATTCTTCCCGGGACATGAACACTTGGTTTTTCATGCACCGCGACTGTCCCACGGTGCATAGGATCAGTCCACGATCAGTTTATCCTATCCCGTCATTTTTTTTCACCCGTTTCCTCCACCACACCTCCTTACTATCCATATGAGGGGTTTTGGTCGTGGTACTTTCGAAAAAACTCGACCCGATTCTTCCCGGGCCATGAAAACCTTGTTTTTCATGCACCGCGACTGTCCCACGGTGCATAGGATCAGTCCAGGATCAGTTTATCCTATCCCGTCATTTTTTTCACCCGTTTCCTCCACCACACCTCCTTACTGTCCATGTGAGGGGTTTTGGTCGTGGTACTTTCGAAATAACTCGAACCGATTCTTCCCGGGCCATGAACACTTGGTTTTTCATGCACCGCGACTGTCCCACGGTGCATAGGATTAGTCCACGATCAATTTATCCTATCCCGTCATTTTTTTCACCCGTTGCCTCCACCACACCTCCTTATTGTCCATATGAGGGGTTTAGGTCGTGTTACTTTCAAAAAAACTCGACCCGATTCTTCCCGGGCCATAAACACTTGGTTTTTCATGCACCGCGACTGTCCCACGGTGCATAGGATCAGTCCACGATCAGTTTATCCTATCCCGTCATTTTTTTTTCACCCGTTTCCTCCACCACACCTCCTTACTATCCATATGAGGGGTTTTGGTCGTGGTACTTTCGAAAAAATTCGACCCGATTCTTCCCGGGCCATGAACACTTGGTTTTTCATGCACCGCGACTGTCCCACGGTGCATAGGTTTCAGTCCACGATCAGTTTATCCTATCCCGTTATTTTTTTTTCACCCGTTTCCTCCACCACACCTCCTTACTATCCATATGAGGGGTTTTGGTCGTGGTACTTTTGAAAAAACTCGACCCGATTCTTCCCGGGCCATGAACACTTGGTTTTTCATGCACCGCGACTGTCCCACGGTGCATAGGATCAGTCCAGGATCAGTTTATCATATCCCGTCATTTTTTTCACCCGTTTCCTCCACCACACCTCCTTACTGTCCATGTGAGGGGTTTTGGTCGTGGTACTTTCAAAAAAACTTGACCCGGTTCTTCCCGGGCCATGAACACTTGGTTTTTCATGCACCGCGACTGTCCCACGGTGCATAGGATCAGTCCACGATCAGTTTACCATATCCCGTCATTTTTTTCACCCGTTTCCTCCACACACCTCCTTACTGTCCATATGAGGTGTTTTGGTTGTGGTACTTTCGAAAAAACTTGACCCGATTCTTCCTGGGCCATGAACACTTGGTTTTTCATGCACCGCGACTGTCCCACGGTGCATAGGTTTCAGTCCACGATCAGTTTATCCTATCCCGTCAATTTTTTTTCACCCGTTTCCTCCACCACACCTCCTTACTATCCATATGAGGGGTTTTGGTCGTGGTACTTTCGAAAAAACTCAAACCGATTCTTCCCGGGCCATGAACACTTGGTTTTTCATGCACCGCGACTGTCCCACGGTGCATAGGATCAGTCCACGATCAATTTATCCTATCCCGTCAATTTTTTTTCACCCGTTTTCTCCACCACATCTCCTTATTGTCCATATGAGGGGTCTTGGTCGTGGCACTTTCGAAAAAACTAGACCCGATTCTTCCCGGGACATGAACACTTGGTTTTTCATGCACCGCGACTGTCCCACGGTGCATAGGATCAGTCCACGATCAGTTTATCCTATCCCGTCATTTTTTTTCACCCGTTTCCTCCACCACACCTCCTTACTATCCATATGAGGGGTTTTGGTCGTGGTACTTTCGAAAAAACTCGACCCGATTCTTCCCGGGCCATGAAAACCTTGTTTTTCATGCACCGCGACTGTCCCACGGTGCATAGGATCAGTCCAGGATCAGTTTATCCTATCCCGTCATTTTTTTCACCCGTTTCCTCCACCACACCTCCTTACTGTCCATGTGAGGGGTTTTGGTCGTGGTACTTTCGAAATAACTCGAACCGATTCTTCCCGGGCCATGAACACTTGGTTTTTCATGCACCGCGACTGTCCCACGGTGCATAGGATTAGTCCACGATCAATTTATCCTATCCCGTCATTTTTTTCACCCGTTGCCTCCACCACACCTCCTTATTGTCCATATGAGGGGTTTAGGTCGTGTTACTTTCAAAAAAACTCGACCCGATTCTTCTTGGGCCATAAACACTTGGTTTTTCATGCACCGCGACTGTCCCACGGTGCATAGGATCAGTCCACGATCAGTTTATCCTATCCCGTCATTTTTTTTTCACCCGTTTCCTCCACCACACCTCCTTACTATCCATATGAGGGGTTTTGGTCGTGGTACTTTCGAAAAAATTCGACCCGATTCTTCCCGGGCCATGAACACTTGGTTTTTCATGCACCGCGACTGTCCCACGGTGCATAGGTTTCAGTCCACGATCAGTTTATCCTATCCCGTTATTTTTTTTTCACCCGTTTCCTCCACCACACCTCCTTACTATCCATATGAGGGGTTTTGGTCGTGGTACTTTTGAAAAAACTCGACCCGATTCTTCCCGGGCCATGAACACTTGGTTTTTCATGCACCGCGACTGTCCCACGGTGCATAGGATCAGTCCAGGATCAGTTTATCCTATCCCGTCATTTTTTTCACCCGTTTCCTCCACCACACCTCCTTACTGTCCATGTGAGGGGTTTTGGTCGTGGTACTTTCAAAAAAACTTGACCCGGTTCTTCCCGGGCCATGAACACTTGGTTTTTCATGCACCGCGACTGTCCCACGGTGCATAGGATCAGTCCACGATCAGTTTACCATATCCCGTCATTTTTTTCACCCGTTTCCTCCACACACCTCCTTACTGTCCATATGAGGTGTTTTGGTTGTGGTACTTTCGAAAAAACTTGACCCGATTCTTCCTGGGCCATGAACACTTGGTTTTTCATGCACCGCGACTGTCCCACGGTGCATAGGTTTCAGTCCACGATCAGTTTATCCTATCCCGTCAATTTTTTTTCACCCGTTTCCTCCACCACACCTCCTTACTATCCATATGAGGGGTTTTGGTCGTGGTACTTTCGAAAAAACTTGACCCGATTCTTCCTGGGCCATGAACACTTGGTTTTTCATGCACCCGACTGTCTCACGGTGCATAGGATCAGTCCAGGATCAGTTTATCCTATCCCGTCATTTTTTCACCCGTTTCCTCCACCACACCTCCTTACTATCCATGTGAGGGGTTTTGGTCGTGGTACTTTCGAAAAAACTCGAACCGATTCTTCCCGGGCCATGAACACTTGATTTTTCATGCACCGCGACTGTCCCACGGTGCATAGGTTCAGTCCACGATCAGTTTATCCTATCCCTTCATTTTTTTCACCCGTTTCCTCCACCACACCTCCTTACTGTCCATATGAGGGGTTTTGGTCGTGATACTTTCGAAAAAACTCGACCCGATTCTTCCCGGGCCATGAACACTTGGTTTTTCATGCACCGTTAGTGTCCCACGGTGCATAGGATCAGTCCAGGATCAGTTTATCCTATTCCGTCATTTTTTTCACCCGTTTCCTCCACCACACCTCCATACTGTCCATGTGAGGGGTTTTGGTCATGGTACTTTCGAAAAAACTCGAACCGATTCTTCCCGGGCCATGAACACTTGGTTTTTCATGCACCGCGACTGTCCCACGGTGCATAGGATCAGTCCACGATCAGTTTGACCTATCCCGTCAGTTTTTTTCACCCGTTTCCTCCACCACACCTCCTTACTGTCCATATGAGGGGTTTTGGTCGTGATACTTTCGAAAAAACTCGACCCGATTCTTCGCGGGCCATGAACACTTGGTTTTTCATGCACCGCGACTGTCCCACGGTGCATAGGATCAGTCCACGATCAGTTTATCCTATCCCGTCATTTTTTCACCCGTTTCCTCCACCACACCTCCTCACTGTCCATGTGAAGGGTTTTGGTCGTGGTACTTTCGAAAAAACTCGAACCGATTCTTCCCGGGCCATGAACACTTGGTTTTTCATGCACCGCGACTGTCCCACGGTGCATAGGATCAGTCCACGATCAATTTATCCTATCCCGTCAATTTTTTTTCACCCGTTTTCTCCACCACATCTCCTTATTGTCCATATGAGGGGTCTTGGTCGTGGTACTTTCGAAAACACTAGACCCGATTCTTCCCGGGCCATGAACACTTTGTTTTTCATGCACCGCGACTGTCCAACGGTGCATAGGATCAGTCCACGATCAGTTTATCCTATCCCGTCATTTTTTTCACCCGTTTCCTCCACCACACCTCCTTACTATCCATATGAGGGGTTTTGGTCGTGGTACTTTCGAAAAAAATGACCCGATTCTTCCCGGGCCATGAAAACCTTGTTTTTCATGCACCGCGACTGTCCCACGGTGCATAGGATCAGTCCAGGATCAGTTTATCCTATCCCGTCATTTTTTTCACCCGTTTCCTCCACCACACCTCCATACTGTCCATGTGAGGGGTTTTGGTCATGGTACTTTCGAAAAAACTCGAACCAATTCTTCCCGGGCCATGAACACTTGGTTTTTCATGCACCGCGACTGTCCCACGGTGCATAGGATCAGTCCACGATCAGTTTGACCTATCCCGTCAGTTTTTTTCACCCGTTTCCTCCACCACACCTCCTTACTGTCCATATGAGGGGTTTTGGTCGTGATACTTTCGAAAAAACTCGACCCGATTCTTCGCGGGCCATGAACACTTGGTTTTTCATGCACCGCGACTGTCCCACGGTGCATAGGATCAGTCCACGATCAGTTTATCCTATCCCGTCATTTTTTCACCCGTTTCCTCCACCACACCTCCTCACTGTCCATGTGAGGGGTTTTGGTCGTGGTACTTTCGAAAAAACTCGAACCGATTCTTCTCGGGCCATGAACACTTGGTTTTTCATGCACCGCGACTGTCCCACGGTGCATAGGATCAGTCCACGATCAATTTATCCTATCCCGTCAATTTTTTTTCACCCGTTTTCTCCACCACATCTCCTTATTGTCCATATGAGGGGTCTTGGTCGTGGTACTTTCGAAAACACTAGACCCGATTCTTCCCGGGCCATGAACACTTTGTTTTTCATGCACCGCGACTGTCCAACGGTGCATAGGATCAGTCCACGATCAGTTTATCCTATCCCGTCATTTTTTTTTCACCCGTTTCCTCCACCACACCTCCTTACTATCCATATGAGGGGTTTTGGTCGTGGTACTTTCGAAAAAAATGACCCGATTCTTCCCGGGCCATGAAAACCTTGTTTTTCATGCACCGCGACTGTCCCACGGTGCATAGGATCAGTCCAGGATCAGTTTATCCTATCCCGTCATTTTTTTCACCCGTTTCCTCCACCACACCTCCTTACTGTCCATGTGAGGGGTTTTGGTCGTGGTACTTTCGAAATAACTCGAACCGATTCTTCCCGGGCCATGAACACTTGGTTTTTCATGCACCGCGACTGTCCCACGGTGCATAGGATTAGTCCACGATCAATTTATCCTATCCCGTCATTTTTTTCACCCGTTGCCTCCACCACACCTCCTTATTGTCCATATGAGGGGTTTAGGTCGTGTTACTTTCAAAAAAACTCGACCCGATTCTTCCCGGGCCATAAACACTTGGTTTTTCATGCACCGCGACTGTCCCACGGTGCATAGGATCAGTCCACGATCAGTTTATCCTATCCCGTCATTTTTTTTTTCACCCGTTTCCTCCACCACACCTCCTTACTATCCATATGAGGGGTTTTGGTCGTGGTACTTTCGAAAAAACTCGACCCGATTCTTCCCGGGCCATGAACACTTGGTTTTTCATGCACCGCGACTGTCCCACGGTGCATAGGTTTCAGTCCACGATCAGTTTATCCTATCCCGTCATTTTTTTTCACCCGTTTCCTCCACCACACCTCCTTACTATCCATATGAGGGGTTTTGGTCGTGGTACTTTTGAAAAAACTCGACCCGATTCTTCCCGGGCCATGAACACTTGGTTTTTCATGCACCGCGACTGTCCCACGGTGCATAGGATCAGTCCAGGATCAGTTTATCCTATCCCGTCATTTTTTTCACCCGTTTCCTCCACCACACCTCCTTACTGTCCATGTGAGGGGTTTTGGTCGTGGTACTTTCAAAAAAACTTGACCCGGTTCTTCCCGGGCCATGAACACTTGGTTTTTCATGCACCGCGACTGTCCCACGGTGCATAGGATCAGTCCACGATCAGTTTACCATATCCCGTCATTTTTTTCACCCGTTTCCTCCACACACCTCCTTACTGTCCATATGAGGTGTTTTGGTCGTGGTACTTTCGAAAAAACTCGACCCGATTCTTCCCGGGCCATGAACACTTGGTTTTCATGCACCGCGACTGTCCCACGGTGCATAGGATCAGTCCATGATCAGTTTATCCTATCCCGTCATTCTTTTTTTCACCTGTTTCCTCCACCACACCTCCTTACTGTCCATATGAGGGGTTTTGGTCGTGGTACTTTCGAAAAAACTCGAACCGATTCTTCCCGGGCCATGAACACTTGGTTTTTCATGCACCGCGACTGTCCCACGGTGCATAGGATCAGTCCGCGATCAGTTTATCCTATCCCGTCAGTTTTTTTTCACCCGTTTCCTCCACCACACCTCCTTACTGTCCATATGAGGGGTTTTGGTCGTGGTACTTACGAAAAAACTCGACCTGATTCTTCCCGGGCCATGAACACTTGGTTTTTCATGCACCACGACTGTTCCACGGTGCATAGGATCAGTCCCCGATCAGTTTATCCTATCCCGTCATTTTTGTCACCCGTTTCCTCCACCACACCTCCTTACTTTCCATATGAGGGGTTTTGGTCATGGTACTTTCGAAAAAACTCGAACCGATTCTTCCCGGGCCATGAACACTTGGTTTTTCATGCACCGCGACTGTCCCACGGTGCATAGGATCAGTCCACGATCAATTTATCCTATCCCGTCATTTTTTTCACCCATTTCCTCCACCACACCTCCTTATTGTCCATATGAGGGGTTTTGGTCGTGGCACTTTCGAAAAAACTCGACCCGATTCTTCCCAGGCCATGAACACTTGGTTTTTCATGCACCGCGACTGTCCCACGGTGCATAGGATCAGTCCACGATCAGTTTATCCTATCCCGTCATTTTTTTTCAATCGTTTCCTCCACCACACCTCCTTACTATCCATATGAGGGGTTTTGGTCGTGGTACTTTCGAAAAAACTCGACCTGATTCTTCCCGGGCCATGAACACTTGGTTTTTCATGCACCGCGACTGTCCCACGGTGCATAGGATCAGTCCAGGATCAGTTTATCCTATCCCGTCATTTTTTTCACCCGTTTCCTCCACCACACCTCCTTACTGTCCATGTGAGGGGTTTTGGTCGTGGTACTTTCGAAAAAACTCGAACCGATTCTTCCCGGGCCATGAACACTTGGTTTTTCATGCACCGCGACTGTCCCACGGTGCATAGGATCAGTCCACGATCAATTTATCCTATCCCGTCATTTTTTTCACCCGTTGCCTCCACCACACCTCCTTATTGTCCATATGAGGGGTTTTGGTCGTGTTACTTTCAAAAAAACTCGACCCGATTCTTCCCGGGCCATAAACACTTGGTTTTTCATGCACCGCGACTGTCCCACGGTGCATAGGATCAGTCTACGATCAGTTTATCCTATCCCGTCATTTTTTTTTTCACCCGTTTCCTCCACCACACCTCCTTACTATCCATATGAGGGGTTTTGGTCGTGGTACTTTCGAAAAAACTCGACCCGATTCTTCCCGGGCCATGAACACTTGGTTTTTCATGCACCGCGACTGTCCCACGGTGCATAGCTTTCAGTCCACGATCAGTTTATCCTATCCCGTCAATTTTTTTTCACCCGTTTCCTCCACCACACCTCCTTACTATCCATATGAGGGGTTTTGGTCGTGGTACTTTCGAAAAAACTTGACCCGATTCTTCCTGGGCCATGAACACTTGGTTTTTCATGCACCCGACTGTCTCACGGTGCATAGGATCAGTCCAGGATCAGTTTATCCTATCCCGTCATTTTGTTCACCCGTTTCCTCCACCACACCTCCTTACTGTCCATGTGAGGGGTTTTGGTCGTGGTACTTTCGAAAAAACTCGAACCGATTCTTCCCGGGCCATGAACACTTGGTTTTTCATGCACCGCGACTGTCCCACGGTGCATAGGATCAGTCCACGATCAGTTTATCCTATCCCTTCATTTTTTCACCCGTTTCCTCCACCACACCTCCTTACTGTCCATATGAGGGGTTTTGGTCGTGATACTTTCGAAAAAACTCGACCCGATTCTTCCCGGGCCATGAACACTTGGTTTTTCATGCACCGCGAGTGTCCCACGGTGAAGGATTCGTTTAGTATTTCCTGGTTCAATTCATCAGATTAATTGATCCTACTAAACATGCCAGATCTAGGTTCTCTTGCTAGAATCATAAAGGATCTCACCTGTTACCTTGTTTTGCAGCGGAAAGGGGAGGTACGGGTCAGAGATCAGCAGAACCACCAAGAGATAGCTCCTCCAAAGGCTCACACACGCACGCACAGGAAATAGGCTGCTAGACCAGCTGTTGGGAGGCGCAGAGAAAGAGAGAGGGAGGCGCAGAAGTGGCTGAGAAAATAAGAGCTAGGGCAAGTTTTATTATTAAAACCCTTGTCCAGTTCTTATGGGCTTTTGGGCCCAAATCTCAGTCTGATTAAATCCCTTAGATTTAATCAGGCCCTTTAGTCTCTCTAAGTACAGTAAATGCCTAGCACTTTTACCGTACTTCTGCTAAACCATTCCTACACATTTTCCTGTTAGCTTAGGCGTGTGACCCATATGGGATCATATAATAAAGGCAATAAGTCCAAGACTTATAGATCATGAGCGGACTCTAGCAAGCCATCATGACCCCCAGTATTATATGACTTATGTCTGATCATTGACATACTCTTACTTTCTAGAGACAGTACAGAGATTACTGGACATAATTCCAACAATCTCCCACTTGAACTGGAATCTCTGTATTCATAATCCTTTTGTCTCAATATCTCGATTAGTCATAAGGCAAGATTAGTGTCATCCTTATAAAGCCTAATCTTGTTCATCGGACTCTGATTTGATACTGACAATCCAAACGACTCGGGAAAGTCCGTTTGAGCATGGCCATGCATTTTCCAGTAATCAAATCTCCGATTGGCCTAGAGATATTCACTCCATTTATATTGGAGGGACAAATCCCGTCTTGTTCCATCACTGTAAACTACTCATTTCATAATACACCCAAACAGGGTCCTTATAACTATCGCTTAACGACAGTGTTAGACAATGATCAAAGTGCATTAGTTCATGTGCAGTCACATGCATGCGAACTCAGGTCTAAGGACTATACTCTATAGTCGTAGTAAGAATCTCTTATGACACAGATATAAATATCCTGAAGAGTTCTTATAATCGGGTCATGTCCGGTCGTATGTACCCAACATACACCTATGTACTGACTTTGATGCCGCGCATCTATGACACACTGAGACTTTGTCATAAGTCACATACCAATCTAGTCTCACACGGTTGTTGGTGTTCTAATTTCAACAACCTTCGACTAGGGACAGGATGATATAAGCCATCTATCAAATATAGGGTCTCATGATCAAGCTAAATGACTTTGATGACTCAAGATCAAGTCACTTACTTCGATGACCTATAAAATGGTTCATATCATTTTGGAACGATTATTTCATCACAGTTAAAATAATCTTGAAATAATAATTTCATTAAACATCATAAAATGTTTTACAAGAACATATCAATAACTAAATAAAGCCCTCAAACTCCCACTCAAATTTAGATTACATTTCAATGTCTCTAATGCCTACAGCTTCAGTTAGGAACTCGAGCTTAGGTCTTGGGAGTGGCTTTGTCAATGGATCAGCGACGTTATCATCTGTCTGAACTCGGCTAATCTTGACTTCCTTTCTATTAATGATATCACGTATCAAGTGAAATTTTCTTAGCACATGCTTGGATTTCTGGTGTGATCTTGGTTCCTTTGCCTGAGCAATAGCACCATTGTTAACACAAAACAGTGCCAGAGGCTCAGCCGCATTAGGTATCACACCTAGTTCAATAATGAACTTTCGTATCCAAACAGCTTCCTTCGCTGCTTCCGAAGCGGCGATATATTCAGCTTCTGTAGTGGAATCAGCAACGGTGTCTTGCTTGGAGCTTCTCCAACTGATTGCACCGCCATTCAGACAAAAGATATAACCGGACTGTGACCGGAAATCATCTTGGTCTGTCTGGAAACTTGCGTCTGTGAATCCACTGACTTCAAGCACATCACTTCCACCGTACACCAAGAACTTGTCCTTAGTATGTCTTAGATACTTTAGGATATTCTTGACGGCAATCCAGTGGCTTTCACCTGGATTTGACTGGTATCTACTCGTCATGCTCAATGCATAAGCAACATCAGGACGAGTACAGATCATGGCATACATGATAGATCCTATTGCAGATGCATAAGGAATATTCTTCATGCGCTCAAGCTCAGCAGCCGTCGTAGGGCTCTGCTTCTTGCTTAGCGTTGTGCCATGTACCATTGGCGTGAAGCCCTTCTTGGAATCCTTCATGCTGAATCTTTGCAGGACTTTGTCAATGTATGAATCTTGACACAAGCCTATCAGCCTTCTAGATCTATCCCGGTAGATCCTGATTCCAAGAACGTATGCGGCTTCACCCATGTCTTTCATGGAAAAACAACTTCCAAGCCAGTCCTTTACGGACTTCAGCATTGGAATGTCGTTTCCGAGAAGCAGTATGTCATCGACATACAGAATAAGAAATACTATCTTGCTCCCACTAGTTTTCTTATACACGCATTGTTCTTCTTCGTTTCTGATGAAGTCAAATTGCTTGATCGCTTCATCAAAACGAAGATTCCAGCTCCTCGATGCTTGCTTCAATCCATAAATGGATTTATGAAGCTTGCATACTTTCCCAGCATTCTTTGGATCTATGTAACCGTCAGGTTGCGTCATATACACATCCTCTTCCAGAATACCATTCAGGAAGGCGGTTTTCACGTCCATCTGCCAAATTTCATAATCATGAAAAGCTGCAGTTGCTAGTAGAATCCGAATAGATTTCATCATAGCCACTGGGGAATAGGTTTCATCATAATCCACACCGTGAACTTGTCTGAAACCTTTTGCCACCAACCTGGCTTTATAAATCTGGACATTTCCATCCACGTCAATCTTCTTCTTGAAGATCCATTTGCACTCGATGGCTTTTACACCAGCGGGTAAGTCAACCAACGAAAACACTTGGTTGACCGACATGGAGTTCATTTCGGAATCTGTGGCCTTACGCCACTTAGAGGAATCTGGGCCCATCATGGCTTGATTGAAGTTCGATGGTTCATCACCATCAATGATCAGAAGATCATGACAGTCAGTCACGAGAAATCCTTGATATCTCTCGGGTTCGTGACGGATCCTCCCGGATCTTCGAACTTCAGGTACTACAGGTTCAGGCTCTACAATTTCTTGTAGGTCCTCCTGCTGCTCTTCCTCATTAGGTTGAGCAGTATCCTGTTCATCTTGAATTTCTTCAAGCAGTACCTTACTCCCACTGTTTTTCTTAGAGAGAAACTCCCTCTCAAGAAAATTACAATCCCGGGCAACAAAGATCTTGTTCTGGGATCGTAGATAGAAGTAATAAGCCTTGGTTTCCTTCGGATAACCAATGAAATAGCATTTATCAGACTTTGGTGTAAGCTTGTCAGAGATCAATCTCTTGACATAGGCTTCACAACCCCAAATTCTAAGATAAGACAGCACTGGAGCTTCTCCAGTCCATAGTTCATATGGTGTCTTTGCTACTGCTTTTGATGGCGCTCTATTTAGAGTGAACACTGCTGTTAGCAGAGCATATCCCCAAAGGGATATTGGAAGGTCTGTGTGACTCATCATAGATCGAACCATATCCAATAAGGTCCGATTTCTCCTCTCAGACACACCATTCCATTGTGGTGTTCCAGGAGGAGTGAGTTGGGATACGATCCCACACTCTCTCAGATGATCACTGAATTCTTGGCTTAAGTATTCTCCTCCTCGGTCGGACCGAAGAGCCTTAATGCTTTTGCCAAGTTGGTTCTGTACTTCATTTTGGAATTCTCTGAATTTCTCAAACGATTCAGACTTATGTTTCATCAAATAAACATATCCATACCTACTGAAATCATCAGTGAAGGTAATGAAGTACTGATAGTTTCCTCTTGCATTTGTGGACATTGGGCCACACACATCAGTGTGTATCAAGCCCAATAAGTCACTGGCCCTCTCGTTAGGTTTATTAAAGGGGGCCCGTGTCATTTTGCCCATCATGCAGGATTCGCATTTCTCACATGACTCAAAGTCAAATGAGCCAAGAAGTCCATACGAATGGAGCCTCTTGATGCGTTTCTCACTGATGTGCCCTAAACGACAATGCCATAGAAACGTTCGGTTCTCCTCATTAGGTTTGAATCGTTTGGTATCAATGTTATAAATTGGCGCGGATTGATCAAGTATGTAAAGCCCATTCGTAAGAGGGGCACAACCATAGAACAAATTGTTGCAATTGAAGGAACATAATTTATTCTTAACTGAAAAATCATAACCTTCCAAATTCAACAAAGAAATTGAAATAATATTTCTGCTTATCGCAGGTACAAAATAACAATTATTGAGTTCTAAAATCAATCCCGAAGGTAAAGACAACAAGTATGTGCCTACAGCTAGTGCAGGAACTTTCGCTCCATTCCCAACTCGTAGCTCCACTTGTCCTTGCTTCAGCCTCCTACTGTTGCTGAGTGCCTGCATATTAGTACAAATATGAGCCCCACAACCAGTATCCATAACCCATGAGGTATTATCAGAAGTAGTTGTATTAACTTCTATAACAAAAATACCTGATGAAGAAGTCTCGAGAGTCTTCTTCTTCAATTCCTTTAGACCTTCCAGGAATTTCTTACATTCTCTCCTCCAATGCCCTGGTTCTTTACAGAACCTGTAGATGTCAGTAGGCCCAGCCTTGGATTTGGGCTTGGGCTTTGGCGTGTCCTTGTCCGAGACTTGAACAGCCTTAGCCTTTCCCTTGTCCTTGGCAGAGGATTTCTTAAAGCCCTTGCCCTTTTGCACCATAAGCACATTGGGGTCCTTGGCTTTCCTCAAGTTGGGCTCTGCAGTCTTGAGCATTCCGTGAAGCTCAGGCAATGTCTTACTCAAGCCATGCATATTGAAGTTCAGGATGAACTGATCATAGCTTGCAGGTAAAGACTGCAGAACGATGTCGCAGGCAAGTTCCTGGCTGATAGCGCAGTCGAGTTTCTGAAGATGATCGAGATAACCCATCATCTTCAAGACATGAGGACTCACTGCCGCATTTGCAGCTAACTTACAGTCTAAGAGGTTCTTAACTGTCTGGAACCTCTCAGTCCTTGCCTGCTCCTGAAAAAGCGATTTCAGGCTTGCCATTATCTCGATGGGCGACAACACACTCTCGAACTGCATTTGCAGCTCAGCAGTCATGGTCGCCAACATCAGGCAATAGACATCATTTTCATCTGACGAATGCTTTTCCCAAGCATTATGCAGAGTCCTGGCGGCATTGTTAGGAGGCCTCTCGGGGAGGGGATCACGAAGGACATAATCCTTCTTCTCCTGCTTGAGGACCAGCCTCAAGTTCCTTGACCACGTCAGGAAGTTCGTTCCAGTCAGCTTCTCCTTTTCGAGAACAGACCGGATTGAGAATGTGTTTTGTGTGCTTGTAGTAGTCATAGCTGAAATATAATATAAAAAGGTTATTAGTTAATATGTTCAATATGATTAATCTTGTATTATACTTAATATGATTAATCTCGCATTATATTCAATAACATCAGTTACCCTCAATAGAATATAATGATTCCAAGATCCACATATAACTAAGATCAAAGTGGGCCACTGGCCGTCACCCAACCTTAGCTTATATCGGTAAGCCCTATCTCGGCTAATTATATCCGTGATATAACTCTTGGTTGTGAATCTGGGCCCGAGGCCCAATCCACTCTGATGTCTCAAGGCCCGGGACTCCCGATGGCCTAGTCAAGAAAACCAGACTATACAGTCATGTAATCACTAATGTCTGGGACTCCCAATGACATTTATGAATCACAAACCGTCTTACCCACGCAAAAGTAGACACCCTCACACTGTAAGGCCATGAGTACAATTGAATGGGCTTCGACAGCTGACATAGACTGGACAAGACATCCAACGCTTGATATTATTTGAGGTTTGTAGGTTTATTAAAATTTCATCCCAAAATAGAAGATTACTATTTTGGGAAACTTTCCTTTTTGGGAAACCTACTAATTTTGGAAACTTTCTAAAATTGGAAACTTCCTAAAATTGGAAACTTTCTAAATATAGAAATTTCCTAAAATCCTAAACATGCAAATCTAGAAACTTCTAATTTAAGAAACTTTCTAATTTCAGATTTTGGAAACTGATTAATTTTAAAATCAAATTTAATAATTAAATGAATTTTAAAATAATCTGAAGAATAAGACTCAAATAATTGGCCCAATTGTTTTAACTTCTTGGCCCGAGGCCCAAGAATTGGTCCATGTCCAAGACATAACCCAATTGTCCAATTAAATGACATAACCGGTCTGGTTCATTAAAATTGGTCTAACCAAAATTAATTACTACGATGACCACAATTGTCAACCGGTTATTTACTAAACCGGATTTTCTCAATTTATTTGGTCCAACCAAATCAAATTAGAAAACCACTGGTTTAGGCACTAAATCCAATTTTACGACTTTGGATTTCTTATCCCGGTTTAACCAGAACTTAATAAATTTATTAAGTCTGTTTATTAAACCGTGACGATTAAGTTTTAAACCGAACAATTAACCGAACCGAACCGATTGGTCACGAACCGATCACGGTCGTGACCTAGCTTCGCGGTCGAGACGAGACACGATCCGAGATCGGCTTGTCACTCGACCACGCGATGCACGGACGGTGGTGGGACGGAACGGGACAGCCGCGATCATCGCGCATCGGGCAAGCCGCGCGATCGTGATCGAGACGGTACGCGAGCGGGTCGATCCAAGCGATCGATCGTTCCATGCGATCGGTTCACCGCGCGTCACTCGATCCGGATATGGTGATCCTTTGGCGATCATCATTCCGACGCATACCGATTCATATAGATCGGATCATGCGATTTCAATTAGTTTAGGTTTTAATTCTTTGTTTCTTAAGTATTTTCTTATCAATAGATTGATTCAAACACTTCTAAACAACCTAAACATGATTCTAAACAAGAAATCCTAACAGAACCAATGGCTCTGATACCACTGAAGGATTCGTTTAGTATTTCCTGGTTCAATTCATCAGATTAATTGATCCAACTAAACATGCCAGATCTAGGTTATCTTGCTAGAATCATAAAGGATCTCACCTGTTACCTTGTTTTGCAGCGGAAAGGGGAGGTACGGGTCAGAGATCAGCAGAACCACCAAGAGATTGCTCCTCCAAAGGCTCACACACGCACGCACAGGAAATAGGCTGCTGGACCAGCTGTTGGGAGGCGCAGAGAAAGAGAGAGGGAGGCGCAGAAGTGGCTGAGAAAATAAGAGCTAGGGCAAGTTTTATTATTAAAACCCTTGTCCAGTTCTTATGGGCTTTTGGGCCCAAATCTCAGTCTGATTAAATCCCTTAGATTTAATCAGGCCCTTTAGTCTCTCTAAGTACAGTAAATGCCTAGCACTTTTACCGTACTTCTGCTAAACCATTCCTACACATTTTCCTGTTAGCTTAGGCGTGTGACCCATATGGGATCATATAATAAAGGCAATAAGTCCAAGACTTATAGATCATGAGCGGACTATAGCAAGCCATCATGACCCCCAGTATTATATGACTTATGTCTGATCATTGACATACTCTTACTTTCTAGAGACAGTACAGAGATTACTGGACATAATTCCAACACACGGTGCATAGGATCAGTCCAGGATCAGTTTATCCTATCCCGTCATTTTTTTTTCACCCGTTTTCTCCACCACATCTCCTTATTGTCCATATGAGGGGTCTTGGTCGTGGTACTTTCGAAAAAACTCGACCCGATTCTTCCCGGGCCATGAACACTTTGTTTTTCATGCACCGCGACTGTCCAACGGTGCATAGGATCAGTCCACGATCAGTTTATCCTATCCCGTCATTTTTTTTTCACCCGTTTCCTCCACCACACCTCCTTACTATCCATATGAGGGGTTTTGGTCGTGATACTTTCGAAAAAACTCGACCCGATTCTTCCCGGGCCATGAACACTTGGTTTTTCATGCACCGCGATTGTCCCACGGTGCATAGGATCAGTCCACGATCAGTTTATCCTATCCCGTCATTTTTTTCACCCGTTTCCTCCACCACACCTCCTTACTATCCATATGAGGGGTTTTGGTCGTGGTACTTTCGAAAAAACTCGACCCGATTCTTCCCGGGCCATGAAAACCTTGTTTTTCATGCACCGCGACTGTCCCACGGTGCATAGGATCAGTCCAGGATCAGTTTATCCTATCCCGTCATTTTTTTTCACCCGTTTCCTCCACCACACCTCCTTACTGTCCATGTGAGGGTTTTTGGTCGTGGTACTTTCGAAATAACTCGAACCGATTCTTCCCGGGCCATGAACACTTGGTTTTTCATGCACCGCGACTGTCCCACGGTGCATAGGATTAGTCCACAATCAATTTATCCTATCCCGTCATTTTTTTCACCTGTTGCCTCCACCACACCTCCTTATTGTCCATATGAGGTGTTTTGGTCGTGTTACTTTCAAAAAAACTCGACCCGATTCTTCCCGGGCCATAAACACTTGGTTTTTCATGCACCGCGACTGTCCCACGGTGCATAGGATCAGTCCACGATCAGTTTATCCTATCCCGTCATTTTTTTTTTCACCCGTTTCCTCCACCACACCTCCTTACTATCCATATGAGGGGTTTTGGTCGTGGTACTTTCGAAAAAACTCGACCCGATTCTTCCCGGGCCATGAACACTTGGTTTTTCATGCACCGCGACTGTCCCACGGTGCGTTGGTTTCAGTCCACGATCAGTTTATCCTATCCCGTCAATTTTTTTTCACCCGTTTCCTCCACCACACCTCCTTACTATCCATATGAGGGGTTTTGGTCGTGGTACTTTTGAAAAAACTTGACCCGATTCTTCCCGGGCCATGAACACTTGGTTTTTCATGCACCCGACTGTCTCACGGTGCATAGGATCAGTCCAGGATCAGTTTATCCTATCCCGTCATTTTTTTTCACCCGTTTCCTCCGCCACACCTCCTTACTGTCCATGTGAGGGGTTTTGGTCGTGGTACTTTCGAAAAAACTCGAACCGATTCTTCCCGGGCCGTGAACACTTGGTTTTTCATGCACCGCGACTGTCCCACGGTGCATAGGATCAGTCCACGATCAGTTTATCCTATCCCGTCATTTTTTTCACCCATTTCCTCCACCACACCTCCTTACTGTCCATATGAGGGGTTTTGGTCGTGATACTTTCGAAAAAACTCGACCCGATTCTTCCCGGGCCATGAACACTTGGTTTTTCATGCACCGCGAGTTTCCTACGGTGCATACGATCTGTCCAGGATCAGTTTATCCTATCCCGTCATTTTTTTCACCCGTTTCCTCCACCACACCTCCTTACTGTCCATGTGAGGGGTTTTGGTCATGGTACTTTCGAAAAAACTCGAACCGATTCTTCCCGGGCCATGAACACTTGGTTTTTCATGCACCGCGACTGTCCCACGGTGCATAGGATCAGTCCACGATCAGTTTGACCTATCCCGCCAGTTATTTCACCCGTTTCCTCCACCACACCTCCTTACTGTCCATATGAGGGGTTTTGGTCGTGATACTTTCGAAAAAACTCGACCCGATTCTTCCCGGGCCATGAACACTTGGTTTTTCATGCACCGCGACTGTCCCACGGTGCATAGGATCAGTCCACGATCAATTTATCCTATCCCGTTATTTTTTTCACCCGTTTCCTCCACCACACCTCCTTATTGTCCATATGAGGGGTTTTGGTCGTGGCACTTTCGAAAAAACTCGACCCGATTCTTCCCGGGCCATGAACACTTAGTTTTTCATGCACCGCGACTGTCCCACGGTGCATAGGATCAGTCCAGGATCAGTTTATCCTATCCCGTCATTTTTTTTCACCCGTTTCCTCCACCACACCTCCTTACTGTCCATGTGAGGGGTTTTGGTCGTGGTACTTTCGAAAAAACTCGAACCGATTCTTCCCGGGCCATGAACACTTGGTTTTTCATGCACCGCGACTGTCCCACGGTGCATAGGATCAGTCCACGATCAATTTATCCTATCCCGTCATTTTTTTCACCCGTTGCATCCACCACACCTCCTTATTGTCCATATGAGGGGTTTTGGTCGTGTTACTTTCAAAAAAACTCGACCCGATTCTTCCCGGGCCATAAACACTTGGTTTTTCATGCACCGCGACTGTCCCACGGTGCATAGGATCAGTCCACGATCAATTTATCCTATCCCGTCATTTTTTTCACCCGTTTCCTCCACCACACCTCCTTATTGTCCATATGAGGGGTTTTGGTCGTGGCACTTTCGAAAAAACTCGACCCGATTCTTCCCGGGCCATGAACACTTAGTTTTTCATGCACCGCGACTGTCCCACGGTGCATAGGATCAGTCCAGGATCAGTTTATCCTATCCCGTCATTTTTTTTCACCCGTTTCCTCCACCACACCTCCTTACTGTCCATGTGAGGGGTTTTGGTCGTGGTACTTTCGAAAAAACTCGAACCGATTCTTCCCGGGCCATGAACACTTGGTTTTTCATGCACCGCGACTGTCCCACGGTGCATAGGATCAGTCCACGATCAATTTATCCTATCCCGTCATTTTTTTCACCCGTTGCATCCACCACACCTCCTTATTGTCCATATGAGGGGTTTTGGTCGTGTTACTTTCAAAAAAACTCGACCCGATTCTTCCCGGGCCATAAACACTTGGTTTTTCATGCACCGCGACTGTCCCACGGTGCATAGGATCAGTCTAGGATCAGTTTATCCTATCCCGTCATTTTTTTCACCCGTTTCCTCCACCACACCTCCTTACTGTCCATGTGAGGGGTTTTGGTCGTGGTACTTTCGAAAAAACTCGAACCGATTCTTCCCGGGCCATGAACACTTGGTTTTTCATGCACCGCGACTGTCCCACGGTGCATAGGATCAGTCCACGATCAATTTATCCTATCCCGTCATTTTTTTCACCCGTTGCATCCACCACACCTCCTTATTGTCCATATGAGGGGTTTTGGTCGTGTTACTTTCAAAAAAACTCGACCCGATTCTTCCCGGGCCATAAACACTTGGTTTTTCATGCACCGCGACTGTCCCACGGTGCATAGGATCAGTCCACGATCAGTTTATCCTATCCCGTCATTTTTTTTTCACCCGTTTCCTCCACCACACCTCCTTACTATCCATATGAGGGGTTTTGGTCGTGGTACTTTCGAAAAAACTCGACCCGATTCTTCCCGGGCCATGAACACTTGGTTTTTCATGCACCGCGACTGTCCCACGGTGCATAGGATCAGTCCACGATCAGTTTGACCTATCCCGCCAGTTTTTTTCACCCGTTTCCTCCACCACACCTCCTTACTGTCCATGTGAGGGGTTTTGGTCGTGGTACTTTCGAAAAAACTCGAACCGATTCTTCCCGGGCCATGAACACTTGGTTTTTCATGCACCGCGACTGTCCCACGGTGCATAGGATCAGTCCACGATCAGTTTGACCTATCCCGCCAGTTTTTTCACCCGTTTCCTCCACCACACCTCCTTACTGTCCATATGAGGGGTTTTGGTCGTGATACTTTCGAAAAAACTCGACCCGATTCTTCCCGGGCCATGAACACTTGGTTTTTCATGCACCGCGACTGTCCCACGGTGCATAGGATCAGTCCACGATCAATTTATCCTATCCCGTCATTTTTTTCACCCGTTTCCTCCACCACACCTCCTTATTGTCCATATGAGGGGTTTTGGTCGTGGCACTTTCGAAAAAACTCGACCCGATTCTTCCCGGGCCATGAACACTTAGTTTTTCATGCACCGCGACTGTCCCACGGTGCATAGGATCAGTCCAGGATCAGTTTATCCTATCCCGTCATTTTTTTTCACCCGTTTCCTCCACCACACCTCCTTACTGTCCATGTGAGGGGTTTTGGTCGTGGTACTTTCGAAAAAAACTCGAACCGATTCTTCCCGGGCCATGAACACTTGGTTTTTCATGCACCGCGACTGTCCCACGGTGCATAGGATCAGTCCACGATCAATTTATCCTATCCCGTCATTTTTTTCACCCGTTGCATCCACCACACCTCCTTATTGTCCATATGAGGGGTTTTGGTCGTGTTACTTTCAAAAAAACTCGACCCGATTCTTCCCGGGCCATAAACACTTGGTTTTTCATGCACCACGACTGTCCCACGGTGCATAGGATCAGTCCACGATCAATTTATCCTATCCCGTCATTTTTTTCACCCGTTTCCTCCACCACACCTCCTTATTGTCCATATGAGGGGTTTTGGTCGTGGCACTTTCGAAAAAACTCGACCCGATTCTTCCCGGGCCATGAACACTTAGTTTTTCATGCACCGCGACTGTCCCACGGTGCATAGGATCAGTCCAGGATCAGTTTATCCTATCCCGTCATTTTTTTTCACCCGTTTCCTCCACCACACCTCCTTACTGTCCATGTGAGGGGTTTTGGTCGTGGTACTTTCGAAAAAACTCGAACCGATTCTTCCCGGGCCATGAACACTTGGTTTTTCATGCACCGCGACTGTCCCACGGTGCATAGGATCAGTCCACGATCAATTTATCCTATCCCGTCATTTTTTTCACCCGTTGCATCCACCACACCTCCTTATTGTCCATATGAGGGGTTTTGGTCGTGTTACTTTCAAAAAAACTCGACCCGATTCTTCCCGGGCCATAAACACTTGGTTTTTCATGCACCGCGACTGTCCCACGGTGCATAGGATCAGTCTAGGATCAGTTTATCCTATCCCGTCATTTTTTTCACCCGTTTCCTCCACCACACCTCCTTACTGTCCATGTGAGGGGTTTTGGTCGTGGTACTTTCGAAAAAACTCGAACCGATTCTTCCCGGGCCATGAACACTTGGTTTTTCATGCACCGCGACTGTCCCACGGTGCATAGGATCAGTCCACGATCAATTTATCCTATCCCGTCATTTTTTTCACCCGTTGCATCCACCACACCTCCTTATTGTCCATATGAGGGGTTTTGGTCGTGTTACTTTCAAAAAAACTCGACCCGATTCTTCCCGGGCCATAAACACTTGGTTTTTCATGCACCACGACTGTCCCACGGTGCATAGGATCAGTCCACGATCAGTTTATCCTATCCCGTCATTTTTTTTTTCACCCGTTTCCTCCACCACACCTCCTTACTATCCATATGAGGGGTTTTGGTCGTGGTACTTTCGAAAAAACTCGACCCGATTCTTCCCGGGCCATGAACACTTGGTTTTTCATGCACCGCGACTGTCCCACGGTGCATAGGATCAGTCCACGATCAGTTTGACCTATCCCGCCAGTTTTTTTCACCCGTTTCCTCCACCACACCTCCTTACTGTCCATATGAGGGGTTTTGGTCGTGATACTTTCGAAAAAACTCGACCCGATTCTTCCCGGGCCATGAACACTTGGTTTTTCATGCACCGCGACTGTCCCACGGTGCATAGGATCAGTCCACGATCAATTTATCCTATCCCGTCATTTTTTTCACCCGTTGCATCCACCACACCTCCTTATTGTCCATATTAGGGGTTTTGGTCGTGTTACTTTCAAAAAAACTCGACCCGATTCTTCCCGGGCCATAAACACTTGGTTTTTCATGCACCGCGACTGTCCCACGGTGCATAGGATCAGTCCACGATCAGTTTATCCTATCCCGTCATTTTTTTTTTCACCCGTTTCCTCCACCACACCTCCTTACTATCCATATGAGGGGTTTTGGTCGTGGTACTTTCGAAAAAACTCGACCCGATTCTTCCCGGGCCATGAACACTTGGTTTTTCATGCACCGCGACTGTCCCACGGTGCATAGGTTTCAGTCCACGATCAGTTTATCCTATCCCGTCAACTTTTTTTCACCCGTTTCCTCCACCACACCTCCTTACTATCCATATGAGGGGTTTTGGTCGTGGTACTTTCAAAAAAACTTGACTCGATTCTTCCTGGGCCATGAACACTTAGTTTTTCATGCACCCGACTGTCTCACGGTGCATAGGATCAGTCCAGGATCTGTTTATCCTATCCCGTCATTTTTTTCACCCGTTTCCTCCACCACACCTCCTTACTGTCCATGTGAGGGGTTTTGGTCGTGGTACTTTCGAAAAAACTCGAACCGATTCTTCCCGGGCCATGAACACTTGGTTTTTCATGCACCGCGACTGTCCCACGGTGCATAGGATCAGTCCACGATCAATTTATCCTATCCCGTCATTTTTTTCACCCGTTGCCTCCACCACACCTCCTTATTGTCCATATGAGGGGTTTTGGTCGTGATACTTTCGAAAAAACTCGACCCGGTTCTTCCCGGGCCATGAACACTTGGTTTTTTATGCACCGCGAGTGTCCCACGGTGCATAGGATCAGTCCAGGATCAGTTTATCCTATCCCGTCATTTTTTTCACCCGTTTCCTCCACCACACCTCCTTACTGTCCATGTGAGGGGTTTTGGTCATGGTACTTTCGAAAAAACTCGAACCGATTCTTCCCGGGCCATGAACACTTGGTTTTTCATGCACCGCGACTGTCCCACGGTGCATAGGATCAGTCCACGATCAGTTTGACCTATCCCGTCAGTTTTTTTCTCCCGTTTCCTCCACCACACCTCCTTACTATCCATATGAGGGGTTTTGGTCGTGGTACTTTCGAAAAAAACTCGACCCGATTCTTCCCGGGCCATGAAAACCTTGTTTTTCATGCACCGCGACTGTCCCACGATGCATAGGATCAGTCTAGGATCAGTTTATCCTATCCCGTCATTTTTTTTCACCCGTTTCCTCCACCACACCTCCTTACTGTCCATGTGAGGGGTTTTGGTCGTGGTACTTTCGAAATAACTCGAACCGATTCTTCCCGGGCCATGAACACTTGGTTTTTCATGCACCGCGACTGTCCCATGGTGCATAGGATTAGTCCACGATCAATTTATCCTATCCCATCATTTTTTTAACCCGTTGCCTCCACCACACCTCCTTATTGTCCATATGAGGGGTTTTGGTCGTGTTACTTTCAAAAAAACTGGAGCCGATTCTTCCCGGGCCATAAACACTTGGTTTTTCATGCACCGCGACTGTCCCACGGTGCATAGGATCAGTCCACGATCAATTTATCCTATCCCGTCATTTTTTTTTCACCCGTTTCCTCCACCACACCTCCTTACTATCCATATGAGGGGTTTTGGTCGTGGTACTTTCGAAAAAACTCGACCCCATTCTTCCCGGGCCATGAACACTTGGTTTTTCATGCACCGCGACTGTCCCACGGTGCATAGGATCAGTCCACGATCAATTTATCCTATCCCGTCATTTTTTTCACCCGTTTCCTCCACCACACCTCCTTATTGTCCATATGAGGGGTTTTGGTCGTGGCACTTTCGAAAAAACTCGACCCGATTCTTCCCGGGCCATGAACACTTGGTTTTTCATGCACCGCGACTGTCCCACGGTGCATAGGATCAGTCCACGATCAGTTTGACCTATCCCGTCAGTTTTTTTCACCCGTTTCCTCCACCACACCTCCTTACTATCCATATGAGGGGTTTTGGTCGTGGTACTTTCGAAAAAACTTGACCCGATTCTTCCCGGGCCATGAACACTTGGTTTTTCATGCACCCGACTGTCTCACGGTGCATAGGATCAGTCCAGGATCAGTTTATCCTATCCCGTCATTTTTTTCACCCGTTTCCTCCGCCACACCTCCTTACTGTCCATGTGAGGGGTTTTGGTCGTGGTACTTTCGAAAAAACTCGAACCGATTCTTCCCGGGCCATGAACACTTGGTTTTTCATGCACCGCGACTGTCCCACGGTGCATAGGATCAGTCCACGATCAGTTTATCCTATCCCGTCATTTTTTTCACCCGTTTCCTCCACCACACCTCCTTACTGTCCATATGAGGGGTCTTGGTCATGATACTTTCGAAAAAACTCGACCCAATTCTTCCGGGGCCATGAACACTTGGTTTTTCATGCACCGCGATCAGTCCAGGATCAGTTTATCCTATCCCGTCATTTTTTTCACCCGTTTCCTCCACCACACCTCCTTACTGTCCATGTGAGGGGTTTTGGTCATGGTACTTTCGAAAAAACTCGAACCGATTCTTCCCGGGCCATGAACACTTG
Source organism: Orychophragmus violaceus (assembly GCA_030180135.1). Classification (NCBI taxonomy): domain Eukaryota; kingdom Viridiplantae; phylum Streptophyta; class Magnoliopsida; order Brassicales; family Brassicaceae; genus Orychophragmus; species Orychophragmus violaceus. The sequence continues at coordinate 104,845,953 of CM058230.1, read as the reverse complement.
GTTTTTCATGTACCGCGACTGTCCCACGGTGCATAGGATCAGTCCACGATCAGTTTGACCTATCCCGCCAGTTTTTTTCACCCGTTTCCTCCACCACACCTCCTTACTGTCCATATGAGGGGTTTTGGTCGTGATACTTTCGAAAAAACTCGACCCGATTCTTCGCGGGCCATGAACACTTGGTTTTTCATGCACCGCGACTGTCCCACGGTGCATAGGATCAGTCCACGATCAGTTTATCCTATCCCGTCATTTTTTCACCTGTTTCCTCCACCACACCTCCTCACTGTCCATGTGAGGGGTTTTGGTCGTGGTACTTTCGAAAAAACTCGAACCGATTCTTCCCGGGCCATGAACACTTGGTTTTTCATGCACCGCGACTGTCCCACGGTGCATAGGATCAGTCCACGATCAATTTATCATATCCCGTCAATTTTTTTCACCCGTTTTCTCCACCACATCTCCTTATTGTCCATATGAGGGCTTTTGGTCGTGGTACTTTCGAAAAAACTCGACCCGATTCTTCCCGGGCCATGAACACTTTGTTTTTCATGCACCACGACTGTCCAACGGTGCATAGGATCAGTCCACGATCAGTTTATCCTATCCCGTCATTTTTTTTCACCCGTTTCCCCCACCACACCTCCTTACTATCCATATGAGGGGTTTTGGTCGTGATACTTTCGAAAAAACTCGACCCGATTCTTACCCGGCCATGAACACTTGGTTTTTCATGCACCGCGACTGTCCCACGGTGCATAGGATCAGTCCAGGATCAGTTTAACCTATCCCGTCATTTTTTTCACCCGTTTCCTCCACCACACCTCCTTACTGTCCATGTGAGGGGTTTTGGTCATGGTACTTTCGAAAAAACTCGAACCGATTCTTCCCGGGCCATGAACACTTGGTTTTTCATGCACCGCGACTGTCCCACGGTGTATAGGATCAGTCCACGATCAATTTATCCTATCCCGTCATTTTTTTCACCCGTTTCCTCCACCACACCTCCTTATTGTCCATATGAGGGGTTTTGGTCGTGGTACTTTCGAAAAAACTCGACCCGATTCTTCCCGGGCCATGAACACTTGGTTTTTCATGCACCGCGACTGTCCCACGGTGCATAGGATCAGTCCACGATCAGTTTATCCTATCCCGTCATTTTTTTTTCACCCGTTTCCTCCACCACACCTCCTTACTATCCATATGAGGGGTTTTGGTCATGGTACTTTCGAAAAAACTCGACCCGATTCTTCCCGGGCCATGAACACCTGGTTTTTCATGCACCGCGACTGTCCCACGGTGCATAGGATCAGTCCAGGATCAGTTTATCCTATCCCGTCATTTTTTTCACCCGTTTCCTCCACCACACCTCCTTACTGTCCATATGAGGGGTTTTGGTCGTGATACTTTCGAAAAAACTCGACCCGATTCTTCCCGGGCCATGAACACTTGGTTTTTCATGCACCGCGAGTGTCCCACGGTGCATAGGATCAGTCCACGATCAGTTTATCCTATCCGGTCATTTTTTCACCCGTTTCCTCCACCACACCTCCTTACTGTCCATGTGAGGGGTTTTGGTCATGGTACTTTCGAAAAAACTCGAACCGATTCTTCCCGGGCCATGAACACTTGGTTTTTCATGCACCGCGACTGTCCCACGGTGCATAGGATCAGTCCACGATCAATTTATCCTATCCTGTCATTTTTTTTTTCACCCGTTTCCTCCACCACACCTCCTTACTGTCCATATGAGGGGTTTTGGTCGTGGTACTTTCGAAAAAACTCGACCCGATTCTTCCCGGGCCATGAACACTTGGTTTTTCATGCACCGCGACTGTCCCACGGTGCATAGGATCAGTCCACGATCAATTTATCCTATCCCGTCATTTTTTTAACCTGTTGCCTCCACCACACCTCCTTATTGTCCATATGAGGGGTTTTGGTCGTGTTACTTTCAAAAAAACTGGACCCGATTCTTCTCGGGCCATAAACACTTGGTTTTTCATGCACCGCGACTGTCCCACGGTGCATAGGATCAGTCCACGATCAGTTTATCCTATCCCGTCATTTTTTTTTTCACCCGTTTCCTCCACCACACCTCCTTACTATCCATATGAGGGGTTTTGGTCGTGGTACTTTCGAAAAAACTCGACCCCATTCTTCCCGGGCCATGAACACTTGGTTTTTCATGCACCGCGACTGTCCCACGGTGCATAGGATCAGTCCACGATCAATTTATCCTATCCCGTCATTTTTTTCACCCGTTTCCTCCACCACACCTCCTTATTGTCCATATGAGGGGTTTTGGTCGTGGCACTTTCGAAAAAACTCGACCCGATTCTTCCCGGGCCATGAACACTTGGTTTTTCATGCACCACGACTGTCCCACGGTGCATAGGATCAGTCCACGATCAGTTTGACCTATCCCGTCAGTTTTTTTCACCCGTTTCCTCCACCACACCTCCTTACTATCCATATGAGGGGTTTTGGTCGTGGTACTTTCGAAAAAACTTGACCCGATTCTTCCCGGGCCATGAACACTTGGTTTTTCATGCACCCGACTGTCTCACGGTGCATAGGATCAGTCCAGGATCAGTTTATCCTATCCCGTCAACTTTTTTTCACCCGTTTCCTCCACCACACCTCCTTACTATCCATATGAGGGGTTTTGGTCGTGGTACTTTCAAAAAAACTTGACTCGATTCTTCCTGGGCCATGAACACTTGGTTTTTCATGCACCCGACTGTCTCACGGTGCATAGGATCAGTCCAGGATCAGTTTATCCTATCCCGTCATTTTTTTCACCCGTTTCCTCCACCACACCTCCTTACTGTCCATGTGAGGGGTTTTGGTCGTGGTACTTTCGAAAAAACTCGAACCGATTCTTCCCGGGCCATGAACACTTGGTTTTTCATGCACCGCGACTGTCCCACGGTGCATAGGATCAGTCCACGATCAGTTTATCCTATCCCTTCATTTTTTTCACCCGTTTCCTCCACCACACCTCCTTACTGTCCATATGAGGGGTTTTGGTCGTGATACTTTCGAAAAAACTCGACCCGATTCTTCCCGGGCCATGAACACTTGGTTTTTTATGCACCGCGAGTGTCCCACGGTGCATAGGATCAGTCCAGGATCAGTTTATCCTATCCCGTCATTTTTTTCACCCGTTTCCTCCACCACACCTCCTTACTGTCCATGTGAGGGGTTTTGGTCATGGTACTTTCGAAAAAACTCGAACCGATTCTTCCCGGGCCATGAACACTTGGTTTTTCATGCACCGCGACTGTCCCACGGTGCATAGGATCAGTCCACGATCAGTTTGACCTATCCCGTCAGTTTTTTTCACCCGTTTCCTCCACCACACCTCCTTACTATCCATATGAGGGGTTTTGGTCGTGGTACTTTCGAAAAAAACTCGACCCGATTCTTCCCGGGCCATGAAAACCTTGTTTTTCATGCACCGCGACTGTCCCACGAAGCATAGGATCAGTCTAGGATCAGTTTATCCTATCCCGTCATTTTTTTTCACCCGTTTCCTCCACCATACCTCCTTACTGTCCATGTGAGGGGTTTTGGTCGTGGTACTTTCGAAATAACTCGAACCGATTCTTCCCGGGCCATGAACACTTGGTTTTTCATGCACCGCGACTGTCCCATGGTGCATAGGATTAGTCCACGATCAATTTATCCTATCCCATAATTTTTTTAACCCGTTGCCTCCACCACACCTCCTTATTGTCCATATGAGGAGTTTTGGTCGTGTTACTTTCAAAAAAACTGGAGCCGATTCTTCCCGGGCCATAAACACTTGGTTTTTCATGCACCGCGACTGTCCCACGGTGCATAGGATCAGTCCACGATCAGTTTATCCTATCCCGTCATTTTTTTTCACCCGTTTCCTCCACCACACCTCCTTACTATCCATATGAGGGGTTTTGGTCGTGGTACTTTCGAAAAAACTCGAACCGATTCTTCCCGGGCCATGAACACTTGGTTTTTCATGCACCGCGACTGTCCCACGGTGCATAGGATCAGTCCACGATCAGTTTGACCTATCCCGCCAGTTTTTTCACCCGTTTCCTCCACCACACCTCCTTACTGTCCATATGAGGGGTTTTGGTCGTGATACTTTCGAAAAAACTCGACCCGATTCTTCCCGGGCCATGAACACTTGGTTTTTCATGCACCGCGACTGTCCCACGGTGCATAGGATCAGTCCACGATCAATTTATCCTATCCCGTCATTTTTTTCACCCGTTTCCTCCACCACACCTCCTTATTGTCCATATGAGGGGTTTTGGTCGTGGCACTTTCGAAAAAACTCGACCCGATTCTTCCCGGGCCATGAACACTTAGTTTTTCATGCACCGCGACTGTCCCACGGTGCATAGGATCAGTCCAGGATCAGTTTATCCTATCCCGTCATTTTTTTTCACCCGTTTCCTCCACCACACCTCCTTACTGTCCATGTGAGGGGTTTTGGTCGTGGTACTTTCGAAAAAACTCGAACCGATTCTTCCCGGGCCATGAACACTTGGTTTTTCATGCACCGCGACTGTCCCACGGTGCATAGGATCAGTCCACGATCAATTTATCCTATCCCGTCATTTTTTTCACCCGTTGCATCCACCACACCTCCTTATTGTCCATATGAGGGGTTTTGGTCGTGTTACTTTCAAAAAAATTCGACCCGATTCTTCCCGGGCCATAAACACTTGGTTTTTCATGCACCGCGACTGTCCCACGGTGCATAGGATCAGTCCACGATCAATTTATCCTATCCCGTCATTTTTTTCACCCGTTTCCTCCACCACACCTCCTTATTGTCCATATGAGGGGTTTTGGTCGTGGCACTTTCGAAAAAACTCGACCCGATTCTTCCCGGGCCATGAACACTTAGTTTTTCATGCACCGCGACTGTCCCACGGTGCATAGGATCAGTCCAGGATCAGTTTATCCTATCCCGTCATTTTTTTTCACCCGTTTCCTCCACCACACCTCCTTACTGTCCATGTGAGGGGTTTTGGTCGTGGTACTTTCGAAAAAACTCGAACCGATTCTTCCCGGGCCATGAACACTTGGTTTTTCATGCACCGCGACTGTCCCACGGTGCATAGGATCAGTCCACGATCAATTTATCCTATCCCGTCATTTTTTTCACCCGTTGCATCCACCACACCTCCTTATTGTCCATATGAGGGGTTTTGGTCGTGTTACTTTCAAAAAAACTCGACCCGATTCTTCCCGGGCCATAAACACTTGGTTTTTCATGCACCGCGACTGTCCCACGGTGCATAGGATCAGTCTAGGATCAGTTTATCCTATCCCGTCATTTTTTTCACCCGTTTCCTCCACCACACCTCCTTACTGTCCATGTGAGGGGTTTTGGTCGTGGTACTTTCGAAAAAACTCGAACCGATTCTTCCCGGGCCATGAACACTTGGTTTTTCATGCACCGCGACTGTCCCACGGTGCATAGGATCAGTCCACGATCAATTTATCCTATCCCGTCATTTTTTTCACCCGTTGCATCCACCACACCTCCTTATTGTCCATATGAGGGGTTTTGGTAGTGTTACTTTCAAAAAAACTCGACCCGATTCTTCCCGGGCCATAAACACTTGGTTTTTCATGCACCGCGACTGTCCCACGGTGCATAGGATCAGTCCACGATCAGTTTATCCTATCCCGTCATTTTTTTTTTCACCCGTTTCCTCCACCACACCTCCTTACTATCCATATGAGGGGTTTTGGTCGTGGTACTTTCGAAAAAACTCGACCCGATTCTTCCCGGGCCATGAACACTTGGTTTTTCATGCACCGCGACTGTCCCACGGTGCATAGGATCAGTCCACGATCAGTTTGACCTATCCCGCCAGTTTTTTTCACCCGTTTCCTCCACCACACCTCCTTACTGTCCATATGAGGGGTTTTGGTCGTGATACTTTCGAAAAAACTCGACCCGATTCTTCCCGGGCCATGAACACTTGGTTTTTCATGCACCGCGACTGTCCCACGGTGCATAGGATCAGTCCACGATCAATTTATCCTATCCCGTCATTTTTTTCACCCGTTGCATCCACCACACCTCCTTATTGTCCATATTAGGGGTTTTGGTCGTGTTACTTTCAAAAAAACTCGACCCGATTCTTCCCGGGCCATAAACACTTGGTTTTTCATGCACCGCGACTGTCCCACGGTGCATAGGATCAGTCCACGATCAGTTTATCCTATCCCGTCATTTTTTTTTTCACCCGTTTCCTCCACCACACCTCCTTACTATCCATATGAGGGGTTTTGGTCGTGGTACTTTCGAAAAAACTCGACCCGATTCTTCCCGGGCCATGAACACTTGGTTTTTCATGCACCCGACTGTCTCACGGTGCATAGGATCAGTCCAGGATCTGTTTATCCTATCCCGTCATTTTTTTCACCCGTTTCCTCCACCACACCTCCTTACTGTCCATGTGAGGGGTTTTGGTCGTGGTACTTTCGAAAAAACTCGAACCGATTCTTCCCGGGCCATGAACACTTGGTTTTTCATGCACCGCGACTGTCCCACGGTGCATAGGATCAGTCCACGATCAATTTATCCTATCCCGTCATTTTTTTCACCCGTTGCCTCCACCACACCTCCTTATTGTCCATATGAGGGGTTTTGGTCGTGATACTTTCGAAAAAACTCGACCCGGTTCTTCCCGGGCCATGAACACTTGGTTTTTTATGCACCGCGAGTGTCCCACGGTGCATAGGATCAGTCCAGGATCAGTTTATCCTATCCCGTCATTTTTTTCACCCGTTTCCTCCACCACACCTCCTTACTGTCCATGTGAGGGGTTTTGGTCATGGTACTTTCGAAAAAACTCGAACCGATTCTTCCCGGGCCATGAACACTTGGTTTTTCATGCACCGCGACTGTCCCACGGTGCATAGGATCAGTCCACGATCAGTTTGACCTATCCCGTCAGTTTTTTTCTCCCGTTTCCTCCACCACACCTCCTTACTATCCATATGAGGGGTTTTGGTCGTGGTACTTTCGAAAAAAACTCGACCCGATTCTTCCCGGGCCATGAAAACCTTGTTTTTCATGCACCGCGACTGTCCCACGATGCATAGGATCAGTCTAGGATCAGTTTATCCTATCCCGTCATTTTTTTTCACCCGTTTCCTCCACCACACCTCCTTACTGTCCATGTGAGGGGTTTTGGTCGTGGTACTTTCGAAATAACTCGAACCGATTCTTCCCGGGCCATGAACACTTGGTTTTTCATGCACCGCGACTGTCCCATGGTGCATAGGATTAGTCCACGATCAATTTATCCTATCCCATCATTTTTTAACCCGTTGCCTCCACCACACCTCCTTATTGTCCATATGAGGGGTTTTGGTCGTGTTACTTTCGAAAAAACTGGAGCCGATTCTTCCCGGGCCATAAACACTTGGTTTTTCATGCACCGCGACTGTCCCACGGTGCATAGGATCAGTCCACGATCAATTTATCCTATCCCGTAATTTTTTTTTCACCCGTTTCCTCCACCACACCTCCTTACTATCCATATGAGGGGTTTTGGTCGTGGTACTTTCGAAAAAACTCGACCCCATTCTTCCCGGGCCATGAACACTTGGTTTTTCATGCACCGCGACTGTCCCACAGTGCATAGGATCAGTCCACGATCAATTTATCCTATCCCGTCATTTTTTTCACCCGTTTCCTACACCACACCTCCTTATTGTCCATATGAGGGGTTTTGGTCGTGGCACTTTCGAAAAAACTCGACCCGATTCTTCCCGGGCCATGAACACTTGGTTTTTCATGCACCGCGACTGTCCCACGGTGCATAGGATCAGTCCACGATCAGTTTGACCTATCCCGTCAGTTTTTTTCACCCGTTTCCTCCACCACACCTCCTTACTATCCATATGAGGGGTTTTGGTCGTGGTACTTTCGAAAAAACTTGACCCGATTCTTCCCGGGCCATGAACACTTGGTTTTTCATGCACCCGACTGTCTCACGGTGCATAGGATCAGTCCAGGATCAGTTTATCCTATCCCGTCATTTTTTTCACCCGTTTCCTCCGCCACACCTCCTTACTGTCCATGTGAGGGGTTTTGGTCGTGGTACTTTCGAAAAAACTCGAACCGATTCTTCCCGGGCCATGAACACTTGGTTTTTCATGCACCGCGACTGTCCCACGGTGCATAGGATCAGTCCACGATCAGTTTATCCTATCCCGTCATTTTTTTCACCCGTTTCCTCCACCACACCTCCTTACTGTCCATATGAGGGGTCTTGGTCATGATACTTTCGAAAAAACTCGACCCAATTCTTCCGGGGCCATGAACACTTGGTTTTTCATGCACCGCGATCAGTCCAGGATCAGTTTATCCTATCCCGTCATTTTTTTCACCCGTTTCCTCCACCACACCTCCTTACTGTCCATGTGAGGGGTTTTGGTCATGGTACTTTCGAAAAAACTCGAACCGATTCTTCCCGGGCCATGAACACTTGGTTTTTCATGTACCGCGACTGTCCCACGGTGCATAGGATCAGTCCACGATCAGTTTGACCTATCCCGCCAGTTTTTTTCACCCGTTTCCTCCACCACACCTCCTTACTGTCCATATGAGGGGTTTTGGTCGTGATACTTTCGAAAAAACTCGACCCGATTCTTCGCGGGCCATGAACACTTGGTTTTTCATGCACCGCGACTGTCCCACGGTGCATAGGATCAGTCCACGATCAGTTTATCCTATCCCGTCATTTTTTCACCTGTTTCCTCCACCACACCTCCTCACTGTCCATGTGAGGGGTTTTGGTCGTGGTACTTTCGAAAAAACTCGAACCGATTCTTCCCGGGCCATGAACACTTGGTTTTTCATGCACCGCGACTGTCCCACGGTGCATAGGATCAGTCCACGATCAATTTATCATATCCCGTCAATTTTTTTCACCCGTTTTCTCCACCACATCTCCTTATTGTCCATATGAGGGGTTTTGGTCGTGGTACTTTCGAAAAAACTCGACCCGATTCTTCCCGGGCCATAAACACTTGGTTTTTCATGCACCGCGACTGTCCCACGGTGCATAGGATCAGTCCACGATCAGTTTATCCTATCCCGTCATTTTTTTTTTCACCCGTTTCCTCCACCACACCTCCTTACTATCCATATGAGGGGTTTTGGTCGTGGTACTTTCGAAAAAACTCGACCCGATTCTTCCCGGGCCATGAACACTTGGTTTTTCATGCACCGCGACTGTCCCACGGTGCATAGGATCAGTCCACGATCAGTTTGACCTATCCCGCCAGTTTTTTTCACCCGTTTCCTCCACCACACCTCCTTACTGTCCATATGAGGGGTTTTGGTCGTGATACTTTCGAAAAAACTCGACCCGATTCTTCCCGGGCCATGAACACTTGGTTTTTCATGCACCGCGACTGTCCCACGGTGCATAGGATCAGTCCACGATCAATTTATCCTATCCCGTCATTTTTTTCACCCGTTGCATCCACCACACCTCCTTATTGTCCATATTAGGGGTTTTGGTCGTGTTACTTTCAAAAAAACTCGACCCGATTCTTCCCGGGCCATAAACACTTGGTTTTTCATGCACCGCGACTGTCCCACGGTGCATAGGATCAGTCCACGATCAGTTTATCCTATCCCGTCATTTTTTTTTTCACCCGTTTCCTCCACCACACCTCCTTACTATCCATATGAGGGGTTTTGGTCGTGGTACTTTCGAAAAAACTCGACCCGATTCTTCCCGGGCCATGAACACTTGGTTTTTCATGCACCCGACTGTCTCACGGTGCATAGGATCAGTCCAGGATCTGTTTATCCTATCCCGTCATTTTTTTCACCCGTTTCCTCCACCACACCTCCTTACTGTCCATGTGAGGGGTTTTGGTCGTGGTACTTTCGAAAAAACTCGAACCGATTCTTCCCGGGCCATGAACACTTGGTTTTTCATGCACCGCGACTGTCCCACGGTGCATAGGATCAGTCCACGATCAATTTATCCTATCCCGTCATTTTTTTCACCCGTTGCCTCCACCACACCTCCTTATTGTCCATATGAGGGGTTTTGGTCGTGATACTTTCGAAAAAACTCGACCCGGTTCTTCCCGGGCCATGAACACTTGGTTTTTTATGCACCGCGAGTGTCCCACGGTGCATAGGATCAGTCCAGGATCAGTTTATCCTATCCCGTCATTTTTTTCACCCGTTTCCTCCACCACACCTCCTTACTGTCCATGTGAGGGGTTTTGGTCATGGTACTTTCGAAAAAACTCGAACCGATTCTTCCCGGGCCATGAACACTTGGTTTTTCATGCACCGCGACTGTCCCACGGTGCATAGGATCAGTCCACGATCAGTTTGACCTATCCCGTCAGTTTTTTTCTCCCGTTTCCTCCACCACACCTCCTTACTATCCATATGAGGGGTTTTGGTCGTGGTACTTTCGAAAAAAACTCGACCCGATTCTTCCCGGGCCATGAAAACCTTGTTTTTCATGCACCGCGACTGTCCCACGATGCATAGGATCAGTCTAGGATCAGTTTATCCTATCCCGTCATTTTTTTTCACCCGTTTCCTCCACCACACCTCCTTACTGTCCATGTGAGGGGTTTTGGTCGTGGTACTTTCGAAATAACTCGAACCGATTCTTCCCGGGCCATGAACACTTGGTTTTTCATGCACCGCGACTGTCCCATGGTGCATAGGATTAGTCCACGATCAATTTATCCTATCCCATCATTTTTTAACCCGTTGCCTCCACCACACCTCCTTATTGTCCATATGAGGGGTTTTGGTCGTGTTACTTTCGAAAAAACTGGAGCCGATTCTTCCCGGGCCATAAACACTTGGTTTTTCATGCACCGCGACTGTCCCACGGTGCATAGGATCAGTCCACGATCAATTTATCCTATCCCGTAATTTTTTTTTCACCCGTTTCCTCCACCACACCTCCTTACTATCCATATGAGGGGTTTTGGTCGTGGTACTTTCGAAAAAACTCGACCCCATTCTTCCCGGGCCATGAACACTTGGTTTTTCATGCACCGCGACTGTCCCACAGTGCATAGGATCAGTCCACGATCAATTTATCCTATCCCGTCATTTTTTTCACCCGTTTCCTACACCACACCTCCTTATTGTCCATATGAGGGGTTTTGGTCGTGGCACTTTCGAAAAAACTCGACCCGATTCTTCCCGGGCCATGAACACTTGGTTTTTCATGCACCGCGACTGTCCCACGGTGCATAGGATCAGTCCACGATCAGTTTGACCTATCCCGTCAGTTTTTTTCACCCGTTTCCTCCACCACACCTCCTTACTATCCATATGAGGGGTTTTGGTCGTGGTACTTTCGAAAAAACTTGACCCGATTCTTCCCGGGCCATGAACACTTGGTTTTTCATGCACCCGACTGTCTCACGGTGCATAGGATCAGTCCAGGATCAGTTTATCCTATCCCGTCATTTTTTTCACCCGTTTCCTCCGCCACACCTCCTTACTGTCCATGTGAGGGGTTTTGGTCGTGGTACTTTCGAAAAAACTCGAACCGATTCTTCCCGGGCCATGAACACTTGGTTTTTCATGCACCGCGACTGTCCCACGGTGCATAGGATCAGTCCACGATCAGTTTATCCTATCCCGTCATTTTTTTCACCCGTTTCCTCCACCACACCTCCTTACTGTCCATATGAGGGGTCTTGGTCATGATACTTTCGAAAAAACTCGACCCAATTCTTCCGGGGCCATGAACACTTGGTTTTTCATGCACCGCGATCAGTCCAGGATCAGTTTATCCTATCCCGTCATTTTTTTCACCCGTTTCCTCCACCACACCTCCTTACTGTCCATGTGAGGGGTTTTGGTCATGGTACTTTCGAAAAAACTCGAACCGATTCTTCCCGGGCCATGAACACTTGGTTTTTCATGTACCGCGACTGTCCCACGGTGCATAGGATCAGTCCACGATCAGTTTGACCTATCCCGCCAGTTTTTTTCACCCGTTTCCTCCACCACACCTCCTTACTGTCCATATGAGGGGTTTTGGTCGTGATACTTTCGAAAAAACTCGACCCGATTCTTCGCGGGCCATGAACACTTGGTTTTTCATGCACCGCGACTGTCCCACGGTGCATAGGATCAGTCCACGATCAGTTTATCCTATCCCGTCATTTTTTCACCTGTTTCCTCCACCACACCTCCTCACTGTCCATGTGAGGGGTTTTGGTCGTGGTACTTTCGAAAAAACTCGAACCGATTCTTCCCGGGCCATGAACACTTGGTTTTTCATGCACCGCGACTGTCCCACGGTGCATAGGATCAGTCCACGATCAATTTATCATATCCCGTCAATTTTTTTCACCCGTTTTCTCCACCACATCTCCTTATTGTCCATATGAGGGGTTTTGGTCGTGGTACTTTCGAAAAAACTCGACCCGATTCTTCCCGGGCCATGAACACTTTGTTTTTCATGCACCGCGACTGTCCAACGGTGCATAGGATCAGTCCACGATCAGTTTATCCTATCCCGTCATTTTTTTTCACCCGTTTCCCCCACCACACCTCCTTACTATCCATATGAGGGGTTTTGGTCGTGATACTTTCGAAAAAACTCGACCCGATTCTTACCCGGCCATGAACACTTGGTTTTTTCATGCACCGCGACTGTCCCACGGTGCATAGGATCAGTCCAGGATCAGTTTAACCTATCCCGTCATTTTTTTCACCCGTTTCCTCCACCACACCTCCTTACTGTCCATGTGAGGGGTTTTGGTCATGGTACTTTCGAAAAAACTCGAACCGATTCTTCCCGGGCCATGAACACTTGGTTTTTCATGCACCGCGACTGTCCCACGGTGTATAGGATCAGTCCACGATCAATTTATCCTATCCCGTCATTTTTTTCACCCGTTTCCTCCACCACACCTCCTTATTGTCCATATGAGGGGTTTTGGTCGTGGTACTTTCGAAAAAACTCGACCCGATTCTTCCCGGGCCATGAACACTTGGTTTTTCATGCACCGCGACTGTCCCACGGTGCATAGGATCAGTCCACGATCAGTTTATCCTATCCCGTCATTTTTTTTTCACCCGTTTCCTCCACCACACCTCCTTACTATCCATATGAGGGGTTTTGGTCATGGTACTTTCGAAAAAACTCGACCCGATTCTTCCCGGGCCATGAACACCTGGTTTTTCATGCACCGCGACTGTCCCACGGTGCATAGGATCAGTCCAGGATCAGTTTATCCTATCCCGTCATTTTTTTCACCCGTTTCCTCCACCACACCTCCTTACTGTCCATATGAGGGGTTTTGGTCGTGATACTTTCGAAAAAACTCGACCCGATTCTTCCCGGGCCATGAACACTTGGTTTTTCATGCACCGCGAGTGTCCCACGGTGCATAGGATCAGTCCACGATCAGTTTATCCTATCCGGTCATTTTTTCACCCGTTTCCTCCACCACACCTCCTTACTGTCCATGTGAGGGGTTTTGGTCATGGTACTTTCGAAAAAACTCGAACCGATTCTTCCCGGGCCATGAACACTTGGTTTTTCATGCACCGCGACTGTCCCACGGTGCATAGGATCAGTCCACGATCAATTTATCCTATCCTGTCATTTTTTTTTTCACCCGTTTCCTCCACCACACCTCCTTACTGTCCATATGAGGGGTTTTGGTCGTGGTACTTTCGAAAAAACTCGACCCGATTCTTCCCGGGCCATGAACACTTGGTTTTTCATGCACCGCGACTGTCCCACGGTGCATAGGATCAGTCCACGATCAATTTATCCTATCCCGTCATTTTTTTAACCCGTTGCCTCCACCACACCTCCTTATTGTCCATATGAGGGGTTTTGGTCGTGTTACTTTCAAAAAAACTGGACCCGATTCTTCTCGGGCCATAAACACTTGGTTTTTCATGCACCGCGACTGTCCCACGGTGCATAGGATCAGTCCACGATCAGTTTATCCTATCCCGTCATTTTTTTTTCACCCGTTTCCTCCACCACACCTCCTTACTATCCATATGAGGGGTTTTGGTCGTGGTACTTTCGAAAAAACTCGACCCCATTCTTCCCGGGCCATGAACACTTGGTTTTTCATGCACCGCGACTGTCCCACGGTGCATAGGATCAGTCCACGATCAATTTATCCTATCCCGTCATTTTTTTCACCCGTTTCCTCCACCACACCTCCTTATTGTCCATATGAGGGGTTTTGGTCGTGGCACTTTCGAAAAAACTCGACCCGATTCTTCCCGGGCCATGAACACTTGGTTTTTCATGCACCGCGACTGTCCCACGGTGCATAGGTTTCAGTCCACGATCAGTTTATCCTATCCCGTCAACTTTTTTTCACCCGTTTCCTCCACCACACCTCCTTACTATCCATATGAGGGGTTTTGGTCGTGGTACTTTCAAAAAAACTTGACTCGATTCTTCCTGGGCCATGAACACTTAGTTTTTCATGCACCCGACTGTCTCACGGTGCATAGGATCAGTCCAGGATCTGTTTATCCTATCCCGTCATTTTTTTCACCCGTTTCCTCCACCACACCTCCTTACTGTCCATGTGAGGGGTTTTGGTCGTGGTACTTTCGAAAAAACTCGAACCGATTCTTCCCGGGCCATGAACACTTGGTTTTTCATGCACCGCGACTGTCCCACGGTGCATAGGATCAGTCCACGATCAATTTATCCTATCCCGTCATTTTTTTCACCCGTTGCCTCCACCACACCTCCTTATTGTCCATATGAGGGGTTTTGGTCGTGATACTTTCGAAAAAACTCGACCCGGTTCTTCCCGGGCCATGAACACTTGGTTTTTTATGCACCGCGAGTGTCCCACGGTGCATAGGATCAGTCCAGGATCAGTTTATCCTATCCCGTCATTTTTTTCACCCGTTTCCTCCACCACACCTCCTTACTGTCCATGTGAGGGGTTTTGGTCATGGTACTTTCGAAAAAACTCGAACCGATTCTTCCCGGGCCATGAACACTTGGTTTTTCATGCACCGCGACTGTCCCACGGTGCATAGGATCAGTCCACGATCAGTTTGACCTATCCCGTCAGTTTTTTTCTCCCGTTTCCTCCACCACACCTCCTTACTATCCATATGAGGGGTTTTGGTCGTGGTACTTTCGAAAAAAACTCGACCCGATTCTTCCCGGGCCATGAAAACCTTGTTTTTCATGCACCGCGACTGTCCCACGATGCATAGGATCAGTCTAGGATCAGTTTATCCTATCCCGTCATTTTTTTTCACCCGTTTCCTCCACCACACCTCCTTACTGTCCATGTGAGGGGTTTTGGTCGTGGTACTTTCGAAATAACTCGAACCGATTCTTCCCGGGCCATGAACACTTGGTTTTTCATGCACCGCGACTGTCCCATGGTGCATAGGATTAGTCCACGATCAATTTATCCTATCCCATCATTTTTTAACCCGTTGCCTCCACCACACCTCCTTATTGTCCATATGAGGGGTTTTGGTCGTGTTACTTTCAAAAAAACTGGAGCCGATTCTTCCCGGGCCATAAACACTTGGTTTTTCATGCACCGCGACTGTCCCACGGTGCATAGGATCAGTCCACGATCAATTTATCCTATCCCGTAATTTTTTTTTCACCCGTTTCCTCCACCACACCTCCTTACTATCCATATGAGGGGTTTTGGTCGTGGTACTTTCGAAAAAACTCGACCCCATTCTTCCCGGGCCATGAACACTTGGTTTTTCATGCACCGCGACTGTCCCACAGTGCATAGGATCAGTCCACGATCAATTTATCCTATCCCGTCATTTTTTTCACCCGTTTCCTACACCACACCTCCTTATTGTCCATATGAGGGGTTTTGGTCGTGGCACTTTCGAAAAAACTCGACCCGATTCTTCCCGGGCCATGAACACTTGGTTTTTCATGCACCGCGACTGTCCCACGGTGCATAGGATCAGTCCACGATCAGTTTGACCTATCCCGTCAGTTTTTTTCACCCGTTTCCTCCACCACACCTCCTTACTATCCATATGAGGGGTTTTGGTCGTGGTACTTTCGAAAAAACTTGACCCGATTCTTCCCGGGCCATGAACACTTGGTTTTTCATGCACCCGACTGTCTCACGGTGCATAGGATCAGTCCAAAATCAGTTTATCCTATCCCGTCATTTTTTTCACCCGTTTCCTCCGCCACACCTCCTTACTGTCCATGTGAGGGGTTTTGGTCGTGGTACTTTCGAAAAAACTCGAACCGATTCTTCCCGGGCCATGAACACTTGGTTTTTCATGCACCGCGACTGTCCCACGGTGCATAGGATCAGTCCACGATCAGTTTATCCTATCCCGTCATTTTTTTCACCCGTTTCCTCCACCACACCTCCTTACTGTCCATATGAGGGGTCTTGGTCATGATACTTTCGAAAAAACTCGACCCAATTCTTCCGGGGCCATGAACACTTGGTTTTTCATGCACCGCGATCAGTCCAGGATCAGTTTATCCTATCCCGTCATTTTTTTCACCCGTTTCCTCCACCACACCTCCTTACTGTCCATGTGAGGGGTTTTGGTCATGGTACTTTCGAAAAAACTCGAACCGATTCTTCCCGGGCCATGAACACTTGGTTTTTCATGTACCGCGACTGTCCCACGGTGCATAGGATCAGTCCACGATCAGTTTGACCTATCCCGCCAGTTTTTTTCACCCGTTTCCTCCACCACACCTCCTTACTGTCCATATGAGGGGTTTTGGTCGTGATACTTTCGAAAAAACTCGACCCGATTCTTCGCGGGCCATGAACACTTGGTTTTTCATGCACCGCGACTGTCCCACGGTGCATAGGATCAGTCCACGATCAGTTTATCCTATCCCGTCATTTTTTCACCTGTTTCCTCCACCACACCTCCTCACTGTCCATGTGAGGGGTTTTGGTCGTGGTACTTTCGAAAAAACTCGAACCGATTCTTCCCGGGCCATGAACACTTGGTTTTTCATGCACCGCGACTGTCCCACGGTGCATAGGATCAGTCCACGATCAATTTATCATATCCCGTCAATTTTTTTCACCCGTTTTCTCCACCACATCTCCTTATTGTCCATATGAGGGGTTTTGGTCGTGGTACTTTCGAAAAAACTCGACCCGATTCTTCCCGGGCCATGAACACTTTGTTTTTCATGCACCGCGACTGTCCAACGGTGCATAGGATCAGTCCACGATCAGTTTATCCTATCCCGTCATTTTTTTTCACCCGTTTCCCCCACCACACCTCCTTACTATCCATATGAGGGGTTTTGGTCGTGATACTTTCGAAAAAACTCGACCCGATTCTTACCCGGCCATGAACACTTGGTTTTTCATGCACCGCGACTGTCCCACGGTGCATAGGATCAGTCCAGGATCAGTTTAACCTATCCCGTCATTTTTTTCACCCGTTTCCTCCACCACACCTCCTTACTGTCCATGTGAGGGGTTTTGGTCATGGTACTTTCGAAAAAACTCGAACCGATTCTTCCCGGGCCATGAACACTTGGTTTTTCATGCACCGCGACTGTCCCACGGTGTATAGGATCAGTCCACGATCAATTTATCCTATCCCGTCATTTTTTTCACCCGTTTCCTCCACCACACCTCCTTATTGTCCATATGAGGGGTTTTGGTCGTGGTACTTTCGAAAAAACTCGACCCGATTCTTCCCGGGCCATGAACACTTGGTTTTTCATGCACCGCGACTGTCCCACGGTGCATAGGATCAGTCCACGATCAGTTTATCCTATCCCGTCATTTTTTTCACCCGTTTCCTACACCACACCTCCTTATTGTCCATATGAGGGGTTTTGGTCGTGGCACTTTCGAAAAAACTCGACCCGATTCTTCCCGGGCCATGAACACTTGGTTTTTCATGCACCGCGACTGTCCCACGGTGCATAGGATCAGTCCACGATCAGTTTGACCTATCCCGTCAGTTTTTTTCACCCGTTTCCTCCACCACACCTCCTTACTATCCATATGAGGGGTTTTGGTCGTGGTACTTTCGAAAAAACTTGACCCGATTCTTCCCGGGCCATGAACACTTGGTTTTTCATGCACCCGACTGTCTCACGGTGCATAGGATCAGTCCAAAATCAGTTTATCCTATCCCGTCATTTTTTTCACCCGTTTCCTCCGCCACACCTCCTTACTGTCCATGTGAGGGGTTTTGGTCGTGGTACTTTCGAAAAAACTCGAACCGATTCTTCCCGGGCCATGAACACTTGGTTTTTCATGCACCGCGACTGTCCCACGGTGCATAGGATCAGTCCACGATCAGTTTATCCTATCCCGTCATTTTTTTCACCCGTTTCCTCCACCACACCTCCTTACTGTCCATATGAGGGGTCTTGGTCATGATACTTTCGAAAAAACTCGACCCAATTCTTCCGGGGCCATGAACACTTGGTTTTTCATGCACCGCGATCAGTCCAGGATCAGTTTATCCTATCCCGTCATTTTTTTCACCCGTTTCCTCCACCACACCTCCTTACTGTCCATGTGAGGGGTTTTGGTCATGGTACTTTCGAAAAAACTCGAACCGATTCTTCCCGGGCCATGAACACTTGGTTTTTCATGTACCGCGACTGTCCCACGGTGCATAGGATCAGTCCACGATCAGTTTGACCTATCCCGCCAGTTTTTTTCACCCGTTTCCTCCACCACACCTCCTTACTGTCCATATGAGGGGTTTTGGTCGTGATACTTTCGAAAAAACTCGACCCGATTCTTCGCGGGCCATGAACACTTGGTTTTTCATGCACCGCGACTGTCCCACGGTGCATAGGATCAGTCCACGATCAGTTTATCCTATCCCGTCATTTTTTCACCTGTTTCCTCCACCACACCTCCTCACTGTCCATGTGAGGGGTTTTGGTCGTGGTACTTTCGAAAAAACTCGAACCGATTCTTCCCGGGCCATGAACACTTGGTTTTTCATGCACCGCGACTGTCCCACGGTGCATAGGATCAGTCCACGATCAATTTATCATATCCCGTCAATTTTTTTCACCCGTTTTCTCCACCACATCTCCTTATTGTCCATATGAGGGGTTTTGGTCGTGGTACTTTCGAAAAAACTCGACCCGATTCTTCCCGGGCCATGAACACTTTGTTTTTCATGCACCGCGACTGTCCAACGGTGCATAGGATCAGTCCACGATCAGTTTATCCTATCCCGTCATTTTTTTTCACCCGTTTCCCCCACCACACCTCCTTACTATCCATATGAGGGGTTTTGGTCGTGATACTTTCGAAAAAACTCGACCCGATTCTTACCCGGCCATGAACACTTGGTTTTTCATGCACCGCGACTGTCCCACGGTGCATAGGATCAGTCCAGGATCAGTTTAACCTATCCCGTCATTTTTTTCACCCGTTTCCTCCACCACACCTCCTTACTGTCCATGTGAGGGGTTTTGGTCATGGTACTTTCGAAAAAACTCGAACCGATTCTTCCCGGGCCATGAACACTTGGTTTTTCATGCACCGCGACTGTCCCACGGTGTATAGGATCAGTCCACGATCAATTTATCCTATCCCGTCATTTTTTTCACCCGTTTCCTCCACCACACCTCCTTATTGTCCATATGAGGGGTTTTGGTCGTGGTACTTTCGAAAAAACTCGACCCGATTCTTCCCGGGCCATGAACACTTGGTTTTTCATGCACCGCGACTGTCCCACGGTGCATAGGATCAGTCCACGATCAGTTTATCCTATCCCGTCATTTTTTTTTCACCCGTTTCCTCCACCACACCTCCTTACTATCCATATGAGGGGTTTTGGTCATGGTACTTTCGAAAAAACTCGACCCGATTCTTCCCGGGCCATGAACACCTGGTTTTTCATGCACCGCGACTGTCCCACGGTGCATAGGATCAGTCCAGGATCAGTTTATCCTATCCCGTCATTTTTTTCACCCGTTTCCTCCACCACACCTCCTTACTGTCCATATGAGGGGTTTTGGTCGTGATACTTTCGAAAAAACTCGACCCGATTCTTCCCGGGCCATGAACACTTGGTTTTTCATGCACCGCGAGTGTCCCACGGTGCATAGGATCAGTCCACGATCAGTTTATCCTATCCGGTCATTTTTTCACCCGTTTCCTCCACCACACCTCCTTACTGTCCATGTGAGGGGTTTTGGTCATGGTACTTTCGAAAAAACTCGAACCGATTCTTCCCGGGCCATGAACACTTGGTTTTTCATGCACCGCGACTGTCCCACGGTGCATAGGATCAGTCCACGATCAATTTATCCTATCCTGTCATTTTTTTTTTCACCCGTTTCCTCCACCACACCTCCTTACTGTCCATATGAGGGGTTTTGGTCGTGGTACTTTCGAAAAAACTCGACCCGATTCTTCCCGGGCCATGAACACTTGGTTTTTCATGCACCGCGACTGTCCCACGGTGCATAGGATCAGTCCACGATCAATTTATCCTATCCCGTCATTTTTTTAACCCGTTGCCTCCACCACACCTCCTTATTGTCCATATGAGGGGTTTTGGTCGTGTTACTTTCAAAAAAACTGGACCCGATTCTTCTCGGGCCATAAACACTTGGTTTTTCATGCACCGCGACTGTCCCACGGTGCATAGGATCAGTCCACGATCAGTTTATCCTATCCCGTCATTTTTTTTTCACCCGTTTCCTCCACCACACCTCCTTACTATCCATATGAGGGGTTTTGGTCGTGGTACTTTCGAAAAAACTCGACCCCATTCTTCCCGGGCCATGAACACTTGGTTTTTCATGCACCGCGACTGTCCCACGGTGCATAGGATCAGTCCACGATCAATTTATCCTATCCCGTCATTTTTTTCACCCGTTTCCTCCACCACACCTCCTTATTGTCCATATGAGGGGTTTTGGTCGTGGCACTTTCGAAAAAACTCGACCCGATTCTTCCCGGGCCATGAACACTTGGTTTTTCATGCACCGCGACTGTCCCACGGTGCATAGGATCAGTCCACGATCAGTTTGACCTATCCCGTCAGTTTTTTTCACCCGTTTCCTCCACCACACCTCCTTACTATCCATATGAGGGGTTTTGGTCGTGGTACTTTCGAAAAAACTTGACCCGATTCTTCCCGGGCCATGAACACTTGGTTTTTCATGCACCCGACTGTCTCACGGTGCATAGGATCAGTCCAGGATCAGTTTATCCTATCCCGTCAACTTTTTTTCACCCGTTTCCTCCACCACACCTCCTTACTATCCATATGAGGGGTTTTGGTCGTGGTACTTTCAAAAAAACTTGACTCGATTCTTCCTGGGCCATGAACACTTGGTTTTTCATGCACCCGACTGTCTCACGGTGCATAGGATCAGTCCAGGATCAGTTTATCCTATCCCGTCATTTTTTTCACCCGTTTCCTCCACCACACCTCCTTACTGTCCATGTGAGGGGTTTTGGTCGTGGTACTTTCGAAAAAACTCGAACCGATTCTTCCCGGGCCATGAACACTTGGTTTTTCATGCACCGCGACTGTCCCACGGTGCATAGGATCAGTCCACGATCAGTTTATCCTATCCCTTCATTTTTTTCACCCGTTTCCTCCACCACACCTCCTTACTGTCCATATGAGGGGTTTTGGTCGTGATACTTTCGAAAAAACTCGACCCGATTCTTCCCGGGCCATGAACACTTGGTTTTTTATGCACCGCGAGTGTCCCACGGTGCATAGGATCAGTCCAGGATCAGTTTATCCTATCCCGTCATTTTTTTCACCCGTTTCCTCCACCACACCTCCTTACTGTCCATGTGAGGGGTTTTGGTCATGGTACTTTCGAAAAAACTCGAACCGATTCTTCCCGGGCCATGAACACTTGGTTTTTCATGCACCGCGACTGTCCCACGGTGCATAGGATCAGTCCACGATCAGTTTGACCTATCCCGTCAGTTTTTTTCACCCGTTTCCTCCACCACACCTCCTTACTATCCATATGAGGGGTTTTGGTCGTGGTACTTTCGAAAAAAACTCGACCCGATTCTTCCCGGGCCATGAAAACCTTGTTTTTCATGCACCGCGACTGTCCCACGAAGCATAGGATCAGTCTAGGATCAGTTTATCCTATCCCGTCATTTTTTTTCACCCGTTTCCTCCACCATACCTCCTTACTGTCCATGTGAGGGGTTTTGGTCGTGGTACTTTCGAAATAACTCGAACCGATTCTTCCCGGGCCATGAACACTTGGTTTTTCATGCACCGCGACTGTCCCATGGTGCATAGGATTAGTCCACGATCAATTTATCCTATCCCATAATTTTTTTAACCCGTTGCCTCCACCACACCTCCTTATTGTCCATATGAGGAGTTTTGGTCGTGTTACTTTTAAAAAAACTGGAGCCGATTCTTCCCGGGCCATAAACACTTGGTTTTTCATGCACCGCGACTGTCCCACGGTGCATAGGATCAGTCCACGATCAGTTTATCCTATCCCGTCATTTTTTTTCACCCGTTTCCTCCACCACACCTCCTTACTATCCATATGAGGGGTTTTGGTCGTGGTACTTTCGAAAAAACTCGACCCCATTCTTCCCGGGCCATGAACACTTGGTTTTTCATGAACCGCGACTGTCCCACGGTGCATAGGATCAGTCCACGATCAATTTATCCTATCCCGTCATTTTTTTCACCCGTTTCCTCCACCACACCTCCTTATTGTCCATATGAGGGGTTTTGGTCGTGGCACTTTCGAAAAAACTCGACCCGATTCTTCCCGGGCCATGAACACTTGGTTTTTCATGCACCGCGACTGTCCCACGGTGCATAGGATCAGTCCACGATCAGTTTGACCTATCCCGTCAGTTTTTTTCACCCGTTTCCTCCACCACACCTCCTTACTATCCATATGAGGGGTTTTGGTCGTGGTACTTTCGAAAAAACTTGACCCGATTCTTCCCGGGCCATGAACACTTGGTTTTTCATGCACCCGACTGTCTCACGGTGCATAGGATCAGTCCAGGATCAGTTTATCCTATCCCGTCATTTTTTTCACCCGTTTCCTCCGCCACACCTCCTTACTGTCCATGTGAGGGGTTTTGGTCGTGGTACTTTCGAAAAAACTCGAACCGATTCTTCCCGGGCCATGAACACTTGGTTTTTCATGCACCGCGACTGTCCCACGGTGCATAGGATCAGTCCACGATCAGTTTATCCTATCCCGTCATTTTTTCACCCGTTTCCTCCACCACACCTCCTTACTGTCCATATGAGGGGTCTTGGTCATGATACTTTCGAAAAAACTCGACCCAATTCTTCCCGGGCCATGAACACTTGGTTTTTCATGCACCGCGAGTGTCCCACGGTGCATACGATCAGTCCAGGATCAGTTTATCCTATCCCGTCATTTTTTTCACCCGTTTCCTCCACCACACCTCCTTACTGTCCATGTGAGGGGTTTTGGTCATGGTACTTTCGAAAAAACTCGAACCGATTCTTCCCGGGCCATGAACACTTGGTTTTTCATGTACCGCGACTGTCCCACGGTGCATAGGATCAGTCCACGATCAGTTTGACCTATCCCGCCAGTTTTTTTCACCCGTTTCCTCCACCACACCTCCTTACTGTCCATATGAGGGGTTTTGGTCGTGATACTTTCGAAAAAACTCGACCCGATTCTTCGCGGGCCATGAACACTTGGTTTTTCATGCACCGCGACTGTCCCACGGTGCATAGGATCAGTCCACGATCAGTTTATCCTATCCCGTCATTTTTTCACATGTTTCCTCCACCACACCTCCTCACTGTCCATGTGAGGGGTTTTGGTCGTGGTACTTTCGAAAAAACTCGAACCGATTCTTCCCGGGCCATGAACACTTGGTTTTTCATGCACCGCGACTGTCCCACGGTGCATAGGATCAGTCCACGATCAATTTATCCTATCCCGTCAATTTTTTTCACCCGTTTTCTCCACCACATCTCCTTATTGTCCATATGAGGGGTTTTGGTCGTGGTACTTTCGAAAAAACTCGACCCGATTCTTCCCGGGCCATGAACACTTTGTTTTTCATGCACCGCGACTGTCCAACGGTGCATAGGATCAGTCCACGATCAGTTTATCCTATCCCGTCATTTTTTTTCCACCCGTTTCCCCCACCACACCTCCTTACTATCCATATGAGGGGTTTTGGTCGTGATACTTTCGAAAAAACTCGACCCGATTCTTACCAGGCCATGAACACTTGGTTTTTCATGCACCGCGACTGTCCCACGGTGCATAGGATCAGTCCAGGATCAGTTTAACCTATCCCGTCATTTTTTTCACCCGTTTCCTCCACCACACCTCCTTACTGTCCATGTGAGGGGTTTTGGTCATGGTACTTTCGAAAAAACTCGAACCGATTCTTCCCGGGCCATGAACACTTGGTTTTTCATGCACCGCGACTGTCCCACGGTGTATAGGATCAGTCCACGATCAATTTATCCTATCCCGTCATTTTTTTCACCCGTTTCCTCCACCACACCTCCTTATTGTCCATATGAGGGGTTTTGGTCGTGGTACTTTCGAAAAAACTCGACCCGATTCTTCCCGGGCCATGAACACTTGGTTTTTCGTGCACCGCGACTGTCCCACGGTGCATAGGATCAGTCCACGATCAGTTTATCCTATCCCGTCATTTTTTTTTCACCCGTTTCCTCCACCACACCTCCTTACTATCCATATGAGGGGTTTTGGTCATGGTACTTTCGAAAAAACTCGACCCGATTCTTCCCGGGCCATGAACACCTGGTTTTTCATGCACCGCGACTGTCCCACGGTGCATAGGATCAGTCCAGGATCAGTTTATCCTATCCCGTCATTTTTTCACCCGTTTCCTCCACCACACCTCCTTACTGTCCATATGAGGGGTTTTGGTCGTGATACTTTCGAAAAAACTCGACCCGATTCTTCCCGGGCCATGAACACTTGGTTTTTCATGCACCGCGAGTGTCCCACGGTGCATAGGATCAGTCCACGATCAGTTTATCCTATCCGGTCATTTTTTCACCCGTTTCCTCCACCACACCTCCTTACTGTCCATGTGAGGGGTTTTGGTCATGGTACTTTCGAAAAAACTCGAACCGATTCTTCCCGGGCCATGAACACTTGGTTTTTCATGCACCGCGACTGTCCCACGGTGCATAGGATCAGTCCACGATCAATTTATCCTATCCTGTCATTTTTTTTTCACCTGTTTCCTCCACCACACCTCCTTACTGTCCATATGAGGGGTTTTGGTCGTGGTACTTTCGAAAAAACTCGACCCGATTCTTCCCGGGCCATGAACACTTGGTTTTTCATGCACCGCGACTGTCCCACGGTGCATAGGATCAGTCCACGATCAATTTATCCTATCCCGTCATTTTTTTAACCCGTTGCCTCCACCACACCTCCTTATTGTCCATATGAGGGGTTTTGGTCGTGTTACTTTCAAAAAAACTGGACCCGATTCTTCTCGGGCCATAAACACTTGGTTTTTCATGCACCGCGACTGTCCCACGGTGCATAGGATCAGTCCACGATCAGTTTATCCTATCCCGTCATTTTTTTTTTCACTCGTTTCCTCCACCACACCTCCTTACTATCCATATGAGGGGTTTTGGTCGTGGTACTTTCGAAAAAACTCGACCCCATTCTTCCCGGGCCATGAACACTTGGTTTTTCATGCACCGCGACTGTCCCACGGTGCATAGGATCAGTCCACGATCAATTTATCCTATCCCGTCATTTTTTTCACCCGTTTCCTCCACCACACCTCCTTATTGTCCATATGAGGGGTTTTGGTCGTGGCACTTTCGAAAAAACTCGACCCGATTCTTCCCGGGCCATGAACACTTGGTTTTTCATGCACCGCGACTGTCCCACGGTGCATAGGATCAGTCCACGATCAGTTTGACCTATCCCGTCAGTTTTTTTCACCCGTTTCCTCCACCACACCTCCTTACTATCCATATGAGGGGTTTTGGTCGTGGTACTTTCGAAAAAACTTGACCCGATTCTTCCCGGGCCATGAACACTTGGTTTTTCATGCACCCGACTGTCTCACGGTGCATAGGATCAGTCCAGGATCAGTTTATCCTATCCCGTCATTTTTTTTCACCCGTTTCCTCCGCCACACCTCCTTACTGTCCATGTGAGGGGTTTTGGTCGTGGTACTTTCGAAAAAACTCGAACCGATTCTTCCCGGGCCATGAACACTTGGTTTTTCATGCACCGCGACTGTCCCACGGTGCATAGGATCAGTCCACGTTCAGTTTATCCTATCCCGTCATTTTTTTCACCCGTTTCCTCCACCACACCTCCTTACTGTCCATATGAGGGGTCTTGGTCGTGATACTTTCGAAAAAACTCGACCCAATTCTTCCCGGGCCATGAACACTTGGTTTTTCATGCACCGCGAGTGTCCCACGGTGCATACGATCAGTCCAGGATCAGTTTATCCTATCCCGTCATTTTTTTCACCCGTTTCCTCCACCACACCTCCTTACTGTCCATGTGAGGGGTTTTGGTCATGGTACTTTCGAAAAAACTCGAACCGATTCTTCCCGGGCCATGAACACTTGGTTTTTCATGTACCGCGACTGTCCCACGGTGCATAGGATCAGTCCACGATCAGTTTGACCTATCCCGCCAGTTTTTTTCACCCGTTTCCTCCACCACACCTCCTTACTGTCCATATGAGGGGTTTTGGTCGTGATACTTTCGAAAAAACTCGACCCGATTCTTCGCGGGCCATGAACACTTGGTTTTTCATGCACCGCGACTGTCCCACGGTGCATAGGATCAGTCCACGATCAGTTTATCCTATCCCGTCATTTTTTCACCCGTTTCCTCCACAACACCTCCTCACTGTCCATGTGAGGGGTTTTGGTCGTGGTACTTTCGAAAAAACTCGAACCGATTCTTCCCGGGCCATGAACACTTGGTTTTTCATGCACCGCGACTGTCCCACGGTGCATAGGATCAGTCCACGATCAATTTATCCTATCCCGTCAATTTTTTTCACCCGTTTTCTCCACCACATCTCCTTATTGTCCATATGAGGGGTTTTGGTCGTGGTACTTTCGAAAAAACTCGACCCGATTCTTCCCGGGCCATGAACACTTTGTTTTTCATGCACCGCGACTGTCCAACGGTGCATAGGATCAGTCCACGATCAGTTTATCCTATCCCGTCATTTTTTTCACCCGTTTCCCCCACCACACCTCCTTACTATCCATATGAGGGGTTTTGGTCGTGATACTTTCGAAAAAACTCGACCCGATTCTTACCAGGCCATGAACACTTGGTTTTTCATGCACCGCGACTGTCCCACGGTGCATAGGATCAGTCCAGGATCAGTTTAACCTATCCCGTCATTTTTTTTCACCCGTTTCCTCCACCACACCTCCTTACTGTCCATGTGAGGGGTTTTGGTCATGGTACTTTCGAAAAAACTCGAACCGATTCTTCCCGGGCCATGAACACTTGGTTTTTCATGCACCGCGACTGTCCCACGGTGTATAGGATCAGTCCACGATCAATTTATCCTATCCCGTCATTTTTTTCACCCGTTTCCTCCACCACACCTCCTTATTGTCCATATGAGGGGTTTTGGTCGTGGTACTTTCGAAAAAACTCGACCCGATTCTTCCCGGGCCATGAACACTTGGTTTTTCATGCACCGCGACTGTCCCACGGTGCATAGGATCAGTCCACGATCAGTTTATCCTATCCCGTCATTTTTTTTTTCACCTGTTTCCTCCACCACACCTCCTTACTATCCATATGAGGGGTTTTGGTCATGGTACTTTCGAAAAAACTCGACCCGATTCTTCCCGGGCCATGAACACCTGGTTTTTCATGCACCGCGACTGTCCCACGGTGCATAGGATCAGTCCAGGATCAGTTTATCCTATCCCGTCATTTTTTTCACCCGTTTCCTCCACCACACCTCCTTACTGTCCATATGAGGGGTTTTGGTCGTGATACTTTCGAAAAAACTCGACCCGATTCTTCCCGGGCCATGAACACTTGGTTTTTCATGCACCGCGAGTGTCCCACGGTGCATAGGATCAGTCCACGATCAGTTTATCCTATCCGGTCATTTTTTCACCCGTTTCCTCCACCACACCTCCTTACTGTCCATGTGAGGGGTTTTGGTCATGGTACTTTCGAAAAAACTCGAACCGATTCTTCCCGGGCCATGAACACTTGGTTTTTCATGCACCGCGACTGTCCCACGGTGCATAGGATCAGTCCACGATCAATTTATCCTATCCCGTCATTTTTTTAACCCGTTGCCTCCACCACACCTCCTTATTGTCCACATGAGGGGTTTTGGTCGTGTTACTTTCAAAAAAACTGGACCCGATTCTTCTCGGGCCATAAACACTTGGTTTTTCATGCACCGCGACTGTCCCACGGTGCATAGGATCAGTCCACGATCAGTTTATCCTATCCCGTCATTTTTTTTTCACCCGTTTCCTCCACCACACCTCCTTACTATCCATATGAGGGGTTTTGGTCGTGGTACTTTCGAAAAAACTCGACCCCATTCTTCCCGGGCCATGAACACTTGGTTTTTCATGCACCGCGACTGTCCCACGGTGCATAGGATCAGTCCACGATCAATTTATCCTATCCCATCATTTTTTTCACCCGTTTCCTCCACCACACCTCCTTATTGTCCATATGAGGGGTTTTGGTCGTGGCACTTTCGAAAAAACTCGACCCGATTCTTCCCGGGCCATGAACACTTGGTTTTTCATGCACCGCGACTGTCCCACGGTGCATAGGATCAGTCCACGATCAGTTTGACCTATCCCGTAAGTTTTTTTCACCCGTTTCCTCCACCACACCTCCTTACTATCCATATGAGGGGTTTTGGTCGTGGTACTTTCGAAAAAACTTGACCCGATTCTTCCCGGGCCATGAACACTTGGTTTTTCATGCACCCGACTGTCTCACGGTGCATAGGATCAGTCCAGGATCAGTTTATCCTATCCTGTCATTTTTTTTCACCCGTTTCCTCCGCCACACCTCCTTACTGTCCATGTGAGGGGTTTTGGTCGTGGTACTTTCGAAAAAACTCAAACCGATTCTTCCCGGGCCATGAACACTTGGTTTTTCATGCACCGCGACTGTCCCACGGTGCATAGGATCAGTCCACGATCAGTTTATCCTATCCCGTCATTTTTTTCACCCGTTTCCTCCACCACACCTCCTTACTGTCCATATGAGGGGTCTTGGTCGTGATACTTTCGAAAAAACTCGACCCAATTCTTCCCGGGCCATGAACACTTGGTTTTTCATGCACCGCGAGTGTCCCACGGTGCATACGATCAGTCCAGGATCAGTTTATCCTATCACGTCATTTTTTTCACCCGTTTCCTCCACCACACCTCCTTACTGTCCATGTGAGGGGTTTTGGTCATGGTACTTTCGAAAAAACTCGAACCGATTCTTCCCGGGCCATGAACACTTGGTTTTTCATGCACCGCGACTGTCCCACGGTGTATAGGATCAGTCCACGATCAATTTATATTATCCCGTCATTTTTTTCACCCGTTTCCTCCACCACACCTCCTTATTGTCCATATGAGGGGTTTTGGTCGTGGTACTTTCGAAAAAAATCGACCCGATTCTTCCCGGGCCATGAACACTTGGTTTTTCATGCACCGCGACTGTCCCACGGTGCATAGGATCAGTCCACGATCAGTTTATCCTATCCCGTCATTTTTTTTTCACCCGTTTCCTCCACCACACCTCCTTACTATCCATATGAGAGGTTTTGGTCATGGTACTTTCGAAAAAACTCGAACCGATTCTTCCCGGGCCATGAACACTTGGTTTTTCATGCACCGCGACTGTCCCACGGTGCATAGGATCAGTCCACGATCAATTTATCCTATCCTGTCATTTTTTTTTCACCCGTTTCCTCCACCACACCTCCTTACTGTCCATATGAGGGGTTTTGGTCGTGGTACTTTCGAAAAAACTCGACCCGATTCTTCCCGGGCCATGAACACTTGGTTTTTCATGCACCGCGACTGTCCCACGGTGCATAGGATCAGTCCACGATCAATTTATCCTATCCCGTCATTTTTTTTAACCCGTTGCCTCCACCACACCTCCTTATTGTCCATATGAGGGGTTTTGGTCGTGTTACTTTCAAAAAAACTGGACCCGATTCTTCTCGGGCCATAAACACTTGGTTTTTCATGCACCGCGACTGTCCCACGGTGCATAGGATCAGTCCACGATCAGTTTATCCTATCCCGTCATTTTTTTTTTCACCCGTTTCCTCCACCACACCTCCTTACTATGCATATGAGGGGTTTTGGTCGTGGTACTTTCGAAAAAACTCGACCCCATTCTTCCCGGGCCATGAACACTTGGTTTTTCATGCACCGCGACTGTCCCACGGTGCATAGGATCAGTCCACGATCAATTTATCCTATCCCGTCATTTTTTTCACCCGTTTCCTCCACCACACCTCCTTATTGTCCATATGAGGGGTTTTGGTCGTGGCACTTTCGAAAAAACTCGACCCGATTCTTCCCGGGCCATGAACACTTGGTTTTTCATGCACCGCGACTGTCCCACGGTGCATAGGATCAGATCCACGATCAGTTTGACCTATCCCGTCAGTTTTTTCACCCGTTTCCTCCACCACACCTCCTTACTATCCATATGAGGGGTTTTGGTCGTGGTACTTTCGAAAAAACTTGACCCGATTCTTCCCGGGCCATGAACACTTGGTTTTTCATGCACCCGACTGTCTCACGGTGCATAGGATCAGTCCAGGATCAGTTTATCCTATCCTGTCATTTTTTTTCACCCGTTTCCTCCGCCACACCTCCTTACTGTCCATGTGAGGGGTTTTGGTCGTGGTACTTTCGAAAAAACTCGAACCGATTCTTCCCGGGCCATGAACACTTGGTTTTTCATGCACCGCGACTGTCCCACGGTGCATAGGATCAGTCCACGATCAGTTTATCCTATCCCGTCATTTTTTTCACCCGTTTCCTCCACCACACCTCCTTACTGTCCATATGAGGGGTCTTGGTCGTGATACTTTCGAAAAAACTCGACCCAATTCTTCCCGGGCCATGAACACTTGGTTTTTCATGCACCGCGAGTGTCCCACGGTGCATACGATCAGTCCAGGATCAATTTATCCTATCCCGTCATTTTTTTCACCCGTTTCCTCCACCACACCTCCTTACTGTCCATGTGAGGGGTTTTGGTCATGGTACTTTCGAAAAAACTCGAACCGATTCTTCCCGGGCCATGAACACTTGGTTTTTCATGTACCGCGACTGTCCCACGGTGCATAGGATCAGTCCACGATCAGTTTGACCTATCCCGCCAGTTTTTTTCACCCGTTTCCTCCACCACACCTCCTTACTGTCCATATGAGGGGTTTTGGTCGTGATACTTTCGAAAAAACTCGACCCGATTCTTCGCGGGCCATGAACACTTGGTTTTTCATGCACCGCGACTGTCCCACGGTGCATAGGATCAGTCCACGATCAGTTTATCCTATCCCGTCATTTTTTCACCCGTTTCCTCCACCACACCTCCTCACTGTCCATGTGAGGGGTTTTGGTCGTGGTACTTTCGAAAAAACTCGAACCGATTCTTCCCGGGCCATGAACACTTGGTTTTTCATGCACCGCGACTGTCCCACGGTGCATAGGATCAGTCCAGGATCAGTTTAACCTATCCCGTCATTTTTTTTCACCCGTTTCCTCCACCACACCTCCTTACTGTCCATGTGAGGGGTTTTGGTCATGGTACTTTCGAAAAAACTCGAACCGATTCTTCCCGGGCCATGAACACTTGGTTTTTCATGCACCGCGACTGTCCCACGGTGTATAGGATCAGTCCACGATCAATTTATCCTATCCCGTCATTTTTTCACCCGTTTCCTCCACCACACCTCCTTATTGTCCATATGAGGGGTTTTGGTCGTGGTACTTTCGAAAAAACTCGACCCGATTCTTCCCGGGCCATGAACACTTGGTTTTTCATGCACCGCGACTGTCCCACGGTGCATAGGATCAGTCCACGATCAGTTTATCCTATCCCGTCATTTTTTTTTTCACCCGTTTCCTCCACCACACCTCCTTACTATCCATATGAGAGGTTTTGGTCATGGTACTTTCGAAAAAACTCGACCCGATTCTTCCCGGGCCATGAACACCTGGTTTTTCATGCACCGCGACTGTCCCACGGTGCATAGGATCAGTCCAGGATCAGTTTATCCTATCCCGTCATTTTTTTCACCCGTTTCCTCCACCACACCTCCTTACTGTCCGTATGAGGGGTTTTGGTCGTGATACTTTCGAAAAAACTCGACCCGATTCTTCCCGGGCCATGAACACTTGGTTTTTCATGCACCGCTAGTGTCCCACGGTGCATAGGATCAGTCCACGATCAGTTTATCCTATCCCGTCATTTTTTTTTCACCCGTTTCCCCCACCACACCTCCTTACTATCCATATGAGGGGTTTTGGTCGTGATACTTTCGAAAAAACTCGACCCGATTCTTACCAGGCCATGAACACTTGGTTTTTCATGCACCGCGACTGTCCCACGGTGCATAGGATCAGTCCAGGATCAGTTTAACCTATCCCGTCATTTTTTTCACCCGTTTCCTCCACCACACCTCCTTACTGTCCATGTGAGGGGTTTTGGTCATGGTACTTTCGAAAAAACTCGAACCGATTCTTCCCGGGCCATGAACACTTGGTTTTTCATGCACCGCGACTGTCCCACGGTGTATAGGATCAGTCCACGATCAATTTATCCTATCCCGTCATTTTTTCACCCGTTTCCTCCACCACACCTCCTTATTGTCCATATGAGGGGTTTTGGTCGTGGTACTTTCGAAAAAACTCGACCCGATTCTTCCCGGGCCATGAACACTTGGTTTTTCATGCACCGCGACTGTCCCACGGTGCATAGGATCAGTCCACGATCAGTTTATCCTATCCCGTCATTTTTTTTTCACCCGTTTCCTCCACCACACCTCCTTACTATCCATATGAGAGGTTTTGGTCATGGTACTTTCGAAAAAACTCGACCCGATTCTTCCCGGGCCATGAACACCTGGTTTTTCATGCACCGCGACTGTCCCACGGTGCATAGGATCAGTCCAGGATCAGTTTATCCTATCCCGTCATTTTTTTCACCCGTTTCCTCCACCACACCTCCTTACTGTCCGTATGAGGGGTTTTGGTCGTGATACTTTCGAAAAAACTCGACCCGATTCTTCCCGGGCCATGAACACTTGGTTTTTCATGCACCGCGACTGTCCCACGGTGCATAGGATCAGTCCACGATCAATTTATCCTATCCTGTCATTTTTTTTTCACCTATTTCCTCCACCACACCTCCTTACTGTCCATATGAGGGGTTTTGGTCGTGGTACTTTCGAAAAAACTCGACCCGATTCTTCCCGGGCCATGAACACTTGGTTTTTCATGCACCGCGACTGTCCCACGGTGCATAGGATCAGTCCATGATCAATTTATCCTATCCCGTCATTTTTTTAACCCGTTGCCTCCACCACACCTCCTTATTGTCCATATGAGGGGTTTTGGTCGTGTTACTTTCAAAAAAACTGGACCCGATTCTTCTCGGGCCATAAACACTTGGTTTTTCATGCACCGCGACTGTCCCACGGTGCATAGGATCAGTCCACGATCAGTTTATCCTATCCCGTCATTTTTTTTTTCACCCGTTTCCTCCACCACACCTCCTTACTATCCATATGAGGGGTTTTGGTCGTGGTACTTTCGAAAAAACTCGACCCCATTCTTCCCGGGCCATGAACACTTGGTTTTTCATGCACCGCGACTGTCCCACGGTGCAGAGGATCAGTCCACGATCAATTTATCCTATCCCGTCATTTTTTTCACCCGTTTCCTCCACCACACCTCCTTATTGTCCATATGAGGGGTTTTGGTCGTGGCACTTTCGAAAAAACTCGACCCGATTCTTCCCGGGCCATGAACACTTGGTTTTTCATGCACCGCGACTGTCCCACGGTGCATAGGATCAGTCCACGATCAATTTGACCTATCCCGTCAGTTTTTTCACCCGTTTCCTCCACCACACCTCCTTACTATCCATATGAGGGGTTTTGGTCGTGGTACTTTCGAAAAAACTTGACCCGATTCTTCCCGGGCCATGAACACTTGGTTTTTCATGCACCCGACTGTCTCACGGTGCATAGGATCAGTCCAGGATCAGTTTATCCTATCCTGTCATTTTTTTTCACCCGTTTCCTCCGCCACACCTCCTTACTGTCCATGTGAGGGGTTTTGGTCGTGGTACTTTCGAAAAAACTCGAACCGATTCTTCCCGGGCCATGAACACTTGGTTTTTCATGCACCGCGACTGTCCCACGGTGCATAGGATCAGTCCACGATCAGTTTATCCTATCCCGTCATTTTTTTCACCCGTTTCCTCCACCACACCTCCTTACTGTCCATATGAGGGGTCTTGGTCGTGATACTTTCGAAAAAACTCGACCCAATTCTTCCCGGGCCATGAACACTTGGTTTTTCATGCACCGCGAGTGTCCCACGGTGCATACGATCAGTCCAGGATCAGTTTATCCTATCCCGTCATATTTTTCACCCGTTTCCTCCACCACACCTCCTTACTGTCCATGTGAGGGGTTTTGGTCATGGTACTTTCGAAAAAACTCGAACCGATTCTTCCCGGGCCATGAACACTTGGTTTTTCATGTACCGCGACTGTCCCACGGTGCATAGGATCAGTCCACGATCAGTTTGACCTATCCCGCCAGTTTTTTTCACCTGTTTCCTCCACCACACCTCCTTACTGTCCATATGAGGGGTTTTGGTCGTGATACTTTCGAAAAAACTCGACCCGATTCTTCGCGGGCCATGAACACTTGGTTTTTCAGGCACCGCGACTGTCCCACGGTGTATAGGATCAGTCCACGATCAATTTATCCTATCCCGTCATTTTTTTCACCCGTTTCCTCCACCACACCTCCTTATTGTCCATATGAGGGGTTTTGGTCGTGGTACTTTCGAAAAAACTTGACCCGATTCTTCCCGGGCCATGAACACTTGGTTTTTCATGCACCGCGACTGTCCCACGGTGCATAGGATCAGTCCACGATCAGTTTATCCTATCCCGTCATTTTTTTTTCACCCGTTTCCTCCACCACACCTCCTTACCATCCATATGAGAGGTTTTGGTCATGGTACTTTCGAAAAAACTCGACCCGATTCTTCCCGGGCCATGAACACCTGGTTTTTCATGCACCGTGACTGTCCCACGGTGCATAGGATCAGTCCAGGATCAGTTTATCCTATCCCGTCATTTTTTTCACCCGTTTCCTCCACCACACCTCCTTACTGTCCGTATGAGGGGTTTTGGTCGTGATACTTTCGAAAAAACTCGACCCGATTCTTCCCGGGCCATGAACACTTGGTTTTTCATGCACCGCTAGTGTCCCACGGTGCATAGGATCAGTCCACGATCAGTTTATCCTATCCGGTCATTTTTTCACCCGTTTCCTCCACCACACCTCCTTACTGTCCATGTGAGGGGTTTTGGTCATGGTACTTTCGAAAAAACTCGAACCGATTCTTCCCGGGCCATGAACACTTGGTTTTTCATGCACCGCGACTGTCCCACGGTGCATAGGATCAGTCCACGATCAATTTATCCTATCCTGTCATTTTTTTTTCACCCGTTTCCTCCACCACACCTCCTTACTGTCCATATGAGGGGTTTTGGTCGTGGTACTTTCGAAAAAACTCGACCCGATTCTTCCCGGGCCATGAACACTTGGTTTTTCATGCACCGCGACTGTCCCACGGTGCATAGGATCAGTCCACGATCAATTTATCCTATCCCGTCATTTTTTTAACCCGTTGCCTCCACCACACCTCCTTATTGTCCATATGAGGGGTTTTGGTCGTGTTACTTTCAAAAAAACTGGACCCGATTCTTCTCGGGCCATAAACACTTGGTTTTTCATGCACCGCGACTGTCCCACGGTGCATAGGATCAGTCCACGATCAGTTTATCCTATCCCGTCATTTTTTTTTTCACCCGTTTCCTCCACCACACCTCCTTACTATCCATATGAGGGGTTTTGGTCGTGGTACTTTCGAAAAAACTCGACCCCATTCTTCCCGGGCCATGAACACTTGGTTTTTCATGCACCGCGACTGTCCCACGGTGCAGAGGATCAGTCCACGATCAATTTATCCTATCCCGTCATTTTTTTCACCCGTTTCCTCCACCACACCTCCTTATTGTCCATATGAGGGGTTTTGGTCGTGGCACTTTCGAAAAAACTCGACCCGATTCTTCCCGGGCCATGAACACTTGGTTTTTCATGCACCGCGACTGTCCCACGGTGCATAGGATCAGTCCACGATCAGTTTGACCTATCCCGTCAGTTTTTT
The DNA here is from genome assembly GCA_030180135.1 of Orychophragmus violaceus. Lineage (NCBI taxonomy): Eukaryota > Viridiplantae > Streptophyta > Magnoliopsida > Brassicales > Brassicaceae > Orychophragmus > Orychophragmus violaceus. The sequence continues at coordinate 104,809,466 of CM058230.1, read as the reverse complement.
TCACCCGTTTCCTCCACCACACCTCCTTACTATCCATATGAGGGGTTTTGGTCGTGGTACTTTCGAAAAAACTTGACCCGATTCTTCCCGGGCCATGAACACTTGGTTTTTCATGCACCCGACTGTCTCACGGTGCATAGGATCAGTCCAGGATCAGTTTATCCTATCCTGTCATTTTTTTTCACCCGTTTCCTCCGCCACACCTCCTTACTGTCCATGTGAGGGGTTTTGGTCGTGGTACTTTCGAAAAAACTCGAACCGATTCTTCCCGGGCCATGAACACTTGGTTTTTCATGCACCGCGACTGTCCCACGGTGCATAGGATCAGTCCACGATCAGTTTATCCTATCCCGTCATTTTTTTCACCCGTTTCCTCCACCACACCTCCTTACTGTCCATATGAGGGGTCTTGGTCGTGATACTTTCGAAAAAACTCGACCCAATTCTTCCCGGGCCATGAACACTTGGTTTTTCATGCACCGCGAGTGTCCCACGGTGCATACGATCAGTCCAGGATCAGTTTATCCTATCCCGTCATTTTTTTCACCCGTTTCCTCCACCACACCTCCTTACTGTCCATGTGAGGGGTTTTGGTCATGGTACTTTCGAAAAAACTCGAACCGATTCTTCCCGGGCCATGAACACTTGGTTTTTCATGCACCGCGACTGTCCCACGGTGCATAGGATCAGTCCACGATCAGTTTATCCTATCCCGTCATTTTTTCACCCGTTTCCTCCACCACACCTCCTCACTGTCCATGTGAGGGGTTTTGGTCGTGGTACTTTCGAAAAAACTCGAACCGATTCTTCCCGGGCCATGAACACTTGGTTTTTCATGCACCGCGACTGTCCCACGGTGCATAGGATCAGTCCACGATCAGTTTATCCTATCCCGTCATTTTTTCACCCGTTTCCTCCACCACACCTCCTCACTGTCCATGTGAGGGGTTTTGGTCGTGGTACTTTCGAAAAAACTCGAACCGATTCTTCCCGGGCCATGAACACTTGGTTTTTCATGCACCGCGACTGTCCCACGGTGCATAGGATCAGTCCACGATCAATTTATCCTATCCCGTCAATTTTTTTCACCCGTTTTCTCCACCACATCTCCTTATTATCCATATGAGGGGTTTTGGTCGTGGTACTTTCGAAAAAACTCGACCCGATTCTTCCCGGGCCATGAACACTTTGTTTTTCATGCACCGCGACTGTCCAACGGTGCATAGGATCAGTCCACGATCAGTTTATCCTATCCCGTCATTTTTTTTTCACCCGTTTCCCCCACCACACCTCCTTACTATCCATATGAGGGGTTTTGGTCGTGATACTTTCGAAAAAACTCGACCCGATTCTTACCAGGCCATGAACACTTGGTTTTTCATGCACCGCGACTGTCCCACGGTGCATAGGATCAGTCCAGGATCAGTTTAACCTATCCCGTCATTTTTTTTCACCCGTTTCCTCCACCACACCTCCTTACTGTCCATGTGAGGGGTTTTGGTCATGGTACTTTCGAAAAAACTCGAACCGATTCTTCCAGGGCCATGAACACTTGGTTTTTCATGCACCGCGACTGTCCCACGGTGTATAGGATCAGTCCACAATCAATTTATCCTATCCCGTCATTTTTTTCACCCGTTTCCTCCACCACACCTCCTTATTGTCCATATGAGGGGTTTTGGTCGTGGTACTTTCGAAAAAACTCGACCCGATTCTTCCCGGGCCATGAACACTTGGTTTTTCATGCACCGCGACTGTCCCACGGTGCATAGGATCAGTCCACGATCAGTTTATCCTATCCCGTCATTTTTTTTTTCACCCGTTTCCTCCACCACACCTCCTTACTATCCATATGAGAGGTTTTGGTCATGGTACTTTCGAAAAAACTCGACCCGATTCTTCCCGGGCCATGAACACCTGGTTTTTCATGCACCGCGACTGTCCCACGGTGCATAGGATCAGTCCAGGATCAGTTTATCCTATCCCGTCATTTTTTTCACCCGTTTCCTCCACCACACCTCCTTACTGTCCGTATGAGGGGTTTTGGTCGTGATACTTTCGAAAAAACTCGACCCGATTCTTCCCGGGCCATGAACACTTGGTTTTTCATGCACCGCTAGTGTCCCACGGTGCATAGGATCAGTCCACGATCAGTTTATCCTATCCGGTCATTTTTTCACCCGTTTCCTCCACCACACCTCCTTACTGTCCATGTGAGGGGTTTTGGTCATGGTACTTTCGAAAAAACTCGAACCGATTCTTCCCGGGCCATGAACACTTGGTTTTTCATGCACCGCGACTGTCCCACGGTGCATAGGATCAGTCCACGATCAATTTATCCTATCCTGTCATTTTTTTTTTCACCCGTTTCCTCCACCACACCTCCTTACTGTCCATATGAGGGGTTTTGGTCGTGGTACTTTCGAAAAAACTCGACCCGATTCTTCCCGGGCCATGAACACTTGGTTTTTCATGCACCGCGACTGTCCCACGGTGCATAGGATCAGTCCACGATCAGTTTATCCTATCCCGTCATTTTTTAACCCGTTTCCTCCACCACACCTCCTTACTATCCATATGAGGGGTTTTGGTCGTGGTACTTTCGAAAAAACTCGAACTGATTCTTCCCGGGCTATGAACACTTGGTTTTTCATGCACCGCGACTGTCCCACGGTGCATAGGATCAGTCCACGATCAGTTTGACCTATCCCGCCAGTTTTTTTCACCTGTTTCCTCCACCACACCTCCTTACTGTCCATATGAGGGGTTTTGGTCGTGATACTTTCGAAAAAACTCGACCCGATTCTTCGCGGGCCATGAACACTTGGTTTTTCAGGCACCGCGACTGTCCCACGGTGTATAGGATCAGTCCACGATCAATTTATCCTATCCCGTCATTTTTTTCACCCGTTTCCTCCACCACACCTCCTTATTGTCCATCTGAGGGGTTTTGGTCGTGGTACTTTCGAAAAAACTCGACCCGATTCTTCCCGTGCCATGAACACTTGGTTTTTCATGCACCGCGACTGTCCCACGGTGCATAGGATCAGTCCACGATCAGTTTATCCTATCCCGTCATTTTTTTTTTCACCCGTTTCCTCCACCACACCTCCTTACTATCCATATGAGAGGTTTTGGTCATGGTACTTTCGAAAAAACTCGACCCGATTCTTCCCGGGCCATGAACACCTGGTTTTTCATGCACCGCGACTGTCCCACGGTGCATAGGATCAGTCCAGGATCAGTTTATCCTATCCCGTCATTTTTTTCACCCGTTTCCTCCACCACACCTCCTTACTGTCCGTATGAGGGGTTTTGGTCGTGATACTTTCGAAAAAACTCGACCCGATTCTTCCCGGGCCATGAACACTTGGTTTTTCATGCACCGCTAGTGTCCCACGGTGCATAGGATCAGTCCACGATCAGTTTATCCTATCCGGTCATTTTTTCACCCGTTTCCTCCACCACACCTCCTTACTGTCCATGTGAGGGGTTTTGTTCATGGTACTTTCGAAAAAACTCGAACCGATTCTTCCCGGGCCATGAACACTTGGTTTTTCATGCACCGCGACTGTCCCACGGTGCATAGGATCAGTCCACGATCAATTTATCCTATCCTGTCATTTTTTTTTCACCCGTTTCCTCCACCACACCTCCTTACTGTCCATATGAGGGGTTTTGGTCGTGGTACTTTCGAAAAAACTCGACCCGATTCTTCCCGGGCCATGAACACTTGGTTTTTCATGCACCGCGACTGTCCCACGGTGCATAGGATCAGTCCACGATCAATTTATCCTATCCCGTCATTTTTTTAACCCGTTGCCTCCACCACACCTCCTTATTGTCCATATGAGGGGTTTTGGTCGTGTTACTTTCAAAAAAACTGGACCCGATTCTTCTCGGGCCATAAACACTTGGTTTTTCATGCACCGCGACTGTCCCACGGTGCATAGGATCAGTCCACGATCAGTTTATCCTATCCCGTCATTTTTTTTTCACCCGTTTCCTCCACCACACCTCCTTACTATCCATATGAGGGGTTTTGGTCGTGGTACTTTCGAAAAAACTCGACCCCATTCTTCCCGGGCCATGAACACTTGGTTTTTCATGCACCGCGACTGTCCCACGGTGCAGAGGATCAGTCCACGATCAATTTATCCTATCCCATCATTTTTTCACCCGTTTCCTCCACCACACCTCCTTATTGTCCATATGAGGGGTTTTGGTCGTGGCACTTTCGAAAAAACTCGACCCGATTCTTCCCGGGCCATGAACACTTGGTTTTTCATGCACCGCGACTGTCCCACGGTGCATAGGATCAGTCCACGATCAGTTTGACCTATCCCGTCAGTTTTTTTTTCACCCGTTTCCTCCACCACACCTCCTTACTATCCATATGAGGGGTTTTGGTCGTGGTACTTTCGAAAAAACTTGACCCGATTCTTCCCGGGCCATGAACACTTGGTTTTACATGCACCCGACTGTCTCACGGTGCATAGGATCAGTCCAGGATCAGTTTATCCTATCCTGTCATTTTTTTTCACCCGTTTCCTCCGCCACACCTCCTTACTGTCCATGTGAGGGGTTTTGGTCGTGGTACTTTCGAAAAAACTCGAACCGATTCTTCCCGGGCCATGAACACTTGGTTTTTCATGCACCGCGACTGTCCCACGGTGCATAGGATCAGTCCACGATCAGTTTATCCTATCCCGTCATTTTTTTCACCCGTTTCCTCCACCACACCTCCTTACTGTCCATATGAGGGGTCTTGGTCGTGATACTTTCGAAAAAACTCGACCCAATTCTTCCCGGGCCATGAACACTTGGTTTTTCATGCACCGCGAGTGTCCCACGGTGCATACGATCAGTCCAGGATCAGTTTATCCTATCCCGTCATTTTTTTCACCCGTTTCCTCCACCACACCTCCTTACTGTCCATGTGAGGGGTTTTGGTCATGGTACTTTCGAAAAAACTCGAACCGATTCTTCCCGGGCCATGAACACTTGGTTTTTCATGTACCGCGACTGTCCCACAGTGCATAGGATCAGTCCACGATCAGTTTGACCTATCCCGTCAGTTTTTTTTACCCGTTTCCTCCACCACACCTCCTTACTGTCCATATGAGGGGTTTTGGTCGTGATACTTTCGAAAAAACTCAACCCGATTCTTCGCGGGCCATGAACACTTGGTTTTTCATGCACCGCGACTGTCCCACGGTGCATAGGATCAGTCCACGATCAGTTTATCCTATCCCGTCATTTTTTCACCCGTTTCCTCCACCACACCTCCTCACTGTCCATGTGAGGGGTTTTGGTCGTGGTACTTTCGAAAAAACTCGAACCGATTCTTCCCGGGCCATGAACACTTGGTTTTTCATGCACCGCGACTGTCCCACGGTGCATAGGATCAGTCCACGATCAATTTATCCTATCCCGTCAATTTTTTTCACCCGTTTTCTCCACCACATCTCCTTATTATCCATATGAGGGGTTTTGGTCGTGGTACTTTCGAAAAAACTCGACCCGATTCTTCCCGGGCCATGAACACTTTGTTTTTCATGCACCGCGACTGTCCAACGGTGCATAGGATCAGTCCACGATCAGTTTATCCTATCCCGTCATTTTTTTTTCACCCGTTTCCCCCACCACACCTCCTTACTATCCATATGAGGGGTTTTGGTCGTGATACTTTCGAAAAAACTCGACCCGATTCTTACCAGGCCATGAACACTTGGTTTTTCATGCACCGCGACTGTCCCACGGTGCATAGGATCAGTCCAGGATCAGTTTAACCTATCCCGTCATTTTTTTTCACCCGTTTCCTCCACCACACCTCCTTACTGTCCATGTGAGGGGTTTTGGTCATGGTACTTTCGAAAAAACTCGAACCGATTCTTCCCGGGCCATGAACACTTGGTTTTTCATGCACCGCGACTGTCCCACGGTGTATAGGATCAGTCCACGATCAATTTATCCTATCCCGTCATTTTTTCACCCGTTTCCTCCACCACACCTCCTTATTGTCCATATGAGGGGTTTTGGTCGTGGTACTTTCGAAAAAACTCGACCCGATTCTTCCCGGGCCATGAACACTTGGTTTTTCATGCACCGCGACTGTCCCACGGTGCATAGGATCAGTCCACGATCAGTTTATCCTATCCCGTCATTTTTTTTTTCACCCGTTTCCTCCACCACACCTCCTTACTATCCATATGAGAGGTTTTGGTCATGGTACTTTCGAAAAAACTCGACCCGATTCTTCCCGGGCCATGAACACCTGGTTTTTCATGCACCGCGACTGTCCCACGGTGCATAGGATCAGTCCAGGATCAGTTTATCCTATCCCGTCATTTTTTTCACCCGTTTCCTCCACCACACCTCCTTACTGTCCGTATGAGGGGTTTTGGTCGTGATACTTTCGAAAAAACTCGACCCGATTCTTCCCGGGCCATGAACACTTGGTTTTTCATGCACCGCTAGTGTCCCACGGTGCATAGGATCAGTCCACGATCAGTTTATCCTATCCGGTCATTTTTTCACCCGTTTCCTCCACCACACCTCCTTACTGTCCATGTGAGGGGTTTTGGTCATGGTACTTTCGAAAAAACTCGAACCGATTCTTCCCGGGCCATGAACACTTGGTTTTTCATGCACCGCGACTGTCCCACGGTGCATAGGATCAGTCCACGATCAATTTATCCTATCCTGTCATTTTTTTTTCACCCGTTTCCTCCACCACACCTCCTTACTGTCCATATGAGGGGTTTTGGTCGTGGTACTTTCGAAAAAACTCGACCCGATTCTTCCCGGGCCATGAACACTTGGTTTTTCATGCACCGCGACTGTCCCACGGTGCATAGGATCAGTCCACGATCAGTTTATCCTATCCCGTCATTTTTTAACCCGTTTCCTCCACCACACCTCCTTACTATCCATATGAGGGGTTTTGGTCGTGGTACTTTCGAAAAAACTCGAACTGATTCTTCCCGGGCTATGAACACTTGGTTTTTCATGCACCGCGACTGTCCCACGGTGCATAGGATCAGTCCACGATCAGTTTGACCTATCCCGTCAGTTTTTTTCACCCGTTTCCTCCACCACACCTCCTTACTGTCCATATGAGGGGTTTTGGTCGTGATACTTTCGAAAAAACTCGACCCGATTCTTCCCGGGCCATGAACACTTGGTTTTTCATGCACCGCTAGTGTCCCACGGTGCATAGGATCAGTCCACGATCAGTTTATCCTATCCGGTCATTTTTTCACCCGTTTCCTCCACCACACCTCCTTACTGTCCATGTGAGGGGTTTTGGTCGTGGTACTTTCGAAAAAACTCGAACTGATTCTTCCCGGGCTATGAACACTTGGTTTTTCATGCACCGCGACTGTCCCACGGTGCATAGGATCAGTCCACGATCAGTTTGACCTATCCCGTCAGTTTTTTTCACCCGTTTCCTCCACCACACCTCCTTACTGTCCGTATGAGGGGTTTTGGTCGTGATACTTTCGAAAAAACTCGACCCGATTCTTCCCGGGCCATGAACACTTGGTTTTTCATGCACCGCTAGTGTCCCACGGTGCATAGGATCAGTCCACGATCAGTTTATCCTATCCGGTCATTTTTTCACCCGTTTCCTCCACCACACCTCCTTACTGTCCATGTGAGGGGTTTTGGTCATGGTACTTTCGAAAAAACTCGAACCGATTCTTCCCGGGCCATGAACACTTGGTTTTTCATGCACCGCGACTGTCCCACGGTGCATAGGATCAGTCCACGATCAATTTATCCTATCCTGTCATTTTTTTTTCACCCGTTTCCTCCACCACACCTCCTTACTGTCCATATGAGGGGTTTTGGTCGTGGTACTTTCGAAAAAACTCGACCCGATTCTTCCTGGGCCATGAACACTTGGTTTTTCATGCACCGCTAGTATCCCACGGTGCATAGGATCAGTCCACGATCAGTTTATCCTATCCGGTCATTTTTTCACCCGTTTCCTCCACCACACCTCCTTACTGTCCATGTGAGGGGTTTTGTTCATGGTACTTTCGAAAAAACTCGAACCGATTCTTCCCGGGCCATGAACACTTGGTTTTTCATGCACCGCGACTGTCCCACGGTGCATAGGATCAGTCCACGATCAATTTATCCTATCCTGTCATTTTTTTTTCACCCGTTTCCTCCACCACACCTCCTTACTGTCCATATGAGGGGTTTTGGTCGTGGTACTTTCGAAAAAACTCGACCCGATTCTTCCCGGGCCATGAACACTTGGTTTTTCATGCACCGCGACTGTCCCACGGTGCATAGGATCAGTCCACGATCAATTTATCCTATCCCGTCATTTTTTTAACCCGTTGCCTCCACCACACCTCCTTATTGTCCATATGAGGGGTTTTGGTCGTGTTACTTTCAAAAAAACTGGACCCGATTCTTCTCGGGCCATAAACACTTGGTTTTTCATGCACCGCGACTGTCCCACGGTGCATAGGATCAGTCCACGATCAGTTTATCCTATCCCGTCATTTTTTTTTCACCCGTTTCCTCCACCACACCTCCTTACTATCCATATGAGGGGTTTTGGTCGTGGTACTTTCGAAAAAACTCGACCCCATTCTTCCCGGGCCATGAACACTTGGTTTTTCATGCACCGCGACTGTCCCACGGTGCAGAGGATCAGTCCACGATCAATTTATCCTATCCCATCATTTTTTTCACCCGTTTCCTCCACCACACCTCCTTATTGTCCATATGAGGGGTTTTGGTCGTGGCACTTTCGAAAAAACTCGACCCGATTCTTCCCGGGCCATGAACACTTGGTTTTTCATGCACCGCGACTGTCCCACGGTGCATAGGATCAGTCCACGATCAGTTTGACCTATCCCGTCAGTTTTTTTTTCACCCGTTTCCTCCACCACACCTCCTTACTATCCATATGAGGGGTTTTGGTCGTGGTACTTTCGAAAAAACTTGACCCGATTCTTCCCGGGCCATGAACACTTGGTTTTTCATGCACCCGACTGTCTCACGGTGCATAGGATCAGTCCAGGATCAGTTTATCCTATCCTGTCATTTTTTTTCACCCGTTTCCTCCGCCACACCTCCTTACTGTCCATGTGAGGGGTTTTGGTCGGGGTACTTTCGAAAAAACTCGAACCGATTCTTCCCGGGCCATGAACACTTGGTTTTTCATGCACCGCGACTGTCCCACGGTGCATAGGATCAGTCCACGATCAGTTTATCCTATCCCGTCATTTTTTTCACCCGTTTCCTCCACCACACCTCCTTACTGTCCATATGAGGGGTCTTGGTCGTGATACTTTCGAAAAAACTCGACCCAATTCTTCCCGGGCCATGAACACTTGGTTTTTCATGCACCACGAGTGTCCCACGGTGCATACGATCAGTCCAGGATCAGTTTATCCTATCCCGTCATTTTTTTCACCCGTTTCCTCCACCACACCTCCTTACTGTCCATGCGAGGGGTTTTGGTCATGGTACTTTCGAAAAAACTCGAACCGATTCTTCCCGGGCCATGAACACTTGGTTTTTCATGTACCGCGACTGTCCCACAGTGCATAGGATCAGTCCACGATCAGTTTGACCTATCCCGCCAGTTTTTTTCACCCGTTTCCTCCACCACACCTCCTTACTGTCCATATGAGGGGTTTTGGTCGTGATACTTTCGAAAAAACTCGACCCGATTCTTCGCGGGCCATGAACACTTGGTTTTTCATGCACCGCGACTGTCCCACGGTGCATAGGATCAGTCCACGATCAGTTTATCCTATCCCGTCATTTTTTCACCCGTTTCCTCCACCACACCTCCTCACTGTCCATGTGAGGGGTTTTGGTCGTGGTACTTTCGAAAAAACTCGAACCGATTCTTCCCGGGCCATGAACACTTGGTTTTTCATGCACCGCGACTGTCCCACGGTGCATAGGATCAGTCCACGATCAATTTATCCTATCCCGTCAATTTTTTTCACCCGTTTTCTCCACCACATCTCCTTATTATCCATATGAGGGGTTTTGGTCGTGGTACTTTCGAAAAAACTCGACCCGATTCTTCCCGGGCCATGAACACTTTGTTTTTCATGCACCGCGACTGTCCAACGGTGCATAGGATCAGTCCACGATCAGTTTATCCTATCCCGTCATTTTTTTTTCACCCGTTTCCCCCACCACACCTCCTTACTATCCATATGAGGGGTTTTGGTCGTGATACTTTCGAAAAAACTCGACCCGATTCTTACCAGGCCATGAACACTTGGTTTTTCATGCACCGCGACTGTCCCACGGTGCATAGGATCAGTCCAGGATCAGTTTAACCTATCCCGTCATTTTTTTTCACCCGTTTCCTCCACCACACCTCCTTACTGTCCATGTGAGGGGTTTTGGTCATGGTACTTTCGAAAAAACTCGAACCGATTCTTCCCGGGCCATGAACACTTGGTTTTTCATGCACCGCGACTGTCCCACGGTGTATAGGATCAGTCCACGATCAATTTATCCTATCCCGTCATTTTTTTCACCCGTTTCCTCCACCACACCTCCTTATTGTCCATATGAGGGGTTTTGGTCGTGGTACTTTCGAAAAAACTCGACCCGATTCTTCCCGGGCCATGAACACTTGGTTTTTCATGCACCGCGACTGTCCCACGGTGCATAGGATCAGTCCACGATCAGTTTATCCTATCCCGTCATTTTTTTTTCACCCGTTTCCTCCACCACACCTCCTTACTATCCATATGAGAGGTTTTGGTCATGGTACTTTCGAAAAAACTCGACCCGATTCTTCCCGGGCCATGAACACCTGGTTTTTCATGCACCGCGACTGTCCCACGGTGCATAGGATCAGTCCAGGATCAGTTTATCCTATCCCGTCATTTTTTTCACCCGTTTCCTCCACCACACCTCCTTACTGTCCGTATGAGGGGTTTTGGTCGTGATACTTTCGAAAAAACTCGACCCGATTCTTCCCGGGCCATGAACACTTGGTTTTTCATGCACCGCTAGTGTCCCACGGTGCATAGGATCAGTCCACGATCAGTTTATCCTATCCGGTCATTTTTTCACCCGTTTCCTCCACCACACCTCCTTACTGTCCATGTGAGGGGTTTTGGTCATGGTACTTTCGAAAAAACTCGAACCGATTCTTCCCGGGCCATGAACACTTGGTTTTTCATGCACCGCGACTGTCCCACGGTGCATAGGATCAGTCCACGATCAATTTATCCTATCCTGTCATTTTTTTTTCACCCGTTTCCTCCACCACACCTCCTTATTGTCCATATGAGGGGTTTTGGTCGTGGTACTTTCGAAAAAACTCGACCCGATTCTTCCCGGGCCATGAACACTTGGTTTTTCATTCACCGCGACTGTCCCACGGTGCATAGGATCAGTCCACGATCAGTTTATCCTATCCCGTCATTTTTTAACCCGTTTCCTCCACCACACCTCCTTACTATCCATATGAGGGGTTTTGGTCGTGGTACTTTCGAAAAAACTCGAACTGATTCTTCCCGGGCTATGAACACTTGGTTTTTCATGCACCGCGACTGTCCCACGGTGCATAGGATCAGTCCACGATCAGTTTGACCTATCCCGTCAGTTTTTTTCACCCGTTTCCTCCACCACACCTCCTTACTGTCCATATGAGGGGTTTTGGTCGTGATACTTTCGAAAAAACTCGACCCGATTCTTCGCGGGCCATGAACACTTGGTTTTTCATGCACCGCGACTGTCCCACGGTGCATAGGATCAGTCCACGATCAGTTTATCCTATCCCGTCATTTTTTCACCCGTTTCCTCCACCACACCTCCTCACTGTCCATGTGAGGGGTTTTGGTCGTGGTACTTTCGAAAAAACTCGAACCGATTCTTCCCGGGCCATGAACACTTGGTTTTTCATGCACCGCGACTGTCCCACGGTGCATAGGATCAGTCCACGATCAATTTATCCTATCCCGTCAATTTTTTTTCACCTGTTTTCTCCACCACATCTCCTTATTGTCCATCTGAGGGGTTTTGGTCGTGGTACTTTCGAAAAAACTAGACCCAATTCTTCCCGGGCCATGAACACTTTGTTTTTCATGCACCGCGACTGTCTAACGGTGCATAGGATCAGTCCACGATCAGTTTATCCTATCCCGTCATTTTTTTTTCACCCGTTTCCTCCACCACACCTCCTTACTGTCCATGTGAGGGGTTTTGGTCATGGTACTTTCGAAAAAACTCGACCCGATTCTTCCCGGGCCATGAACACTTGGTTTTTCATGCACCGCGACTGTCCCACGGTGCATAGGATCAGTCCACGATCAGTTTATCCTATCCCGTCATTTTTTTTCACCCGTTTCCTCCACCACACCTCCTTACTATCCATATGAGGGGTTTTGGTCATGGTACTTTCGAAAAAACTCGACCCGATTCTTCCCGGGCCATGAACACTTGGTTTTTCATGCACCGCGAGTGTCCCACGGTGCATAGGATCAGTCCACGATCAGTTTATCCTATCCGGTCATTTTTTCACCCGTTTCCTCCACCACACCTCCTTACTGTCCATGTGAGGGGTTTTGGTCATGGTACTTTCGAAAAAACTCGAACCGATTCTTCCCGGGCCATGAACACTTGGTTTTTCATGCACCGCGACTGTCCCACGGTGCATAAGATCAGTCCACGATCAATTTATCTTATCCTGTCATTTTTTTTTTCACCCGTTTCCTCCACCACACCTCCTTACTGTCCATATGAGGGGTTTTGGTCGTGGTACTTTCGAAAAAACTCGACCCGATTCTTCCCGGGCCATGAACACTTGGTTTTTCATGCACCGCGACTGTCCCACGGTGCATAGGATCAGTCCACGATCAGTTTATCCTATCCCGTCATTTTTTAACCCGTTTCCTCCACCACACCTCCTTACTATCCATATGAGGGGTTTTGGTCGTGGTACTTTCGAAAAAACTCGAACTGATTCTTCCCGGACTATGAACACTTGGTTTTTCATGCACCGCGACTGTCCCACGGTGCATAGGATCAGTCCACGATCAGTTTGACCTATCCCGTCAGTTTTTTTCACCCGTTTCCTCCACCACACCTCCTTACTGTCCATATGAGGGGTTTTGGTCGTGATACTTTCGAAAAAACTCGACCCGATTCTTCGCGGGCCATGAACACTTGGTTTTTCATGCACCGCGACTGTCCCACGGTGCATAGGATCAGTCCACGATCAGTTTATCCTATCCCGTCATTTTTTCACCCGTTTCCTCCACCACACCTCCTCACTGTCCATGTGAGGGGTTTGGGTCGTGATACTTTCGAAAAAACTCGACCCGATTCTTCCCGGGCCATGAACACTTTGTTTTTCATGCACCGCGACTGTCTAACGGTGCATAGGATCAGTCTACGATCAGTTTATCCTATCCCGTCATTTTTTTTTCACCCGTTTCCTCCACCACACCTCCTTACTGTCCATGTGAGGGGTTTTGGTCGTGGTACTTTCGAAAAAACTCGACCCGATTCTTCCCGGGCCATGAACACTTGGTTTTTCATGCACCGCGACTGTCCCACGGTGCATAGGATCAGTCCACGATCAGTTTATCCTATCCCGTCATTTTTTTCACCCGTTTCCTCCACCACACCTCCTTACTATCCATATGAGGGGTTTTGGTCATGGTACTTTCGAAAAAACTCGACCCGATTCTTCCCGGGCCATGAACACTTGGTTTTTCATGCACCGCGACTGTCCCACGGTGCATAGGATCAGTCCAGGATCAGTTTATCCTATCCCGTTATTTTTTTTTTCACCCGTTTCCTCCACCACACCTCCTTACTGTCCATGTGAGGGGTTTTGGTCGTGGTACTTTCAAAAAAACTCGAACCGATTCTCCCCGGGCCATGAACACTTGGTTTTTCATGTACCACGACTGTCCCACGGTGTATAGGATCAGTCCACGATCAGTTTATCCTATCCTGTCATTTTTTTCACCCGTTTCCTCCACCACACCTCCTTACTGTCCATATGAGGGGTTTTGGTCGTGATACTTTCGAAAAAACTCGACCCGATTCTTCCCGGGCCATGAACACTTGGTTTTTCATGCACCGCGAGTGTCCCACGGTGCATAGGATCAGTCCAGGATCAGTTTATCCTATCCCGTGATTTTTTCACCCGTTTCCTCCACCACACCTCCTTACTGTCCATGTGAGGGGTTTTGGTCATGGTACTTTCGAAAAAACTCGAACCGATTCTTCCCGGGCCATGAACACTTGGTTTTTCATGCACCGCGACTGTCCCACGGTGCATAGGATCAGTCCACGATCAGTTTATCCTATCCCGTCATTTTTTTCACCCGTTTCCTCCACCACACCTCCTTACTATCCATATGAGGGGTTTTGGTCATGGTACTTTCGAAAAAACTCGACCCGATTCTTCCCAGGCCATGAACACTTGGTTTTTCATGCACCGCGAGTGTCCCACGGTGCATAGGATCAGTCCACGATCAGTTTATCCTATCCGGTCATTTTTTCACCCGTTTCCTCCACCACACCTCCTTACTGTCCATGTGAGGGGTTTTGGTCATGGTACTTTCGAAAAAACTCGAACCGATTCTTCCCGGGCCATGAACACTTGGTTTTTCATGCACCGCGACTGTCCCACGGTGCATAGGATCAGTCCACGATCAATTTATCCTATCCTGTCATTTTTTTTTTCACCCGTTTCCTCCACCACACCTCCTTACTGTCCATATGAGGGGTTTTGGTCGTGGTACTTTCGAAAAAACTCGACCCGATTCTTCCCGGGCCATGAACACTTGGTTTTTCATGCACCGCGACTGTCCCACGGTGCATAGGATCAGTCCACGATCAGTTTATCCTATCCCGTCATTTTTTAACCCGTTTCCTCCACCACACCTCCTTACTATCCATATGAGGGGTTTTGGTCGTGGTACTTTCGAAAAAACTCGAACTGATTATTCCCGGGCTATGAACACTTGGTTTTTCATGCACCGCGACTGTCCCACGGTGCATAGGATCAGTCCACGATCAGTTTGACCTATCCCATCAGTTTTTTTCACCCGTTTCCTCCACCACACCTCCTTACTGTCCATATGAGGGGTTTTGGTCGTGATACTTTCGAAAAAACTCGACCCGATTCTTCGCGGGCCATGAACACTTGGTTTTTCATGCACCGCGACTGTCCCACGGTGCATAGGATCAGTCCACGATCAGTTTATCCTATCCCGTCATTTTTTCACCCGTTTCCTCCACCACACCTCCTCACTGTCCATGTGAGGGGTTTTGGTCGTGGTACTTTCGAAAAAACTCGAACCGATTTTTCCCGGGCCATGAACACTTGGTTTTTCATGCACCGCGAGTGTCCCACGGTACATAGGATCAGTCCAGGATCAGTTTATCCTATCCCGTGATTTTTTCACCCGTTTCCTCCACCACACCTCCTTACTGTCCATGTGAGGGGTTTTGGTCATGGTACTTTCGAAAAAACTCGAACCGATTCTTCCCGGGCCATGAACACTTGGTTTTTCATGCACCGCGACTGTCCCACGGTGCATAGGATCAGTCCACGATCAGTTTATCCTATCCCATCATTTTTTTTCACCCGTTTCCTCCACCACACCTCCTTACTATCCATATGAGGGGTTTTGGTCTTGGTACTTTCGAAAAAACTCGAACCGATTCTTCCCGGGCCATGAACACTTCGTTTTTCATGCACCGCGACTGTCCCACGGTGCATAGGATCAGTCCACGATCAATTTATCCTATCCTGTCATTTTTCTTTTCACCCGTTTCCTCCACCACACCTCCTTACTGTCCATATGAGGGGTTTTGGTCGTGGTACTTTCGAAAAAACTCGACCCGATTCTTCCCGGGCCATGAACACTTGGTTTTTCATGCACCGCGACTGTCCCACGGTGCATAGGATCAGTCCACGATCAGTTTATCCTATCCCGTCATTTTTTAACCCGTTTCCTCCACCACACCTCCTTACTATCCATATGAGGGGTTTTGGTCGTGGTAATTTCGAAAAAACTCGAACTGATTCTTCCCGGTCTATGAACACTTGGTTTTTCATGCACCGCGACTGTCCCACGGTGCATAGGATCAGTCCACGATCAGTTTGACCTATCCCATCAGTTTTTTTCACCCGTTTCCTCCACCACACCTCCTTACTGTCCATATGAGGGGTTTTGGTCGTGATACTTTCGAAAAAACTCGACCCGATTCTTCGCGGGCCATGAACACTTGGTTTTTCATGCACCGCGACTGTCCCACGGTGCATAGGATCAGTCCACGATCAGTTTATCCTATCCCGTCATTTTTTCACCCGTTTCCTCCACCACACCTCCTCACTGTCCATGTGAGGGGTTTTGGTCGTGGTACTTTCGAAAAAACTCGAACCGATTCTTCCCGGGCCATGAACACTTGGTTTTTCATGCACCGCGACTGTCCCACGGTGCATAGGATCAGTCCACGATCAATTTATCCTATCCCGTCAATTTTTTTTCACCCTTTTTCTCCACCACATCTCCTTATTGTCCATATGAGGGGTTTTGGTCGTGGTACTTTCGAAAAAACTCGACCCGATTCTTCCCGGGCCATGAACACTTTGTTTTTCATGCACCGCGATGTAGGAATTGTTTAGTTGATCCTGATTCAATTTACAGATTCATATCAACCTAAACATACAGATCTAGGTTCTCTTGAATAGAAACATTAGATGATCTCACCTTTTACCTGTTTGTTGCAGCGGAATTGATGGAACAGGTCAGAGATCAGAGAAACACCGAGAGATGAATCCTCCAAAGGTTCACACACGCGATCACAGAAAACGGCTGCTAGACCGAGCTGATGGGAGGCGCAGGGAGAGAGGATTTTCGGCGCTGGGGGCTAGGGTTAGGGAGAAAAGACTTGGCTTTTAGTTTATAAAAGCCTTCTATTTCCCTTTTGGGCTTTTGGGCCCAAAATACCAATCTGATTAAATCCCATGGATTTAATCAGACCCATTAGTCTCTCTCTTAGTACGACAAATGCCTGGCACTTTTACCGTACTTCTGCTAAACCGTTCCAACACATTTTCCTGTTAGCTTAGGCGTGTGACCCATATGGGATCATATAATAAAGGCAATAAGTCCAAGACTTATAGATCATGAGCGGACTCTAGCAAGCCATCATGACCCCCAGCATTATATGACTTATGTCTGATCTTTGACATACTCTTACTTTCTAGAGACAGTACCGAGATTACTGGACACAATTCCAACAATCTCCCACTTGTACTGGAATCTCTGTATTCATAATCCTTTTGTCTCAATATCTCGATTAGTCATAAGGCAAGATTAGTGTCATCCTTAAAAAGCCTAATCTTGTTCATCGGACTCTGATTTGATACTGACAATCCAAACGACTCGGGAAAGTCCGTTTGAGCATGGCCATGCGTTTTCCAGTATTCAAATCTCCGATTGGCCTAGAGATATTCACTCCATTTATATTGGAGGGACAAATCCCATCTTGTTCCATCACTGTAAACTACTCATTTCATGATGTACCCAAATAAGGTCCTTATAGCTATCGCAGAACGATAGCGTTAGACAATGATCAAAGTACATCAGTCCATGTGCAGTCACATGCATGTGAACTCAGGTCTAAGGACTATACTCTATAGTCGTAGTAAGAATCTCTTATGACACAGATATAAATATCCTGAAGAGTTCTTATAAGCGGGTCTTGTCCGGTCGTATGTTCCCAACATACACCTATGTACTGACTTTGATGCCGCGCATCTATGACACATTGAGACTTTGTCATAAGTCACGTACCAATCCAATCTCACACGGTTGTTGGTGTTCCAATTTCAACAACCTTCGACTAGGGACAGGATGATATAAAACATCTATCAAATATAGGGTCTCATGATCAAGCTAAATGACTTTGATAACTCAAGATCAAGTCATTTACTTCGATGACCTATAAAATGGTTTATATCACTTTGGAACGATTATTTCATCACAGTTAAAATAATCTTGAAATAATAATTTCATTAAACATAAAATAATGTTTTACAAGAACATATCAAATAACTAAAATAAAGCTCACAAAACTCCCACTCATATTTAGATTACATTTCAATGTTTCTAATGCCTACAGCTTCAGTCAGGAACTCGAGCTTAGGCCTTGGGAGTGGCTTTGTCAACGGATCAGCGACGTTATCATCTGTCGGAACTTGGCTGATCTTGACTTCCTTTCTATTAACGATGTCACGTATCAAGTGAAATCTTCTTTGAACATGCTTGGATTTCTGGTGTGATCTTGGTTCCTTTGCCTGAGCTATAGCACCATTGTTATCACAAAACAGTGCCAGAGGCTCAGCCGCATCTGGTATCACACCTAGTTCAATAATGAACTTTCGTATCCAAACAGCTTCCTTCGCAGCTTCTGAGGCGGCGATATATTCAGCTTCTGTAGTGGAATCTGCAACGGTGTCTTGCTTGGAGCTTCTCCAACTGATTGCACCGCCATTCAGACAAAAGATATAACCGGACTGTGACCGGAAATCATCTTGGTCTGTCTGGAAACTTGCGTCCGTGAATCCACTGACTTTAAGCACATCACTTCCACCGTACACTAAGAACTTATCCTTAGTATGTCTTAGATACTTCAAGATATTCTTTACGGCAATCCAATGGTTTTCACCTGGATTTGACTGGTATCTACTCGTCATGCTCAATGCATAAGCAACATCAGGACGAGTACAGATCATGGCATACATGACAGATCCTATTGCAGATGCATAAGGAATATTCTTCATGCGCTCAAGCTCAGCAGCCGTCGTAGGGCTCTGCTTCTTGCTTAGCGTTGTGCCATGTACCATTGGCGTGAAGCCCTTCTTGGAATCCTTCATGCTGAATCTTTGTAGGACTTTGTCAATGTATGAGTCTTGACACAAGCCTATCAGCCTCTTAGGTCTATCCCGATAGATCCTAATTCCAAGAACGTATGCGGCTTCACCCATGTCTTTCATGGAAAAACAACTTCCAAGCCAGTCCTTTACAGACTTCAGCATTGGAATGTCGTTTCCGAGAAGCAGTATGTCATCGACATACAGAATAAGAAATACTATCTTGCTCCCACTAGTTTTCTTATACACGCATTGTTCTTCTTCGTTTCTGATGAAGTCAAATTTCTTGATCGCTTCATCAAAACGAAGATTCCAGCTCCTCGATGCTTGCTTCAATCCATAAATGGATTTGTGAAGCTTGCATACTTTCCCAGCATTCTTTGGATCTATGTAACCGTCAGGTTGTGTCATATACACATCCTCTTCCAGAATACCATTCAGGAAAGCGGTTTTCACGTCCATCTGCCAGATTTCATAATCATGAAAAGCTGCATTTGCTAGTAGAATCCGAATAGATTTCATCATAGCCACTGGTGAATAGGTTTCATCGTAATCCACTCCGTGAACTTGTCTGAAACCTTTTGCCACCAACCTGGCTTTATAAATCTGGACATTCCCATCCACGTCAATCTTCTTCTTGAAGATCCATTTGCACTCGATGGCTTTTACACCAGCAGGCAAGTCAACCAACGAAAATACTTGGTTGACCGACATGGAGTCCATTTCGGAATCAGTGGCCTTACGCCACTTAGAGGAATCTGGGCCCATCATGGCTTGATTGAAGTTCGATGGTTCATCACCATCAATGATCAGAAGATCATGACAGTCAGTCACGAGGAACCCTTGATATCTCTCGGGTTCGTGACGGATCCTCCCGGATCTTCGAACTTCAGGTACCACAGGTTCAGGCTCTACAATTTCTTGTAGGGCCTCCTCCTGCTCTTCCTCATTAGGTTGAGCAGTATCCTGTTCATCTTGAATTTCTTCAAGCAGTACCTTACTCCCACTGTCTTTCTTAGAGAGAAACTCCCTCTCAAGAAAGTTACAATCCCGGGCAACAAAAATCTTGTTCTCGGAACGTAGATAGAAGTAATAAGCCTTGGTTTCCCGTGGATAACCAATGAAGTAGCATTTGTCAGATTTTGGTGTAAGCTTGTCTGAGATCAATCTCTTGACGTAGGCTTCACAACCCCAAATTCTGAGATAAGACAGCACTGGAGCTTCTCCAGTCCATAATTCATATGGTGTCTTTGCTACTGCTTTTGATGGCGCTCTATTTAGAGTGAACACTGCTGTTAGCAGAGCATATCCCCAAAGGGATATTGGAAGGTCTGTGTGACTCATCATAGATCGAACCATATCTAATAAGGTCCGATTTCTCCTCTCAGACACACCATTCCATTGAGGTTTTCCAGGAGGAGTGAGTTGGGATACGATCCCACACTCTCTCAGATGATCACTGAATTCTTGGCTTAAGTATTCTCCTCCTCGGTCGGACCGAAGAGCCTTAATGCTTTTGCCAAGTTGGTTCTGTACTTCATTTTGGAATTCTCCGAACTTCTCAAAAGATTCAGACTTATGTTTCATCAAATAAACATATCCATACCTACTGAAATCATCAGTGAAGGTAATGAAGTACTGATAGTTTCCTCTTGCATTTGTGGACATTGGGCCACACACATCAGTGTGTATCAGGCCCAATAAGTCACTGGCCCTCTCGTTAGGTTTATTAAAGGGGGCCCGTGTCATTTTGCCCATCATGCATGATTCGCATTTCTCACATGACTCAAAGTCAAATGAGCCAAGAAGTCCATTTGAATGGAGCCTCTTGATGCGTTTCTCGCTGATGTGCCCTAAACGACAATGCCATAGAAACGTTCGGTTTTCCTCGTTAGGTTTAAACCGTTTTGTATTAATGTTATATATTGGCGCGGATTGATCGAGTATGTAAAGCCCATTCGAAAGAGGGGCAGAACCATAGAACAAATTGTTGCGATTGAAGGAACATAATTTATTCTTAACTGAAAAATCATAACCTTCCAAATCCAACAAAGAAATTGAAATAATATTTCTGCTTATAGCAGGTACAAAATAACAATTATTCAGTTCTAAAATCAATCCCGAAGGTAAAGACAACGAGTAAGTGCCTACAGCTAGTGCTGGAACTTTCGCTCCATTCCCAACTCGTAGCTCCACTTGTCCTTGCTTCAGCCTTCTACTGTTGCTGAGTGCCTGCATATTAGTACAAATATGAGCCCCACAACCAGTATCCATAACCCATGAGGTATTATCAGAAGTAGTTGTATTAACTTCTATAACAAAAATACCTGTTGAAGAAGTCTCAAAAGTCTTCTTCTTCAATTCCTTTAGACCTTCCTGGAATTTCTTACATTCTCTCCTCCAATGCCCTGGTTCTTTACAGAACCTGCATATGTCAGTTGGCCCAGCCTTGGACTTGGGCTTGGGTTTTGGCGTGTCCTTGTCCGCGACTTGGACAGCCTTGGCCTTTCCCTTATCCTTAGCAGAGGATTTCTTAAACCCCTTGCCCTTCTGCACCATAAGCACATTTGGGTCCTTGGCGGTTTTCCTCAAATTGGGCTCCGCAGTCTTGAGCATTCCGTGAAGCTCAGGCAATGTCTTACTCAAGCCATGCATGTTAAAGTTCAGAATGAACTGATCATAGCTTGCAGGTAATGACTGCAGAATGATGTCGCAGGCAAGTTCCTGGCTGATTGGGCAGTCGAGTTTCTGAAGATGATCGAGATAACCCATCATCTTCAAGACATGAGGACTCACTGCCGCATTCACAGCCAACTTGCAGTCCAAGAGGTTCTTAACTGTTTGAAACCTCTCAGTCCTAGCCTGCTCCTGAAAAAGCGATTTCAGGCTTGCCATTATCTCGATGGGTGACAATACACTCTCGAACTGTTTTTGCAGCTCAGGAGTCATTGTCACCAACATCAGGCAATAAGCATCATTTTCATCTGACGAATGCTTTTCCCAAGCATTATGCAGAGTCCTGGCGGCATTGGCAGGAGGCCTCTCGGGGAGAGGATCACGAAGGACATAATCCTTCTTCTCCTGCTTGAGGACTAGCCTCAAGTTCCTTGACCACGTCAGGAAGTTCGTTCCAGTCAGCTTCTCCTTCTCGAGAACAGACCGGATCGAGAATGTGTTTTGTGTGCTTGTAGTAGTCATATCTGAAATATATAAATAAAAAGGTTATTAGTTAAATGTTCAAAATGATTAATCTCGTATTATAATATGATTAATCATACATTATATTCAATAACATCAGTTACCCTCAATAGAATATAATGATTCCAAGATCCACATATAACTAAGATTAAAGTGGGCCACTGGCCGTCACCCAACCTTAGCTTATATCGGTAAGCCCTATATCGGCTAATTATATCCGTGACATAACTCTTGGTTGTGAATCTGGGCCCGAGGCCCAATCCACTCTGATGTCTCAAGGCCCGGGACTCCCGATGGCCTAGTCAAGAAAACCAGACTATACAGTCATGTAATCATTAATGTCTGGGACTCCCAATGACATTTATGAATCACAAACCGTCTTATCCACGCAAAAGTAGACACCCTCACACTGTAAGGCAATGAATACAATTGAATGGGCTTCGACAGCTGACATAGCCTGGACAAGACATCCAACGCTTGATATTATATGAGGTTCGTAGGTTTATTTTAAAATCATTCCCAAAATAGAAGATTACTATTTCGCGAAACTTTCTATTTTTGGAAACCTACTATTTTTGGAAACTTTCTAAAATTGGAAACTTTCTAAAACCGGAAACTTTCTAACTTTAGAAATTTCTTAAAATCCAAAACCCGCAAATCCAGAAACTTCTATTTTAAGAAACTTTCTAATTTCAAAATTTCGGAAACTTTAATTTAAAATCGACTTTATAATTTCATAAAATAAATTTTAAATTAATCTGAAGAAAGACTCAAATAATTGGCCCAATTGTTTTAACTTCTTGGCCCGAGGCCCAAGAATTGGTCCATGTCCAAGACATGACCCAATTGTCCAATTAAATGACATAACCGGTCTGGTTCATTAAAATTGGTCTAACCAAATTTCAATTACTACGATGACCACAATTGTCAACCGGTTATTAACTAAACCGGATTTTCTCAATTTATTTGGTCCAACCAAATCAAATTAGAAAATCCTGGTTTAGGCACAAAATCCAATAATTCTTTCGACATTGGATTTCTTATCCCGGTTTAACCAGATTTAATAAAATTATTAAAATCTGTTTATTAAACCAGGACGTATCAATTTTAATTAAAATTTTAAACCGAGCCTTGAACCGAAACGAATTGGTCACGAACCGAACCGAGTTGGTCGTGACCTAGCTCCATGATCACTTCCCAGCCGTAAGCCGCACGCAACGATCCGAGATCGAGACGGCAACGGACGGGACGATCGGGACCATGCTCGGGACGCGGACGGGTTGCTCGGGTCGTGTGGCTTCATGCGAACGCCACAGCCGGGACGAGAGCACGACGATGGCGGGACGATCGCAGCTCGGTCCATCAGGACGATCGCCGAGCGATCCGCTCGATCGAGCCACACGATCGCTTGCTTATCCTCTCACGCAAGCGATCGGCCATCATCTTCACACGGTCGATCGATCGACCGATCCATGCTATCGTCGGCCGATACATGCGATTGGTTTGGTCGATCCGATCATACCACGGCCGATCACAAAACATGTCATATAGCATGTTTTGCGATTCGATTAATGTGTTTAGGGTTCAAATTTGTTTCTTAAGTGTTTTATCTTATCAATAGTTGATTCAAAACACTTCTAAACAGATTAAACAACCTAAACATGAATCTAAAACAAGAAATCCTAAGAACCAATGGCTCTGATACCACTGTAGGAATTGTTTAGTTGATCCTGATTCAATTTACAGATTCATATCAACCTAAACATACAGATCTAGGTTCTCTTGAATAGAAACATTAGATGATCTCACCTTTTACCTGTTTGTTGCAGCGGAATTGATGGAACAGGTCAGAGATCAGAGAAACACCGAGAGATGAATCCTCCAAAGGTTCACACACGCGATCACAGAAAACGGCTGCTAGACCGAGCTGATGGGAGGCGCAGGGAGAGAGGATTTTCGGCGCTGGGGGCTAGGGTTAGGGAGAAAAGACTTGGCTTTTAGTTTATAAAAGCCTTCTCTTTCCCTTTTGGGCTTTTGGGCCCAAAATACCAATCTGATTAAATCCCATGGATTTAATCAGACCCATTAGTCTCTCTCTTAGTACGACAAATGCCTGGCACTTTTACCGTACTTCTGCTAAACCGTTCCAACACATTTTCCTGTTAGCTTAGGCGTGTGACCCATATGGGATCATATAATAAAGGCAATAAGTCCAAGACTTATAGATCATGAGCGGACTCTAGCAAGCCATCATGACCCCCAGCATTATATGACTTATGTCTGATCTTTGACATACTCTTACTTTCTAGAGACAGTACCGAGATTACTGGACACAATTCCAACACGCGACTGTCCCACGGTGCATAGGATCAGTCCCCGATCAGTTTATCCTATCCCGTCATTTTTTTTTCACCCGTTTCCTCCACCACACCTCCTTACTGTCCATGTGAGGGGTTTTGGTCGTGGTACTTTCGAAAAAACTCGACCCGATTCTTCCCGGGCCATGAACACTTGGTTTTTCATGCACCGCGACTGTCCCACGGTGCATAGGATCAGTCCACGATCAGTTTATCCTATCCCGTCATTTTTTTTCACCCGTTTCCTCCACCACACCTCCTTACTATCCATATGAGGGGTTTTGGTCATGGTACTTTCGAAAAAACTCGACCCGATTCTTCCCGGGCCAAGAACACTTGGTTTTTCATGCACCGCGACTGTCCCACGGTGCATAGGATCAGTCCACGATCAATTTATCCTATCCTGTCATTTTTTTTTTCACCCTTTTCCTCCACCACACCTCCTTACTGTACATATGAGGGGTTTTGGTCATGGTACTTTCGAAAAAACTCGACCCGATTCTTCCCGGGCCATGAACACTTGGTTTTTCATGCACCGCGACTGTCCCACGGTGCATAGGATCAGTCCAGGATCAGTTTATCCTATCCCGTTATTTTTTTTTCACCCGTTTCCTCCACCACACCTCCTTACGGTCCATGTGAGGGGTTTTGGTCATGGTACTTTCGAAAAAACTCGACCCGATTCTTCCCGGGCCATGAACACTTGGTTTTTCATGCACCGCGACTGTCCCACGGTGCATAGGATCAGTCCCCGATCAGTTTATCCTATCCCGTCATTTTTTTTTCACCCGTTTCCTCCACCACACCTCCTTACTGTCCATGTGAGGGGTTTTGGTCGTGGTACTTTCGAAAAAACTCGACCCGATTCTTCTCGGGCCATGAACACTTGGTTTTTCATGCACCGCGACTGTCCCACGGTGCATAGGATCAGTCCACGATCAGTTTATCCTATCCCGTCATTTTTTTTCACCCGTTTCCTCCACCACACCTCCTTACTATCCATATGAGGGGTTTTGGTCATGGTACTTTCGAAAAAACTCGACCCGATTCTTCCCGGGCCATGAACACTTGGTTTTTCATGCACCGCGACTGTCCCACGGTGCATAGGATCAGTCCACGATCAATTTATCCTATCCTGTCATTTTTTTTTTCACCCGTTTCCTCCACCACACCTCCTTACTGTACATATGAGGGGTTTTGGTCGTGGTACTTTCGAAAAAACTCGACCCGATTCTTCCCGGGCCATGAACACTTGGTTTTTCATGCACCGCGACTGTCCCATGGTGCATAGGATCAGTCCACGATCAGTTTATCCTATCCCGTCATTTTTTAACCCGTTTCCTCCACCACACCTCCTTACTATCCATATGAGGGGTTTTGGTCGTGGTACTTTCGAAAAAACTCGAACTGATTCTTCCCGGGCTATGAACACTTGGTTTTTCATGCACCGCGACTGTCCCACGGTGCATAGGATCAGTCCACGATCAGTTTGACCTATCCCATCAGTTTTTTTCACCCGTTTCCTCCACCACACCTCCTTACTGTCCATATGAGGGGTTTTGGTCGTGATACTTTCGAAAAAACTCGACCCGATTCTTCGCGGGCCATGAACACTTGGTTTTTCATGCACCGCGACTGTCCCACGGTGCATAGGATCAGTCCACGATCAGTTTATCCTATCCCGTCATTTTTTCACCCGTTTCCTCCACCACACCTCCTCATTGTCCATGTGAGGGGTTTTGGTCGTGGTACTTTCGAAAAAACTCGAACCGATTCTTCCCGGGCCATGAACACTTGGTTTTTCATGCACCGCGACTGTCCCACGGTGCATAGGATCAGTCCACGATCAATTTATCCTATCCCGTCAATTTTTTTTCACCCGTTTTCTCCACCACATCTCCTTATTGTCCATATGAGGGGTTTTGGTCGTGGTACTTTCGAAAAAACTCGACCCGATTCTTCCCGGGCCATGAACACTTTGTTTTTCATGCACCGCGACTGTCTAACGGTGCATAGGATCAGTCCACGATCAGTTTATCCTATCCCGTCATTTTTTTTTCACCCGTTTCCTCCACCACACCTCCTTACTGTCCATGTGAGGGGTTTTTGTCGTGGTACTTTCGAAAAAACTCGACCCGATTCTTCCCGGGCCATGAACACTTGGTTTTTCATGCACCGCGACTGTCCCACGGTGCATAGGATCAGTCCACGATCAGTTTATCCTATCCCGTCATTTTTTTTTCACCCGTTTCCTCCACCACACCTCCTTACTATCCATATGAGGGGTTTTGGTCATGGTACTTTCGAAAAAACTCGACCCGATTCTTCCCGGGCCATGAACACTTGGTTTTTCATGCACCGCGACTGTCCCACGGTGCATATGATCAGTCCAGGATCAGTTTATCCTATCCCGTTTTTTTTTTTTCACCCGTTTCCTCCACCACACCTCCTTACTGTCCATGTGAGGGGTTTTGGTCGTGGTACTTTCAAAAAAACTCGAACCGATTCTTCCCGGGCCATGAACACTTGGTTTTTCATGTACCGCGACTGTCCCACGGTGCATAGGATCAGTCCACGATCAGTTTATCCTATCCCGTCATTTTTTTCACCCGTTTCCTCCACCACACCTCCTTACTGTCCATATGAGGGGTTTTGGTCGTGATACTTTCGAAAAAACTCGACCCGATTCTTCCCGGGCCGTGAACACTTGGTTTTTCATGCACCGCGAGTGTCCCACGGTGCATAGGATCAGTCCAGGATCAGTTTATCCTATCCCGTGATTTTTTCACCCGTTTCCTCCACCACACCTCCTTACTGTCCATGTGAGGGGTTTTGGTCATGGTACTTTCGAAAAAACTCGAACCGATTCTTCCCGGGCCATGAACACTTGGTTTTTCATGCACCGCGACTGTCCCACGGTGCATAGGATCAGTCCACGATCAATTTATCCTATCCTGTCATTTTTTTTTTCACCCGTGTCCTCCACCACACCTCCTTACTGTCCATATGAGGGGTTTTGGTCGTGGTACTTTCGAAAAAACTCGACCCGATTCTTCCCGGGCCATGAACACTTGGTTTTTCATGCACCGCGACTGTCCCACGGTGCATAGGATCAGTCCACGATCAGTTTATCCTATCCCGTCATTTTTTCACCCGTTTCCTCCACTACACCTCCTTACTATCCATATGAGGGGTTTTGGTCGTGGTACTTTCGAAAAAACTCGACCCGATTCTTCCCGGGCCATGAACACTTGGTTTTTCATGCACCGCGACTGTCCCACGGTGCATAGGATCAGTCCAGGATCAGTTTATCCTATCCCGTCATTTTTTTTCACCCGTTTCCTCCACCACACCTCCTTACTGTCCATGTGAGGGGATTTGGTCGTGGTACTTTCGAAAAAACTCGAACCGATTCTTCTCGGGCCATGAACACTTGGTTTTTCATGCACCGCGACTGTCCCACGGTGCATAGGATCAGTCCAGGATCAGTTTATCCTATCCCGTCATTTTTTTTCACCCGTTTCCTCCACCACACCTCCTTACTGTCCATGTGAGGGGTTTTGGTCATGGTACTTTCGAAAAAACTCGAACCGATTCTTCCCGGGCCATGAACACTTGGTTTTTGATGCACCGCGACTGTCCCACGGTGCATAGGATCAGTCCACGATCAATTTATCCTATCCTGTCATTTTTTTTTTCACCCGTTTCCTCCACCACACCTCCTTACTGTCCATATGAGGGGTTTTGGTCGTGGTACTTTCGAAAAAACTCGACCCGATTCTTCCCGGGCCATGAACACTTGGTTTTTCATGCACCGCGACTGTCCCACGGTGCATAGGATCAGTCCACGATCAGTTTATCCTATCCCGTCATTTTTTAACCCGTTTCCTCCACCACACCTCCTTACTATCCATATGAGGGGTTTTGGTCGTGGTACTTTCGAAAAAACTCGAACTGATTCTTCCCGGGCTATGAACACTTGGTTTTTCATGCACCGCGACTGTCCCACGGTGCATAAGATCAGTCCACGATCAGTTTGACCTATCCCATCAGTTTTTTTCACCCGTTTCCTCCACCACACCTCCTTACTGTCCATATGAGGGGTTTTGGTCGTGATACTTTCGAAAAAACTCGACCCGATTCTTCGCGGGCCATGAACACTTGGTTTTTCATGCACCGCGACTGTCCCACGGTGCATAGGATCAGTCCACGATCAGTTTATCCTATCCCGTCATTTTTTCACCCGTTTCCTCCACCACACCTCCTTACTGTCCATGTGAGGGGTTTTGGTCGTGGTACTTTCGAAAAAACTCGAACCGATTCTTCCCGGGCCATGAACACTTGGTTTTTCATGCACCGCGACTGTCCCACGGTGCATAGGATCAGTCCACGATCAATTTATCCTATCCCGTCAATTTTTTTCACCCGTTTTCTCCACCACATCTCCTTATTGTCCATATGAGGGGTTTTGGTCGTGGTACTTTCGAAAAAACTCGACCCGATTCTTCCCGGGCCATGAACACTTTGTTTTTCATGCACCGCGACTGTCTAACGGTGCATAGGATCAGTCCACGATCAGTTTATCCTATCCCGTCATTTTTTTTTCACCCGTTTCCTCCACCACACCTCCTTACTGTCCATGTGAGGGGTTTTTGTCGTGGTACTTTCGAAAAAACTCGACCCGATTCTTCCCGGGCCATGAACACTTGGTTTTTCATGCACCGCGACTGTCCCACGGTGCATAGGATCAGTCCACGATCAGTTTATCCTATCCCGTCATTTTTTTTTCACCCGTTTCCTCCACCACACCTCCTTACTATCCATATGAGGGGTTTTGGTCATGGTACTTTCGAAAAAACTCGACCCGATTCTTCCCGGGCCATGAACACTTGGTTTTTCATGCACCGCGACTGTCCCACGGTGCATAGGATCAGTCCAGGATCAGTTTATCCTATCCCGTTTTTTTTTTTTCACCCGTTTCCTCCACCACACCTCCTTACTGTCCATGTGAGGGGTTTTGGTCGTGGTACTTTCAAAAAAACTCGAACCGATTCTTCCCGGGCCATGAACACTTGGTTTTTCATGTACCGCGACTGTCCCACGGTGCATAGGATCAGTCCACGATCAGTTTATCCTATCCCGTCATTTTTTTCACCCGTTTCCTCCACCACACCTCCTTACTGTCCATATGAGGGGTTTTGGTCGTGATACTTTCGAAAAAACTCGACCCGATTCTTCCCGGGCCGTGAACACTTGGTTTTTCATGCACCGCGAGTGTCCCACGGTGCATAGGATCAGTCCAGGATCAGTTTATCCTATCCCGTGATTTTTTCACCCGTTTCCTCCACCACACCTCCTTACTGTCCATGTGAGGGGTTTTGGTCATGGTACTTTCGAAAAAACTCGAACCGATTCTTCCCGGGCCATGAACACTTGGTTTTTCTTGCACCGCGACTGTCCCACGGTGCATAGGATCAGTCCACGATCAATTTATCCTATCCTGTCATTTTTTTTTCACCCGTGTCCTCCACCACACCTCCTTACTGTCCATATGAGGGGTTTTGGTCGTGGTACTTTCGAAAAAACTCGACCCGATTCTTCCCGGGCCATGAACACTTGGTTTTTCATGCACCGCGACTGTCCCACGGTGCATAGGATCAGTCCACGATCAGTTTATCCTATCCCGTCATTTTTTCACCCGTTTCCTCCACTACACCTCCTTACTATCCATATGAGGGGTTTTGGTCGTGGTACTTTCGAAAAAACTCGACCCGATTCTTCCCGGGCCATGAACACTTGGTTTTTCATGCACCGCGACTGTCCCACGGTGCATAGGATCAGTGCAGGATCAGTTTATCCTATCCCGTCATTTTTTTTCACCCGTTTCCTCCACCACACCTCCTTACTGTCCATGTGAGGGGATTTGGTCGTGGTACTTTCGAAAAAACTCGAACCGATTCTTCTCGGGCCATGAACACTTGGTTTTTCATGCACCGCGACTGTCCCACGGTGCATAGGATCAGTCCAGGATCAGTTTATCCTATCCCGTCATTTTTTTTCACCCGTTTCCTCCACCACACCTCCTTACTGTCCATGTGAGGGGTTTTGGTCATGGTACTTTCGAAAAAACTCGAACCGATTCTTCCCGGGCCATGAACACTTGGTTTTTGATGCACCGCGACTGTCCCACGGTGCATAGGATCAGTCCACGATCAATTTATCCTATCCTGTCATTTTTTTTTTCACCCGTTTCCTCCACCACACCTCCTTACTGTCCATATGAGGGGGTTTTGGTCGTGGTACTTTCGAAAAAACTCGACCCGATTCTTCCCGGGCCATGAACACTTGGTTTTTCATGCACCGCGACTGTCCCACGGTGCATAGGATCAGTCCACGATCAGTTTATCCTATCCCGTCATTTTTTAACCCGTTTCCTCCACCACACCTCCTTACTATCCATATGAGGGGTTTTGGTCGTGGTACTTTCGAAAAAACTCGAACTGATTCTTCCCGGGCTATGAACACTTGGTTTTTCATGCACCGCGACTGTCCCACGGTGCATAAGATCAGTCCACGATCAGTTTGACCTATCCCATCAGTTTTTTTCACCCGTTTCCTCCACCACACCTCCTTACTGTCCATATGAGGGGTTTTGGTCGTGATACTTTCGAAAAAACTCGACCCGATTCTTCGCGGGCCATGAACACTTGGTTTTTCATGCACCGCGACTGTCCCACGGTGCATAGGATCAGTCCACGATCAGTTTATCCTATCCCGTCATTTTTTCACCCGTTTCCTCCACCACACCTCCTTACTGTCCATGTGAGGGGTTTTGGTCGTGGTACTTTCGAAAAAACTCGAACCGATTCTTCCCGGGCCATGAACACTTGGTTTTTCATGCACCGCGACTGTCCCACGGTGCATAGGATCAGTCCACGATCAATTTATCCTATCCCTTAAATTTTTTTCACCCGTTTTCTCCACCACATCTCCTTATTGTCCATATGAGGGGTTTTGGTCATGGTACTTTCGAAAAAACTCGACCCGATTCTTCCCGGGCCATGAACACTTTGTTTTTCATGCACCGCGACTGTCTAACGGTGCATAGGATCAGTCCACGATCAGTTTATCCTATCCCGTCATTTTTTTTCCACCCGTTTCCTCCACCACACCTCCTTACTGTCCATGTGAGGGGTTTTGGTCGTGGTACTTTCGAAAAAACTCGACCCGATTCTTCCCGGGCCATGAACACTTGGTTTTTCATGCACCGCGACTGTCCCACGGTGCATAGGATCAGTCCACGATCAGTTTATCCTATCCCGTCATTTTTTTTTCACCCGTTTCCTCCACCACACCTCCTTACTATCCATATGAGGGGTTTTGGTCATGGTACTTTCGAAAAAACTCGACCCGATTCTTCCCGGGCCATGAACACTTGGTTTTTCATGCACCGCGACTATCCCACGGTGCATAGGATCAGTCCAGGATCAGTTTATCCTATCCCGTTATTTTTTTTTCACCCGTTTCCTCCACCACACCTCCTTACGGTCCATGTGAGGGGTTTTGGTCGTGGTACTTTCGAAAAAACTCGAACCGATTCTTCCCGGGCCATGAACACTTGGTTTTTCATGCACCGCGACTGTCCCACGGTGCATAGGATCAGTCCACGATCAGTTTATCCTATCCCGTCATTTTTTTCACCCGTTTCCTCCACCACACCTCCTTACTGTCCATATGAGGGGTTTTGGTCGTGGTACTTTCGAAAAAACTCGACCCGATTCTTCCCGGGCCATGAACACTTGGTTTTTCATGCACCGCGAGTGTCCCACGGTGCATAGGATCAGTCCAGGATAAGTTTATCCTATCCCGTAATTTTTTCACCCGTTTCCTCCACCACATCTCCTTACGGTCCATGTGAGGGGTTTTGGTCATGGTACTTTCGAAAAAACTCGAACCGATTCTTCCCGGGCCATGAACACTTGGTTTTTCATGCACCGCGACTGTCCCACGGTGCATAGGATCAATCCACGATCAATTTATCCTATCCTGTCATTTTTTTTCCACCCGTTTCCTCCACCACACCTCCTTACTGTCCATCTGAGGGGTTTTGGTCGTGGTACTTTCGAAAAAACTCGACCCGATTCTTCCCGGGCCATGAACACTTGGTTTTTCATGCACCGCGACTGTCCCACGGTGCATAGGATCAGTCCACGATCAGTTTATCCTATCCCGTCATTTTTCACCCGTTTCCTCCACTACACCTCCTTACTATCCATATGAGGGGTTTTGGTCGTGGTACTTTCGAAAAAACTCGACCCGATTCTTCCCGGGCCATGAACACTTGGTTTTTCATGCACCGCGACTGTCCCACGGTGCATAGGATCAGTCCAGGATCAGTTTATCCTATCCCGTCATTTTTTTTCACCCGTTTCCTCCACCACACCTCCTTACTGTCCATGTGAGGGGATTTGGTCGTGGTACTTTCGAAAAAACTCGAACCGATTCTTCTCGGGCCATGAACACTTGGTTTTTCATGCACCGCGACTGTCCCACGGTGCATAGGATCAGTCCAGGATCAGTTTATCCTATCCCGTCATTTTTTTTCACCCGTTTCCTCCACCACACCTCCTTACTGTCCATGTGAGGGGTTTTGGTCATGGTACTTTCGAAAAAACTCGAACCGATTCTTCCCGGGCCATGAACACTTGGTTTTTGATGCACCGCGACTGTCCCACGGTGCATAGGATCAGTCCACGATCAATTTATCCTATCCTGTCATTTTTTTTTTCACCCGTTTCCTCCACCACACCTCCTTACTGTCCATATGAGGGGTTTTGGTCGTGGTACTTTCGAAAAAACTCGACCCGATTCTTCCCGGGCCATGAACACTTGGTTTTTCATGCACCGCGACTGTCCCACGGTGCATAGGATCAGTCCACGATCAGTTTATCCTATCCCGTCATTTTTTAACCCGTTTCCTCCACCACACCTCCTTACTATCCATATGAGGGGTTTTGGTCGTGGTACTTTCGAAAAAACTCGAACTGATTCTTCCCGGGCTATGAACACTTGGTTTTTCATGCACCGCGACTGTCCCACGGTGCATAAGAACAGTCCACGATCAGTTTGACCTATCCCATCAGTTTTTTTCACCCGTTTCCTCCACCACACCTCCTTACTGTCCATATGAGGGGTTTTGGTCTTGATACTTTCGAAAAAACTCGACCCGATTCTTCGCGGGCCATGAACACTTGGTTTTTCATGCACCGCGACTGTCCCACGGTGCATAGGATCAGTCCACGATCAGTTTATCCTATCCCGTCATTTTTTCACCCGTTTCCTCCACCACACCTCCTTACTGTCCATGTGAGGGGTTTTGGTCGTGGTACTTTCGAAAAAACTCGAACCGATTCTTCCCGGGCCATGAACACTTGGTTTTTCATGCACCGCGACTGTCCCACGGTGCATAGGATCAGTCCACGATCAATTTATCCTATCCCTTAAATTTTTTTCACCCGTTTTCTCCACCACATCTCCTTATTGTCCATATGAGGGGTTTTGGTCATGGTACTTTCGAAAAAACTCGACCCGATTCTTCCCGGGCCATGAACACTTTGTTTTTCATGCACCGCGACTGTCTAACGGTGCATAGGATCAGTCCACGATCAGTTTATCCTATCCCGTCATTTTTTTTCCACCCGTTTCCTCCACCACACCTCCTTACTGTCCATGTGAGGGGTTTTGGTCGTGGTACTTTCGAAAAAACTCGACCCGATTCTTCCCGGGCCATGAACACTTGGTTTTTCATGCACCGCGACTGTCCCACGGTGCATAGGATCAGTCCACGATCAGTTTATCCTATCCCGTCATTTTTTTTTCACCCGTTTCCTCCACCACACCTCCTTACTATCCATATGAGGGGTTTTGGTCATGGTACTTTCGAAAAAACTCGACCCGATTCTTCCCGGGCCATGAACACTTGGTTTTTCATGCACCGCGACTGTCCCACGGTGCATATGATCAGTCCAGGATCAGTTTATCCTATCCCGTTATTTTTTTTTCACCCGTTTCCTCCACCACACCTCCTTACGGTCCATGTGAGGGGTTTTGGTCGTGGTACTTTCGAAAAAACTCGAACCGATTCTTCCCGGGCCATGAACACTTGGTTTTTCATGCACCGCGACTGTCCCACGGTGCATAGGATCAGTCCACGATCAGTTTATCCTATCCCGTCATTTTTTTCACCCGTTTCCTCCACCACACCTCCTTACTGTCCATATGAGGGGTTTTGGTCGTGGTACTTTCGAAAAAACTCGACCCGATTCTTCCCGGGCCATGAACACTTGGTTTTTCATGCACCGCGAGTGTCCCACGGTGCATAGGATCAGTCCAGGATAAGTTTATCCTATCCCGTGATTTTTTCACCCGTTTCCTCCACCACATCTCCTTACGGTCCATGTGAGGGGTTTTGGTCATGGTACTTTCGAAAAAACTCGAACCGATTCTTCCCGGGCCATGAACACTTGGTTTTTCATGCACCGCGACTGTCCCACGGTGCATAGGATCAATCCACGATCAATTTATCCTATCCTGTCATTTTTTTTCCACCCGTTTCCTCCACCACACCTCCTTACTGTCCATCTGAGGGGTTTTGGTCGTGGTACTTTCGAAAAAACTCGACCCGATTCTTCCCGGGCCATGAACACTTGGTTTTTCATGCACCGCGACTGTCCCACGGTGCATAGGATCAGTCCACGATCAGTTTATCCTATCCCGTCATTTTTTCACCCGTTTCCTCCACTACACCTCCTTACTATCCATATGAGGGGTTTTGGTCGTGGTACTTTCGAAAAAACTCGACCCGATTCTTCCCGGGCCATGAACACTTGGTTTTTCATGCACCGCGACTGTCCCACGGTGCATAGGATCAGTCCAGGATCAGTTTATCCTATCCCGTCATTTTTTTTCACCCGTTTCCTCCACCACACCTCCTTACTGTCCATGTGAGGGGATTTGGTCGTGGTACTTTCGAAAAAACTCGAACCGATTCTTCTCGGGCCATGAACACTTGGTTTTTCATGCACCGCGACTGTCCCACGGTGCATAGGATCAGTCCAGGATCAGTTTATCCTATCCCGTCATTTTTTTTCACCCGTTTCCTCCACCACACCTCCTTACTGTCCATGTGAGGGGTTTTGGTCATGGTACTTTCGAAAAAACTCGAACCGATTCTTCCCGGGCCATGAACACTTGGTTTTTCATGCACCGCGACTGTCCCACGGTGCATAGGATCAGTCCACGATCAATTTATCCTATCCTGTCATTTTTTTTTTCACCCGTTTCCTCCACCACACCTCCTTACTGTCCATATGAGGGGTTTTGGTCGTGGTACTTTCGAAAAAACTCGACCCGATTCTTCCCGGGCCATGAACAATTGGTTTTTCATGCACCGCGACTGTCCCACGGTGCATAGGATCAGTCCACGATCAGTTTATCCTATCCCGTCATTTTTTAACCCGTTTCCTCCACCACACCTCCTTACTATCCATATGAGGGGTTTTGGTCGTGGTACTTTCGAAAAAACTCGAACTGATTCTTCCCGGGCTATGAACACTTGGTTTTTCATGCACCGCGACTGTCCCACGGTGCATAAGATCAGTCCACGATCAGTTTGACGTATCCCATCAGTTTTTTTCACCCGTTTCCTCCACCACACCTCCTTACTGTCCATATGAGGGGTTTTGGTCGTGATACTTTCGAAAAAACTCGACCCGATTCTTCGCGGGCCATGAACACTTGGTTTTTCATGCACCGCGACTGTCCCACGGTGCATAGGATCAGTCCACGATCAGTTTATCCTATCCCGTCATTTTTTCACCCGTTTCCTCCACCACACCTCCTCACTGTCCATGTGAGGGGTTTTGGTCGTGGTACTTTCGAAAAAACTCGAACCGATTCTTCCCGGGCCATGAACACTTGGTTTTTCATGCACCGCGACTGTCCCACGGTGCATAGGATCAGTCCACGATCAATTTATCCTATCCCTTAAATTTTTTTCACCCGTTTTCTCCACCACATCTCCTTATTGTCCATATGAGGGGTTTTGGTCGTGGTACTTTCGAAAAAACTCGACCCGATTCTTCCCGGGCCATGAACACTTTGTTTTTCATGCACCGCGACTGTCTAACGGTGCATAGGATCAGTCCACGATCAGTTTATCCTATCCCGTCATTTTTTTTCCACCCGTTTCCTCCACCACACCTCCTTACTGTCCATGTGAGGGGTTTTGGTCGTGGTACTTTCGAAAAAACTCGACCCGATTCTTCCCGGGCCATGAACACTTGGTTTTTCATGCACCGCGACTGTCCCACGGTGCATAGGATCAGTCCACGATCAGTTTATCCTATCCCGTCATTTTTTTTTCACCCGTTTCCTCCACCACACCTCCTTACTATCCATATGAGGGGTTTTGGTCATGGTACTTTCGAAAAAACTCGACCCGATTCTTCCCGGGCCATGAACACTTGGTTTTTCATGCACCGCGACTGTCCCACGGTGCATAGGATCAGTCCAGGATCAGTTTATCCTATCCCGTTATTTTTTTTTCACCCGTTTCCTCCACCACACCTCCTTACGGTCCATGTGAGGGGTTTTGGTCGTGGTACTTTCAAAAAAACTCGAACCGATTCTTCCCGGGCCATGAACACTTGGTTTTTCATGCACCGCGACTGTCCCACGGTGCATAGGATCAGTCCACGATCAGTTTATCCTATCCCGTCATTTTTTTCACCCGTTTCCTCCACCACACCTCCTTACTGTCCATATGAGGGGTTTTGGTCGTGATACTTTCGAAAAAACTCGACCCGATTCTTCCCGGGCCATGAACACTTGGTTTTTCATGCACCGCGAGTGTCCCACGGTGCATAGGATCAGTCCAGGATCAGTTTATCCTATCCCGTGATTTTTTCACCCGTTTCCTCCACCACATCTCCTTACTGTCCATGTGAGGGGTTTTGGTCATGGTACTTTCGAAAAAACTCGAACCGATTCTTCCCGGGCCATGAACACTTGGTTTTTCATGCACCGCGACTGTCCC
The DNA here is from genome assembly GCA_030180135.1 of Orychophragmus violaceus. Classification (NCBI taxonomy): domain Eukaryota; kingdom Viridiplantae; phylum Streptophyta; class Magnoliopsida; order Brassicales; family Brassicaceae; genus Orychophragmus; species Orychophragmus violaceus. Next base: position 104,771,902 of record CM058230.1, on the reverse strand, counting down.
ACGGTGCATAGGATCAATCCACGATCAATTTATCCTATCCTGTCATTTTTTTTTCACCCGTTTCCTCCACCACACCTCCTTACTGTCCATATGAGGGGTTTTGGTCGTGGTACTTTCGAAAAAACTCGACCCGATTCTTCCCGGGCCATGAACACTTGGTTTTTCATGCACCGCGACTGTCCCACGGTGCATAGGATCAGTCCACGATCAGTTTATCCTATCCCGTCATTTTTTCACCCGTTTCCTCCACTACACCTCCTTACTATCCATATGAGGGGTTTTGGTCGTGGTACTTTCGAAAAAACTCGACCCGATTCTTCCCGGGCCATGAACACTTGGTTTTTCATGCACCGCGACTGTCCCACGGTGCATAGGATCAGTCCAGGATCAGTTTATCCTATCCCGTCATTTTTTTTCACCCGTTTCCTCCACCACACCTCCTTACTGTCCATGTAAGGGGTTTTGGTCGTGGTACTTTCGAAAAAACTCGAACCGATTCTTCTCGGGCCATGAACACTTGGTTTTTCATGCACCGCGACTGTCCCACGGTGCATAGGATCAGTCCAGGATCAGTTTATCCTATCCCGTCATTTTTTTTCACCCGTTTCCTCCACCACACCTCCTTACTGTCCATGTGAGGGGTTTTGGTCATGGTACTTTCGAAAAAACTCGAACCGATTCTTCCCGGGCCATGAACACTTGGTTTTTCATGCACCGCGACTGTCCCACGGTGCATAGGATCAGTCCACGATCAGTTTATCCTATCCCGTCATTTTTTCACCCGTTTCCTCCACCACACCTCCTCACTGTCCATGTGAGGGGTTTTGGTCTTGGTACTTTCAAAAAAACTCGAACCGATTCTTCCCGGGCCATGAACACTTGGTTTTTCATGCACCGCGACTGTCCCACGGTGCATAGGATCAGTCCACGATCAATTTATCCTATCCCGTCAATTTTTTTTCACCCGTTTTCTCCACCACATCTCCTTATTGTCCATATGAGGGGTTTTGGTCGTGGTACTTTCGAAAAAACTCGACCCGATTCTTCCCGGGCCATGAACACTTTGTTTTTCATGCACCGCGACTGTCTAACGGTGCATAGGATCAGTCCACGATCAGTTTATCCTATCCCGTCATTTTTTTTTCACCCGTTTCCTCCACCACACCTCCTTACTGTCCATGTGAGGGGTTTTGGTCGTGGTACTTTCGAAAAAACTCGACCCGATTCTTCCCGGGCCATGAACACTTGGTTTTTCATGCACCGCGACTGTCCCACGGTGCATAGGATCAGTCCACGATCAGTTTATCCAATCCCGTCATTTTTTTTCACCCGTTTCCTCCACCACACCTCCTTACTATCCATATGAGGGGTTTTGGTCATGGTACTTTCGAAAAAACTCGACCCGATTCTTCCCGGGCCATGAACACTTGGTTTTTCATGCACCGCGACTGTCCCACGGTGCATAGGATCAGTCCACGATCAATTTATCCTATCCTGTCATTTTTTTTTTCACCCGTTTCCTCCACCACACCTCCTTACTGTCCATATGAGGGGTTTTGGTCGTGGTACTTTCGAAAAAACTCGACCCGATTCTTCCCGGGCCATGAACACTTGGTTTTTCATGCACCGCGACTGTCCCACGGTGCATAGGATCAGTCCACGATCAGTTTATCCTATCCCGTCATTTTTTAACCCGTTTCCTCCACCACACCTCCTTACTATCCATATGAGGGGTTTTGGTCGTGGTACTTTCGAAAAAACTCGAACTGATTCTTCCCGGGCTATGAACACTTGGTTTTTCATGCACCGCGACTGTCCCACGGTGCATAGGATCAGTCCACGATCAGTTTGACCTATCCCATCAGTTTTTTTCACCCGTTTCCTCCACCACACCTCCTTACTGTCCATATGAGGGGTTTTGGTCGTGATACTTTCGAAAAAACTCGACCCGATTCTTCGCGGGCCATGAACACTTGGTTTTTCATGCACCGCGACTGTCCCACGGTGCATAGGATCAGTCCACGATCAGTTTATCCTATCCCGTCATTTTTTCACCCGTTTCCTCCACCACACCTCCTCACTGTCCATGTGAGGGGTTTTGGTCGTGGTACTTTCGAAAAAACTCGAACCGATTCTTCCCGGGCCATGAACACTTGGTTTTTCATGCACCGCGACTGTCCCACGGTGCAAAGGATCAGTCCACGATCAATTTATCCTATCCCGTCAATTTTTTTTCACCCGTTTTCTCCACCACATCTCCTTATTGTCCATATGAGGGGTTTTGGTCGTGGTACTTTCGAAAAAACTCGACCCGAATCTTCCCGGGCCATGAACACTTTGTTTTTCATGCACCGCGACTGTCTAACGGTGCATAGGATCAGTCCACGATCAGTTTATCCTATCCCGTCATTTTTTTTTCACCCGTTTCCTCCACCACACCTCCTTACTGTCCATGTGAGGGGTTTTGGTCGTGGTACTTTCGAAAAAACTCGACCCGATTCTTCCCGGGCCATGAACACTTGGTTTTTCATGCACCGCGACTGTCCCACGGTGCATAGGATCAGTCCACGATCAGTTTATCCTATCCCGTCATTTTTTTTTCACCCGTTTCCTCCACCACACCTCCTTACTATCCATATGAGGGGTTTTGGTCATGGTACTTTCGAAAAAACTCGACCCGATTCTTCCCGGGCCATGAACACTTGGTTTTTCATGCACCGCGACTGTCCCACGGTGCATAGGATCAGTCCAGGATCAGTTTATCCTATCCCGTTATTTTTTTTTCACCCGTTTCCTCCACCACACCTCCTTACTGTCCATGTGAGGGGTTTTGGTCGTGGTACTTTCAAAAAAACTCGAACCGATTCTTCCCGGGCCATGAAAACTTGGTTTTTCATGTACCGCGACTGTCCCACGGTGCATAGGATCAGTCCACGATCAGTTTATCCTATCCCGTCATTTTTTTCACCCGTTTCCTCCACCACACCTCCTTACTGTCCATATGAGGGGTTTTGGTCGTGATACTTTCGAAAAAACTCGACCCGATTCTTCCCGGGCCATGAACACTTGGTTTTTCATGCACCGCGAGTGTCCCACGGTGCATAGGATCAGTCCAGGATCAGTTTATCCTATCCCGTGATTTTTTCACCCGTTTCCTCCACCACACCTCCTTACTGTCCATGTGAGGGGTTTTGGTCATGGTACTTTCGAAAAAACTCGAACCGATTCTTTCCGGGCCATGAACACTTGGTTTTTCATGCACCGCGACTGTCCCACGGTGCATAGGATCAGTCCACGATCAATTTATCCTATCCTATCATTTTTTTTTCACCCGTTTCCTCCACCACACCTCCTTACTGTCCATATGAGGGGTTTTGGTCGTGGTACTTTCAAAAAAACTCGAACCGATTCTTCCTGGGCCATGAACACTTGGTTTTTCATGCACCGCGACTGTCCCACGGTGCATAGGATCAGTCCACGATCAGTTTATCCTATCCCGTCATTTTTTCACCCGTTTCCTCCACTACACCTCCTTACTATCCATATGAGGGGTTTTGGTCGTGGTACTTTCGAAAAAACACGACCCGATTCTTCCCGGGCCATGAACACTTGGTTTTTCATGCACCGCGACTGTCCCACGGTGCATAGGATCAGTCCAGGATCAGTTTATCCTATCCCGTCATTTTTTTTCACCCGTTTCCTCCACCACACCTCCTTACTGTCCATGTGAGGGGATTTGGTCGTGGTACTTTCGAAAAAACTCGAACCGATTCTTCTCGGGCCATGAACACTTGGTTTTTCATGCACCGCGACTGTCCCACGGTGCATAGGATCAGTCCAGGATCAGTTTATCCTATCCCGTCATTTTTTTTCACCCGTTTCCTCCACCACACCTCCTTACTGTCCATGTGAGGGGTTTTGGTCATGGTACTTTCGAAAAAACTCGAACCGATTCTTCCCGGGCCATGAACACTTGGTTTTTCATGCACCGCGACTGTCCCACGGTGCATAGGATCAGTCCACGATCAATTTATCCTATCCTGTCATTTTTTTTTTCACCCGTTTCCTCCACCACACCTCCTTACTGTCCATATGAGGGGTTTTGGTCGTGGTACTTTCGAAAAAACTCGACCCGATTCTTCCCGGGCCATGAACACTTGGTTTTTCATGCACCGCGACTGTCCCACGGTGCATAGGATCAGTCCACGATCAGTTTATCCTATCCCGTCATTTTTTAACCCGTTTCCTCCACCACACCTCCTTACTATCCATATGAGGGGTTTTGGTCGTGGTACTTTCGAAAAAACTCGAACTGATTCTTCCCGGGCTATGAACACTTGGTTTTTCATGCACCGCGACTGTCCCACGGTGCATAAGATCAGTCCACGATCAGTTTGACCTATCCCATCAGTTTTTTTCACCCGTTTCCTCCACCACACCTCCTTACTGTCCATATGAGGGGTTTTGGTCGTGATACTTTCGAAAAAACTCGACCCAATTCTTCGCGGGCCATGAACACTTGGTTTTTCATGCACCGCGACTGTCCCACGGTGCATAGGATCAGTCCACGATCAGTTTATCCTATCCCGTCATTTTTTCACCCGTTTCCTCCACCACACCTCCTCACTGTCCATGTGAGGGGTTTTGGTCGTGGTACTTTCGAAAAAACTCGAACCGATTCTTCCCGGGCCATGAACACTTGGTTTTTCATGCACCGCGACTGTCCCACGGTGCATAGGATCAGTCCACGATCAATTTATCCTATCCCTTAAATTTTTTTCACCCGTTTTCTCCACCACATCTCCTTATTGTCCATATGAGGGGTTTTGGTCGTGGTACTTTCGAAAAAACTCGACCCGATTCTTCCCGGGCCATGAACACTTTGTTTTTCATGCACCGCGACTGTCTAACGGTGCATAGGATCAGTCCACGATCAGTTTATCCTATCCCGTCATTTTTTTTCCACCCGTTTCCTCCACCACACCTCCTTACTGTCCATGTGAGGGGTTTTGGTCGTGGTACTTTCGAAAAAACTCGACCCGATTCTTCCCGGGCCATGAACACTTGGTTTTTCATGCACCGCGACTGTCCCACGGTGCATAGGATCAGTCCACGATCAGTTTATCCTATCCCGTCATTTTTTTTTCACCCGTTTCCTCCACCACACCTCCTTACTATCCATATGAGGGGTTTTGGTCATGGTACTTTCGAAAAAACTCGACCCGATTCTTCCCGGGCCATGAACACTTGGTTTTTCATGCACCGCGACTGTCCCACGGTGCATAGGATCAGTCCAGGATCAGTTTATCCTATCCCGTTATTTTTTTTTCACCCGTTTCCTCCACCACACCTCCTTACTGTCCATGTGAGGGGTTTTGGTCGTGGTACTTTCAAAAAAACTCGAACCGATTCTTCCCGGGCCATGAACACTTGGTTTTTCATGCACCGCGACTGTCCCACGGTGCATAGGATCAGTCCACGATCAGTTTATCCTATCCCATCATTTTTTTCACCCGTTTCCTCCACCACACCTCCTTACTGTCCATATGAGGGGTTTTGGTCGTGGTACTTTCGAAAAAACTCGACCCGATTCTTCCCGGGCCATGAACAATTGGTTTTTCATGCACCGCGACTGTCCCACGGTGCATAGGATCAGTCCACGATCAGTTTATCCTATCCCGTCATTTTTTAACCCGTTTCCTCCACCACACCTCCTTACTATCCATATGAGGGGTTTTGGTCGTGGTACTTTCGAAAAAACTCGAACTGATTCTTCCCGGGCTATGAACACTTGGTTTTTCATGCACCGCGACTGTCCCACGGTGCATAAGATCAGTCCACGATCAGTTTGACCTATCCCATCAGTTTTTTTCACCCGTTTCCTCCACCACACCTCCTTACTGTCCATATGAGGGGTTTTGGTCGTGATACTTTCGAAAAAACTCGACCCGATTCTTCGCGGGCCATGAACACTTTTTTTTTCATGCACCGCGACTGTCCCACGGTGCATAGGATCAGTCCACGATCAGTTTATCCTATCCCGTCATTTTTTCACCCGTTTCCTCCACCACACCTCCTCACTGTCCATGTGAGGGGTTTTGGTCGTGGTACTTTCGAAAAAACTCGAACCGATTCTTCCCGGGCCATGAACACTTGGTTTTTCATGCACCGCGACTGTCCCACGGTGCATAGGATCAGTCCACGATCAATTTATCCTATCCCTTAAATTTTTTTCACCCGTTTTCTCCACCACATCTCCTTATTGTCCATATGAGGGGTTTTGGTCGTGGTACTTTCGAAAAAACTCGACCCGATTCTTCCCGGGCCATGAACACTTTGTTTTTCATGCACCGCGACTGTCTAACGGTGCATAGGATCAGTCCACGATCAGTTTATCCTATCCCGTCATTTTTTTTCCACCCGTTTTCTCCACCACACCTCCTTACTGTCCATGTGAGGGGTTTTGGTCGTGGTACTTTCGAAAAAACTCGACCCGATTCTTCCCGGGCCATGAACACTTGGTTTTTCATCCACCGAGACTGTCCCACGGTGCATAGGATCAGTCCACGATCAGTTTATCCTATCCCGTCATTTTTTTTTCACCCGTTTCCTCCACCACACCTCCTTACTATCCATATGAGGGGTTTTGGTCATGGTACTTTCGAAAAAACTCGACCCGATTCTTCCCGGGCCATGAACACTTGGTTTTTCATGCACCGCGACTGTCCCACGGTGCATAGGATCAGTCCAGGATCAGTTTATCCTATCCCGTTATTTTTTTTTCACCCGTTTCCTCCACCACACCTCCTTACTGTCCATGTGAGGGGTTTTGGTCGTGGTACTTTCAAAAAAACTCGAACCGATTCTTCCCGGGCCATGAACACTTGGTTTTTCATGCACCGCGACTGTCCCACGGTGCATAGGATCAGTCCACGATCAGTTTATCCTATCCCATCATTTTTTTCACCCGTTTCCTCCACCACACCTCCTTACTGTCCATATGAGGGGTTTTGGTCGTGATACTTTCGAAAAAACTCGACCCGATTCTTCCTGGGCCATGAACACTTGGTTTTTCATGCACCGCGAGTGTCCCACGGTGCATAGGATCAGTCCAGGATCAGTTTATCCTATCCCGTGACTTTTTCACCCGTTTCCTCCACCACACCTCCTTACTATCCATGTGAGGGGTTTTGGTCATGGTACTTTCGAAAAAACTCGAACCGATTCTTCCCGGGCCATGAACACTTGGTTTTTCATGCACCGCGACTGTCCCACGGTGCATAGGATCAATCCACGATCAATTTGTCCTATCCTGTCATTTTTTTTTCACCCGTTTCCTCCACCACACCTCCTTACTGTCCATATGAGGGGTTTTGGTCGTGGTACTTTCGAAAAAACTCGACCCGATTCTTCCCGGGCCATGAACACTTGGTTTTTCATGCACCGCGACTGTCCCACGGTGCATAGGATCAGTCCACGATCAGTTTATCCTATCCCGTCATTTTTTCACCCGTTTCCTCCACTACACCTCCTTACTATCCATATGAGGGGTTTTGGTCGTGGTACTTTCGAAAAAACTCGACCCGATTCTTCCCGGGCCATGAACAATTGGTTTTTCATGCACCGCGACTGTCCCACGGTGCATAGGATCAGTCCACGATCAGTTTATCCTATCCCGTCATTTTTTAACCCGTTTCCTCCACCACACCTCCTTACTATCCATATGAGGGGTTTTGGTCGTGGTACTTTCGAAAAAACTCGAACTGATTCTTCCCGGGCTATGAACACTTGGTTTTTCATGCACCGCGACTGTCCCACGGTGCATAAGATCAGTCCACGATCAGTTTGACCTATCCCATCAGTTTTTTTCACCCGTTTCCTCCACCACACCTCCTTACTGTCCATATGAGGGGTTTTGGTCGTGATACTTTCGAAAAAACTCGACCCGATTCTTCGCGGGCCATGAACACTTGGTTTTTCATGCACCGCGACTGTCCCACGGTGCATAGGATCAGTCCACGATCAGTTTATCCTATCCCGTCATTTTTTCACCCGTTTCCTCCACCACACCTCCTCACTGTCCATGTGAGGGGTTTTGGTCGTGGTACTTTCGAAAAAACTCGAACCGATTCTTCCCGGGCCATGAACACTTGGTTTTTCATGCACCGCGACTGTCCCACGGTGCATAGGATCAGTCCACGATCAATTTATCCTATCCCTTAAATTCTTTTCACCCGTTTTCTCCACCACATCTCCTTATTGTCCATATGAGGGGTTTTGGTCGTGGTACTTTCGAAAAAACTCGACCCGATTCTTCCCGGGCCATGAACACTTTGTTTTTCATGCACCGCGACTGTCTAACGGTGCATAGGATCAGTCCACGATCAGTTTATCCTATCCCGTCATTTTTTTTCCACCCGTTTCCTCCACCACACCTCCTTACTGTCCATGTGAGGGGTTTTGGTCGTGGTACTTTCGAAAAAACTCGACCCGATTCTTCCCGGGCCATGAACACTTGGTTTTTCATGCACCGAGACTGTCCCACGGTGCATAGGATCAGTCCACGATCAGTTTATCCTATCCCGTCATTTTTTTTTCACCCGTTTCCTCCACCACACCTCCTTACTATCCATATGAGGGGTTTTGGTCATGGTACTTTCGAAAAAACTCGACCCGATTCTTCCCGGGCCATGAACACTTGGTTTTTCATGCACCGCGACTGTCCCACGGTGCATAGGATCAGTCCAGGATCAGTTTATCCTATCCCGTTATTTTTTTTTCATTCGTTTCCTCCACCACACCTCCTTACTGTCCATGTGAGGGGTTTTGGTCGTGGTACTTTCAAAAAAACTCGAACCGATTCTTCCCGGGCCATGAACACTTGGTTTTTCATGCACCGCGACTGTCCCACGGTGCATAGGATCAGTCCACGATCAATTTATCCTATCCCTTAAATTTTTTTCACCCGTTTTCTCCACCACATCTCCTTATTGTCCATATGAGGGGTTTTGGTCGTGGTACTTTCGAAAAAACTCGACCCGATTCTTCCCGGGCCATGAACACTTTGTTTTTCATGCACCGCGACTGTCTAACGGTGCATAGGATCCGTCCACGATCAGTTTATCCTATCCCGTCATTTTTTTTCCACCCGTTTCCTCCACCACACCTCCTTACTGTCCATGTGAGGGGTTTTGGTCGTGGTACTTTCGAAAAAACTCGACCCGATTCTTCCCGGGCCATGAACACTTGGTTTTTCATGCACCGAGACTGTCCCACGGTGCATAGGATCAGTCCACGATCAGTTTATCCTATCCCGTCATTTTTTTTTCACCCGTTTCCTCCACCACACCTCCTTACTATCCATATGAGGGGTTTTGGTCATGGTACTTTCGAAAAAACTCGACCCGATTCTTCCCGGGCCATGAACACTTGGTTTTTCATGCACCGCGACTGTCCCACGGTGCATAGGATCAGTCCAGGATCAGTTTATCCTATCCCGTTATTTTTTTTTCACCCGTTTCCTCCACCACACCTCCTTACTGTCCATGTGAGGGGTTTTGGTCGTGGTACTTTCAAAAAAACTCGAACCGATTCTTCCCGGGCCATGAACACTTGGTTTTTCATGCACCGCGACTGTCCCACGGTGCATAGGATCAGTCCACGATCAGTTTATCCTATCCCATCATTTTTTTGACCCGTTTCCTCCACCACACCTCCTTACTGTCCATATGAGGGGTTTTGGTCGTGATACTTTCGAAAAAACTCGACCCGATTCTTCCCGGGCCATGAACACTTGGTTTTTCATGCACCGCGAGTGTCCCACGGTGCATAGGATCAGTCCAGGATCAGTTTATCCTATCCCGTGACTTTTTCACCCGTTTCCTCCACCACACCTCCTTACTATCCATGTGAGGGGTTTTGGTCATGGTACTTTCGAAAAAACTCGAACCGATTCTTCCCGGGCCATGAACACTTGGTTTTTCATGCACCGCGACTGTCCCACGGTGCATAGGATCAATCCACGATCAATTTATCCTATCCTGTCATTTTTTTTTCACCCGTTTCCTCCACCACACCTCCTTACTGTCCATATGAGGGGTTTTGGTCGTGGTACTTTCGAAAAAACTCGACCCGATTCTTCCCGGGCCATGAACACTTGGTTTTTCATGCACCGCGACTGTCCCACGGTGCATAGGATCAGTCCACGATCAGTTTATCCTATCCCGTCATTTTTTCACCCGTTTCCTCCACTACACCTCCTTACTATCCATATGAGGGGTTTTGGTCGTGGTACTTTCGAAAAAACTCGACCCGATTCTTCCCGGGCCATGAACACTTGGTTTTTCATGCACCGCGACTGTCCCACGGTGCATAGGATCAGTCCACGATCAGTTTATCCTATCCCGTCATTTTTTAACCCGTTTCCTCCACCACACCTCCTTACTATCCATATGAGGGGTTTTGGTCGTGGTACTTTCGAAAAAACTCGAACTGATTCTTCCCGGGCTATGAACACTTGGTTTTTCATGCACCGCGACTGTCCCACGGTGCATAAGATCAGTCCACGATCAGTTTGACCTATCCCATCAGTTTTTTTCACCCGTTTCCTCCACCACACCTCCTTACTGTCCATATGAGGGGTTTTGGTCGTGATACTTTCGAAAAAACTCGACCCAATTCTTCGCGGGCCATGAACACTTGGTTTTTCATGCACCGCGACTGTCCCACGGTGCATAGGATCAGTCCACGATCAGTTTATCCTATCCCGTCATTTTTTCACCCGTTTCCTCCACCACACCTCCTCACTGTCCATGTGAGGGGTTTTGGTCGTGGTACTTTCGAAAAAACTCGAACCGATTCTTCCCGGGCCATGAACACTTGGTTTTTCATGCACCGCGACTGTCCCACGGTGCATAGGATCAGTCCAGGATCAATTTATCCTATCCCTTAAATTTTTTTCACCCGTTTTCTCCACCACATCTCCTTATTGTCCATATGAGGGGTTTTGGTCGTGGTACTTTCGAAAAAACTCGACCCGATTCTTCCCGGGCCATGAACACTTTGTTTTTCATGCACCGCGACTGTCTAACGGTGCATAGGATCAGTCCACGATCAGTTTATCCTATCCCGTCATTTTTTTTCCACCCGTTTCCTCCACCACACCTCCTTACTGTCCATGTGAGGGGTTTTGGTCGTGGTACTTTCGAAAAAACTCGACCCGATTCTTCCCGGGCCATGAACACTTGGTTTTTCATGCACCGCGACTGTCCCACGGTGCATAGGATCAGTCCACGATCAGTTTATCCTATCCCGTCATTTTTTTTTCACCCGTTTCCTCCACCACACCTCCTTACTATCCATATGAGGGGTTTTGGTCATGGTACTTTCGAAAAAACTCGACCCGATTCTTCCCGGGCCATGAACACTTGGTTTTTCATGCACCGCGACTGTCCCACGGTGCATAGGATCAGTCCAGGATCAGTTTATCCTATCCCGTTATTTTTTTTTCACCCGTTTCCTCCACCACACCTCCTTACTGTCCATATGAGGGGTTTTGGTCGTGGTACTTTCGAAAAAACTCGACCCGATTCTTCCCGGGCCATGAACAATTGGTTTTTCATGCACCGCGACTGTCCCACGGTGCATAGGATCAGTCCACGATCAGTTTATCCTATCCCGTCATTTTTTAACCCGTTTCCTCCACCACACCTCCTTACTATCCATATGAGGGGTTTTGGTCGTGGTACTTTCGAAAAAACTCGAACTGATTCTTCCCGGGCTATGAACACTTGGTTTTTCATGCACCGCGACTGTCCCACGGTGCATAAGATCAGTCCACGATCAGTTTGACCTATCCCATCAGTTTTTTTCACCCGTTTCCTCCACCACACCTCCTTACTGTCCATATGAGGGGTTTTGGTCGTGATACTTTCGAAAAAACTCGACCCGATTCTTCGCGGGCCATGAACACTTGGTTTTTCATGCACCGCGACTGTCCCACGGTGCATAGGATCAGTCCACGATCAGTTTATCCTATCCCGTCATTTTTTCACCCGTTTCCTCCACCACACCTCCTCACTGTCCATGTGAGGGGTTTTGGTCGTGGTACTTTCGAAAAAACTCGAACCGATTCTTCCCGGGCCATGAACACTTGGTTTTTCATGCACCGCGACTGTCCCACGGTGCATAGGATCAGTCCACGATCAATTTATCCTATCCCTTAAATTTTTTTCACCCGTTTTCTCCACCACATCTCCTTATTGTCCATATGAGGGGTTTTGGTCGTGGTACTTTCGAAAAAACTCGACCCGATTCTTCCCGGGCCATGAACACTTTGTTTTTCATGCACCGCGACTGTCTAACGGTGCATAGGATCAGTCCACGATCAGTTTATCCTATCCCGTCATTTTTTTTCCACCCGTTTCCTCCACCACACCTCCTTACTGTCCATGTGAGGGGTTTTGGTCGTGGTACTTTCGAAAAAACTCGACCCGATTCTTCCCGGGCCATGAACACTTGGTTTTTCATGCACCGAGACTGTCCCACGGTGCATAGGATCAGTCCACGATCAGTTTATCCTATCCCGTCATTTTTTTTTCACCCGTTTCCTCCACCACACCTCCTTACTATCCATATGAGGGGTTTTGGTCATGGTACTTTCGAAAAAACTCGACCCGATTCTTCCCGGGCCATGAACACTTGGTTTTTCATGCACCGCGACTGTCCCACGGTGCATAGGATCAGTCCAGGATCAGTTTATCCTATCCCGTTATTTTTTTTTCACCCGTTTCCTCCACCACACCTCCTTACTGTCCATGTGAGGGGTTTTGGTCGTGGTACTTTCAAAAAAACTCGAACCGATTCTTCCCGGGCCATGAACACTTGGTTTTTCATGCACCGCGACTGTCCCACGGTGCATAGGATCAGTCCACGATCAGTTTATCCTATCCCATCATTTTTTTCACCCGTTTCCTCCACCACACCTCCTTACTGTCCATATGAGGGGTTTTGGTCGTGATACTTTCGAAAAAACTCGACCCGATTCTTCCCGGGCCATGAACACTTGGTTTTTCATGCACCGCGAGTGTCCCACGGTGCATAGGATCAGTCCAGGATCAGTTTATCCTATCCCGTGACTTTTTCACCCGTTTCCTCCACCACACCTCCTTACTATCCATGTGAGGGGTTTTGGTCATGGTACTTTCGAAAAAACTCGAACCGATTCTTCCCGGGCCATGAACACTTGGTTTTTCATGCACCGCGACTGTCCCACGGTGCATAGGATCAATCCACGATCAATTTATCCTATCCTGTCATTTTTTTTCACCCGTTTCCTCCACCACACCTCCTTACTGTCCATATGAGGGGTTTTGGTCGTGGTACTTTCGAAAAAACTCGACCCGATTCTTCCCGGGCCATGAACACTTGGTTTTTCATGCACCGCGACTGTCCCACGGTGCATAGGATCAGTCCACGATCAGTTTATCCTATCCCGTCATTTTTTCACCCGTTTCCTCCACTACACCTCCTTACTATCCATATGAGGGGTTTTGGTCGTGGTACTTTCGAAAAAACTCGACCCGATTCTTCCCGGGCCATGAACAATTGGTTTTTCATGCACCGCGACTGTCCCACGGTGCATAGGATCAGTCCACGATCAGTTTATCCTATCCCGTCATTTTTTAACCCGTTTCCTCCACCACACCTCCTTACTATCCATATGAGGGGTTTTGGTCGTGGTACTTTCGAAAAAACTCGAACTGATTCTTCCCGGGCTATGAACACTTGGTTTTTCATGCACCGCGACTGTCCCACGGTGCATAAGATCAGTCCACGATCAGTTTGACCTATCCCATCAGTTTTTTTCACCCGTTTCCTCCACCACACCTCCTTACTGTCCATATGAGGGGTTTTGGTCGTGATACTTTCGAAAAAACTCGACCCGATTCTTCGCGGGCCATGAACACTTGGTTTTTCATGCACCGCGACTGTCCCACGGTGCATAGGATCAGTCCACGATCAGTTTATCCTATCCCGTCATTTTTTTTTCACCCGTTTCCTCCACCACACCTCCTTACTATCCATATGAGGGGTTTTGGTCATGGTACTTTCGAAAAAACTCGACCCGATTCTTCCCGGGCCATGAACACTTGGTTTTTCATGCACCGCGACTGTCCCACGGTGCATAGGATCAGTCCAGGATCAGTTTATCCTATCCCGTTATTTTTTTTTCACCCGTTTCCTCCACCACACCTCCTTACTGTCCATATGAGGGGTTTTGGTCGTGGTACTTTCGAAAAAACTCGACCCGATTCTTCCCGGGCCATGAACAATTGGTTTTTCATGCACCGCGACTGTCCCACGGTGCATAGGATCAGTCCACGATCAGTTTATCCTATCCCGTCATTTTTTAACCCGTTTCCTCCACCACACCTCCTTACTATCCATATGAGGGGTTTTGGTCGTGGTACTTTCGAAAAAACTCGAACTGATTCTTCCCGGGCTATGAACACTTGGTTTTTCATGCACCGCGACTGTCCCACGGTGCATAAGATCAGTCCACGATCAGTTTGACCTATCCCATCAGTTTTTTTCACCCGTTTCCTCCACCACACCTCCTTACTGTCCATATGAGGGGTTTTGGTCGTGATACTTTCGAAAAAACTCGACCCGATTCTTCGCGGGCCATGAACACTTGGTTTTTCATGCACCGCGACTGTCCCACGGTGCATAGGATCAGTCCACGATCAGTTTATCCTATCCCGTCATTTTTTCACCCGTTTCCTCCACCACACCTCCTCACTGTCCATGTGAGGGGTTTTGGTCGTGGTACTTTCGAAAAAACTCGAACCGATTCTTCCCGGGCCATGAACACTTGGTTTTTCATGCACCGCGACTGTCCCACGGTGCATAGGATCAGTCCACGATCAATTTATCCTATCCCTTAAATTTTTTTCACCCGTTTTCTCCACCACATCTCCTTATTGTCCATATGAGGGGTTTTGGTCGTGGTACTTTCGAAAAAACTCGACCCGATTCTTCCCGGGCCATGAACACTTTGTTTTTCATGCACCGCGACTGTCTAACGGTGCATAGGATCAGTCCACGATCAGTTTATCCTATCCCGTCATTTTTTTTCCACCCGTTTCCTCCACCACACCTCCTTACTGTCCATGTGAGGGGTTTTGGTCGTGGTACTTTCGAAAAAACTCGGCCCGATTCTTCCCGGGCCATGAACACTTGGTTTTTCATGCACCGAGACTGTCCCACGGTGCATAGGATCAGTCCACGATCAGTTTATCCTATCCCGTCATTTTTTTTTCACCCGTTTCCTCCACCACACCTCCTTACTATCCATATGAGGGGTTTTGGTCATGGTACTTTCGAAAAAACTCGACCCGATTCTTCCCGGGCCATGAACACTTGGTTTTTCATGCACCGCGACTGTCCCACGGTGCATAGGATCAGTCCAGGATCAGTTTATCCTATCCCGTTATTTTTTTTTCACCCGTTTCCTCCACCACACCTCCTTACTGTCCATGTGAGGGGTTTTGGTCGTGGTACTTTCAAAAAAACTCGAACCGATTCTTCCCGGGCCATGAACACTTGGTTTTTCATGCACCGCGACTGTCCCACGGTGCATAGGATCAGTCCACGATCAGTTTATCCTATCCCATCATTTTTTTCACCCGTTTCCTCCACCACACCTCCTTACTGTCCATATGAGGGGTTTTGGTCGTGATACTTTCGAAAAAACTCGACCCGATTCTTCCCGGGCCATGAACACTTGGTTTTTCATGCACCGCGAGTGTCCCACGGTGCATAGGATCAGTCCAGGATCAGTTTATCCTATCCCGTGACTTTTTCACCCGTTTCCTCCACCACACCTCCTTACTATCCATGTGAGGGGTTTTGGTCATGGTACTTTCGAAAAAACTCGAACCGATTCTTCCCGGGCCATGAACACTTGGTTTTTCATGCACCGCGACTGTCCCACGGTGCATAGGATCAATCCACGATCAATTTATCCTATCCTGTCATTTTTTTTCACCCGTTTCCTCCACCACACCTCCTTACTGTCCATATGAGGGGTTTTGGTCGTGGTACTTTCGAAAAAACTCGACCCGATTCTTCCCGGGCCATGAACACTTGGTTTTTCATGCACCGCGACTGTCCCACGGTGCATAGGATCAGTCCACGATCAGTTTATCCTATCCCGTCATTTTTTCACCCGTTTCCTCCACTACACCTCCTTACTATCCATATGAGGGGTTTTGGTCGTGGTACTTTCGAAAAAACTCGACCCGATTCTTCCCGGGCCATGAACAATTGGTTTTTCATGCACCGCGACTGTCCCACGGTGCATAGGATCAGTCCACGATCAGTTTATCCTATCCCGTCATTTTTTAACCCGTTTCCTCCACCACACCTCCTTACTATCCATATGAGGGGTTTTGGTCGTGGTACTTTCGAAAAAACTCGAACTGATTCTTCCCGGGCTATGAACACTTGGTTTTTCATGCACCGCGACTGTCCCACGGTGCATAAGATCAGTCCACGATCAGTTTGACCTATCCCATCAGTTTTTTTCACCCGTTTCCTCCACCACACCTCCTTACTGTCCATATGAGGGGTTTTGGTCGTGATACTTTCGAAAAAACTCGACCCGATTCTTCGCGGGCCATGAACACTTGGTTTTTCATGCACCGCGACTGTCCCACGGTGCATAGGATCAGTCCACGATCAGTTTATCCTATCCCGTCATTTTTTTTTCACCCGTTTCCTCCACCACACCTCCTTACTATCCATATGAGGGGTTTTGGTCATGGTACTTTCGAAAAAACTCGACCCGATTCTTCCCGGGCCATGAACACTTGGTTTTTCATGCACCGCGACTGTCCCACGGTGCATAGGATCAGTCCAGGATCAGTTTATCCTATCCCGTTATTTTTTTTTCACCCGTTTCCTCCACCACACCTCCTTACTGTCCATATGAGGGGTTTTGGTCGTGGTACTTTCGAAAAAACTCGACCCGATTCTTCCCGGGCCATGAACAATTGGTTTTTCATGCACCGCGACTGTCCCACGGTGCATAGGATCAGTCCACGATCAGTTTATCCTATCCCGTCATTTTTTAACCCGTTTCCTCCACCACACCTCCTTACTATCCATATGAGGGGTTTTGGTCGTGGTACTTTCGAAAAAACTCGAACTGATTCTTCCCGGGCTATGAACACTTGGTTTTTCATGCACCGCGACTGTCCCACGGTGCATAAGATCAGTCCACGATCAGTTTGACCTATCCCATCAGTTTTTTTCACCCGTTTCCTCCACCACACCTCCTTACTGTCCATATGAGGGGTTTTGGTCGTGATACTTTCGAAAAAACTCGACCCGATTCTTCCCGGGCCATGAACACTTGGTTTTTCATGCACCGCGAGTGTCCCACGGTGCATAGGATCAGTCCAGGATCAGTTTATCCTATCCCGTGACTTTTTCACCCGTTTCCTCCACCACACCTCCTTACTATCCATGTGAGGGGTTTTGGTCATGGTACTTTCGAAAAAACTCGAACCGATTCTTCCCGGGCCATGAACACTTGGTTTTTCATGCACCGCGACTGTCCCACGGTGCATAGGATCAATCCACGATCAATTTATCCTATCCTGTCATTTTTTTTCACCCGTTTCCTCCACCACACCTCCTTACTGTCCATATGAGGGGTTTTGGTCGTGGTACTTTCGAAAAAACTCGACCCGATTCTTCCCGGGCCATGAACACTTGGTTTTTCATGCACCGCGACTGTCCCACGGTGCATAGGATCAGTCCACGATCAGTTTATCCTATCCCGTCATTTTTTCACCCGTTTCCTCCACTACACCTCCTTACTATCCATATGAGGGGTTTTGGTCGTGGTACTTTCGAAAAAACTCGACCCGATTCTTCCCGGGCCATGAACAATTGGTTTTTCATGCACCGCGACTGTCCCACGGTGCATAGGATCTGTCCACGATCAGTTTATCCTATCCCGTCATTTTTTAACCCGTTTCCTCCACCACACCTCCTTACTATCCATATGAGGGGTTTTGGTCGTGGTACTTTCGAAAAAACTCGAACTGATTCTTCCCGGGCTATGAACACTTGGTTTTTCATGCACCGCGACTGTCCCACGGTGCATAAGATCAGTCCACGATCAGTTTGACCTATCCCATCAGTTTTTTTCACCCGTTTCCTCCACCACACCTCCTTACTGTCCATATGAGGGGTTTTGGTCGTGATACTTTCGAAAAAACTCGACCCGATTCTTCGCGGGCCATGAACACTTGGTTTTTCATGCACCGCGACTGTCCCACGGTGCATAGGATCAGTCCACGATCAGTTTATCCTATCCCGTCATTTTTTTTTCACCCGTTTCCTCCACCACACCTCCTTACTATCCATATGAGGGGTTTTGGTCATGGTACTTTCGAAAAAACTCGACCCGATTCTTCCCGGGCCATGAACACTTGGTTTTTCATGCACCGCGACTGTCCCACGGTGCATAGGATCAGTCCAGGATCAGTTTATCCTATCCCGTTATTTTTTTTTCACCCGTTTCCTCCACCACACCTCCTTACTGTCCATATGAGGGGTTTTGGTCGTGGTACTTTCGAAAAAACTCGACCCGATTCTTCCCGGGCCATGAACAATTGGTTTTTCATGCACCGCGACTGTCCCACGGTGCATAGGATCAGTCCACGATCAGTTTATCCTATCCCGTCATTTTTTAACCCGTTTCCTCCACCACACCTCCTTACTATCCATATGAGGGGTTTTGGTCGTGGTACTTTCGAAAAAACTCGAACTGATTCTTCCCGGGCTATGAACACTTGGTTTTTCATGCACCGCGACTGTCCCACGGTGCATAAGATCAGTCCACGATCAGTTTGACCTATCCCATCAGTTTTTTTCACCCGTTTCCTCCACCACACCTCCTTACTGTCCATATGAGGGGTTTTGGTCGTGATACTTTCGAAAAAACTCGACCCGATTCTTCGCGGGCCATGAACACTTGGTTTTTCATGCACCGCGACTGTCCCACGGTGCATAAGATCAGTCCACGATCAGTTTATCCTATCCCGTCATTTTTTTTCCAACCGTTTCCTCCACCACACCTCCTTACTGTCCATGTGAGGGGTTTTGGTCGTGGTACTTTCGAAAAAACTCGACCCGATTCTTCCCGGGCCATGAACACTTGGTTTTTCATGCACCGCGACTGTCCCACGGTGCATAGGATCAGTCCACGATCAGTTTATCCTATCCCGTCATTTTTTTTTCACCCGTTTCCTCCACCACACCTCCTTACTATCCATATGAGGGGTTTTGGTCATGGTACTTTCGAAAAAACTCGACCCGATTCTTCCCGGGCCATGAACACTTGGTTTTTCATGCACCGCGACTGTCCCACGGTGCATAGGATCAGTCCAGGATCAGTTTATCCTATCCCGTTATTTTTTTTTCACCCGTTTCCTCCACCACACCTCCTTACTGTCCATATGAGGGGTTTTGGTCGTGGTACTTTCGAAAAAACTCGACCCGATTCTTCCCGGGCCATGAACAATTGGTTTTTCATGCACCGCGACTGTCCCACGGTGCATAGGATCAGTCCACGATCAGTTTATCCTATCCCGTCATTTTTTAACCCGTTTCCTCCACCACACCTCCTTACTATCCATATGAGGGGTTTTGGTCGTGGTACTTTCGAAAAAACTCGAACTGATTCTTCCCGGGCTATGAACACTTGGTTTTTCATGCACCGCGACTGTCCCACGGTGCATAAGATCAGTCCACGATCAGTTTGACCTATCCCATCAGTTTTTTTCACCCGTTTCCTCCACCACACCTCCTTACTGTCCATATGAGGGGTTTTGGTCGTGATACTTTCGAAAAAACTCGACCCGATTCTTCGCGGGCCATGAACACTTGGTTTTTCATGCACCGCGACTGTCCCACGGTGCATAGGATCAGTCCACGATCAGTTTATCCTATCCCGTCATTTTTTCACCCGTTTCCTCCACCACACCTCCTCACTGTCCATGTGAGGGGTTTTGGTCGTGGTACTTTCGAAAAAACTCGAACCGATTCTTCCCGGGCCATGAACACTTGGTTTTTCATGCACCGCGACTGTCCCACGGTGCATAGGATCAGTCCACGATCAATTTATCCTATCCCTTAAATTTTTTTCATCCGTTTTCTCCACCACATCTCCTTATTGTCCATATGAGGGGTTTTGGTCGTGGTACTTTCGAAAAAACTCGACCCGATTCTTCCCGGGCCATGAACACTTTGTTTTTCATGCACCGCGACTGTCTAACGGTGCATAGGATCAGTCCACGATCAGTTTATCCTATCCCGTCATTTTTTTTCCACCCGTTTCCTCCACCACACCTCCTTACTGTCCATGTGAGGGGTTTTGGTCGTGGTACTTTCGAAAAAACTCGACCCGATTCTTCCCGGGCCATGAACACTTGGTTTTTCATGCACCGAGACTGTCCCACGGTGCATAGGATCAGTCCACGATCAGTTTATCCTATCCCGTCATTTTTTTTTCACCCGTTTCCTCCACCACACCTCCTTACTATCCATATGAGGGGTTTTGGTCATGGTACTTTCGAAAAAACTCGACCCGATTCTTCCCGGGCCATGAACACTTGGTTTTTCATGCACCGCGACTGTCCCACGGTGCATAGGATCAGTCCAGGATCAGTTTATCCTATCCCGTTATTTTTTTTTCACCCGTTTCCTCCACCACACCTCCTTACTGTCCATGTGAGGGGTTTTGGTCGTGGTACTTTCAAAAAAACTCGAACCGATTCTTCCCGGGCCATGAACACTTGGTTTTTCATGCACCGCGACTGTCCCACGGTGCATAGGATCAGTCCACGATCAGTTTATCCTATCCCATCATTTTTTTCACCCGTTTCCTCCACCACACCTCCTTACTGTCCATATGAGGGGTTTTGGTCGTGATACTTTCGAAAAAACTCGACCCGATTCTTCCCGGGCCATGAACACTTGGTTTTTCATGCACCGCGAGTGTCCCACGGTGCATAGGATCAGTCCAGGATCAGTTTATCCTATCCCGTGACTTTTTCACCCGTTTCCTCCACCACACCTCCTTACTATCCATGTGAGGGGTTTTGGTCATGGTACTTTCGAAAAAACTCGAACCGATTCTTCCCGGGCCATGAACACTTGGTTTTTCATGCACCGCGACTGTCCCACGGTGCATAGGATCAATCCACGATCAATTTATCCTATCCTGTCATTTTTTTTCACCCGTTTCCTCCACCACACCTCCTTACTGTCCATATGAGGGGTTTTGGTCGTGGTACTTTCGAAAAAACTCGACCCGATTCTTCCCGGGCCATGAACACTTGGTTTTTCATGCACCGCGACTGTCCCACGGTGCATAGGATCAGTCCACGATCAGTTTATCCTATCCCGTCATTTTTTCACCCGTTTCCTCCACTACACCTCCTTACTATCCATATGAGGGGTTTTGGTCGTGGTACTTTCGAAAAAACTCGACCCGATTCTTCCCGGGCCATGAACAATTGGTTTTTCATGCACCGCGACTGTCCCACGGTGCATAGGATCAGTCCACGATCAGTTTATCCTATCCCGTCATTTTTTAACCCCGTTTCCTCCACCACACCTCCTTACTATCCATATGAGGGGTTTTGGTCGTGGTACTTTCGAAAAAACTCGAACTGATTCTTCCCGGGCTATGAACACTTGGTTTTTCATGCACCGCGACTGTCCCACGGTGCATAAGATCAGTCCACGATCAGTTTGACCTATCCCATCAGTTTTTTTCACCCGTTTCCTCCACCACACCTCCTTACTGTCCATATGAGGGGTTTTGGTCGTGATACTTTCGAAAAAACTCGACCCGATTCTTCGCGGGCCATGAACACTTGGTTTTTCATGCACCGCGACTGTCCCACGGTGCATAGGATCAGTCCACGATCAGTTTATCCTATCCCGTCATTTTTTCACCCGTTTCCTCCACCACACCTCCTCACTGTCCATGTGAGGGGTTTTGGTCGTGGTACTTTCGAAAAAACTCGAACCGATTCTTCCCGGGCCATGAACACTTGGTTTTTCATGCACCGCGACTGTCCCACGGTGCATAGGATCAGTCCACGATCAATTTATCCTATCCCTTAAATTCTTTTCACCCGTTTTCTCCACCACATCTCCTTATTGTCCATATGAGGGGTTTTGGTCGTGGTACTTTCGAAAAAACTCGACCCGATTCTTCCCGGGCCATGAACACTTTGTTTTTCATGCACCGCGACTGTCTAACGGTGCATAGGATCAGTCCACGATCAGTTTATCCTATCCCGTCATTTTTTTTCCACCCGTTTCCTCCACCACACCTCCTTACTGTCCATGTGAGGGGTTTTGGTCGTGGTACTTTCGAAAAAACTCGACCCGATTCTTCCCGGGCCATGAACACTTGGTTTTTCATGCACCGAGACTGTCCCACGGTGCATAGGATCAGTCCACGATCAGTTTATCCTATCCCGTCATTTTTTTTTCACCCGTTTCCTCCACCTCACCTCCTTACTATCCATATGAGGGGTTTTGGTCATGGTACTTTCGAAAAAACTCGACCCGATTCTTCCCGGGCCATGAACACTTGGTTTTTCATGCACCGCGACTGTCCCACGGTGCATAGGATCAGTCCAGGATCAGTTTATCCTATCCCGTTATTTTTTTTTCATTCGTTTCCTCCACCACACCTCCTTACTGTCCATGTGAGGGGTTTTGGTCGTGGTACTTTCAAAAAAACTCGAACCGATTCTTCCCGGGCCATGAACACTTGGTTTTTCATGCACCGCGACTGTCCCACGGTGCATAGGATCAGTCCACGATCAGTTTATCCTATCCCATCATTTTTTTCACCCGTTTCCTCCACCACACCTCCTTACTGTCCATATGAGGGGTTTTGGTCGTGATACTTTCGAAAAAACTCGACCCGATTCTTCCCGGGCCATGAACACTTGGTTTTTCATGCACCGCGAGTGTCCCACGGTGCATAGGATCAGTCCAGGATCAGTTTATCCTATCCCGTGACTTTTTCACCCGTTTCCTCCACCACACCTCCTTACTATCCATGTGAGGGGTTTTGGTCATGGTACTTTCGAAAAAACTCGAACCGATTCTTCCCGGGCCATGAACACTTGGTTTTTCATGCACCGCGACTGTCCCACGGTGCATAGGATCAATCCACGATCAATTTATCCTATCCTGTCATTTTTTTTTCACCCGTTTCCTCCACCACACCTCCTTACTGTCCATATGAGGGGTTTTGGTCGTGGTACTTTCGAAAAAACTCGACCCGATTCTTCCCGGGCCATGAACACTTGGTTTTTCATGCACCGCGACTGTCCCACGGTGCATAGGATCAGTCCACGATCAGTTTATCCTATCCCGTCATTTTTTCACCCGTTTCCTCCACTACACCTCCTTACTATCCATATGAGGGGTTTTGGTCGTGGTACTTTCGAAAAAACTCGACCCGATTCTTCCCGGGCCATGAACACTTGGTTTTTCATGCACCGCGACTGTCCCACGGTGCATAGGATCAGTCCAGGATCAGTTTATCCTATCCCGTCATTTTTTTTCACCCGTTTCCTCCACCACACCTCCTTACTGTCCATGTAAGGGGTTTTGGTCGTGGTACTTTCGAAAAAAATCGAACCGATTCTTCTCGGGCCATGAACACTTGGTTTTTCATGCACCGCGACTGTCCCACGGTGCATAGGATCAGTCCAGGATCAGTTTATCCTATCCCGTCATTTTTTTTCACCCGTTTCCTCCACCACACCTCCTTACTGTCCATGTGAGGGGTTTTGGTCATGGTACTTTCGAAAAAACTCGAACCGATTCTTCCCGGGCCATGAACACTTGGTTTTTCATGCACCGCGACTGTCCCACGGTGCATAGGATCAGTCCACGATCAGTTTATCCTATCCCGTCATTTTTTTTCACCCGTTTCCTCCACCACACCTCCTTACTATCCATATGAGGGGTTTTGGTCATGGTACTTTCGAAAAAACTCGACCCGATTCTTCCCGGGCCATGAACACTTGGTTTTTCATGCACCGCGAGTGTCCCACGGTGCATAGGATCAGTCCACGATCAGTTTATCCTATCCGGTCATTTTTTCACCCGTTTCCTCCACCACACCTCCTTACTGTCCATGTGAGGGGTTTTGGTCATGGTACTTTCGAAAAAACTCGAACCGATTCTTCCCGGGCCATGAACACTTGGTTTTTCATGCACCGCGACTGTCCCACGGTGCATAGGATCAGTCCACGATCAATTTATCCTATCCTGTCATTTTTTTTTTCACCTGTTTCCTCCACCACACCTCCTTACTGTCCATATGAGGGGTTTTGGTCGTGGTACTTTCGAAAAAACTCGACCCGATTCTTCCCGGGCCATGAACACTTGGTTTTTCATGCACCGCGACTGTCCCACGGTGCATAGGATCAGTCCACGATCAGTTTATCCTATCCCGTCATTTTTTAACCCGTTTCCTCCACCACACCTCCTTACTATCCATATGAGGGGTTTTGGTCGTGGTACTTTCGAAAAAACTCGAACTGATTCTTCCCGGGCTATGAACACTTGGTTTTTCATGCACCGCGACTGTCCCACGGTGCATAGGATCAGTCCACGATCAGTTTGACCTATCCCATCAGTTTTTTTCACCCGTTTCCTCCACCACAACTCCTTACTGTCCATATGAGGGGTTTTGGTCATGATACTTTCGAAAAAACTCGACCCGATTCTTCGCGGGCCATGAACACTTGGTTTTTCATGCACCGCGACTGTCCCACGGTGCATAGGATCAGTCCACGATCAATTTATCCTATCCCGTCATTTTTTCACCCGTTTCCTCCACCACACCTCCTCACTGTCCATGTGAGGGGTTTTGGTCGTGGTACTTTCGAAAAAACTCGAACCGATTCTTCCCGGGCCATGAACACTTGGTTTTTCATGCACCGCGACTGTCCCACGGTGCATAGGATCAGTCCACGATCAATTTATCCTATCCCGTCAATTTTTTTTCACCCGTTTTCTCCACCACATCTCCTTATTGTCCATATGAGGGGTTTTGGTCGTGGTACTTTCGAAAAAACTCGACCCGATTCTTCCCGGGCCATGAACACTTTGTTTTTCATGCACCGCGACTGTCTAACGGTGCATAAGATCAGTCCACGATCAGTTTATCCTATCCCGTCATTTTTTTTTCACCCGTTTCCTCCACCACACCTCCTTACTGTCCATGTGAGGGGTTTTGGTCGTGGTACTTTCGAAAAAACTCGACCCGATTCTTCCCGGGCCATGAACACTTGGTTTTTCATGCACCGCGACTGTCCCACGGTGCATAGGATCAGTCCACGATCAGTTTATCCCATCCCGTCATTTTTTTTTCACCCGTTTCCTCCACCACACCTCCTTACTATCCATATGAGGGGTTTTGGTCATGGTACTTTCGAAAAAACTCGACCCGATTCTTCCCGGGCCATGAACACTTGGTTTTTCATGCACCGCGACTGTCCCACGGTGCATAGGATCAGTCCAGGATCAGTTTATCCTATCCCGTTATTTTTTTTTCACCCGTTTCCTCCACCACACCTCTTTACTGTCCATGTGAGGGGTTTTGGTCGTGGTACTTTCAAAAAAACTCGAACCGATTCTTCCCGGGCCATGAACACTTGGTTTTTCATGTACCGCGACTGTCCCACGGTGCATAGGATCAGTCCACGATCAGTTTATCCTATCCCGTCATTTTTTTCACCCGTTTCCTCCACCACACCTCCTTACTGTCCATATGAGGGGTTTTGGTCGTGATACTTTCGAAAAAACTCGACCCGATTCTTCCCGGGCCATGAACACTTGGTTTTTCATGCACCGCGAGTGACCCACGGTGCATAGGATCAGTCCAGGATCAGTTTATCCTATCCCGTGATTTTTTCACCCGTTCCTCCACCACACCTCCTTACTGTCCATGTGAGGGGTTTTGGTCATGGTACTTTCGAAAAAACTCGAACCGATTCTTCCCGGGCCATGAACACTTGGTTTTTCATGCACCGCGACTGTCCCACGGTGCATAGGATCAGTCCACGATCAATTTATCCTATCCTGTCATTTTTTTTTCACCCGTTTCCTCCACCACACCTCCTTACTGTCCATATGAGGGGTTTTGGTCGTGGTACTTTCGAAAAAACTCGACCCGATTCTTCCCGGGCCATGAACACTTGGTTTTTCATGCACCGCGACTGTCCCACGGTGCATAGGATCAGTCCACGATCAGTTTATCCTATCCCGTCATTTTTTCACCCGTTTCCTCCACTACACCTCCTTACTATCCATATGAGGGGTTTTGGTCGTGGTACTTTCGAAAAAACTCGATCCGATTCTTCCCGGGCCATGAACACTTGGTTTTTCATGCACCGCGACTGTCCCACGGTGCATAGGATCAGTCCAGGATCAGTTTATCCTATCCCGTCATTTTTTTTCACCCGTTTCCTCCACCACACCTCCTTACTGTCCATGTGAGGGGTTTTGGTCGTGGTACTTTCGAAAAAACTCGAACCGATTCTTCTCGGGCCATGAACACTTGGTTTTTCATGCACCGCGACTGTCCCACGGTGCATAGGATCAGTCCAGGATCAGTTTATCCTATCCCGTCATTTTTTTTCACCCGTTTCCTCCACCACACCTCCTTACTGTCCATGTGAGGGGTTTTGGTCATGGTACTTTCGAAAAAACTCGAACCGATTCTTCCCGGGCCATGAACACTTGGTTTTTCATGCACCGCGACTGTCCCACGGTGTATAGGATCAGTCCACGATCAATTTATCCTATCCCGTCATTTTTTCACCCGTTTCCTCCACCACACCTCCTTATTGTCCATATGAGGGGTTTTGGTCGTGGTACTTTCGAAAAAACTCGACCCGATTCTTCCAGGGCCATGAACACTTGGTTTTTCATGCACCGCGACTGTCCCACGGTGCATAGGATCAGTCCACGATCAGTTTATCCTATCCCGTCATTTTTTTTTCACCGGTTTCCTCCACCACACCTCCTTACTATCCATATGAGGGGTTTTGGTCATGGTACTTTCGAAAAAACTCGACCCGATTCTTCCTGGGCCATGAACACCTGGTTTTTCATGCACCGCGACTGTCCCACGGTGCATAGGATCAGTCCAGGATCAGTTTATCCTATCCCGTTATTTTTTTTCACCCGTTTCCTCCACCACACCTCCTTACTGTCCATGTGAGGGGTTTTGGTCGTGGTACTTTCAAAAAAACTCGAACCGATTCTTCCCGGGCCATGAACACTTGGTTTTTCATGCACCGCGACTGTCCCACGGTGCATAGGATCAGTCCACGATCAGTTTATCCTATCCCGTCATTTTTTTCACCCGTTTCCTCCACCACACCTCCTTACTGTCCATATGAGGGGTTTTGGTCGTGATACTTTCGAAAAAACTCGACCCGATTCTTCCCGGGCCATGAACACTTGGTTTTTCATGCACCGCGAGTGTCCCACGGTGCATAGGATCAGTCCAGGATCAGTTTATCCTATCCCGTGATTTTTTCACCCGTTTTCTCCACCACATCTCCTTATTGTCCATATGAGGGGTTTTGGTCGTGGTACTTTCGAAAAAACTCGACCCGATTCTTCCCGGGCCATGAACACTTTGTTTTTCATGCACCGCGACTGTCTAACGGTGCATAGGATCAGTCCACGATCAGTTTATCCTATCCCGTCATTTTTTTTCCACCCGTTTCCTCCACCACACCTCCTTACTGTCCATGTGAGGGGTTTTGGTCGTGGTACTTTCGAAAAAACTCGACCCGATTCTTCCCGGGCCATGAACACTTGGTTTTTCATGCACCGAGACTGTCCCACGGTGCATAGGATCAGTCCACGATCAGTTTATCCTATCCCGTCATTTTTTTTTCACCCGTTTCCTCCACCACACCTCCTTACTATCCATATGAGGGGTTTTGGTCATGGTACTTTCGAAAAAACTCGACCCGATTCTTCCCGGGCCATGAACACTTGGTTTTTCATGCACCGCGACTGTCCCACGGTGCATAGGATCAGTCCAGGATCAGTTTATCCTATCCCGTTATTTTTTTTTCATTCGTTTCCTCCACCACACCTCCTTACTGTCCATGTGAGGGGTTTTGGTCGTGGTACTTTCAAAAAAACTCGAACCGATTCTTCCCGGGCCATGAACACTTGGTTTTTCATGCACCGCGACTGTCCCACGGTGCATAGGATCAGTCCACGATCAGTTTATCCTATCCCATCATTTTTTTCACCCGTTTCCTCCACCACACCTCCTTACTGTCCATATGAGGGGTTTTGGTCGTGATACTTTCGAAAAAACTCGACCCGATTCTTCCCGGGCCATGAACACTTGGTTTTTCATGCACCGCGAGTGTCCCACGGTGCATAGGATCAGTCCAGGATCAGTTTATCCTATCCCGTGACTTTTTCACCCGTTTCCTCCACCACACCTCCTTACTATCCATGTGAGGGGTTTTGGTCATGGTACTTTCGAAAAAACTCGAACCGATTCTTCCCGGGCCATGAACACTTGGTTTTTCATGCACCGCGACTGTCCCACGGTGCATAGGATCAATCCACGATCAATTTATCCTATCCTGTCATTTTTTTTTCACCCGTTTCCTCCACCACACCTCCTTACTGTCCATATGAGGGGTTTTGGTCGTGGTACTTTCGAAAAAACTCGACCCGATTCTTCCCGGGCCATGAACACTTGGTTTTTCATGCACCGCGACTGTCCCACGGTGCATAGGATCAGTCCACGATCAGTTTATCCTATCCCGTCATTTTTTCACCCGTTTCCTCCACTACACCTCCTTACTATCCATATGAGGGGTTTTGGTCGTGGTACTTTCGAAAAAACTCGACCCGATTCTTCCCGGGCCATGAACACTTGGTTTTTCATGCACCGCGACTGTCCCACGGTGCATAGGATCAGTCCAGGATCAGTTTATCCTATCCCGTCATTTTTTTTCACCCGTTTCCTCCACCACACCTCCTTACTGTCCATGTAAGGGGTTTTGGTCGTGGAACTTTCGAAAAAAATCGAACCGATTCTTCTCGGGCCATGAACACTTGGTTTTTCATGCACCGCGACTGTCCCACGGTGCATAGGATCAGTCCAGGATCAGTTTATCCTATCCCGTCATTTTTTTTCACCCGTTTCCTCCACCACACCTCCTTACTGTCCATGTGAGGGGTTTTGGTCATGGTACTTTCGAAAAAACTCGAACCGATTCTTCCCGGGCCATGAACACTTGGTTTTTCATGCACCGCGACTGTCCCACGGTGCATAGGATCAGTCCACGTTCAGTTTATCCTATCCCGTCATTTTTTTTCACCCGTTTCCTCCACCACACCTCCTTACTATCCATATGAGGGGTTTTGGTCATGGTACTTTCGAAAAAACTCGACCCGATTCTTCCCGGGCCATGAACACTTGGTTTTTCATGCACCGCGAGTGTCCCACGGTGCATAGGATCAGTCCACGATCAGTTTATCCTATCCGGTCATTTTTTCACCCGTTTCCTCCACCACACCTCCTTACTGTCCATGTGAGGGGTTTTGGTCATGGTACTTTCGAAAAAACTCGAACCGATTCTTCCCGGGCCATGAACACTTGGTTTTTCATGCACCGCGACTGTCCCACGGTGCATAGGATCAGTCCACGATCAATTTATCCTATCCTGTCATTTTTTTTTTCACCCGTTTCCTCCACCACACCTCCTTACTGTCCATATGAGGGGTTTTGGTCGTGGTACTTTCGAAAAAACTCGACCCGATTCTTCCCGGGCCATGAACACTTGGTTTTTCATGCACCGCGACTGTCCCACGGTGCATAGGATCAGTCCACGATCAGTTTATCCTATCCCGTCATTTTTTAACCCGTTTCCTCCACCACACCTCCTTACTATCCATATGAGGGGTTTTGGTCGTGGTACTTTCGAAAAAACTCGAACTGATTCTTCCCGGGCTATGAACACTTGGTTTTTCATGCACCGCGACTGTCCCACGGTGCATAGGATCAGTCCACGATCAGTTTGACCTATCCCATCAGTTTTTTTCACCCGTTTCCTCCACCACAACTCCTTACTGTCCATATGAGGGGTTTTGGTCGTGATACTTTCGAAAAAACTCGACCCGATTCTTCGCGGGCCATGAACACTTGGTTTTTCATGCACCGCGACTGTCCCACGGTGCATAGGATCAGTCCACGATCAATTTATCCTATCCCGTCATTTTTTCACCCGTTTCCTCCACCACACCTCCTCACTGTCCATGTGAGGGGTTTTGGTCGTGGTACTTTCGAAAAAACTCGAACCGATTCTTCCCGGGCCATGAACACTTGGTTTTTCATGCACCGCGACTGTCCCACGGTGCATAGGATCAGTCCACGATCAATTTATCCTATCCCGTCAATTTTTTTTCACCCGTTTTCTCCACCACATCTCCTTATTGTCCATATGAGGGGTTTTGGTCGTGGTACTTTCGAAAAAACTCGACCCGATTCTTCCCGGGCCATGAACACTTTGTTTTTCATGCACCGCGACTGTCTAACGGTGCATAAGATCAGTCCACGATCAGTTTATCCTATCCCGTCATTTTTTTTTCACCCGTTTCCTCCACCACACCTCCTTACTGTCCATGTGAGGGGTTTTGGTCGTGGTACTTTCGAAAAAACTCGACCCGATTCTTCCCGGGCCATGAACACTTGGTTTTTCATGCACCGCGACTGTCCCACGGTGCATAGGATCAGTCCACGATCAGTTTATCCCATCCCGTCATTTTTTTTTCACCCGTTTCCTCCACCACACCTCCTTACTATCCATATGAGGGGTTTTGGTCATGGTACTTTCGAAAAAACTCGACCCGATTCTTCCCGGGCCATGAACACTTGGTTTTTCATGCACCGCGACTGTCCCACGGTGCATAGGATCAGTCCAGGATCAGTTTATCCTATCCCGTTATTTTTTTTTCACCCGTTTCCTCCACCACACCTCTTTACTGTCCATGTGAGGGGTTTTGGTCGTGGTACTTTCAAAAAAACTCGAACCGATTCTTCCCGGGCCATGAACACTTGGTTTTTCATGTACCGCGACTGTCCCACGGTGCATAGGATCAGTCCACGATCAGTTTATCCTATCCCGTCATTTTTTTCACCCGTTTCCTCCACCACACCTCCTTACTGTCCATATGAGGGGTTTTGGTCGTGATACTTTCGAAAAAACTCGACCCGATTCTTCCCGGGCCATGAACACTTGGTTTTTCATGCACCGCGAGTGACCCACGGTGCATAGGATCAGTCCAGGATCAGTTTATCCTATCCCGTGATTTTTTCACCCGTTCCTCCACCACACCTCCTTACTGTCCATGTGAGGGGTTTTGGTCATGGTACTTTCGAAAAAACTCGAACCGATTCTTCCCGGGCCATGAACACTTGGTTTTTCATGCACCGCGACTGTCCCACGGTGCATAGGATCAGTCCACGATCAATTTATCCTATCCTGTCATTTTTTTTTTCACCCGTTTCCTCCACCACACCTCCTTACTGTCCATATGAGGGGTTTTGGTCGTGGTACTTTCGAAAAAACTCGACCCGATTCTTCCCGGGCCATGAACACTTGGTTTTTCATGCACCGCGACTGTCCCACGGTGCATAGGATCAGTCCACGATCAGTTTATCCTATCCCGTCATTTTTTCACCCGTTTCCTCCACTACACCTCCTTACTATCCATATGAGGGGTTTTGGTCGTGGTACTTTCGAAAAAACTCGATCCGATTCTTCCCGGGCCATGAACACTTGGTTTTTCATGCACCGCGACTGTCCCACGGTGCATAGGATCAGTCCAGGATCAGTTTATCCTATCCCGTCATTTTTTTTCACCCGTTTCCTCCACCACACCTCCTTACTGTCCATGTGAGGGGTTTTGGTCGTGGTACTTTCGAAAAAACTCGAACCGATTCTTCTCGGGCCATGAACACTTGGTTTTTCATGCACCGCGACTGTCCCACGGTGCATAGGATCAGTCCAGGATCAGTTTATCCTATCCCGTCATTTTTTTTCACCCGTTTCCTCCACCACACCTCCTTACTGTCCATGTGAGGGGTTTTGGTCATGGTACTTTCGAAAAAACTCGAACCGATTCTTCCCGGGCCATGAACACTTGGTTTTTCATGCACCGCGACTGTCCCACGGTGTATAGGATCAGTCCACGATCAATTTATCCTATCCCGTCATTTTTTCACCCGTTTCCTCCACCACACCTCCTTATTGTCCATATGAGGGGTTTTGGTCGTGGTACTTTCGAAAAAACTCGACCCGATTCTTCCAGGGCCATGAACACTTGGTTTTTCATGCACCGCGACTGTCCCACGGTGCATAGGATCAGTCCACGATCAGTTTATCCTATCCCGTCATTTTTTTTTCACCGGTTTCCTCCACCACACCTCCTTACTATCCATATGAGGGGTTTTGGTCATGGTACTTTCGAAAAAACTCGACCCGATTCTTCCTGGGCCATGAACACCTGGTTTTTCATGCACCGCGACTGTCCCACGGTGCATAGGATCAGTCCAGGATCAGTTTATCCTATCCCGTTATTTTTTTTCACCCGTTTCCTCCACCACACCTCCTTACTGTCCATGTGAGGGGTTTTGGTCGTGGTACTTTCAAAAAAACTCGAACCGATTCTTCCCGGGCCATGAACACTTGGTTTTTCATGCACCGCGACTGTCCCACGGTGCATAGGATCAGTCCACGATCAGTTTATCCTATCCCGTCATTTTTTTCACCCGTTTCCTCCACCACACCTCCTTACTGTCCATATGAGGGGTTTTGGTCATGATAC
Source organism: Orychophragmus violaceus (assembly GCA_030180135.1). Taxonomy (NCBI): domain Eukaryota; kingdom Viridiplantae; phylum Streptophyta; class Magnoliopsida; order Brassicales; family Brassicaceae; genus Orychophragmus; species Orychophragmus violaceus. Next base: position 104,738,902 of record CM058230.1, on the reverse strand, counting down.
TTTCGAAAAAACTCGACCCGATTCTTCCCGGGCCATGAACACTTGGTTTTTCATGCACCGCGAGTGTCCCACGGTGCATAGGATCAGTCCAGGATCAGTTTATCCTATCCCGTGATTTTTTCACCCGTTTCCTCCACCACACCTCCTTACTGTCCATGTGAGGGGTTTTGGTCATGGTACTTTCGAAAAAACTCGAACCGATTCTTCCCGGGCCATGAACACTTGGTTTTTCATGCACCGCGACTGTCCCACGGTGCATAGGATCAGTCCACGATCAATTTATCCTATCCTGTCATTTTTTTTTCACCCGTTTCCTCCACCACACCTCCTTACTGTCCATATGAGGGGTTTTGGTCGTGGTACTTTCGAAAAAACTCGACCCGATTCTTCCCGGGCCATGAACACTTGGTTTTTCATGCACCGCGACTGTCCCACGGTGCATAGGATCAGTCCACGATCAGTTTATCCTATCCCGTCATTTTTTCACCCGTTTCCTCCACCACACCTCCTTACTATCCATATGAGGGGTTTTGGTCGTGGTACTTTCGAAAAAACTCGACCCGATTCTTCCCGGGCCATGAACACTTGGTTTTTCATGCACCGCGACTGTCCCACGGTGCATAGGATCAGTCCAGGATCAGTTTATCCTATCCCGTCATTTTTTTTCACCTGTTTCCTTCACCACACCTCCTTACTGTCCATGTGAGGGGTTTTGGTCGTGGTACTTTCGAAAAAACTCGAACCGATTCTTCTCGGGCCATGAACACTTGGTTTTTCATGCACCGCGACTGTCCCACGGTGCATAGGATCAGTCCAGGATCAGTTTATCCTATCCCGTCATTTTTTTCACCCGTTTTGACAAGACCCCTCCCGGCCATAGGGCCGGTTTGGATTGCCACTACTTAACCTATTTCATCTTGAGGTTTCATAAAAACCTCAAGTCCATTTTAGTCATACTTAAACGTTTTCCATTTCAATCATTCAACAATTTCGATTCACAATATAGACTAAGGCAAAAATAGACATTTTATTAATAAGTAAAAGGTACCAAATACAACTGTGGTTCAATTCGCATTATGCTAAAGTATTCGGTCCTAAACAATGTCTATCCAACTAAACACCACTCGCCCCAAGTCTTGTCCGCGCCTAGGTTCGATCATCATCATGATCACCTGAAAGTCAAAACATGTTCATGAGATTTCCATAATCAATTCATTTCGTTTTCATGCAACCTAGCATTATATCATTTCTATATGATCCCATGAACTATATATTATACAATCAATCTTATCCATTCTAAGTTCTAAATCATAAGCCACCTTGTTCCCATACACGTTTAATGATCCGCGATCGCAACTCGGCCCGTGGTCATAGGCGTGCATTCGCGGTTAAGCCATACGGACGTGTGCGGTGTTTTGCGCGATCGTCCGCGGTCAAGTTTACGGTCGACGGAGCGTTCATGTGCGCGTACCGTGTGATCGTGACGCATGTCCGTGACGGACGTACCGTGTGATCGCACGCTTGACCTTACGGTCGCGTGGAATGATCGGCACGGACGTACCATCCGAACAGCGACGATCGCTACGTCGCGCTACACGTTCGCGGTGATCGTACCGGACTTGATGCGCGATGGGCCATGATCGAGGTGCAATCCGCGAACGGATGCAACTGATCGCATGAACAGACACGATCGTCCGCGGACGGTTGCGATCGGTCTTTGTGTCCAAACTTGCGATCACGGCCACGATCCTTACGCGACCGTCCATGGACGGGCCGCGATGCGCATACACCACAACGGCCAGTTGACGGGCGGTTACACTTTATGGCTCGCTGAACTTTCCCCGTTCATACGCGTACCGACCGGTCATGCCTTGGTCCCTCGGTTCTCGGTCACTGTCCACTTGACGTGCCGTTTAACCGCTCGGAACGACATCGACCCTTGGGCCGGTTATGCGCTTGGCCTTTCTAGTGCCCGCTTGTCCACTACCTCACGACCAAGGCCTTAAGGCCGGTCATGTATTAAGGGTCAAGCGCTTATAAGATAGAGGAGAGAAGGAAATGGACCGGTTCTAACCTTAGATGTGGTCGTGGTCTTGCCGTGGGTTGTGGATGCCTCACCGGCCATCTTATCTCCCCTTTCCTTGCGCTTTAACCACCCCCAATTTCCTCTTCAAACCGCCGGCCTTCTCTTGGAGATTCCGGATTCTCTCTCTCTCTAGAACTCTCTCAAACTCTCGGTTTTAATGGCCTTTGCCTTTGGAGAATTTGTGAGCGATTTCCCTCTTGTGGGCGTGGGCGAAAATGGACAAGGGAAGGCCTATTTATAGGCTCTTCCATGCGCCAACTACCAAGGGGAGAGAGGTGTGAGTTGTGGACCGAATGGGTGCAACACTTGGTGGTACCCATTCGCTTGGTAACCGCTAGTCAGCTAGTGTCACTAGCTGACCTAGCTGGCCCAAGAGCTTAACACTCCGGCCAGCTGAGTTGAGCTGGTTGCCAGCTGACCTAGCTAGCCAGCTGGACTGTTCAGCTCAGCTGAGCTGACTTCCTCACTCCTACACTTAGCTGAGCTCCTTCCAGCTGAGTCTCAGCTCCAAAACGCCTATGGGACACTTGGTTTAGTCTCTCCGGACTTTCCCGTTCCTGTTTCTGGTCCCATGGCCGTCCCATCTTCCTTAGGCCGGTTGGGGGATACTACAAGTGTCCCCCCCTTGAAATGGATTCGTCCCCGAATCCGCGTCAAGGTTTTTGTACCACTCTGGATAGTCGGCCTTCATCCTATTCTCGGTTTCCCAAGTAATCTCCTTATCCCATTATGGATCCATTCCACTTTGACCATTTGTACCACTTTCTTTCGGGTTGCTTTTTCCATCCTATCTAGGATTCGGAGTGGTCGGATTTCGATGGTCAAGTTTGGCCTAAGTTCTCTTGGAATCTCAGGTTCAACCTCGTCTTGATCCCCTAGACATTTGCGCAGTTGTGAGACATGGAACACATTGTGGAATGCGTCCATCTCACTTGGCAAGTCTAACTTATAGGCGACCGCTCCAACCCGTTCAATGATTCGGAACGGTCCCAAATATCTGGGATCAAGCTTACCACGCTTGGAAACCCTGGCCCGACCCTTGAAAGTGATCATCTTCAAGTAGACTTGGTCGCCTACTTCAAACTCAAGGTCCTTTCTTCTCTTGTCTGCATAGCTCTTTTGACGGTCTTGAGCCTCTTTCATCTTGGCCTTGAGGAATCGGATTCGTTCCGTGGTTTCCTCTATTATGTCTGGTCCAACTATGCTTGACTCTCCAACTTCGGTCCAGCATAGTGGAGTTCGACAAGGCCGTCCATACAAAGCCTCATAAGGCGATATTCCGATGCTTGTGTGATAACTGTTGTTATACGCAAACTCGGTCAAAGGTAGAAACTTCTCCCATGAGTCGCCCCATTCAAGAACACACGCCCTTAGCATGTCTTCTAGGGTTTGTATGGTCCTTTTGGATTGACCGTCCGTCTGGGGATGGTAAGCCGTACTCATGTTCACTCTCGTTCCCAGGGCCTTCTGGAAGGCTTGCCAGAAATAAGAAGTAAACCGGCCGTCCCGGTCTGAAACTATACTTGATGGGATCCCATGAAGTCTCACGATCTCATCAATGTATACCTCAGCCAACTTCCCCACTCCGTCCGTCTTCTTGATGGCCAAGAAGTGGGCGGATTTCGTGAGCCTGTCTACCACAACCCAAATGGCATCTCGCCTGTTCCGGGTCGTAGGCAAACCGGTCACAAAGTCCATAGCTATGTTATCCCATTTCCATTCTGGAATTGGAAGACATTGTAGCAGACCACTCGGGACTTGGCGTTCTGCCTTGATTAGCTGACAGGTTGGGCACTTGGCCACCCAAGCAGCTACATCACGCTTCATCCCAACCCAATGATAGTACCGTTTGAGGTCATGGTACATCTTGGTATGGCCGGGATGAATTGAGAACTTAGACTGATGAGCCTCTCGTAAGATGGCCTCCTTCAGTTCCCACACGTTTGGCACACAGACTCGGCCATTTACCACAATCGTCCCATTGTTGGAGATTTGGTATTCCGTATGGTTGTTCTCTGCGGCTTTCACCAAATCCTCATCATCCTTCTGAGCGAGCCGGACCTTAGTCAGAATATCTGCTTGGTCCGCTGCTCCTAAGCCAACTGGCTCCTCTCCCACGGTCAATGCACTGAGACGCAAGGAGCGGACCAATCCGACCATGGTCTCTGCATCCCGTTCACTAGCCACCTCGGTCCTTTTCCTACTTAAGGCATCGGCCACGAGGTTGGCCTTCCCTGGATGGTAAGTAATGTCCAGATCGTAATCGGCCACTAGTTCCATCCATCTTCTTTGACGAAGGTTGAGCTCAGGTTGGGTGAACACATACTTCAGGCTCTTATGGTCCGTAAATAGTTGCACTTTCGCTCCGTAGAGATAAGATCTCCAGATCTTAAGTACAAAGACTACAGCGGCCATCTCAAGATCATGAGTGGGATAGTTCCCCTCATGTTTCCTTAACTGCCTTGAAGCATATGCAATCACTTTCCCTTCTTGCATCAACACACATCCCAACCCATTGATTGACGCATCCGTGTAGACCACGTAAGGCACATCATCTTGGGGTTGGGTCAGAACTGGCGCCTTAGTCAACATCTCCTTGAGTTCCTTAAAACTCTTTTCCGCGGCATCGGTCCATATAAACTTCACGTTTTTCCCGGTCAGCTTTGTCATGGCCTTGGCCATACTTGCAAACCCTTGGACAAAACGTCTGTAGTAGCCGGCCAGACCTAGAAAGCTTCGGACCTCAGTCGCGTTTCTCGGTCTTGGCCAATCCTCAATTGACCGGATCTTCTCCGGATCAACTGCCACTCCTTCCGCCGACACTATGTGTCCTAGGAAGCCAATCCGCTCTTGCCAGAAACTACATTTACTTAGTTTGGCATAGAGCTTTTGTTCCCGCAACTTCTCCAACACGATCCTAAGATGTTCCCGGTGTTCTCTAGGGTTCTTGGAGTAAATGAGTATGTCATCAATGAATATGATGACAAAACTGTCTAACCATTCCCGAAAGACACCGTTCATCTGTTGGAAATGTGTCCAGTAATCTCGGTACTGTCTCTAGAAAGTAAGAGTATGTCAAAGATCAGACATAAGTCATATAATACTGGGGGTCATGATGGCTTGCTAGAGTCCGCTCATGATCTATAAGTCTTGGACTTATTGCCTTTATTATATGATCCCATATGGGTCACACGCCTAAGCTAACAGGAAATCGTGTAGGAACGGTTTAGCAGGAGTATGGTAAAAGTGCTAGGCATTTACTATACTTAGAGAGAATAAGAGGGTTTAGCCATTGTGCATCGATCGATGCATAAGGTGCAACGATCGATGCAATGAGCGAACGCCTCGGAGTTAATTGGCATTTGGGCCAAATGGCCCAAAACGAACCGGACAAGTTTTATAAATAAAACTCGAGTTCAGAACCAAAGTAACCCTAATCTGAGCCGTCAACTCTCTCTCTCCCCTGCGCCGTTTTCTCCTAGTGGCCTAGCAGCCTGCTTCCTGATTGGTGTGCGTGTGTGAACCTCTGGAGGAGTTATCTCTCGGTGGCTCTCTGATCTCTGACCTGTTCTTCATATTTCCGCTGCATAAAAGGTAACAGGTGAGATCTATATTGTTTCTATTCAAGAGAACCTAGATCTGGCATGTTTAGGATCAAGTAATCTGATGAAATGAATCAGGATTCATCTAAACGTTCCAACAGTGGTATCAGAGCCATTGGTTCTGGTTTTTCTTGTTTAGATTCAGTTTAGAATTGTTTCCTTGTTTAAGAAGTGTTTTGAATCAACTATTGATAAGATAAATCACTTAAGCAACAAGGAATTGAAACCTAAACACATTTGAAATCGCAATAATCCAAGCTATATTGATTTGGAAGAATGCGATTTTCATAAAGAAGTCTCGGCTGTGATCGCGATGCATCGATCGATGCGATCGCATGATCGGTCGATGCAACCACGAGAGATCGCATTGCATCGATCGATGCAATGCAAGGATCGATCGTTGCAGTCGCGAGAGATTGACCGCGATCGCATGGATCGTTCAAACGATCGCATGGATCTCGCGAGAATCTCTCGGCCAAACCTGATAACCGTTCGTGCATGCGTGAGAGCATCGATCGATGCAGGATCGATGAACGATCGTTGCAGGATCGATGCTGAGAGCATCGATCGATGCGGTTAGGGTTTAGACTCGGTTTAATTTAATTAAAATTAAACGTCTCGGTTTAATAAACAGATTTAATAATTTTATTAAGTCTGGTTAAACCGGGATAAGAAATCCAATGTCGAAAGAATTATTGGATTTAGTGCCTAAACCAGGAATTTCTAATTTGATTTGGTTGGACCAAATAAATTGAGAAAATCCGGTTTAGTAAATAACCGGTTGACAATTGTGGTCATCGTAGTAATTAAAACTTGGTTAGACCAGTTTTAATGAACCAGACCGGTTATGTCAAATAATTGGACAATTGGGTCATGTCTTGGACATGGACAAATTCTTGGGCCTCGGGCCAAGAAGTTAAAACAATTGGGCCAATTATTTGAGTCTTTCTTCAGATCAATTTAAAATTTATTTTATAAAATTATAAAGTCGATTTTAAATTAAAGTTTCCGATATTTTGAAATTAGAAAGTTTCTTAAAATAGAAGTTTCTGAATTTGCGGGTTTTGGATTTTAAGAAATTTCTAAAGTTAGAAAGTTTCTGGTTTTAGAAAGTTTCCAATTTTAGAAAGTTTCCGAAAATAGTAGGTTTCCAAAAAAAATAGAAAGTTTCCCGAAATAGTAATCTTCTATTTTGGGAATGAAATTTTAATAAACCTACGAACCTCAAATAATATCAAGCGTTGGATGTCTTGTCCAGGCTATGTCAGCTGTCAAAGCCCATTCAATTGTATTCATGGCCTTACAGTGTGAGGGTGTCTGCTTTTGCGTGGGTAAGACGGTTTGTGATTCATAAATGTCATTGGGAGTCCCAGACATTAATGATTACATGACTATATAGTCTGGTTTTTCTTGACTAGGCCATCGGGAGTCCCGGGCCTTGAGACATCAGAGTGGATTGGGCCTCGGGCCCAGATTCACAACCAAGAGTTATATCACGGATATAATTAGCCGATATAGGGCTTACCGATATAAGCTAAGGTTGGGTGACGGCCAGTGGCCCACTTTAATCTTAGTTATATGTGGATCTTGGAATCATTATATTCTATTGAGGGTAACTTATGTTATTGAATATAATGCGTGATTAATCATATTAATTTTAATACGAGATTAATCATATTGAACATATTAACTAAAATCCTTTTATCTTAAATTTCAGTTATGACTAGCACAAACAATCAAAACACTTTCTCGATCCGGTCTGTCCTTGAGATGGACAAGCTGAACGGATCAAATTTCTTGACTTGGTCGCGGAACCTGAGGCTAGTCCTCAGGCAGGAGAGAAAGGACTATGTTCTTGAGAGAGCTCTCCCCGTGAGGATCGGGTCCAATGCTTCTCATGCAGTATATGATGCTTGGAATAAGCATTATAATGATGCGGTAGATGTGCGTGGTCTGATATTGGCTAGCATGGACTCAGACTTGCGGAAGCAATATGAGAACATGGAGTCGCCAATAGAGATGATCAGCAGCCTGAAATTAAAATTTCAGGAGCAGATAAGAGTGGAGAAATACCAGTTGGTTAAATCTCTCACTAGCTGCAAGCTACCAAATGATCATCCAGTAAGTCCTCATGTCAGTAAAATGATGGGTTACATTGATAACCTGAGGAAACTGGATTATCCAGTTAGCCAAGAGATGGCAACTGAAATCATTCTGCAGTCACTGCCGTCAAGCTATGATAAGTTCAGAAAGAACTATATCAAGAAAGGCTTAACGAAGACGCTGACTGAACTGCATGATATGCTCAAGACAGTTGAGCCAAACGTGAAGAGTACCCTGTACAATCTCATGAATGAGAAGGGTAGGTTTACTAAACCTAATGCTGACAAGGGTGAAGACAAAGTTGTCCAGATTTTGAATCATGGCAAGCGTGTGTCTTCTGAGCCCGAGTCAGATACCTCTTACGTTGGTAAGTGCTGCTACTGTAAGGAGACAGGGCATTGGAAGAGAGATTGCATTAAATTCATGGAAGATGATGAGGAGTTAAAGTCGATGTATGCGACTACTTCCTCAGGTATTCATGTTATTACTTCAAGTTCTACCTTAAAGGTATTGGATACTGGTTGTGGCACTGATATTTGTGATAATATGCAGAGCTTAAGCAACAGTAGAACGTTGAAGGAAGGGCAAGTGAAACTACATGTCTGGAAGGAGCTTGGGATGCTGCCTCAGTCATAGGGTTTTTCACTTATAGATCCCTTTGAGGCTTGGTTTTGTATTAAGTAATTGCTACAATGTACCTGCTTTAAGCAGAGTTGTCTTTCATTTTCTTGTAAGAATTTGAATGTTTTTCATTTTGATAAAAGACAAGTTTTGTTCTTTTGATCTTAATGAAATATTAATTGTAGCACCCTATTCATGGAATGGGTTTTATATCTTAAACCAAAGAGTGCCTAAATGTAACATAAATACCGAATTGGTTTAAATCTGATGAATTAAACCTGATTTTTCTTGGCATAAAGTCTTGGTCACATAGAGTAAGTCGGATTCAGAAATCCCATAGTCATGGACGTTTGGGCTCATTTGATAAAATATCTTATGAGACTTGAATTCTGTTTACTAGACCAAAAGATAAAGGGCCTATCTTAGCCGAGCTAGAGAAAAGCCCAAAGGCTTATTGGACCTGGAACATACTCATGTATATGGCCCAATGAGCAGTAATGCCAGAGAAAATCTCCTGTACTTCATTGTCTCTACTGATTACTTCAGTGAGTGTGACTGTGTTCATTTGATGAGACACAAGTCGGAATTCTTTGACATGGTCAAAAGAGTTACAGAATGAAGTATAGGATCTGAATGACAAAAGTATTAAGACTCTGGATTAAATCACGAGTGAGAATACTTAAGTCATTGATTGTGTGATCATCTTAATGAGTGTGAAATCGTTTCACAGCTCATTTTCTCCTGAAAACCTGAAGGTGTTTTCTGTGAGAAAGAATCAGATCTTATTAGAAATGATTAAAGATGAGTCACACGAATCTTCCATGATATTATTTAAGAATAACGCTCTAAAATATCTAAGTTTACGCTGAAATAGTTCCACAAATATCAGTTGAAAGATACCACGTTAATGTGGATTGGAATCGATCCAAATTTGTCTTTACTGAGTATTTGTACTTGTGCTACTTCGCTGGTTGTCCTAGAGAAACTAAGGCTTGTTACTTTTACGTCCAATCTGTTTTCTAAGAAGGGAAGTTATTTTCAAGAAGAACAGTGGGAGTAAAAGCATAACTCGAAGTTTTCTTAGGGAAACCAAGGCTCAGTACTTTTACGACCATTCTGTTTTCTAAGAAGAGAAATTACTTTCCAAGAAGAACAGTGGGAGTAAAAAGCATTTTTACGACCATTCTGTTTTCTAAGAAGGGAAGTTACTTTCCAAAAGAACAGTGGGAGTAAAAAGTACAACTCGAAGAAATTCGAGAAATACAGGAGGCTGCTTAACCTATTGAGGGAGAGCAGCAGAAGGATTTACAGATTTCTGTAGAATCTAAACCTGTGGAGCCTGAAGATCGCAGATATGAAAGAATCAGTCACTAGTCCGAGAGTGAATTCTCGTCATTAGTTCAGCCTGATGATCATTGAATGTTCGCATGATCTTATGATCATTGAAAGCGACGAATCTGCGAAATCCTAGGAAGCGAAAGTGAGCCCAGACTCCGAAGAATTACATTTTGTGTAAGTTGGCTTCATCGATCCATTCATGGATGGAAGCAAACATATCGGAGTTGGAATCTTCGTTCTGTTGAAGTAGTCAAGGTTTTGACTTGAACAGGAACGAAGCGGAACTGTGTGTTTACTGATAGATTAGTGGGAGCGATATTGCATTTCTCAAAGTGTATGTCAATGACATACTGATTCTCGGATGCAACGTCCCAAAGCTGTAGTCGGTAAAGGACTAGCTTGGGAGTTGGTTTAATGATTGACATGGGTAAAGCCACGAAGTTCTTGGATTTTGGATCTAAAGATAGAGATCCAAAAGAGCTGGTAGGACAAAGTCAGGATTCTTAAATTGACAAAGTCCTACACATTTTGAGCAATCCAAGAAGGGTTTTATGCCAATGTTACATGGCATTAAGTTAAGCAAGATACAGTATCCTACGATAACTGCTGAGCTTAAATGCATGGATGAGATTCCATATGCGTCGGCAATTGGATCTATCATGTATGCCATGAAACGTACTTGTTTGATGTTGCTTTAATTTTAAGCAAGACAAGTAAAGACCAGTCGAATCCAGCAAAGAATCAAGTTTCCTAAAGTATCTCCTAAAGTATTTGAGGAATACTAAGGATAAGTTCTTGATTTACGGAGAAAGTGATGTGCTACAAGTCAAAAGAGTCTGAAAGGCAAGTTTCCAACAGACAAAGATGATTTCCGGTCACAGTCCGGTTATATCTTGTGTCTGTCTGGCGGTGCAAGGCACTGTTGCTGACTCCATGACTTAAACTGAACATTTCGCAGCTTGGAAAGTGGCGAAAGAGGTTGTTTGGAAAGAAGAGTTCGTCAATGAACTTGATGTGATTCCCAGCATAGATTAGACTAGCTGCACATCAGAGGTCCAAACACCTTAAGATAAATGACAGAGATGTTAAGTAAATCAGCAAGTTTCAACAAATGAGAACGTTGCTAATCTATTAACGAAGCCACTCCTTAGCCCTAAGCACGAGTCACGGACTGTAGCTGTAGGATAAGTGAAGTTAAGATGTAGTCTTAATTTCAGTGGGAGTTAGTAAAGGGCTTTATTTAGTTATTGATATGTTCTTGTAAAACATTTGAGATGTTTGATAATGAAATTATTATTTCAAGATTATTTTAACTGTGATGAAATAATCGTTCCAAAATGATATGAACCATTTTATAGGTCATCGAAGTAAATGACTTGATCTTGAGTCATCGAAGTCATTTAGCTTGATCATGAGACCCTATATTTGATAGATGTTTTATATCATCCTGTCCCTAGTCAAAGGTTGTTGAAATTGGAACACCAACAACCGTGTGAGACTGGATTGGTACGTGACTTATGACAAAGTCTCAGTGTGTCATAGATGCTCGGCATCAAAGTCATTACATAGGTGTATGTTGGGGAACATACGACCGGACAAGACCCGCTTATAAGAACTCTTCAGGATATTTATATCTGTGTCATAAGAGATTCTTACTACGACTATAGAGTATAGTTCTTAGACCTGAGTTCGCATGCATGTGACTGCACATGGACTGATGCACTTTGATCATTGTCTAACGCTATCGTTCTGCGATAGTTATAAGGACCTTGTTTGGGTACATTATGAAATGAGTAGTTTACAGTGATGGAACAAGACGGGATTTGTCCCTCCAATATAAATGGAGTGAATATCTCTAGGCCAATCGGAGATTTGAATACTGGAAAATGCATGGCCATGCTCAAACGGACTGTCCCGAGTCGTTTGGATTGACAGTATCAAATCAGAGTCCGATGAACAAGATTAGGCTTTATAAGGATGACACTAATCTTGCCTTATGACTAACAGAGATATTGAGACAAAAGGATTATGAATACAGAGATTCCAGTACAAGTGGGAGATTGTTGGAAATGTGTCCAGTAATCTCGGTACTGTCTCTAGAAAGTAAGAGTATGTCAAAGATCAGACATAAGTCATATAATACTGGGGGTCATGATGGCTTGCTAGAGTCCGCTCATGATCTATAAGTCTTGGACTTATTGCCTTTATTATATGATCCCATATGGGTCACACGCCTAAGCTAACAGGAAATCGTGTAGGAACGGTTTAGCAGGAGTATGGTAAAAGTGCTAGGAATTTACTATACTTAGAGAGAATAAGAGGGTTTAGCCATTGTGCATCGATCGATGCATAAGGTGCAACGATCGATGCAATGCGCGAACGCCTCGGAGTTAATTGGCATTTGGGCCAAATGGCCCAAAACGAACCGGACAAGTTTTATAAATAAAACTCGAGTTCAGAACCAAAGTAACCCTAATCTGAGCCGTCAACTCTCTCTCTCCCCTGCGCCGTTTTCTCCTAGTGGCCTAGCAGCCTGCTTCCTGATTGGTGTGCGTGTGTGAACCTCTGGAGGAGTTATCTCTCGGTGGCTCTCTGATCTCTGACCTGTTCTTCATATTTCCGCTGCATAAAAGGTAACAGGTGAGATCTATATTGTTTCTATTCAAGAGAACCTAGATCTGGCATGTTTAGGATCAAGTAATCTGATGAAATGAATCAGGATTAACACTGAAAGATCCTTCATCATCATCTTCATGAACGCGGCTGGTGCATTTGTTAGACCGAACGGCATGACTACAAACTCGTAGTGTCCATACCGAGTTCGGAACGCGGTCTTCCTCACGTCCTCTGGTGCTATCGGGATTTGGTGGTATCCCGAAGCGAGGTCGATCTTGGAGAACACGGTCGAACCTTTGAGTTGGTCTAACAATTCGTCTATCCGAGGCAATGGGTACTTGTTCTTGACAGTAACCCGGTTGATGCCTCGGTAGTCTATGCACAAGCGGAGGCTCCCGTCCTTCTTCTTGACGAATAAGACAGGCGCTCCCCAAGGAGAACTGCTTGGCCTAATAAAGCCTTTGTCCAGCAGTTCTTCTAACTGCTTCTTCAACTCAGCCATCTCGGCTGGGGCCATTCTATATGGCGCCTTGGATAAGGGTTTCGTTCCGGGTTCAAGTTCAATGACGAACGGATCAGACCGGTCAGGCGGTAAGCCTTCTAATGGTCTAAAAACGTCCTCAAAGTCCTTAACCACTGGGATTTCCCCAACCTTAGCCTCCGGCCCTACTTCCTTGATCGTGATAGTGGCTAAGTATGCTTCACATCCCTTAGCCAACATCTTCTCTGCTTGGATAGCAGAGACGACCAAGCTTCCCGAGGTTGGCCGTATTCCTTGGAACACAACCTTACCCTCAGGTTTCTCGAACTTCACCCTTCCCCGGTGACATTCAATGGTGGCTCGGTTCTGACCGAGCCAGTCCATACCCAAGATCACTTCGTGATGGTTGAGTTGGACCACCACTAGGTCAGCCGGCATGCTCACGCCCCCAATGGAAACGGGCACATCTATGACTAATCCTAGCATAGGCATTACTTGCCCACCGGCGGCATTCACAATGCCTTGGCCGGCCACTTGTTCACTTTGGAACAAGCCTTTCTCAATCATCCCGGGACTCACAAAACTGTGTGTAGCCCCAGAATCAAACAAGGTCAATGTTTCTACACCGCCTATCAAAACGGTCCCTACACATCGCCCTCAAATGTGTAAGCGCATCCCGCTTTTTCCCCAATATGATGCAATGCATTATTCAAATATTGAAGAAGGTTAGGGTTCCAGTAACGTACCAGTAATCGCGTCATATGGGCCGGCCTCCTCGGAGTCCTTTACCAGTGCGTAAACCCGAGGTTTCACAGTTTGACCCTTGGCCGTAGCCGCGCGGTCTCCCTGACCCCGGTTCACTTCTGGCGCCCTTTGCTTTCCATATTGGCGCTTGGGACACTCACGGATGTAGTGCCCAGCTTGGCCGCAGAAATAGCATGTCACTGGTCTCTCGGTCACCTCTTCACGCCCCTTGTTCTGTGGACAGCTCCGTGACTCGTGGTCCTTGCCACCACACTTCGCGCATGCAACATCGGCTTTCCAGTACTTCCCTAAGTGTCGTTTGCCACATGTGGCACATCTGGCGCGGTCAGAGGAGGGATCATCAGTCGTCTGATCTCTCTTCCTCTTTAGGTCCTTCCCGGGTTGACTGGACACCTTGTCCTTTGAGCCAACGCGGTTCTCCTCAGCCAAATTGGCTTCCACCGTAGCTGCCCTCTCGATTAGCTCGGAAACACTGTTGTAGGTACAAACCGAGCAGTGGGTACGTAACTCCACTCGCAGGCCGCGAAGGAAGCAACGCACCTGTGCCGGCTCGTCCTCAACATCCCGTCCCACGTAACGTCTGAGACGGTCGAACTCGGCCTCATACTCACGGACCGACCTGCGGCCCTGGACCAAGCCCAAGTATCTACCTTCCATACGATCCCAGGCCTCTGCCGGGAAGTACTTCCGGTTGAACTCTACCTCAAACTCCGCGTAGGAGTTGATGAGGCCCTTGGTGCGCCTGTCAACTGACAGCCACCAGTTGTGAGCGTCCCCTTCCAGGAAGTGGGTCGCTATGTCCTTACGGTAATCTTCAGGGCAACGGGTAGAACGGAAGTTCCGGACAAGCCGTGACCTCCATTCATCAGCCTCAAGTGGGTCAGCACTTCCCTTGAAGTGTTTTGTGCCCAACTTGGTGATGTGACCTAGAACGTTGAGGTAGTCCACCTTTCGAACCTTTTTAGGGTTCGGTGACTCTACCACTACTACGTCCGAGTCATCATCACTCAGACTCGCGGTCTCAGGAACCACGGTCCGCGGCTCACCCTCAGCCGTATGCTCATCGTTCCCGGTTAGGACGTGTGGTTGTTCAACCCTAGTCCCATCAGGAATCAGTGTAACATTGGGCTCAGTGGCCGTTGGGACAACCTCAGGACCGGTTGCCCCTGGCGTGACAGGAGTGGTCTGGACTCTCGGGCCGTGGCCGGTCGCAGACGTCTCCTTGTCCTTATCTTTTGTCCTCTTGGACTTGCTTTTTCCAACCTGAAATTCAACAAGACAATTCCATATATATCCAATCAAATTTCAAGTCCTAAGCAAGTCTAACTTTCTATGCGGACAATTCGGACTTGGACGAGTGGTGTAGCCCCTAACCCCAGCCTAGGAAATAACTCCGCTCTGATACCAACTTGACAAGACCCCTCCCGGCCATAGGGCCGGTTTGGATTGCCACTACTTAACCTATTTCATCTTGAGGTTTCATAAGAACCTCAAGTCCATTTTAGTCATACTTAAACGTTTTCCATTTCAATCATTCAACAATTTCGATTCACAATATAGACTAAGGCAAAAATAGACATTTTATTAATAAGTAAAAGGTACCAAATACAACTGTGGTTCAATTCGCATTATGCTAAAGTATTCGGTCCTAAACAATGTCTATCCAACTAAACACCACTCGCCCCAAGTCTTGTCCGCGCCTAGGTTTGATCATCATCATGATCACCTGAAAGTCAAAACATGTTCATGAGATTTCCATAATCAATTCATTTCGTTTTCATGCAACCTAGCATTATATCATTTCTATATGATCCCATGAACTATATATTATACAATCAATCTTATCCATTCTAAGTTCTAAATCATAAGCCACCTTGTTCCCATACACGTTTAATGATCCGCGATCGCAACTCGGCCCGTGGTCATAGGCGTGCATTCGCGGTTAAGCCATACGGACGTGTGCGGTGTTGTGCGCGATCGTCCGCGGTCAAGTTTACGGTCGACGGAGCGTTCATGTGCGCGTACCGTGTGATCGTGACGCATGTCCGTGACGGACGTACCGTGTGATCGCACGCTTGACCTTACGGTCGCGTGGAATGATCGGCACGGACGTACCATCCGAACAGCGACGATCGCTACGTCGCGCTACACGTTCGCGGTGATCGTACCGGACTTGATGCGCGATGGGCCATGATCGAGGTGCAATCCGCGAACGGATGCAACTGATCGCATGAACAGACACGATCGTCCGCGGACGGTTGCGATCGGTCTTTGTGTCCAAACTTGCGATCACGGCCACGATCCTTACGCGACCATCCATGGACGGACCGCGATGCGCATACACCACAACGGCCAGTTGACGGGCGGTTACACTTTAAGGCTCACTGAACTTTCCCCGTTCATACGCGTACCGACCGGTCATGCCTTGGTCCCTCGGTTCTCGGTCACTGTCCACTTGACGTGCCGTTTAACCGCTCGGAATGACATCAACCCTTGGGCCGGTTATGCGCTTGGCCTTTCTAGTGCCCGCTTGTCCACTGCCTCACGACCAAGGCCTTAAGGCCGGTCATGTATTAAGGGTCAAGCGCTTATAAGATAGAGGAGAGAAGGAGTATTCCGGTCATGACGCGACCAGCCTTAGACCGCTAGGGTTTTCTCCAAGGCCGAGAAGGAAATGGACCGGTTCTAACCTTAGATGTGGTCGTGGTCTTGCCGTGGGTTGTGGATGCCTCACCGGCCATCTTATCTCCCCTTTCCTTGCGCTTTAACCACCCCCAATTTCCTCTTCAAACCGCCGGCCTTCTCTTGGAGATTCCGGCTTCTCTCTCTCTCTAGAACTCTCTCAAACTCTCGGTTTTAATGGCCTTTGCCTTTGGAGAATTTGTGAGCGATTTCCCTCTTGTGGGCGTGGGCGAAAATGGACAAGGGAAGGCCTATTTATAGGCTCTTCCATGCGCCAACTACCAAGGGGAGAGAGGTGTGAGTTGTGGACCGAATGGGTGCAACACTTGGTGGTACCCATTCGCTTGGTAACCGCTAGTCAGCTAGTGTCACTAGCTGACCTAGCTGGCCCAAGAGCTTAACACTCCGGCCAGCTGAGTTGAGCTGGTTGCCAGCTGACCTAGCTAGCCAGCTGGACTGTTCAGCTCAGCTGAGCTGACTTCCTCACTCCTACACTTAGCTGAGCTCCTTCCAGCTGAGTCTCAGCTCCAAAACGCCTATGGGACACTTGGTTTAGTCTCTCCGGACTTTCCCGTTCCTGTTTCTGGTCCCATAGCCGTCCCATCTTCCTTAGGCCGGTTGGGGGATACTACACGTTTCCTCCACCACACCTCCTTACTGTCCATGTGAGGGGTTTTGGTCATGGTACTTTCGAAAAAACTCGAACCGATTCTTCCCGGGCCATGAACACTTGGTTTTTCATGCACCGCGACTGTCCCACGGTCTATAGGATCAGTCCACGATCAATTTATCCTATCCCGTCATTTTTTTCACCCGTTTCCTCCACCACACCTCCTTATTGTCCATATGAGGGGTTTTGGTCGTGGTACTTTCGAAAAAACTCGAACCGATTCTTCTCGGGCCATGAACACTTGGTTTTTCATGCACCGCGACTGTCCCACGGTGCATAGGATCAGTCCAGGATCAGTTTATCCTATCCCGTCATTTTTTTTCACCCGTTTTGACAAGACCCCTCCCGGCCATAGGGCCGGTTTGGATTGCCACTACTTAACCTATTTCATCGTGAGGTTTCATAAGAACCTCAAGTCCATTTTAGTCATACTTAAACGTTTTCCATTTCAATCATTCAACAATTTCGATTCACAATATAGACTAAGGCAAAAATAGACATTTTATTAATAAGTAAAAGGTACCAAATACAATTGTGGTTCAATTCGCATTATGCTAAAGTATTCGGTCCGAAACAACGTCTATCCAACTAAACACCACTCGCCCCAAGTCTTGTCCGCGCCTAGGTTCGATCATCATCATGATCACCTGAAAGTCAAAACATGTTCATGAGATTTCCATAATCAATTCATTTCGTTTTCATGCAACCTAGCATTATATCATTTCTATATGATCCCATGAACTATATATTATACAATCAATCTTATCCATTCTAAGTTCTAAATCATAAGCCACCTTGTTCCCATACACGTTTAATGATCCGCGATCGCAACTCGGCCCGTGGTCATAGGCGTGCATTCGCGGTTAAGCCATACGGACGTGTGCGGTGTTGTGCGCGATCGTCCGCGGTCAAGTTTACGGTCGACGGAGCGTTCATGTGCGCGTACCGTGTGATCGTGACGCATGTCCGTGACGGACGTACCGTGTGATCGCACGCTTGACCTTACGGTCGCGTGGAATGATCGGCACGGACGTACCATCCGAACAGCGACGATCGCTACATCGCGCTACACGTTCGCGTTGATCGTACCGGACTTGATGCGCGATGGGCCATGATCGAGGTGCAATCCGCGAACGGATGCAACTGATCGCATGAACAGACACGATCGTCCGCGGACGGTTGCGATCGGTCTTTGTGTCCAAACTTGCGATCACGGCCACGATCCTTACGCGACCGTCCATGGACGGACCGCGATGCGCATACACCACAACGGCCAGTTGACGGGCGGTTACACTTTAAGGCTCACTGAACTTTCCCCGTTCATACGCGTACCGACCGGTCATGCCTTGGTCCCTCGGTTCTCGGTCACTGTCCACTTGACGTGCAGTTTAACCGCTCGGAATGACATCGACCCTTGGGCCGGTTATGCGCTTGGCCTTTCTAGTGCCCGCTTGTCCACTGCCTCACGACCAAGGCCTTAAGGCCGGTCATGTATTAAGGGTCAAGCGCTTATAAGATAGAGGAGAGAAGGAGTATTCCGGTCATGACGCGACCAGCCTTAGACCGCTAGGGTTTTCTCCAAGGCCGAGAAGGAAATGGACCGGTTCTAACCTTAGATGTGGTTGTGGTCTTGCCGTGGGTTGTGGATACCTCACCGGCCATCTTATCTCCCCTTTCCTTGCGCTTTAACCACCCCCAATTTCCTCTTCAAACCGCCGGCCTTCTCTTGGAGATTCCGGCTTCTCTCTCTCTCTAGAACTCTCTCAAACTCTCGGTTTTAATGGCCTTTGCCTTTGGAGAATTTGTGAGCGATTTCCCTCTTGTGGGCGTGGGCGAAAATGGACAAGGGAAGGCCTATTTATAGGCTCTTCCATGCGCCAACTACCAAGGGGAGAGAGGTGTGAGTTGTGGACCGAATGGGTGCAACACTTGGTGGTACCCATTCGCTTGGTAACCGCTAGTCAGCTAGTGTCACTAGCTGACCTAGCTGGCCCAAGAGCTTAACACTCCGGCCAGCTGAGTTGAGCTGGTTGCCAGCTGACCTAGCTAGCCAGCTGGACTGTTCAGCTCAGCTGAGCTGACTTCCTCACTCCTACACTTAGCTGAGCTCCTTCCAGCTGAGTCTCAGCTCCAAAACGCCTATGGGACACTTGGTTTAGTCTCTCCGGACTTTCCCGTTCCTGTTTCTGGTCCCATGGCCGTCCCATCTTCCTTAGGCCGGTTGGGGGATACTACACGTTTCCTCCACCACACCTCCTTACTGTCCATGTGAGGGGTTTTGGTCATGGTACTTTCGAAAAAACTCGAACCGATTCTTCCCGGGCCATGAACACTTGGTTTTTCATGCACCGCGACTGTCCCACGGTGTATAGGATCAGTCCACGATCAATTTATCCTATCCCGTCATTTTTTTCACCCGTTTCCTCCACCACACCTCCTTATTGTCCATATGAGGGGTTTTGGTCGTGGTACTTTCGAAAAAACTCGACCCGATTCTTCCCGGGCCATGAACACTTGGTTTTTCATGCACCGCGACTGTCCCACAGTGCATAGGATCAGTCCACGATCAGTTTATCCTATCCCGTCATTTTTTTTTCACCCGTTTCCTCCACCACACCTCCTTACTATCCATATGAGGGGTTTTGGTCATGGTACTTTCGAAAAAACTCGATCCGATTCTTCCTGGGCCATGAACACCTGGTTTTTCATGCACCGCGACTGTCCCACGGTGCATAGGATCAGTCCAGGATCAGTTTATCCTATCCCGTTATTTTTTTTCACCCGTTTCCTCCACCACACCTCCTTACTGTCCATGTGAGGGGTTTTGGTCGTGGTACTTTCAAAAAAACTCGAACCGATTCTTCCCGGGCCATGAACACTTGGTTTTTCATGCACCGCGACTGTCCCACGGTGCATAGGATCAGTCCACGATCAGTTTATCCTATCCCGTCATTTTTTTCACCCGTTTCCTCCACCACACCTCCTTACTGTCCATATGAGGGGTTTTGGTCGTGATACTTTCGAAAAAACTCGACCCGATTCTTCCCGGGCCATGAACACTTGGTTTTTCATGCACCGCGAGTGTCCCACGGTGCATAGGATCAGTCCAGGATCAGTTTATCCTATCCTGTGATTTTTTCACCCGTTTCCTCCACCACACCTCCTTACTGTCCATGTGAGGGGTTTTGGTCATGGTACTTTCGAAAAAACTCGAACCGATTCTTCCCGGGCCATGAACACTTGGTTGTTCATGCACCGCGACTGTCCCACGGTGCATAGGATCAGTCCACGATCAATTTATCCTATCCTGTCATTTTTTTTTCACCCGTTTCCTCCACCACACCTCCTTACTGTCCATATGAGGGGTTTTGGTCGTGGTACTTTCGAAAAAACTCAACCCGATTCTTTCCGGGCCATGAACACTTGGTTTTTCATGCACCGCGACTGTCCCACGGTGCATAGGATCAGTTCACGATCAGTTTATCCTATCCCGTCATTTTTTCACCCGTTTCCACCACCACACCTCCTTACTATCCATATGAGGGGTTTTGGTCGTGGTACTTTCGAAAAAACTCGACCCGATTCTTCCCGGGCCAAGAACACTTGGTTTTTCATGCACCGCGACTGTCCCACGGTGCATAGGATCAGTCCAGGATCAGTTTATCCTATCCCGTCATTTTTTTCACCCGTTTCCTCCACCACACCTCCTTACTGTCCATGTGAGGGGTTTTGGTCGTGGTACTTTCAAAAAAACTCGAACCGATTCTTCTCGGGCCATGAACACTTGGTTTTTCATGCACCGCGACTGTCCCACGGTGCATAGGATCAGTCCACGATCAGTTTATCCTAATTCATCATTTTTTTCACCCTTTTCCTCCACCACACCTCCTTATTGTCTATATGAGGGGTTTTGGTCGTGATACTTTCGAAAAAACTCGACCCGATTCTTCCCGGGCCATGAACACTTGGTTTTTCATGCACCGCGAGTGTCCCACGGTGCATAGGATCAGTCCAGGATCAGTTTATCCTATACCGTCATTTTTTTCACCCGTTTCCTCCACCACACCTCCTTACTGTCCATGTGAGGGGTTTTGGTCATGGTACTTTCGAAAAAACTCGAACCGATTCTTCCCGGGACATGAAAACTTGGTTTTTCATGCACCGCGACTGTCTCACGGTGCATAGGATCAGTCCACGATCAGTTTAACCTATCCCGTCAGTTTTTTTTCACCCGTTTCCTCCACCACACCTCCTTACTGTCCATATGAGGGGTTTTGGTCGTGATACTTTCAAAAAAACTCGACCCGATTCTTCGCGGGCCATGAACACTTGGTTTTTCATGCACCGCGACTGTCCCACGGTGCATAGGATCAGTCCACGATCAGTTTAACCTATCCCGTCAGTTTTTTCACCCGTTTCCTCCACCACACCTCCTTACTGTCCATATGAGGGGTTTTGGTCGTGATACTTTCGAAAAAACTCGACCCGATTCTTCGCGGGCCATGAACACTTGGTTTTTCATGCACCGCGACTGTCCCACGGTGCATAGGATCAGTCCAGGATCAGTTTATCCTATCCCATCATTTTTTCACCCGTTTCCTCCACCACACCTCCTTACTGTCCATGTGAGGGGTTTTGGTCGTGGTACTTCCGAAAAAACTCGACCCGATTCTTCCCGGGCCATGAACACTTGGTTTTTCATGCGCCGCGAGTGTCCCACGGTGCATAGGATCAGTCCCGGATCAGTTTATCCTATCCCGTCATTTTTTTCACTCGTTTCCTCCACCACACCTCCTTACTGTCCATGTGAGGGGTTTTGGTCATGGTACTTTCTAAAAAACTCGAACCGATTCTTCCCGGGCCATGAACACTTGGTTTTTCATGCACCGCGACTGTCCCACGGTGCATAGGATCAGTCCGCGATCAGTTTAACCTATCCCGTCAGTTTTTTTCACCTGTTTCCTCCACCACACCTCCATACTGTCCATATGAGGGGTTTTGGTCGTGATACTTTCGAAAAAACTCGACCCGATTCTTCCCGGGCCATGAACACTTGGTTTTTCATGCACCGCGACTTTCCCACGGGTCATAGGATCAGTCCACGATCAGTTTATCCTATCCCGTCATTTTTTCACCCGTTTCCTCCACCACACCTCCTCACTGTCCATGTGAGGGGTTTTGGTCGTGGTACTTTCGAAAAAACTCGAACCGATTCTTCCCGGGCCATGAACACTTGGTTTTTCATGCACCGCGACTGTCCCACGGTGCATAGGATCAGTCCACGATCAATTTATCCTATCCCGTCATTTTTTTCACACGTTTCCTCCACCACACCTCCTTACTGTCCATATGAGGGGTTTTGGTCATGGTACTTTCGAAAAAACTCGACCCGATTCTTCCCGGGCCATGAACACTTGGTTTTTCATGCACCGCGACTGTCCCACGGTGCATAGGATCAGTCCACGATCAGTTTATCCTATCCCGTCATTTTTTTTTCACCCGTTTCCTCCACCACACCTCCTTACTATCCATATGAGGGGTTTTGGTCGTGGTACTTTCGAAGAAACTCGACCCGATTCTTCCCGGGCCATGAACACTTGGTTTTTCATGCACCGCGACTGTCCCACGGTGCATAGGATCAGTCCAGGATCAGTTTATCCTATCCCGTCATTTTTTTTCACCCGTTTCCTCCACCACACCTCCTTACTGTCCATGTGAAGGGTTTTGGTCGTGGTACTTTCGAAAAAACTCGAACCGATTTTTCCCGGGCCATGAACACTTGGTTTTTCATGCACCGCGACTGTCCCACGGTGCATAGGATCAGTCCACGATCAGTTTATCCTATCCCGTCATTTTTTTCACCCGTTTCCTCCACCACACCTCCTCACTGTCCATGTGAGGGGTTTTGGTCGTGGTAATTTTGAAAAAACTCGAACCGATTCTTCCCGGGCCATGAACACTTGGTTTTTCATGCACCGCGAGTGTCCCACGGTGCATAGGATCAGTCCACGATCAATTTATCGTATCCCGTCTTTTTTTCACCCGTTTCCTCCACCACACCTCCTTATTGTCCATATGAGGGGTTTTGGTCGTGGCACTTTCGAAAAAACTCGACCCGATTCTTCCCGGGCCATGAACACTTGGTTTTTCATGCACCGCGACTGTCCCACGGTGCATAGGATCAGTCCACGATCAGTTTATCATATCCCGTCATTTTTTTTTCACCCGTTTCCTCCACCACACCTCCTTACTATCCATATGAGGGGTTTTGGTCGTGGTACTTTCGAAAAAACTCGACCCGATTCTTTCCAGGCCATGAACACTTGGTTTTTCATGCACCGCGACTGTCCCACGGTGCATAGGATCAGTCCAGGATCAGTT
Organism: Orychophragmus violaceus; assembly: GCA_030180135.1. Taxonomy (NCBI): domain Eukaryota; kingdom Viridiplantae; phylum Streptophyta; class Magnoliopsida; order Brassicales; family Brassicaceae; genus Orychophragmus; species Orychophragmus violaceus. The sequence goes on along the minus strand of CM058230.1, from coordinate 104,715,557 downwards.
TATCCTATCCCGTTATTTGTTTTCACCCGTTTCCCCCACCACACCTCCTTACTGTCCATGTGAGGGGTTTTGGTCGTGGTACTTTCAAAAAAACTCGAACCAATTCTTCCCGGGCCATGAACACTTGGTTTTTCATGCACCGCGACAATCCCACGGTGCCTAGGATCAGTCCACGATCAGTTTATCCTATCCGGTCATTTTTTCACCCGTTTCCTCCACCACACCTCCTTACTGTCCATATGAGGGGTTTTGGTCGTGGTACTTTCAAAAAAACTCGACCCGATTCTTTCCAGGCCATGAACACTTGGTTTTTCATGCACCGCGACTGTCCCACGGTGCATAGGATCAGTCCAGGATCAGTTTATCCTATCCCGTTATTTGTTTTCACCCGTTTCCCCCACCACACCTCCTTACTGTCCATGTGAGGGGTTTTGGTCGTGGTACTTTCAAAAAAACTCGAACCAATTCTTCCCGGGCCATGAACACTTGGTTTTTCATGCACCGCGACTATCCCACGGTGCCTAGGATCAGTCCACGATCAGTTTATCCTATCCGGTCATTTTTTCACCCGTTTCCTCCACCACACCTCCTTACTATCCATATGAGGGGTTTTGGTCGTGGTACTTTCGAAAAAACTCGACCCGATTCTTTCCAGGCCATGAACACTTGGTTTTTCATGCACCGCGACTGTCCCACGGTGCATAGGATCAGTCCAGGATCAGTTTATCCTATCCCGTTATTTGTTTTCACCCGTTTCCCCCACCACACCTCCTTACTGTCCATGTGAGGGGTTTTGGTCGTGGTACTTTCAAAAAAACTCGAACCAATTCTTCCCGGGCCATGAACACTTGGTTTTTCATGCACCGCGACTATCCCACGGTGCCTAGGATCAGTCCACGATCAGTTTATCCTATCCGGTCATTTTTTCACCCGTTTCCTCCACCACACCTCCTTACTGTCCATATGAGGGGTTTTGGTCGTGATACTTTCAAAAAAACTCGACCCGATTCTTCGCGGGCCATGAACACTTGGTTTTTCATGCACCGCGACTGTCCCACGGTGCATAGGATCAGTCCACGATCAGTTTAACCTATCCCGTCAGTTTTTTTCACCCGTTTCCTCCACCACACCTCCTTACTGTCCATATGAGGGGTTTTGGTCGTGATACTTTCGAAAAAACTCGACCCGATTCTTCGCGGGCCATGAACACTTGGTTTTTCATGCACCGCGACTGTCCCACGGTGCATAGGATCAGTCCAGGATCAGTTTATCCTATCCCATCATTTTTTCACCCGTTTCCTCCACCACACCTCCTTACTGTCCATGTGAGGGGTTTTGGTCGTGGTACTTCCGAAAAAACTCGACCCGATTCTTCCCGGGCCATGAACACTTGGTTTTTCATGCGCCGCGAGTGTCCCACGGTGCATAGGATCAGTCCACGATCAGTTTATCCTATCCCGTCATTTTTTTCACTCGTTTCCTCCACCACACCTCCTTACTGTCCATGTGAGGGGTTTTGGTCATGGTACTTTCTAAAAAACTCGAACCGATTCTTCCCGGGCCATGAACACTTGGTTTTTCATGCACCGCGACTGTCCCACGGTGCATAGGATCAGTCCGCGATCAGTTTAACCTATCCCGTCAGTTTTTTTCACCTGTTTCCTCCACCACACCTCCATACTGTCCATATGAGGGGTTTTGGTCGTGATACTTTCGAAAAAACTCGACCCGATTCTTCCCGGGCCATGAACACTTGGTTTTTCATGCACCGCGACTTTCCCACGGGTCATAGGATCAGTCCACGATCAGTTTATACTATCCCGTCATTTTTTCACCCGTTTCCTCCACCACACCTCCTCACTGTCCATGTGAGGGGTTTTGGTCGTGGTACTTTCGAAAAAACTCGAACCGATTCTTCCCGGGCCATGAACACTTGGTTTTTCATGCACCGCGACTGTCCCACGGTGCATAGGATCAGTCCACGATCAATTTATCCTATCCCGTCATTTTTTTCACACGTTTCCTCCACCACACCTCCTTACTGTCCATATGAGGGGTTTTGGTCATGGTACTTTCGAAAAAACTCGACCCGATTCTTCCCGGGCCATGAACACTTGGTTTTTCATGCACCGCGACTGTCCCACGGTGCATAGGATCAGTCCACGATCAGTTTATCCTATCCCGTCATTTTTTTTTCACCCGTTTCCTCCACCACACCTCCTTACTATCCATATGAGGGGTTTTGGTCGGGGTACTTTCGAAGAAACTCGACCCGATTCTTCCCGGGCCATGAACACTTGGTTTTTCATGCACCGCGACTGTCCCACGGTGCATAGAATCAGTCCAGGATCAGTTTATCCTATCCCGTCATTTTTTTTCACCCGTTTCCTCCACCACACCTCCTTACTGTCCATGTGAAGGGTTTTGGTCGTGGTACTTTCGAAAAAACTCGAACCGATTCTTCCCGGGCCATGAACACTTGGTTTTTCATGCACCGCGACTGTCCCACGGTGCATAGGATCAGTCCACGATCAGTTTATCCTATCCCGTCATTTTTTTCACCCGTTTCCTCCACCACACCTCCTCACTGTCCATGTGAGGGGTTTTGGTCGTGGTAATTTCGAAAAAACTCGAACCGATTCTTCCCGGGCCATGAACACTTGGTTTTTCATGCACCGCGAGTGTCCCACGGTGCATAGGATCAGTCCACGATCAATTTATCCTATCCCGTCTTTTTTTCACCCGTTTCCTCCACCACACCTCCTTATTGTCCATATGAGGGGTTTTGGTCGTGGCACTTTCGAAAAAACTCGACCCGATTCTTCCCGGGCCATGAACACTTGGTTTTTCATGCACCGCGACTGTCCCACGGTGCATAGGATCAGTCCACGATCAGTTTAACCTATCCCCTCAGTTTTTTTTCACCCGTTTCCTCCACCACACCTCCTTACTGTCCATATGAGGGGTTTTGGTCGTGATACTTTCGAAAAAACTCGACCCGATTCTTCGCGGGCCATGAACACTTGGTTTTTCATGCACCGCGACTGTCCCACGGTGCATAGGATCAGTCCAGGATCAGTTTATCCTATCCCGTCATTTTTTTCACCCGTTTCCTCCACAACACCTCCTTACTGTCCATGTGAGGGGTTTTGGTCATGGTACTTTCGAAAAACTCGACCCAATTCTTCCCGGGCCATGAACACTTGGTTTTTCATGCACCGCGACTGTCCCACGGTGCATAGGATCAGTCCACGATCAGTTTATCCTATCCCGTCATTTTTTTTTCAACCGTTTCCTCCACCACACCTCCTTACTATCCATATGAGGGGTTTTGGTCGTGGTACTTTCGAAGAAACTCGACCCGATTCTTCCCGGGCCATGAACACTTGGTTTTTCATGCACAGCGACTGTCCCACGGTGCATAGGATCAGTCCAGGATCAGTTTATCCTATCCCGTCATTTTTTTTCACCCGTTTCCTCCACCACACCTCCTTACTGTCCATTTGAAGGGTTTTGGTCGTGGTACTTTCGAAAAAACTCGAACCGATTCTTCCCGGGCCATGAACACTTGGTTTTTCATGCACCGCGACTGTCCCATGGTGCATAGGATCAGTCCACGATCAGTTTATCCTATCCCATCATTTTTTTCACCCGTTTCCTCCACCACACCTCCTCACTGTCCATGTGAGGGGTTTTGGTCGTGGTACTTTCGAAAAAACTCGAACCGATTCTTCCCGGGCCATGAACACTTGGTTTTTCATGCACCGCGAGTGTCCCACGGTGCATAGGATCAGTCCACGATAAATTTATCCTATCCGGTCTTTTTTTTCACCCGTTTCCTCCACCACACCTCCTTATTGTCCATATGAGGGGTTTTGGTCGTGGCACTTTCGAAAAAACTCGACCCGATTCTTCCCGGGCCATGAACACTTGGTTTTTCATGCACCGCGACTGTCCCACTGTGCATAGGATCAGTCCACGATCAGTTTATCATATCCCGTCATTTTTTTTTCACCCGTTTCCTCCACCACACCTCCTTACTATCCATATGAGGGGTTTTGGTCGTGGTACTTTCGAAAAAACTCGACCCGATTCTTTCCAGGCCATGAACACTTGGTTTTTCATGCACCGCGACTGTCCCACGGTGCATAGGATCAGTCCAGGATCAGTTTATCCTATCCCGTTATTTGTTTTCACCCGTTTCCCCCACCACACCTCCTTACTGTCCATGTGAGGGGTTTTGGTCGTGGTACTTTCAAAAAAACTCGAACCAATTCTTCCCGGGCCATGAACACTTGGTTTTTCATGCACCGCGACTATCCCACGGTGCCTAGGATCAGTCCACGATCAGTTTATCCTATCCGGTCATTTTTTCACCCGTTTCCTCCACCACACCTCCTTACTGAAACACCCCATCCCGACTCTACGGCCGGAACGACCGTTCCATTCTCTAAGTAATCCGACTTGAGGTTCGTTGTCAACCTCAAGCCCATTTATTCTATACTTAGTCAAATTTATCTTAAGTTCAATTCCATACAATTCATTTCCATTCAATCTTAGCTAAGGCAATTACGAGCAATAGAGATAAATAGACATTTTATTAATCAAACCAAGGTACCGATACAAATGTAAGTCAAACGCATTATGCTAATATAGTATTCGGTCCTAACAATGTCTATCTAATAATACACCACCACTCGTCCACCGGTCTTGGTCCGCTCCTAGGACTGATCATTCTTATGACCGTCTGCATGTCCTGAAATGCAACAAAGCAACATAAGTATGGAAATATAACCAGCAACTTAGCATTATACAACTCTATATGATCCCATGCAACAAATCAGCCTAATCCGTTCTAAGTTCCTCTAAATCGGTTAAGTTACTATAAAAGGACCGCGACGCGACCAATCTGAATCCGCGGTTAAAACCGCGATCCTTGGCCCTGCGCGTCAGTCCATGTCTCGCGATCCGCGTTCCCGGCAGTGCGTACGTCCGGACGATCGGATCAGTACGTGCCGTGATGCGCGTTACGTTACGCTAGGCCGTGTACCGCGATCGCGTACCGATGATCGGCAGACCAAATCGCGCACGCGTCCGTGGACCGTGCTGACGATCGTGTCGTCGACATCGCGATAGCGTTCGCGCGCGTCAGCCCGTCATCAGTCCGACTGTGCGTGTACCGAGAGCCGATAGTCGAGTGATCCGCGATCGTCCGTGAGGACTTTACCTCGCATCCTACCATCGCTCGCGTATGCATGCCGAGCCGATCCGCGCATGACTTGCGCGAACGCGTCATCCTGCCCGACTGTCCCGATTACGCGCGCATCACCGAGAGTCGCTACATCCGCGACGAACGTTCATCCATACAGACAATACGCACGTCCGGCTACATCCCGCGGTAAGGCACTCGTTCGGTACGAACGGTCGCGTCCGTTCATCGCGAACAGTTGCGATGGTTCCGCGGACGGTTACCATCGTACTGTTGCCGCGATGCATGTTCCGCGTCTAACCCGTCAGGCCGATAGCGATTAACGGTGCAACCGTGATCCAACGATCCCTCCTTGGACCGTTCACGCTCGGCCAACATGTCGCGCGGTTATGATCCGGCTACCTTTTCCCGGTACGCCGTCCGACCATCCATGATCCGATTGTCATCCAACAATCGTCCGATCACCCGCACGCAAGCCTCACGACCCTTAGCGCCTATGGAACCCGATCCGACCGTTAACCGCGATCATGGCCTTTAGGCCGATCGCTTGTTAAATCAACCCAACTGATCCCTAAAACCGTCCAGCCTTAGCCCCGGTTCTATGTTCCAGAAAGAAGAAGAAGGAGAAGGAAAGTTATCCGGCCAAACTTGTCCGGCCAAAGGCCACGGTTGACTCAAGGCCGCGAGAAGAATGAGTCACGGACTAACCTTTGAAGTCGTAGTGGATTTGCCCGGTTCACGGCCTGTCTCTCCCGCCATGATTCCGACTCAAGCCGCAACAATGCGTCCACCAACTCCTTGAACAATCGCCGGTTACTTCTCCCATGAACCGGCCACAAAACGCCTTTCTTTCTCTCTTGGTCTCACTCGGTTTTCTTTTGGCTTTTGCCTTTGAAAAATCTGGGTTTTCCCCCTTGTGAACTTGTGTGCGAAAATGGCCTCCCAAGGCTCTATTTATAAGCCTTCATGCGCCCAATAACCGCCCAAGGCAAAGGATGCCTTTGGGGCTTGCGAATGGACATCAAAGGGAGATGTGTCCATTCGCTTATGGCGCTAGGATCAGATAGTGTCACTAGCTGATCAGCTCATTTTCACACTTCACACTTCAACCGAGCTGAGCCGAGCTACCCACACTCATTCTAGCTGATTCCCACTTGATTAAGCTCCATTCCAGCTGAGCTTAACCTAATACCGTCCATAGAACACTTCCCTTTTGGCCCTCCACGGCCTTAAGTTCGTGTTTCTGGTCCTATGGACGTCCAATGGCCCGTAGGCCGGTTCGGGGATGTTACAAGTTCTCCCCCCCTTGAAATGGATTCGTCCCCGAATCCGCTCCAAGAAGTTCGTCCCTTGTAAACTCCTCAAACCACTCTGGATAATCAGCCTTCATCCGGGCCTCGGTTTCCCAAGTGATCTCCTTAACCCCGTTGCAAATCCATTCCACCTTGACCATCTGAATTACCTTCTTCCTGGTGACCTTTTCTAGTCGGTCCAGGATCCTTAAGGGTCTTGTTTCCAACATGAGGTTTTTTAAGATCTGCGGGAATCTCAGGCAAAATAACATCCTGATCCGAGAGGCACTTGCGCAACTGTGAGACATGGAACACATTGTGAAATGCTTCCATCTCGTTGGGCAAGTCTAACTTGTAAGCCACCTTCCCGACCCTTTCCAGAATCGTGAATGGCCCCAAGTACCTCGGGTCAAGCTTCCCTCTCCTGGAAACTCTAGCCCTCCCTCTGAAGGTAATCATCTTAAGGTAGACTCGGTCCCCAACTTGGAACTCGAGGTCTTTCCTCCTCTTATTGGCATAACTTCTTTGGCGATCTTGCGCCTCTTTCATCTTAGCCTTGAAAAATCGGATTTGCTCGGTGGTCTCAGCAATGAGATCTGGCCCAACTACACTGGACTCTCCCACTTGCGTCCAACACAATGGGGTCCTGCATGGCCGGCCATACAACGCTTCATAGGGCGACATCCCGATGCTTGCCTGATAACTGTTGTTATAAGCAAACTCGGTCAAGGGCAAGTACTTCTCCCAAGAATCACCCCAATCCAGAACACACGCCCTTAGCATGTCTTCCAGCGTTTGTATGGTCCTCTCAGACTGCCCATCCGTCTGGGGATGATAAGCCGTGCTCATGTTCACTCTCGTTCCTAGGGCTTTCTGAAAAGCTTGCCAGAAATAAGAAGTGAACCGACCATCTCGGTCCGAGACGATACTTGCGGGAGTACCATGAAGTCTCACGACCTCATCAATGTATCTCCCAGCAAGCTTCCCCACTCCATCAGTCTTACGGATGGCCAAGAAGTGTGCAGACTTGGTCAGCCTGTCCACTATAACCCAAATCGTGTCCTTTCTCAACCGAGTCGTAGGTAGTCCTGTTACAAAGTCCATGGTGATATGATCCCACTTCCATTCCGGAATGGGAAGACTCTGCAACAGGCCACTTGGGACTTGGTGTTCAATCTTCACCAACTGGCACGTTTGGCACTTGGACACCCACTCTGCTATGTCTCTCTTCATCCCGACCCAATGATAGTACCGTTTGAGGTCTTTGTACATCTTGGTATGTCCAGGATGGATAGAGAACTTAGACTGATGAGCCATCCTTAGGATCTCATCCTTAAGGACTCTAACGTTGGGAACACACACTCTCCCATTCACCACAATCGTCCCATTGTTGGTAAACTGGTATTCGGTGTGGTTGTTGTTCACCGACTTGATTAGCTCTTCGTCATGCTCCTGAGCTAACCGTACCCGAGTCAACAGATCCGCCTGGTCTGCTGCTCCGAGACCGAGGGGCTCATTGTCCACTGACAATGCGTTCAGATGCAAGGACCTGACCAACCCGACCAAGGTCTCTGCATCCTTCTCCACGGCCACCTCAGTCCGCTTTCGACTCAAGGCATCTGCTACCAAGTTGGCCTTCCCAGGATGGTATGTGATGTCCAGATCGTAATCGGCCACCAATTCCATCCATCTCTGTTGCCTTAGGTTCAAGTCAGGCTGAGTGAACACATACTTCAGACTCTTATGGTCGGTGAATAATTGCACTTTGGCTCCGTAGAGATAAGATCGCCAGATCTTTAGTACAAAAACCACCGCGGCCATTTCGAGGTCATGAGTCGGGTAATTACCCTCGTGCTTCCTCAGCTGCCTTGAAGCATAGGCAATCACCTTTCCTTCCTGCATCAGAACACATCCCAAACCAATCCGGGATGCATCTGTGTAGACCACGTAAGGCACGTTGTCCACTGGCAGGGTTAGGATTGGCGCCTTGGTCAGCATATCCTTCAAGTCCTGGAGACTCTTCTCCGCGGCCTCCGTCCATTCGAACTTTACGTTCTTTCCGGTTAGCTTGGTCATAGCCTTAGCCATACTAGCAAAACCCTGGACAAACCGCCTATAGTACCCGGCCAAACCAAGGAAACTCCGGACCTCGGTCGCGTTCCTTGGCCGCGGCCACTCCTTAATCGCCCGGATCTTCTCCGGGTCGACCGCAACTCCCTTGTCAGACATGATGTGTCCAAGGAAGCCCACACTGCTCTGCCAAAAGCTACACTTGCTCAACTTGGCGTAGAGCTGGTGTGTCCTCAAAGTCTCCAATACGATCTTCAGATGTTCACAGTGTTCTTCTCGGTTCTTGGAATAGACCAGAATGTCATCAATGAAGATGATCACAAACCGATCCAACCATTCCCGGAAGACATTGTTCATCATCTTCATGAAGGCAGCTGGTGCATTGGTTAGACCAAATGGCATGACTACAAACTCGTAGGGGCCATACCGGGTTCTAAACGCGGTCTTCCTCACGTCCTCAGGCGCTATCGGGATCTGATGGTATCCCGACGCCAGGTCGATCTTGGAGAACACGGTTGAACCTTTTAGTTGATCCAACAACTCGTCTATCCGAGGTAACGGGTACTTGTTCTTCACAGTGACCCGGTTTATCCCTCGGTAGTCGATGCACAGCCGGAGGCTTCCATCCTTCTTCTTCACGAAGAGAACGGGAGCGCCCCATGGGGAACTGCTGGGCCTAATAAAGCCCTTGTCCAGCAGCTCCTCCAGCTGCTTCTTCAGCTCGGCCATCTCAGCCGGAGCCATCCTGTACGGAGCCTTAGATAGCGGTTTTGTCCCTGGATCAAGCTCAATGACGAATGGGTCAGACCTATCTGGCGGTAAGCCTTCCAAGGCCTTGAACACATCCTCAAAGTCTCGAACCACGGGAATCTCACCAATCTCTACTTCCGTCCCCACTTCCCTAGTGGTGATGGTGGCTAGGTATGCCTCGCATCCCTTTTCCAACATCTTCTCTGCCTGAATGGCAGAGACGACCAGACTTCCTGAAGTCGGCCTCACACCTTGGAACGTGACCTTGCCTTCCGGTCTATCAAACTTCACCCTTCCCCGGTGACAGTCGATAGTGGCTCGGTTCTGTCCCAACCAATCCATACCCAAGATCACCTCGTGATGCTTGAGTTGGATCACCACTAGGTCAGCCGGCATACTTACGCCTCCAATGGAGACTGGTATACCCTTAACTATACCTAGCACGGGCATTACTTGCCCGCCGGCCGCATTTACAATGCCTTGGCCCACGACTTGTTCCTTCTGAAACAAGCCTTTCCCGACCATCCTCGGGCTCACAAAACTATGTGAAGCCCCAGAGTCAAACATAGTCAGTGTTTCCACACCGCCTACAACAACGGTCCCTACACATTTCCCAATGCATATAAGCCCCGTCTATTTCCCCAATATGCAATGCAGTAATTTGAAGAAATCAAGGATCGGATGACATACCAGTAATCGCATCGAAGGGACCAGCCTCCCCTGTGTCCTTCACGAGCTCGTAGATGCGGGGGTTGGCAGCCGTACCCTTAGTAGGTCCCGTACGGCCCTCACGACCCTGCTCCACTTTCTGAGCTCCCGGCCGTCCGTCTCGGCCCTTCGAACATTCCCGGGCGATGTGCCCCGGTTGTCCACAACGGAAACATATGCCTGGCCTCACAGTCACTTCCTTCTGATCCCCAGCCCGTGGACAGCTCACGACCTCATGGTCCTGGCTTCCACACCTCACGCACGTCCTCCTCTTTTTCCAACAGCTTCCGGAGTGTTGCTTCCCACAGGAGGCGCATACTGCGTGGGCAGAGGAACGGTTATCAGCCCCCTGGCCCCATTTCCTCTTTAGGTCCCTCACAGGCCGGTTGGTCGCGGTACTTTGCAACTTAGCCGCCGCCTGCTTCGCCTCGACCAAATTGGCCTCGACCGTAGCGGCCCGTTCGACCAGCTCCGAGACGGAGTCGTAGGAGCAAACCGAGCAGTGGGTCTTAAGTTCCGGGCGTAAGACGCGTAGGAACCGACGGACCTGTGCCGGCTCGTCCTCCATGTCCCGTCCCACAAAGCGCCGGAGACGGTCGAACTCGGCCTCGTATTCCCGAACCGTCTTGTAACCTTGGACCAAACTCAAATACTTTCCTTCCATACGATCCCAAGCCTCGGCCGGGAAGTACTTCCGGTTGAATTCGGTCTCAAAGTCCTCGAACGATTCAAGGAGGCCCTTGGTGCGCCTGTCAACTGACAGCCACCTGTTATGCGCATCCCCTTCCAGGAAGTGGATCGCAATGTCCTTGCAGTAATCCTTAGGACAACGGGTTGAACGGAAGTTCCGGACTAACCGTGACCTCCATTCATCAGCCTCAAGTGGGTCAGAACTGCCCTTAAAGGCCTTAGTACCCAACTTGGTGATCGGCCATACTGACTGACAGGATGGATTATCATGACCGGATGAACCGCCAGGAAGGATCCTAAGGCCAAAATGACTGACGGGATGGAAACGAACTGACGGGAATGACTATCTCGGCTATACTGACTAACGGGATGGAAACGAACTGACGGGAAGGACTATCTCGGCCATACTGACTGACGTGATGGATTATCCTGACCAGATGCACCGCCAAGAAGGATTCTAAAGCCAAAACCTCCTAATGAACTGAGTGAAGGACTATCTCGGCCATACTGACTAACAGGATGGAAACGAACTGACGGGAAGGACTATCTCGGCCATACTGACTAACGGGATGGATTATCCTGACCAGATGCACCACCGAGAAGGATTCTAAGGCCAAAATGCAAGTTTCCATGACCCAGGAAGAATTGGATCGAGTTTTTTTGAAACTATCATGACCAAAACCCTTAAAATGGGATATAAAAGAGGTCTGGTGAAGAAATTTGTGGAAAACAAATGACCCGAAAAACCCGTCTATACACCGTGGGAAGGTTATAGCCTACAGAGAACCAAGGTTCCTTGACCCGAAAAAATTGACTCGAGTTTTTTTGAAACTATCAAGACCCAAACCTCTCAAATGGATAACAAAGAGGTCTGGTGAAGAAATTGGTGGAAAAAACAATGACGGGATAGGATAAACTGATTCTATCCACCGGGGGAAGGATCCTAAGGCCAAAACCTCATAATGAACTGACGTGAAGGACTATCTCGTCCATACTGACTGATGGGATGGATTATCATGACCGGATGCAACCGCCGGGAAGGATCCTAAGGCCAAAAAACCTCCTAATGGACTGACGGGATGGACTGTCTCGGCCATACTGATTGACGGGATGGAAACGAACTGACGTGAAGGACTATCTCGGCCATACTGACTAACGGGATGGAAACGAACTGACGGGAAGGACTATCTCGGCCATACTGACAAACGAGATGGAAACGAACTGACGGGAATAAATATCTCGGCCATACTGACTGACGGGATGGATTATCATGACCGGATGAACCGCCGGGAAGGATCCTAAGGCCAAAAAACCACCCTAAATGACGTAAGGTGTGGAATCCCTCGGCCAAAACAACAAAGGACTAGCATTCTCGCGGCCAGAATGACTGACGGGATGGAAACGAACTGACGTGAAGGACTATCTCGGCCATACTGACTAACGGGATGGATTATCCTGACCAGATGCACCGCCGGGAAGGATTCTAAGCCCAAAACATCCTAATGGACTGACGGGAAGGACTATCTCGGCCATACTGACTGACGTGATGGATTATCCTGACCGGATGCACCGCCGGGAAGGATTCTAAGGCCAAAAAACCACCCTAAATGACGTAAGGTGTGGAATCCCTCGGCCAAAACAACAAAGGACTAGCATTCTCGCGGCCAGAATGACTGACGGGATGGAAACGAACTGACGGGAATGACTATCTCGGCCATACTGACTGACGGGATGGAAACGAACTGACGAAAAGGACTACCTCGGCCATACTGACTGACGTGATGGATTATCCTGACCAGATGCACCGCCGAGAAGGATCCTAAGACCAAAAAACCTCCTAATGGACTGACGGGAAGGAATATCTCGGCTAACGGGATGGATTATCCTGACCAGATGCACCGCCGAGAAGGAGTCTAAGGCCAAAATGCAAGTTTCCATGACCCAGGAAAGAATTGGATCGAGTTTTTTTGAAACTATCATGACCAAAACCCTTAAAATGGGATATAAAAGAGGTTTGATGATGAAATTGGTGGAAAACAAATGACCCGAAAAACCCGTCTATACACCGTGGGAAGGTTATAGCCTACCGAGAACCAAGGTTCCATGACCCGGAAAAAAATTGACTCGAGTTTTTTTGAAACTATCAAGACCCAAACCTCTCAAATGGATAACAAAGAGGTCTGGTGAAGAAATTGGTGGAAAAAACAATGACGGGATAGGATAAACTGATTCTATCCACCGGGGGAAGGATCCACGAACTGACGGGAAGGACTATCTTGGCCATACTGACTAACGGGATGGAAACGAACTGACGGGAATGACTATCTCGGCCATACTGATTGACGGGATGGATTATCATGACCGGATGAACCGCCGGGAAGGATCCCAAGGACAAAAACCACCCTAAATGACGTAAGGAGTGGAATCCCTCGGCCAAAACAACAAAGGACTAGCATTCTCGCGGCCAGAATGACTGACGGGATGGAAACGAACTGACGGGAATGACTATCTCGGCCATACTGACTAACGGGATGGATTATCCTGACCAGATGCACCACCGAGAAGGATTCTAAGGCCAAAATGCAAGTTTCCATGACCCAGGAAGAATTGGATCGAGTTTTTTTGAAACTATCATGACGAAAACCCTTAAAATGGGATATAAAAGAGGTCTGGTGAAGAAATTTGTGGAAAACAAATGACCCGAAAAACCCGTCTATACACCGTGGGAAGGTTATAGCCTACAGAGAACCAAGGTTCCTTGACCCGAAAAAATTGACTCGAGTTTTTTTGAAACTATCAAGACCCAAACCTCTCAAATGGATAACAAAGAGGTCTGGTGAAGAAATTGGTGGAAAAAACAATGACGGGATAGGATAAACTGATTCTATCCACCGGGGGAAGGATCCTAAGGCCAAAACCTCATAAAGAACTGACATGAAGGACTATCTCGGCCATACTGACTGACGTGATGGATTATCCTGACCGGATGCACCGCCGGGAAGGATTCTAAGGCAAAAAAACCACCCTAAATGACGTAAGGTGTGGAATCCCTCGGCCAAAACAACAAAGGACTAGCATTCTCGCGGCCAGAATGACTGACGGGATGGAAACGAACTGACGGGAATGACTATCTCGGCCATACTGACTGACGGGATGGAAACGAACTGACGAAAAGGACTATCTCGGCCATACTGACTGACGTATTGGATTATCCTGACCAGATGCACCGCCGAGAAGGATCCTAAGACCAAAAAACCTCCTAATGGACTGACGGGAAGGAATATCTCGGCTAACGGGATGGATTATCCTGACCAGATGCACCGCCGAGAAGGATTCTAAGGCCAAAATGCAAGTTTCCATGACCCAGGAAAGAATTGGATCGAGTTTTTTTGAAACTATCATGACCAAAACCCTTAAAATGGGATATAAAAGAGGTTTGATGATGAAATTGGTGGAAAACAAATGACCCGAAAAACCCGTCTATACACCGTGGGAAGGTTATAGCCTACCGAGAACCAAGGTTCCATGACCCGAAAAAAAATTGACTCGAGTTTTTTTGAAACTATCAAGACCCAAACCTCTCAAATGGGTAACAAAGAGGTCTAGTGAAGAAATTGGTGGAAAAAACAATGACGGGATAGGATAAACTGATTCTATCCACCGGGGGAAGGATCCACGAACTGACGGGAAGGACTATCTTGGCCATACTGACTAACGGGATGGAAACGAACTGACGGGAATGACTATCTCGGCCATACTGATTGACGGGATGGATTATCATGACCGGATGAACCGCCGGGAAGGATCCCAAGGACAAAAACCACCCTAAATGACGTAAGGAGTGGAATCCCTCGGCCAAAACAACAAAGGACTAGCATTCTCGCGGCCAGAATGACTGACGGGACGGAAACGAACTGACGTGAAGGACTATCTCGGCCATACTGACTAACGGGATGGAAACGAACTGACGGGAAGGTGTTTTGACTTGATCAGAAAGAAAAGAAACCATGCGTTTACAAGAAGACTAGTGGGAGCGTAATGGCAATTCTCACACAGTATGTAGATAACATACTTGAATCTCATGAACGACGTTCCGACGCTAAAGTCTTGTTAAGATTTGGGTCGAAAGTCAAATTTAAACAAAAGACATGGGAGTAGCCGAGTGAATTCTTGGAATAAGAATCTATTGACATAGATTGAGTAAGCTAATTGGGAAATGTCAAAATCCTTATGTTGATAAGGTATTGGACAGCTCTAAGGTGCTTGATTCCAAGAATGGCTTCATACCAAAGGTCTTATGGCAATAATCTAAGCAAGATGAAGTGTCTTGGACACTGGCTGAGCTGGTAACGATATTAGCAAGAAGAAGTGTTTTGAACACTGTCTGAACTAGTATTAATGAGTGTGATTACTTATGCTGATGCAATAGAATCCATCATGAATGCCATATTTTGCGCTCGTCTAGATGCAGCTTAAGCATAAAGTATGACGAGAAAATACCAATGTATGCCTCACCGGCCATCTTATCTCCCCTTTCCTTGCGCTTTAACCACCCCCAATTTCCTCTTCAAACCGCCGGCCTTCTCTTGGAGATTCCGGCTTCTCTCTCTCTCTAGAACTCTCTCAAACTCTCGGTTTTAATGGCCTTTGCCTTTGGAGAATTTGTGAGCGATTTCCCTCTTGTGGGCGTGGGCGAAAATGGACAAGGGAAGGCCTATTTATAGGCTCTTCCATGCGCCAACTACCAAGGGGAGAGAGGTGTGAGTTGTGGACCGAATGGGTGCAACACTTGGTGGTACCCATTCGCTTGGTAACCGCTAGACACTAGCTGACCTAGCTGGCCCAAGAGCTTAACACTCCGGCCAGCTGAGTTGAGCTGGTTGCCAGCTGACCTAGCTAGCCAGCTGGACTGTTCAGCTCAGCTGAGCTGACTTCCTCACTCCTACACTTAGCTGAGCTCCTTCCAGCTGAGTCTCAGCTCCAAAACGCCTATGGGACACTTGGTTTAGTCTCTCCGGACTTTCCCGTTCCTGTTTCTGGTCCCATGGCCGTCCCATCTTCCTTAGGCCGGTTGGGGGATACTACACGTTTCCTCCACCACACCTCCTTACTGTCCATGTGAGGGGTTTTGGTCATGGTACTTTCGAAAAAACTCGAACCGATTCTTCCCGGGCCATGAACACTTGGTTTTTCATGCACCGCGACTGTCCCACGGTGTATAGGATCAGTCCACGATCAATTTATCCTATCCCGTCATTTTTTTTCACCCGTTTCCTCCACCACACCTCCTTATTGTCCATATGAGGGGTTTTGGTCGTGGTACTTTCGAAAAACTCGACCCGATTCTTCCCGGGCCATGAACACTTGGTTTTTCATGCACCGCGACTGTCCCACAGTGCATAGGATCAGTCCACGATCAGTTTATCCTATCCCGTCATTTTTTTTTTTCACCCGTTTCCTCCACCACACCTCCTTACTATCCATATGAGGGGTTTTGGTCATGGTACTTTCGAAAAAACTCGATCCGATTCTTCCTGGGCCATGAACACCTGGTTTTTCATGCACCGCGACTGTCCCACGGTGCATAGGATCAGTCCAGGATCAGTTTATCCTATCCCGTTATTTTTTTTTCACCCGTTTCCTCCACCACACCTCCTTACTGTCCATGTGAGGGGTTTTGGTCGTGGTACTTTCAAAAAAACTCAAACCGATTCTTCCCGGGCCATGAACACTTGGTTTTTCATGCACCGCGACTGTCCCACGGTGCATAGGATCAGTCCACGATCAGTTTATCCTATCCCGTCATTTTTTTCACCCGTTTCCTCCACCACAACTCCTTACTGTCCATATGAGGGGTTTTGGTCGTGATACTTTCGAAAAAACTCGACCCGATTCTTCCCGGGCCATGAACACTTGGTTTTTCATGCACCGCGAGTGTCCCACGGTGCATAGGATCAGTCCAGGATCAGTTTATCCTATCCCGTGATTTTTTCACCCGTTTCCTCCACCACACCTCCTTACTGTCCATGTGAGGGGTTTTGGTCATGGTACTTTCGAAAAAACTCGAACCGATTCTTCCCGGGCCATGAACACTTGGTTTTTCATGGACCGCGACTGTCCCACGGTGCATAGGATCAGTCCACGATCAATTTATCCGATCCTGTCATTTTTTTTTCACCCTTTTCCTCCACCACACCTCCTTACTGTCCATATGAGGGGTTTTGGTCGTGGTACTTTCGAAAAAACTCAACCCGATTCTTCCCGGGCCATGAACACTTGGTTTTTCATGCACCGCGACTGTCCCACGGTGCATAGGATCAGTCCACGATCAGTTTATCCTATCCCGTCATTTTTTCACCCGTTTCCACCACCACACCTCCTTACTATCCATATGAGGGGTTTTGGTCGTGGTACTTTCGAAAAAACTCGACCCGATTCTTCCCGGGCCATGAACACTTGGCTTTTCATGCACCGCGACTGTCCCACGGTGCATAGGATCAGTCCAGGATCAGTTTATCCTATCCCGTCATTTTTTTTTCACCCGTTTCCTCCACCACACCTCCTTACTGTCCATGTGAGGGGTTTTGGTCGTGGTACTTTCAAAAAAACTCGAACCGATTCTTCTCGGGCCATGAACACTTGGTTTTTCATGCACCGCGACTGTCCCACGGTGCATAGGATCAGTCCACGATCAGTTTATCCTATCCCGTCATTTTTTTCACCCGTTTCCTCCACCACACCTCCTTATTGTCCATATGAGGGGTTTTGGTCGTGATACTTTCGAAAAAACTCGACCCGATTCTTCCCGGGCCATGAACACTTGGTTTTTCATGCACCGCGAGTGTCCCACGGTGCATAGGATCAGTCCAGGATCAGTTTATCCTATCCCGTCATTTTTTTCACCCGTTTCCTCCACCACACCTCCTTACTGTCCATGTGAGGGGTTTTGGTCATGGTACTTTCGAAAAAACTCGAACCGATTCTTCCCGGGCCATGAACACTTGGTTTTTCATGCACCGCGACTGTCCCACGGTGCATAGGATCAGTCCACGATCAGTTTAACCTATCCCGTCAGTTTTTTTTCACTCGTTTCCTCCACCACACCTCCTTACTGTCCATATGAGGGGTTTTGGTCGTGATACTTTCAAAAGAACTCGACCCGATTCTTCGCGGGCCATGAACACTTGGTTTTTCATGCACCGCGACTGTCCCACGGTGCATAGGATCAGTCCACGATCAGTTTAACCTATCCCGTCAGTTTTTTTCACCCGTTTCCTCCACCACACCTCCTTACTGTCCATATGAGGGGTTTTGGTCGTGATACTTTCGAAAAAACTCGACCCGATTCTTCGCGGGCCATGAACACTTGGTTTTTCATGCACCGCGACTGTCCCACGGTGCATAGGATCAGTCCAGGATCAGTTTATCCTATCCCATCATTTTTTCACCCGTTTCCTCCACCACACCTCCTTACTGTCCATGTGAGGGGTTTTGGTCGTGGTACTTCCGAAAAAACTCGACCCGATTCTTTCGGGCCATGAACACTTGGTTTTTCATGCGCCGCGAGTGTCCCACGGTGTATAGGATCAGTCCAGGATCAGTTTATCCTATCCCGTCATTTTTTTCACTCGTTTCCTCCACCACACCTCCTTACTGTCCATGTGAGGGGTTTTGGTCATGGTACTTTCGAAAAAACTCGAACCGATTCTTCCCGGGCCATGAACACTTGGTTTTTCATGCACCGCGACTGTCCCACGGTGCATAGGATCAGTCCACGATCAGTTTAACCTATCCCGTCAGTTTTTTTCACCTGTTTCCTCCACCACACCTCCTTACTGTCCATATGAGGGGTTTTGGTCGTGATACTTTCGAAAAAACTCGACCCGATTCTTCCCGGGCCATGAACACTTGGTTTTTCATGCACCGCGACTTTCCCACGGGTCATAGGATCAGTCCACGATCAGTTTATCCTATCCCGTCATTTTTTTCACCCGTTTCCTCCACCACACCTCCTCACTGTCCATGTGAGGGGTTTTGGTCGTGGTACTTTCGAAAAAACTCGAACCGATTCTTCCCGGGCCATGAACACTTGGTTTTTCATGCACCGCGACTGTCCCACGGTGCATAGGATCAGTCCACGATCAATTTATCCTATCCCGTCATTTTTTTTCACCCGTTTCCTCCACCACACCTCCTTACTGTCCATATGAGGGGTTTTGGTCATGGTACTTTCGAAAAAACTCGACCCGATTCTTCCCGGGCCATGAACACTTGGTTTTTCATGCACCGCGACTGTCCCACGGTGCATAGGATCAGTCCACGATCAGTTTATCCTATCCCGTCATTTTTTTTTTCACCCGTTTCCTCCACCACACCTCCTTACTATCCATATGAGGGGTTTTGGTCGTGGTACTTTCGAAGAAACTCGACCCGATTCTTCCCGGGCCATGAACACTTAGTTTTTCATGCACCGCGACTGTCCCACGGTGCATAGGATCAGTCCAGGATCAGTTTATCCTATCCCGTCATTTTTTTTCACCCGTTTCCTCCACCACACCTCCTTACTGTCCATGTGAAGGGTTTTGGTCGTGGTACTTTCGAAAAAACTCGAACCGATTCTTCCCGGGCCATGAACACTTGGTTTTTCATGCACCGCGACTGTCCCACGGTGCATAGGATCAGTCCACGATCAGTTTATCCTATCCCGTCATTTTTTTCACCCGTTTCCTCCACCACACCTCCTCACTGTCCATGTGAGGGGTTTTGGTCGTGGTACTTTCGAAAAAACTTGAACCGATTCTTCCAGGGCCATGAACACTTGGTTTTTCATGCACCACGAGTGTCCCACGGTGCATAGGATCAGTCCACGATCAATTTATCCTATCCCGTCTTTTTTTTCACCCGTTTCCTCCACCACACCTCCTTATTGTCCATATGAGGGGTTTTGGTCGTGGCACTTTCGAAAAAACTCGACCCGATTCTTCCCGGGCCATGAACACTTGGTTTTTCATGCACCGCGACTGTCCCACGGTGCATAGGATCAGTCCACGATCAGTTTAACCTATCCCCTCAGTTTTTTTTCACCCGTTTCCTCCACCACACCTCCTTACTGTCCATATGAGGGGTTTTGGTCGTGATACTTTCGAAAAAACTCGACCCGATTCTTCGCGGGCCATGAACACTTGGTTTTTCATGCACCGCGACTGTCCCACGGTGCATAGGATCAGTCCAGGATCAGTTTATCCTATCCCATCATTTTTTTCACCCGTTTCCTCCACCACACCTCCTTACTGTCCATGTGAGGGGTTTTGGTCATGGTACTTTCGAAAAACTCGACCCAATTCTTCCCGGGCCATGAACACTTGGTTTTTCATGCACCACGACTGTCCCACGGTGCATAGGATCAGTCCACGATCAGTTTATCCTATCCCGTCATTTTTTTTTCACCCGTTTCCTCCACCACACCTCCTTACTATCCATATGAGGGGTTTTGGTCGTGGTACTTTCGAAGAAACTCGACCCGATTCTTCCCGGGCCATGAACACTTGGTTTTTCATGCACAGCGACTGTCCCACGGTGCATAGGATCTGTCCAGGATCAGTTTATCCTATCCCGTCATTTTTTTTTCACCCGTTTCCTCCACCACACCTCCTTACTGTCCATGTGAAGGGTTTTGGTCGTGGTACTTTCGAAAAAACTCGAACCGATTCTTCCCGGGCCATGAACACTTGGTTTTTCATGCACCGCGACTGTCCCATGGTGCATAGGATCAGTCCACGATCAGTTTATCCTATCCCGTCATTTTTTTCACCCGTTTCCTCCACCACACCTCCTCACTGTCCATGTGAGGGGTTTTGGTCGTGGTACTTTCGAAAAAACTCGAACCGATTCTTCCCGGGCCATGAACACTTGGTTTTTCATGCACCGCGAGTGTCCCACGGTGCATAGGATCAGTCCACGATAAATTTATCCTATCCCGTCTTTTTTTTCACCCGTTTCCTCCACCACAACTCCTTATTGTCCATATGAGGGGTTTTGGTCGTGGCACTTTCGAAAAAACTCGACCCGATTCTTCCCGGGCCATGAACACTTGGTTTTTCATGCACCGCGACTGTCCCACGGTGCATAGGATCAGTCCACGATCAGTTTATCATATCCCGTCATTTTTTTTTCACCCGTTTCCTCCACCACACCTCCTTACTATCCATATGAGGGGTTTTGGTCGTGGTACTTTCGAAAAAACTCGACCCGATTCTTCCCAGGCCATGAACACTTGGTTTTTCATGCACCGCGACTGTCCCACGGTGCATAGGATCAGTCCAGGATCAGTTTATCCTATCCCGTTATTTGTTTTCACCCGTTTCCCCCACCACACCTCCTTACTGTCCATGTGAGGGGTTTTGGTCGTGGTACTTTCAAAAAAACTCGAACCAATTCTTCCCGGGCCATGAACACTTGGTTTTTCATGCACCGCGACTATCCCACGGTGCATAGGATCAGTCCACGATCAGTTTATCCTATCCGGTCATTTTTTCACCCGTTTCCTCCACCACACCTCCTTACTGAAACACCCCATCCCGACTCTACGGCCGGAACGACCGTTCCATTCTCTAAGTAATCCGACTTGAGGTTCGTTGTCAACCTCAAGCCCATTTATTCTATACTTAGTCAAATTTATCTTAAGTTCAATTCCATACAATTCATTTCCATTCAATCTTAGCTAAGGCAATTACGAGCAATAGAGATAAATAGACATTTTATTAATCAAACCAAGGTACCGATACAAATGTAAGTCAAACGCATTATGCTAATATAGTATTCGGTCCTAACAATGTCTATCTAATAATACACCACCACTCGTCCACCGGTCTTGGTCCGCTCCTAGGACTGATCATTCTTATGACCGTCCGCATGTCCTGAAATGCAACAAAGCAACATAAGTATGGAAATATAACCAGCAACTTAGCATTATACAACTCTATATGATCCCATGCAACAAATCAGCCTAATCCGTTCTAAGTTCCTCTAAATCGGTTAAGTTACTATAAAAGGACCGCGACGCGACCAATCTGAATCCGCGGTTAAAACCGCGATCCTTGGCCCTGCGCGTCAGTCCATGTCTCGCGATCCGCGTTCCCGGCAGTGCGTACGTCCGGACGATCGGATCAGTACGTGCCGTGATGCGCGTTACGTTACGCTAGGCCGTGTACCGCGATCGCGTACCGATGATCGGCAGACCAAATCGCGCACGCGTCCGTGGACCGTGCTGACGATCGTGTCGTCGACATCGCGATAGCGTTCGCGCGCGTCAGCCCGTCATCAGTCCGACTGTGCGTGTACCGAGAGCCGATAGTCGAGTGATCCGCGATCGTCCGTGAGGACTTTACCGCGCATCCGACCATCGCTCGCGTATGCATGCCGAGCTGATCCGCGCATGACTTGCGCGAACGCGTCATCCTGCCCGACTGTCCCGATTACGCGCGCATCACCGAGAGTCGCTACATCCGCGACGAACGTTCATCCATACGGACAATACGCACGTCCGGCTACATCCCGCGGTAAGGCACTCGTTCGGTACGAACGGTCGCGTCCGTTCATCGTGAACAGTTGCGATGGTTCCGCGGACGGTTACCATCGTACTGTTGCCGCGATGCATGTTCCGCGTCTAACCCGTCAGGCCGATAGCGATTAACGGTGCAACCGTGATCCAACGATCCCTCCTTGGACCGTTCACGCTCGGCCAACATGTCGCGCGGTTATGATCCGGCTACCTTTTCCCGGTACGCCGTCCGACCATCCATGATCCGATTGTCATCCAACAATCGTCCGATCACCCGCACGCAAGCCTCACGACCCTTAGCGCTTATGGAACCCGATCCGACCGTTAACCGCGATCATGGCCTTTAGGCCGATCGCTTGTTAAATCAACCCAACTGATCCCTAAAACCGTCCAGCCTTAGCCCCGGTTCTATGTTCCAGAAAGAAGAAGAAGGAGAAGGAAAGTTATCCGGCCAAACTTGTCCGGCCAAAGGCCACGGTTGACTCAAGGCCGCGAGAAGAATGAGTCACGGACTAACCTTTGAAGTCGTAGTGGATTTGCCCGGTTCACGGCCTGTCTCTCCCGCCATAATTCGACTCAAGCCGCAACAATGCGTCCACCAACTCCTTGAACAATCGCCGGTTACTTCTCCCATGAACCGGCCACAAAACGCCTTTCTTTCTCTCTTGGTCTCACTCGGTTTTCTTTTGGCTTTTGCCTTTGAAAAATCTGGGTTTTCCCCCTTGTGAACTTGTGTGCGAAAATGGCCTCCCAAGGCTCTATTTATAAGCCTTCATGCGCCCAATAACCGCCCAAGGCAAAGGATGCCTTTGGGGCTTGCGAATGGACATCAAAGGGAGATGTGTCCATTCGCTTATGGCGCTAGGATCAGCTAGTGTCACTAGCTGATCAGCTCATTTTCACACTTCACACTTCAACCGAGCTGAGCCGAGCTACCCACACTCATTCTAGCTGATTCCCACTTGATTAAGCTCCATTCCAGCTGAGCTTAAACTAATACCGTCCATAGAACACTTCCCTTTTGGCCCTCCACGGCCTTAAGTTCGTGTTTCTGGTCCTATGGACGTCCAATGGCCCGTAGGCCGGTTCGGGGATGTTACAAGTTCTCCCCCCCTTGAAATGGATTCGTCCCCGAATCCGCTCCAAGAAGTTCGTCCCTTGTAAACTCCTCAAACCACTCTGGATAATCAGCCTTCATCCGGGCCTCGGTTTCCCAAGTGATCTCCTTAACCCCGTTGCAAATCCATTCCACCTTGACCATCTGAATTACCTTCTTCCTGGTGACCTTTTCTAGTCGGTCCAGGATCCTTAAGGGTCTTGTTTCCAACGTGAGGTTTTTTAAGATCTGCGGGAATCTCAGGCAAAATAACATCCTGATCCGAGAGGCACTTGCGCAACTGTGAGACATGGAACACATTGTGAAATGCTTCCATCTCGTTGGGCAAGTCTAACTTGTAAGCCACCTTCCCGACCCTTTCCAGAATCGTGAATGGCCCCAAGTACCTCGGGTCAAGCTTCCCTCTCCTGGAAACTCTAGCCCTCCCTCTGAAGGTAATCATCTTAAGGTAGACTCGGTCCCCAACTTGGAACTCGAGGTCTTTCCTCCTCTTATTGGCATAACTTCTTTGGCGATCTTGCGCCTCTTTCATCTTAGCCTTGAGGAATCGGATTTGCTCGGTGGTCTCAGCAATGAGATCTGGCCCAACTACACTGGACTCTCCCAGTTGCGTCCAACACAATGGGGTCCTGCATGGCCGGCCATACAACGCTTCATAGGGCGACATCCCGATGCTTGCCTGATAACTGTTGTTATAAGCAAACTCGGTCAAGGGCAAGTACTTCTCCCAAGAATCACCCCAATCCAGAACACACGCCCTTAGCATGTCTTCCAGCGTTTGTATGGTCCTCTCAGACTGCCCATCCGTCTGGGGATGATAAGCCGTGCTCATGTTCACTCTCGTTCCTAGGGCTTTCTGAAAAGCTTGCCAGAAATAAGAAGTGAACCGACCATCTCGGTCCGAGACGATACTTGCGGGAGTACCATGAAGTCTCACGACCTCATCAATGTATCTCTCAGCAAGCTTCCCCACTCCATCAGTCTTACGGATGGCCAAGAAGTGTGCAGACTTGGTCAGCATGTCCACTATAACCCAAATCGTGTCCTTTCTCAACCGAGTCGTAGGTAGTCCTGTTACAAAGTCTATGGTGATATGATCCCACTTCCATTCCGGAATGGGAAGACTCTGCAACAGGCCACTTGGGACTTGGTGTTCAATCTTCACCAACTGGCACGTTTGGCACTTGGACACCCACTCTGCTATGTCTCTCTTCATCCCGACCCAATGATAGTACCGTTTGAGGTCTTGGTACATCTTGGTATGTCCAGGATGGATAGAGAACTTAGACTGATGAGCCATCCTTAGGATCTCATCCTTAAGGACTCTAACGTTGGGAACACACACTCTCCCATTCACCACAATCGTCCCATTGTTGGTAAACTGGTATTCGGTGTAATTGTTGTTCACCGACTTGATTAGCTCTTCGTCATGCTCCTGAGCTAACCGTACCCGAGTCAACAGATCCGCCTGGTCTGCTGCTCCGAGACCGAGGGGCTCATTGTCCACTAACAATGCGTTCAGATGCAAGGACCTGACCAACCCGACCAAGGTCTCTGCATCCTTCTCCACGGCCACCTCAGTCCGCTTTCGACTCAAGGCATCTGCTACCAAGTTGGCCTTCCCAGGATGGTATGTGATGTCCAGATCGTAATCGGCCACCAATTCCATCCATCTCTGTTGCCTTAGGTTCAAGTCAGGCTGAGTGAACACATACTTCAGACTCTTATGGTCGGTGAATAATTGCACTTTGGCTCCGTAGAGATAAGATCGCCAGATCTTTAGTACAAAAACCACCGCGGCCATTTCGAGGTCATGAGTCGGGTAATTACCCTCGTGCTTCCTCAGCTGCCTTGAAGCATAGGCAATCACCTTTCCTTCCTGCATCAGAACACATCCCAAACCAATCCGGGATGCATCTGTGTAGACCACGTAAGGCACGTTGTCCACTGGCAGGGTTAGGATTGGCGCCTTGGTCAGCATATCCTTCAAGTCCTGGAGACTCTTCTCCGCGGCCTCCGTCCATTCAAACTTTACGTTCTTTCCGGTTAGCTTGGTCATAGCCTTAGCCATACTAGCAAAACCCTGGACAAACCGCCTATAGTACCCGGCCAAACCAAGGAAACTCCGGACCTTGGTCGCGTTCCTTGGCCGCGGCCACTCCTTAATCGCCCGGATCTTCTCCGGGTCGACCGCAACTCCCTTGTCAGACACGATGTGTCCAAGGAAGCCCACACTGCTCTGCCAAAAGCTACACTTGCTCAACTTGGCGTAGAGCTGGTGTGTCCTCAAAGTCTCCAATACGATCTTCAGATGTTCACAGTGTTCTTCTCGGTTCTTGGAATAGACCAGAATGTCATCAATGAAGATGATCACAAACCGATCCAACCATTCCCGGAAGACATTGTTCATCATCTTCATGAAGGCAGCTGGTGCATTGGTTAGACCAAATGGCATGACTACAAACTCGTAGGGGCCATACCGGGTTCTAAACGCGGTCTTCCTCACGTCCTCAGACGCTATCGGGATCTGATGGTATCCCGACGCCAGGTCGATCTTGGAGAACACGGTTGAACCTTTTAGTTGATCCAACAACTCGTCTATCCGAGGTAACGGGTACTTGTTCTTCACAGTGACCCGGTTTATCCCTCGGTAGTCGATGCACAGCCGGAGGCTTCCATCCTTCTTCTTAACAAAGAGAACGGGAGCGCCCCATGGGGAACTGCTGGGCCTAATAAAGCCCTTGTCCAGCAGCTCCTCCAGCTGCTTCTTCAGCTCGGCCATCTCAGCCGGAGCCATCCTGTACGGAGCCTTAGATAGCGGTTTTGTCCCTGGATCAAGCTCAATGACGAATGGGTCAGACCTATCTGGCGGTAAGCCTTCCAAGGCCTTGAACACATCCTCAAAGTCTCGAACCACGGGAATCTCACCAATCTCTACTTCCGTCCCCACTTCCCTAGTGGTGATGGTGGCTAGGTATGCCTCGCATCCCTTTTCCAACATCTTCTCTGCCTGAATGGCAGAGACGACCAGACTTCCTGAAGTCGGCCTCACACCTTGGAACGTGACCTTGCCTTCCGGTCTATCAAACTTCACCCTTCCCCGGTGACAGTCGATAGTGGCTCGGTTCTGTCCCAACCAATCCATACCCAAGATCACCTCGTGATGCTTGAGTTGGATCACCACTAGGTCAGCCGGCATACTTACGCCTCCAATGGAGACTGGTATACCCTTAACTATACCTAGCACGGGCATTACTTGCCCGCCGGCCGCATTTACAATGCCTTGGCCCACGACTTGTTCCTTCTGAAACAAGCCTTTCCCGACCATCCTCGGGCTCACAAAACTATGTGAAGCCCCAGAGTCAAACATAGTCAGTGTTTCCACACCGCCTACAACAACGGTCCCTACACATTTCCCAATGCATATAAGCCCCGTCTATTTCCCCAATATGCAATGCAGTAATTTGAAGAAATCAAGGATCGGATGACATACCAGTAATCGCATCGAAGGGACCAGCCTCCCCTGTGTCCTTCACGAGCTCGTAGATGCGGGGGTTGGCAGCCGTACCCTTAGTAGGTCCCGTACGGCCCTCACGACCCTGCTCCACTTTCTGAGCTCCCGGCCGTCCGTCTCGGCCCTTCGAACATTCCCGGGCGATGTGCCCCGGTTGTCCACAACGGAAACATATGCCTGGCCTCACAGTCACTTCCTTCTGATCCCCAGCCCGTGGACAGCTCGCGACCTCATGGTCCTGGCTTCCACACCTCACGCACGTCCTCCTCTTTTTCCAACAGCTTCCGGAGTGTTGCTTCCCACAGGAGGCGCATACTTCGTGGGCAGAGGAACGGTTATCAGCCCCCTGGCCCCATTTCCTCTTTAGGTCCCTCACAGGCCGGTTGGTCGCGGTACTTTGCAACTTAGCCGCCGCCTGCTTCGCCTCGACCAAATTGGCCTCGACCGTAGCGGCCCGTTCGACCAGCTCCGAGACGGAGTCGTAGGAGCAAACCGAGCAGTGGGTCTTAAGTTCCGGGCGTAAGCCGCGTAGGAACCGACGGACCTGTGCCGGCTCGTCCTCCATGTCCCGTCCCACAAAGCGCCGGAGACGGTCGAACTCGGCCTCGTATTCCCGAACCGTCTTGTAACCTTGGACCAAACTCAAATACTTTCCTTCCATACGATCCCAAGCCTCGGCCGAGAAGTACTTCCGGTTGAATTCGGTCTCAAAGTCCTCGAACGATTCAAGGAGGCCCTTGGTGCGCCTGTCAACTGACAGCCACCTGTTATGCGCATCCCCTTCCAGGAAGTGGATCGCAATGTCCTTGCGGTAATCCTTAGGACAACGGGTTGAACGGAAGTTCCGGACTAACCGTGACCTCCATTCATCAGCCTCAAGTGGGTCAGAACTGCCCTTAAAGGCCTTAGTACCCAACTTGGTGATCGGCCATACTGACTGACGGGATGGATTATCATGACCGGATGAACCGCCGGGAAGGATCCTAAGGCCAAAATGACTGACGGGATGGAAACAAACTGACGGGAATGACTATCTCGGCTATACTGACTAACGGGATGGAAACGAACTGACGGGAAGGACTATCTCGGCCATACTGACTGACGTGATGGATTATCCTGACCAGATGCACCGCCAAGAAGGATTCTAAAGCCAAAACCTCCTAATGAACTGAGTGAAGGACTATCTCGGCCATACTGACTAACAGGATGGAAACGAACTGACGGGAAGGACTATCTCGGCCATACTGACTAACGGGATGGATTATCCTGACCAGATGCACCACCGAGAAGGATTCTAAGGCCAAAATGCAAGTTTCCATGACCCAGGAAGAATTGGATCGAGTTTTTTTGAAACTATCATGACCAAAACCCTTAAAATGGGATATAAAAGAGGTCTGGTGAAGAAATTTGTGGAAAACAAATGACCCGAAAAACCCGTCTATACACCGTGGGAAGGTTATAGCCTACAGAGAACCAAGGTTCCTTGACCCGAAAAAATTGACTCGAGTTTTTTTGAAACTATCAAGACCCAAACCTCTCAAATGGATAACAAAGAGGTCTGGTGAAGAAATTGGTGGAAAAAACAATGACGGGATAGGATAAACTGATTCTATCCACCGGGGGAAGGATCCTAAGGCCAAAACCTCATAATGAACTGACGTGAAGGACTATCTCGGCCATACTGACTGATGGGATGGATTATCATGACCGGATGCAACCGCCGGGAAGGATCCTAAGGCCAAAAAACCTCCTAATGGACTGACGGGATGGACTGTCTCGGCCATACTGATTGACGGGATGGAAACGAACTGACGTGAAGGACTATCTCGGCCATACTGACTAACGGGATGGAAATGAACTGACGGGAAGGACTATCTCGGCCATACTGACAAACGAGATGGAAACGAACTGACGGGAATGACTATCTCGGCCATACTGACTGACGGGATGGATTATCATGACCGGATGAACCGCCGGGAAGGATCCTAAGGCCAAAAAACCACCCTAAATGACGTAAGGTGTGGAATCCCTCGGCCAAAACAACAAAGGACTAGCATTCTCGCGGCCAGAATGACTGACGGGATGGAAACGAACTGACGTGAAGGACTATCTCGGCCATACTGACTAACGGGATGGATTATCCTGACCAGATGCACCGCCGGGAAGGATTCTAAGGCCAAAACATCCTAATGGACTGACGGGAAGGACTATCTCGGCCATACTGACTGACGTGATGGATTATCCTGACCGGATGCACCGCCGGGAAGGATTCTAAGGCCAAAAAACCACCCTAAATGACGTAAGGTGTGGAATCCCTCGGCCAAAACAACAAAGGACTAGCATTCTCGCGGCCAGAATGACTGACGGGATGGAAACGAACTGACGGGAATGACTATCTCGGCCATACTGACTGACGGGATGGAAACGAACTGACGAAAAGGACTACCTCGGCCATACTGACTGACGTGATGGATTATCCTGACCAGATGCACCGCCGAGAAGGATCCTAAGACCAAAAAACCTCCTAATGGACTGACGGGAAGGAATATCTCGGCTAACGGGATGGATTATCCTGACCAGATGCACCGCCGAGAAGGAGTCTAAGGCCAAAATGCAAGTTTCCATGACCCAGGAAAGAATTGGATCGAGTTTTTTTGAAACTATCATGACCAAAACCCTTAAAATGGGATATAAAAGAGGTCTGGTGAAGAAATTTGTGGAAAACAAATGACCCGAAAAACCCGTCTATACACCGTGGGAAGGTTATAGCCTACAGAGAACCAAGGTTCCTTGACCCGAAAAAATTGACTCGAGTTTTTTTGAAACTATCAAGACCCAAACCTCTCAAATGGATAACAAAGAGGTCTGGTGAAGAAATTGGTGGAAAAAACAATGACGGGATAGGATAAACTGATTCTATCCACCGGGGGAAGGATCCTAAGGCCAAAACCTCATAATGAACTGACGTGAAGGACTATCTCGGCCATACTGACTGATGGGATGGATTATCATGACCGGATGCAACCGCCGGGAAGGATCCTAAGGCCAAAAAACCTCCTAATGGACTGACGGGATGGACTGTCTCGGCCATACTGATTGACGGGATGGAAACGAACTGACGTGAAGGACTATCTCGGCCATACTGACTAACGGGATGGAAATGAACTGACGGGAAGGACTATCTCGGCCATACTGACAAACGAGATGGAAACGAACTGACGGGAATGACTATCTCGGCCATACTGACTGACGGGATGGATTATCATGACCGGATGAACCGCCGGGAAGGATCCTAAGGCCAAAAAACCACCCTAAATGACGTAAGGTGTGGAATCCCTCGGCCAAAACAACAAAGGACTAGCATTCTCGCGGCCAGAATGACTGACGGGATGGAAACGAACTGACGTGAAGGACTATCTCGGCCATACTGACTAACGGGATGGATTATCCTGACCAGATGCACCGCCGGGAAGGATTCTAAGGCCAAAACATCCTAATGGACTGACGGGAAGGACTATCTCGGCCATACTGACTGACGTGATGGATTATCCTGACCGGATGCACCGCCGGGAAGGATTCTAAGGCCAAAAAACCACCCTAAATGACGTAAGGTGTGGAATCCCTCGGCCAAAACAACAAAGGACTAGCATTCTCGCGGCCAGAATGACTGACGGGATGGAAACGAACTGACGGGAATGACTATCTCGGCCATACTGACTGACGGGATGGAAACGAACTGACGAAAAGGACTACCTCGGCCATACTGACTGACGTGATGGATTATCCTGACCAGATGCACCGCCGAGAAGGATCCTAAGACCAAAAAACCTCCTAATGGACTGACGGGAAGGAATATCTCGGCTAACGGGATGGATTATCCTGACCAGATGCACCGCCGAGAAGGAGTCTAAGGCCAAAATGCAAGTTTCCATGACCCAGGAAAGAATTGGATCGAGTTTTTTTGAAACTATCATGACCAAAACCCTTAAAATGGGATATAAAAGAGGTTTGATGATGAAATTGGTGGAAAACAAATGACCCGAAAAACCCGTCTATACACCGTGGGAAGGTTATAGCCTACCGAGAACCAAGGTTCCATGACCCGGAA
Organism: Orychophragmus violaceus; assembly: GCA_030180135.1. Classification (NCBI taxonomy): domain Eukaryota; kingdom Viridiplantae; phylum Streptophyta; class Magnoliopsida; order Brassicales; family Brassicaceae; genus Orychophragmus; species Orychophragmus violaceus. The sequence goes on along the minus strand of CM058230.1, from coordinate 104,684,539 downwards.
AAAAATTGACTCGAGTTTTTTTGAAACTATCAAGGCCCAAACCTCTCAAATGGATAACAAAGAGGTCTGGTGAAGAAATTGGTGGAAAAAACAATGACGGGATAGGATAAACTGATTCTATCCACCGGGGGAAGGATCCACGAACTGACGGGAAGGACTATCTTGGCCATACTGACTAACGGGATGGAAACGAACTGACGGGAATGACTATCTCGGCCATACTGATTGACGGGATGGATTATCATGACCGGATGAACCGCCGGGAAGGATCCCAAGGACAAAAACCACCCTAAATGACGTAAGGAGTGGAATCCCTCGGCCAAAACAACAAAGGACTAGCATTCTCGCGGCCAGAATGACTGACGGGATGGAAACGAACTGACGTGAAGGACTATCTCGGCCATACTGACTAACGGGATGGAAACGAACTGACGGGAAGGTGTTTTGACTTGATCAGAAAGAAAAGAAACCATGCGTTTACAAGAAGACTAGTGGGAGCGTAATGGCAATTCTCACACAGTATGTAGATAACATACTTGAATCTCATGAACGATGTTCCGACGCTAAAGTCTTGTTAAGATTTGGGTCGAAAGTCAAATTTAAACAAAAGACATGGGAGTAGCCGAGTGAATTCTTGGAATAAGAATCTATTGACATAGATTGAGTAAGCTAATTGGGAAATGTCAAAATCATTATGTTGATAAGGTATTGGACAGCTCTAAGGTGCTTGATTCCAAGAATGGCTTCATACCAAAGGTCTTATGGCAATAATCTAAGCAAGATGAAGTGTCTTGGACACTGGCTGAGCTGGTAACGATATTAGCAAGAAGAAGTGTTTTGAACACTGTCTGAACTAGTATTAATGAGTGTGATTACTTATGCTGATGCAATAGAATCCATCATGAATGCCATATTTTGCGCTCGTCTAAATGCAGCTTAAGCATAAAGTATGACGAGAAAATACCAATGTACTCCGGTAATAGTCACTGAATAGTTACCAGAAATATCCCAAGTGTTGAGAAACACTAAGGATAGGTTCGTGGTGAACTGATAAAGTGACGAACCAGTTGAAAGTAGTTAGTCGGACAAAGACGATTCCCGGTTCCCACCTGGTTATGTCCCTTTGTCTAAATAGCGGTGCTAACTGTTGGAAAGGCTCCAAGCAGTAGACCGTAGAATAGTGCTTTTATCTGAATGGCGGTGTAATTTGTTGAAATTGTTTCAAGCAATAGCACCGCACTCTCTCCCACAACCTAAGCACGGAATTTATTCTGTTGCTGTAGGTATAAGATATCTGATAAGATGATCTTGATTCTAGTGGGAGTTGTTTTAGTTATGTTGTAAACTTTACATAGACATGCTTTGGCAGTGTTTGTGTAAGTTAAAACTGACATCAGTATTATTTAATTATTGGATAATTAAATAATGGTCCCAAAGTACTTTATGGTCATCTTATAGGTCATCAAGTTGAAGACTTGATCATGAAACCCTATAAGTAAAAGATGACATAAATTATGATTGTCCCTAGTTAAGGTTGTTAAAATGGGACACTAACAACCGCGCAGACTAGTATGTGAGGTGACTGTTGGACTAAATTTCATGGAGTCAATGATATGATTATCACAGTCAGTCACATAGATATATGTTGGTGAACATATGATCGGACATGACCCGCTTAATGAGAACTCCACAGGATAGTTATATATAAGTGTCATGGGAGGTTCTCATTACGACTATAGAGTATAGTCCTTAGACCTGAGTTCATCATGCTTTCTAGCATATGAATTGGTACGCTTTGACCTTGTCAAACGTCGTTCCGTAACTGGCGGCTATAAAGGCATTGCTTCAACGTATCATGAAGTATGTGTAGAAACAGGGATGGAACAAGATGGGATTTGTCCCTCCTTGAAAACGGGAGATAAATATCTCAGGGCCCATCGAAGATTTGATACTGAGAAAATGCATGGCCGTGCTCAAACGAGGTGATTGTCAGTCGTTTGTTTATCAGTATAGATCAGAAGTTCGATGAACATGATGTTGGCTATAATAAGGATGACACAGTCTCTTTCCTTATGCCATATCGAGATATAGAGACGAAGGGATTGTAGGAATAGATGATTCCAGTACAAGTGGGAGATTGTTGGGATTATGTCCTGAAATCACATTGTACTCACTCTAGAGATAGTTGTATTGTCGAGATCGGACAATTCATGTGGTACTGGGTAGTCATAACGTTTTGCTAGAAACCGCTTATGACAAATGAGTTGTAACTCATTTCCAGTATCGTGTGAACCTACAGGGTCACACACCTAAGCAAGTTGGATATACTCTGCATGGGATAGAACATTGGTATATGGTCTGATCGATGTGTATTAGATACGCATCGAATTTATTTTCTAAGAGGTGTATCGATCGACACCATTGGGTGCATCGGTCGATACAGGGCGTGTGTCGATCGACACCACTAAGTGTGTCGGTCGACATAAGGGCGAAACCGAGACTGCTGTTTCGGTTCACCGCGAGGTCAATATATAAACTCGTTTTATGTAATTTCGACCGGACAGACTTGTGCGCCGCCCAGAGTATTTTCTCAGAGAGAAAACACAGAAACCTCAGAGAACCTAAAGTCCCAGAGAGATCCGAGCACCGGCGCTAGCAACCCGGCGGATTCCAGCTTGTGTGCTTGTGGACTACGATAGAGGCGCAGCATCTGAGGCGCAGTAGATCTCGTATTACCTGATCCATCTTCCGCTGCCAAACACCAGGTAATCACGAGGTGAGATCAGATTCAATTAACTAGACCCTAGATCCTAGGCTATCGGGAACTCGCGAGAATTCTGAATCTGTAGAATTGGCTCGGATTCCCAACAGGACCTTGGTTCTCGGTAGGCTATAACCTTCCCATGGTGTATAGACGGGTTTTTCGGGTCATTTGTTTTCCACCAATTTCTTCACCAGACATCTTTTATATCCCATTTTAAGGGTTTTGGTCATGATAGTTTCAAAAAAACTCGATCCAATTCTTCTTGGGTCATGGAAACTTGCATTTAGGCCTTAGGATCCTTCCCGGCGGTTCATCCGGTCATGATAATCCAGCCCGTCAGTCAGTATGGCCGAGATAGTCCTTCCCGTCAGTTCGTTTCCATCCTGTTAGTCAGTATGGCCGAGATAGTCCTTCACGTCAGTTCGTTTCCATCCCGTCAGTCATTCTGGCCGCGAGAATGCTAGTCCTTTGTTGTTTTGGCCGAGGGATTCCACACCTTACGTCATTTAGGGTGGTTTTTGGCCTTAGGATCCTTCCCGGCGGTTCATCCGGTCATGATAATCCAGCCCGTCAGTCAGTATGGCCGAGATATTCCTTCCCGTCAGTCCATTAGGAGGTTTTGGCCTTAGGATCCTTCCCCCGGTGGATAGAATCAGTTTATCCTATCCCGTCATTGTTTTTTCCACCAATTTCTTCACCAGACCTCTTTGTTATCCATTTGAGAGGTTTGGCTCTTGATAGTTTCAAAAAAACTCGAGTCAATTTTTTCGGGTCATGGAACCTTGGTTCTCGGTAGGCTATAACCTTCCCACGGTGTATAGATGGGTTTTTCGGGTCATTTGTTTTCCACCAATTTCTTCACCAGACCTCTTTTATATCCCATTTTAAGGGTTTTGGTCATGATAGTTTCAAAAAAAACTCGATCCAATTCTTCCTGGGTCATGGAAACTTGCATTTTGGCCTTAGAATCCTTCCCGGCGGTGCATCTGGTCAGGATAATCCATCACGTCAGTCAGTATGGCCGAGATATTCCTTCCCGTCAGTCCATTAGGGGGTTTTGGCCTTAGGATCCTTCCCCTGGTGGATAGGATCAGTTTATCCTATCCCGTCATTGTTTTTTCCACCAATTTCTTCACCAGACCTCTTTGTTATCCATTTGAGAGGTTTGGATCTTGATAGTTTCAAAAAAACTCGAGTCATTTTTTTTCAGGTCATGGAACCTTGGTTCTCGGTAGGCTATAACCTTCCCACGGTGCATAGACGGGTTTTTCGGGTCATTTTTTTCCACCAATTTCTTCACCAGACCTCTTTTATATCCCATTTTAAGGGTTTTGGTCGTGATAGTTTCAAAAAAACTCGATCCAATTCTTCCTGGGTCATGGAAACTTGCATTTTGGCCTTAGAATCCTTCTCGGCGGTGCATCTGGTCAGGATAATCCATCACGTCAGTCAGTATGGCCGAGATAGTCCTTCCCGTCATTTCGTTTCCATCCCATCAGTCATTCTGTCTGCGAGAATGCTAGTCTTTTTTTTATTTTGGCCGAGGGATTCCACACCTTACGTCAATAGGGTGGTTTTTGGTCTTCGGATCCCTCCCGTCGGTTCATCCGGTCAGGATAATCCATCCCGTCAGTCAGTATGGCCGAGATAGTCCTTCCCGTCAGTTCGTTTCCATCCCGTTAGTCAGTATGGCCGAGATAGTCCTTCCCGTCAGTTCGTTTCCATCCCGTTAGTCAGTATGGCCGAGATAGTCCTTCACGTCAGTTTGTTTCCATCCCGTCAGTCATTCTGGCTGCGAAAATGCTAGTCCTTTGTTGTTTTGGCCGAGGGATTCCACACCTTACGTCATCCTGTCAGTCAGTATGGCCGAGATAGTCCTTCCCGTCATTTCGTTTCCATCCCATCAGTCATTCTATCCGCGAGAATGCTAGTCTTTTTTTATTTTGGCCGAGGGATTCCACACCTTACGTCATTAGGGTGGTTTTTGGTCTTCGGATTCTTCCCGTCGGTTCATCCGGTCAGGATAATCCATCCCGTCAGTCAGTATGGCCGAGATAGTCCTTCCCGTCAGTTCGTTTCCATCCAGTCAGTGGTTCTGGCTGCGAGAACGCTAGTCCTTGGTAGTTTTGCCCCAGGGATTCCACACCTTACGTCCATTTGGGTGGTTTTTGGTCTTAGAATCCTTCCCGTCGGTGCATCCGGTCAGGATAATCCATCCCGTCAGTCAGTATGGCCGAGATAGTCCTTCCCGTCATTTTGTTTCCATCCCGTCAGTCAGTATGGCCGAGATAGTCCTTCACGTCAGTTCGTTTCCATCCCGTTAGTCAGTATGGCCGAGATAGTCCTTTACATCATTGTGTTTCCATCCCGTCAGTCATTCTGTCCGCGAGTATGCTAGTCCTTTGTTTTTTTGGTCGAGGGATTCCACACCTTACGTCATTTAGGGTGGTTTTTTGGCCTTAGGATCCTTCCCCCAGTGGATAGAATCAGTTTATCCTATCCCGTCATTGTTTTTTCAACCAATTTCTTCACCAGACCTCTTTGTTATCCATTTGAGAGGTTTGGGTCTTGATAGTTTCAAAAAAACACGAGTCAATTTTTTCGGGTCATGGAACCTTGGTTCTCGATAGGCTATAACCTTCCCACGGTGTATAGACGGGTTTTTCGGGTCATTTGTTTTCCACCAATTTCTTCACCAGACCTCTTTTATATCCCATTTTAAGGGTTTTGGTCATGATAGTTTCAAAAAAACTCGATCCAATTCTTCCTGGGTCATGGAAACTTGCATTTTGGCCTTAGAATCCCTCCCGGCGGTGCATCTGGTCAGGATAATCCATCACGTCAGTCAGTATGGCCGAGATATTCCTTCCCGTCAGTCCATTAGGGGGTTTTGGCCTTAGGATCCTTCCCTTGGTGGATAGGATCAGTTTATCCTATCCCGTCATTGTTTTTTCCACCAGTTTCTTCACGAGACCTCTTTTATATTCCATTTTAAGGGTTTTGGTCATGATAGTTTCAAAAAAACTCGAGTCAATTTTTTCGGGTCATGGAACCTTGGTTCTCGGTAGGCTATAACCTTCCCACGGTGTATAGACGGGTTTTTCGGGTCATTTGTTTTCCACCAATTTCTTCACCAGACCTCTTTTATATCCCATTTTAAGGGTTTTGGTCATGATAGTTTCAAAAAAACTCGATCCAATTCTTCCTGGGTCATGGAAACTTGCATTTTGGCCTTAGAATCCTTCTCGGCGGTGCATATGGTCAGGATAATCCATCACGTCAGTCAGTATGGCCGAGATAGTCCTTCCCATCAGTTCGTTTCCATCCCGTTAGTCAGTATGGCCGAGATAGTCCTTCACGTCAGTTCGTTTCCATCCCATCAGTCATTCTGTCCGTGAGAATGCTAGTCTTTTTTTATTTTGGCCGAGGGATTCCACACCTTACGTCATTAGGGTGGTTTTTGGTCTTCGGATCCTTCCCGTCAATTCATCCGGTCAGGATAATCCATCCCGTCAGTCAGTATGGCCGAGATAGTCCTTCCCGTCAGTTCGTTTCCATCCCGTTAGTCAGTATGGCCGAGATAGTCCTTCACGTCAGTTCGTTTCCATCCCGTCAGTCATTCTGGCCGCGAGCATGCTAGTCCTTTGTTGTTTTGGCTGAGGGATTCCACACCTTACGTCATTTAGGGTGGTTTTTGGCCTTAGGATCCTTCCCGGCGGTTCATCCGGTCATGATAATCCAGCCCGTCAGTCAGTATGGCCGAGATATTTCGTTCCCATCAGTCCATTAGGGGGTTTTGGCCTTAGGATCCTTCCCCCGGTGGATAGAATCAGTTTATCCTATCCCGTCATTGTTTTTTCCACCAATTTCTTCACCAGACCTCTTTGTTATCCATTTGAGAGGTTTGGGTCTTGATAGTTTCAAAAAAACTCGAGTCAATTTTTTCGGGTCAAGGAACCTTGGTTCTCGGTAGGCTATAACCTTCCCACGGTGTATAGACGGGTTTTTCGGGTCATTTGTTTTCCACCAATTTCTTCACCAGACCTCTTTTATATCCCATTTTAAGGGTTTGGGTCTTGATAGTTTCAAAAAAACTCGATCCAATTCTTCCTGGGTCATGGAAACTTGCATTTTGGCCTTAGAATCCTTCTCGGCGGTGCATCTGGTCAGGATAATCCATCACGTCAGTCAGTATGGCCGAGATAGTCCTTCCCGTCATTGCGTTTCCATCCCGTCAGTCATTCTGTCCGCGAGAATGCTAGTCCTTTGTTTATTTTGGCCGAGGGATTCCACACCTTACGTCATTAGGGTGGGTTTTGGTCATCACGTCAGTCAGTATGGCCGAGATAGTCCTTCCCGTCATTTTGTTTCCATCACGTCAGTCAGTATGGCCGAGATATTCCTTCCCGTCAGTCCATTAGGGGTTTTTGGCCTTAGGATCCTTCCCCCGGTGGATAGAATCAGTTTATCCTATCCCGTCATTGTTTTTTCCACCAATTTCTTCACCAGACCTCTTTGTTATCCATTTGAGAGGTTTGGGTCTTGATAGTTTCAAAAAAACTCGAGTCAATTATTTTTTGGGTCATGGAACCTTGGTTCTCGGTAGGCTATAACCTTCCCAAGATGCATAGACGGGTTTTTCGGGTCATTTGTTTTCCACCAATTTCTTCACAAGACCTCTTTTATATCCCATTTTAAGGGTTTTGGTCATGATAGTTTAAAAAAAACTCGATCCAATTCTTCCCGGGTCATGGAAACTTGCATTTTGGCCTTAGAATCCTTCTCGGCGGTGCATCTGGTCAGGATAATCCATCACGTCAGTCATTATGGCCGAAATATTCCTTCCCGTCAGTCCATTAGGGGTTTTTGGCCTTAGGATCCTTCTCCCGGTGGATAGGATCAGTTTATCATATCCCGTCATTGTTTTTTCCACCAATTTCTTCACCAGACCTCTTTGTTATCCATTTGAGAGGTTTGGGTCTTGATAGTTTCAAAAAAACTCGAGTCAATTTTTTTCGGGTCAAGGAACCTTGGTTCTCGGTAGGCTATAACCTTCCCACGGTGTATAGACGGGTTTTTCGGGTCATTTGTTTTCCACCAATTTCTTCACCAGACCTCTTTTATATCCTATTTTAAGGGTTTTGGTCATGATAGTTTCAAAAAAACTCGATCCAATTCTTCCTGGGTCATGGAAACTTGCATTTTGGCCTTAGAATCCCTCCCGGCGGTGCATCTGGTCAGGATAATCCATCACGTCAGTCAGTATGGCCGAGATATTCCTTCCCGTCAGTCCATTAGGGGGTTTTGGCCTTAGGATCCTTCCCTTGGTGGATAGGATCAGTTTATCCTATCCCGTCATTGTTTTTTCCACCAGTTTCCTCACCAGACCTCTTTTATATCCCATTTTAAGGGTTTTGGTCATGATAGTTTCAAAAAAACTCGAGCCAATTTTTTCGGGTCATGGAACCTTGGTTCTCGGTAGGCTATAACCTTCCCACGGTGTATAGACGGGTTTTTCGGGTCATTTGTTTTCCACCAATTTCTTCACCAGACCTCTTTTATATCCCATTTTAAGGGTTTTGGTCATGATAGTTTCAAAAAAACTCGATCCAATTCTTCCTTGGTCATGGAAACTTGCATTTTGGCCTTAGAATCCTTCTCGGCGGTGCATATGGTCAGGATAATCCATCACGTCAGTCAGTATGGCCGAGATAGTCCTTCCAATCAGTTTGTTTCCATCCCGTTAGTCAGTATGGCCGAGATAGTCCTTCACGTCAGTTCGTTTCCATCCCATCAGTCATTCTGTCCGTGAGAATGCTAGTCTTTTTTTATTTTGGCCGAGGGATTCCACACCTTTTGTCATTAGGGTGGTTTTTGGTCTTCGGATCCTTCCCGTCGGTTCATCCGGTCAGGATAATCCATCCCGTCAGTCAGTATGGCCGAGATAGTCCTTCCCGTCAGTTCGTTTCCATCCCGTTAGTCAGTATGGCCGAGATAGTCCTTCACGTCAGTTCGTTTCCATCCCGTCAGTCATTCTGGCCGCGAGCATGCTAGTCCTTTGTTGTTTTGGCTGAGGGATTCCACACCTTACGTCATTTAGGGTGGTTTTTTGCCTTAGGATCCTTCCCGGCGGTTCAGCCGGTCATGATAATCCAGCCCGTCAGTAAGTATGGCCGAGATATTTCGTTCCCATCAGTCCATTAGGGGGTTTTGGCCTTAGGATCCTTCCCCCGGTGGATAGAATCAGTTTATCCTATCCCGTCATTTTTTTTTCCACCAATTTCTTCACCAGACCTCTTTGTTATCCATTTGAGAGGTTTGGGTCTTGATAGTTTCAAAAAAACTCGAGTCAATTTTTTCGGGTCATGGAACCTTGGTTCTCGGTAGGCTATAACCTTCCCACGGTGTATAGACGGGTTTTTCGGGTCATTTGTTTTCCACCAATTTCTTCACCAGACCTCTTTTATATCCTATTTTAGGGGTTTTGGTCATGATAATTTCAAAAAAACTCGATCCAATTCTTCCTGGGTCATGGAAACTTTCATTTTGGCCTTAGAATCCCTCCCGGCGGTGCATCTAGTCAGGATAATCCATCACGTCAGTCAGTATGGCCGAGATATTCCTTCCCGTCAGTCCATTAGGGGGTTTTGGCCTTAGGATCCTTCCCCTGGTGGATAGGATCAGTTTATCCTATCCCGTCATTGTTTTTTCCACCAATTTCTTCACCAGACCTCTTTTATATCCCATTTTAAGGGTTTTGGTCATGATAGTTTCAAAAAAACTCGAGTCAATTTTTTCGGGTCATGGAACCTTGGTTCTCGGTAGGCTATAACCTTCCCATGGTGTATAGACGGGTTTTTCGGGTCATTTGTTTTCCACCAATTTCTTCACCAGATCTCTTTTATATCCTATTTTAAGGGTTTTGGTCATGATAGTTTCAAAAAAACTCGATCCAATTCTTCCTGGGTCATGGAAAATTGCATTTTGGCCTTAGAATCCTTCTCGGCGGTGCATATGGTGAGGATAATCCATCACGTCAGTCAGTATGGCCGAGATAGTCCTTCCCGTCAGTTCGTTTCCATCCCGTTAGTCAGTATGGCCGAGATAGTCCTTCACGTCAGTTCGTTTCCATCCCATCAGTCATTCTGTCCGTGAGAATGCTAGTCTTTTTTTATTTTGGCCGAGGGATTCCACACCTTACGTCATTAGGGTGGTTTTTGGTCTTCGGATCCTTCCCCTCGGTTCATCCGGTCAGGATAATCCATCCCGCCAGTCAGTATGGCCGAGATAGTCCTTCCCGTCAGTTCGTTTCCATTCCGTTAGTCAGTATGGCCGAGATAGTCCTTCACGTCAGTTCGTTTCCATCCTGTCAGTCATTCTGGCCGCGAGCATGCTAGTCCTTTGTTGTTTTGGCTGAGGGATTCCACACCTTACGTCATTTAGGGTGGTTTTTGGCCTTAGGATCCTTCCCAGCGGTTCATCCGGTCATGATAATCCAGCCCGTCAGTCAGTATGGCCGAGATATTTCGTTCCCATCAGTCCATTAGGGGGTTTTGGCCTTAGGATCCTTCCCCCGGTGGATAGAATCAGTTTATCCTATCCCGTCATTGTTTTTTCCACCAATTTCTTCACCAGACCTCTTTGTTATCCATTTGAGAGGTTTGGGTCTTGATAGTTTCAAAAAAACTCGAGTCAATTTTTTCGGGTCATGGAACCTTGGTTCTTGGTAGGCTATAACCTTCCCACGATGTATAGATGGGTTTTTCGGGTCATTTGTTTTCCACCAATTTCTTCACCAGACCTCTTTTATATCCTATTTTAGGGGTTTTGGTCATGATAGTTTCAAAAAAACTCGATCCAATTCTTCCTGGGTCATGGAAACTTGCATTTTGGCCTTAGAATCCCTCCCGGCGGTGCATCTAGTCAGGATAATCCATCACGTCAGTCAGTATGGCCGAGATATTCCTTCCCGTCAGTCCATTAAGGGGTTTTGGCCTTAGGATCCTTCCCCTGGTGGATAGGATCAGTTTATCCTATCCCGTCATTGTTTTTTCCACCAATTTCTTCACCAGACCTCTTTTTTATCCCATTTTAAGGGTTTTGGTCATGATAGTTTCAAAAAAACTCGAGTCAATTTTTTCGGGTCATGGAACCTTGGTTCTCGGTAGGCTATAACCTTCCCATGGTGTATAGACGGGTTTTTCGGGTCATTTGTTTTCCACCAATTTCTTCACCAGATCTCTTTTATATCCTATTTTAAGGGTTTTGGTCATGATAGTTTCAAAAAAACTCGATCCAATTCTTCCTGGGTCATGGAAAATTGCATTTTGGCCTTAGAATCCTTCTCGGCGGTGCATATGGTGAGGATAATCCATCACGTCAGTCAGTATGGCCGAGATAGTCCTTCCCGTCAGTTCGTTTCCATCCCGTTAGTCAGTATGGCCGAGATAGTCCTTCACGTCAGTTCGTTTCCATCCCATCAGTCATTCTGTCCGTGAGAATGCTAGTCTTTTTTTATTTTGGCCGAGGGATTCCACACCTTACGTCATTAGGGTGGTCTTTGGTCTTCGGATCCTTCCCCTCGGTTCATCCGGTCAGGATAATCCATCCCGCCAGTCAGTATGGCCGAGATAGTCCTTCCCGTCAGTTCGTTTCCATCCCGTTAGTCAGTATGGCCGAGATAGTCCTTCACGTCAGTTCGTTTCCATCCTGTCAGTCATTCTGGCCGCGAGCATGCTAGTCCTTTGTTGTTTTGGCTGAGGGATTCCACACCTTACGTCATTTAGGGTGGTTTTTGGCCTTAGGATCCTTCCCAGCGGTTCATCCGGTCATGATAATCCAGCCCGTCAGTCAGTATGGCCGAGATATTTCGTTCCCATCAGTCCATTAGGGGGTTTTGGCCTTAGGATCCTTCCCCCGGTGGATAGAATCAGTTTATCCTATCCCGTCATTGTTTTTTCCACCAATTTCTTCACCAGACCTCTTTGTTATCCATTTGAGAGGTTTGGGTCTTGATAGTTTCAAAAAAACTCGAGTCAATTTTTTCGGGTCATGGAACCTTGGTTCTTGGTAGGCTATAACCTTCCCACGATGTATAGATGGGTTTTTCGGGTCATTTGTTTTCCACCAATTTCTTCACCAGACCTCTTTTATATCCTATTTTAGGGGTTTTGGTCATGATAGTTTCAAAAAAACTCGATCCAATTCTTCCTGGGTCATGGAAACTTGCATTTTGGCCTTAGAATCCCTCCCGGCGGTGCATCTAGTCAGGATAATCCATCACGTCAGTCAGTATGGCCGAGATATTCCTTCCCGTCAGTCCATTAAGGGGTTTTGGCCTTAGGATCCTTCCCCTGGTGGATAGGATCAGTTTATCCTATCCCGTCATTGTTTTTTCCACCAATTTCTTCACCAGACCTCTTTTTTATCCCATTTTAAGGGTTTTGGTCATGATAGTTTCAAAAAAACTCGAGTCAATTTTTTCGGGTCATGGAACCTTGGTTCTCGGTAGGCTATAACCTTCCCATGGTGTATAGACGGGTTTTTCGGGTCATTTGTTTTCCACCAATTTCTTCACCAGATCTCTTTTATATCCTATTTTAAGGGTTTTGGTCATGATAGTTTCAAAAAAACTCGATCCAATTCTTCCTGGGTCATGGAAAATTGCATTTTGGCCTTAGAATCCTTCTCGGCGGTGCATATGGTGAGGATAATCCATCACGTCAGTCAGTATGGCCGAGATAGTCCTTCCCGTCAGTTCGTTTCCATCCCGTTAGTCAGTATGGCCGAGATAGTCCTTCACGTCAGTTCGTTTCCATCCCATCAGTCATTCTGTCCGTGAGAATGCTAGTCTTTTTTTATTTTGGCCGAGGGATTCCACACCTTACGTCATTAGGGTGGTTTTTGGTCTTCGGATCCTTCCCCTCGGTTCATCCGGTCAGGATAATCCATCCCGCCAGTCAGTATGGCCGAGATAGTCCTTCCCGTCAGTTCGTTTCCATCCCGTTAGTCAGTATGGCCGAGATAGTCCTTCACGTCAGTTCGTTTCCATCCTGTCAGTCATTCTGGCCGCGAGCATGCTAGTCCTTTGTTGTTTTGGCTGAGGGATTCCACACCTTACGTCATTTAGGGTGGTTTTTGGCCTTAGGATCCTTCCCGGCGGTTTATCCGGTCATGATAATCCAGCCCGTCAGTCAGTATGGCCGAGATATTTCGTTCCCATCAGTCCATTAGGGGGTTTTGGCCTTAGGATCCTTCCCCCGGTGGATAGAATCAGTTTATCCTATCCCGTCATTGTTTTTTCCACCAATTTCTTCACCAGACCTCTTTGTTATCCATTTGAGAGGTTTGGGTCTTGATAGTTTCAAAAAAACTCGAGTCAATTTTTTCGGGTCATGGAACCTTGGTTCTCGGTAGGTTATAACCTTCCCACGGTGTATAGACGGGTTTTTCGGGTCATTTGTTTTCCACCAATATCTTCACCAGACCTCTTTTATATCCCATTTTAAGGGTTTTGGTCATGATAGTTTCAAAAAAACTCGATCCAATTCTTCCTGGGTCATGGAAACTTGCATTTTGGCCTTAGAATCCTTCTCGGCGGTGCAACTGGTCAGGATAATCCATCACGTCAGTCAGTATGGCCGAGATAGTCCTTCCCGTCATTCATTTCCATCCCATCAGTCATTCTGTCTGCGAGAATGCTAGTCTTTTTAAATTTTGGCCGAGGGATTCCACACCTTACGTCATTAGGGTGGGTTTTGGTCTTAGGATCCTTCCCGTCGGTGCATCCGGTCAGGATAATCCATCACGTCAGTCAGTATGGTCGAGATAGTCCTTCCCGTCATTGCATTTCCATCCCGTCAGTCATTCTGTCCGCGAGTATGCTAGTCCTTTGTGTTTTTGGTCGAGGGATTCCACACCTTACGTCATTTAGGGTGGTTTTTTGGCCTTAGGATCCTTCCCCCGGTGGATAGGATCAGTTTATCCTATCCCGTCATTGTTTTTTCCACCAATTTCTTCACTAGACTTCCTTGTTATCCATTTGAGAGATTTGGGTCTTGATAGTTTCAAAAAAACTCGAGTAAATTTTTTCGGGTCATGGAACCTTGGTTCTCGGTAGGCTATAACCTTCCCACGGTGCATAGACGGGTTTTTCGGGTCATTTGTTTTCCACCAATTTATTCACCAGACCTCTTTTATATCCCATTTTAAGGGTTTTGGTCGTGATAGTTTCAAAAAAACTCAATTTTTTTCGGGTCATGGAACCTTGGTTCTCGATAGGCTATAACCTTCCCACGGTGTATAGACGGGTTTTTCGGGTCATTTGTTTTCCACCAATTTCTTCACCAGACCTCTTTTATATCCCATTTTAAGGGTTTTGGTCGTGATAGTTTAAAAAAACTCGATCCAATTCTTCCCGGGTCATGGAAACTTGCATTTTGGCCTTAGAAGCCTTCCCGGCGGTGCATCTGGTCAGGATAGTCCATCACGTCAGTCAGTATGGCCGAGATATTCCTTCCCGTCATTTCGTTTCCATCCCGTCAGTCATTCTGGCTGCGAGAACGCTAGTCCTTGGTAGTTTTGCCCCAGGGATTCCACACCTTACGTCCACTTGGGTGGTTTTTGGTCTTAGGATCCTTCCCGTCGGTGCAACCGGTCAGGATAATCCATCCCGTCAGTCAGTATGGCCGAGATAGTCCTTCCCGTCAGTTCGTTTCCATCCCGTCAGTCATTCTGGCCGCGAGTATGCTAGTCCTTTGTTGTTTTGGCTGAGGCGAAATGAATGGCCGCGAGTATGCTAGTCCCGTCAGTATGTTTTGTCTCACGGACAGAATGACTGGCGGGATGGAAACGAAATGACGGGAAGGACTATCTCGGCCATACTGACTGACGTGATGGACTATCCTGACCAGATGCACCGACGGGAAGGATTTTAAGGCCAAAATGCAAGTTTCCATGTCCCGGGAAGAATTGGATCGAGTTTTTTTGAAACTATCACGACCAAAACCCTTAAAATGGGATATAAAAGAGGTCTGGTGAAGAAATTGGTGGAAAATAAATGACCCGAAAAACCCGTCTATGCATCGTGGGAAGGTTATAGCCTACCGAGAACCAAGGTTCCATGACCCGAAAAAAATTGACTCGAGTTTTTTTGAAACTATCAAGACCCAAACCTCTCAAATGGATAACAAAGAGGTCTGGTGAAGAAATTGGTGGAAAAAACAATGACGGGATAGGATAAACTGATTCTATCCACCGGGGGAAGGATCCTAAGGCCAAAACCCCCTAATGGACTGATGGGAAGGAATATCTCAGCCATATTGACTGACGGGATGGATTATCATGACCGGATGAACCGCCGGGAAGGATCCTAAGGCCAAAAAACCACCCTAAATGACGTAAGGTGTGGAATCCCTCGGCCAAAAAAACAAAGGACTAGCATTCTCGCGGACAGAATGACTGACGGGATGGAAACGAAATGACGGGAAGGATTCTAAGGCCAAAATGCAAGTTTCCATGACCCGGGAAGAATTGGATCGAGTTTTTTTGAAACTATCACGACCAAAACCCTTAAAATGGGATATAAAAGAGGTCTGGTGAAGAAATTGGTGGAAAACAAATGACCCGAAAAACCCGTCTATGCACCGTGGGAAGGTTATAGCCTACCGAGAACCAAGGTTCCATGACCCGAAAAAAATTGACTCGAGTTTTTTTGAAACTATCAGACCCAAACCTATCAAATGGATAACAAAGAGGTCTGGTGCAGAAATTGGTGGAAAAAGCAATGACGGGATAGGATAAACTTATCCTATCCACCGGGGGAAGGATCCTAAGGCCAAAACCCCCCTAATGGACTGACAGGAAGGACAATCTCGGCCATACTGACTGACGGGATGGATTATCCTGACCGGATGCACCGACGGGAAGGATCCTAAGACCAAAAACCACCCAAATGGACGTAAGGTGTGGAATCCCTGGGGAAAAACTACCAAGGACTAGCGTTCTCGCAGCCAGAACCACTAACTGGATGGAAACGAACTGACGGGAAAAACTGTCTCGGCCATAATGACTTACGGGATGGATTATCCTGACCGGATGCACCGCCGGGAAGGATCCTAAGTCCAAAAACCACCAAAAATGACGTAAGGTGTGGAATCCCTCGGCCAAAACAAAAAAGACTAGTATTCTCACGGACAGAATGACTGGCGGGATGGAAACGAAATGACGGGAAGGACTATCTCGGCCATACTGACTAACGTGATGGATTATCCTGACCAGTTGAATCGCCGAGAAGGATTCTAAGGCCAAAATGCAAGTTTCCATGACCCAGGAAGAATTGGATCGAGTTTTTTTGAAACTATCATGACCAAAACCCTTAAAATGGGATATAAAAGAGGTCTGGTGAAGAAATTGGTGGAAAACAAATGACCCGAAAAACCCGTCTATACACCGTGGGAAGGTTATAGCCTACCGAGAACCAAGGTTCCATGACCCGAAAAAATTGACCCAAGTTTTTTTGAAACTATCAAGACCCATACCTCTCAAATGGATAACAAAGAGGTCTGGTGAAGAAATTGGTGGAAAAAACAATGACGGGATAGGATAAACTGATTCTATCCACCGGGGGAAGGATCCTAAGGCCAAAACCTCCTAATGGACTGACGGGAAGGAATATCTCGGCCATACTGATTGACGGGATGGATTATCATGACCGGATGAACCGCCGGGAAGGATCCTAAGGCCAAAAAACCACCCTAAATGACGTAAGGTGTGGAATCCCTCGACCAAAAAAACAAAGGACTAGCATTCTCGCGGACAGAATGACTGACGGGATGGAAACGCAATGACGGGAAGGACTATCTCGACCATACTGACTGACGTGATGGATTATCCTGACCAGATGCACCGCCGAGAAGGATTCTAAGGCCAAAATGTAAGTTTCCATGACCCAGGAAGAATTGGATCGAGGTTTTTTGAAACTATCATGACCAAAACCCTTAAAATGGGATATAAAAGAGGTCTGGTGAAGAAATTGGTGGAAAACAAATGACCCAAAAAACCCGTCTATACACCGTGGGAAGGTTATAGCCCATCGAGAACCAAGGTTCCATGACCCGAAAATAATTGAGTCGAGTTTTTTTAAAACTACCAAGACCCAAACCTCTCAAATGGATAACAAAGAGGTCTGGTGAAGAAATTGGTGGAAAAAACAATGACGGGATAGGATAAACTGATTCTATCCACCGGGGGAAGGATCCTAAGGCCAAAACCCCCTAATGGAGTGACGGGAAGGACTATCTCGGCCATACTGACTGACGGGATGGATTATCCTGATCGGATGCACCGACGGGAAGGATCCTAAGACCAAAAACACCCAAATGGACGTAAGGTGTGGAATCCCTGGGGAAAACTACCAGGGACTAGCGTTCTCGCAGCCAGAACCACTAACTGGATGGAAACGAACTGACGGGAAAAACTGTCTCGGCCATAATGACTGACGGGATGGATTATCCTGACCGGATGCACCGCCGGGAAGGATCCTAAGTCCAAAAACCACCCAAAATGACGTAAGGTGTGGAATCCCTCGGCCAAAACAAAAAAGACTAGTATTCTCGCGGACAGAATGACTGACGGGATGGAAACGAAATGACGGGATGGACTATCTCGGCCATACTGACTAACGTGATGGATTATCCTGACCAGTTGCACCGCCGAGAAGGATTCTAAGGCCAAAATGAAAGTTTCCATGACCCAGGAAGAATTGGATCGATTTTTTTTGAAACTATCATGACCAAAACCCTTAAAATGGGATATAAAAGAGGTCTGGTGAAGAAATTGGTGGAAAACAAATGACCCGAAAAACCCGTCTATACACCGTGGGAAGGTTATAGCCTACCGAGAACCAAGGTTCCATGACCCGAAAAAATTGACTCGAGTTTTTTTGAAACTATCAAGACCCAAACCTCTCAAATGGATAACAAAGAGGTCTGGTGAAGAAATTGGTGGAAAAAACAATGACGGGATAGGATAAACTGATTCTATCCACCGGGGGAAGGATCCTAATGCCAAAACCTCCTAATGGACTGACGGGAAGGAATATCTCGGCCATACTGATTGATGGGATGGATTTGTAGGAATTTGTTTGGTTGATCCTGATGTAATTCACAGATTCATCTCAACCTAAACATACATATCTAGGTTCTCTTGAATAGAAACATTAGATGATCTCACCTTTTACCTGTTTGTTGCAGCGGAAGGAATAGAACAGGTCAGAGATCAGATAGATGCACCGAGGGATGAATCCTCCAAAGGTTCACACACGCGATCACAGGAATGGCTGCTAGACCACGAGGAGAGAGGCGCAGAGGGAGAGAGGATTCGCGGCTAGGGTTCGGGTTAGGGAGAAAGAGTTTTGGCTTTTGATCATTAAAAGCCTTCTCTTTCCCTTTTGGGCTTATGGGCCCAAAACACCAATCTGATTAAATCCCATTTAATCAGACCCATTAATCTTTCTCTCCTAGTACGACAAATGCCTGGCACTTTTGTCGTACTTCTGCTAAGCCGTTCCAACACATTTTCCTGTTAGCTTATGCGTGTGACCCATATGGGATCATATAATAAAGGCAATAAGTCCAAGACTTATAGATCATGAGCGGACTCTAGCAAGCCATCATGATCCCCAGTATTATATGACTTATGTCTGATCTTGACATACTCTTACTTTCTAGAGACAGTACCGAGATTACTGGACACAATTCCAACAATCTCCCACTTGTACTGGAATCTCTGTATTCATAATCCTTTTGTCTCAATATCTCGATTAGTCATAAGGCAAGATTGGTGTCATCCTTATAAAGCCTAATCTTGTTCATCGGACTCTGATTTGATACTGACAATCCAAACGACTCGGGAAAGTCCGTTTGAGCATGGCCATGCGTTTTCCAGTATTCAAATCTCCGATTGGCCTAGAGATATTCACTCCATATATATTGGAGGGACAAATTCCGTCTTGTTCCATCACTGTAAACTACTCATTTCATAATGTACCCAAACAAGGTCCTTATAGCTATCGCAGAACGATGGCGTTAGACAATGATCAAAGTGCATCAGTCCATGTGCAGTCACATGCATGCGAACTCAGGTCTAAGGACTATACTCTATAGTCGTAGTAAGAATCTCTTATGACACAGATATAAATATCCTGAAGAGTTCTTATAATCGGGTCTTGTCCGGTCGTATGTTCCCAACATACACCTATGTACTGACTTTGATGCCGCGCATCTATGACACATGAAACTTGGTCATAAGTCACATACCAATCTAGTCTCACACGGTTGTTGGTGTTCCAATTTCAACAACCTTCGACTAGGGACAGGATGATATAAAACATTTATCAAATATAGGGTCTCATGATCAAGCTAAATGACTTCGATGACTCAAGATCAAGTCATTTACTTCGATGACCTATAAAATGGTTCAAATCATTTTGGAACGATTATTTCATCACAGTTAAAATAATCTTGAAATAATAATTTCATTATCAAACATCTCAAATGTTTTACAAGAACATATCAATAACTAAATAAAGCCCTTTACTAACTCCCACTGAAATTAAGACTACATCTTAACTTCACTTATCCTACAGCTACAGTCCGTGACTCGTGCTTAGGGCTAAGGAGTGGCTTCGTTAATAGATTAGCAACGTTCTCATTTGTTGAAACTTGCTGATCTACTTAACATCTCTGTCATTTATCTTAAGGTGTTTGGACCTCTGATGTGCAGCTAGTCTCATCTATGCTGGGAATCACATCAAGTTCATTGACGAACTCTTCTTTCCAAACAACCTCTTTCGCCACTTTCCAGGCTGCGAAATGTTCAGTTTAAGTCATGGAGTCAGCAACAGTGCCTTGCACCGCCAGACAGACACAAGATATAACCGGACTGTGACCGGAAATCATCTTTGTCTGTTGGAAACTTGCCTTTCAGACTCTGCTGACTTGTAGCACATCACTTTCTCCGTAAATCAAGAACTTATCCTTAGTATTCCTCAAATACTTTAGGACATACTTTAGGAAACTTGATTCTTTGCTGGATTTGACTGGTCTTTACTTGTCTTGCTTAAAATTAAAGCAACATCAAACAAGTACGTTTCATGGCATACATGATAGATCCAATTGCCGACGCATATGGAATCTCATCCATGCATTTAAGCTCAGCAGTTATCGTAGGATACTGTATCTTGCTTGACTTAATGCCATGTAACATTGGCATAAAACCCTTCTTGGATTGCTCAAAATGTGTAGGACTTTGTCAATCTAAGAATCCTGACTTTGTCCTACCAGCTCTTTTGGATCTCTATCTTTAGATCCAAAATCCAAGAACTACGTGGCTTTACCCATGTCAATCATTAAACCAACTCCCAAGCTAGTCCTTTACCGACTACAGCGTTGGGACGTTATATCCGAGAATCAGTATGTCATCGACATACACTTTGAGAAATGCAATATCGCTCCCACTAATCTATTAGTAAACACACAGTTCCGCTTCGTTCCTGTTCAAGTCAAAACCTTGACTACTTCAACAGAACGAAGATTCCAACTCCGATATGTTTGCTTCCATCCATGAATAGATCGATGAAGCCAACTTACACACAGTGTAATTCTTCGGAGTCTGGGCTCACTTTCGCTTCCTAGGATTTCGCAGATTCGTCGCTTTCAATGATCATCAGATCATGCGAACATTCAATGATCATCAGGCTGAACTAATGACGAGAATTCACTCTCGGATTAGTGACTGATTCTTTCATATCTGCGAACTTCAGGCTCCACAGGTGTAGATTCTACAGAAATCTGTAAATCCTTCCGCTGCTCTCCCTCAATAGGTTAAGCAGCCTCCTGTATTTCTCGAATTTCTTCGAGTTGTACTTTTACTCCCACTGTTCTTCTTGGAAAGTAACTTCCCTTCTTAGAAAACAGAATGGTCGCAAAAATACTTTTTACTCCCATTGTTCTTCTTGGAAAGTAATTTCCCTTTTTAGAAAACAGAATGGTCATAAAAGTACCGAGCCTTGGTTTCCCTAAGAAAACTTCGAGTTATGCTTTTACTCCCACTGTTCTTCTTGGAAAATAACTTCCCTTCTTAGAAAACAGATTGGACGTAAAAGTAACAAGCCTTAGTTTCTCTAGGACAACCAGCGAAGTAGCACAACTACAAATACTCAGCAAAGACAAATTTGGATCGATTCCAATCCACATTAACGTGGTGTCTTTCAACCGATATTTGTGGAACTATTTCAGCGTAAACTTAGATATTTTAGAGCGTTATCCTTGAATAATATCATGGAAGATTCGTGTGACTCATCTTTAATCATTTCTAATAACACGATTTCACACTCATTAAGATGATCACACAATCAATGACTTAAGTATTCTCACTCGTGATTCAATCCAGAGTCTTAATACTTTTGTCACTCAGATCCTATACTTCATTCTGGAACTCTTTCGACCATGTCAAAGAATTCCGACTTGTGTCTCATCAAATGAACACAGTCACACTCACTGAAGTAATCAGTAGAGACAATGAAGTACAGGAAATTTTCTCTTGGCATTACTGCTCATTGGGCCACATACATCAGTATGTTCCAGGTCCAATAAGCCTTTGGGCTTTTCTCTAGCTCGGCTAAGATAGGCCCTTTACCTTTTGGTCTAGTAAACAGAATTCAAGTCTCATAAGATATTTTATCAAATGAGCCCAACAGTCCATGACTATGGGATTTCTGAATCCGACTTACTCTATGTGACCAAGACTTTATGCCAAGAAAAATCAGGTTTAATTCATCAGATTTAAACCAATTCGGTATTTATGTTACATTTAGGCACTCTTTGGTTTAAGATATAAAACCCATTCCATGAATAGGGTGCTACAATTAATATTTCATTAAGATCAAAAGAACAAAACTTGTCTTTTATCAAAATGAAAAACATTCAAATTCTTACAAGAAAATGAAAGACGACTCTGCTTAAAGCAGGTACATTGTAGCAATTACTTAATACAAAACCAAGCCTCAAAGGGATCTATAAGTGAAAACCCTACGGCTGAGGCAGCATCCCAAGCTCCTTCCAGACATGTAGTTTCACTTGCCCTTCCTTCAACGTTCTACTGTTGCTTAGGCTCTGCATATTATCACAAATATCAGTGCCACAACCAGTATCCAATACCTTTAAGGTAGAACTTGAATTAATAACATGAATACCTGAGGAAGTAGTCGCATACATCGACTTTAACTCCTCATCATCTTCCATGAATTTAATGCAATCACTCTTCCAATGCCCTGTCTCCTTACAGTAGCAGCACTTACCAACGTAAGAGGCATCTGACTCGGGCTCAGAAGACACACGCTTGCCATGATTCAAAATCTGGACAACTTTGTCTTCACCCTTGTCAGCATTAGGTTTAGTAAACCTACCCTTCTCATTCATGAGATTGTACAGGGTACTCTTCACGTTTGGCTCAACTGTCTTGAGCATATCATGCAGTTCAGTCATCGTCTTCGTTAAGCCTTTCTTGATATAGTTCTTTCTGAACTTATCATAGCTTGACGGCAGTGACTGCAGAATGATTTCAGTTGCCATCTCTTGGCTAACTGGATAATCCAGTTTCCTCAGGTTATCAATGTAACCCATCATTTTACTGACATGAGGACTTACTGGATGATCATTTGGTAGCTTGCAGCTAGTGAGAGATTTAACCAACTGGTATCTCTCCACTCTTATCTGCTCCTGAAATTTTAATTTCAGGCTGCTGATCATCTCTATTGGCGACTCCATGTTCTCATATTGCTTCCGCAAGTCTGAGTCCATGGTAGCCAATATCAGACCACGCACATCTACCGCATCATTATAATGCTTATTCCAAGCATCATATACTGCATGAGAAGCATTGGACCCGATTCTCACGGGGAGAGCTCTCTCAAGGACATAGTCCTTTCTCTCCTGTCTGAGGACTAGCCTCAGGTTCCGCGACCAAGTCAAGAAATTTGATCCGTTCAGCTTGTCCATCTTAAGGACAGACCGGATCGAGAAAGTGTTATGATTGTTTGTGCTAGTCATAACTGAAAATTAAGATAAAAGGATTTTAGTTAAAATGTTCAATATGATTAATCTCGTATTAAATTTAATATGATTAATCATGCATTATATTCAATAACATAAGTTACCCTCAATAGAATATAATGATTCCAAGATCCACATATAACTAAGATCAAAGTGGGCCACTGGCCGTCACCCAACTTTAGCTTATATCGGTAAGCCCTATGTCGGCTAATTATATCCGTGATATAACTCTTGGTTGTGAATCTGGGCCCGAGGCCCAATTCACTCTGATGTCTCAAGGCCCGGGACTCCCGATGGCCTAGTCAAGAAAACCAGACTATACAGTCATGTAATCATTAATGTCTGGGACTCCCAATGACATTTATGAATCACAAACCGTCTTACCCACGCAAAAGCAGACACCCTCACACTGTAAGGCCATGAATACAATTGAATGGGCTTTGACAGCTGACATAGCCTGGACAAGACATCCATCGCTTGATATTATTTGAGGTTCGTAGGTTTATTAAAATTTCATTCCCAAAATAGAAGATTACTATTTCGGGAAACTTTCTATTTTTGGAAACCTACTATTTTTGGAAACTTTCTAAAAATGGAAACTTTCTAAAACCGGAAACTTTCTAACTTTAGAAATTTCTTTAAAATCCAAAACCCGCAAATTCAGAAACTTCTATTATAAGAAACTTTCTAATTTCAAAATTTCGGAAACTTTAATTTAAAATCGACTTTATAATATTATAAAATAAATTTTAAATTGATCTGAAGAAAGACTCAAATAATTGGCCCAATTGTTTTAACTTCTTGGCCCGAGGCCCAAGAATTGGTCCATGTCCAAGACATGACCCAATTGTCCAATTATTTGACATAACCGGTCTGGTTCATTAAAACTGGTCTAACCAAGTTTTAATTACTACGATGACCACAATTGTCAACCGGTTATTTACTAAACCGGAATTTCTCAATTTATTTGGTCCAACCAAATCAAATTAGAAATTCCTGGTTTAGGCACTAAATCCAATATTTCTTTCGACATTGGATTTCTTATCCCGGTTTAACCAGATTTAATAAAATTATTAAAATCTGTTTATTAAACCAGAACGATGATTTTAATTAAGTTTTGAACCGAACCGAACCGAATGGTCACAAACCGATCACGGTGTGACCTAGCTTCTCGATCAAGTCACGATCGTCCAGCCGCAAGCCGCACGATCCGAGATCGAGATGACCGGACGGGATGATCGTCGAGATCGGGACAGCCGGGAAGCTCGGGACGGGACGAGGCGATGCACAGCCGGGACGCGATCGATCCTTCGATCGGACGATCCGATCCGCCCGCCTAAGCCCACGATAGATTCGATCCAACCGGACGACGCAGTCCATGCGATCCTTACGGATCCATGCGACGCTTGCCTCGCGGTCGATCGAACCGGCCATACCTCTCGGCCGTGATAACCAACCGGCCAAGCCGGTCGATCTCTCCTTGGCCGATCAACAAAAACCCGAGTCATATAGCTCGGTTTTTGTGATTTCAAACGTTTGTTCAGGATTCAATTCAGTTTCTTAAGTGTTTTTCTTATCAGTAATGGATTCAAAACACTTCTAAACAGATTAAACATCCTAAACATGAATCTAAAACAAGAAATCCTAAGAACCAATGGCTCTGATACCACTGTAGGAATTTGTTTGGTTGATCCTGATGTAATTCACAGATTCATCTCAACCTAAACATACAGATCTAGGTTCTCTTGAATAGAAACATTAGATGATCTCACCTTTTACCTGTTTGTTGCAGCGGAAGGAATAGAACAGGTCAGAGATCAGATAGATGCACCGAGGGATGAATCCTCCAAAGGTTCACACACGCGATCACAGGAATGGCTGCTAGACCACGAGGAGAGAGGCGCAGAGGGAGAGAGGATTCGCGGCTAGGGTTCGGGTTAGGGAGAAAGAGTTTTGGCTTTTGATCATTAAAAGCCTTCTCTTTCCCTTTTGGGCTTATGGGCCCAAAACACCAATCTGATTAAATCCCATTTAATCAGACCCATTAATCTTTCTCTCCTAGTACGACAAATGCCTGGCACTTTTGTCGTACTTCTGCTAAGCCGTTCCAACACATTTTCCTGTTAGCTTATGCGTGTGACCCATATGGGATCATATAATAAAGGCAATAAGTCCAAGACTTATAGATCATGAGCGGACTCTAGCAAGCCATCATGATCCCCAGTATTATATGACTTATGTCTGATCTTGACATACTCTTACTTTCTAGAGACAGTACCGAGATTACTGGACACAATTCCAACAGGATTATCACGACCGGATGAACCGCCGGGAAGGATCCTAAGGCCAAAAAACCACCCTAAATGACGTAAGGTGTGGAATCCCTCGACCAAAAAAACAAAGGACTAGCATACTCGCGGCCAGAATGACTGACGTGATGGAAACAAACTGACGGGAAGGACTATCTCGGCCATACTGACTGACGTGATGGATTATCCTGACCAGTTGCACCGCCGAGAAGGATTCTAAGGCCAAAATGCAAGTTTCCATGACCTAGGAAGAATTGGATCGAGTTTTTTTGAAACTATCATGACCAAAACCCTTAAAATGGGATATAAAAGAGGTCTGGTGAAGAAATTGGTGGAAAACAAATGACCCGAAAAACCCGTCTATACACCGTGGGAAGGTTATAGCCTACCGAGAACCAAGGTTCCATGACCCGAAAACATTGACTCGAGTTTTTTTGAAACTATCAAGACCCAAACCTCTCAAATGGATAACAAAGAGGACTGGTGCAGAAATTGGTGGAAAAAGCAATGACGGGATAGGATAAACTTATCCTATCCACCGGGGGAAGGATCCTAAGGCCAAAACCCCCCTAATGGACTGACAGGAAGGACTATCTCGGCCATACTGACTGACGGGATGGATTATCCTGACCGGATGCACCGACGGGAAGGATCCTAAGACCAAAAACCACCCAAATGGACGTAAGGTGTGGAATCCCTGGGGCAAAACTACCAAGGACTAGCGTTCTCGCAGCCAGAACCACTAACTGGATGGAAACGAACTGACGGGAAAAACTGTCTCGGCCATAATGACTGACGGGATGGATTATCCTGACCGGATGCACCGCCGGGAAGGATCCTAAGTCCAAAAACCACCAAAAATGACGTAAGGTGTGGAATCCCTCGGCCAAAACAAAAAAAGACTAGTATTCTCACGGACAGAATGACTGGCGGGATGGAAACGAAATGACGGGAAGGACTATCTCGGCCATACTGACTGACGTGATGGACTATCCTGACCAGATGCACCGGCGGGAAGGATTTTAAGGCCAAAATGCAAGTTTCCATGTCCCGGGAAGAATTGGATCGAGTTTTTTTGAAACTATCACGACCAAAACCCTTAAAATGGGATATAAAAGAGGTCTGGTGAAGAAATTGGTGGAAAATAAATGACCCGAAAAACCCGTCTATGCATCGTGGGAAGGTTATAGCCTACCGAGAACCAAGGTTCCATGACCCGAAAAAAATTGACTCGAGTTTTTTTGAAACTATCAAGACCCAAACCTCTCAAATGGATAACAAAGAGGTCTGGTGAAGAAATTGGTGGAAAAAACAATGACGGGATAGGATAAACTGATTCTATCCACCGGGGGAAGGATCCTAAGGCCAAAACCCCCTAATGGACTGATGGGAAGGAATATCTCAGCCATATTGACTGACGGGATGGATTATCATGACCGGATGAACCGCCGGGAAGGATCCTAAGGCCAAAAAACCACCCTAAATGACGTAAGGTGTGGAATCCCTCGGCCAAAAAAACAAAGGACTAGCATTCTCGCGGACAGAATGACTGACGGGATGGAAACGAAATGACGGGAAGGATTCTAAGGCCAAAATGCAAGTTTCCATGACCCGGGAAGAATTGGATCGAGTTTTTTTGAAACTATCACGACCAAAACCCTTAAAATGGGATATAAAAGAGGTCTGGTGAAGAAATTGGTGGAAAACAAATGACCCGAAAAACCCGTCTATGCACCGTGGGAAGGTTATAGCCTACCGAGAACCAAGGTTCCATGACCCGAAAAAAATTGACTCGAGTTTTTTTGAAACTATCAGACCCAAACCTATCAAATGGATAACAAAGAGGTCTGGTGCAGAAATTGGTGGAAAAAGCAATGACGGGATAGGATAAACTTATCCTATCCACCGGGGGAAGGATCCTAAGGCCAAAACCCCCCTAATGAACTGACAGGAAGGACTATCTCGGCCATACTGACTGACGGGATGGATTATCCTGACCGGATGCACCGACGGGAAGGATCCTAAGACCAAAAACCACCCAAATGGACGTAAGGTGTGGAATCCCTGGGGCAAAACTACCAAGGACTAGCGTTCTCGCAGCCAGAACCACTAACTGGATGGAAACGAACTGACGGGAAAAACTGTCTCGGCCATAATGACTGACGGGATGGATTATCCTGACCGGATGCACCGCCGGGAAGGATCCTTAGTCCAAAAACCACCAAAAATGACGTAAGGTGTGGAATCCCTCGGCCAAAACAAAAAGACTAGTATTCTCACGGACAGAATGACTGGCGGGATGGAAACGAAATGACGGGAAGGACTATCTCGGCCATACTGACTGACGTGATGGATTATCCTGACCAGTTGAACCGCCGAGAAGGATTCTAAGGCCAAAATGCAAGTTTCCATGACCCAGGAAGAATTGGATCGAGTTTTTTTGAAACTATCATGACCAAAACCCTTAAAATGGGATATAAAAGAGGTCTGGTGAAGAAATTGGTGGAAAACAAATGACCCGAAAAACCCGTCTATACACCGTGGGAAGGTTATAGCCTACCGAGAACCAAGGTTCCATGACCCGAAAAAATTGACTCGAGTTTTTTTGAAACTATCAAGACCCATACCTCTCAAATGGATAACAAAGAGGTCTGGTGAAGAAATTGGTGGAAAAAACAATGACGGGATAGGATAAACTGATTCTATCCACCGGGGGAAGGATCCTAAGGCCAAAACCTCCAAATGGACTGACGGGAAGGAATATCTCGACCATACTGATTGACGGGATGGATTATCATGACCGGATGAACCGCCGGGAAGGATCCTAAGGCCAAAAAACCACCCTAAATGACGTAAGGTGTGGAATCCCTCGACCAAAAAAACAAAGGACTAGCATTCTCGCGGACAGAATGACTGACGGGATGGAAACGCAATGACGGGAAGGACTATCTCGACCATACTGACTGACGTGATGGATTATCCTGACCAGATGCACCGCCGAGAAGGATTCTAAGGCCAAAATGCAAGTTTCCATGACCCAGGAAGAATTGGATCGAGGTTTTTTTAAACTATCATGACCAAAACCCTTAAAATGGGATATAAAAGAGGTCTGGTGAAGAAATTGGTGGAAAACAAATGACCCAAAAAACCCGTCTATACACCGTGGGAAGGTTATAGCCCATCGAGAACCAAGGTTCCATGACCCGAAAATAATTGAGTCGAGTTTTTTTAAAACTACCAAGACCCAAACCTCTCAAATGGATAACAAAGAGGTCTGGTGAAGAAATTGGTGGAAAAAACAATGACGGGATAGGATAAACTGATTCTATCCACCGGGGGAAGGATCCTAAGGCCAAAACCCCCTAATGGAGTGACGGGAAGGACTATCTCGGCCATACTGACTGACGGGATGGATTATCCTGACCGGATGCACCGACGGGACGGATCCTAAGACCAAAAACACCCAAATGGACGTATGGTGTGGAATCCCTGGGGAAAACTACCAGGGACTAGCGTTCTCGCAGCCAGAACCACTAACTGGATGGAAACGAACTGACGGGAAAAACTGTCTCGGCCATAATGACTGACGGGATGGATTATCCTGACCGGATGCACCGCCGGGAAGGATCCTAAGTCCAAAAACCACCCAAAATGACGTAAGGTGTGGAATCCCTCGGCCAAAACAAAAAAGACAAGTATTCTCGCGGACAGAATGACTGACGGGATGGAAATGAAATGACGGGATGGACTATCTCGGCCATACTGACTAACGTGATGGATTATCCTGACCAGTTGCACCGCCGAGAAGGATTCTAATGCCAAAATGCAAGTTTCCATGACCCAGGAAGAATTGGATCGATTTTTTTGAAACTATCATGACCAAAACCCTTAAAATGGGATATAAAAGAGGTCTGGTGAAGAAATTGGTGGAAAACAAATGACCCGAAAAACCCGTCTATACACCGTGGGAAGGTTATAGCCTACCGAGAACCAAGGTTCCATGACCCGAAAAAATTGACTCGAGTTTTTTTGAAACTATCAAGACCCAAACCTCTCAAATGGATAACAAAGAGGTCTGGTGAAGAAATTGGTGGAAAAAACAATGACGGGATAGGATAAACTGATTCTATCCACCGGGGGAAGGATCCTAATGCCAAAACCTCCTAATGGACTGACGGGAAGGAATATCTCGGCCATACTGATTGACGGGATGGATTATCACGACCGGATGAACCGCCGGGAAGGATCCTAAGGCCAAAAAACCACCCTAAATGACGTAAGGTGTGGAATCCCTCGACCAAAAAAAACAAAGGACTAGCATAATCGCGGCCAGAATGACTGACGTGATGGAAACAAACTGACGGGAAGGACTATCTCGGCCATACTGACTGACGTGATGGATTATCCTGACCAGTTGCACCGCCGAGAAGGATTCTAAGGCCAAAATGCAAGTTTCCATGACCTAGGAAGAATTGGATCGAGTTTTTTTGAAACTATCATGACCAAAACCCTTAAAATGGGATATAAAAGAGGTCTGGTGAAGAAATTGGTGGAAAACAAATGACCCGAAAAACCCGTCTATACACCGTGGGAAGGTTATAGCCTACCGAGAACCAAGGTTCCATGACCCGAAAAAATTGACTCGAGTTTTTTTGAAACTATCAAGACCCAAACCTCTCAAATGGATAACAAAGAGGTCTGGTGAAGAAATTGGTGGAAAAAAACAATGACGGGATAGGATAAACTGATTCTATCCACCGGGGGAAGGATCCTAAGGCCAAAACCTCCTAATGGACTGACGGGAAGGAATATCTCGGCCATACTGATTGACGGGATGGATTATCATGACCGGATGAACCGCCGGGAAGGATCCTAAGGCCAAAAAACCACCCTAAATGACGTAAGGTGTGGAATCCCTCGACCAAAAAAACAAAGGACTAGCATACTCGCGGCCAGAATGACTGACTAGATGGAAACGAACTGACGGGAAGGACTATCTCGGCCATACTAACTGACGTGATGGACTATCTTGACCAGATGCACCGCCGGGAAGGCTTCTAAGGCCAAAATGCAAGTTTCCATGACCCAGGAAGAATTGGATCGAGTTTTTTTGTAACTATCATGACCAAAACCCTTAAAATGGGATATAAAAGAGGTCTGGTGAAGAAATTGGAGGAAAACAAATGACCCGAAAAACCCGTCTATACACCGTGGGAAGGTTATAGCCTATCGAGAACCAAGGTTCCATGACCCGAAAAAATTGACTCGAGTTTTTTTGAAACTATCAAGACCCAAACCTCTCAAATGGATAACAAAGAGGTCTGGTGCAGAAATTGGTGGAAAAAGCAATGACGGGATATGATAAACTGATCCTATCCACCAGGAGAAGGATCCTAAGGCCAAAAACCCCCTAATGGACTGACGGGAAGGAACATCTCAGCCATACTGACTGACGAGATGGATTATCATGACCGGATGAACCGCCGGGAAGGATCCTAAGGCCAAAAAACCACCCTAAATGACGTAAGGTGTGGAATCCCTCGGCCAAAACAACAAAGGACTAGCATTCTTGCGGACAGAATGACTGACGGGATGGAAACGAAATGACGGGAAGGATTCTAAGGCTAAAATGCAAGTTTCCATGACCGGGGAAGAATTGGATCGAGTTTTTTTGAAACTATCACGACCAAAACCCTTAAAATGGGATATAAAAGAGGTCTGGTGAAGAAATTGGTGGAAAACAAATGACCCGAAAAAACCCGTCTATGCACCGTGGGAAGGTTATAGCCTACCGAGAACCAAGGTTCCATGACCCGAAAAAAATTGACTCGAGTTTTTTTGAAACTATCAGACCCAAACCTATCAAATGGATAACAAAGAGGTATGGTGCAGAAAATTGGTGGAAAAAGCAATGACGGGATAGGATAAACTTATCCTATCCACCCGGGGAAGGATCCTAAGGCCAAAACCCCCCTAATGGACTGACAGGAAGGACAATCTCGGCCATACTGACTGACGGGATGGATTATCCTGACCGGATGCACGGACGGGAAGGATCCTAAGACAAAAAACCACCCAAATGGACGTAAGGTGTGGAATCCCTGGGGCAAAACTACCAAGGACTAGCGTTCTCGCAGCCAGAACCACTAACTGGATGGAGACGAACTGACGAGAAAAACTGTCTCGGCCATAATGACTGACGGGATGGATTATCCTGACCGGATGCACCGCCGGGAAGGATCCTAAGTCCAAAAACCACCCAAAATGACGTAAGGTGTGGAATCCCTCGGCCAAAACAAAAAAGACTAGTATTCTCGCGGATAGAATGACTGACGGGATGGAAACGAAATGACGGGAAGGACTATCTCGGCCATACTGACTGACGTGATGGATTATCCTGACCAGTTGCACCGCCGAGAAGGATTCTAAGGCCAAAATGCAAGTTTCCATGACCCAGGAAGAATTGGATCGAGTTTTTTTGAAACTATCATGACCAAAACCCTTAAAATAGGATATAAAAGAGGTCTGGTGAAGAAATTGGTGGAAAACAAATGACCCGAAAAACCCGTCTATACACCGTGGGAAGGTTATAGCCTACCGATAACCAAGGTTCCATGACCCGAAAAAATTGACTCGAGTTTTTTTGAAACTATCAAGACCCAAACCTCTCAAATGGATAACAAAGAGGTCTGGTGAAGAAATTGGTGGAAAAACAATGACGGGATAGGATAAACTGATTCTATCCACCGGGGGAAGGATCCTAAGGCCAAAACCTCCTAATGGACTAACGGGAAGGAATATCTCCGCCATACTGATTGACGGGATGGATTATCACGACCGGATGAACCGCCGGGAAGGATCCTAAGGCCAAAAAACCACCCTAAATGACGTAAGGTGTGGAATCCCTCGACCAAAAAAACAAAGGACTAGCATACTCGCGGCCAGAATGACTGACGTGATGGAAACAAACTGACGGGAAGGACTATCTCGGCCATACTGACTGACGTGATGGATTATCCTGACCAGTTGCACCGCCGAGAAGGATTCTAAGGCCAAAATGCAAGTTTCCATGACCTAGGAAGAATTGGATCGAGTTTTTTTGAAACTATCATGACCAAAACCCTTAAAATGGGATATAAAAGAGGTCTGGTGAAGAAAT
Source organism: Orychophragmus violaceus (assembly GCA_030180135.1). Taxonomy (NCBI): domain Eukaryota; kingdom Viridiplantae; phylum Streptophyta; class Magnoliopsida; order Brassicales; family Brassicaceae; genus Orychophragmus; species Orychophragmus violaceus. The sequence continues at coordinate 104,652,196 of CM058230.1, read as the reverse complement.
TGGTGGAAAACAAATGACCCGAAAAACCCGTCTATACACCGTGGGAAGGTTATAGCCTACCGAGAACCAAGGTTCCATGACCCGAAAAAATTGACTCGAGTTTTTTTGAAACTATCAAGACCCAAACCTCTCAAATGGATAACAAAGTGGTCTGGTGAAGAAATTGGTGGAAAAAAACAATGACGGGATAGGATAAACTGATTCTATCCACCGGGGGAAGGATCCTAAGGCCAAAACCTCCTAATGGACTGACGGGATGGAATATCTCGGCCATACTGATTGACGGGATGGATTATCATGACCGGATGAACCGCCGGGAAGGATCCTAAGGCCAAAAAACCACCCTAAATGACGTAAGGTGTGGAATCCCTCGACCAAAAAAACAAAGGACTAGCATACTCGCGGCGAGAATGACTGACGGGATGGAAACGAACTGACGGGAAGGACTATCTCGGCCATACTAACAGACGTGATGGACTATCTTGACCAGATGAACCGCCGGGAAGGCTTCTAAGGCCAAAATGCAAGTTTCCATGACCCAGGAAGAATTGGATCGAGTTTTTTTGAAACTATCATGACCAAAACCCTTAAAATGGGATATAAAAGAGGTCTGGTGAAGAAATTGGAGGAAAACAAATGACCCGAAAAACCCGACTATACACCGTGGGAAGGTTATAGTCTATCGAGAACCAAGGTTCCATGACCCGAAAAAATTGACTCGAGTTTTTTTGAAACTATCAAGACCCAAACCTCTCAAATGGATAACAAAGAGGTCTGGTGCAGAAATTGGTGGAAAAAGCAATAACGGGATATGATAAACTGATCCTATCCACCAGGAGAAGGATCCTAAGGCCAAAAACCCCCTAATGGACTGACGGGAAGGAACATCTCAGCCATACTGACTGACGGGATGGATTATCATGACCGGATGAACCGCCAGGAAGGATCCTAAGGCCAAAAAACCACCCTAAATGACGTAAGGTGTGGAATCCCTCGGCCAAAACAACAAAGGACTAGCATTCTTGCGGACAGAATGACTGACGGGATGGAAACGAAATGACGGGAAGGATTCTAAGGCTAAAATGCAAGTTTCCATGACCGGGGAAGAATTGGATTGAGTTTTTTTGAAACTATCACGACCAAAACCCTTAAAATGGGATATAAAAGAGGTCTGGTGAAGAAATTGGTGGAAAACAAATGACCCGAAAAAACCCGTCTATGCACCGTGGGAAGGTTATAGCCTACCGAGAACCAAGGTTCCATGACCCGAAAAAAATTGACTCGAGTTTTTTTGAAACTATCAGACCCAAACCTATCAAATGGATAACAAAGAGGTCTGGTGCAGAAATTGGTGGAAAAAGCAATGACGGGATAGGATAAACTTATCCTATCCACCCGGGGAAGGATCCTAAGGCCAAAACCCCCCTAATGGACTGACAGGAAGGACAATCTCGGCCATACTGACTGACGAGATGGATTATCCTGACCGGATGCACCGACGGGAAGGATCCTAAGACAAAAAACCACCCAAATGGACGTAAGGTGTGGAATCCCTGGGGCAAAACTACCAAGGACTAGCGTTCTCGCAGCCAGAACCACTAACTGGATGGAGACGAACTGACGAGAAAAACTGTCTCGGCCATAATGACTGACGGGATGGATTATCCTGACCGGATGCACCGCCGGGAAGGATCCTAAGTCCAAAAACCACCCAAAATGACGAAAGGTGTGGAATCCCTCAGCCAAAACAAAAAAGACTAGTATTCTCGCGGATAGAATGACTGACGGGATGGAAACGAAATGACGGGAAGGACTATCTCGGCCATACTGACTGACGTGATGGATTATCCTGACCAGTTGCACCGCCGAGAAGGATTCTAAGGCCAAAATGCAAGTTTCCATGACCCAGGAAGAATTGGATCGAGTTTTTTTGAATCTATCATGACCAAAACCCTTAAAATGGGATATAAAAGAGGTCTGGTGAAGAAATTGGTGGAAAACAAATGACCCGAAAAACCTGTCTATACACCGTGGGAAGGTTATAGCCTACCGAGAACCAAGGTTCCATGACCCGAAAAAATTGACTCGAGTTTTTTTGAAACTATCAAGACCCAAACCTCTCAAATGGATAACAAAGAGGTCTGGTGAAGAAATTGGTGGAAAAAACAATGACGGGATAGGATAAACTGATTCTATCCACCGGGGGAAGGATCCTAAGGCCAAAACCTCCTAATGGACGGACGGGAAGGAATATCTCGGCCATACTGATTGACGGGATGGATTATCATGACCGGATGAACCGCCGGGAAGGATCCTAAGGCCAAAAAACAACCCTAAATGACGTAATGTGTGGAATCCCTCGACCAAAAAAACAAAGGACTAGCATACTCGCGGCCAGAATGACTGACGGGATGGAAACGAACTGACGGGAAGGACTATCTCGGCCATACTAACTGACGTGATGGACTATCTTGACCAGATGCACCGCCGGGAAGGCTTCTAAGGCCAAAATGCAAGTTTCCATGACCCAGGAAGAATTGGATCGAGTTTTTTTGAAACTATCAAGACCAAAACCCTTAAAATGGGATATAAAAGAGGTCTGGTGAAGAAATTGGAGGAAAACAAATGACCCGAAAAACCCGTCTATACACCGTGGGAAGGTTATAGCCTATCGAGAACCATGGTTCCATGACCCGAAAAAATTGACTCGAGTTTTTTTGAAACTATCAAGACCCAAACCTCTCAAATGGATAACAAAGAGGTCTGGTGAAGAAATTGGTGGAAAAAACAATGACGGGATAGGATAAACTGATTCTATCCACCGGGGGAAGGATCCTAAGGCCAAAACCTCCTAATGGACTGACGGGAAGGAATATCTCGGCCATACTGATTGACGGGATGAATTATCATGACCGGATGAACCGCCGGGAAGGATCCTAAGGCCAAAAAACCACCCTAAATGACGTAAGGTGTGGAATCCCTCGACCAAAAAAACAAAGGACTAGCATACTCGCGGCCAGAATGACTGACGTGATGGAAACGAACTGACGGGAAGGACTATCTCGGCCATACTAACTGACGGGATGGAAACTAAATGACGGGAAGGACTATCTCGGCCATACTGACTGACGGGATGGATTATCTTGACCGGATGCACCGACGGGAAGGATCCTAAGACCAAAAACCACCCAAATGGACGTAAGGTGTGGAATCCCTCGGCCAAAACAAAAAAGACTAGTATTCTCGCGGATAGAATGACTGACGGGATGGAAACGAAATGACGGGAAGGACTATCTCGGCCATACTGACTGACGTGATGGATTATCCTGACCAGTTGCACCGCCGAGAAGGATTCTAAGGCCAAAATGCAAGTTTCCATGACCCAGGAAGAATTGGATCGAGTTTTTTTGAAACTATCATGACCAAAACCCTTAAAATGGGATATAAAAGAGGTCTGGTGAAGAAATTGGTGGAAAACAAATGACCCGAAAAACCCGTCTATACACCGTGGGAAGGTTATAGCCTACCGAGAACCCAGGTTCCATGACCCGAAAAAATTGACTCGAGTTTTTCTGAAACTATCAAGACCCAAACCTCTCAAATGGATAACAAAGAGGTCTGGTGAAGAAATTGGTGGAAAAAACAATGACGGGATAGGATAAACTAATTCTATCCACCGGGGGAAGGATCCTAAGGCCAAAACCTCCTAATGGACTGACGGGAAGGAATATCTCGGCCATACTGATTGACGGGATGGATTATCATGACCGGATGAACCGCCGGGAAGGATCCTAAGGCCAAAAAACCACCCTAAATGACGTAAGGTGTGGAATCCCTCGACCAAAAAAAACAAAGGACTAGCATACTCGCGGCCAGAATGACTGACGGGATGGAAACGAACTGACGGGAAGGACTATCTCGGCCATACTAACTGACGTGATGGACTATCTTGACCAGATGCACCGCCGGGAAGGCTTCTAAGGCCAAAATGCAAGTTTCCATGACCCAGGAAGAATTGGATCGAGTTTTTTTGAAACTATCATGACCAAAACCCTTAAAATGGGATATAAAAGAGGTCTGGTGAAGAAATTGGAGGAAAACAAATAACCCGAAAAACCCGTCTATACACCGTGGGAAGGTTGTAGCCTACCGAGAACCAAGGTTCCATGACCCGAAAAAATTGACTCGAGTTTTTTTGAAACTATCAAGACCCAAACCTCTCAAATGGATAACAAAGAGGTCTGGTGAAGAAATTGGTGGAAAAAACAATGACGGGATAGGATAAACTGATTCTATCCACCGGGGGAAGGATCCTAAGGCCAAAACCTCCTAATAGACTGACGGGAAGGAATATCTCGGCCATACTGATTGACGGGATGGATTATCATGACCGGATGAACCGCCGGGAAGGATCCTAAGGCCAAAAAACCACCCTAAATGACGTAAGGTGTGGAATCCCTCGACCAAAAAAACAAAGGACTAGCTTACTCGCGGCCAGAATGACTGACGGGATGGAAACGAACTGACGGGAAGGACTATCTCGGCCATACTAACTGACGTGATGGACTATCTTGACCAGATGCACCGCCGGGAAGGCTTCTAAGGCCAAAATGCAAGTTTCCATGACCCAGGAAGAATTGGATCGAGTTTTTTTGAAACTATCATGACCAAAACCCTTAAAATGGGATATAAAAGAGGTCTGGTGAAGAAATTGGAGGAAAACAAATGACCCGAAAAACCCGTCTATACACCGTGGGAAGGTTATAGCCTATCGAGAACCAAGGTTCCATGACCCGAAAAAATTGACTCGAGTTTTTTTGAAACTATCAAGACCCAAACCTCTCAAATGGATAACAAAGAGGTCTGGTGCAGAAATTGGTGGAAAAAGCAATGACGGGATATGATAAACTGATCCTATCCACCAGGAGAAGGATCCTAAGGCCAAAAACCCCCTAATGGACTGACGGGAAGGAACATCTCAGCCATACTGACTGACGGGATGGATTATCATGACCGGATGAACCGCCGGGAAGGATCCTAAGGCCAAAAAACCACCCTAAATGACGTAAGGTGTGGAATCCCTCGGCCAAAACAACAAAGGACTAGCATTCTTGCGGACAGAATGACTGACGGGATGGAAACAAAATGATGGGAAGGATTCTAAGGCCAAAATGCAAGTTTCCATGACCGGGGAAGAATTCGATCGAGTTTTTTCTAAACTATCACGACCAAAACCCTTAAAATGGGATATAAAAGAGGTCTGGTGAAGAAATTGGTGGAAAACAAATGACCCGAAAAACCCGTCTATGGCACCGTGGGAAGGTTATAGCCTACCGAGAACCAAGGTTCCATGACCCGGAAAAAATTGACTCGAGTTTTTTTGAAACTATCAGACCCAAACCTATCAAATGGATAAAAAGAGGTCTGGTGCAGAAATTGGTGGAAAAAGCAATGACAACATAGGATAAACTTATCCTATCCACCCGGGGAAGGATCCTAAGGCCAAAACCACCCTAATGGACTGACAGGAAGGAATATCTCGGCCATACTGACTGACGGGATGGATTATCCTGACCGGATGCACCGACGGGAAGGATTCTAAGACAAAAAACCACCCAAATGGACGTAAGGTGTGGAATCCCTAGGGCAAAACTACCAAGGACTAGCGTTCTCGCAGCCAGAACCACTAACTGGATGGAGACGAATTGACGGGAAAAACTGTCTCGGCCATAATGACTGACGGGATGGATTATCCTGACCGGATGCACCGCCGGGAAGGATCCTAAGTCCAAAAACCACCCAAAATGACGTAAGGTGTGGAATCCCTCGGCCAAAACAAAAAAAGACTAGTATTCTCGCGGACAGAATGGCTGACGGGATGGAAACGAAATGACGGGAAGGACTATCTCGGCCATACTGACTGACGTGATGGATTATCCTGACCAGTTGCACCGCCGAGAAGGATTCTAAGGCCAAAATGCAAGTTTCCATGACCCAGGAAGAATTGGATCGAGTTTTTTTGAAACTATCATGACCAAAACCCTTAAAATGGGATATAAAAGAGGTCTGGTGAAGAAATTGGTGGAAAACAAATGACCCGAAAAACCCGTCTATACACCGTGGGAAGGTTATAGCCTACCGAGAACCAAGGTTCCATGACCCGAAAAAATTGACTCGAGTTTTTTTGAAACTATCAAGACCCAAACCTCTCAAATGGATAACAAAGAGGTCTGGTGAAGAAATTGGTGGAAAAAACAATGACGGGATAGGATAAACTGATTCTATCCACCGGGGGAAGGATCCTAAGGCCAAAACCTCCTAATGGACGGACGGGAAGGAATATCTCGGCCATACTGATTGACGGGATGGATTATCATGACCGGATGAACCGCCGGGAAGGATCCTAAGGCCAAAAAACAACCCTAAATGACGTAATGTGTGGAATCCCTCGACCAAAAAAACAAAGGACTAGCATACTCGCGGCCAGAATGACTGACGGGATGGAAACGAACTGACGGGAAGGACTATCTCGGCCATACTAACTAACGGGATGGAAACAAAATAACGGGAAGGACTATCTCGGCCATACTGACTGACGGGATGGATTATCTTGACCGGATGCACCGACGGGAAGGATCCTAAGACCAAAAACCACCCAAATGGACGTAAGGTGTGGAATCCCTCGGCCAAAACAAAAAAGACTAGTATTCTCGCGGATAGAATGACTGACGGGATGGAAACGAAATGACGGGAAGGACTATCTCGGCCATACTGACTGACGTGATGGATTATCCTGACCAGTTGCACCGCCGAGAAGGATTCTAAGGCCAAAATGCAAGTTTCCATGACCCAGGAAGAATTGGATCGAGTTTTTTTGAAACTATCATGACCAAAACCCTTAAAATGGGATATAAAAGAGGTCTGGTGAAGAAATTGGTGGAAAACAAATGACCCGAAAAACCCGTCTATACACCGTGGGAAGGTTATAGCCTACCGAGAACCAAGGTTCCATGACCCGAAACAATTGACTCGAGTTTTTTTGAAACTATCAAGACCCAAACCTCTCAAATGGATAACAAAGAGGTCTGGTGAAGAAATTGGTGGAAAAAACAATGACGGGATAGGATAAACTGATTCTATCCACCGGGGGAAGGATCCTAAGGCCAAAACCTCCTAATGGACTGACGGGAAGGAATATCTCGGCCATACTGATTGACAGGATGGATTATCATGACCGGATGAACCGCCAGGAAGGATCCTAAGGCCAAAAAACCACCCTAAATGACGTAAGGTGTGGAATCCCTCGACCAAAAAAACAAAGGACTAGCATACTCGCGGCCAGAATGACTGACGTGATGGAAACGAACTGACGGGAAGGACTATCTCGGCCATACTAACTGACGGGATGGAAACAAAATGACGGGAAGGACTATCTCGGCCATACTGACTGACGGGATGGATTATCTTGACCGGATGCACCGACGGGAAGGATCCTAAGACCAAAAACCACCCAAATGGACGTAAGGTGTGGAATCCCTCGGCCAAAACAAAAAAGACTAGTATTCTCGCGGATAGAATGACTGACGGGATGGAAACGAAATGACGGGAAGGACTATCTCGGCCATACTGACTGACGTGATGGATTATCCTGACCAGTTGCACCGCCGAGAAGGATTCTAAGGCCAAAATGCAAGTTTCCATGACCCAGGAAGAATTGGATCGAGTTTTTTTGAAACTATCATGACCAAAACCCTTAAAATGGGATATAAAAGAGGTCTGGTGAAGAAATTGGTGGAAAACAAATGACCCGAAAAACCCGTCTATACACCGTGGGAAGGTTATAGCCTACCGAGAACCAAGGTTCCATGACCCGAAAAAATTGACTCGAGTTTTTTTGAAACTATCAAGACCCTAACCTCTCAAATGGATAACAAAGAGGTCTGGTGAAGAAATTGGTGGAAAAAACAATGACGGGATAGGATAAACTGATTCTATCCACCGGGGGAAGGATCCTAAGGCCAAAACCTCCTAATGGACTGACGGGAAGGAATATCTCGGCCATACTGATTGACGGGATGGATTATCATGACCGGATGAACCGCCGGGAAGGATCCTAAGGCCAAAAAACCACCCTAAATGACGTAAGGTGTGGAATCCCTCGACCAAAAAAAACAAAGGACTAGCATACTCGCGGCCAGAATGACTGACGGGATGGAAACGAACTGACGGGAAGGACTATCTCGGCCATACTAACTGACGTGATGGACTATCTTGACCAGATGCACCGCCGGGAAGGCTTATAAGGCCAAAATGCAAGTTTCCATGACCCAGGAAGAATTGGATCGAGTTTTTTTGAAACTATCATGACCAAAACCCTTAAAATGGGATATAAAAGAGGTCTGGTGAAGAAATTGGAGGAAAACAAATGACCCGAAAAACCCGTCTATACACCGTGGGAAGGTTATAGCCTATCGAGAACCAAGGTTCCATGACCCGAAAAAATTGACTCGAGTTTTTTTGAAACTATCAAGACCCAAACCTCTCAAATGGATAACAAAGAGGTCTGGTGAAGAAATTGGTGGAAAAAACAATGACGGGATAGGATAAACTGATTCTATCCACCGGGGGAAGGATCCTAAGGCCAAAACCACCTAATGGACTGACGGGAAGGAATATCTCGGCCATACTGATTGACGGGATGGATTATCATGACCGGATGAACCGCCGGGAAGGATCCTAAGGCCAAAAACCACCCTAAATGACGTAAGGTGTGGAATCCCTCGACCAAAAAAACAAAGGACTAGCATACTCGCGGCCAGAATGACTGACGTGATGGAAACGAACTGACGGGAACGACTATCTCGGCCATACTAACTGACGGGATGGAAACTAAATGACGGGAAGGACTATCTCGGCCATACTGACTGACGGGATGGATTATCTTGACCGGATGCACCGACGGGAAGGATCCTAAGACCAAAAACCACCCAAATGGACGTAAGGTGTAGAATCCCTCGGCCAAAACAAAAAAGACTAGTATTCTCGCGGATAGAATGACTGACGGGATGGAAACGAAATGACAGGAAGGACTATCTCGGCCATACAGACTGACGTGATGGATTATCCTGACCAGTTGCACCGCCGAGAAGGATTCTAAGGCCAAAATGCAAGTTTCCATGACCCAGGAAGAATTGGATCGAGTTTTTTTGAAACTATCATGACCAAAACCCTTAAAATGGGATATAAAAGAGGTCTGGTGAAGAAATTGGTGGAAAACAAATGACCCGAAAAACCCGTCTATACACCGTGGGAAGGTTATAGCCTACCGAGAACCAAGGTTCCATGACCCGAAAAAATTGACTCGAGTTTTTTTGAAACTATCAAGACCCTAACCTCTCAAATGGATAACAAAGAGGTCTGGTGAAGAAATTGGTGGAAAAAACAATGACGGGATAGGATAAACTGATTCTATCCACCGGGGGAAGGATCCTAAGGCCAAAACCTCCTAATGGACTGACGGGAAGGAATATCTCGGCCATACTAATTGACGGGATGGATTATCATGACCGGATGAACCGCCGGGAAGGATCCTAAGGCCAAAAAACCACCCTAAATGACGTAAGGTGTGGAATCCCTCGACCAAAAAAAACAAAGGACTAGCATACTCGCGGCCAGAATGACTGACGGGATGGAAACGAACTGACGGGAAGGACTATCTCGGCCATACTAACTGACGTGATGGACTATCTTGACCAGATGCACCGCCGGAATGGCTTCTAAGGCCAAAATGCAAGTTTCCATGACCCAGGAAGAATTGGATCGAGTTTTTTTGAAACTATCATGACCAAAACCCTTAAAATGGGATATAAAAGAGGTCTGGTGAAGAAATTGGAGGAAAACAAATGACCCGAAAAACCCGTCTATACACCGTGGGAAGGTTGTAGCCTACCGAGAACCAAGGTTCCATGACCCGAAAAAATTGACTCGAGTTTTTTTGAAACTATCAAGACCCAAACCTCTCAAATGGATAACAAAGAGGTCTGGTGAAGAAATTGGTGGAAAAAACAATGACGGGATAGGATAAACTGATTCTATCCACCGAGGGAAGGATCCTAAGGCCAAAACCTCCTAATGGACTGACGGGAAGGAATATCTCGGCCATACTGATTGACGGGATGGATTATCATGACCGGATGAACCGCCGGGAAGGATCCTAAGGCCAAAAAACCACCCTAAATGACATAAGGTGTGGAATCCCTCGACCAAAAAAATAAAGGACTAGCATACTCGCGGCCAGAATGACTGACGGGATGGAAACGAACTGACGGGAAGGACTATCACGGCCATACTAACTGACGTGATGGACTATCTTGATCAGATGCACCGCCGGGAAGGCTTCTAAGGCCAAAATGCAAGTTTCCATGACCCAGGAAGAATTGGATCGAGTTTTTTTTGAAACTATCATGACCAAAACCCTTAAAATGGGATATAAAAGAGGTCTGGTGAAGAAATTGGAGGAAAACAAATGACCCGAAAAACCCGTCTATACACCGTGGCAAGGTTATAGCCTATCGAGAACCAAGGTTCCATGACCCGAAAAAATTGACTCAAGTTTTTTTGAAACTATCAAGACCCAAACCTCTCAAATGGATAACAAAGAGGTCTGGTGCAGAAATTGGTGGAAAAAGCAATGACGGGATATGATAAACTGATCCTATCCACCAGGAGAAGGATCCTAAGGCCAAAAACCCCCTAATGGACTGACGGGAAGGAACATCTCAGCCATACTGACTGACGGGATGGATTATCATGACCGGATGAACCGCCGGGAAGGATCCTAAGGCCAAAAAACCACCCTAAATGACGTAAGGTGTGGAATCCCTCGGCCAAAACAACAAAGGACTAGCATTCTTGCGGACAGAATGACTGACGGGATGGAAACAAAATGATGGGAAGGATTCTAAGGCCAAAATGCAAGTTTCCATGACCGGGGAAGAATTCGATCGAGTTTTTTCTAAACTATCACGACCAAAACCCTTAAAATGGGATATAAAAGAGGTCTGGTGAAGAAATTGGTGGAAAACAAATGACCCGAAAAACCCGTCTATGCACCGTGGGAAGGTTATAGCCTACCGAGAACCAAGGTTCCATGACCCGAAAAAAATTGACTCGAGTTTTTTTGAAACTATCAGACCCAAACCTATCAAATGGATAACAAAGAGGTCTGGTGCAGAAATTGGTGGAAAAAGCAATGACGGGATAGGATAAACTTATCCTATCCACCCGGGGAAGGATCCTAAGGCCAAAACCACCCTAATGGACTGACAGGAAGGAATATCTCGGCCATACTGACTGACGGGATGGATTATCCTGACCGGATGCACCGACGGGAAGGATCCTAAGACAAAAAACCACCCAAATGGACGTAAGGTGTGGAATCCCTAGGGCAAAACTACCAAGGACTAGCGTTCTCGCAGCTAGAACCACTAACTGGATGGAGACGAACTGACGGGAAAAACTGTCTCGGCCATAATGACTGACAGGGTGGATTATCCTGACCGGATGCACCGCCGGGAAGGATCCTAAGTCCAAAAACCACCCAAAATGACGTAAGGTGTGGAATCCCTCGGCCAAAACAAAAAAGACTAGTATTCTCGCGGACAGAATGGCTGACGGGATGGAAACGAAATGACGGGAAGGACTATCTCGGCCATACTGACTGACGTGATGGATTATCCTGACCAGTTGCACCGCCGAGAAGGATTCTAAGGCCAAAATGCAAGTTTCCATGACCCAGGAAGAATTGGATCTAGTTTTTTTGAAACTATCATGACCAAAACCCTTAAAATGGGATATAAAAGAGGTCTGGTGAAGAAATTGGTGGAAAACAAATGACCCGAAAAACCCGTCTATACACCGTGGGAAGGTTATAGCCTACCGAGAACCAAGGTTCCATGACCCGAAAAAATTGACTCGAGTTTTTTTGAAACTATCAAGACCCTAACCTCTCAAATGGATAACAAAGAGGTCTGGTGAAGAAATTGGTGGAAAAAACAATGACGGGATAGGATAAACTGATTCTATCCACCGGGGGAAGGATCCTAAGGCCAAAACCTCCTAATGGACTGACGGGAAGGAATATCTCGGCCATACTAATTGACGGGATGGATTATCATGACCGGATGAACCGCCGGGAAGGATCCTAAGGCCAAAAAACCACCCTAAATGACGTAAGGTGTGGAATCCCTCGACCAAAAAAAACAAAGGACTAGCATACTCGCGGCCAGAATGACTGACGGGATGGAAACGAACTGACGGGAAGGACTATCTCGGCCATACTAACTGACGTGATGGACTATCTTGACCAGATGCACCGCCGGAATGGCTTCTAAGGCCAAAATGCAAGTTTCCATGACCCAGGAAGAATTGGATCGAGTTTTTTTGAAACTATCATGACCAAAACCCTTAAAATGGGATATAAAAGAGGTCTGGTGAAGAAATTGGTGGAAAACAAATGACCCGAAAAACCCGTCTATACACCGTGGGAAGGTTATAGCCTACCGAGAACCAAGGTTCCATGACCCGAAAAAATTGACTCGAGTTTTTTTGAAACTATCAAGACCCAAACCTCTCAAATGGATAACAAAGAGGTCTGGTGAAGAAATTGGTGGAAAAAACAATGACGGGATAGGATAAACTGATTCTATCCACCGGGGGAAGGATCCTAAGGCCAAAACCTCCTAATGGACTGACGGGAAGGAATATCTCGGCCATACTGATTGACGGGATGGATTATCATGACCGGATGAACCGCCGGGAAGGATCCTAAGGCCAAAAAACCACCCTAAATGACGTAAGGTGTGGAATCCCTCGACCAAAAAACAAAGGACTAGCATACTCGCGGCCAGAATGACTGACGGGATGGAAACGAACTGACGAGAAGGACTATCTCGGCCATACTAACTGACGTGATGGACTATCTTGACCAGATGCACCGCCGGGAAGGCTTCTAAGGCCAAAATGCAAGTTTCCATGACCCAGGAAAAATTGGATCGAGTTTTTTTGAAACTATCATGACCAAAACCCTTAAAATGGGATATAAAAGAGGTCTGGTGAAGAAATTGGAGGAAAACAAATGACCCGAAAAACCCGTCTATACACCGTGGGAAGGTTATAGCCTACCGAGAACCAAGGTTCCATGACCCGAAAAAATTGACTCGAGTTTTTTTGAAACTATCAAAACCCAAACCTCTCAAATGGATAACAAAGAGGTCTGGTGAAGAAATTGGTGGAAAAAACAATGACGGGATAGGATAAACTGATTCTATCCACTGGGGGAAGGATCCTAAGGCCAAAACCTCCTAATGGACTGACGGGAAGGAATATCTCGGCCATACTGATTGACGGGATGGATTATCATGACCGGATGAACCGCCAGGAAGGATCCTAAGGCCAAAAAACCACCCTAAATGACGTAAGGTGTGGAATCCCTCGACCAAAAAAACGAAGGACTAGCATACTCGCGGCCAGAATGACTAACGTGATGGAAACGAACTGACGGGAAGGACTATCTCGGCCATACTAACTGACGGGATGGAAACAAAATGACGGGAAGGACTATCTCGGCCATACTGACTGACGGGATGGATTATCTTGACCGGATGGACCGACGGGAAGGATCCTAAGACCAAAAACCACCCAAATGGACGTAAGGTGTGGAATCCCTGGGGCAAAACTACCAAGGACTAGCGTTCTCGCAGCCAGAACCACTGACTGGATGGAAACGAACTGACGGGAAAAACTATCTCAGCCATAATGACTGACGGGATGGATTACCCTGACCGGATGCACCGCCGGGAAGGATCCTAAGTCCAAAACCCACCCTAAATGACGTAAGGTGTGGAATCCCTCGGCCAAAACAACAAAGGACTAGCATTCTTGCGGACATAATGACTGACGGGATGGAAACGAAATGACGGGAATGATTCTAAGGCCAAAATGCAAGTTTCCATGACCCGGGAAGAATTGGATCGAGTTTTTTTTGCAACTATCACGACCAAAACCCTTAAAATGGGATATAAAAGAGGTCTGGTGAAGAAATTGGTGGAAAACAAATGACCCGAAAAACCCGTCTATGCACCGTGGGAAGGTTATAGCCTACCGAGAACCAAGGTTCCATGACCCGAAAAAAATTGACTCGAGTTTTTTTGAAACTATCAGACCCAAACCTATCAAATGGATAACAAAGAGGTCTGGTGCAGAAATTGGTGGAAAAAGAAATGACGGGATAGGATAAACTTATCCTATCCACCCGGGGAAGGATCCTAAGGCCAAAACCACCCTAATGGACTGACAGGAAGGAATATCTCGGCCATACTGACTGACGGGATGGATTATCCTGACCGGATGCACCGACGGGAAGGATCCTAAGACAAAAAACCACCCAAATGGACGTAAGGTGTGGAATCCCTAGGGCAAAACTACCAAGGACTAGCGTTCTCGCAGCTAGAACCACTAACTGGATGGAGACGAACTGACGGGAAAAACTGTCTCGGCCATAATGACTGACGGGATGGATTATCCTGACCGGATGCACCGCCGGGAAGGATCCTAAGTCCAAAAACTACCCAAAATGACGTAAGGTGTGGAATCCCTCGGCCAAAACAAAAAAGACTAGTATTCTCGCGGACAGAATGGCTGACGGGATGGAAACGAAATGACGGGAAGGACTATCTCGGCCATACTGACTGACATGATGGATTATCCTGACCAGTTGCACCGCCGAGAAGGATTCTAAGGCCAAAATGCAAGTTTCCATGACCCAGGAAGAATTGGATCGAGTTTTTTTGAAACTATCATGACCAAAACCCTTAAAATGGGATATAAAAGAGGTCTAGTGAAGAAATTGGTGGAAAACAAATGACCCGAAAAACCCGTCTATACACCGTGGGAAGGTTATAGCCTACCGAGAACCAAGGTTCCATGACCCGAAAAAATTGACTCGAGTTTTTTTGAAACTATCAAGACCCAAACCTCTCAAATGGATAACAAAGAGGTCTGGTGAAGAAATTGGTGGAAAAAACAATGACGGGATAGGATAAACTGATTCTATCCACCGGGGGAAGGATCCTAAGGCCAAAACCTCCTAATGGACTGACGGGAAGGAATATCTCGGCCATACTGATTGACGGGATGGATTATCATGACCGGATGAACCGCCGGGAAGGATCCTAAGGCCAAAAAACCACCCTAAATGACGTAAGGTGTGGAATCCCTCGACCAAAAAAACAAAGGACTAGCATACTCGCGGCCAGAATGACTGACGGGATGGAAACGAACTGACGAGAAGGACTATCTCCGCCATACTAACTGACGTGATGGACTATCTTGACCAGATGCACCGCCAGGAAGGCTTCTAAGGCCAAAATGCAAGTTTCCATGACCCAGGAAAAATTGGATCGAGTTTTTTTGAAACTATCATGACCAAAACCCTTAAAATGGGATATAAAAGAGGTCTGGTGAAGAAATTGGAGGAAAACAAATGACCCGAAAAACCCGTCTATACACCGTGGGAAGGTTATAGCCTACCGAGAACCAAGGTTCCATGACCCGAAAAAATTGACTCGAGTTTTTTTGAAACTATCAAAACCCAAACCTCTCAAATGGATAACAAAGAGGTGTGGTGAAGAAATTGGTGGAAAAAACAATGACGGGATAGGATAAACTGATTCTATCCACTGGGGAAGGATCCTAAGGCCAAAACCTCCTAATGGACTGACGGGAAGGAATATCTCGGCCATACTGATTGACGGGATGGATTATCATGACCGGATGAACCGCCGGGAAGGATCCTAAGGCCAAAAAACCACCCTAAATGACGTAAGGTGTGGAATCCCTCGACCAAAAAAACGAAGGACTAGCATACTCGCGGCCAGAATGACTGACGTGATGGAAACGAACTGACGGGAAGGACTATCTCGGCCATACTAACTGACGGGATGGAAACAAAATGACGGGAAGGACTATCTCGGCCATACTGACTGACGGGATGGATTATCTTGACCGGATGCACCGATGGGAAGGATCCTAAGACCAAAAACCACCCAAATGGACGTAAGGTGTGGAATCCCCGGGGCAAAACTACCAAGGACTAGCGTTCTCGCAGCCAGAACCACTGACTGGATGGAAACGAACTGACGGGAAAAACTATCTCAGCCATAATTACTGACGGGATGGATTACCCTGACCGGATGCACCGCCGGGAAGGATCCTAAGTCCAAAACCCACCCTAAATGACGTAAGGTGTGGAATCCCTCGGCCAAAACAACAAAGGACTAGCATTCTTGCGGACAGAATGACTGACGGGATGGAAACGAAATGACGGGAATGATTCTAAGGCCAAAATGCAAGTTTCCATGACCCGGGAAGAATTGGATCGAGTTTTTTTGCAACTATCACGACCAAAACCCTTAAAATGGGATATAAAAGAGGTCTGGTGAAGAAATTGGTGGAAAACAAATGACCCGAAAAACCCGTCTATGCACCGTGGGAAGGTTATAGCCTACCGAGAACCAAGGTTCCATGACCCGAAAAAAATTGACTCGAGTTTTTTTGAAACTATCAGACCCAAACCTATCAAATGGATAACAAAGAGGTCTGGTGCAGAAATTGGTGGAAAAAGCAATGACGGGATAGGATAAACTTATCCTATCCACCGGGGGAAGGATCCTAAGGCCAAAACCTCCCTAATGGACTGACAGGAAGGACTATCTCGGCCATACTGACTGACGGGATGGATTATCCTGACCGGATGCACAGACGGGAAGGATCCTAAGACAAAAAACCACCCAAATGGACGTAAGGTGTGGAATCACTGGGGCAAAACTACCAAGGACTAGCGTTCTCGCAGCCAGAACCACTAACTGGATGGAAACACACTGACGGGAAAAACTGTCTCGGCCATAATGACTGACGGGATGGATTATCCTGACCGGATGCACCGCCGGGAAGGATCCTAAGTCCAAAAACTACCGAAAATGACGTAAGGTGTGGAATCCCTCGGCCAAAACAAAAAGACTAGTATTCTCGCGGACAGAATGACTGACGGGATGGAAACGAAATGACGGGAAGGACTATCTCGGCCATACTGACTGACGTGATGGATTATCCTGACCAGTTGCACCGCCGAGAAGGATTCTAAGGCCAAAATGAAAGTTTCCATGACCCAGGAAGAATTGGATCGAGTTTTTTTGAAACTATCATGACCAAAACCCTTAAAATGGGATATAAAAGAGGCCTGGTGAAGAAATTGGTGGAAAACAAATGACCCGAAAAACCCGTCTATACACCGTGGGAAGGTTATAGCCTACCGAGAACCAAGGTTCCATGACCCGAAAAAATTGACTCGAGTTTTTTTGAAACTATCAAGACCCAAACCTCTCAAATGGATAACAAAGAGGTCTGGTGAAGAAATTGGTGGAAAAAACAATGACGGGATAGGATAAACTGATTCTATCCACCGGGGGAAGGATCCTAAGGCCAAAACCTCCTAATGGACTGACGGGAAGGAATATCTCGGCCATACTGATTGACGGGATGGATTATCATGACCGGATGAACCGCCGGGAAGGATCATAAGGCAAAAAAACCACCCTAAATGACGTAAGGTGTGGAATCCCTCGACCAAAAAAACAAAGGACTAGCATACTCGCGGCCAGAATGACTGACGGGATGGAAACGAACTGACGGGAAGGACTATCTCGGCCATACTAACTGACGTGATGGACTATCTTAACCAGATGCACCGCCGGGAAGGCTTCTAAGGCCAAAATGCAAGTTTCCATGACCCAGGAAGAATTGGATCGAGTTTTTTTGAAACTATCATGACCAAAACCCTTAAAATGGGATATAAAAGAGGTCTGGTGAAGAAATTGGAGGAAAACAAATGACCCGAAAAACCCGTCTATACACCGTGGGAAGGTTATAGCCTATCGAGAACCAAGGTTCCATGACCCGAAAAAATTGACTCGAGTTTTTTTGAAACTATCAAGACCCAAACCTCTCAAATGGATAACAAAGAGGTCTGGTGCAGAAATTGGTGGAAAAAGAAATGACGGGATAGGATAAACTGATCCTATCCACCAGGAGAAGGATCCTAAGGCCAAAAACCCCCTAATGGACTGACGGGAAGGAACATCTCAGCCATACTGACTGAGAGGATGGATTATCATGACCGGATGAACCGCCGGGAAGGATCCTTTGTCCAAAAACCACCCTAAATGACGTAAGGTGTGGAATCCCTCAGCCAAAACAACAAAGGACTAGCATGCTCGCGGCCAGAATGACTGACGGGATGGAAACGAACTGACGGGAAGGACTATCTCGGCCATACTGACTGACGGGATAGAAACAAAATGACGGGAAGGACTATCTCGGCCATACTGACTGACGGGATGGATTATCCTGACCGGATGCACCGACGGGAAGGATCATAAGACCAAAAACCACCCAAATTGACGTAAGGTGTGGAATCCCTGGGGCAAAACTACCAAGGACTAGCGTTCTCCCAGCCAGAACCACTGACTGGATGGAAACGAACTGACGGGAAAAACTGTCTCGGCCATAATGACTGACGGGATGGATTATCCTGACCGGATGCACCGCCGGGAAGGATCCTAAGTCCAAAAACCACCCTAATGACGTAAGGTGTGGAATCCCTCGGCCAAAATAAAAAAAGACTAGCATTCTAGCGAACAGAATGACTGACGGGATGGACACGAACTGACGGGAAGGACTATCTCGGCCATACTGACTGACGGGATGGATTATCCTGACCAGATGCACCGCCGGGAAGGCTTCTAAGGCCAAAATGCAAGTTTCCATGACCCGGGAAGAATTGGATCGAGTTTATTTGAAATTATCACGACCAAAACCCTTAAAATGGGATATAAAAGAGGTCTAGTGAAGAAATTGGTGGAAAACAAATGACCCGAAAAACCCGTCTATACACCGTGGGAAGGTTATAGCCTATCGAGAACCAAGGTTCCATGACTCGAAAAAATTGACTCGAGTTTTTTTGAAACTATCAAGACCCAAACCTCTCAAATGGATAACAAAGAGGTCTGGTGAAGAAATTGGTGGAAAAAACAATGACGGGTAGGATAAATTGATTCTATCCACCAGGAGAAGGATCCTAAGGCCAAAAAACCCCTAATAGACTGACGGGAAGGAACATCTCAGCCATACTGACTGACGGGATGGATTATCATGACCGGATGAACCGCCGGGAAGGATCCTAAGGCCAAAAAACCACCCTAAATGACGTAAGGTGTGGAATCCCTCGGCCAAAAAAACAAAGGACTAGCATTCTCGCGGACAGAATGACTGACGGGATGGAAACACAATGACGGGAAGGACTATCTCGGCCATACTGACTGACGTGATGGATTATCCTGACCGGATGAACCGACGGGAAGGATCCGAAGACCAAAAACCACCCTAATGACGTAAGGTGTGGAATCCCTCGGCCAAAATAAAAAAAGACTAGCATTCTCGCGGACAGAATGACTGATGGGATGGAATCGAAATGACGGGAAGGACTATCTCGGCCATACTGACTGACGTGATGGATTATCCTGACCAGATGCACCGCCGAGAAGGATTCTAAGGCCAAAATGCAAGTTTCCATGACCCAGGAAGAATTGGATCGAGTTTTTTTGAAACTATCATGACCAAAACCCTTAAAATGGGATATAAAAGAGGTCTGGTGAAGAAATTGGTGGAAAACAAATGATCCGAAAAACCCGTCTATACACCGTGGGAAGGTTATAGCCTATCGAGAACCAAGGTTCCATGACCCGAAAAAATTGACTCGAGTTTTTTTGAAACTATCAAGACCCAAACCTCTCAAATGGATAACAAAGAGGTCTGGTGAAGAAATTGGTGGAAAAAATAATGACGGGATAGGATAAACTGATTCTATCCACCAGGAGAAGGATCCTAAGGCCAAAAACCTCCTAATGGACTGACGGGAAGGAAAATCTCAGCCATACTGACTGACGGGATGGATTATCATGACCGGATGAACCGCCGGAAAGGATCCTAAGGCAAAAAAACCACCCTAAATGACGTAAGGTGTGGAATCCCTGGCCAAAAAACAAAGGACTAGCATTCTCGCGGACAGAATGACTGACGGGATGGAAACGCAATGACGGGAAGGACTATCTCGGCCATACTGACTGACGTGATGGATTATCCTGACCGGATGAACCGACGGGAAGGATCCGAAGACCAAAAACCACCCTAATGACGTAAGGTGTGGAATCCCTGGGGCAAACTACCAAGGACTAGCGTTCTCGCAGCCAGAACCACTGACTGGATGGAAACGAACTGACGGGATGGATTATCCTGACCGGATGCACCGCCGGGAAGGATCCTAAGTCCAAAAACCACCCTAATGACGTAAGGTGTGGAATCCCTCGGCCAAAATAAAAAAAGACTAGCATTCTAGCGGACATAATGACTGACGGGATGGAAACGAAATGACGGGAAGGACTATCTTGGCCATACTGACTGACGTGATGGATTATCCTGACCAGTTGCACCGCCGAGAAGGATTCTAAGGCCAAAATGCAAGTTTCCATGACCCAGGAAGAATTGGATCGAGTTTTTTTGAAACTATCATGACCAAAACCCTTAAAATGGGATATAAAAGAGGTCTGGTGAAGAAATTGGTGGAAAACAAATGACCCGAAAAACCCGTCTATACACCGTGGGAAGGTTATAGCCTACCGAGAACCAAGGTTCCATGACCCGAAAAAATTGACTCGAGTTTTTTTGAAACTATCAAGACCCAAACCTCTCAAATGGATAACAAAGAGGTCTGGTGAAGAAATTGGTGGAAAAAACAATGACGGGATAGGATAAACTGATTCTATCCACCGGGGGAAGGATCCTAAGGCCAAAACCTCCTAATGGACTGACGGGAAGGAATATCTCGGCCATACTGATTGACGGGATGGATTATCATGACCGGATGAACCGCCGGGAAGGATCCTAAGGCCAAAAAACCACCCTAAATGACGTAAGGTGTGGAATCCCTCGACCAAAAAAACAAAGGACTAGCATACTCGCGGCCAGAATGACTGACGGGATGGAAACGAACTGAAGGGAAGGACTATCTCGGCCAAACTAACTGACGTGATGGACTATCTTGACCAGATGCACCGCCGGGAAGGCTTCTAAGGCCAAAATGCAAGTTTCCATGACCCAGGAAGAATTGGATCGAGTTTTTTTGAAATTATCATGACCAAAACCCTTAAAATGGGATATAAAAGAGGTCTGGTGAAGAAATTGGAGGAAAACAAATGACCCGAAAAACCCGTCTATACACCGTGGGAAGGTTATAGCCTATCGAGAACCAAGGTTCCATGACCCAAAAAAATTGACTCGAGTTTTTTTGAAACTATCAAGACCCAAACCTCTCAAATGGATAACAAAGAGGTCTGGTGCAGAAATTGGTGGAAAAAGCAATGACGGGATATGATAAACTGATCCTATCCACCAGGAGAAGGATCCTAAGGCCAAAAACCCCCTAATGGACTGACGGGAAGGAACATCTCAGCCATACAGACTGAGAGGATGGATTATCATGACCGGATGAACCGCAGGGAAGGATCCTTAGGCCAAAAACCACCCTAAATGACATAAGGTGTGGAATCCCTCAGCCAAAACAACAAAGGACTAGTATGCTCGCGGCCAGAATGACTGACGGGATGGAAACGAACTGACGGGAAGGACTATCTCGGCCATACTGACTGACGGGAAGGACTATCTCGGCCATACTGACTGACGGGATGGATTATCCTGACCGGATGCACCGGCGGGAAGGATCCTAAGACCAAAAACCACCCAAATGGACGTAAGGTGTGGAATCCCTGGGGCAAAACTACCAAGGACTAGCGTTCTCGCAGCCAGAACCACTGACTGGATGGAAACGAACTGACGGGAAAAACTGTCTCGGCCATAATGACTGACGGGATGGATTATCCTGACCGGATGCACCGCCGGGAAGGATCCTAAGTCCAAAAACCACCCTAATGACGTAAGGTGTGGAATCCCTCGGCCAAAATAAAAAAAGACTAGCATTCTAGCGGACAGAATGACTGACGGGATGGACACGAACTGACGGGAAGGACTATCTCGGCCATACTGAATGACGGGATGGATTATCCTGACCAGATGCACCGCCGGGAAGGCTTCTAAGGCTAAAATGCAAGTTTCCATGACCCGGGAAGAATTGGATCGAGTTTATTTGAAATTATCACGACCAAAACCCTTAAAATGGGATATAAAAGAGGTCTGGTGAAGAAATTGGTGGAAAACAAATGACCCGAAAAACCCGTCTATACACCGTGGGAAGGTTATAGCCTATCGAGAACCAAGGTTCCATGACCCGAAAAAATTGACTCGAGTTTTTTTGAAACTATCAAGACCCAAACCTCTCAAATGGATAACAAAGAGTTCTGGTGAAGAAATTGGTGGAAAAAACAATGACTGGATAGGATAAATTGATTCTATCCACCGGGGGAAGGATCCTAAGGCCAAAACCTCATAATGAACTGACGGGAAGGAACATCTCAGCCATACTGATGATAGGTTCTAAGTTTTCCCTATACTAAACTGCAAGTGAACAGCAATGTCAAAGTAGTATATAGGGTTATCGAATCCACAGGGACACTCGGTCTCAAGAGAATCAAACTGTAGGAATAAATACTAGAAATAAGCAAGTAGTGAATGAAATAAATTGCGGTGCGAGAAAGTAAATCAGTAGCAGAGATTAACGGTTGTGAAGCAAGTAATTAAAAGCGTCAAGCCTAGGGTATTCTCAGGAAATCAGACAAGCAGACAGTTCATTCAGCAAGGATCTAATTAAGAACGGTTCTAGAACTCAAAACACAGATATAGAATTAACCAAATTCCTTTGCGATAATTCTCTAAGTCTAAGTGCAGCAAACCAAACTTTCGTTTGCGAGAACTAACAGATTAAACTAGCAATAAGTCCAAGTTTGATATGTTCACAATTATCCTAAACCAAACTTTCGTTTGCGCAAAGTTTAATTGCCCAATTTAATTAGTTCAGATTCCTAAACCCCACTTCCGTGACGTATTTAGCAACCTAAGATCTAGATTCTAATTGATCAGGTTAGAACTAGCTTTAAGCACAATTAAATTGAAGAACAGATATAGTTTGAATCCTTAACTGAAATTGAACAAGTCTAGCAGGTCATGAAATCCTATGTGAGAAACCCTAAACCTAACAAGGAATCTACTTAGACATGATTGATGAAAACATAATCATAGAAATAATAGATTGCATAAAAGATAAAAGATTAAAGGGGTTCGAAATCTTCTCCAAATACAGATGATGTAACAGGTTCAGATCAGCCCCAAAAAGCTCTAAAATCCTCTGCTCTTAATTATCAAAGTGTATGGTAAAAAGTATAAAGCGTATCTAATAAAAATACTAAAAACTCTATTATATAGGCACAATCTCGGCCAATGGCTTCTTTGTAAATATCAGGAACTTCTGGATCAAAGTGCAAATTCTTCACTCTTCTAAACCGCCGAGTTTTTGGCCCATCTCGCTGGTGCATCGATCGATGCTAGAGTGCAACGATCGACACCTTCCTCTGTTTCGGACAGTGAACTCTATCTCTCGGCCAAACACTCCAAAAATCTCCAAAATGCTCCATTATCTCCAATTCAGCTCCCAACCTGATTATACCTATAAAAGACTCTAAACAAAGACAAAAGACACTAAAAACACACTTATATCATGGTCTAAAACTAGTAAAAACCATGATATATTAACTCCCCCACACTTAGCCTTTGCTTGCCCTCAAGCAAAACAGAGAACTAAAACATGGTGAAGAGGTTTGAAAACTCTTCAGAAACTCATTTCATCCTAGAAGCTACAATACTCAGATTCCCCTTAGTAAACCACTGAAATAATCAATCACAGGATATCAAGACCACAATGTACTTCCCCCACACTTAGCAACTGTCCTAGGTAAACTCCACAATCACATTCAAGCATTCAAATTCTCCCTACTGACTTCTGCAAGTATTTAAGTGCTGTCTCACCTAAGGAGTATCGATCTAAAGGCACATGGATTCTTACCTTATCAGCTCTAGACCACCATACTATCTTTCTCTAGTCCCTTTCTTCTCTTTCCCTTCTTTAACAACTGATTTTTCCCCACTGGGTATCATTTTATTTTTTTTATCAGTGTTCTTCCCGTTATGGGGTATACTTTGGACACATTCCATGGATCACATGAGAGATAATAGTGTTTGCTACTATTCTCATGACCACTTCGGAGTTACTAACTCATCCTCAGTTTATTATTATTATTATTTTTTTTTTTTTTTTTTACTTTATAGAAGGGGAGAAGGGGACTAAATAGGACAGGTTTACAGGCTGTGTCAGAACTAACAGGGAATCCGACATAAAGCATACCAAGCCCTTAGGTGAGAAATCTAAGTCAGTATTAAGGTTGAAGTCAGTAAAGGATCCTCTGATACCTGAAGTGATGTGGGTGTTCCCAGTAGGTTGATCTGTGATGGAGTTTTCTAATAGTCAGAGATAGATCCTGCAACTTCATCCCAATGGTTACTTAAGTTCCTGCAAGTCTTGTAAATCTTCTCAGAAAATCATAGTTTCTTACTTAAACAATTTTGACTCAATAAAACAAAAATTTTGAAAAACGGACTGGCTCTTAAGAAAACAGAAAACAAAAGTCAGTAGCACCTCCCCCACACTTAAGACACACTGTCCCCAGTAGTGTCCAGCGAAGGATCGGTAAAAGGAAAATAAAAATTGAAAAGGTGAAATTATGTCTGTCGGCTTACCTCTGTCGCTCAGCATCGACCGTTGCACTAAGTGCATCGACCGTTGCACTAAGTGATTTTCGTGTATAGTCGATCGTTGCTCAGGACCGCAACGATCGCTGCAATGCGATTACTTTCGTGTTGTGACGATCGATGCAGAAATGCATCGATCGCTGCACTGCGATTTAACCGAGACCTGCAAACATAAACTCACCAGAAACAAAAACAAACGTAAAATCCTAACAAAAACACCAAAAATGAAAAAGAAAAACACCAGTACCTAATGGTGGGTTGCCTCCCACCCAGCGCTTGTTTAAGGTCAATAGGTTGACCGGACGGATGAGATCTTTCAAGTAGAGGGTGCAGCATCCAGAGGCAAAATCTGACCTCTTGGAATCTCGGCCTTAGCCCAATAGTGTTTTACCCTCTGCCCATTAACAGCAAACTCATTACCTTCCTTGCCAATTAAAATGACAGCTCCATATGGACGCACTTCCTTTATTGTGTAGGGACCGGACCATCTTGATTTCAGCTTCCCTGGAAACAAATGCAGACGAGAATTGTACAGAAGTACCTGGTCATTAGGCTCAAACCGTCTAGAAACAATCTTTTTATCATGATAAGCCTTAGTCCTCTCCTTGTACAGCTTTGAGTTCTCATAGGCAAGATGTCTAATCTCATCCAACTCATTGAGCTGTATCAATCTCCTCTCTGCAGCTGGTTTGAGGTCAAAATTCATCTGTTTTACAGCCCATGCTGCTTTGTGCTCAAGTTCCACTGGCAGATGACATGCTTTCCCATACAGCAAATGGAATGGAGTAGTCCCTAATGGTGTTTTAAATGCAGTCCTGTAGGCCCATAAAGCATCATCAAGCTTAGCTGCCCAATCTTTCCTTGTCTTCCCAACTGTCTTCTCCAAGATCTCCTTGATTTGTCTGTTAGAAACCTCTACCTGTCCACTAGTCTGTGGGTGATAAGGAGTAGCAACTCGGTGATGCACTCCATGCTTCTTCAGGAGCTTCTCAAAAACCTTATTAATAAAGTGAGATCCTCCATCACTAATTACTATCCGGGGTACTCCAAATCTAGGGAATATGATAGATTTAAACAGCTTAATGACTACTGAAGAGTCATTGGTTGGACTGGCTATTGCTTCTACCCACTTAGAAACATAATCCACAGCAACTAATATGAATTTATTTCCATAAGATGAGGGAAAGGGACCCATAAAGTCTATGCCCCAGCAATCAAAAACCTCAACCTCAAGAATGAAATTCTGAGGCATCTCATGCTTCCTGCTAATTTCCCCTCTTCTCTGGCAGACATCACAATGAGAAATAAAGGAATGAGTATCAGCGAACATTGTAGGCCACCAGAAACCTGCTTGCAAAACCTTAGACACAGTCTTAAATGTAGCAAAATGTCCTGCATAATCTGAACCGTGACAGTGGAAAAGGATATCTGGAACCTCTGACTCAGCAACACATCTTCTATAAAGGCCATCCGAACAATGCTTATAGAGGTAAGGTTCATCCCAATAGTACCTCCTAAGTTCTCTGAAGAACCTCTTCTTTTCATATCCTTTCAGATTATCTGGTTCAGTCTCTGCAGCTAGATAATTGGCTATGTCTGCATACCATGGTCGATCATTTGTTGTGACAGCGTAAATCTCGAACTCATGCTTTCCAATCCGCACCATAAAAGTTTCTGGGTATGTATCCGCACTGCAACGATCGTCACAGTCAGGTGTATCGATCGTTACTGTCCCGATAGATGCATCGATCGACGCTGATGTAGCATCGATCGACGCAACGCGATTAATCCGACAGTTCTGCAGATTTCTGTCCAAATCTGTCTCACAGATTGTCCCAACCATATTGACGTTTTCTTCAGGCAAGTAGTCATTAATTGGCACGTCCTCCTCTACTAGCATCCTTGAAAGATGATCAGCAACTCCATTCTCAACCCCTTTCTTGTCTCTCTCTTCAATATCAAATTCCTGAAGCACCAAGATCAATCTCAGCAGTCTTGGCTTAGCATCCTTTTTCTGCATCAGGTACTTCAGTGCTGAATGATCAGTGTGTACAATCACCTTGGAGCCAACAAGATAAGAGCGAAATTTCTCAAATGCAAAGACAACTGCAAGCAACTCCTTCTCTGTTGTGGCATAGTTTCTTTGTGCATCATCCAGTGTCCTACTGGCATAATAGATAGCATGAAGTTTTCTATCTTTCTTTTGTCCAAGAACAGCTCCCACAGCATAATCACTTGCCTCGCACATTACTTCGAAAGGCAAATCCCAATCCGGTGGCTGAACTATGGGAGCACTCACTAATGCCTGCTTGATCTGCTCAAATGCAGTTTGACAATCTGCAGTGAACTCAAATTTGGTGTCTTTACACAGCAAAGCAGTTAGTGGCCTAGCAATCCTACTAAAATCCTTAATGAACCGTCTATAGAAACCAGCATGTCCAAGAAAGCTTCTAATAGACTTAACAGAATCAGGTGCCTGCAGGTTCGTCATTACCTCGATTTTGGCGCGGTCCACTTCTATTCCTGCTTCGGACACTTTATGTCCAAGCACAATGCCATCTCTGACCATGAAATGACACTTCTCCCAGTTAAGAACTAAATGCTTCTCTTCACATCTTTTCAGAACCTTACACAGATTATCTAAGCATTCATTATAGGATGATCCATATACTGAGAAATCATCCATGAATACTTCCATAAAATCCTCAATCATATCTGTGAATATGGACATCATGCATCTCTGGAAAGTGGCTGGTGCATTGCAGAGTCCAAAAGGCATCCTACGGTAAGCAAAAGTCCCATATGGACAAGTAAAAGTGGTCTTTCCCTGATCCTCCGGATGGATGGGAATCTGAAAGAAACCTGAGTAGCCATCTAGGAAGCAGTAGTAAGGATGATTTGCTAACCTTTCGAGCATCTGATCAATAAAAGGCAAAGGAAAATGATCCTTCCTAGTAGCAGCATTAAGCTTCCTGTAGTCTATACACATCCTGTGTCCAGTCACAGTCCTAGTAGGTATCAGCTCGTTCTTCTCATTCTTCACGACTGTAACACCGCCTTTCTTTGGTACTACATGGACTGGACTTACCCAATCACTATCAGAGATAGGATATATAATTCCAGCGTCAAGGAGTTTCATAATCTCCTTTTTGACTACTTCCTGCAGATTAGGATTAAGTCTCCTCTGATGCTCGATTGATGTCTTGGACTCATCCTCAAGATGTATCCGATGCATGCACAGCTCTGGTGAGATACCTGAAATATCATTAAGGGAATAGCCAAGAGCTTTGCGATGCTTGCGTAGCTTGCTTAGCAGTAAAGTGAGCTCTGCGTTGTTTAAACTAGCGTTGACAATCACTGGATAAGTTGAATTCGGTCCAAGAAATGCGTACCTTAGCCCGGATGGAAGTTGTTTCAGATCTATTTTCGGAGCTTTTTCCTCTGCCCAGTCTCTGTCGACTTGCAACGATCGTTGCTTAGTTGGTATCGATCGTTGCAGTCCCGCGTCAGACACTTCCACTTGCATTGCAACCTCGACAGAATCCATCAATCTTGTATAGCACATTGCAGGCTCGTCCTGCAGGTATTCCAACTCCAAAATAGAACTCAGTAAAGCCCTTTCTAGTGGGTCCTCAGCATGTGATTGATGGAAGTACTCTGCAGCCAAATCACCCAATGTGTCCACATAAAAGGTCTGCCCGTCGATGGTTGGTCTCTTCACCAGTTTGTTCATGTCAAAACTCATCTTCAGATCACCCACATTCAGGATTATTTTACCTCCTTGACAGTCAATCATCGCACCAGCTGTTGCTAAGAAAGACCTGCCTAGAATTAATGGGTCTTTTGGCTCCTGTCCATATTGTAGAACCACAAAATCAGTTGGGATTACGCACTTGCCAACTGTTATAGGCACATCCTCTATTACTCCTTCAAGAATCCTGACTGATCTGTCTGCCAGAACCAGTGATATCCTAGTTGGTATAAAATCTGTCATCCCCAGTCTTTTAGCAACAGAAAGGGGCATTAGATTTACACTGGAGCCAAGATCACATAGGGACCTTTCGAACCTCTCCTTATGGATAGCACAATCCAACACGAAGCTGCCCGGATCTTTCAATTTCTCTGGAATTCTACCTTGAACCACTGCACTACATACTTCATTGAGCATCATTATGTTGGAATTGTGTCCAGCAATCTCTGTACTGTCTCTATAACGTAAGAGTATGTCAGTGATCAGACATAAGTCATACAAAGCTGGGGGTCATGATGGCTTGCTAGAGTCCGCTCATGATCTATAAGTCTTGGACTTATTGCCTTTTTTGTATGATCCCATATGGGTCACACGCTTAAGCTAGCAGGAAATAATGTTGGAACGGCATAGCAGAAGTACGACAAAAGTGCTAGGCATTTGTCGTACTAAGAGAGAGAGATTAATGGGTCTGATTAAATGGGATTTAATCAGATTGGGCCCAAAAGCCCAAAAGGGAAAGAGAAGGCTTTTAATGACTAAAAGCCAAGTCTCTTCTCTTCCCAACCCTAATACCCCACGCGGCCACTCTCCTCTCTCTGCGCCTCTGTTCTTCGTGGTCTAGCAGCCAATTTCCGGTGATTGCGTGTGTGAGCCTTTGGAGGATCCATCTCTCGGTGTATCTCCCTGATCATTGACCTGTTCATCAATTCCGCTGCAAACAAACAGGTAAAAGGTGAGATCATATGTTTCTAAATAAGAACACCTAGATCTAATGCATGTTTAGGTTGATATCAATATGAGAATTGAATCAGGATCAACCAAAACTTCCAACATTGGTATCAGAGCCATTGGTTCTTAGGTTTCTTGTTTTAGATTCATTGTTTAGGTTGTTTAATCTGCTTAGAATTGTTTTTGAATCAATTACTGATAAGATAAAACGATTAAGAATCAGAATTGAACTCTAAACACACAAGAGAAATCGCAAACCGAGCTATATGACTCGGGTTTGTCGATCGGCCAAGGAAGAGATCGACCGGCTTGGCCGGTTCGATCGCGCGGCCGAGAGCAAGGCCGGCTGGATGAGCGATCGCGGGAGATGGGCCGATCGGTTGTACCGATCGCATCTCGTCCGATCGTCCGATCGCGTCGTCCCGGCTGTACCGTCCGAGCATCCCGATCGCGGCCCGAGCTGCGCATTGCCTCGATCATGGATCGTCGACGGCTTGCGGCTAGGGTTTGGTTACGTGAAGATCACGGCTAGGTCGTGATCGGTTCACGTGATCAAATCGGTTCGGTTCGGTTTAAAACTTAATTAAAATCTAATCGTTCTGGTTTAATAAACAGATTTTAATAATTTTATTAAAGTCTGGTTAAACCAGGATTAGAAATCCAATGTCGAAAGAAATATTGGATTTAGTGCCTAAACCGGGAATTTCTAATTTGATTTGGTTGGACCAAATAAATTGAGAGATTCCGGTTTAGTAAATAACCGGTTGACAATTGTGGTCATCGTAGTAATTGAAACTTGGTTAGACCAGTTTTAATGAACCAGACCGGTTATGTCAATTAATTGGACAATTGGGTCATGTCTTGGACATGGACCAATTCTTGGGCCTCGGGCCAAGAAGTTAAAACAATTGGGCCATTAATTGAGTCATTCTTCAGATTTAAATTTAAAACTTATTTTATAAAATAAAATTATGAAATTCGATTTTAAATTTTATAAAGTTCCGAAATTTCGAAATTAGAAAGTTTCCAAAATTAGAAGTTTCTGAATTTGCGGGTTTTGGATTTTTAAAGGAATTTCTAAAATTAGAAAGTTTCCGTTTTTAGAAAGTTTCCAATTTTAGAAAGTTTCCAAAAATAGTAGGTTTCCATAAATAGAAAGTTTCCCGAAATAGTAATCTTCTATTTTGGGAATGATTTTAATAAACCTACGAACCTCAAATAATATCAAGCGTTGGATGTCTTGTCCGGGCTATGTCAGCTGTCAAAGCCCATTCAATTGCATTCATGGCCTTACAGTGTGAGGATGTCTGCTTTTGCGTGGGTAAGACGGTTTGTGATTCATAAATGTCATTGGGAGTCCCAGACATTAATGATTACATGACTGTATAGTCCGGTTTTCTTGACTAGGCCATCGGGAGTCCCGGGCCTTGAGACATCAGAGTGGATTGGGCCTCGGGCCCAGATTCACAACCAAGAGTTATATCACGGATATAATTAGCCGACATAGGGCTTACCGATATAAGCTAAGGTTGGGTGACGGCCAGTGGCCCACTTTAATCTCAGTTATATGTGGATCTTGGAATCATTATATTCTATTGAGGGTAACTTATGTTATTGAATATAATGCATGATTAATCATATTATACTTTAATACGAGATTAATCATTTTGAACATATAACTAATAACCTTTTTATTTATATATTTCAGATATGACTACTACAAGCACTCAAAACACATTCTCGATCCGGTCTGTTCTCGAGAAGGAGAAGCTGACTGGAACGAACTTCCTGACATGGTCAAGGAACTTGAGGCTGGTCCTCAAGCAGGAGAAGAAGGATTACGTCCTTCGAGATCCCCTCCCCGAGAGGCCTCTTGCCAATGCTGCCAGGACTCTGCACAATGCTTGGGAAAAGCATTCGTCAGATGAAAATGATGTTTATTGCCTGATGTTGGTGACAATGACTCCTGAGCTGCAAAAACAGTTCGAGAGTGTATTGTCTCCAATCGAGATCATGGCAAGCCTGAAATCGCTTTTTCAGGAGCAGGCTAGGACCGAGAGGTTCCAGACAGTTAAGAACCTCTTGGACTGTAAGTTGGCTGCGAATGCGGCAGTGAGTCCTCATGTGTTGAAGATGATGGGTTATCTCGATCATCTTCACAAACTCGACTGCCCAATCAGCCAGGAACTTGCCTGCGACATCATTCTGCAGTCTTTACCTGCAAGCTATGATCAGTTCATTCTGAACTTTAACATGCATGGCTTGAGTAAGACACTGCCTGAGCTTCACGGAATGCTCAAGACTGCAGAGCCCAACTTGAAGAAAACCGCCAAGGACCCAAATGTGCTTATGGTACAAAAGGGCAAGGGGTTTAAGAAGTCTTCTGCTAAGGATAAGGGAAAGGCCAAGGGTGTCCAAGTCGTGGACTCAGACACGCCAAAGCCCAAGCCCAAGTCCAAGGCTGGGCCTACTGACATGTGCAGGTTCTGCAAAGAACTGGGGCATTGGAGAAGAGATTGTAAGAAATTCCAGGAAGGTCTAAAGGAATTAAAGAAGAAGACTTTCGAGACTTCTTCATCAGGTATTTTTGTTATAGAAGTTAATACAACTACTTCTGATAATACCTCATGGGTCATGGATACTGGTTGTGGGGCTCATATTTGTACTAATATGCAGGCACTCAGCAACAGTAGAAGGCTGAAGCAAGGACAAGTGGAACTACGAGTTGGGAATGGAGCGAAAGTTTCAGCACTAGCTGTAGGAACTTACTTGTTGTCTTTACCTTCGGGATTGATTTTAGAACTTAATAATTGTTATTTTGTACCTGCTATAAGCAGAAATATTATTTCAATTTCTTTGTTGGATTTGGAAGGTTATGATTTTTCAGTTAAGAATAAATTATGTTCCTTCAATCGCAACAATTTGTTCTATGGTTCTGCCCCTCTTACGAATGGGCTTTACATACTCGATCAATCCGCGCCAATTTATAACATTAATACAAAACGGTTTAAACCTAATGAGGAAAACCGAACGTTTCTATGGCATTGTCGTTTAGGGCACATCAGCGAGAAACGCATCAAGAGGCTCCATTCGAATGGACTTCTTGGCTCATTTGACTTTGAGTCATGTGAGAAATGCGAATCCTGCATGATGGGCAAAATGACACGGGCCCCCTTTAATAAACCTAACGAGAGGGCCAGTGACTTATTGGGCCTGATACACACTGATGTGTGTGGCCCAATGTCCACTAATGCAAGAGGAAACTATCAGTACTTCATTACCTTCACTGATGATTTCAGTAGGTACGGATATGTTTATTTGATGAAACATAAGTCTGAATCTTTTGAAAAGTTCAGAGAATTCCAAAATGAAGTACAGAACCAACTTGGCAAAAGCATTAAGGCTCTTCGGTCCGACCGAGGAGGAGAATACTTAAGCCAGGAATTCAGTGATCATCTGAGAGAGTGTGGGATCGTATCCCAACTCACTCCTCCTGGAACACCTCAATGGAATGGTGTATCTGAGAGGAGAAATCGGACCTTATTGGATATGGTTCGATCTATGATGAGTCACACAGACCTTCCAATATCCCTTTGGGGATATGCTCTGCTAACAGCAGTGTTCACTCTAAATAGAGCGCCATCAAAAGCAGTAGCAAAGACACCATATGAATTATGGACTGGAGAAGCTCCAGTGCTGTCTTATCTAAGAATTTGGGGTTGTGAAGCCTATGTTAAGAGATTAATCTCAGATAAGCTTACACCAAAATCTGATAAATGCTACTTCATTGGTTATCCACGGGAAACCAAGGCTTATTACTTCTATCTACGTTCCGAGAACAAGATCTTTGTTGCTCGGGATTGTAACTTTCTTGAGAGAGAGTTTCTCTCTAAGAAAGACAGTGGGAGTAAGGTACTGCTTGAAGAAATTCAAGATGAACAGGATACTGCTCAACCTAATGAGGAAGAGCAGCAGGAGGATCTACAAGAAATTGTAGAGCCTGAACCTGTGGTACCTGAAGTTCGAAGATCCGGGAGGATCCGTCACGAACCCGAGAGATATCAGGGATTCCTCGTGACTGACTGTCATGATCTTTTGATCATTGATGGTGATGAACCATCGAACTTCAATCAAGCCATGATGGGCCCAGATTCCTCAAAGTGGCGCAAGGCCACTGATTCCGAAATGGACTCCATGTCGGTCAACCAAGTCTTTTCGTTGGTTGACTTACCCGCTGGTGTAAAAGCCATCGAGTGCAAATGGATCTTCAAGAAGAAGATTGACGTGGATGGAAATGTCCAGATTTATAAAGCCAGGTTGGTGGCAAAAGGTTTCAGACAAGTTCACGGTGTGGACTACGATGAAACCTATTCACCGGTGGCTATGATGAAATCTATTCGGATTCTACTAGCAACTGCAGCTTTTCATGATTATGAAATTTGGCAGATGGACGTGAAAACCGCCTTCCTGAATGGTATTCTGGAAGAGGATGTGTATATGACGCAACCTGACGGTTACATAGATCCAAAGAATGCTGGGAAAGTATGCAAGCTTCATAAATCCATTTATGGATTGAAGCAAGCATCGAGGAGCTGGAACCTTCGTTTTGATGAAGCGATCAAGCAATTTGACTTCATCAGAAACGAAGAAGAACAATGCGTGTATAAGAAAACTAGTGGGAGCAAAATCGTTTTTCTTATTCTGTATGTTGATGACATACTGCTTCTCGGAAACGACGTTCCAATGCTAAAGTCTGTAAAGGACTGGCTTGGAAGTTGTTTTTCCATGAAAGACATGGGTGAAGCCGCATACGTTCTTGGAATTAGGATCTATCGGGATAGACCTAAGAGGCTGATAGGCTTGTGTCAAGACTCATACATTGACAAAGTCCTACAAAGATTCAGCATGAAAGATTCCAAGAAGGGCTTCACGCCGATGGTACATGGCACAACGCTAAGCAAGAAGCAGAGCCCTACGTCGGCTGCTGAGCTCGAGCGTATGAAGAACATTCCCTATGCATCTGCAATAGGATCTGTTATGTATGCCATGATCTGTACTCGTCCTGATGTTGCTTATGCATTGAGCATGACGAGTAGATACCAGTCAAATCCAGGTGAAAACCATTGGATTGCCGTAAAGAACATCTTGAAGTATCTAAGACATACTAAGGATAAGTTCTTAGTGTACGGTGGAAGTGATGTGCTTAAAGTCAGTGGATTCACGGACGCAAGTTTCCAGACAGACACTGATGATTTCCGGTCACAGTCCGGTTATGTCTTTTGTCTGAATGGCGGTGCAGTAAGTTGGAGAAGCTCCAAGCAGGACACCGTTGCTGATTCCACCACAGAAGCTGAATATATCGCCGCCTCAGAAGCAGCGAAGGAAGCTGTTTGGATACGAAAGTTCATTATGGAACTAGGTGTGATACCAGATGCGGCTGAGCCTCTGACACTGTTTTGTGACAACAATGGTGCTATAGCTCAGGCAAAGGAACCAAGATCACACCAGAAATCCAAGCATGTTCAAAGAAGATATCACTTGATACGTGACATCATTAATAGAAAGGAAGTCAAGATCAGCCGAGTTCCGACAGATGATAATGTCGCTGATCCGTTGACAAAGCCACTCCCAAGGCCTAAGCTCGAGTTGCTGACTGAAGCTGTAGGCATTAGAAACATTGAAATGTAATCTAAATTTGAGTGGGAGTTTTGTGAGCTTTATTTTAGTTATTTGATATGTTCTTGTAAAACATTATTTATGTTTGCATGTGACTGCACATGGACTGATGTACTTTGATCATTGTCTAACGCTATCATTCTGTGATAGCTATAAGGACCCTGTTTGGGTGCATTATGAAATGAGTAGTTTACAGTGATGCATTATGAAATGAACAAGATGGGATTTGTCCCTCCAATATAAATGGAGTGAATATCTCTAGGCCAATCGGAGATTTGAATACTGGAAAACGCATGGCCATGCTCAAACGGACTTTCCCGAGTCGTTTGTATTGTCAGTATCAAATCAGAGTCCGATGAACAAGATTAGGCTTTATAAGGATGACACTAATCTTGCCTTATGACTAATCGAGATATTGAGACGAAAGGGATTATGAATACAGAGATTCCAGTTCAAGTGGGAGATTGTTGGAATTGTGTCCAGCAATCTCTGTACTGTCTCTATAACGTAAGAGTATGTCAGTGATCAGACATAAGTCATACAAAGCTGGGGGTCATGATGGCTTGCTAGAGTCCGCTCATGATCTATAAGTCTTGGACTTATTGCCTTTTTTGTATGATCCCATATGGGTCACACGCTTAAGCTAGCAGGAAATAATGTTGGAACGGCATAGCAGAAGTACGACAAAAGTGCTAGGCATTTGTCGTACTAAGAGAGAGAGATTAATGGGTCTGATTAAATGGGATTTAATCAGATTGGGCCCAAAAGCCCAAAAGGGAAAGAGAAGGCTTTTAATGACTAAAAGCCAAGTCTCTTCTCTTCCCAACCCTAATACCCCACGCGGCCACTCTCCTCTCTCTGCGCCTCTGTTCTTCGTGGTCTAGCAGCCAATTTCCGGTGATTGCGTGTGTGAGCCTTTGGAGGATCCATCTCTCGGTGTATCTCCCTGATCATTGACCTGTTCATCAATTCCGCTGCAAACAAACAGGTAAAAGGTGAGATCATATGTTTCTAAATAAGAACACCTAGATCTAATGCATGTTTAGGTTGATATCAATATGAGAATTGAATCAGGATCAACCAAAACTTCCAACACATTATACTTTCTTCATCAGACCATTTACCAGAAATTGCATCCTTGAGGCATCTCTTCATCATGGGGGAAGTTTCAATGGAATCCAACAAAGGTACTTCAACCTTTACCTTTTTTATGAACTCCTTCCATTTTGCATATTGCCTATCATTCTTAGCTTTTCTGGGGTTCTTGGGATAAGGTATCTTAGGCTTGTATACTCTTTCAGCCGACTGTTTTGGATTTTCAGCACTCGAACTTTCTGCAGTCACCTTGTGTCGATCGTTGCCTTTATTGCACCGATCGATGCTAGGCGACTTTGTCACGACCTCCGGTTCCTTGATTTCGCTTGGCAACGATCGCTGCTGAGATGCATCGATCGATGCTCGGCGAATATCGCGTATCTCATCCTCCAATTCTTCAATTTCCACGAGTTCCTCAACGCTTAACTGCTTTTTCTCGCCAGATGACAGCTCCTTACCACTTCTTAATGTCACGGCATTGCATTGGTACTTAGGATTGGCATCAGTCCTCCCCGGGAGATATCCTTCTTCCCTTTGAACATGCCCAGCAGTTTTTGCAACCTTAGCATCAAGCTCTTTCATGTGCGTGTTCAAACTTTCAAACTTCCCATTCAGCTCCATGTAGATTGTATCCATCTTTGCATCAGCATCTGCTGCATACTTAGTCTGATTCTCCATCATTTGTCTTAGCATCATCTCCACTTTACTATCAGACTCATTGGCTTTCTTAAAACCACTTTGCTGAACTCCATTTGAGAATCTGTTTCCCTGTTGATTTCTAAATCTATTGCTTTGGAAACTAGAACTCCCCATGTAATTCACTTCTTCTTCCTGAGTGTCCTCCTCAGTCTGAATCACCTCTACATCTTGGGCAAAGTGGACAGCTTTCTTACTTGTCAGGAGATTGTAGACTGTGTCTAGTCTAGATCTAATCTCAGTCATGTTAGAATCCTCTATACTTCCACCGGATTTCTTCCTCTTTTCATCCATAGATTTGCATCTGTAGCTGTTAATAAGGTTCCCAATCAACTGCACAGCTTGTGTAGGAGTCCTGGTGTTAAAATTATCATTACTGGAATTATCCAGCGCAGTCTGATAAGGAAGATCTATGCCTCTGAAGAAAATACCAATCAGCTGTACTTCTGTGAATCCATGGTGTGGACAGTCACGCTGATACTGCTTAAATCTCATCCAGGCAGTCTTCAAGGGCTCCACAGCTCCTTGGGAAAAGGTGAGTATGTCCTGTCTGGACTGATCCGAGCGTGCATCATCATAAAAGTGACGCAGGAACTCACTCTTTAAGGCTGTCCAAGTAGTATACTGACCAGGTGCCAGTTGTCTCAGCCATGCACTAGCTTCTCCAGCAAGACTGTGCGGAAATAGCTTAAGGAACAGATAGTCCGGGCATACTCCTTTATACTTCATGCCAGTGACTATATCCTCAAACTTGTCAATGTGATCCATAGGCTGCTCTGTTTGAAGACCATGAAAAGCAATCTATCTCATCAGCTGGTAGTAGATGGTTTTTACCTCAAAATCATTCCTCTCAAAAGCAGGAAGCACTAGAGCTGCTCGGTTTGCATGAAACTCATCAGGTCTGTTGTAATCAGCTAGTGTCCTCTCATGAACCACCATCTCTCTACCTTGGGCCTGTCCTTGACCCTGGTTTTGGTTCAGCTCCTGTTGCTCAGGAGGATCAGGGATGACATTCCCTTCAGCATCAACCCGATGCCCAGCAGCATTGTACGGGTTGTCATCTTGGTCCCTCAGGGTACCTTCAGCATCTGGTATCAAGATCAAACGTTCTCGTACCATTCTCTCTCTCTTTTCTCTTCTGTTAGTCCTTTCTAGACGTCCAAGTTCCTCTAGTCCGAGATTAAGCAAGCTCGAGTTCGGATTACTTCGAGTTTTCTGCGTTGGCATAAACTGTCTGTAATCGTCCAGCAACGATCGATGCTATCAGTGCAACGATCGATTCAATTCTCAGAATCGCCTAGTGACGATCGACGCAAGGTATGCAACGATCGACGCAAGGCGAAATTCGTACCTGCGACAGAAAGAAACCGAGAAAAAAGAAAATCAGCAAAATCAAAAATAAAAACGAAAAAGAACAAAAAGAAAAAGAAAAATTTCTAGTAAAAACCCTAAGTTCGGTCCTATCGAAGACTCAAAGAGTCCCCGGCAACGGCGCCAAAAACTTGTTATCTTCACACTGGAGCCATAATTATGCCTATATAATAGAGTTTTTAGTATTTTTATTAGAGACGCTTTATACTTTTTACCATACACTTTGATAATTAAGAGCAGAGGATTTTAGAGCTTTTTGGGGCTGATCTGAACCTGTTACATCATCTGTATTTGGAGAAGATTTCGAACCCCTTTTACTCTTATTCTTTTATGCAATTTATTCATTCTATGATTATGTTTTCATTATCTATGTCTGAGTAGATCCATAGTTAGGTTTAGGGTTTCTCACATAGGATTTCATGACTTGCTAGACTTGTTCAAATTCAGTTAAGGATTCATAACTATATCTGTTCTTCAATTTAATTGTGCTTAAAGCTAGTTCTAACCTGATCAATTAGAATCTAGATCTTAGGTTGCTAAATACGTCACGGAAGTGGGGTTTAGGAATCTGAACTAATTAAATTGGGCAATTAAACTTTGCGCAAACGGAAGTTTGGTTTAGGATAATTGTGAACATATCAAACTTGGACTTATTGCTAGTTTAATCTGTTAGTTCTCGCAAACGAAAGTTTGGTTTGCTGCACTTAGACTTAGAGAATTAAGTGGTTATCGCTTAATTATATCAACTCCCCCACACTTAGCCTTTGCTTGCCCTCAAGCAAAACAGAGAACTAAAACATGGTGAAGAGGTTTGAAAACTCTTCAGAAACTCATTTCATCCTAGAAGCTACAATACTCAGATTCCCCTTAGTAAACCACTGAAAGAATCAATCACAGGATATCAAGACCACAATGTACTTCCCCCACACTTAGCAACTGTCCTAGGTAAACTCCACAATCACATTCAAGCATTCAAATTCTCCCTACTGACTTCTGCAAGTATTTAAGTGCGGTCTCACCTAAGGAGTATCGATCTAAAGGCACATGGATTCTTACCTTATCAGCTCTAGACCACCATACTATCTTTCTCTAGTCCCTTTCTTCTCTTTCCCTTCTTTAACAACTGATTTTTCCCCACTGGGTATCATTTTATTTTTTTTATCAGTGTTCTTCCCGTTATGGGGTATACTTTGGACACATTCCATGGATCACATGAGAGATAATAGTGTTTGCTACTATTCTCATGACCACTTCGGAGTTACTAACTCATCCTCAGTTTATTATTATTATTTTTTTTTTTCTTTTTACTTTATAGAAGGGGAGAAGGGGACTAAATAGGACAGGTTTACAGGCTGTGTCAGAACTAACAGGGAATCCGACATAAAGCATACCAAGCCCTTAGGTGAGAAATCTAAGTCAGTATTAAGGTTGAAGTCAGTAAAGGATCCTCTGATACCTGAAGTGATGTGGGTGTTCCCAGTAGGTTGATCTGTGATGGGGTTTTCTAATAGTCAGAGATAGATCCTGCAACTTCATCCCAATGGTTACTTAAGTTCCTGCAAGTCTTGTAAATCTTCTCAGAAAATCATAGTTTCTTACTTAAACAATTTTGACTCAATAAAACAAAAATTTTGAAAAACGGACTGGCTCTTAAGAAAACAGAAAACAAAAGTCAGTAGCACCTCCCCCACACTTAAGACACACTGTCCCCAGTAGTGTCCAGCGAAGGATCGGTAAAAGGAAAATAAAAATTGAAAAGGTGAAATTATGTCTGTCGGCTTACCTCTGTCGCTCAGCATCGACCGTTGCACTAAGTGCATCGACCGTTGCACTAAGTGATTTTCGTGTATAGTGGATCGTTGCTCAGGACCGCAACGATCGCTGCAATGCGATTACTTTCGTGTTGTGACGATCGATGCAGAAATGCATCGATCGCTGCACTGCGATTTAACCGAGACCTGCAAACATAAACTCACCAGAAACAAAAACAAACGTAAAATCCTAACAAAAACACCAAAAATGAAAAAGAAAAACACCAGTACCTAATGGTGGGTTGCCTCCCACCCAGCGCTTGTTTAAGGTCAATAGCTTGACCGGACGGATGAGATCTTTCAAGTAGAGGGTGCAGCATCCAGAGGCAAAATCTGACCTCTTGGAATCTCGGCCTTAGCCCAATAGTGTTTTACCCTCTGCCCATTAACAGCAAACTCATTACCTTCCTTGCCAATTAAAATGACAGCTCCATATGGACGCACTTCCTTTATTGTGTAGGGACAGGACCATCTTGATTTCAGCTTCCCTGGAAACAAATGCAGACGAGAATTGTACAGAAGTACCTGGTCATTAGGCTCAAACCGTCTAGAAACAATCTTTTTATCATGATAAGCCTTAGTCCTCTCCTTGTACAGCTTTGAGTTCTCATAGGCAAGATGTCTAATCTCATCCAACTCATTGAGCTGTATCAATCTCCTCTCTGCAGCTGGTTTGAGGTCAAAATTCATCTGTTTTACAGCCCATGCTGCTTTGTGCTCAAGTTCCACTGGCAGATGACATGCTTTCCCATACAGCAAATGGAATGGAGTAGTCCCTAATGGTGTTTTAAATGCAGTCCTGTAGGCCCATAAAGCATCATCAAGCTTAGCTGCCCAATCTTTCCTTGTCTTCCCAACTGTCTTCTCCAAGATCTCCTTGATTTGTCTGTTAGAAACCTCTACCTGTCCACTAGTCTGTGGGTGATAAGGAGTAGCAACTCGGTGATGCACTCCATGCTTCTTCAGGAGCTTCTCAAAAACCTTATTAATAAAGTGAGATCCTCCATCACTAATTACTATCCGGGGTACTCCAAATCTAGGGAATATGATAGATTTAAACAGCTTAATGACTACTGAAGAGTCATTGGTTGGACTGGCTATTGCTTCTACCCACTTAGAAACATAATACACAGCAACTAATATGAATTTATTCCCATAAGATGAGGGAAAGGGACCCATAAAGTCTATGCCCCAGCAATCAAAAACCTCAACCTCAAGAATGAAATTCTGAGGCATCTCATGCTTCCTGCTAATTTTCCCTCTTCTCTGGCAGGCATCACAATGAGAAATAAAGGAATGAGTATCAGCGAACATTGTAGGCCACCAGAAACCTGCTTGCAAAACCTTAGACAAAGTCTTAAATGTAGCAAAATGTCCTGCATAATCTGAACCGTGATAGTGGAAAAGGATATCTGGAACCTCTGACTCAGCAACACATCTTCTATAAAGGCCATCCGAACAATGCTTATAGAGGTAAGGTTCATCCCAATAGTACCTCCTAAGTTCTCTGAAGAACCTCTTCTTTTCATATCCTTTCAGATTATCTGGTTCAGTCTCTGCAGCTAGATAATTGGCTATGTCTGCATACCATGGTCGATCATTTGTTGTGACAGCGTAAATCTCGAACTCATGCTTTCCAATCCGCACCATAAAAGTTTCTGGGTATGTATCCGCACTGCAACGATCGTCACAGTCAGGTGTATCGATCGTTACTGCCCCGATAGATGCATCGATCGACGCTGATGTAGCATCGATCGACGCAACGCGATTAATCCGACAGTTCTGCAGATTTCTGTCCAAATCTGTCTCACAGATTGTCCCAACCATATTGACGTTTTCTTCAGGCAAGTAGTCATTAATTGGCACGTCCTCCTCTACTAGCATCCTTGAAAGATGATCAGCAACTCCATTCTCAACCCCTTTCTTGTCTCTCACTTCAATATCAAATTCCTGAAGCAACAAGATCCATCTCAGCAGTCTTGGCTTAGCATCCTTTTTCTGCATCAGGTACTTCAGTGCTGAATGATCAGTGTGTACAATCACCTTGGAGCCAACAAGATAAGAGCAAAATTTCTCAAATGCAAAGACAACTGCAAGCAACTCCTTCTCTGTTGTGGCATAGTTTCTTTGTGCATCATCCAGTGTCCTACTGGCATAATAGATAGCATGAAGTTTTCTATCTTTCTTTTGTCCAAGAACAGCTCCCACAGCATAATCACTTGCATCGCACATTACTTCGAAAGGCAAATCCCAATCCGGTGG
Source organism: Orychophragmus violaceus (assembly GCA_030180135.1). NCBI lineage: Eukaryota > Viridiplantae > Streptophyta > Magnoliopsida > Brassicales > Brassicaceae > Orychophragmus > Orychophragmus violaceus. The sequence continues at coordinate 104,609,662 of CM058230.1, read as the reverse complement.
CTGAACTATGGGAGCACTCACTAATGCCTGCTTGATCTGCTCAAATGCAGTTTGACAATCTGCAGTGAACTCAAATTTGGTGTCTTTACACAGCAAAGCAGTTAGTGGCCTAGCAATCCTACTAAAATCCTTAATGAACCGTCTATAGAAACCAGCATGTCCAAGAAAGCTTCTAATAGACTTAACAGAATCAGGTGCCTGCAGGTTCGTCATTACCTCGATTTTGGCGCGGTCCACTTCTATTCCTGCTTCGGACACTTTATGTCCAAGCACAATGCCATCTCTGACCATGAAATGACACTTCTCCCAGTTAAGAACTAAATGCTTCTCTTCACATCTTTTCAGAACCTTACACAGATTATCTAAGCATTCATTATAGGATGATCCATATACTGAGAAATCATCCATGAATACTTCCATAAAATCCTCAATCATATCTGTGAATATGGACATCATGCATCTCTGGAAAGTGGCTGGTGCATTGCAGAGTCCAAAAGGCATCCTACGGTAAGCAAAAGTCCCATATGGACAAGTAAAAGTGGTCTTTCCCTGATCCTCCGGATGGATGGGAATCTGAAAGAAACCTGAGTAGCCATCTAGGAAGCAGTAGTAAGGATGATTTGCTAACCTTTCGAGCATCTGATCAATAAAAGGCAAAGGAAAATGATCCTTCCTAGTAGCAGCATTAAGCTTCCTGTAGTCTATACACATCCTGTGTCCAGTCACAGTCCTAGTAGGTATCAGCTCGTTCTTCTCATTCTTCACGACTGTAACACCGCCTTTCTTTGGTACTACATGGACTGGACTTACCCAATCACTATCAGAGATAGGATATATAATTCCAGCGTCAAGGAGTTTCATAATCTCCTTTTTGACTACTTCCTGCAGATTAGGATTAAGTCTCCTCTGATGCTCGATTGATGTCTTGGACTCATCCTCAAGATGTATCCGATGCATGCACAGCTCTGGTGAGATACCTGAAATATCATTAAGGGAATAGCCAAGAGCTTTGCGATGCTTGCGTAGCTTGCTTAGCAGTAAAGTGAGCTCTGCGTTGTTTAAACTAGCGTTGACAATCACTGGATAAGTTGAATTCGGTCCAAGAAATGCGTACCTTAGCCCGGATGGAAGTTGTTTCAGATCTATTTTCGGAGCTTTTTTCTCTGCCCAGTCTCTGTCGACTTGCAACGATCGTTGCTTAGTTGGTATCGATCGTTGCAGTCCCGCGTCAGACACTTCCACTTGCATTGCAACCTCGACAGAATCCATCAATCTTGTATAGCACATTGCAGGCTCGTCCTGCAGGTATTCCAACTCCAAAATAGAACTCAGTAAAGCCCTTTCTAGTGGGTCCTCAGCATGTGATTGATGGAAGTACTCTGCAGCCAAATCACCCAATGTGTCCACATAAAAGGTCTGCCCGTCGATGGTCGGTCTCTTCACCAGTTTGTTCATGTCAAAACTCATCTTCATATCACCCACATTCAGGATTATTTTACCTCCTTGACAGTCAATCATCGCACCAGCTGTTGCTAAGAAAGACCTGCCTAGAATTAATGGGTCTTTTGGCTCCTGTCCATATTGTAGAACCACAAAATCAGTTGGGATTACGCACTTGCCAACTTTTATAGGCACATCCTCTATTACTCCTTCTGGAATCCTGACTGATCTGTCTGCCAGAACCAGTGATATCCTAGTTGGTATAAAATCTGTCATCCCCAGTCTTTTAGCAACAGAAAGGGGCATTAGATTTACACTGGAGCCAAGATCACATAGGGACCTTTCGAACCTCTCCTTATGGATAGCACAATCCAACACGAAGCTGCCCGGATCTTTCAATTTCTCTGGAATTCTACCTTGAACCACTGCACTACATACTTCATTGAGCATCATTATACTTTCTTCATCAGACCATTTACCAGAAATTGCATCCTTGAGGCATCTCTTCATCATGGGGGAAGTTTCAATGGAATCCAACAAAGGTACTTCAACCTTTACCTTTTTATGAACTCCTTCCATTTTGCATATTGCCTATCATTCTTAGCTTTTCTGGGGTTCTTGGGATAAGGTATCTTAGGCTTGTATACTCTTTCAGCCGACTGTTTTGGATTTTCAGCACTCGAACTTTCTGCAGTCACCTTGTGTCGATCGTTGCCTTTATTGCACCGATCGATGCTAGGCGACTTTGTCACGACCTCCGGTTCCTTGATTTCGCTTGGCAACAATCGCTGCTGAGATGCATCGATCGATGCTCGGCGAATATCGCGTATCTCATCCTCCAATTCTTCAATTTCCACGAGTTCCTCAACGCTTAACTGCTTTTTCTCGCCAGATGACAGCTCCTTACCACTTCTTAATGTCACGGCATTGCATTGGTACTTAGGATTGGCATCAGTTCTCCCCGGGAGATATCCTTCTTCCCTTTGAACATGTCCAGCAGTTTTTGCAACCTTAGCATCAAGCTCTTTCATGTGCGTGTTCAAACTTTCAAACTTCCCATTCAGCTCCATGTAGATTGTATCCATCTTTGCATCAGCATCTGCTGCATACTTAGTCTGATTCTCCATCATTTGTCTTAGCATCATCTCCATTTTACTATCAGACTCATTGGCTTTCTTAAAACCACTTTGCTGAACTCCATTTGAGAATCTGTTTCCCTGTTGATTTCTAAATCTATTGCTTTGGAAACTAGAACTCCCCATGTAATTCACTTCTTCTTCCTGAGTGTCCTCCTCAGTCTGAATCACCTCTACATCTTGGGCAAAGTGGACAGCTTTCTTACTTGTCAGGAGATTGTAGACTGTGTCTAGTCTAGATCTAATCTCAGTCATGTTAGAATCCTCTATACTTCCACCGGATTTCTTCCTCTTTTCATCCATAGATTTGCAACTGTAGCTGTTAATAAGGTTCCCAATCAACTGCACAGCTTGTGTAGGAGTCCTGGTGTTAAAATTAGCATTACTGGAATTATCCAGCGCAGTCTGATAAGGAAGATCTATGCCTCTGAAGAAAATACCAATCAGCTGTACTTCTGTGAATCCATGGTGTGGACAGTCACGCTGATACTGCTTAAATCTCATCCAGGCAGTCTTCAAGGGTACTTAGGATTGGCATCAGTCCTCCCCGGGAGATATCCTTCTTCCCTTTGAACATGTCCAGCAGTTTTTGCAACCTTAGCATCAAGCTCTTTCATGTGCGTGTTCAAACATTCAAACTTCCCATTCAGCTCCATGTAGATTGTATCCATCTTTGCATCAGCATCTGCTGCATACTTAGTCTGATTCTCCATCATTTGTCTTAGCATCATCTCCACTTTACTATCAGACTCATTGGCTTTCTTAAAACCACTTTGCTGAACTCCATTTGAGAATCTGTTTCCCTGTTGATTTCTAAATCTATTGCTTTGGAAACGAGAACTCCCCATGTAATTCACTTCTTCTTCCTGAGTGTCATCCTCAGTCTGAATCACCTCTACATCTTGGGCAAAGTGGACAGCTTTCTTACTTGTCAGGAGATTGTAGACTGTGTCTAGTCTAGATCTAATCTCAGTCATGTTAGAATCCTCTATACTTCCACCGGATTTCTTCCTCTTTTCATCCATAGATTTGCAACTGTAGCTGTTAATTAGGTTCCCAATCAACTGCACAGCTTGTGTAGGAGTCCTGGTGTTAAAATTAGCATTACTGGAATTATCCAGCGCAGTCTGATAAGGAAGATCTATGCCTCTGAAGAAAATACCAATCAGCTGTACTTCTGTGAATCCATGGTGTGGACAGTCACGCTGATACTGCTTAAATCTCATCCAGGCAGTCTTCAAGGGCTCCACAGCTCCTTGGGAAAAGGTGAGTATGTCCTGTCTGGACTGATCCGAGCGTGCATCATCATAAAAGTGATGCAGGAACTCACTCTTTAAGGCTGTCCAAGTAGTATACTGACCAGGTGCCAGTTGTCTCAGCCATGCACTAGCGTCTCCAGCAAGACTGTGCGGAAATAGCTTAAGGAACAGATAGTCCGGGCATACTCCTTCATACTTCATGCCAGTGACTATGTCCTCAAACTTGTCAATGTGATCCATAGGCTGCTCTGTTTGAAGACCATGAAAAGCAATCTGTCTCATCAGCTGGTAGTAGATGGTTTTTACCTCAAAATCATTCCTCTCAAAAGCAGGAAGCACTAGAGCTGCTCGGTTTGCATGAAACTCATCAGGTCTGTTGTAATCAGCTAGTGTCCTCTCATGAACCACCATCTCTCTACCTTGGGCCTGTCCTTGACCCTGGTTTTGGTTCAGCTCCTGTTGCTCAGGAGGATCAGGGATGACATTCCCTTCAGCATCAACCCGATGCCCAGCAGCATTGTACGGGTTGTCATCTTGGTCCCTCAGGGTACCTTCAGCATCTGGTATCAAGATCAAACGTTCTCGTACCATTCTCTCTCTCTTTTCTCTTCTGTTAGTCCTTTCTAGACGTCCAAGTTCCTCTAGTCCGAGATTAAGCAAGCTCGAGTTCGGATTACTTCGAGTTTTCTGCGTTGGCATAAACTGTCTGTAATCGTCCAGCAACGATCGATGCTATCAGTGCAACGATCGATTCAATTCTCAGAATCGCCTAGTGACGATCGACGCAAGGTATGCAACGATCGACGCAAGGCGAAATTCGTACCTGCGACAGAAAGAAACCGAGAAAAAAGAAAATCAGCAAAATCAAAAATAAAAACGAAAAAGAACAAAAAGAAAAAGAAAAATTTCTAGTAAAAACCCTAAGTTCGGTCCTATCGAAGACTCAAAGTATCCCCGGCAACGGCGCCAAAAACTTGATAGGTTCTAAGTTTTCCCTATACTAAACTGCAAGTGAACAGCAATGTCAAAGTAGTATATAGGGTTATCGAATCCACAGGGACACTCGGTCTCAAGAGAATCAAACTGTAGGAATAAATACTAGAAATAAGCAAGTAGTGAATGAAATAAATTGCGGTGCGGGAAAGTAAATCAGTAGCAGAGATTAACGGTTGTGAAGCAAGTAATTAAAAGCGTCAAGCCTAGGGTATTCTCAGGAAATCAGACAAGCAGACAGTTCATTCAGCAAGGATCTAATTAAGAACGGTTCTAGAACTCAAAACACAGATATAGAATTAACCAAATTCCTTTGCGATAATTCTCTAAGTCTAAGTGCAGCAAACCAAACTTTCGTTTGCGAGAACTAACAGATTAAACTAGCAATAAGTCCAAGTTTGATATGTTCACAATTATCCTAAACCAAACTTCCGTTTGCGCAAAGTTTAATTGCCCAATTTAATTAGTTCAGATTCCTAAACCCCACTTCCGTGACGTATTTAGCAACCTAAGATCTAGATTCTAATTGATCAGGTTAGAACTAGCTTTAAGCACAATTAAATTGAAGAACAGATATAGTTTGAATCCTTAACTGAAATTGAACAAGTCTAGCAGGTCATGAAATCCTATGTGAGAAACCCTAAACCTAACAAGGAATCTACTCAGACATGATTGATGAAAACATAATCATAGAAATAATAGATTGCATAAAAGATAAAAGATTAAAGGGGTTCGAAATCTTCTCCAAATACAGATGATGTAACAGGTTCAAATCAGCCCCAAAAAGCTCTAAAATCCTCTCCTCTTAATTATCAAAGTGTATGGTAAAAAGTATAAAGCGTATCTAATAAAAATACTAAAAACTCTATTATATAGGCATAATCTCGGCCAAGGGCTTCTTTGTAAATATCAGGAACTTCTGGATCAAAGTGCAAATTCTTCACTCTTCTAAACCGCCGAGTTTTTGGCCCATCTCGCTGGTGCATCGATCGATGCTAGAGTGCAACGATCGACACCTTCCTCTGTTTCGGACAGTGAACTCTATCTCTCGGCCAAACACTCCAAAAATCTCCAAAATGCTCCATTATCTCCAATTCAGCTCCCAACCTGATTATACCTGTAAAAGACTCTAAACAAAGACAAAAGACACTAAAAACACACTTATATCATGGTCTAAAACTAGTAAAAACCATGATATATCAACTGACTGACGGGATGGATTATCATGACCGGATGAACCGCCGGGAAGGATCCCAAGGCCAAAAAACCACCCTAAATGACGTAAGGTGTGGAATCCCTCGGCCAAAAAAACAAAGGACTAGCATTCTCGCGGACAGAATGACTGCCGGGATGGAAACGCAATGACGGGAAGGACTATCTCGGCCATACTGACTGACGTGATGGATTATCCTGACCGGATGAACCGACGGGAAGGATCCGAAGACCAAAAACCAGCCTAATGACGTAAGGTGTGGAATCCCTCGGCCAAAATAAAAAAAGACTAGCATTCTCGCGGACAGAATGACTGATGGGATGGAAACGAAATGACGGGAAGGACTATCTCGGCCATACTGACTGACGTGATGGATTATCCTGACCAGATGCACCGCCGAGAAGGATTCTAAGGCCAAAATGCAAGTTTCCATGACCCAGGAAGAATTGGATCGAGTTTTTTTGAAACTATCATGACCAAAACCCTTAAAATGGGATATAAAAGAGGTCTGGTGAAGAAATTGGTGGAAAACAAATGACCCGAAAAACCCGTCTATACACCGTGGGAAGGTTATAGCCTACTGAGAACCAAGGTTCCATGACCCGAAAAAATTGACTCGAGTTTTTTTGAAACTATCAAGACCCAAACCTCTCAAATGGATAACAAAGAGGCCTGGTGAAGAAATTGGTGGAAAAAACAATGACGGGATAGGATAAACTGATTCTATCCACCGGGGGAAGGATCCTAAGGCCAAAACCTCCTAATGGACTGACGGGAAGGAATATCTCGGCCATACTGATTGACGGGATGGATTATCATGACCGGATGAACCGCCGGGAAGGATCCTAAGGCCAAAAAACCACCCTAAATGACGTAAGGTGTGGAATCCCTCGACCAAAAAAACAAAGGACTAGCATACTCGCAGCCAGAATGACTGACAGGATGGAAACGAACTGACGGGAAGGACTATCTCAGCCATACTAACTGACGTGATGGACTATCTTGACCAGATGCACCGCCGGGAAGGCTTCTAAGGCCAAAATGCAAGTTTCCATGACCCAGGAAGAATTGGATCGAGTTTTTTTGAAACTATCATGACCAAAACCCTTAAAATGGGATATAAAAGAGGTCTGGTGAAGAAATTGGAGGAAAACAAATGACCCGAAAAACCCGTCTATACACCGTAGGAAGGTTATAGGCTATCGAGAACCAAGGTTCCATGACCCGAAAAAATTGACTCGAGTTTTTTTGAAACTATCAAGACCCAAACCTCTCAAATGGATAACAAAGAGGTCTGGTGCAGAAATTGGTGGAAAAAGCAATGACGGGATATGATAAACTGATCCTATCTACCAGGAGAAGGATCCTAAGGCCAAAAACCCCCTAATAGACTGACGGGAAGGAACATCTCAGCCATACTGACTGAGAGGATGGATTATCATGACCGGATGAACCGCCGGGAAGGATCCTTAGGCCAAAAACCACCCTAAATGACATAAGGTGTGGAATCCCTCAGCCAAAACAACAAAGGACTAGCATGTTCGCGGCCAGAATGACTGATGGGATGGAAACGAACTGACGGGAAGGACTATCTCGGCCATACTGACTGACGGGATGAAAACAAAATGACGGGAAGGACTATCTCGGCCATACTGACTGACGGGATGAATTATCCTGACCGGATGCACCGACGGGAAGGATCCTAAGACCAAAAACCACCCTAATGACGTAAAGTGTGGAATCCCTCGGCCAAAATTAAAAAAGACTAGCATTCTAGCAGACAGAATGACTGACGGGATGGACACGAACTGACGGGAAGGACTATCTCGGCCATATTGACTGACGGGATGGATTATCCTGACCAGATGCACCGCCGGGAAGGCTTCTAAGGCCAAAATGCAAGTTTCCATGACCCGGGAAGAATTGGATCGAGTTTATTTGAAATTATCACGACCAAAACCCTTAAAATGGGATATAAAAGAGGTCTGGTGAAGAAATTGGTGGAAAACAAATGACCCGAAAAACCCGTCTATACACCGTGGGAAGTTATAGCCTATCGAGAACCAAGGTTCCATGACCCGAAAAAATTGACTCGAGTTTTTTTGAAACTATCAAGTCCCAAACCTCTCAAATGGATAACAAAGAGGTCTGGTGAAGAAATTGGTGGAAAAAACAATGACGGGATAGGATAAACTGATTCTATCCACCAGGAGAAGGATCCTAAGGCCAAAAACCCCCTAATAGACTGACGGGAAGGAACATCTCAGCCATACTGACTGACGGGATGGATTATCATGACCGGATGAACCGCCGGGAAGGATCCTAAGGCCAAAAAACCACCCTAAATGACGTAAGGTGTGGAATCCCTCGGCCAAAAAAACAAAGGACTAGCATTCTCGCGGACAGAATGACTGACGGGATGGAAACGCAATGACGGGAAGGACTATCTCGGCCATACTGACTGACGTGATGGATTATCCTGACCGGATGAACCGACGGGAAGGATCCGAAGACCAAAAACCACCCTAATGACGTAAGGTGTTGAATCCCTCGGCCAAAATAAAAAAGACTAGCAATCTCGCGGACAGAATGACTAATGGGATGGAATCGAAATGACGGGAATGACTATCTCGGCCATACTGACTGACGTGATGGATTATCCAGACCAGATGCACCGCCGAGAAGGATTCTAAGGCCAAAATGCAAGTTTCCATGACCCAGGAAGAATTGGATCGAGTTTTTTTGAAACTATCATGACCAAAACCCTTAAAATGGGATATAAAAGAGGTCTGGTGAAGAAATTGGTGGAAAACAAATGACCCAAAAAACCCGTCTATACACCGTGGGAAGGTTATAGCCTATCGAGAACCAAGGTTCCATGACCCGAAAAAATTGACTCGAGTTTTTTTGAAACTATCAAGTCCCAAACCTCTCAAATGGATAACAAAGAGTTCTGGTGAAGAAATTGGTGGAAAAAACAATGACGGGATAGGATAAACTGATTCTATCCACCGGGGGAAGGATCCTAAGGCCAAAACCTCATAATGGACTGACGGGAAGGAACATCTCAGCCATACTGACTGACGTGATGGATTATCATGACCGGATGAACCGCCGGGAAGGATCCCAAGGCCAAAAAACCACCCTAAATGACGTAAGGTGTGGAATCCCTCGGCCAAAAAAAACAAAGGACTAGCATTCTCGCGGACAGAATGACTGATGGGATGGAAACGAAATGACGGGAAGGACTATCTCGGCCATACTGACTGACGTGATGGATTATCCTGACCAGATGCACCGCCGAGAAGGATTCTAAGGCCAAAATGCAAGTTTCCATGACCCAGGAAGAATTGGATCGAGTTTTTTTGAAACTATCATGACCAAAACCCTTAAAATGGGATATAAAAGAGGTCTGGTGAAGAAATTGGTGGAAAACAAATGACCCGAAAAACCGGTCTATACACCGTGGGAAGGTTATAGCCTACTGAGAACCAAGGTTCCATGACCCGAAAAAATTGACTCGAGTTTTTTTGAAACTATCAAGACCCAAACCTCTCAAATGGATAACAAAGAGGTCTGGTGAAGAAATTGGTGGAAAAAACAATGACAGGATAGGATTAACTGATTCTATCCACCGGGGGAAGGATCCTAAGGCCAAAACCTCCTAATGGACTGACGGGAAGGAATATCTCGGCCATACTGATTGACGGGATGGATTATCATGACCGGATGAACCCCGGGAAGGATCCTAAGGCCAAAAAACCACCATAAATGACGTAAGGTGTGGAATCCCTCGACCAAAAAAACAAAGGACTAGTATACTCGTGGCCAGAATGACTGACGGGATGGAAATGAACTGACAGGAAGGACTATCTCGGCCATACTAACTGACGTGATGGACTATCTTGACCAGATGCACCGCCGGGAAGGCTTCTAAGGCCAAAATGCAAGTTTCCATGACCCAAGAAGAATTGGATCGAGTTTTTTTGAAACTATCATGACCAAAACCCCTAAAATGGGATATAAAAGAGGTCTGGTGAAGAAATTGGAGGAAAAAAATGACCCGAAAAACCCGTCTATACACCGTGGGAAGGTTATAGCCTATCGAGAACCAAGGTTCCATGAACCGAAAAAATTGACTCGAGTTTTTTTGAAACTATCAAGACCCAAACCTTTCAAATGGATAACAAAGAGGTCTGGTGCAGAAATTGGTGGAAAAAGCAATGACGGGATATGATAAACTGATCCTATCCACCAGGAGAAGGATCCTAAGGCCAAAAACCCCCTAATGGACTGACGGGAAGGAACATCTCAGCCATACTGACTGAGAGGATGGATTATCATGACCGGATGAACCGCCGGGAAGGATCCTTAGGCCAAAAACCACCCTAAATGACATAAGGTGTGGAATCCCTCAGCCAAAACAACAAAGGACTAGCATGCTCGCGGCCAGAATGACTGACGGGATGGAAACGAACTGACGGGAAGGACTATCTCGGCCATACTGACTGACGGGATGGAAACAAAATGACGGGAAGGACTATCTCGGCCATACTGACTGACGGGATGGATTATCCTGAACGGATGCACCGACGGGAAGGATCCTAAGACCAAAAACCACCCAAATGGACGTAAGGTGTGGAATCCCTGGGGCAAAACTACCAAGGACTAGCGTTCTCGCAGCTAGAACCACTGACTGGATGGAAACGAACTGACGGGAAAAACTGTCTCGGCCATAATGACTGACGGGATGGATTATCCTGACCGGATGCACCGCCGGGAAGGATCCTAAGTCCAAAAACCACCCTAATGACGTAAGGTGTGGAATCCCTCGGCCAAAATAAAAAAAGACTAGCATTCTAGCGGACAGAATGACTGACGGGATGGACACGAACTGACGGGAAGGACTATCTCGGCTATACTGACTGAAGGGATGGATTATCCTGACCAGATGCACCGCCGGGAAGGCTTCTAAGGCCAAAATGCAAGTTTCCATGACCCGGGAAGAATTGGATCGAGTTTATTTGAAATTATCACGACCAAAACCCTTTAAATGGGATATAAAAGAGGTCTGGTGAAGAAATTGGTGGAAAACAAATGACCCAAAAAACCCGTCTATACACCGTGGGAAGGTTATAGCCTATCGAGAACCAAGGTTCCATGACCCGAAAAAATTGACTCGAGTTTTTTTGAAACTATCAAGACCCAAACCTCTCAAATGGATAACAAAGAGGTCTGGTGAAGAAATTGGTGGAAAAAAAAATGACGGGATAGGATAAACTGATTCTATCCACCAGGGGAAGGATCCTAAGGCCAAAACCTCCTAATGGACTGACGGGAAGGAACATCTCAGCCATACTGACTGACGGGATGGATTATCATGACCGGATGAACCGCCGGGAAGGATCCCAAGGCCAAAAAACCACCCTAAATGACGTAAGGTGTGGAATCCCTCGGCCAAAAAAACAAAGGACTAGCATTCTCGCGGACAGAATGACTGACGGGATGGAAACGCAATGACGGGAAGGACTATCTCGGCCATACTGACATCATGGAAACTTGCATTTTGGCCTTAGAATCCTTCTCGGCGGTGCAACTGGTCAGGATAATCCATCACGTCAGTCAGTATGGCCGAGATAGTCCTTCCCGTCAGTGCGTTTCATCCCTCCAGTCATTCTGGCCGCGAGTATGCTAGTCCTTTGTTGTTTTGGCCGAGGGATTCCACACCTTACGTCATTTAGGGTGGTTTTTTGGCCTTAGGATCCTTCCTGGCGGTTGATCCGGTCATGATAATCCATCCCACCAATCAGTATGGCCGAGATATTCCTTCCCGTCAGTTCGTTTCCATCCAGTTAGTGGTTCTGGCTGCGAGAACGCTAGTCCTTGGTAGTTTTGCCCCAGGGATTCCACACCTTACGTCATTAGGGTGGTTTTTGGTCTTCGGATCCTTCCCGTCGGTTCATCCGGCCAGGATAATCCATCCCGTCAGTCAGTATGGCCGAGATAGTCCTTCCCGTCAGTTCGTTTCCATCCCGTTAGTCAGTATGGCCGAGATAGTTCTTCCCGTCATTTCGTTTCCATCCCGTCAGTCATTCTGTCCGCGAGAATGCTAGTCTTTTTTGTTTTGCCCGAGGGATTCCACACCTTACGTCATTTAGGGTGGTTTTTTGGCCTTAGGATCTTTCCCGGCGGTTCATCCGGTCATGATAATCCAGCCCGTCAGTCAGTATGGCCGAGATAGTCCTTCCCGTCATTTCGTTTCCATCCCATCAGTCATTCTGTCCGCGAGTATGCTAGTCCTTTGTTGTTTTGGCCGAGGGATTCCACACCTTATGTCATTTAGGGTGGTTTTTTGGCCTTAGGATCCTTCCCGGTGGTTCATCCGGTCATCATAATCCAGCCCGTCAGTCAGTATGGCCGAGATCCCGTCAGTCAGTATGGCCGAGATAGTCCTTCCCGTCAGTCCATTAGGGGGGTTTTGGCCTTAGGATCCTTCCCCCGGTGGATAGGATCAGTTTATCCACCCCGTCAGTCATTCTGTCCGCGAGTATGCTAGTCCTTTGTTTTTTTGGTCGAGGGATTCCACACCTTACGTCATTAGGGTGGTTTTTGGTCTTCGGATCCTTCCCGTCGGTGCATCCTTTCAGGATAATCCATCCCGTCAGTCAGTATGGCCGAGATAGTCCTTCCCGTAATTTTATTTCCATCCCGTCAGTCAGTATGGCCGAGATAGTCCTTCCCGTCAGTTTGTTTCCATCCCGTCAGTCTGTATTACCGAGATAGTCCTTCCCGTCATTTCGTTTCCATCCCGTTAGTCAGTATGGCCGAGATAATCCTTGCCGTCATTGCGTTTCCATCCCGTCAGTCATTCTGTCCGCGAGTATGCTAGTCCTTTGTTTTTTTGGTCGAGGGATTCCACACCTTACGTCATTTAGGGTGGTTTTTTGGCCTTAGGATCCTTCCTGGCTGTTCATCCGGTCAGGATAATCCATCCCGTCAGTCAGTATGGCCGAGATAGTCCGTCCCGTCAGTCCGTTTCCATCCCGTTAGTCAGTATGGCCGAGATAGTCCTTCACGTCAGTTCGTTTCCATCCCGTCAGTCATTCTGGCCGCGAGAATGCTAGTCCTTTGTTGTTTTGGCCGAGGGATTCCACACCTTACGTCATTTAGGGTGGTTTTTGGCCTTAGGATCCTTCCCGGCGGTTTATCCGGTCATGATAATCCAGCCCGTCAGTCAGTATGGCCGAGATATTCCTTCCCGTCAGTCCATTAGGGGTTTTTGGCCTTAGGATCCTTCTCCCGGTGGATAGGATCAGTTTATCCTATCCCGTCATTGTTTTTTCCACCAATTTTTCACCAGACCTCGTTGTTATCTATTTGAGAGGTTTGGGTCTTGATAGTTTCAAAAAAACTCGACTCAATTATTTTCAGGTCATGGAACCTTGGTTCTCGATAGGCTATAACCTTCCCACGGGATAGACGGGTTTTTCGGGTCATTTGTTTTCCACCAATTTCTTCACCAGACCTCTTTTATATCCCATTTTAAGGGTTTTGGTTGTGATAGTTTCAAAAAAACTCGATCCAATTCTTCCCGGGTCATGGAAACTTGCATTTTGGCCTTAGAATCCTTCCCGTCATTTCGTGTCCATCCCGTCAGTCATTCTGTCCGCGAGCATGCTAGTCCTTTGTTGTTTTGGCTGATGGATTCCACACCTTACGTCATTTTGGGTGGTTTTTGGACTTAGGATCCTTCCCGGCGGTGCATCCGGTCAGGATAATCCATCCCGTCAGTCATTATGGCCGAGACAGTTTTTCCCGTCAGTTCGTTTCCATCCAGTCAGTGGTTCTGGCTGCGAGAACGCTAGTCCTTGGTAGTTTTGCCCCAGGGATTCCACACCTTACGTCCATTTGGGTGGTTTTTGGTCTTATAATCCTTCCCGGCGGTTCATCCGGTCATGATAATCCAGCCCGTCAGTCAGTATGGCCGAGATAGTCCTTCCCGTCAGTTCGTTTCCATCCAGTCAGTGGTTCTGGCTGCGAGAACGCTAGTCCTTGGTAGTTTTGCCCCAGGGAACCTTCCCGGTGGTTCATCCGGTCATGATAATCCAGCCCGTCAGATTTTTTGAAACTATCACGACCAAAACCCTTAAAATGGGATATAAAAGAGGTCTGGTGAAGAAATTGGTGGAAAACAAATGACCCGAAAAACCCGTCTATACACCGTGGGAAGGTTATAGCCTACCGAGAACCAAGGTTCCATGACCCGAAAAAAATTGACTCGAGTTTTTTTGAAACTATCAAGACCCAAACCTCTCAAATGGATAACAAAGAGGTCTGGTGAAGAAATTGGTGGAAAAAACAATGACGGGATAGGATAAACTGATCATATCCACCGGGAGAAGGATCCTAAGGCCAAAACCCCCTAATGGACTGACGGGAAGGAATATCTCAGCCATACTGACTGACGGGATGGATTATCATGACCGGATGAACCGCCGGGAAGGATCCTAAGGCCAAAAACCACCCTAAATGACGTAAGGTGTGGAATCCCTCGGCCAAAAAAACAAAGGACTAGCATTCTCGCGGCCAGAATGACTGACGGGATGGAAACGAACTGACGTGAAAGACTATCTCGGCCATACTGACTAACGGGATGGAAACGAACTGACGGGAAGGACTATCTCGGCCATACTGACTGACGGGATCGATTATCCTGACCGGATGCACCGACGGGAAGGATCCTAAGACCAAAAACCACCCAAATGGACGTAAGGTGTGGAATCCCTGGGGCAAAACTACCAAGGACTAGCGTTCTCGCAGCCAGAACCACTAACTGGATGGAAACGAACTGACGGGAAAAACTGTCTCGGCCATAATGACTGACGGGATGGATTATCCTGACCGGATGCACCGCCGGGAAGGATCCTAAGTCCAAAACCACCCTAATGACGTAAGGTGTGGAATCCCTCGGCCAAAATAAAAAAGACTAGCATTCTCGCGGACAGAATGACTGATGGGATGGAAACGAAATGACGGGAAGGACTATCTCGGCCATACTGACTGGCGTGATGGATTATCCTGACCAGATGCACCGCCGAGAAGGATTCTAAGGCCAAAATGCAAGTTTCCATGACCCAGGAAGAATTGGATCGAGTTTTTTTGAAACTATCATGACCAAAACCCTCAAAATGGGATATAAAAGAGGTCTGGTGAAGAAATTGGTGGAAAACAAATGACCCAAAAAACCCGTCTATGCACCGTGGGACCCATTTTAAGGGTTTTGGTCGTGATAGTTTAAAAAAAACTCGATCCAATTCTTCCCGGGTCATGGAAACTTGCATTTTGGCTTTAGAAGCCTTCCCAGCGGTGCATCTGGTCAAGATAGTCCATCACGTCAGTTAGTATGGTCGAGATAGTCCTTCCCGTCATTTCGTTTCCATCCCGTCAGTTATTCTGTCCGCGAGAATACTAGTCCTTTGTTGTTTTGGCCGAGGGATTCCACACCTTACGTCATTTGGGTGGTTTTTGGACTTAGGATCCTTCCCGGCGGTGCATCCGGTCAGGATAATTCATCCCGTCAGTCATTATGCCCGAGATAGTCCTTCCCGTCAGTTCATTTCCATCCCGTCAGTCATTCTGGCCGCGAGAATGCTAGTCCTTTGTTGTTTTGGCCGAGGGATTCCACACCTTACGTCATTTAGGGTGGTTTTTTGGCCTTAGGATCCTTCCTGGCGGTTCATCCGGTCATGATAATCCATCCCGTCAATCAGTATGTCCGAGATATTCCTTCCCGTCAGTTCGTTTCCATCCAGTCAGTTGTTCTGGCTGCGAGAACGCTAGTCCTTGGTAGTTTTGCCCCAGGGATTCGACACCTTACGTCCATTTGGGTGGTTTTTGGTCTTTGGATCCTTCCCGTCGGTGCATCCGGTCAGGATAATCCATCCCGTCAGTCAGTATGGCCGAGATAGTCCTTCCCGTCATTTTGTTTCCATCCCGTCAGTCAGTATGGCCGAGATAGTCCTTCCCGTCAGTTCGTTTCCATCCCGTCAGTCATTCTGGCCGCGAGCATGCTAGTCCTTTGTTGTTTTGGCTGAGGGATTCCACACTTTACGTCATTTAGGTTGGTTTTTGGCCTAAGGATCCTTCCCGGCGGTTCATCCGGTCATGATAATCCATCCTCTCAGTCAGTATGGCCGAGATATTCCTTCCTGTCAGTCCATTAGGAGGGTTTTGGCCTTAGGATCCTTCTCGGCGGTGCATCTGGTCAGGATAATCCATTACGTCAGTCAGTATGGCCGAGATAGTCCTTCCCGTCATTTCGTTTCCATCCCGTCAGTCATTCTGTCCGCGAGAATGCTAGTCTTTTTTGTTTTGCCCGAGGGATTCCACACCTTACGTCATTTTGGGTGGTTTTTGGACTTAGGATCCTTCCCGTCGGTGCATCCGGTCAGGATAATCCATCCCGTCAGTCAGTATGGCCGAGATAGTTTTTCTCGTCAGTTCGTTTCCATCCAGTCAGTGGTTCTGGCTGCGAGAACGCTAGTCCTTGGTAGTTTTGCCCCAGGGATTCCACACCTTACGTCCATTTGGGTGGTTTTTGGTCTTATAATCCTTCCCGGCGGTTCATCCGGTCATGATAATCCAGCCCGTCAGTCAGTATGGCCGAGATAGTCCTTCCCGTCAGTTCGTTTCCATCCAGTCAGTGGTTCTGGCTGCGAGAACGCTAGTCCTTGGTAGTTTTGCCCCAGGGAACCTTCCCGGTGGTTCATCCGGTCATGATAATCCAGCCCGTCAGATTTTTTGAAACTATCACGACCAAAACCCTTAAAATGGGATATAAAAGAGGTCTGGTGAAGAAATTGGTGGAAAACAAATGACCCGAAAAACCCGTCTATACACCGTGGGAAGGTTATAGCCTACCGAGAACCAAGGTTCCATGACCCGAAAAAAATTGACTCGAGTTTTTTTGAAACTATCAAGACCCAAACCTCTCAAATGGATAACAAAGAGGTCTGGTGAAGAAATTGGTGGAAAAAACAATGACGGGATAGGATAAACTGATCATATCCACCGGGAGAAGGATCCTAAGGCCAAAACCCCCTAATGGACTGACGGGAAGGAATATCTCAGCCATACTGACTGACGGGATGGATTATCATGACCGGATGAACCGCCGGGAAGGATCCTAAGGCCAAAAACCACCCTAAATGACGTAAGGTGTGGAATCCCTCGGCCAAAAAAACAAAGGACTAGCATTCTCGCGGCCAGAATGACTGACGGGATGGAAACGAACTGACGTGAAAGACTATCTCGGCCATACTGACTAACGGGATGGAAACGAACTAACGGGAAGGACTATCTCGGCCATACTGACTGACGGGATCGATTATCCTGACCGGATGCACCGACGGGAAGGATCCTAAGACCAAAAACCACCCAAATGGACGTAAGGTGTGGAATCCCTGGGGCAAAACTACCAAGGACTAGCGTTCTCGCAGCCAGAACCACTAACTGGATGGAAACGAACTGACGGGAAAAACTGTCTCGGCCATAATGACTGACGGGATGGATTATCCTGACCGGATGCACCGCCGGGAAGGATCCTAAGTCCAAAACCACCCTAATGACGTAAGGTGTGGAATCCCTCGGCCAAAATAAAAAAGACTAGCATTCTCGCGGACAGAATGACTGATGGGATGGAAACGAAATGACGGGAAGGACTATCTCGGCCATACTGACTGGCGTGATGGATTATCCTGACCAGATGCACCGCCGAGAAGGATTCTAAGGCCAAAATGCAAGTTTCCATGACCCAGGAAGAATTGGATCGAGTTTTTTTGAAACTATCATGACCAAAACCCTCAAAATGGGATATAAAAGAGGTCTGGTGAAGAAATTGGTGGAAAACAAATGACCCAAAAAACCCGTCTATGCACCGTGGGACCCATTTTAAGGGTTTTGGTCGTGATAGTTTAAAAAAAACTCGATCCAATTCTTCCCGGGTCATGGAAACTTGCATTTTGGCTTTAGAAGCCTTCCCGGCGGTGCATCTGGTCAAGATAGTCCATCACGTCAGTTAGTATGGTCGAGATAGTCCTTCCCGTCATTTCGTTTCCATCCCGTCAGTTATTCTGTCCGCGAGAATACTAGTCCTTTGTTGTTTTGGCCGAGGGATTCCACACCTTACGTCATTTGGGTGGTTTTTGGACTTAGGATCCTTCCCGGCGGTGCATCCGGTCAGGATAATTCATCCCGTCAGTCATTATGCCCGAGATAGTCCTTCCCGTCAGTTCATTTCCATCCCGTCAGTCATTCTGGCCGCGAGAATGCTAGTCCTTTGTTGTTTTGGCCGAGGGATTCCACACCTTACGTCATTTAGGGTGGTTTTTTGGCCTTAGGATCCTTCCTGGCGGTTCATCCGGTCATGATAATCCATCCCGTCAATCAGTATGTCCGAGATATTCCTTCCCGTCAGTTCGTTTCCATCCAGTCAGTTGTTCTGGCTGCGAGAACGCTAGTCCTTGGTAGTTTTGCCCCAGGGATTCCACACCTTACGTCCATTTGGGTGGTTTTTGGTCTTTGGATCCTTCCCGTCGGTGCATCCGGTCAGGATAATCCATCCCGTCAGTCAGTATGGCCGAGATAGTCCTTCCCGTCATTTTGTTTCCATCCCGTCAGTCAGTATGGCCGAGATAGTCCTTCCCGTCAGTTCGTTTCCATCCCGTCAGTCATTCTGGCCGCGAGCATGCTAGTCCTTTGTTGTTTTGGCTGAGGGATTCCACACTTTACGTCATTTAGGTTGGTTTTTGGCCTAAGGATCCTTCCCGGCGGTTCATCCGGTCATGATAATCCATCCTCTCAGTCAGTATGGCCGAGATATTCCTTCCTGTCAGTCCATTAGGAGGGTTTTGGCCTTAGGATCCTTCTCGGCGGTGCATCTGGTCAGGATAATCCATCACGTCAGTCAGTATGGCCGAGATAGTCCTTCCCGTCATTTCGTTTCCATCCCGTCAGTCATTCTGTCCGCGAGAATGCTAGTCTTTTTTGTTTTGCCCGAGGGATTCCACACCTTACGTCATTTTGGGTGGTTTTTGGACTTAGGATCCTTCCCGTCGGTGCATCCGGTCAGGATAATCCATCCCGTCAGTCAGTATGGCCGAGATAGTTTTTCTCGTCAGTTCGTTTCCATCCAGTCAGTGGTTCTGGCTGCGAGAATGCTAGTCCTTGGTAGTTTTGCCCCAGGGATTCCACACCTTACGTCATTAGGGTGGTTTTTGGTCATCGGATCCTTCCCGTCGGTTCATCCGGTCAGGATAATCCATCCCGTCAGTCAGTATGGCCGAGATAGTCCTTCCCGTCAGTTCGTTTCCATCCCGTTAGTCAGTATGGCCGAGATAGTCCTTCCCGTCAGTTCGTTTCCATCCTGTCAGTCATTCTGTCAGCGAGAATGCTAGTCTTTTTTGTTTTGCCCGAGGGATTCCACACCTTACGTCATTTTGGGTGGTTTTTGGACTTAGGATCCTTCCCGTCGGTGCATCCGGTCAGGATAATCCATCCCGTCAGTCAGTATGGCCGAGATAGTTTTTCCCTCCAGTTCGTTTCCATCCAGTCAGTGGTTATGGCTGCGAGAACGCTAGTCCTTGGTAGTTTTGCCCCAGGGATTCCACACCTTACGTCATTAGGGTGGTTTTTGGTCTTCGGATCCTTCCCGTCGGTTCATCCGGCCAGGATAATCCATCCCGTCAGTCAGTATGGCCGAGATAGTCCTTCCCGTCAGTTCGTTTCCATCTCGTTAGTCAGTATCGCCGAGATAGTCCTTCCCGTCATTTCGTTTCCATCCCGTCAGTCATTCTGTCCGCGAGAATGCTAGTCTTTTTTGTTTTGCCCGAGGGATTCCACACCTTACGTCATTTAGGGTGGTTTTTTGGCCTTAGGATCTTTCCCGGCGGTTCATCCGGTCATGATAATCCAGCCCGTCAGTCAGTATGGCCGAGATAGTTCTTCCCGTCATTTCGTTTCCATCCCATCAGTCATTCTGTCCGCGAGAATGCTAGTCTTTTTTTATTTTGGCCGAGGGATTCCACACCTTACGTCATTAGGGTGGTTTTTGGTCTTCGGATCGCTGCGAGAATGCTAGTCCTTTGTTGTTTTGGCCGAGGGATTCCACACCTTACATCATTAAGGTGGTTTTTGGTCTTCGGATCCTTCTCGTCGGTTCATCCGGTCAGGATAATCCATCCCGTCAGTCAGTATGGCCGAGATAGTCCTTCCCGTCATTGTGTTTCCATCCCGTCAGTCATTCTGTCCGCGAGTATGCTAGTCCTTTGTTGTTTTGGCCGAGGGATTCCACACCTTATGTCATTTAGGGTGGTTTTTGGCCTTAGGATCCTTCCCGGTAGTTCATCCGGTCATGATAATCCAGCCCGTCAGTCAGTATGGCCGAGATCCCGTCAGTCAGTATGGCCGAGATAGTCCTTCCCGTCAGTCCAATAGGGGGGTTTTGGCCTTAGGATCCTTCCCCCGGTGGATAGGATCAGTTTATCCACCCCGTCAGTCATTCTGGCCGCGAGAATGCTAGTCCTTTGTTGTTTTGGCCGAGGGATTCCACACCTTACGTCATTTAGGGTGGTTTTTGGCCTTAGGATCCTTCCCGGCGGTTTATCCGGTCATGATAATCCAGCCCGTCAGTCAGTATGGCCGAGATATTCCTTCCCGTCAGTCCATTAGGGGTTTTTGGCCTTAGGATCCTTCTCCCAGTGGATAGGATCAGTTTATCCTATCCCGTCATTGTTTTTCCACCAATTTCTTCACCAGACCTCTTTGTTATCCATTTGAGAGGTTTGGGTCTTGATAGTTTCAAAAAAACTCGACTCAATTATTTTCGGGTCATGGAACCTTGGTTCTCGATAGGCTATAACCTTCCCACGAGATAGACGGGTTTTTCGGGTCATTTGTTTTCCACCAATTTCTTCACCAGACCTCTTTTATATCCCATTTTAAGGGTTTTGGTCGTGATAGTTTCAAAAAAACTCGATCCAATTCTTCCCGGGTCATGGAAACTTGCCTACCGAGAACCAAGGTTCCATGACCCGAAAAAATTGACTCGAGTTTTTTTGAAACTATCAGACCCAAACCTATCAAATGAATAACAAAGAGGTCTGGTGCAGAAATTATGGGAAAAAGCAATGACGGGATAGGATAAACTGATCCTATCCACCGGGGGAAGGATCCTAAGGCCAAAAAACCACCCTAAATGACGTAAGGTGTGGAATCCCTCGGCCAAAAAAACAAAGGACTAGCATTCTCTCGGCCAGAATGACTGACGGGATGGAAACAAACTGACGTGAAGGACTATCTCGGCCATACTGACTAACGGGATGGAAACGAACTGACGGGAAGGACTATCTCGGCCATACTGACTGACGGGATGGATTATCCTGACCGGATGCACCGACGGGAAGGATCCTAAGACCAAAAACCACCCTAATGACGTAAGGTGTGGAATCCCTCGGCCAAAATAAAAAAAGACTAGCATTCTCGCGGACAGAATGACTGATGGGATGGAAACGAAATGACGGGAAGGACTATCTCGGCCATACTGACTGACGTGATGGATTATCCTGACCAGATGCACCGTCGGGAAGGATTCTAAGGCAAAAACCCCCTAATGGAATGACGGGAAGGACTATCTCGGCCATACTGACTAACGGGATGGAAACGAACTGACGGGAAGGACTATCTCGGCCATACTGACTAACGGGATGGATTATCCTGACCGGATGAACCGACGGGAAGGATCCGAAGACCAAAAACCACCCTAATGACGTAAGGTGTGGAATCCCTCGGCCAAAAAAACAAAGGACTAGCATACTCGCGGACAGAATGACTGACGGGATGGAAACACAATGACGGGAAGGACTATCTCGGCCATACTGACTGACGTGATGGAAACGAACTGACGGGAAGGACTATCTCGGCCATACTGACTGAGGGGATGGATTATCATGACCGGATATACCGCCGGGAAGGATCCTAAGGCCAAAAAACCACCCTAAATGACGTAAGGTGTGGAATCCCTCGACCAAAAAAACAAAGGACTAGCATTCTCGCGGACAGAATGACTGACGGGATGGAAACGCAATGATGGGAAGGACTATCTCAGCCATACTGACTGACGTGATGGATTATCCTGACCAGATGCACCGCCGGGAAAGATTCTAAGGCCAAAATGCAAGTTTCCATGACCCAGGAAGAATTGGATCGAGATTTTTTGAAACTATCACGACCAAAACCCTTAAAATTGGATATAAAAGAGGTCTGGTGAAGAAATTGGTGGAAAAAACAATGACGGGATAGGATAAACTGATCCTATCCACCGGAGGAAGGATCCTAAGGCCAAAACCTCCTAATGGACTGACGGGAAGGAATATCTCGGCCATACTGATTGACGGGATGGATTATCATGACCGGATGAACCGCCAGGAAGGATCCTAAGGCCAAAAACCACCCTAAATGACGTAAGGTGTGGAATCCCTCGGCCAAAACAACAAAGGACTAGCATTCTTGCGGACAGAAAGACTGACGGGATGGAAACGAAATGACGGGAAGGCTTCTAAGGCCAAAATGCAAGTTTCCATGACCCAGGAAGAATTGGATCGAGTTTTTTTGAAACTATCATGAACAAAACCCTTAAAATGGGATATAAAAGAGGTCTAGTGAAGAAATTGGAGGAAAACAAATGACCCGAAAAACCCGTCTATACACCGTGGGAAGGTTATAGCGTATCGAGAACCAAGGTTCCATGACCCGAAAAAATTGACTCGAGTTTTTTTGAAACTATCAAGACCCAAACCTCTCAAATGGATAACAAAGAGGTCTGGTGAAGAAATTGGTGGAAAAAACAATGACGGGATAGGATAAACTGATCCTATCCACCAGGGGAAGGATCCTAAGGCCAAAACCTGCTAAAGGACTGACAGGAAGGAATATCTCGGCCATACTGATTGACGGGATGGATTATCATGACCGGATGAACCGCCAGGAAGGATTCTAAGGCCAAAAAACCACCCTAAATGACGTAAGGTGTGGAATCCCTCGACCAAAAAAACAAAGGACTAGCATACTCGCGGCCAGAATGACTGACGGGATGGAAACGAACTGACGGGAAGGACTATCTCGGCCATACTAACTGACGTGATGGACTATCTTGACCAGATGCACCGCCGGGAAGGCTTCTAAGGCCAAAATGCAAGTTTTCATGACCCAGGAAGAATTGGATCGAGTTTTTTTGAAACTATCATGACCAAAACCCTTAAAATGGGATATAAAAGAGGTCTGGTGAAGAAATTGGAGGAAAACAAATGACCCGAAAAACCCGTCTATACACCGTGGGAAGGTTATAGCGCATCGAGAACCAAGGTTCCATGACCCGAAAAAATTGACTCGAGTTTTTTTGAAACTATCAAGACCCAAACCTCTCAAATGGATAACAAAGAGGTCTGGTGAAGAAATTGGTGGAAAAAACAATGACGGGATAGGATAAACTGATCCTATCCACCAGGAGAAGGATCCTAAGGCCAAAAACCCCTAATGGACTGACGGGAAGGAATATCTCGGCCATACTGACTGACGGGCTGGATTATCATGACCGGATGAACCGCCGGGAAGGATCCTAAGGCCAAAAACCACCCTAAATGACTTAAGGTGTGGAATCCCTCGGCCAAAACAACAAAGGACTAGCATTCTTGCGGACAGAATGACTGACGGGATGGAAACGCAATGACGTGAAGGACTATCTCGGCCATACTGACTAACGGGATGGAAACGAACTGATGGGAAGGACTATCTCGCGGACAGAATGACTGATGGGATGGAAACGAAATGACGGGAAGGACTATCTCGGCCATACTGATTGACGGGATGGATTATCCTGACCAGATGAACCAACGGGAAGGATTCTAAGGCCAAAATGCAAGTTTCCATGACCCGGGAAGAATTGGATCGAGTTTTTTTGAAACTATCACGACCAAAACCCTTAAAATGGGATATAAAAGAGGTCTGGTGAAGAAATTGGTGGAAAACAAATGACCCGAAAAACCTGTCTATGCACCGTGGGAAGGTTATAGCCTACCGAGAACCAAGGTTCCATGACCCGAAAAAAATTGACTCGAGTTTTTTTGAAACTATCAGACCCAAACCTATCCAATGGATAACAAAGAGGTCTGGTGCAGAAATTGGTGGAAAAAGAAATGACGGGATAGGATAAAATGATCCTATCCACCGGGGGAAGGATCCTAAGGCCAAAACCCCCCTAATAGACTGACAGGAAGGAATATCTCGGCCATACTGACTGAGAGGATGGATTATCATGACCGGATGAACCGCCGGGAAGGATCCTTAGGCCAAAAACCACCCTAAATGAAGTAAGGTGTGGAATCCCTCAGCCAAAACAACAAAGGACTAGCATGTTCGCGGCCAGAATGACTGACGGGATGGAAACGAACTGACGGGAAGGACTATCTCGGCCATACTGACTGACGGGGTGGAAACAAAATGACGGGAAGGACTATCTCGGCCATACTGACTAACGGGATGGATTATCCTGACCGGATGCACCGCCGGGAAGGATCCTAAGATCAAAAACCACCCAAATGACGTAAGGTGTGGAATCCCTGGGGCAAAACTGAAGGATTGTTTAGTGTTTCCTGGTTCAATTATCAGATTAATTGATCCTACTAAACATGCCAGATCTAGGTTCTCTTGCAGAATCATAAAGGATCTCACCTGTTACCTTGTTATGCAGCGGAAAGAGGAGGTACGGGTCAGAGATCAGCAGAACCACCAAGAGATAGTTCCTCCAAAGGCTCACACACGCACGCACAGGAAATTGGCTGCTAGACCGAGCTGGTAGGAGGCGCAGAGAGAGGCTGAGGGAGGCGTAGACTTGGTCAGAAAATAAGAGCTAGGGCAAGTTTTATTTATTAAAACCCTTGTCCAGTTCTTATGGGCTTTTGGGCCCAATTCTCAGTCTGATTAAATCCTTTAGATTTAATCAGGCCCTTTCGTCTCTCTAAGTACAGTAAATGCCTAGCACTTTTACCGTACTTCTGCTAAACCATTCCTACACATTTTCCTGTTAGCTTAGGCGTGTGACCCATATGGGATCATATAATAAAGGCAATAAGTCCAAGACTTATAGATCATGAGCGGACTCTAGCAAGCCATCATGACCCCCAGTATTATATGACTTATGTCTGATCATTGACATACTCTTACTTTCTAGAGACAGTACAGAGATTACTGGACATAATTCCAACAATCTCCCACTTGAACTGGAATCTCTGTATTCATAATCCTTTTGTCTCAATATCTCGATTAGTCATAAGGCAAGATTAGTGTCATCCTTATAAAGCCTAATCTTGTTCATCGGACTCTGATTTGATACTGACAATCCAAACGACTCGGGAAAGTCCGTTTGAGCATGGCCATGCATTTTCCAGTAATCAAATCTCCGATTGGCCTAGAGATATTCACTCCATTTATATTGGAGGGACAAATCCCGTCTTGTTCCATCACTGTAAACTACTCATTTCATAATACACCCAAACAGGGTCCTTATAACTATCGCTTAACGACAGTGTTAGACAATGATCAAAGTGCATTAGTTCATGTGCAGTCACATGCATGCGAACTCAGGTCTAAGGACTATACTCTATAGTCGTAGTAAGAATCTCTTATGACACAGATATAAATATCCTGAAGAGTTCTTATAATCGGGTCATGTCCGGTCGTATGTACCCAACATACACCTATGTACTGACTTTGATGCCGCGCATCTATGACACACTGAGACTTTGTCATAAGTCACATACCAATCTAGTCTCACACGGTTGTTGGTGTTCCAATTTCAACAACCTTCGACTAGGGACAGGATGATATAAGCCATCTATCAAATATAGGGTCTCATGATCAAGCTAAATGACTTTGATGACTCAAGATCAAGTCACTTACTTCGATGACCTATAAAATGGTTCATATCATTTTGGAACGATTATTTCATCACAGTTAAAATAATCTTGAAAAATAATTTTATTATTAAACATCTCAAATGTTTTACAAGAACATATCAATAACTAAATAAAGCCCTTTACAAACTCCCATTGAAATTAAGACTACATCTTAATTTCACTTATCCTACAGCTACAGTCCGCGACTCGTGCTTAGGCCTAAGGAGTGGCTTCGTTAATAGATTAGCAACGTTCTCATTCGTTGAAACTTGCTGATCTACTTAACACCTCTGTCATTTATCTCACGGAATAGGTTATACCTACCCTCAAGATGTTTGGACCTCTGATGTGCAGCTAGTCTCATCTATGCTGGGAATCACATCGAGTTCAGTGATGAACTCTTCTTTCCAAACAACCTCTTTCGCCGCTTCCCAAGCTGCGAAATGTTCAGCTTAAGTCATGGAGTCAGCAACAGTGCCTTGCACCGCCAGACAGACACAAGATATAACCGGACTGTGACCGGAAATCATCTTTGTCTGTTGGAAACTTGCCTTTCAGACTCTACCGACTTGTAGCACCTCACTTTCTCCGTAAATCAAGAACTTATCCTAAGTATTTCTCAAATACTTTAGGATATTCTTTACGGCAATCCAGTGATTCTTTGCTGGATTTGACTGGTCTTTACTTGTCTTGTTTAACATTAAAGCAACATCAAAACAAGTACGTGTCATGGCATTCATGATAGATCCAATTGCCGACGCATATGGAATCCTATCCATGCTTTCAAGCTCAGCAGATATCGTAGGACACTGCTTCTTGCTTAACGTATTGCCATGTGACATTGGCATAAAACCCTTCTTGGAATGCTGAAAACGTGTAGGACTTTGTCAATTTAAGAATCCTGACTTTGTCCTACCAGTCTTTTGGATCTCTATCTTTAGATCCAAAATCCAAGAACTACGTGGCTTTACCCATGTCAATCATAAAACCAACTCCCAAACCAGTCCTTTACCGACTGCAGCATTGGGACGTTATTTCCGAGAATCAGTATGTCATCGACATACAATATGAGAAATGCAACATCGCTCCCACTTATCTATTAGTAAACGCATAGTTCCATTTCGTTCCTGTTCAAGTCAAAACTTTGACTACTTCAACAGAACGAAGATTCCAACTCCGATATGTTTGCTTCCATCCATGAATGGATCGATGAAGCTAACTTACACAAAATGTAATTTTTCGGAGTCCGGGCTCACTTTCGCTTCTTTGAATTTCGCTGATTCGTCGCTTTCAATGATCATCAGATCATGCGAACTTTCAATGATCATCAGGTTCAACTAATGACGAGAAATCACTCTCGGATTAGTGACTGATTCATTCATATCTGCGAACTTCAGGCTCTACAGGTGTAGATTCTACAGAAATCTGTAAATTCATCCGTTGCTCTCCCTCAACAGGTTGAGCAGCCTCCTGTATTTCTCGAATTTCTTCGAGTTATACTTTTACTCCCACTGTTCTTCTTGGAAAGTAACTTCCCTTCTTAGAAAACAGAATGGATGTAAAAGTAACAAGCCTTGGTTTCCCTAGGACAACCAGTGAAGTAGCACAACTACAAATACTCAGCAAAGACGAATTTGGATCGATTCCAATCCACATTTACGTGGTGTCTTTCAACTGATATTGGTGGAACTATTTCTGCGTAAACTTAGATATTTTAGAGCGTTATTCTTAAAGAATATCATGGAAGATTCGTGTGACTCATCCTTAATCATTTCTAATAAGATCTGATTCTTTCTCACAGAAACACCTCCAGGTTTTCAGGAGAAATGAGCTGTGAAACGACTTCACACTCATTTAGATGATCACACCATCAATGACTTAAGTATTCTCACTCGTGATCTAATCCAGAGTCTCAATACTTCAGTCACTCAGATTCTATACCTCATTCTGGAACTCTTTGATCATTTCAAAGAATTCTGACTCGTGTCTCATCAAATGAACACAGTCATATTCACTGAAGTAATCAGTAAAGATAATGAAGTATAGGAAATTTTCTCTGGCATTACTGCTCATCGGGCCTCATACATGAGTATGTTCAAGGTCCAATAAGCCTTTGGGATTTTCTCTAGCTCGGCTAAGATGGGCCCTTTGCCTTTTGATCCAGTAAGCAGAATTCAAGTCTCATAAGATATCGTATCAAATGAGCCCAACAGTCCATAACTATGGGATTTCTGAATCCGACTTACTCTATGTGACCAAGACTTTTATGCCAAGAAAAATCAGGTTTAATTCATCAGATTTAAACCAATTCGGTATTTATGTTACATTTAGGCACTCTTTGGTTTAAGATATAAAACCCATTCCTTGAATAGGGTGCTACAATTAATATTTCATTAAGATCAAAAGAACAAAACTTGTCTTTTATCAAAATGAAAAACATTCAAATTCTTACAAGAAAATGAAATACAACTCTGCTTAAAGCAGGTACATTGTAGCAATTACTTAATACAAAACCAAGCCTCGAAGGCATCTACAAGTGAAAACCCTACGGCTGAGGCAGCGTCCATAGCTCCTTCCAGACATGTAGATCCACTTGTCCTTCCTTCAACGTTCTACTGTTGCTTAGGCTCTGCATATTACAACAAATATCAGTGCCACAACCAGTATCCAATACCTATAAGGTAGAACTTGAAGTAATAACATGAATACCTGACGAAGTAGTCTCATACATCAACTTCAACTCCTCATCATCTTCCATGAATTTAATGCAATCTCTCTTCCAATGCCCAGTCTCTTTACAGTAGCAGCACTTACCAACGTAAGAGGTATCAGACTTGGGCTCAGAAGACACACACTTGCCATGATTCAAAATCTGGACAACTTTGTCTTCACCCTTGTCAGTACTAGGTTTAATAAACCTACCCTTCTCTATTATGAGATTATACTGGGTACTCTTCACGTTTGGCTCAACTGTCTTGAGCATATCATGCAGTTCAGTCAGCGTCTTCGTTAAGCCTTTCTTGATATAGTTCCTTCTGAACTTATCATAGCTTGACGGCAGTGACTGCAGAATGATCTCAGTTGCCAATTCTTGGCTGACTGGATAATCCAGTTTCCTCAGGTTATCAATATAACCTATCATTTTACTGATATGAGGACTTACTGGATGATCATTTGGTAGCTTGCAGCTAGTGAGAGACTTAACCAACTGGTATCTCTCCACTCTTACCTGCTCCTGAAATTTCAATTTCAGGCCGCTGATCATCTCTATTGGCGACTCCATGTTTTCATATTGCTTCCGCAAATCTGAGTCCATGGTAGCCAACATCAGACCACGCACATCTACCGCATCATTATAATGCTTATTCCAAGCATCATATACTGCATGAGAGGCATTGGACCCGATCCTCACGGGGAGAGCTCTCTCAAGGACATAGTCCTTTCTCTCCTGCCTGAGGACTAGCCTCAGGTTCCGCGACCAAGTCAAGAAATTTGATCCGTTCAGTTTGTCCATCTCAAGGACAGACCGGATCGAGAAAGTGTTTTGATTGTTTGTGCTAGTCATAACTGAAAAATAAGATAAAAGGATTTTAGTTAATGTGTTCAAAATGATTAATCTCGCATTATACTTAATAACATCAATTACCCTCAATAGAATATAATGATTCCAAGATCCACATATAACTAAGATCAAAGTGGGCCACTGGCCGTCACCCAACCTTAGCTTATATCGGTAAGCCCTATCTCGGCTAATTATATCCGTGATATAACTCTTGGTTGTGAATCTGGGCCCGAGGCCCAATCCACTCTGATGTCTCAAGGCCCGGGACTCCCGATGGCCTAGTCAAGAAAACCAGACTATACAGTCATGTAATCACTAATGTCTGGGACTCCCAATGACATTTATGAATCACAAACCGTCTTACCCACGCAAAAGTAGACACCCTCACACTGTAAGGCCATTAGTACAATTGAATGGGCTTCGACAGCTGACATAGACTGGACAAGACATCCAACGCTTGATATTATTTGAGGTTTGTAGGTTTATTATTAAAATTTCATCCCAAAATAGAAGATTACTATTTTGGGAAACTTTCCATTTTTGGAAAACCTACTAATTTTGGAAACTTTCTAAAATTGGAAACTTCCTAAAATGGAAACTTTCTAAAATTGGAAACTTCCTAAAATTGGAAACTTTCTAAATATAGAAATTTCCTAAAATCCAAAACATGCAAATCTAGAAACTTCTATTCTAAGAAACTTTCTAATTTCAGATTTTGAAAACAGATTAATTTTAAAATCAAATTTTAATAATTAAATGAATTTTAAAATAATCTGAAGAATAAGACTCAAATAATTGGCCCAATTGTTTTAACTGCTTGGCCCGAGGCCCAAGAATTGGTCCATGTCCAAGACATAACCCAATTGTCCAATTAAATGACATAACCGGTCTGGTTCATTAAAATTGGTCTAACCAAAATTAATTACTACGATGACCACAATTGTCAACCGGTTATTTACTAAACCGGATTTTCTCAATTTATTTGGTCCAACCAAATCAAATTAGAAAACCACTGGTTTAGGCACTAAATCCAATTTTTCGACTTTGGATTTCTTATCCCGGTTTAACCAGAACTTAATAAATTTTATTAAGTCTGTTTATTAAACCGTGACGATTAAGATTTTTAATTGTCTCAAACCGAACCGTCAAACGAACCGAACCGATCGATTGGACGTGAACCGTTCATGATCACGTCAGCCATAGCTTCACACGATCGAGTGAACGATCGGGACAGCCGCAAGCCACGCGATCGGGACGGCTCAGGCGATCATTCGGGACGTGACGATCGGGACGACTTGGGCCGAGAGAAGGCGGGACGCGATCGCACGTCCGGACCGGTCCATCTCTCGCGCGTCAAAGCCGATCGGGACGGAACGGGACGCGATCGATCCATGCGATCGTTTGATCGATCCATGCGATCCAACTGATCGGTCCACCGTTCGTCACTCGATCCGGACATGGTGATCCTTTGGCGATCATCATTCCGACGCATACCGATTCATATAGATCGGATCATGCGATTTCTATTAGTTTAGGTTTTAATTCTTTGTTTCTTAAGTGTTTTTCTTATCAATAGATTGATTCAAACACTTCTAAACAACCTAAACAAGATTCTAAACAAGAAATCCTAACAGAACCAATAGCTCTGATACCACTGAAGGATTGTTTAGTGTTTCCTGGTTCAATTATCAGATTAATTGATCCTACTAAACATGCCAGATCTAGGTTCTCTTGCAGAATCATAAAGGATCTCACCTGTTACCTTGTTATGCAGCGGAAAGAGGAGGTACGGGTCAGAGATCAGCAGAACCACCAAGAGATAGTTCCTCCAAAGGCTCACACACGCACGCACAGGAAATTGGCTGCTAGACCGAGCTGGTAGGAGGCGCAGAGAGAGGCTGAGGGAGGCGTAGACTTGGTCAGAAAATAAGAGCTAGGGCAAGTTTTATTTATTAAAACCCTTGTCCAGTTCTTATGGGCTTTTGGGCCCAATTCTCAGTCTGATTTAATCAGGCCCTTTCGTCTCTCTAAGTACAGTAAATGCCTAGCACTTTTACCGTACTTCTGCTAAACCATTCCTACACATTTTCCTGTTAGCTTAGGCGTGTGACCCATATGGGATCATATAATAAAGGCAATAAGTCCAAGACTTATAGATCATGTGCGGACTCTAGCAAGCCATCATGACCCCCAGTATTATATGACTTATGTCTGATCATTGACATACTCTTACTTTCTAGAGACAGTACATAGATTACTGGACATAATTCCAACAAAAACTACCAAGGACTAGCGTTCTCGTAGCCAGAACCACTGACTGGATGGAAACGAACTGACGGGAAAAACTGTCTCGGCCATAATGACTGACGGGATGGATTATCCTGACCGGATGCACCGCCGGGAAGGATCCTAAGTCCAAAAACCACCCAAACCGCCGAGAAGGATTCTAAGGCCAAAATGCAAGTTTCCATGACCCAGGAAGAATTGGATCGAGTTTTTTTGAAACTATCACGACCAAAACCCTTAAAATGGGATATAAAAGAGGTCTGGTGAAGAAATTGGTGGAAAACAAATGACCCGAAAAACCCGTCTATGCACCGTGGGAAGGGTATAGCCTACCGAGAACCAAGGTTCCATGACCCGAAAAAAATTGACTCGAGTTTTTTTGAAACTATCAGACCCAAACCTATCAAATGGATAACAAAGATGTCTGGTGCATAAATTGGTGGAAAAAGCAATGACGGGATAGGATAAACTGATCCTATCCACCGGGGGAAGGATCCTAAGGCCAAAACCCCCCTAATGGACTGACATGAAGGATGGATTATCATGACCGGATGAACCGCCGGGAAGGATCCTTAGGCCAAAAACCACCCTAAATGACGTAAGGGGTGGAATCCCCCCTAATGGACTGACGAAAAGGAATATCTCGGCCATACTGATTGACGGGATGGATTATCATGACCGGATGAAACGCCAGGAAGGATTCTAAGGCCAAAAAACCACCCTAAATGACGTAAGGTGTGGAATCCCTCGACCAAAAAACAAAGGACTAACATACTCGCGGACAGAATGACTGACGGGATGGAAACGCAATGACGGGAAGGACTATCTCGGCCATACTGACTGACGTGATGGATTATCCTGACCAGATGCACCGCCGAGAAGGATTCTAAGGCCAAAATGCAAGTTTCCATGACCCAGGAAGAATTGGATCGAGTTTTTTTGAAACTATCACGACCAAAACCCTTAAAATGGGATATAAAAGAGGTCTGGTGAAGAAATTGGTGGAAAACAAATGACCCGAAAAACCCGTCTATGCACCGTGGGAAGGGTATAGCCTACCGAGAACCAAGGTTCCATGACCCGAAAAAAATTGACTCGAGTTTTTTTGAAACTATCAGACCCAAACCTATCAAATGGATAACAAAGAGGTCTGGTGCATAAATTGGTGGAAAAAGCAATGACGGGATAGGATAAACTGATCCTATCCACCGGGGGAAGGATCCTAAGGCCAAAACCCCCCTAATGGACTGACATGAAGGATGGATTATCATGACCGGATGAACCGCCGGGAAGGATCCTTAGGCCAAAAACCACCCTAAATGACGTAAGGGGTGGAATCCCTCAGCCAAAACAACAAAGGACTAGCATGCTCGCAGCCAGAATGACTGACGGGATTGAAACGAACTGACGGGAAGGACTATCTCGGCCATACTGACTGACGGGATGGAAACAAAATGACGGGAAGGACTATCTCGGCCATACTGACTGACGGGGTGGATTATCCTGACCGGATGCACCGACGGGAAGGATCCTAAGACCAAAAACCACCCAAATGGACGTAAGGTGTGGAATCCCTGGGGCAAAACGACCAAGGACTAGCATTCTCGCAGCCAGAACCACTGACTGGATGGAAACGAACTGACGGGAAAAACTGTCTCGGCCATAATGACTGACGGGATGGATTATCCTGACCAGATGCACCGCCGGGAAGGATCCTAAGTCCAAAAACCACCCAAAATGACGCAAGGTGTGGAATCCCTCGGCCAAAACAACAAAGGACTAGCATTCTCGCGGCCAAAATGACTGACGGGATGGAAACGAACTGACGTGAAGGACTATCTCGGCCATACTGACTAACGGGATGGAAACAAACTGACGGGAAGGACTATCTCGGCCATATTGACTGAGGGGATGGATTATCCTGACCGGATGAACCGCCGGGGAGGATCCCAAGGCCAAAAACCACCCTAAATGACGTAAGGTGTGGAATCCCTCGGCCAAAAAAACAAAGGACTAGCATTCTTGTGGACAGAATGACTGACGGGATGGAAACGAAATGACCCGTCAGTCATTCTGGCCGAGATAGTCCTTCCCGTCATTTCGTGTCCATCCCGTCAGTCATTCTGTCCGCGAGAATGCTAGTCTTTTTTTATTTTGGCCGAGGGATTCCACACCTTACGTCATTAGGGTGGTTTTGGCCTTAGGATCCTTCCCGGCGGTTCATCCGGTCATGATAGTCCATCACGTCAGTCAGTATGGCCGAGATAGTCCTTCCCGTCATTTCGTTTCCATACCATCAGTCATTCTGTCCGCGAGAATGCTAGTTTTTTTTTTTGGCCGAGGGATTCCACACCTTACGTCATTAGGGTGGTTTTTGGTCTTAGGATCCTTCCCGTCGGTGCATCCGGTCAGGATAATACATCCCGTCAGTCAGTATGGCCAAGATAGTCCTTCCCGTCAGTTCGTTTCTATCCCGTTAGTCAGTATGGCCGAGATAGTCCTTCACGTCAGTTCGTTTCCATCCCGTCAGTCATTCTGGCTGCGAGAATGCTAGTCCTTTGTTATTTTGGCCGAGGGATTCCACACCTTACGTCATTTTGGGTGGTTTTTTGACTTAGGATCCTTCCCGGCGGTGCATCCGGTCAGGATAATCCATCCTGTCAGTTCGTTTCCATCCAGTCAATGGTTCTGTCTGCGAGAACGCTAGTCCTTGGTAGTTTTGGCCGAGGGATTCCACACCTTACGTCATTTAGGGTGGTTTTTGGCCTTAGGATCCTTCCCGGCGGTTCATCCGGTCATGATAATCCAGCCCGTCAGTCAGTATGGCCGAGATATTCCTTCCCGTCAGGCCATTAGGGGGGTTTTGGCCTTAGGATCCTTCCCCCGGTGGATAGGATCAGTTTATCCTATCCCGTCATTGCTTTTTCCACCAATTTCTGCACCAGACCTCTTTGTTATCCATTTGATAGGTTTGGGTCTGATAGTTTCAAAAAAACTCGAGTCAATTTTTTCGGGTCATGGAACCTTGGTTCTCGA
Source organism: Orychophragmus violaceus (assembly GCA_030180135.1). Classification (NCBI taxonomy): domain Eukaryota; kingdom Viridiplantae; phylum Streptophyta; class Magnoliopsida; order Brassicales; family Brassicaceae; genus Orychophragmus; species Orychophragmus violaceus. The sequence goes on along the minus strand of CM058230.1, from coordinate 104,574,731 downwards.
TAGGCTATAACCTTCCCACGGTGTATAGACGGGTTTTTCGGGTCATTTGTTTTCCACCAATTTCTTCACCAGACCTCTTTTATATCCCATTTTAAGGGTTTTGGTCGTGATAGTTTCAAAAAATCTCGATCCAATTCTTCCTGGGTCATGGAAACTTGCATTTTGGCCTTAGAATCCTTCATGTCGGTGCATCTGGTCAGGATAATCCATCACGTCAGTCAGTATGGCCGAGATAGTCCTTCCCGTCAGTTCGTTTCTATCCCGTTAGTCAGTATGGCCGAGATATTCCTTCCCGTCATTTCGTGTCCATCCCGTCAGTCATTCTGTCTGCGAGAATGCTAGTCTTTTTTATTTTGGCCGAGGGATTTCACACCTTACGTCATTAGGGTGGTTTTGGCCTTAGGATCCTTCCCGGCGGTTCATCCGGTCATGATAATCCAGCCCGTCAGTCAGTATGGCCGAGATAGTCCTTCACGTCAGTTCGTTTCCATCCCGTCAGTCATTCTGTCCGCGAGAATGCTAGTCCTTTGTTTTTTTGGCCGAGGGATTCCACACCTTACGTCACTTAGGGTGGTTTTTTGGCCTTAGGATCCTTCCCGGCGGTTCATCCGGTCATGATAATCCATCCCGTCAGTCAGTATGGCTGAGATGTTCCTTCCCGTCAGTCCATTAGGGGGTTTTTGGCCTTAGGATCCTTCTCCTGGTGGATAGGATCAGTTTATCCTATCCCGTCATTGTTTTTTCCACCAATTTATTCGCCAGACCTCTTTGTTATCCATTTGAGAGGTTTGGGTCTTGATAGTTTCAAAAAAACTCGAGTCAATTTTTTCGGGTCATGGAACCTTGGTTCTCGATAGGCTATAACCTTCCCACGGTGTATAGACGGGTTTTTCGGGTCATTTGTTTTCCACCAATTTCTTCACCAGACCTCTTTTATATCCCATTTTAAGGGTTTTGGTCGTGATAATTTCAAAAAAACTAGATCCAATTCTTCCCGGGTCATGGAAACTTTCATTTTGGCCTTGGAATCCTTCCCGGCAGTGCATCTGGTCAGGATAGTCCATCACGTCAGTCAGTATGGCCGAGATAGTCCTTCCCGTCATTTCGTTTCCATCCCATCAGTCATTCTGTCCGCGAGAATGCTAGTCTTTTTTTATTTTGGCCGAGGGATTCCACACCTTACGTCATTAGGGTGGGTTTTGGTCTTAGGATCCTTCCCGTCGGTGCATCCGGTCAGGATAATCCATCACGTCAGTAAGTATGGCCAAGATAGTCCTTCCCGTCATTGCGTTTCCATCCCGTCAGTCATTCTGTCCGCGAGTATGCTAGTCTTTTTTTATTTTGGCCGAGGGATTCCACACCTTACGTCATTAGGGTGGTTTTTGGTCTTCAGATCCTTCCCGTCGGTTCATCCGGTCAGGATAATCCATCCCGTCAGTCAGTATGGCCGAGATAGTCCTTCCCGTTAGTTCGTTTCCATCCCGTTAGTCATTATGGCCGAGATAGTCCTTCACGTCAGTTTGTTTCCATCCCGTCAGTCATTCTGGCCGCGAGAATGCTAGTCCTTTGTTGTTTTGGCCGAGGGATTCCACACCTTACGTCATTTAGAGTGGTTTTTTTGCCTTAGGATCCTTCCCGGCGGTTCATCCAGTCTTGATAATCCAGCCCATCAGTCAGTATGGCCGAGATATTCCTTCCCATCAGTCCATTAGGAGGTTTTGGCCTTAGGATCCTTCTCCCGGTGGATAGGATCAGTTTATCCTATCCCGTCATTGCTTTTTCCACCAATTTCTGCACCAGACCTCTTTGTTATCCATTTGATAGGTTTGGGTCTGATAGTTTCAAAAAAACTCGAGTCAATTCTTCCTGGGTCATGGAAACTTGCATTTTGGCCTTAGAATCCTTCCCGACGGTGCATATGGTCAGGAAAAATCCATCACGTCAGTCAGTATGGCCGAGATAGTCCTTCCCATCATTGCGTTTCCATCCCGTCAGTCAGTATGGCCGAGATATTCCTTCCCGTCAGTCCATTAGGGGGTTTTGGCCTTAGGATCCTTCTCCTGGTGGATAGAATCAGTTTATCCTATCCCGTCATTGTTTTTTCCACCAATTTCTTCACCAGACCTCTTTGTTATCCATTTGAGAGGTTTGGGTCTTGATAGTTTCAAAAAAACTCGACTCAATTATTTTCGGGTCATGGAACCTTGGTTCTCGATAGGCTATAACCATCCCACGGTGTATAGACGGGTTTTTTGGGTCATTTGTTTTCCACCAATTTCTTCACCAGACCTCTTTTATATCCCATTTTAAGGGTTTTGGTCATGATAGTTTCAAAAAAACTCGATCCAATTTTTCCTGGGTCATGGAAACTTGCATTTTGGCCTTAGAAGCCTTCCCGGCGGTGCATCTGGTCAGGATAGTCCATCACGTCAGTCAGTATGGCCGAGATATTCCTTCCCGTCAGTTCGTTTCCATCCAGTAAGTGGTTCTGGCTGCGAGAACGCTAGTCCTTGGTAGTTTTGCCCCAGGGATTCCACACCTTACATCCATTTGGGTGGTTTTTGGTCTTAGGATCCTTCCCGTTGGTGCATCCGGTCATGATAATCCAGCCCGTCAGTCAGTATGGCCGAGATTGTAACGCCCCTTTCCCATTCTCCGCTGACCGTCGAGCTGACCGGTCAACAATCAAACAAGAACATGACCGATCGAACCCGAGCAAGTCGAATGGGAAAAGTTCGCCACAGGACGAAGCCAAAGTTAGTTTGGTTTGAGACAAATGCTCGCACCAATCTATCCTCGACTCCGCTATCCTCATATCCATAGTACAAGCGGTACCACTTGCACTACTTCGATGAGTTGTGTCGGTTCGGACTTAAACCTCATATCAGGGAAACAATTTCATTTCTGAGTAATCAACATTGAGTACAACGTTTAATAGAATTTTCACAAACAATCGTCAAGTCAAATATACAAAGAAATCAACACACGAAATAACAATAACGCCGAACCGAGAAAACACTCAAAAATCACGAATCAAATCCCGTCACAAGCCATCCCAAAACTACACCGAGAACCTCCCGCGTCTGTCGCTGCTAAACCTGAAAACCACAAAAAGAGTATAATAAGCGATCTAAGATCACCCAGTGAATCGGCTCCCCACTAATGGCTTCTAATCTATCTAAGTCTACAAATTCCCGCCCCAAAACCCAAAATAACAATCAGCAGGAAAAATAGTCGATCACGCACTACCATGTCGTGATAAACCCAAACATACACAATCAATGCCAGAGATAAAGTGAATTAAGGGAAATCGAAGGCACTGCGGCACATGTTCTCGATTGGACTCGATCTATCTATCGCGCAACGAAAGAAAGAATAAACAACAATGGGCCCTACGAACTCGGTAACTTCCACGGGTCTACATCGTCACCTATATGGTAACTAACCCACGACTCCTAAACGTGTACACAAGGTCCCACGAGTAGGACACCGTTCTCTGTCCATCGATACGCGGTGACTCGGACTACCCCTAGATAGCCAGAGTTTCCATGTGATTCGGCCCTAGGACATGACCCCGTATTCTCCGAATCACACACCTACCGGCGTCACCCGATAGGTTAACACCATAACCGGAATCACCATGATCCGGTTAGGTAAACCCCGAGGATCCAATCGGGTCGGAAGTACCGAAACGTAAACAAAACCTAGGCTTGCGGAATCTAACGCACCCTAGCGTCCTAGTGCAGAAATATAAACACGCAGACTCACTGGGACTCTAGCACAGATCACGCAATCAATATCAATAATAAATCTCCAACCATTCCGCAAGCCACTACGCTACCACCGCTCTGACTAGGTAAGATACCTAGTCAGCACAACTAACTTACCCGGTCCCGTGACCGGAGTAAGTGTCCGCAATAACTGCTCGGCCCAACACCGAGCAGTCTAACAAACCTGCACACAAAGCTAACAATAACAGCAATACAATCACACAATCACAATCAATCACACAATCACATAATCACACAATCACACACAAGCAGGTTTATTAGGGTTTCTAAGTCTTTTAATCCATTATCATCCGCTACCTTGGGTTAGCGGATTGCTAACCCGTAGACGGCTTACCAACTCACCACATTCCTTATTTAACCCATTCTAGATATCTTTTATTAACTCCTCGATCCGTCGGTTTAGAGTTAGTAAACTTACTAACTCCCCGACGTCTCATTATTAATTAACTTTATTCATTACTCAATCCCGCTATTAAACCTAAACCCCAACCCCGTTATAATATTCTATACCTTTGTTTAGGTTCAACCATATTTTAATGTCGTCTTAATTCCCGTATATAGATTCATTAATTATCGTTCTTAATACATATATATATATATATATATGCATATATGGTCCTAAACAACGGTCTATATGAATGCATCACCCAATCGATACTAACAACCTAGCGGCACACAATTGATTTACCATTTAATTCTTTAAACCCTAACGTGCTTATCCGTTCCTAACCGGTTTAACATTAAACGCCCAATTAATTATTAAGTACCAATTAGGTTAAGTAACGGGTATGCAATCCTAGCACTACGGCTTATCAATTTATGGTCTATACGAATCTACGAGTTTGTGAGCCGACTCACAGTGAGATAGGCGCGGAAATGGCGGCTCTGACACGATATGAATCCCGAGACCCCCGAACTGGAACCCAAACCTCCCGAATGCACGAACTCGAACTTGACCCGCACTTGACCTTGGTGATTTCGAACCTCCGGATAACCCTCATATGATGGCTACTACAACCGTCTATCCTATTTCTAAATAAAAGAAATCCGGTTTATCGGGAAGATTATTACGTCGGAAAAATTCCTTTCCGAAGAATATTCTTTAGAATATTCCGACGTATTAATATTCCTTTACCCATCTTTCTTCTATTTTTCTCACTCTCTCTCTCCTCCTTTTCTCTCTCTCCTCCCTCTCTCTCCCCTCCGGATCCTCCTCCTCTTCCTTCTTTTGCCGCCTCCTTCTTCTTCTTCTTCCTCCCTTCACGCCACTTCTCTCCTCCTCTCTCTCTTCCTCTTCTTCTTCACTACTCTTGTTGAGAAGTGTTTTTGGTGTGAAGAAAAGTGAGGGGTGGAGGCCTCCTTTTATAGCTAAAGTGAAGAGATCTCCACCTTCCACTTGTCACCTCTTCTTCTCCATCTTAAGCCACGACCTCTCCACCAAAAACCATCCACAAACAATGAATTTGATCATCCACCATCCACTTGTAGCCTCCTCCATGCAGCCCTTGGATTGATGACAACACATCTTTGGAGATTCATGCACCTAAGAAGCTTCTATTTCTTGGGCTCAAATTTCGTGGCCCATGCTTCATACTGAGCTGGATTTAGGTCCAATATGGTCTTGGTAAACTGTCCCAAATACCCTGACTCAAGCCCAAGCCTCAAGGAATTTATTTTGAAGTTTTAGTCATTAATCACTCATTAATGATCTAAAATTTATAACTTGATCTCGGCATCAAATCTTGCTTCATACTCTTAACCGTGTCTTCTTCATCTTATAATGGAGCTGTGGTCAAAATTTCATAATTTTTGGTGGAGTTTAGAAGGTCCTCTCGCTTGCCCGAACATTGCATCGGTTTCTTGGAAAAACCGGTTTTACGGTTAATATTTTCAAAAACCCTTTATCCGCTTCTATAAGTCCACCAAGTCTCCTCTTCAGATTCTAGATGCTTTTAGATGAATTTAGCAATTTGAATCACCTCAAACGGACACCCGTAGCTCCGGTTATGAATTTCTGAAGTTTCGTCGGTTTTGTCGGTTTCCATTCCCGACTCACCGAAAAACATGCTTCTGCTCCAATTTCTCCAACTCTGGTCTTGTGAATATTCTTTATATTAAAATAGAAGAATATTCGGCCCGTCTCGGCTTCCATCTCGAACTTTGGTAAAATTACCAAAATGCCCTTCATCTTTTGAAAATTACGAAAATGCCCTCCGTTGACTTCTCTGCTGCCCGTTGACTATTTCTTGGAACAGGATATTACATTCTTCCCCACTTACAGGAATTCGGTCCCCGAATTCTCCGTCACTGTCAGACTTCAAATAGGTTCCGAACCCCGCAAGTTGCTTCATCGCTTTACTCCGACGCTTCTTTCTCGAACACGGCTGCATATCACTGACTGCAACACGAATCCAATCTGAAATATCAATCTTGTACTCTGGTCCGCTCCACTCTCAACTGACTTTATCGGCCTCCATCTTCGAACTCACTCCTGGTTAACTTCTCTACTATGCTTCCTACTTCTGTCTTCCCCACTTTGCTTCGACCTCCACGTCATTCTGGTTGTAACTTTCTTTCTTCTTTTCTGAGACACTCTTCAAGAATCTGATCATCTGCTTCCCTCTGACTGATTCCCACAACAAAGCCGATCCTTATTTCCCAAACTCTTTGCTAACCTATCATACTTCTCGGCTTCTTTATGACGGTTGTCTATTAAGCTGATACACTTTCCACTGACAACACCCATCACTGCCTCACGGTCCGGTCCACTTATCTCACAATGTCTTGACACTTCATCTCGCTTTCGGGTTCGGGTTCGGTCTCGGATTCACATCGCGTCGCCATTCCGACCTACAATCAACACAACAACTCACTGAACAATTAGTTTCATCCCGCTCTATCCCCGATATCACTTCCCCATAGAAATATGGTTACTTAATCACGTACCCGACGGTTACCCGTGATTAAATAACAATACACTATAAGTCCGCTTCCTCGTGAATCGACGGATAACACAACCGTCCTCAAGTCGGCTCAACTCGAAGTAAAATTAAGATAAAATAAACACCTTACCTTTTTAACAAAACCGAAGAAAACTACTAATCACCAATCAAATTCCGAACTACCAACGATACAAGGGTCTTTAAGACCCAAAACGATCAATCCATCCAAAACCACGCACGCTAACACTACGCAACTACCACACAAACAATCAAGCAATCAATCAATCAAGCAACAGGAAAAGGAAAACAAGCAATCACCACACAATCACGCAATCTAATGATCGGTCGGATGCGTCGTCGGTCTGGGTTCAGGTCATGAGGAACGGACGTCAGTTCCGCTCATCATTTGATTTCACACAATAATCTATTTGCTGTCAGAACCATCTCATTCATGCAAATAGTTACTATGCTACTCAAAACGATCAACTGAACACTCTGTATCCACCACATACATAAACGATATATCGTACACAATAAGGTTTTCTGTACATGGTTATGATCAGAGTCTACTCATAAGACCGTCATCACATCCAAAAACCCATACGACGCCGCTATACTTCCGAAAAGTCAAAGACGACACGCAAAGTCGCCTATCCGCCGATCTATCTACAAGACAAAAATAGAGTTAGTGCCCCCAACTTACCTGGCCTAACTACAACTATCCTAACCTAACGCCTCAGGCAAGACCGAAATGCCCAACACCACTGGCAAAACGGCTCGCTGAAGTATTCGCTGGCAGGTGCGCCGGGAGGGTATGGCGAGTGTGTGTCTCGAGATGGTGCTCCGACATGCTGTGGCTCGGTTATCGGGCAAAGATGAGCAATGTGACCTGCACGGCCGCACAACTAACAGGCTGGAGTGGACGCTGAGCGCGGTCCATGGTAACATGCGGATGCCTGATGATCATAACCTCCACAAAGCTGACAAGGATAAGTCGGCTCTGGCGGCGCTGACGGGGAATCCACGAAACAATCCGGTGCACAATGACCCTCACCTCTACACATTTGGCAAGTCCCCACTGGCTCGGGTCTGGACAACGGAACAACCGGTAACTGCACAACGGACGGCTGACTGGGCTCAGGATCTCTACGGCTAGGTCCCGCTCGATAGTCCTCTGGTACTAGTACTCGGTACGGCTCTCCACCGGAAGTATACTCACCTGATTTGATGGTAGGGCAAGTCAGTGCTCCATGGCCCTCGTGATCACAGAGCGGACAGGCGTCTGGTCCGGGCAATGGATGGTATGGTTCTCGAAGACGCGGGTCTACTGCTCGGGGATACCAATGTAAACTCATATATTCCACATCCGTTGCATGTCCTGTACTCCGGTATTGCTGGTGGCGAGACTGACTAGTCCCCGCTGACTCATGATACTCAACTGTAACTGCTCTGCGCACACACACACACCTCCACTCCACCCAGGACACACTGCTGCACGACTGCAATCACAACTCAAAGATAAGTTAGTACAAATAATACAAAAATGCTATTCCCCATCCCAACCCCGGGTTTAACGGACGCGGCTCGGTTTCCTAATGGATGCTTGTGTGACACATTTGACTCGATAAAACACGGAAAACACTCAAAAATGAAATGTTTCGAAACCCATGCAGAACCATGCTCTGATACCACCTTTCTGTAACGCCCCTTTCCCATTCTCCGCTGACCGTCGAGCTGACCGGTCAACAATCAAACAAGAACATGACCGATCGAACCCGAGCAAGTCGAATGGGAAAAGTTCGCCACAGGACGAAGCCAAAGTTAGTTTGGTTTGAGACAAAGGCTCGCACCAATCTATCCTCGACTCCGCTATCCTCATATCCATAGTACAAGCGGTACCACTTGCACTACTTCGATGAGTTGTGTCGGTTCGGACTTAAACCTCATATCAGGGAAACAATTTCATTTCTGAGTAATCAACATTGAGTACAACGTTTAATAGAATTTTCACAAACAATCGTCAAGTCAAATATACAAAGAAATCAACACACGAAATAACAATAACGCCGAACCGAGAAAACACTCAAAAATCACGAATCAAATCCCGTCACAAGCCATCCCAAAACTACACCGAGAACCTCCCGCGTCTGTCGCTGCTAAACCTGAAAACCACAAAAAGAGTATAATGAGCGATCTAAGATCACCCAGTGAATCGGCTCCCCACTAATGGCTTCTAATCTATCTAAGTCTACAAATTCCCGCCCCAAAACCCAAAATAACAATCAGCAGGAAAAATAGTCGATCACGCACTACCATGTCGTGATAAACCCAAACATACACAATCAATGCCAGAGATAAAGTGAATTAAGGGAAATCGAAGGCACTGCGGCACATGTTCTCGATTGGACTCGATCTATCTATCGCGCAACGAAAGAAAGAATAAACAACAATGGGCCCTACGAACTCGGTAACTTCCACGGGTCTACATCGTCACCTATATGGTAACTAACCCACGACTCCTAAACGTGTACACAAGGTCCCACGAGTAGGACACCGTTCTCTGTCCATCGATACGCGGTGACTCGGACTACCCCTAGATAGCCAGAGTTTCCATGTGATTCGGCCCTAGGACATGACCCCGTATTCTCCGAATCACACACCTACCGGCGTCACCCGATAGGTTAACACCATAACCGGAATCACCATGATCCGGTTAGGTAAACCCCGAGGATCCAATCGGGTCGGAAGTACCGAAACGTAAACAAAACCTAGGCTTGCGGAATCTAACGCACCCTAGCGTCCTAGTGCAGAAATATAAACACGCAGACTCACTGGGACTCTAGCACAGATCACGCAATCAATATCAATAATAAATCTCCAACCATTCCGCAAGCCACTACGCTACCACCGCTCTGACTAGGTAAGATACCTAGTCAGCACCACTAACTTACCCGGTCCCGTGACCGGAGTAAGTGTCCGCAATAACTGCTCGGCCCAACACCGAGCAGTCTAACAAACCTGCACACAAAGCTAACAATAACAGCAATACAATCACACAATCACAATCAATCACACAATCACATAATCACACAATCACACACAAGCAGGTTTATTAGGGTTTCTAAGTCTTTTAATCCATTATCATCCGCTACCTTGGGTTAGCGGATTGCTAACCCGTAGACGGCTTACCAACTCACCACATTCCTTATTTAACCCATTCTAGATATCTTTTATTAACTCCTCGATCCGTCGGTTTAGAGTTAGTAAACTTACTAACTCCCCGACGTCTCATTATTAATTAACTTTATTCATTACTCAATCCCGCTATTAAACCTAAACCCCAACCCCGTTATAATATTCTATACCTTTGTTTAGGTTCAACCATATTTTAATGTCGTCTTAATTCCCGTATATAGATTCATTAATTATCGTTCTTAATACATATATATATATATATGCATATACGGTCCTAAACAACGGTCTATATGAATGCATCACCCAATCGATACTAACAACCTAGCGGCACACAATTGATTTACCATTTAATTCTTTAAACCCTAACGTGCTTATCCGTTCCTAACCGGTTTAACATTTTACGCCCAATTAATTATTAAGTACCAATTAGGTTAAGTAACGGGTATGCAATCCTAGCACTACGGCTTATCAATTTATGGTCTATACGAATCTACGAGTTTGTGAGCCGACTCACAGTGAGATAGGCGCGGAAATGGCGGCTCTGACACGATATGAATCCCGAGACCCCCGAACTGGAACCCAAACCTCCCGAATGCACGAACTCGAACTTGACCCGCACTTGACCTTGGTGATTTCGAACCTCCGGATAACCCTCATATGATGGCTACTACAACCGTCTATCCTATTTCTAAATAAAAGAAATCCGGTTTATCGGGAAGATTATTACGTCGGAAAAATTCCTTTCCGAAGAATATTCTTTAGAATATTCCGACGTATTAATATTCCTTTACCCATCTTTCTTCTATTTTTCTCACTCTCTCTCTCCTCCTTTTCTCTCTCTCCTCCCTCTCTCTCCCCTCCGGATCCTCCTCCTCTTCCTTCTTTTGCCGCCTCCTTCTTCTTCTTCTTCCTCCCTTCACGCCACTTCTCTCCTCCTCTCTCTCTTCCTCTTCTTCTTCACTACTCTTGTTGAGAAGTGTTTTTGGTGTGAAGAAAAGTGAGGGGTGGAGGCCTCCTTTTATAGCTAAAGTGAAGAGATCTCCACCTTCCACTTGTCACCTCTTCTTCTCCATCTTAAGCCACGACCTCTCCACCAAAAACCATCCACAAACAATGAATTTGATCATCCACCATCCACTTGTAGCCTCCTCCATGCAGCCCTTGGATTGATGACAACACATCTTTGGAGATTCATGCACCTAAGAAGCTTCTATTTCTTGGGCTCAAATTTCGTGGCCCATGCTTCATACTGAGCTGGATTTAGGTCCAATATGGTCTTGGTAAACTGTCCCAAATACCCTGACTCAAGCCCAAGCCTCAAGGAATTTATTTTGAAGTTTTAGTCATTAATCAATCATTAATGATCTAAAATTTATAACTTGATCTCGGCATCAAATCTTGCTTCATACTTTTAACCGTGTCTTCTTCATCTTATAATGGAGCTGTGGTCAAAATTTCATAATTTTTGGTGGAGTTTAGAAGGTCCTCTCGCTTGCCCGAACATTGCATCGGTTTCTTGGAAAAACCGGTTTTACGGTTAATATTTTCAAAAACCCTTTATCCGCTTCTATAAGTCCACCAAGTCTCCTCTTCAGATTCTAGATGCTTTTAGATGAATTTAGCAATTTGAATCACCTCAAACGGACACCCGTAGCTCCGGTTATGAATTTCTGAAGTTTCGTCGGTTTTGTCGGTTTCCATTCCCAACTCACCGAAAAACATGCTTCTGCTCCGATTTCTCCAACTCTGGTCTTGTGAATATTCTTTATATTAAAATAGAAGAATACTCGGCCCGTCTCGGCTTCCGTCTCGAACTTTGGTAAAATTACCAAAATGCCCTTCATCTTTTGAAAATTACGAAAATGCCCTCCGTTGACTTCTCTGCTGCCCGTTGACTATTTCTTGGAACAGGATATTACAGAGATATTCCTTCCCGTCAGTCCATTAGGGGGGTTTTGGCCTTAGGATCCTTCTCCCGGTGGATAGGATCAGTTTATCCTATCCCGTCATTGTTTTTTCCACCAATTTCTGCACCAGACCTCTTTGTTATCCATTTGATAGGTTTGGGTCTGATAGTTTCAAAAAACTCGAGTCAATTTTTTTCGGTTCATGGAACCTTGGTTCTCGGTAGGCTATAACCTTCCCATGGTGCATAGACAGGTTTTTCGGGTCATTTGTTTTCCACCAATTTCTTCACCAGACCTCTTTTATATCCCATTTTAAGGGTTTTGGTCATGATAGTTTCAAAAAAACTCGATCCAATTCTTCCTGGGTCATGGAAACTTGCATTTTGGCCTTAGAATCCTTCCCGGCGGTGCATATGGTCAGGATAATCTATCACGTCAGTCAGTATGGCCGAGATAGTCCTTCCCGTCATTTCGTTTCCATCCCGTCAGTCATTCTGGCCGTGAGAATGCTAGTCCTTTGTTGTTTTGGTCGAGGGATTCCACACCTTACGTCATTTAGGGTGGTTTTTTGGCCTTAGGATCCTTCCTGGCGGTTCATCCGGTCATGATAATCCATCCCGTCAGTCATTATGGCCGAGACAGTTTTTCCCGTCAGTTCGTTTCCATCCAGTCAGTGGTTCTGGCTGCGAGAACGCTAGTCCTTGGTAGTTTTGCCCCAGGGATTCCACACCTTACGCTTCACGGCGGGGCATCCGGTCAGAATAATCCATCTTGTCAGTCAGTATGGCCGAGATCCCGTCAGTCAGTATGGCCGAGATAGTCCTTCCCGTCAGTTCGTTTCCATCCCGTCAGTCATTCTGTCCGCGAGAATGCTAGTCTTTTTTTATTTTGGCCGAGGGATTCCACACCTTACGTCATTAGGGTGGTTTTGGCCTTAGGATCCTTCCCGGCGGTTCATTCCGGTCATGATAATCCATCACGTCAGTCAGTATGGCCGAGATATTCCTTCCCGTCAGTTCATTAGGGGGTTTTGGCCTTAGGATCCTTCCCCAGGTGGATTCCCGTCATTGTTTTTTCCACCAATTTCTTCACCAGTCCTCTTTGTTATCCATTTGAGAGGTTTGGGTCTTGATAGTTTCAAAAAAACTCGAGTCAATTTTTTCGGGTCATGGAACCTTGGTTCTCGGTAGGCTATAACCTTCCCACGGTGCATAGACGGGTTTTTAGGGTCATTTGTTTTCCACCAATTTCTTCACCAGACCTCTTTTATATCCGATTTTAAGGGTTTTGGTCATGATAGTTTCAAAAAAACTCGATCCAATTCTTCCTGGGTCATGGAAACTTGCATTTTGGCCTTAGAATCCTTCCCGACGGTGCATATGGTCAGGATAATCCATCACGTCAGTCAGTATGGTCGAGATAGTCCTTCCCGTCATTGCGTTTCCATCCCGTCAGTCATTATGGCCGAGATATTCCTTCCCGTCAGTGCATTAGGGGGTTTTGGCCTTAGGATCCTTCTCCTGGTGGATAGAATCAGTTTATCCTATCCCGTCATTGTTTTTTCCACCAATTTCTTCACCAGACCTCTTTGTTATCCATTTGAGAGGTTTGGGTCTTGATAGTTTCAAAAAAACTCGACTCAATTATTTTCGGGTCATGGAACCTTGGTTCTCGATAGGCTATAACCATCCCACGGTGTATAGACGGGTTTTTTGGGTCATTTGTTTTCCACCAATTTCTTCACCAGACCTCTTTTATATCCCATTTTAAGGGTTTTGGTCATGATAGTTTCAAAAAAACTTGATCCAATTCTTCCTGGGTCATGGAAACTTGCATTTTGGCCTTAGAAGCCTTCCCGACGGTGCATCTGGTCAGGATAGTCCATCACGTCAGTCAGTATGGCCGAGATATTCCTTCCCGTCAGTTCGTTTCCATCCAGTAAGTGGTTCTGGCTGCGAGAACGCTAGTCCTTGGTAGTTTTGCCCCAGGGATTCCACACCTTACATCCATTTGGGTGGTTTTTGGTCTTAGGATCCTTCCCGTCGGTGCATCCGGTCATGATAATCCAGCCCGTCAGTCAGTATGGCCGAGATATTGTTGGAATTGTGTCCAGTAATCTCGGTACTGTCTCTAGAAAGTAAGAGTATGTCAATGATCAGACATAAGTCATATAATACTGGGGGTCATGATGGCTTGCTAGAGTCCGCTCATAATCTATAAGTCTTGGACTTATTGCCTCTATTATATGATCCCATATGGGTCACACGCCTAAGCTAACAGGAAAATGTGTAGGAATGGCTTAGCAGAAGTACGGTAAAAGTGCCAGGCATTTACTGTACTTAGAGAGAATAAAAGGTTTTAGCCACTGTGTGTCGATCGATGCACATGATGTGTCGATCGACACAGTGCGCGAATGGCCAAATGGCCCAAGAGGAACCAGACGAGTTTTATAAATAAAACTCGAGTCTGTTTTTCTTCTTTAACCCTAACTGAGCCGCCAACTCTCTCTCTACTGCGACGCCTCCTGCTTGGTCTAGCAGCCGTTTTCTTTGATCGCGTGTGTGAACCTTTGGAGGATTCATCTCTCGGTGTTTCTCTGATCTCTGACCTGTTCTATCTCCTTCCGCTGCAATTAACAGGTAAAAGGTGAGATCTAATCATTGTTTCTAATCAAGAAGAACCTAGATCCGCATGTTTAGGTTGATATGAATCTAAGAATTGAATCAGGATCAACTAAACAATCCTTCAGTGGTATCAGAGCTATTGGTTCTGGTTTTTCTTGTTTAGATTCAAGTTTAGGATTGTTTTCTTGTTTAAGAAGTGTTTTGAATCAACTACTGATAAGAGAAATCACTTAAGCAACAAGGAATTGAAACCTAAACACATCTGAAATCGCAAAAACCAAACTATATTGATTTGGAATGCGATTTTTCAAAAGTGAGAATCGGCTGTGATCGCATGGATCGATCGATACGATCGCATGGATCGGTCGACACAATCCGAGAATATCTCGGCCAAACCTGATAACCGTCTGTGCATGCGTGAGAGCATCGATCGATACAGGATCGATGCACGATCGATGCAGGATTGATGCTTAGAGCATCGACCGATGCGGTTGATGGATCGATCGATGCGGTTGGTTCATCGACCGATATGGTTGGTTTAAGGCTCGGTTTAATGATTTTATTAAAATTATAAACGTCACGGTTTAATAAACAGATTTAATAATTTTATTAAGTCTGGTTAAACCGGGATAAGAAATCCAAAGTCGAAAAATTGGATTTTGTGCCTAAACCAGGATTTTCTAATTTGATTTGGTTGGACCAAATAAATTGAGAAAATCCGGTTTAGTAAATAACTGGTTGACAATTGTGGTCATCGTAGTAATTAAAATTTGGTTAGACCAATTTTAATGAACCAGACCGGTTATGTCATTTAATTGGACAATTGGGTCATGTCTTGGACATGGACCAATTCTTGGGCCTCGAGCCAAGAAGTTAAAACAATTGGGCCAATTATTTGAGTCTTTCTTCAGATTAATTTAAAATTTATTTTATAAAATTATAAAGTCGATTTTAAATTAAAGTTTCCGAAATTTTGAAATTAGAAGTTTCTGGATTTGCGGGTTTTGGATTTTAAAGAAATTTCTAAAGTTAGAAAGTTTCCGTTTTTTAGAAAGTTTCCAATTTTAGAAAGTTTCTAAAAATAGTAGGTTTCCAAAAATGGAAAGTTTCCCGAAATAGTAATCTTCTATTTTGGGAATGAATTTTTTAAATAAACCTACGAACCTCAAATAATATCAAGCGTTGGATGTCTTGTCCATTCTATGTCAGCTGTCGAAGCCCATTCAATTGTATTCATGGCCTTACAGTGTGAGGATGTCTGCTTTTGCGTGGATAAGACGGTTTGTGATTCATAAATGTCATTGGGAGTCCCAGACATTAATGATTACATGACTGTATAGTCTGGTTTTCTTGACTAGGCCATCGGGAGTCCCGGGCCTTGAGACATCAGAGTGGATTGGGCCTCGGGCCCAGATTCACAACCAAGAGTTATATCACGGATATAATTAGCCGACATAGGGCTTACCGATATAAGCTGAGGTTTGGTGACGGCCAGTGGCCCACTTTAATCTTAGTTATATGTGGATCTTGGAATCATTATATTCTATTGAGGGTAACTTATGTTATTGACTATAATGCGTGATTAATCATGTTAAGTATAATACAAGATTAATCATATTGAACATATTAACTAAAATTCTTTTATCTTAAATTTCAGTTATGACTAGCACAAACAATCAAAACACTTTCTCGATCCGGTCTGTCCTTGAGATGGACAAGCTGAACGGATCAAATTTCTTGACTTGGTCGCGGAACCTGTGGCTAGTCCTCAGACAGGAGAGAAAGGACTATGTTCTTGAGAGAGCTCTCCCCGTGAGGATCGGGTCCAATGCTTCTCATGCAGTTTATGATGCTTGGAATAAGCATTATAATGATGCGGTAGATGTGCGTGGTCTGATATTGGCTACCATGAACTCAGACTTGCGGAAGCAATATGAGAACATGGAGTCGCCAATAGAGATGATCAGCAGCCTGAAATTGAAATTTCAGGAGCAGATAAGAGTGGAGAGATACCGGTTGGTTAAGTCTCTCACTAGCTGCAAGCTACCAAATGATAATCCAGTGAGTCCTCATGTCAGTAAAATGATGGGTTACATTGATGACCTGAGGAAACTGGATTATCCAGTTAGCCAAGAGTTGGCAACTGAAATCATTCTGCAGTCACTGCCGTCAAGCTATGGTAAGTTCAGAAAGAACTATATCAAGAGAGGCTTAACGAAGACGCTGATTGAACTGCATGATATGCTCAAGACAGTTGAGCCAAACGTGAAGAGTACCCTGTACAATCTCATGAATGAGAAGGGTAGGTTTACTAAACCTAATGCTGACAAGGGTGAAGACAAAGTTGTCCAGATTTTGAATCATGGCAAGCGTGTCTCTTCTGAGCCCGAGTCAGATACCTCTTACGTTGGTAAGTGCTGCTACTGTAAGGAGACAGGGCATTGGAAGAGAGATTGCATTAAATTCATGGAAGATGATGAGGAGTTGAAGTTGATGTATGAGACTACTTCCTCAGGTATTCATGTTATTACTTCAAGTTCTACCTTAAAGGTATTGGATACTGGTTGTGGCACTGATATTTGTGATAATATGCAGAGCCTAAGCAACAGTAGAACGTTGAAGGAAGGGCAAGTGAAACTACATGTCTGGAAGGAGCTTGGGATGCTGCCTCAGCCGTAGGGTTTTTCACTTATAGATCCCTTTGAGGCTTGGTTTTGTATTAAGTAATTGCTACAATGTACCTGCTTTAAGCAGAGTTGTTTTTCATTTTCTTGTAAGAATTTGAATGTTTTTCATTTTGATAAAAGACAAGTTTTGTTCTTTTGATCTTAATGAAATATTAATTGTAGCACCCTATTCATGGAATGGGTTTTATATCTTAAACCAAAGAGTGCCTAAATGTAACATAAATACCGAATTGGTTTAAATCTGATGAATTAAACCTGATTTTCTTGGCATAAAAGTCTTGGTCACATAGAGTAAGTCGGATTCAGAAATCCCATAGTCATGGACTGTTGGGCTCATTTGATAAAATATCTTATGAGACTTGAATTCTGTTTACTAGACCAAAAGGTAAAGGGCCTATCTTAGCCGAGCTAGAGAAAGGCCCAAAGGCTTAATGGACCTGGAACATACTCATGTATGTGGCCCAATGAGCAGTAATGCCAGAGAAAATCTCCTGTACTTCATTGTCTCTACTGATTACTTCAGTGAGTGTGACTGTGTTCATTTGATGAGACACAAGTCGGAATTCTTTGACATGGTCGAAAGAGTTCCAGAATGAAGTATAGGATCTGAATGACAAAAGTATTAAGACTCTGGATTAAATCACGAGTGAGAATACTTAAGTCATTGATTGTGTGATCATCTTAATGAGTGTGAAATCGTTTCACAGCTCATTTCTCCTGAAAACCTGAAGGTGTTTCTGTGAGAAAGAATCAGATCTTATTAGAAATGATTAAAGAAGAGTCACACGAATCTTCCATGATATTATTTAAGAATAACGCTCTAAAATATCTAAGTTTACGCTGAAATAGTTCCACAAATATCAGTTGAAAGACACCACGTAAATGTGGATTGGAATCGATCCAAATTCGTCTTTACTGAGTATTTGTAGTTGTACTACTTCGCTGGTTGTCCGAAGGAAACCAAGGCTTGTTACTTTTACGTCCATTCTGTTTTCTAAGAAGGGAAGTTATTTTCCAAGAAGAACAGTGGGAGTAAAAGTATAACTCGAAGAAATTCGAGAAATACAGGAGGCTGCTCAACCTGTTGAGGGAGAGCAGCGGAAGGATTTACAGATTTCTGTAGAATCTACACCTGTGGAGCCTTGTCCGAAGGAAACCAAGGCTTGTTACTTTTACGTCCATTCTGTTTTCTAAGAAGGGAAGTTATTTTCCAAGAAGAACAGTGGGAGTAAAAGTATAACTCGAAGAAATTCGAGAAATACAGGAGGCTGCTTTACCTGTTGAGGGAGAGCAGCGGAAGGATTTACAGATTTCTGTAGAATCTACACCTGTGGAGCCTGAAGTTCGCAGATATGAATGAATCAGTTACTAATCCGAGAGTGATTTCTCGTCATTAGTTGAACCTGATAATCATTGAAAGTTCGCAAGATCTGATGATCATTGAAAGCGACGAATCTGCGAAATTCAAAGAAGCGAAAGTGAGCCCGGACTCCGAAAAATTACATTTTATGTAAGTTAGCTTCATCGATCCATTCATGGATGGAAGCAAACATATCGGAGTTGGAATCTTCATTCTGTTGAAGTAGTCAAGGTTTTGACTTGAACAGGAACGAAGCGGAACTGTGTGTTTACTAATAGATTAGTGGGAGCGATATTGCATTTCTCATATTGTATGTCGATGACATACTGATTCTCGAAAATGACGTCCCAATGCTGCAGTCAGTAAAGGACTGGCTTGGGAGTTGGTTCTAATGATTGACATGAGTAAAGCCACGTATGTTCTTGGATTTTGGATCTAAAGATAGAGATCCGAAAGAGCTGGTAAGACAAAGTCAGGATTCTTATCCCGACAAAGTCCTACAGTTTTTCAGCATTCCAAGAAGGGTTTTATGCAAATGTCACATGGCATTACGTTAAGCAAGACACAGTGTCCTACGATAACTGCTGAGCTTAAATGCATGGATAAGATTCCATATGCGTCGGCAATTGGATCTATCATGTATGCCATGAAACATACTTGTTTGATGTTGCTTTAATGTTAAGCAAGACAAGTAAAGACAAGTCAAATCCAGCAAAGAATCACTGGATTGCCGTAAAGAATATCCTAAAGTATTTGAGGAATACTAAGGATAAATTCTTGATTTACGGAGAAAGTGAGGTGCTACGAGTCGGTAGAGTCTGAAAGGCAAGTTTCCAATAGACAAAGATGATTTCCGATCACAGTCCGGTTATATCTTGTGTCTATCTGGCGGTGCAAGGCACTGTTGCTGACACCATGACTTAAGCTGAACATTTCGCAGCTTGGGAAGTGGCGAAAGAGGTTGTTTGGAAAGAAGAGTTCGTCACTGAACTTGATGTGATTTCCAGAATAGATGAGACTAGCTGCACATCAGAGGTCCAAACACCTTGAGGATAGGTATAACCTATTCCGTGAGATAAATGACAGAGATGTTAAGTAGATCAGCAAGTTTCAACGAATGAGAACGTTGCTAATCTATTAACGAAGCCACTCCTTAGGCCTAAGCACGAGTCGCGGACTGTTGCTGTAGGATAAGTGAAATTAAGATGTAGTCTTAATTTCAGTGGGAGTTATTAAAGGGCTTTATTTAGTTATTGGATATGTTCTTGAAATAACATTTAAGATGTTTAATGAAATTATTATTTCAAGATTATTTTAACTGTGATGAAATAATCGTTCCAAAGTGATATAAACCATTTTATAGGTCATCGAAGTAAATGACTTGATCTTGAGTTATCAAAGTCATTTAGCTTGATCATGAGACCCTATATTTGATAAATGACTTATATCATTATGTCCCTAGTCGAAGGTTGTTGAAATTGGAACACCAACAACCGTGAGAGACTGGATTGATATGTGACTTATGACAAAGTCTCAGTGTGTCATAGATGCGCGGCATCAAAGTCAATACATAGGTGTATGTTGGGAACATACGACCGGACAAGACCCAATTATGAGAACTCTTCAGGATATTTATATCTGTGTCATAAGAGATTCTCACTACGACTATAGAGTATAGTCCTTAGACCTGAGTTCGCATGCATGTGACTGCACATGGACTGATGCACTTTGATCATTGTCTAACGCTATCGTTCTGCGATAGTTATAAGGACCTTGTTTGGGTACGTTATGAAATGAGTAGTTTACAGTGATGGAATAAGACGGAATTTGTCCCTCCAATATAAATGGAGTGAATATCTCTAGGCCAATCGGAGATTTGAATACTGGAAAATGCATGGCCATGCTCAAACGGACTGTCCCGAGTCGTTTGGATTGTCAGTATCGAATCAGAGTCCGATGAACAAGATTAGGCTTTATAAGGATGACACCAATCTTGACTTATGACTAATCGAGATATTGTGACAAAAGGATTATGAATACAGAGATTCCAGTACAAGTGGGAGATTGTTGGAATTGTGTCCAGTAATCTCGGTACTGTCTCTAGAAAGTAAGAGTATGTCAATGATCAGACATAAGTCATATAATACTGGGGGTCATGATGGCTTGCTAGAGTCCGCTCATAATCTATAAGTCTTGGACTTATTGCCTCTATTATATGATCCCATATGGGTCACACGCCTAAGCTAACAGGAAAATGTGTAGGAATGGCTTAGCAGAAGTACGGTAAAAGTGCCAGGCATTTACTGTACTTAGAGAGAATAAAAGGTTTTAGCCACTGTGTGTCGATCGATGCACATGATGTGTCGATCGACACAGTGCGCGAATGGCCAAATGGCCCAAGAGGAACCAGACGAGTTTTATAAATAAAACTCGAGTCTGTTTTCTTCTTTAACCCTAAATGAGCCGCCAACTCTCTCTCTACTGCGACGCCTCCTGCTTGGTCTAGCAGCCGTTTTCTGTGATCGCGTGTGTGAACCTTTGGAGGATTCATCTCTCGGTGTTTCTCTGATCTCTGACCTGTTCTATCTCCTTCCGCTGCAATTAACAGGTAAAAGGTGAGATCTAATCATTGTTTCTAATCAAGAAGAACCTAGATCCGCATGTTTAGGTTGATATGAATCTAAGAATTGAATCAGGATCAACTAAACAATCCTTCAGATATTCCTTCCCGTCAGTCCATTAGGGGGGTTTTGGCCTTAGGATCCTTCTCCCGGTGGATAGGATCAGTTTATCCTATCCCGTCATTGTTTTTTCCACCAATTTCTGCACCAGACCTCTTTGTTATCCATTTGATAGGTTTGGGTCTGATAGTTTCAAAAAACTCGAGTCAATTTTTTTCGGTTCATGGAACCTTGGTTCTCGGTAGGCTATAACCTTCCCATGGTGCATAGACGGGTTTTTCGGGTCATTTGTTTTCCACCAATTTCTTCACCAGACCTCTTTTATATCCCATTTTAAGGGTTTTGGTCATGATAGTTTCAAAAAAACTCGATCCAATTCTTCCTGGGTCATGGAAACTTGCATTTTGGCCTTAGAATCCTTCCCGGCGGTGCATATGGTCAGGATAATCTATCACGTCAGTCAGTATGGCCGAGATAGTCCTTCCCGTCATTTCGTTTCCATCCCGTCAATCATTCTGGCCGTGAGAATGCTAGTCCTTTGTTGTTTTGGTCGAGGGATTCCACACCTTAAGTCATTTAGGGTGGTTTTTTGGCCTTAGGATCCTTCCTGGCGGTTCATCCGGTCATGATAATCCATCCCGTCAGTCATTATGGCCGAGACAGTTTTTCCCGTCAGTTCGTTTCCATCCAGTCAGTGGTTCTGGCTGCGAGAACGCTAGTCCTTGGTAGTTTTGCCCCAGGGATTCCACACCTTACGCTTCACGGCGGGGCATCCGGTCAGAATAATCCATCTTGTCAGTCAGTATGGCCGAGATCCCGTCAGTCAGTATGGCCGAGATAGTCCTTCCCGTCAGTTCGTTTCCATCCCGTCAGTCATTCTGTCCGCGAGAATGCTAGTCTTTTTTTATTTTGGCCGAGGGATTCCACACCTTACGTCATTAGGGTGGTTTTGGCCTTAGGATCCTTCCCGGCGGTTCATTCCGGTCATGATAATCCATCACGTCAGTCAGTATGGCCGAGATATTCCTTCCCGTCAGTTCATTAGGGGGTTTTGGCCTTAGGATCCTTCCCCAGGTGGATAGGATCAGTTTATCATATCCCGTCATTGTTTTTTCCACCAATTTCTTCACCAGACCTCTTTGTTATCCATTTGAGAGGTTTGGGTCTTGATAGTTTCAAAAAAACTCGAGTCAATTTTTTTGGGTCATGGAACCTTGGTTCTCGGTAGGCTATAACCTTCCCACGGTGCATAGACGGGTTTTTCGGGTCATTTGTTTTCCACCAATTTCTTCACCAGACCTCTTTTATATCCGATTTTAAGGGTTTTGGTCATGATAGTTTCAAAAAAAACTCGATCCAATTCTTCCTGGGTCATGGAAACTTGCATTTTGGCCTTAGAATCCTTCCCGGCGGTGCATCTGGTCAGGATAATCCATCACGTCAGTCAGTATGGCCGAGATAGTCCTTCCCGTCATTGCGTTTCCATCCCGTCAGTCATTCTGTCCGCGATATTCCTTCCCGTCAGTGCATTAGGGGGTTTTGGACTTAGGATCCTTCTCCTGGTGGATAGAATCAGTTTATCCTATCCCGTCATTGTTTTTTCCACCAATTTCTTCACCAGACCTCTTTGTTATCCATTTGAGAGGTTTGGGTCTTGATAGTTTCAAAAAAACTCGACTCAATTATTTTCGGATCATGGAACCTTGGTTCTCGATAGGCTATAACCATCCCACGGTGTATAGACGGGTTTTTTGGGTCATTTGTTTTCCACCAATTTCTTCACCAGACCTCTTTTATATCCCATTTTAAGGGTTTTGGTCATGATAGTTTCAAAAAAACTTGATCCAATTCTTCCTGGGTCATGGAAACTTGCATTTTGGCCTTAGAAGTCTTCCCGACGGTGCATCTGGTCAGGATAGTCCATCACGTCAGTCAGTATGGCCGAGATATTCCTTCCCGTCAGTTCGTTTCCATCCAGTAAGTGGTTCTGGCTGCGAGAACGCTAGTCCTTGGTAGTTTTGCCCCAGGGATTCCACACCTTACATCCATTTGGGTGGTTTTTGGTCTTAGGATCCTTCCCGTCGGTGCATCCGGTCATGATAATCCAGCCCGTCAGTCAGTATGGCCGAGATATTCCTTCCCGTCAGTCCATTAGGGGTGTTTTGGCCTTAGGATCCTTCTCCCGGTGGATAGGATCAGTTTATCCTATCCCGTCATTGTTTTTTCCACCAATTTCTGCACCAGACCTCTTTGTTATCCATTTGATAGGTTTGGGTCTGATAGTTTCAAAAAACTCGAGTCAATTTTTTTCGGTTCATGGAACCTTGGTTCTCGGTAGGCTATAACCTTCCCATGGTGCATAGACGGGTTTTTCGGGTCATTTGTTTTCCACCAATTTCTTCACCAGACCTCTTTTATATCCCATTTTAAGGGTTTTGGTCATGATAGTTTCAAAAAAACTCGATCCAATTCTTCCTGGGTCATGGAAACTTGCATTTTGGCCTTAGAATCCTTCCCGGCGGTGCATATGGTCAGGATAATCTATCACGTCAGTCAGTATGGCCGAGATAGTCCTTCCCGTCATTTCGTTTCCATCCCGTCAGTCATTCTGGCCGTGAGAATGCTAGTCCTTTGTTGTTTTGGTCGAGGGATTCCACACCTTACGTCATTTAGGGTGGTTTTTTGGCCTTAGGATCCTTCCTGGCGGTTCATCCGATCATGATAATCCATCCCGTCAGTCATTATGGCCGAGACAGTTTTTCCCGTCAGTTCGTTTCCATCCAGTCAGTGGTTCTGGCTGCGAGAACGCTAGTCCTTGGTAGTTTTGCCCCAGGGATTCCACACCTTACGCTTCACGGCGGGGCATCCGGTCAGAATAATCCATCTTGTCAGTCAGTATGGCCGAGATCCCGTCAGTCAGTATGGCCGAGATAGTCCTTCCCGTCAGTTCGTTTCCATCCCGTCAGTCATTCTGTCCGCGAGAATGCTAGTCTTTTTTTATTTTGGCCGAGGGATTCCACACCTTACGTCATTAGGGTGGTTTTGGCCTTAGGATCCTTCCCGGCGGTTCATTCCGGTCATGATAATCCATCACGTCAGTCAGTATGGCCGAGATATTCCTTCCCGTCAGTTCATTAGGGGGTTTTGGCCTTAGGATCCTTCCCCAGGTGGATAGGATCAGTTTATCCTATCCCGTCATTGTTTTTTCCACCAATTTCTTCACCAGACCTCTTTGTTATCCATTTGAGAGGTTTGGGTCTTGATAGTTTCAAAAAAACTCGAGTCAATTTTTTTGGGTCATGGAACCTTGGTTCTCGGTAGGCTATAACCTTCCCACGGTGCATAGACGGGTTTTTCGGGTCATTTGTTTTCCACCAATTTCTTCACCAGACCTCTTTTATATCCGATTTTAAGGGTTTTGGTCATGATAGTTTCAAAAAAAACTCGATCCAATTCTTCCTGGGTCATGGAAACTTGCATTTTGGCCTTAGAATCCTTCCCGGCGGTGCATCTGGTCAGGATAATCCATCACGTCAGTCAGTATGGCCGAGATAGTCCTTCCCGTCATTGCGTTTCCATCCCGTCAGTCATTCTGTCCGCGAGTATGCTAGTCCTTTGTTTTTTTGGTCGAGGGATTCCACACCTTACGTCATTTAGGGTGGTTTTTTGGCCTTAGGATCCTTCCTGGCGGTTCATCCGGTCATGATAATCCTTCCCGTCAATCAGTATGCCCGAGATATTCCTTCCCGTCAGTCCATTAGGAGGTTTTGGCCTTAGGATCCTTCCCCAGGTGGATAGCGTTCTTGTAGCCAGAACCACTGACTGGATGGAAACGAACTGACGGGAAAAACTATCTCGGCTATACTGACTGACGGGATGGATTATCCTGACCGGATGCACCAACGGGAAGGATCCTAAGACCTAAAACCACCCAAATGGACGTAAGGTGTGGAATCCCTTGGGCAAAACTACCAAGGACTAGCGATCTCGCAGCCAGAACCCCTGACTGGATGGAAACGAACTGACGGGAAAAACTGTCTCAGCCATAATGACTGACGGGATGGATTATCCTGACCGGATGCACCGCCGGGAAGGATCCTAAGTCCAAAAACCACCCAAAATGACGTAAGGTGTGGAATCCATCTGGCAAAACAAAAAAGACTAGCATTCTCGCGGACAGAATGACTGACGGGATGGAAATGAAATAACGGGAAGGACTATCTCGGCCATACTGACTGACGGGCTGGATTATCATGACCGGATGAACCGCCGAGAAGGATTCTAAGGCCAAAATGCAAGTTTCCATGACCCGGGAAGAATTGGATCGAGTTTTTTTGAAACTATCATGACCAAAACCCTTAAAATGGGATATAAAAGAGGTCTGGTGAAGAAATTGGTGGAAAACAAATGACCCGAAAAACCCGTCTATACACCGTGGGAAGGTTATAGCCTATCGAGAACCAAGGTTCCATGACCCAAAAAAATTGACTCGAGTTTTTTTGAAACTATCAAGACCCAAACCTCTCAAATGGATAACAAAGAGGTCTGGTGAAGAAATTGGTGGAAAAACAATGACGGGATAGGATAAACTAATTCTATCCACCGGGGGAAGGATCCTAAGGCCAAAACCTCCTAATGGACTGACGGGAAGGAATATCTCGGCCATAGGTGTGGAATCCCTCGACCAAAAAAACAAAGGACTAGCATACTCGCGGACAGAATGACTGACGGGATGGAAACGCAATGACGGGAAGGACTATCTCGGCCATACTGACTGACGTGATGGATTATCCTGACCATATGCACCGCCGGGAAGGATTCTAAGGCCAAAATGCAAGTTTCCATGACCCGGGAAGAATTGGATCGAGTTTTTTTGAAACTATCACGACAAAACCCTTAAAATGGGATATAAAAGAGGTCTGGTGAAGAAATTGGTGGAAAACAAACGACCCGAAAAACCCGTCTATGCACCGTGGGAAGGTTATAGCCTACCGAGAACCAAGGTTCCATGACCCGAAAAAAATTGACTCGAGTTTTTTTGAAACTATCAAGACCCAAACCTCTCAAATGGATAACAAAGAGGTCTTGTGAAGAAATTGGTGGAAAAAACAATGACGGGATAGGATAAACTGATTCTATCCACCAGGAGAAGGATCCTAAGGCCAAAAACACCCTAATGGACTGACGGGAAGGAACATCTCAGCCATACTGACTGACGGGATGGATTATCATGACCGGATGAACCGCCAGGAAGGATCCTAAGGCCAAAAAACCACCCTAAATGACGTAAGGTGTGGAATCCCTCGACCAAAAAAACAAAGGACTAGCATACTCGCGGAAAGAATAACTGACGGGATGGAAACGCAATGACGGGAAGAACTATCTCGGCTATACTGACTGACGTGATGGATTATCCTGACTATATGCACCGCCGGGAAGGATTCTAAGGCCAAAATGCAAGTTTCCATGACCCGGGAAGAATTGGATCGAGTTTTTTTGAAACTATCATGACCAAAACCCTTAAAATGGGATATAAAAGAGGTCTGGTGAAGAAATTGGTGGAAAACAAATGACCCGAAAAACCCGTCTATGCATCATGGAAAGGTTATAGCCTACCGAGAACTAAGGTTCCATGACCCGAAAAAAATTGACTCGAGTTTTTTTGAAACTATCAAGACCCAAACCTCTCAAATGGATAACAAAGAGGTCTGGTGAAGAAATTGGTGGAAAAAACAATGACGGGATATGATAAACTGATCCTATCCACCAGGAGAAGGATCCTAAGGCCAAAAACCACCTAATGGACTGACGGGAAGGAACATCTCAGCCATACTGACTGACGGGCTGGATTATCATGACCGGATGAACCGCTGGGAAGGATCCTAAGGCCAAAAACCACCCAAATGGACGTAAGGTGTGGAATCCCTGGGGCAAAACTACCAAGGACTAGCGTTCTCGCAGCCAGAACCACTAACTTGATGGAAACGAACTGACGGGAAAAACTGTCTCGGCCATAATGACTGACGGGATGGATTATCTTGACCGGATGCACCGCCGGGAAGGATCCTAAGTCCAAAAACCACCCAAAATGACGTAAGGTGTGGAATCCCTCAGCCAAAACAAAAAAAACTAGTATTCTCGTGGACAGAATGACTGACGGGATGGAAACGAAATGACGGGAAGGACTATCTCGGCCATACTGACTGACGTGATGGATTATCCTGACCAGTTGCACCGCCGAGAAGGATTCTAAGGCCAAAATGCAAGTTTCCATGACCCAGGAAGAATTGGATCGAGATTTTTTGAAACTATCACGACCAAAACCCTTAAAATGGGATATAAAAGAGGTCTGGTGAAGAAATTGGTGGAAAACAAATGACCCGAAAAACCCGTCTATACACCGTGGGAAGGTTATAGCCTATCGAGAACCAAGGTTCCATGACCCGAAAAAATTGACTCGAGTTTTTTTGAAACTATCAAGACCCAAACCTCTCAAATGGATAACAAAGAGGTCTAGTGAAGAAATTGGTGGAGAAAACAATGACGGGATAGGATAAACTGATCCTATCCACCAGGGGAAGGATCCTAAGGCCAAAACTGAAGGATTATGGGTGTTTTCAAGGTTTAATTCCCAATTGCAACCTAACACAAATCCTTAAACAGATCTAGGTTCTTGGCAAACGAATCATAAAACAAACCTGATCTTTACCTTTGCAGCGGAAATTGGTGGTAATGATAAGATCAGATTAGAGCTGATGAGAATCGGCTCCTCCTCAGGTATCCACACGCTTACAAGCACGGATGGCTGCTAGACCGGATGGATGAACAACAGAGAGAGAGTTCAAGAGGAGCCTGCGGCTACCTTAAGAAAATCGCAGGAGAAGAACAGAATTAGCCAAACCTAATGTTCCATTCTCCCTTTTATTCACTAATGGGCCCAAGTTTAATTAATTAATTAAACTAATGGTCCATTAGACTTTTGGGCCCAAGACACAAATCAGACAAATGCCCATTTGTTGTCTGCCCATCTCTCTGTACAAATACAGTAAATGCCACTGCATCTTACCGTATTAATTCCATCTTAACTTTCCCGTTAGCTATGGTGTGTGACCCTTTGGGATCATACAATACTGGTAATAAGTCCTAAACTTATAGATCATGAGCGGACTCTAGCAAGCCATCATGATCACCCAGTATTTATGACTTATGTCTGATCTCGACACTTATCATACTCAATAGAGATAATACGGTAGATTTCAGGACATTCCCAACAATCTCCCACTTGTACTGGAATCCTACAAAGGACATTCCCAACAATCTTCCGATTGTACTGGAATCCTACATTCCCTAATCCTTTTGTCTCAATATCTCGATCTGGCATAAGGCAAGATGCGTGTCATCCTTATATAGCCAGACCATGTTTATCGGACCAGATTTGATACTGACAATTCAAACGACTTGGGCAAGTCCGTTTGGGAATGGCCATTCTCTTACCAGCTATCAAATCTCCGATTGGCCTAGAGATATTACCTCCGTTAAACGGCAGGGACAAATCCCATCTTGTTCCATCACTATGAACTACACAATTCATAATACACCCAACCAAGGTCCGTATAGCTCCCAGTTACGAAACAGCGTTAGACAATGATCAAAGCGCATTACTCCATGTGCAGCCACATGCATGCGAAATCAGGTCTAAGGATTATACTCTATAGTCGTATATGAGAACCTCTTATGACACAGATATTAATATCTTGTAGAGTTCTCATCTTGCGGGCCATGTCCGGTCATATGCTCCCCTACATATACCTATGTGTCGACTTTGATGCCGCGCATCTATGACCCCTCGAAACTTGGTCATAAGTCTCAACACAATCTAGTCTCAACAGGTTGTTGGTGTTCCAATTTCAACAACCTTCGACTATGGACACTATGATTTATGTCACTTCGTTAAATATGGGGTTTCAGGATCAAGTCTACTCATGTACTTCGATGGCCCATATATAATGACATGAATCATTTTGGAACGATTATTTATATCACAGTTAAAATAATCCAGAAATCATTAGATTTCATAAACATAAAATATTATGTTTACATGAACCATTCAAAATAACTAAGTAAAGCTCTTTACAAACTCCCACTGAAATTAAGACTACATCTTAATTTCACTCATCCTACAGCTACAGTCCGCGACTCGTGCTTAGGCATAAGGAGTGGCTTCGTTAATAGATTAGCAACGTTCTCATTCGATGAAACTTGCTTATCTACTTAAAACCTCTGTCATTTATCTCAAGGAATAGGTTATACCTATCCTCAAGGTGTTTGGACCTCTGATCTGCAGCTAGCCTAATCTATGCTGTGAATCACATCAAGTTCAGTGATGAACTCTTCTATCCAAACAACCTCTTTCGCCGCTTCTCAAGCTGCGAAATGTTCAGCTTAAGTCATGGAGTCAGCAACAGTGCCTTGCACCGCCAGTTAGACACAAGATATAGCCGGACTGTGACCAGGAATTATCTTTGTCTATTGGAAACTTGCCTTTCAGACTCTATCGACTTGTAGCACCTCACTTTCTCCGTAAATCAAGAACTTATCCTAAGTATTCCTCAAATACTTCAGAATATTCTTTACGGCAATCCAGTGATTCTTTGCTGGATTTGACTGGTCTTTACTTGTCTTGCTTAACATTAAAGCAACATCAAAACAAGTACGTGTCATGGCATACATGATAGATCCAATTGCCGACGCATATGGAATCCTATCCATGCATTCAAGCTCAGCAGATATCGTAGGATACTGTTTCTTGCTTAACGTATTGCCATGTGACATTGGCATAAAACCCTTCTTGGATTGCTGATTGCGTGTAGGACTTTGTCAATTTAAGAATTCTGACTTTGTCCTACCAGCTCTTTTGGATCTCTATCTTTAGATCCAAAATCCAAGAACTACGTGGCTTTACCCATGTCAATCATAAAACCAACTCCCAAACCAGTCCTTTACCGACTGCAGCATTGGGACGTTATATTCGAGAATCAGTATGTCATCGACATACACTATGAGAAATGCAATATTGCTCCCACTTATCTTTTAGTAAACGCACAGTTCCTCTTCGTTCCTGTTCAAGTCAAAACCTTGACTACTTCAACAGAACGAAGATTCCAACTCCGATATGTTTGCTTCCATCCATGAATGGATCACTGAAGCTAACTTACACATAGTGTAATTTTCGGAGTCCGGGCTCACTTTCGCTTCTTTGAATTTCGCAGATTCGTCGCTTTCAATGATCATCAGATCATGCGAACTTTCAATGATCATCAGATTCAACTAATGATGAGAAATCACTCTCGGATTAGTAACTGATTTATTCAGATCTGCGAACTTCAGGCTTTACAGGTGCAGATTCTACAGAAATCTGTAAATCCATCCGTTGCTCTCCCTCAACAGGTTGAGCAGCCTCCTGTATTTCTCGAATTTCTTCGAGTTATACTTTTACTCCCACTGTTCTTCTTGGAAAGTAACTTCCCTTCTTAGAAAACAGAATGGACGTAAAAGTAACAAGCCTTGGTTTCCCTAGGACAACCAGCGAAGTAGCACAACTACAAATACTCAGTAAAGACGAATTTGGATCGATTCCAATCCACATTTACGTGGTGTCTTTCAACTGATATTGGTGGAACTATTTCAGCGTAAACTTAGATATTTCTTGAGCGCTATTTTTTAAAGAATATCATGGAAGATTCGTGTGACTCATCTTTAATCATTTCTAATAAGATCTGATTCATTCTCACAGAAACACCTCTAGGTTTTCAGGAGAAGTGAGCTGTGAAACGACTTCACACTCATTCAGATGATCACACAATCAATGACTTAAGTATTCTCACTCGTGATCTAATCCAGAGTCTTAATACTTCTGTCATTCAGATTCTATACTTCATTCTGGAACTCTTTCGACCATGTCAAAGAATTCCGACTTGTGTCTCATCAAATGAACACAGTCACACTCACTGAAGTAATCAGTAGAAACAATGAAGTACAGGAAATTTTCTCTGGCATTACTGCGTATCGGGCCACATACATGAGTATGTCCAATGTCCAATAAGTCTTTGGGCCTTTCTCTAGCTCGGCTAAGATGGGCCCTTTGTCTTTTGGTCCAGTAAGCAGAATTCAAGTCTCATAAGATATCCATTCAAATGAGCCCAAAAGTCCATAACTATGGGGTTTCTGAATCCGACTCACTCTATGTGACCAAAAACATTTATGCCAAGAAAAATCAGGTTTAATTCATCAGATTTAAACCAATTCGGTATTTATGTTACATTTAGGCACTCTTTGGTTTAAGATATAAAACCCATTCCTAGAATGGGGTGCTACAATTAACATTTCATTAAGATCAAAAGAACAAAACTTGTCTTTATCAAAATGAAAACATTCAAATTCTTTACAAGAAAATGAAAAACAACTCTGCTTAAAGCAGGTACATTGTAGCAATTACTTAATACAAAACCAAGCCTCAAAGGCATCTACAAGTGAAAACCCTACGGCTGAGGCAGCATCCCAAGCTCCTTCCAGACACGCAGTTCCACTTGCCCTTCCTTCAACGTTCTACTGTTGCTCAGGCTCTGCATATTATAACAAATATCAGTGCCACAACCAGTATCCAATACCTATAAGGTATAACTTGAAGTAATAACATGAATACCTGAGCAAGTAGTTTCATACATCAACTTCAACTCCTCATAATCTTCCATGAATTTAATGCAATCTCTCTTCCAATGCCCAGTCTCTTTACAGTAGCAGCACTTACCAACGTAAGAGGTATCTGACTCGGGCTCAGAAGACACACGCTTGCCATGATTCAAAATCCGGACAACTTTGTCTTCACCCTTGTCAGCATTAGGTTTAGTAAACCTACCCTTCTCA
Source organism: Orychophragmus violaceus (assembly GCA_030180135.1). NCBI lineage: Eukaryota > Viridiplantae > Streptophyta > Magnoliopsida > Brassicales > Brassicaceae > Orychophragmus > Orychophragmus violaceus. The sequence goes on along the minus strand of CM058230.1, from coordinate 104,542,621 downwards.
TTCATGAGATTGTACAGGGTACTCTTCACGTTTGGCTCAACTGTCTTGAGCATGTCATGCAGTTCAGTCAACGTCTTCGTTAAGCCTTTCTTGATATAGTCCCTTACGAACTTATCATAGCTTGACGGCAGTGACTGCAGAATGATATCAGTTGCCAATTCCTGGCTAACTGGATAATCCAGTTTCCTCAGGTTATCAACGTAACCCATCATTTTACTGATATAAGGACTTACTGGATGATCATTTGGTAGCTTGCAGCTAGTGAGAGATTTAACCAACTGATATCTCTCCACTCTTACCTGCTCCTGAAATTTCAATTTCAGGCTGCTGATCATCTCTATTGGCGACTCCATGTTCTCATATTGCTTCCGCAAATCTGAGTCCATGGTAGCCAATATCAGACCACGCACATCTACCGCATCATTATAATGCTTATTCCAAGCATTATATACTGCATGAGAGGCATTGGACCCGATCCTCACGGGGAGAGCTCTTTCAAGGACATAGTCCTTTCTCTCATGCCTGAGAACTAGTCTCAGGTTCCGCGACCAAGTCAAGAAATTTGATCCGTTCAGTTTGTCCATCTCAAGGACATACCGGATCGAGAAAGTGTTTTGATTGTTTGTGCTTGTCATAGCTGAAATTTAGAGATAAATAGAGTTTTAGTTATTAAGTTCATAAAAGAGTAATCTTAACAACTTATAAGAAAACTCGCATCGTATTCAAAATTTCTTTGTTTAACCTCATATGAATACAATGATTCCGAGACCCATGTTTAGCTAAATCCAAAGTGGGCCACTGGCCGTCACCCAGAATTAGCTTTACTTGGTAAGCATGCACACAGCTAGTTATAACCAATAACTCTCGGTTGTGAATTGGACCCGAGGCCCAAATTCACCAGATGTCTCAAGGCCCGGGACTCCCGATGGCCCAGTCAAGGAAACCAATCTCTTACAGCCAAATAATCACTAAAATCTGGGACTCCCAATGAAATTAGTGACTATATACTACTTTACTTACGCGAAAACAGACACCTCACACTGTAAGCCATATCTGTAATCAAATAAGCGTTAAGTAGCTGACAAGATTGGGCAAGACATCCAAGCTTGATATTGTTTTTGAGGATTTTTAAGTTTTATTTCCAAAAATAGAAGATTACTATTTTGGAAACTTTTCTTATTTTAGAAACTTTCTAAATTTAGTAACTTACTAAAATAGAAATTTCTAATTTAATATTTTATAAATATTTTGGGTTGGGTCACAAATTATAGGCCCAATTCTTGGCCCAAGACCATAGAATTCCAGCTGGCCCAATAATTTGACATAACCGATCCGGTTTATTAATTCTGGTCCAAGACCAAATTAATTATCAAAACCATCGGTTATTTACTAAACCAGACCAGCTCTAAATTATTTGGTCCAACCAAATCAAACTTAGACCAGCCTTCGGTTTAGGTTAAAATTCAATTTTGAATTTAAATCCGGTTTAACCAGAAATTAAATAATACCATGTATTAAATTATTTCCAGCAAACCGCGATTTGGGTTAACGCCTTAACCATACATTAATTAAATAATTAATGATTTATATAATATACTATTATATATTATATATTCTTATATATAATATATATATATGTTAAAAGCGCAAAAAAAAATAAATTTGCAAACCCTAACTCACGATTAGTTAGCGTAAACACACGCAATGCACATTAACGATAATTAATGATGGCACAAGCGGCGATCGTGAACATTCAATATCACACAAACCCTTTCACCATTAATTAATGACAGAATGATGAACATTCAGACTCGATTAATAGAAGCGGCAACATGCCGAGACCATGTAAACACAAGTCAACATCAACCAGCCGATTTGGGTTTTAATTTGTTTTAATCAATTTTCGCATAACTGATTCTCTAAACAATTAAACAGCCCTATGATCCAAATTACAAGAAACTAATGACCTGGCTCTGATACCACTGAAGGATTATGGGTGTTTTCAAGGTTTAATTCCCAATTGCAACCTAACACAAATCCTTAAACAGATCTAGGTTCTTGGCAAACGAATCATAAAACAAACCTGATCTTTACCTTTGCAGCGGAAATTGGTGGTAATGATAAGATCAGATTAGAGCTGATGAGAATCGGCTCCTCCTCAGGTATCCACACGCTTACAAGCACGGATGGCTGCTAGACCGGATGGATGAACAACAGAGAGAGAGTTCAAGAGGAGCCTGCGGCTACCTTAAGAAAATCGCAGGAGAAGAACAGAATTAGCCAAACCTAATGTTCCATTCTCCCTTTTATTCACTAATGGGCCCAAGTTTAATTAATTAATTAAACTAATGGTCCATTAGACTTTTGGGCCCAAGACACAAATCAGACAAATGCCCATTTGTTGTCTGCCCATCTCTCTGTACAAATACAGTAAATGCCACTGCATCTTACCGTATTAATTCCATCTTAACTTTCCCGTTAGCTATGGTGTGTGACCCTTTGGGATCATACAATACTGGTAATAAGTCCTAAACTTATAGATCATGAGCGGACTCTAGCAAGCCATCATGATCACCCAGTATTTATGACTTATGTCTGATCTCGACACTTATCATACTCAATAGAGATAATACGGTAGATTTCAGGACATTCCCAACAAAAACCCCCTAATGGACTGACGGGAAGGACTATCTCGGCCATACTGACTGACGTGATGGATTATCCTGACCAGATGCACCGCCGAGAAGGATTCTAAGGCCAAAAACCCCCTAATGGACTGACGGGAAGGACTATCTCGGCCATACTGACTGACGTGATGGATTATCCTGACCAGATGCACCGCCGAGAAGGATTCTAAGGCCAAAATGCAAGTTTCCATGACCCAGGAAGAATTGGATCGAGTTTTTTTGAAACTATCATGACCAAAACCCATAAAATGCGATATAAAAGAGGTCTGGTGAAGAAATTGGTGGAAAACAAATGACCCGAAAAACCCGTCTATACACCGTGGGAAGGTTATAGCCTACCGAGAACCAAGGTTCCATGAACCGAAAAAAATTGTCTCGAGTTTTTTTGAAAATATCAAGACCCAAACCTCTCAAATGGATAACAAAGAGGTCTGGTGAAGAAATTGGTGGAGAAAACAATGACGGGATATGATAAACTGATCCTATCCACCAGGAGAAGGATCCTAAGGCCAAAAACCCCCTAATGGACTGACGGGAAGGAATATCTCGGCCATATTGACTGACGGCTGGATTATCATGACCGGATGAACCGCCGGGAAGGATCTAAAGGCCAAAAACCACCCTAAATGACGTAAGGTGTGGAATCCCTCGGCCAAAACAACAAAGGAATAGCATTCTTGCGGACAGAATGACTGACGGGATGGAAATGAAATGACGGGAAGGATTCTAAGGCCAAAATGCAAGTTTCCATGACCCGGGAAGAATTGGATCGAGTTTTTTTGAAACTATCACGACCAAAACCCTTAAATGGGATATAAAAGAGGTCTGGTGAAGAAATTGGTGGAAAACAAATGACCCAAAAAACCCGTCTATGCACCGTGGGAAGGTTATAGCCTACCGAGAACCAAGGTTCCATGACCCGAAAAAAATTGACTAGAGTTTTTTTGAAACTATCAGACCCAAACCTATCAAATGGATAACAAAGAGGTCTGGTGCAGAAATTGGTGGAAAAAGCGATGACGGGATAGGATAAACTGATCCTATCCACCGGGAGAAGGATCTTAAGGCCAAAAACCCCTAATGGACTGACGGGAAGGAATATCTCGGCCATACTGACTGACGGGCTGGATTATCATGACCGGATGAACCGCCGGGAAGGATCCTAAGGCCAAAAACCACCCTAAATGACGTAAGGTGTGGAATCCCTCGGCCAAAACAACAAAGGACTAGCATTCTCGCGGCCAGAATGACTGACGGGATGGAAACGAAATGACGTGAAGGACTATCTTGGCCATACTGACTAACGGGATGGAAACGAACTGACGGGAAGGACTATCTTGGCCATACTGACTGACGGGATGGATTATCCTGACCGGATGCACCGACGGGAAGGATCCTAAGACCAAAAACCACCCTAATGACGTAAGGTGTGGAATCCCTCGGCCTAAATAAAAAAAGACTAGCATTCTCGCGGACAGAATGACTGATGGGATGGAAACGAAATGACGAGAAGGACTATCTCGGCCATACTGACTGACGTGATGGATTATCCTGACCATATGCACCGCCGAGAAGGATTCTAAGGCCAAAATGCAAGTTTCCATGACCCAGGAAGAATTTGATCTAGTTTTTTTGAAACTATCATGACCAAAACCCTTAAAATGGGATATAAAAGAGGTCTGGTGAAGAAATTGGTGGAAAACAAATGACCCGAAAAACCCGTCTATACACCGTGGGAAGGTTATAGCCTACCGAGAACCAAGGTTCCATGAACCGAAAAAAATTGTCTCGAGTTTTTTTGAAAATATCAAGACCCAAACCTCTCAAATGGATAACAAAGAGGTCTGGTGAAGAAATTGGTGGAGAAAACAATGACGGGATATGATAAACTGATCCTATCCACCAGGAGAAGGATCCTAAGGCCAAAAACCCCCTAATGGACTGACGGGAAGGAATATCTCGGCCATATTGACTGACGGGCTGGATTATCATGACCGGATGAACCGCCGGGAAGGATCTAAAGGCCAAAAACCACCCTAAATGACGTAAGGTGTGGAATCCCTCGGCCAAAACAACAAAGGAATAGCATTCTTGCGGACAGAATGACTGACGGGATGGAAATGAAATGACGGGAAGGATTCTAAGGCCAAAATGCAAGTTTCCATGACCCGGGAAGAATTGGATCGAGTTTTTTTGAAACTATCACGACCAAAACCCTTAAATGGGATATAAAAGAGGTCTGGTGAAGAAATTGGTGGAAAACAAATGACCCAAAAAACCCGTCTATGCACCGTGGGAAGGTTATAGCCTACCGAGAACCAAGGTTCCATGACCCGAAAAAAATTGACTAGAGTTTTTTTGAAACTATCAGACCCAAACCTATCAAATGGATAACAAAGAGGTCTGGTGCAGAAATTGGTGGAAAAAGCGATGACGGGATAGGATAAACTGATCCTATCCACCGGGAGAAGGATCTTAAGGCCAAAAACCCCTAATGGACTGACGGGAAGGAATATCTCGGCCATACTGACTGACGGGCTGGATTATCATGACCGGATGAACCGCCGGGAAGGATCCTAAGGCCAAAAACCACCCTAAATGATGTAAGGTGTGGAATCCCTCGGCCAAAACAACAAAGGACTAGCATTCTCGCGGCCAGAATGACTGACGGGATGGAAACGAAATGACGTGAAGGACTATCTTGGCCATACTGACTAACGGGATGGAAACGAACTGACGGGAAGGACTATCTTGGCCATACTGACTGACGGGATGGATTATCCTGACCGGATGCACCGACGGGAAGGATCCTAAGACCAAAAACCACCCTAATGACGTAAGGTGTGGAATCCCTCGGCCTAAATAAAAAAAGACTAGCATTCTCGCGGACAGAATGACTGATGGGATGGAAACGAAATGACGAGAAGGACTATCTCGGCCATACTGACTGACGTGATGGATTATCCTGACCATATGCACCGCCGAGAAGGATTCTAAGGCCAAAATGCAAGTTTCCATGACCCAGGAAGAATTTGATCTAGTTTTTTTGAAACTATCATGACCAAAACCCTTAAAATGGGATATAAAAGAGGTCTGGTGAAGAAATTGGTGGAAAACAAATGACCCGAAAAACCCGTCTATACACCGTGGGAAGGTTATAGCCTACCGAGAACCAAGGTTCCATGACCCGAAAAAATTGACTCGAGTTTTTTTGAAACTATCAAGACCCAAACCTCTCAAATGGATAACAAAGAGGTCTAGTGAAGAAATTGGTGGAGAAAACAATGACGGGATAGGATAAACTGATCCTATCCACCAGGGGAAGGATCCTAAGGCCAAAACCCCCTAATGGACTGACGGGAAGGACTATCTCGGCCATACTGACTGACGTGATGGATTATCCTGACCAGATGCACCGCCGAGAAGGATTCTAAGGCCAAAATGCAAGTTTCCATGACCCAGGAAGAATTGGATCGAGTTTTTTTGAAACTATCATGACCAAAACCCATAAAATGCGATATAAAAGAGGTCTGGTGAAGAAATTGGTGGAAAACAAATGACCCGAAAAACCCGTCTATACACCGTGGGAAGGTTATAGCCTACCGAGAACCAAGGTTCCATGAACCGAAAAAAATTGTCTCGAGTTTTTTTGAAAATATCAAGACCCAAACCTCTCAAATGGATAACAAAGAGGTCTGGTGAAGAAATTGGTGGAGAAAACAATGACGGGATATGATAAACTGATCCTATCCACCAGGAGAAGGATCCTAAGGCCAAAAACCCCCTAATGGACTGACGGGAAGGAATATCTCGGCCATATTGACTGACGGGCTGGATTATCATGACCGGATGAACCGCCGGGAAGGATCTAAAGGCCAAAAACCACCCTAAATGACGTAAGGTGTGGAATCCCTCGGCCAAAACAACAAAGGAATAGCATTCTTGCGGACAGAATGACTGACGGGATGGAAATGAAATGACGGGAAGGATTCTAAGGCCAAAATGCAAGTTTCCATGACCCGGGAAGAATTGGATCGAGTTTTTTTGAAACTATCACGACCAAAACCCTTAAATGGGATATAAAAGAGGTCTGGTGAAGAAATTGGTGGAAAACAAATGACCCAAAAAACCCGTCTATGCACCGTGGGAAGGTTATAGCCTACCGAGAACCAAGGTTCCATGACCCGAAAAAAATTGACTAGAGTTTTTTTGAAACTATCAGACCCAAACCTATCAAATGGATAACAAAGAGGTCTGGTGCAGAAATTGGTGGAAAAAGCGATGACGGGATAGGATAAACTGATCCTATCCACCGGGAGAAGGATCTTAAGGCCAAAAACCCCTAATGGACTGACGGGAAGGAATATCTCGGCCATACTGACTGACGGGCTGGATTATCATGACCGGATGAACCGCCGGGAAGGATCCTAAGGCCAAAAACCACCCTAAATGACGTAAGGTGTGGAATCCCTCGGCCAAAACAACAAAGGACTAGCATTCTCGCGGCCAGAATGACTGACGGGATGGAAACGAAATGACGTGAAGGACTATCTTGGCCATACTGACTAACGGGATGGAAACGAACTGACGGGAAGGACTATCTTGGCCATACTGACTGACGGGATGGATTATCCTGACCGGATGCACCGACGGGAAGGATCCTAAGACCAAAAACCACCCTAATGACGTAAGGTGTGGAATCCCTCGGCCTAAATAAAAAAAGACTAGCATTCTCGCGGACAGAATGACTGATGGGATGGAAACGAAATGACGAGAAGGACTATCTCGGCCATACTGACTGACGTGATGGATTATCCTGACCATATGCACCGCCGAGAAGGATTCTAAGGCCAAAATGCAAGTTTCCATGACCCAGGAAGAATTTGATCTAGTTTTTTTGAAACTATCATGACCAAAACCCTTAAAATGGGATATAAAAGAGGTCTGGTGAAGAAATTGGTGGAAAACAAATGACCCGAAAAACCCGTCTATACACCGTGGGAAGGTTATAGCCTACCGAGAACCAAGGTTCCATGACCCGAAAAAATTGACTCGAGTTTTTTTGAAACTATCAAGACCCAAACCTCTCAAATGGATAACAAAGAGGTCTGGTGAAGAAATTGGTGGAAAAAACAATGACGGGATAGGATAAACTGATTCTATCCACCGGGGGAAGGATCCTAAGGCCAAAACCTCCTAATGGACTGACGGGAAGGAATATCTCGGCCATACTGACTAACGGGCTGGATTATCATGACCGGATGAACCGCCGGGAAGGATCCTAAGGGATATAAAAGAGGTCTGGTGAATGACTGACGGGATGGAAACGAAATGACGGGAAGGACTATCTCGGCCATACTGACTGACGTGATGGTCTATCCTGACCAGAAACGAAATGACGGGAAGGATTCTAAGGCCAAAATGCAAGTTTCCATGACCCGGGAAGAATTGGATCGAGTTTTTTTGAAACTATCACGACCAAAACCCTTAAAATGGGATATAAAAGAGGTCTGGTGAAGAAATTAGTGGAAAACAAATGACCCGAAAAACCCGTCTATACACCGTGGGAAGGTTATAGCCTACCGAGAACCAAGGTTCCATGACCCGAAAAAATTGACTCGAGTTTTTTTGAAACTATCAAGACCCAAACCTCTCAAATGGATAACAAAGAGGTCTGGTGAAGAAATTGGTGGAAAAAACAATGACGGGATAGGATAAACTGATTCTATCCACCGGGAGAAGGATCCTAAGGCCAAAAACCCCTAATGGACTGACGGGAAGGAATATCTCGGCCATACTGACTGACGGGCTGGATTATCATGACCGGATGAACCGCCGGGAAGGATCCTAAGGCCAAAAACCACCCTAAATGACTTAAGGTGTGGAATCCCTCGACCAAAACAACAAATGACTAGCATTCTCGAGGACAGAATGACTGACGGGATGGATTATCCTGACCGGATGCACCGCAGGGAAGGATCCTAAGTCCAAAAACCACCCAAAATGACGTAAGGTGTGGAATCCCAGGGGCAAAACTACCAAGGACTAGCGTTCTCGCAGCCAGAACCACTGACTGGATGGAAACGAACTGACGGGAAAAACTATCTCGGCCATACTGACTGACGGGCTGGATTATCCTGACCGGATGAACCGACGGGAAGGATCCGAAGACCAAAAACCACCCTAATGGACGTAAGGTGTGGAATCCCTGGGGCAAAACTACCAAGGACTAGTGTTCTCGCAGCCAGAACCACTGACTGGATGGAAACGAACTGACGGGAAAAACTGTCTCGGCCATAATGACTGACGGGCTGGATTATCATGACCGGATGAACCGCCGGGAAGGATCCTAAGGCCAAAAACAACCCTAAATGACGTAAGGTGTGGAATCCCTCGGGCAAAACAAAAAAGACTAGCATTCTCGCAGACAGAATGACTGACGGGATGGAAACGAAATGACGGGAAGGACTATCTCGGCCATACTGACTTACGTGATGGACTATCCTGACCAGATGCACCGCCGGGAAGGCTTCTAAGGCCAAAATGCAGGTTTCCATGACCCGGGAAGAATTGGATTGAGATTTTTCGAAACTATCACGACCAAAACCCTTAAAATGGGATATAAAAGAGGTCTGGTGAAGAAATTAGTGGAAAACAAATGACCCGAAAAACCCGTCTATACACCGTGGGAAGGTTATAGCCAACCGAGAACCAAGGTTCCATGACCCGAAAAAATTGACTCGAATTTTTTTGAAACTATCAAGACCCAAACCTCTCAAATGGATAACAAAGAGGTCTGGTGAAGAAATTGGTGGAAAAAACAATGACGGGATAGGATAAATTGATTCTATCCACCGGGGGAAGGATCCTAAGGCCAAAACCTCCAAATGGACTGACTGGAAGGAATATCTCGGCCATACTGACTGACGGGCTGGATTATCATGACCTGATGAACCGCCGGGAAGGATCCTAAGGCCAAAACCACCCTAATGACGTAAGGTGTGGAATCCCTCGGCCAAAATAAAAAAAAGACTAGCATTCTCGCGGACAGAATGACTGATGGGATTGAAACGAAATGACGGGAAGGACTGTCTCGGCCATAATGACTGACGGGCTGGATTATCATGACCGGATGAACCGCCGGGAAGGATCCTAAGGCCAAAAAACCATCCTAAATGACGTAAGGTGTGGAATCCCTCGGCCAAAACAACAAAGGACTAGCATTCTCGCGGACAGAATGACTGACGGGATGGAAACGCAATGACGGGAAGGACTATCTCGGCCATACTGACTGACGTGATGGATTATCCTGGCCAGATGCACCGCCGGGAAGGCTTCTAAGGCCAAAATGCAAGTTTCCATGACCCGGGAAGAATTGGATCGAGTTTTTTTGAAACTATCATGACCAAAACCCTTAAATTGGGATATAAAAGAGGTCTGGTGAAGAAATTGGTGGAAAACAAATGACCCGAAAAACCCGTCTATACACCGTGGGAAGGTTATAGCCTACCGAGAACCAAGGTTCCGTGACCCGAAAAAAATAGACTCGAGTTTTTTTGAAACTATCAGACCCAAACCTATCAAATGGATAACAAAGAGGTCTGGTGCAGAAATTGGTGGAAAAAGCAATGACGGGATAGGATAAACTGATCCTATCCACCGGGGGAAGGATCCTAACGCCAAAACCCCCCTAATGGACTGACAAGAACGAATATCTCGGCCATACTGACTGAGAGGATGGATTATCATGACCGGATGAACCGCCGGGAAGGATCCTTAGGCCAAAAACCACCCTAAATGACGTAAGGTGTGGAATCCCTCGGCCAAAACAACAAAGGACTAGCATTCTTGCGGACAGAATGACTGACGGGATGGAAACGAAATGACGGGAACGATTCTAAGGCCAAAATGCAAGTTTCAATGACCCGGGAAGAATTGGAAAGAGTTTTTTTGAAACTATCACGACCAAAACCCATAAAATGGGATATAAAAAGGGTCTGGTGAAGAAATTGGTTGAAAACAAATGACCCGAAAAACCCGTCTATACACCGTGGGAAGGTTATAGCCTACCGAGAACCAAGGTTCCATGACCCAAAAAAATTGACTCGAGTTTTTTTGAAACTATCAAGACCCAAACCTCTCAAATGGATAACAAAGAGGTCTGGTGAAGAAATTGGTGGATAAAACAATGACGGGATAGGATAAACTGATTCTATCCACCAGGGGAAGGATCCTAAGGCCAAAACCTCCTAATGGACTGACGGGAAGGAATATCTTGGCCATACTGACTGACGGGCTGGATTATCATGACCGGATGAACCGCCGGGAAGGATCCTAAGACCAAAACCCACCCTAATGACGTAAGGTGTGGAATCCCTCAGCCAAAATAAAAAAAGACTAGCATTCTGGCGGCCAGAATGACTGACGGGATGGAAACGAACTGACGGGAAGAACTATCTCGGCCATACTGACTAACGGGATGGAAACGAACTGACGGGAAGGACTATCTCGGCCATACTGACTGACGGGATGGATTATCCTGACCGGATGAACCGACGGGAAGGATCCGAAGACCAAAAACCACCCTAAATGACGTAAGGTGTGGAATCCCTCGACCAAAATAAAAAAAGACTAGCATTCTCGCGGACAGAATGACTGACGGGATGGAAACGCAATGACGGGAAGGACGATCTCTGCCATACTGACTGACGTGATGGATTATCATGACCAGATGCACCGCCGGGAAGGCTTCTAAGGCCAAAATGCAAGTTTCCATGACCCGGGAAGAATTGGATCGAGTTTTTTTGAAACTATCATGACCAAAACCCTTAAAATGGGATATAAAAGAGGTCTGGTGAAGAAATTGGTGGAAAACAAATGACCCAAAAAACCCGTCTATACACCGTGGGAAGGTTATAGCCTACCGAGAACCAAGGTTCCATGACCCGAAAAAAATTGACTCGAGTTTTTTTGAAACTATCAGACCCAAACCTATCAAATGGATAACAAAGAGGTCTTGTGCAGAAATTGGTGGAAAAAGCAATGACGGGATAGGATAAACTGATTCTATCCACCGGGGGAAGGATCCTAAGGCCAAAACCTTCTAATGGACTGACGGGAAGGAATATCTTGGCCTTACTGACTGACGGGCTGGATTATCATGACCGGATGAACCGCCGGGAAGGATCCTAAGACCAAAACCCACCCTAATGACGTAAGGTGTGGAATCCCTCGGCCAAAATAAAAAAAGACTAGCATTCTGGCGGCCAGAATGACTGACGGGATGGAAACGAACTGACGGGAAGAACTATCTCGGCCATACTGACTAACGGGATGGAAACGAACTGACGGGAAGGACTATCTCGGCCATACTGACTGACGGGATGGATTATCCTGACCGGATGAACCGACGGGAAGGATCCGAAGACCAAAAACCACCCTAAATGACGTAAGGTGTGGAATCCCTCGACCAAAATAAAAAAAGACTAGCATTCTCGCGGACAGAATGACTGACGGGATGGAAACGCAATGACGGGAAGGACGATCTCGGCCATACTGACTGACGTGATGGATTATCCTGACCAGATGCACCGCCGGGAAGGCTTCTAAGGCCAAAATGCAAGTTTCCATGACCCGGGAAGAATTGGATCGAGTTTTTTTGAAACTATCATGACCAAAACCCTTAAAATGGGATATAAAAGAGGTCTGGTGAAGAAATTGGTGGAAAACAAATGACCCGAAAAACCCGTCTATGCACCGTGGGAAGGTTATAGCCTACCAAGAACTAAGGTTCCATGACCCGAAAAAATTTACTAGAGTTTTTTTGAAACTATCAAGACCCAAACCTCTCAAATGGATAACAAAGAAGTCTAGTGAAGAAATTGGTGGAAAAAACAATGACGGGATAGGATAAACTGATCCTATCCACCGGGGGAAGGATCCTAAGGCCAAAACCCCCTAATGGACTGACGGGAAGGAATATCTCGGCCATACTGACTGATGGGATGGATTATCATGACCGGATGAACCGCCGGGAAGGATCCTAAGGCCAAAACCACCCTAATGACGTAAGTTGTGGAATCCCTCGGCCAAAATAAAAAAAGACTAGCATTCTCGTGGACAGAATGATTGATGGGATGGAAACGAAATGACGGGAAGGACTGTCTCGGCCATAATGACTGACGGGCTGGATTATCATGACCGGATGAACCGCCGGGAAGGATCCTAAGGCCAAAAAACCACCCTAAATGACGTAAGGTGTGGAATCCCTCGGCAAAAACAACAAAGGACTAGCATTCTCACGGACAGAATGACTGACGGGATGGAAACGCAATGACGGGAAGGACTATCTCGGCCATACTGACTGACGTGATGGATTATCCTGACCAGATGCACCGTCGGGAAGGCTTCTAAGGCCAAAATGCAAGTTTCCATGACCCGGGAAGAATTGTGTCCAGTTTTTTTGAAACTATCATGACCAAAACCCTTAAAATGGGATATAAAAGATGTCTGGTGAAGAAATTGGTGGAAAACAAATGACCCGAAAAACCCGTCTATACACCGTGGGAAGGTTATAGCCTACCGAGAACCAAGGTTCCATGACCCGAAAAAAATTGACTCGAGTTTTTTTGAAACTATCAGACCCAAACCTATCAAATGGATAACAAAGAGGTCTGGTGCAGAAATTGGTGGAAAAAGCAATGACGGGATAGGATAAACTGATCCTATCCACCGGGGGAAGGATCCTAACGCCAAAACCCCCCTAATGGACTGACAGGAAGGAATATCTCGGCCATACTGACTGAGAGGATGGATTATCATGACCGGATGAACCGCCGGGAAGGATCCTTAGGCCAAAAACCACCCTAAATGACGTAAGGTGTGGAATCCCTCGGCCAAAACAACAAAGGACTAGCATTCTTGCGGACAGAATGACTGACGGGATGGAAACGAAATGACGGAAAGGATTCTAAGGCCAAAATGCAAGTTTCCATGACCCAGGAAGAATTGGATCGAGTTTTTTTGAAACTATCACGACCAAAACCCATAAAATGGGATATAAAAGAGGTTTGGTGAAGAAATTGGTGGAAAACGAATGACCCGAAAAACCCGTCTATACACCGTGGGAAGGTTATAGCCTACCGAGAACCAAGGTTCCATGACCCGAAAAAATTAACTCGAGTTTTTTTGAAACTATCAAGACCCAAACCTCTCAAATGGATAACAAAGAGGTCTGGTGAAGAAATTGGTGGAAAAAACAATGACGGGATAGGATAAACTGATTCTATCCACCGAGGGAAGGATCCTAAGGCCAAAACCTCCTAATGGACTGACGGGAAGGAATATCTCGGCCATACTGATTGACGGGATGGATTATCATGACCGGATGAACCGCTGAGAAGGATCCTAAGACCAAAACCCACCCTAATGACGTAAGGTGTGGAATCCCTCGGCCAAAATAAAAAAAGACTAGCATTCTGGCGGCCAGAATGACTGACGGGATGGAAACGAACTGACAGGAATAACTATCTCGGCCATACTGACTGACGGGATGGAAACGAACTGACGGGAAGGACTATCTCGGCCATACTGACTGACGGGATGGATTATCCTGACCGGATGAACCGACGGGAAGGATCCGAAGACCAAAAACCACCCTAAATGACGTAAGGTGTGGAATCCCTCGACCAAAATAAAAAAAGACTAGCATTCTCGCGGACAGAATGACTAACGGGATGGAAACGCAATGACGGGAAGGACTATCTCGGCCATACTGACTGACGTGATGGATTATCCTGACCCGATGCACCGCCAGGAAGGCTTCTAAGGCCAAAATGCAAGTTTCCATGACCCGGGAAGAATTGGATCGAGTTTTTTTGAAACTATCATGACCAAAACCCTTAAAATGGGATATAAAAGAGGTCTGGTGAAGAAATTGGTGGAAAACAAATGACCCGAAAAACCCGTCTATACACCGTGGGAAGGTTATAGCCTACCGAGAACCAAGGTTCCATGACCCGAAAAAAATTGACTCGAGTTTTTTTGAAACTATCAGACCCAAACCTATCAAATGGATAACAAAGAGGTCTGGTGCAGAAATTGGTGGAAAAGCAATGACGGGATAGGATAAACTGATTCTATCCACCGGGGGAAGGATCCTAAGGCCAAAACCTCCTAATGGACTGACGGGAAGGAATATCTCGGCCATACTGACTGACGGGCTGGATTATCATGACCGGATGAACCGACGGGAAGGATCCTAAGGCAATAACCACCCTAATGACGTAAGGTGTGGAATCCCTCGGCCAAAATAAAAAAAAGACTAGCATTCTCGCGGACATAATGACTGATGGGATGGAAACGAAATGACGGGAAGGACTATCTCGGCAATACTGACTGACGTGATGGATTATCCTGACCATATGCACCGCCGGGAAGGATCCTAAGTCCAAAAACCACCCAAAATAACGTAAGGTGTGGAATCCCTCGGGCAAAACAAAAAAGACTAGCATTCTCGCGGACAGAATGACTGACGGGATGGAAACGAAATGACGGGAAGGACTATCTCGGCCATACTGACTGACGTGATGGATTATCCTGACCAGATGCACCGCCGAGAAGGATTCTAAGGCCAAAATGCAAGTTTCCATGACCCAGGAAGAATTGGATCGAGTTTTTTTTAAACTATCACGACCAAAACCCTTAAAATGGGATATAAAAGAGGTCTGGTGAAGAAATTGGTGGAAAACAAATGACCTGAAAAACCCGTCTATGCACCGTGGGAAGGTTATAGCCTACCAACAACTAAGGTTCCATGACCCGAAAAAATTTACTCGAGTTTTTTTGAAACTATCAAGACCCAAACCTCTCAAATGGATAACAAAGAAGTCTAGTGAAGAAATTGGTGGAAAAAACAATGACGGGATAGGATAAACTGATCCTATCCACCGGGGGAAGGATCCTAAGGCCAAAACCCCCTAATGGACTGACAGGAAGGAATATCTCGGCCATACTGACTGATGGGATGGATTATCATGACCGGATGAACCGCCGGGAAGGATCCTAAGGCCAAAAACCACCCTAAATGACGTAAGGTGTGGAATCCCTCGGCCAAAATAAAAAAAGACTAGCATTCTCGCGGACAGAATGACTGATGGGATGGAAACGAAATGACGGGAAGGACTATCTCGGCCATACTGACTGACGTGATGGATTATCCTGACTAGATTCACCGCCGAGAAGGATTCTAAGGCCAAAATGCAAGTTTCCATGACCCAGGAAGAATTGGATCGAGTTTTTTTGAAACTATCACGACCAAAACCCTTAAAATGGGATATAAAAGAGGTCTGGTGAAGAAATTGGTGGAAAACAAATGACCCGAAAAACCCGTCTATGCACCGTGGGAAGGTTATAGCCTACCAAGAACTAAGGTTCCATGACCCGAAAAAATTTACTCGAGTTTTTTTGAAACTATCAAGACCCAAACCTCTCAAATGGATAACAAAGAAGTCTAGTGAAGAAATTGGTGCAAAAAACAATGACGGGATAGGATAAACTGATCCTATCCACCGGGGGAAGGATCCTAAGGCCAAAACCCCCTAATGGACTGACGGGAAGGAATATCTCGGCCATACTGACTGATGGGATGGATTATAATGACCGGATGAACCGCCGGGAAGGATCCTAAGGCCAAAACCACCCTAATGACGTAAGGTGTGGAATCCCTCGGCCAAAATAAAAAAATACTAGCATTCTCGCGGACAGAATGATTGATGGGATGGAAACAAAATGACGGGAAGGACTGTCTCGGCCATAATGACTGACGGGCTGGATTATCATGACCGGATGAACCGCCGGGAAGGATCCTAAGGCCAAAAAACCACCCTAAATGACGTAAGGTGTGGAATCCCTCGGCCAAAACAACAAAGGACTAGCATTCTCGCGGACAGAATGACTGACGAGATGGAAACGCAATGACGGGAAGGACTATCTCGGCCATACTGACTGACGTGATGGATTATCCTGACCAGATGCACCGCCGAGAAGGCTTCTAAGGCCAAAATGCAAGTTTCCATGACCCGGGAAGAATTGGATCGAGTTTTTTTGAAACTATCATGACCAAAACCCTTAAATTGGGATATAAAAGAGGTCTGGTGAAGAAATTGGTGGAAAACAAATGACCCGAAAAACCCGTCTATACACCGTGGGAAGGTTATAGCCTACCGAGAACCAAGGTTCCGTGACCCGAAAAAAATAGACTCGAGTTTTTTTGAAACTATCAGACCCAAACCTATCAAATGGATAACAAAGAGGTCTGGTGCAGAAATTGGTGGAAAAAGCAATGACGGGATAGGATAAACTGATCCTATCCACCGGGGGAAGGATCCTAACGCCAAAACCCCCCTAATGGACTGACAAGAACGAATATCTCGGCCATACTGACTGAGAGGATGGATTATCATGACCGGATGAACCGCCGGGAAGGATCCTTAGGCCAAAAACCACCCTAAATGACGTAAGGTGTGGAATCCCTCGGCCAAAACAACAAAGGACTAGCATTCTTGCGGACAGAATGACTGACGGGATGGAAACGAAATGACGGGAACGATTCTAAGGCCAAAATGCAAGTTTCAATGACCCGGGAAGAATTGGAAAGAGTTTTTTTGAAACTATCACGACCAAAACCCATAAAATGGGATATAAAAAGGGTCTGGTGAAGAAATTGGTTGAAAACAAATGACCCGAAAAACCCGTCTATACACCGTGGGAAGGTTATAGCCTACCGAGAACCAAGGTTCCATGACCCAAAAAAATTGACTCGAGTTTTTTTGAAACTATCAAGACCCAAACCTCTCAAATGGATAACAAAGAGGTCTGGTGAAGAAATTGGTGGATAAAACAATGACGGGATAGGATAAACTGATTCTATCCACCCGGGGAAGGATCCTAAGGCCAAAACCTCCTAATGGACTGACGGGAAGGAATATCTTGGCCATACTGACTGACGGGCTGGATTATCATGACCGGATGAACCGCCGGGAAGGATCCTAAGACCAAAACCCACCCTAATGACGTAAGGTGTGGAATCCCTCAGCCAAAATAAAAAAAGACTAGCATTCTGGCGGCCAGAATGACTGACGGGATGGAAACGAACTGACGGGAAGAACTATCTCGGCCATACTGACTAACGGGATGGAAACGAACTGACGGGAAGGACTATCTCGGCCATACTGACTGACGGGATGGATTATCCTGACCGGATGAACCGACGGGAAGGATCCGAAGACCAAAAACCACCCTAAATGACGTAAGGTGTGGAATCCCTCGACCAAAATAAAAAAAGACTAGCATTCTCGCGGACAGAATGACTGACGGGATGGAAACGCAATGACGGGAAGGACGATCTCTGCCATACTGACTGACATGATGGATTATCATGACCAGATGCACCGCCGGGAAGGCTTCTAAGGCCAAAATGCAAGTTTCCATGACCCGGGAAGAATTGGATCGAGTTTTTTTGAAACTATCATGACCAAAACCCTTAAAATGGGATATAAAAGAGGTCTGGTGAAGAAATTGGTGGAAAACAAATGACCCAAAAAACCCGTCTATACACCGTGGGAAGGTTATAGCCTACCGAGAACCAAGGTTCCATGACCCGAAAAAAATTGACTCGAGTTTTTTTGAAACTATCAGACCCAAACCTATCAAATGGATAACAAAGAGGTCTTGTGCAGAAATTGGTGGAAAAAGCAATGACGGGATAGGATAAACTGATTCTATCCACCGGGGGAAGGATCCTAAGGCCAAAACCTTCTAATGGACTGACGGGAAGGAATATCTTGGCCTTACTGACTGACGGGCTGGATTATCATGACCGGATGAACCGCCGGGAAGGATCCTAAGACCAAAACCCACCCTAATGACGTAAGGTGTGGAATCCCTCGGCCAAAATAAAAAAAGACTAGCATTCTGGCGGCCAGAATGACTGACGGGATGGAAACGAACTGACGGGAAGAACTATCTCGGCCATACTGACTAACGGGATGGAAACGAACTGACGGGAAGGACTATCTCGGCCATACTGACTGACGGGATGGATTATCCTGACCGGATGAACCGACGGGAAGGATCCGAAGACCAAAAACCACCCTAAATGACGTAAGGTGTGGAATCCCTCGACCAAAATAAAAAAAGACTAGCATTCTCGCGGACAGAATGACTGACGGGATGGAAACGCAATGACGGGAAGGACGATCTCGGCCATACTGACTGACGTGATGGATTATCCTGACCAGATGCACCGCCGGGAAGGCTTCTAAGGCCAAAATGCAAGTTTCCATGACCCGGGAAGAATTGGATCGAGTTTTTTTGAAACTATCATGACCAAAACCCTTAAAATGGGATATAAAAGAGGTCTGGTGAAGAAATTGGTGGAAAACAAATGACCCGAAAAACCCGTCTATGCACCGTGGGAAGGTTATAGCCTACCAAGAACTAAGGTTCCATGACCCGAAAAAATTTACTAGAGTTTTTTTGAAACTATCAAGACCCAAACCTCTCAAATGGATAACAAAGAAGTCTAGTGAAGAAATTGGTGGAAAAAACAATGACGGGATAGGATAAACTGATCCTATCCACCGGGGGAAGGATCCTAAGGCCAAAACCCCCTAATGGACTGACGGGAAGGAATATCTCGGCCATACTGACTGATGGGATGGATTATCATGACCGGATGAACCGCCGGGAAGGATCCTAAGGCCAAAACCACCCTAATGACGTAAGTTGTGGAATCCCTCGGCCAAAATAAAAAAAGACTAGCATTCTCGTGGACAGAATGATTGATGGGATGGAAACGAAATGACGGGAAGGACTGTCTCGGCCATAATGACTGACGGGCTGGATTATCATGACCGGATGAACCGCCGGGAAGGATCCTAAGGCCAAAAAACCACCCTAAATGACGTAAGGTGTGGAATCCCTCGGCAAAAACAACAAAGGACTAGCATTCTCACGGACAGAATGACTGACGGGATGGAAACGCAATGACGGGAAGGACTATCTCGGCCATACTGACTGACGTGATGGATTATCCTGACCAGATGCACCGTCGGGAAGGCTTCTAAGGCCAAAATGCAAGTTTCCATGACCCGGGAAGAATTGTGTCCAGTTTTTTTGAAACTATCATGACCAAAACCCTTAAAATGGGATATAAAAGATGTCTGGTGAAGAAATTGGTGGAAAACAAATGACCCGAAAAACCCGTCTATACACCGTGGGAAGGTTATAGCCTACCGAGAACCAAGGTTCCATGACCCGAAAAAAATTGACTCGAGTTTTTTTGAAACTATCAGACCCAAACCTATCAAATGGATAACAAAGAGGTCTGGTGCAGAAATTGGTGGAAAAAGCAATGACGGGATAGGATAAACTGATCCTATCCACCGGGGGAAGGATCCTAACGCCAAAACCCCCCTAATGGACTGACAGGAAGGAATATCTCGGCCATACTGACTGAGAGGATGGATTATCATGACCGGATGAACCGCCGGGAAGGATCCTTAGGCCAAAACCCACCCTAAATGACGTAAGGTGTGGAATCCCTCGGCCAAAACAACAAAGGACTAGCATTCTTGCGGACAGAATGACTGACGGGATGGAAACGAAATGACGGAAAGGATTCTAAGGCCAAAATGCAAGTTTCCATGACCCAGGAAGAATTGGATCGAGTTTTTTTGAAACTATCACGACCAAAACCCATAAAATGGGATATAAAAGAGGTTTGGTGAAGAAATTGGTGGAAAACGAATGACCCGAAAAACCCGTCTATACACCGTGGGAAGGTTATAGCCTACCGAGAACCAAGGTTCCATGACCCGAAAAAATTAACTCGAGTTTTTTTGAAACTATCAAGACCCAAACCTCTCAAATGGATAACAAAGAGGTCTGGTGAAGAAATTGGTGGAAAAAACAATGACGGGATAGGATAAACTGATTCTATCCACCGAGGGAAGGATCCTAAGGCCAAAACCTCCTAATGGACTGACGGGAAGGAATATCTCGGCCATACTGATTGACGGGATGGATTATCATGACCGGATGAACCGCTGAGAAGGATCCTAAGACCAAAACCCACCCTAATGACGTAAGGTGTGGAATCCCTCGGCCAAAATAAAAAAAGACTAGCATTCTGGCGGCCAGAATGACTGACGGGATGGAAACGAACTGACAGGAATAACTATCTCGGCCATACTGACTGACGGGATGGAAACGAACTGACGGGAAGGACTATCTCGGCCATACTGACTGACGGGATGGATTATCCTGACCGGATGAACCGACGGGAAGGATCCGAAGACCAAAAACCACCCTAAATGACGTAAGGTGTGGAATCCCTCGACCAAAATAAAAAAAGACTAGCATTCTCGCGGACAGAATGACTAACGGGATGGAAACGCAATGACGGGAAGGACTATCTCGGCCATACTGACTGACGTGATGGATTATCCTGACCCGATGCACCGCCAGGAAGGCTTCTAAGGCCAAAATGCAAGTTTCCATGACCCGGGAAGAATTGGATCGAGTTTTTTTGAAACTATCATGACCAAAACCCTTAAAATGGGATATAAAAGAGGTCTGGTGAAGAAATTGGTGGAAAACAAATGACCCGAAAAACCCGTCTATACACCGTGGGAAGGTTATAGCCTACCGAGAACCAAGGTTCCATGACCCGAAAAAAATTGACTCGAGTTTTTTTGAAACTATCAGACCCAAACCTATCAAATGGATAACAAAGAGGTCTGGTGCAGAAATTGGTGGAAAAGCAATGACGGGATAGGATAAACTGATTCTATCCACCGGGGGAAGGATCCTAAGGCCAAAACCTCCTAATGGACTGACGGGAAGGAATATCTCGGCCATACTGACTGACGGGCTGGATTATCATGACCGGATGAACCGACGGGAAGGATCCTAAGGCAATAACCACCCTAATGACGTAAGGTGTGGAATCCCTCGGCCAAAATAAAAAAAAGACTAGCATTCTCGCGGACATAATGACTGATGGGATGGAAACGAAATGACGGGAAGGACTATCTCGGCAATACTGACTGACGTGATGGATTATCCTGACCATATGCACCGCCGGGAAGGATCCTAAGTCCAAAAACCACCCAAAATAACGTAAGGTGTGGAATCCCTCGGGCAAAACAAAAAAGACTAGCATTCTCGCGGACAGAATGACTGACGGGATGGAAACGAAATGACGGGAAGGACTATCTCGGCCATACTGACTGACGTGATGGATTATCCTGACCAGATGCACCGCCGAGAAGGATTCTAAGGCCAAAATGCAAGTTTCCATGACCCAGGAAGAATTGGATCGAGTTTTTTTTAAACTATCACGACCAAAACCCTTAAAATGGGATATAAAAGAGGTCTGGTGAAGAAATTGGTGGAAAACAAATGACCTGAAAAACCCGTCTATGCACCGTGGGAAGGTTATAGCCTACCAACAACTAAGGTTCCATGACCCGAAAAAATTTACTCGAGTTTTTTTGAAACTATCAAGACCCAAACCTCTCAAATGGATAACAAAGAAGTCTAGTGAAGAAATTGGTGGAAAAAACAATGACGGGATAGGATAAACTGATCCTATCCACCGGGGGAAGGATCCTAAGGCCAAAACCCCCTAATGGACTGACAGGAAGGAATATCTCGGCCATACTGACTGATGGGATGGATTATCATGACCGGATGAACCGCCGGGAAGGATCCTAAGGCCAAAAACCACCCTAAATGACGTAAGGTGTGGAATCCCTCGGCCAAAATAAAAAAAGACTAGCATTCTCGCGGACAGAATGACTGATGGGATGGAAACGAAATGACGGGAAGGACTATCTCGGCCATACTGACTGACGTGATGGATTATCCTGACTAGATTCACCGCCGAGAAGGATTCTAAGGCCAAAATGCAAGTTTCCATGACCCAGGAAGAATTGGATCGAGTTTTTTTGAAACTATCACGACCAAAAACCTTAAAATGGGATATAAAAGAGGTCTGGTGAAGAAATTGGTGGAAAACAAATGACCCGAAAAACCCGTCTATGCACCGTGGGAAGGTTATAGCCTACCAAGAACTAAGGTTCCATGACCCGAAAAAATTTACTCGAGTTTTTTTGAAACTATCAAGACCCAAACCTCTCAAATGGATAACAAAGAAGTCTAGTGAAGAAATTGGTGCAAAAAACAATGACGGGATAGGATAAACTGATCCTATCCACCGGGGGAAGGATCCTAAGGCCAAAACCCCCTAATGGACTGACGGGAAGGAATATCTCGGCCATACTGACTGATGGGATGGATTATAATGACCGGATGAACCGCCGGGAAGGATCCTAAGGCCAAAACCACCCTAATGACGTAAGGTGTGGAATCCCTCGGCCAAAATAAAAAAATACTAGCATTCTCGCGGACAGAATGATTGATGGGATGGAAACAAAATGACGGGAAGGACTGTCTCGGCCATAATGACTGACGGGCTGGATTATCATGACCGGATGAACCGCCGGGAAGGATCCTAAGGCCAAAAAACCACCCTAAATGACGTAAGGTGTGGAATCCCTCGGCCAAAACAACAAAGGACTAGCATTCTCGCGGACAGAATGACTGACGAGATGGAAACGCAATGACGGGAAGGACTATCTCGGCCATACTGACTGACGTGATGGATTATCCTGACCAGATGCACCGCCGAGAAGGCTTCTAAGGCCAAAATGCAAGTTTCCATGACCCGGTAAGAATTGTGTCGAGTTTTTTTGAAACTATCATGACCAAAACCCTTAAAATGGGATATAAAAGATGTCTGGTGAAGAAATTGGTGGAAAACAAATGACCCGAAAAACCCGTCTATACACCGTGGGAAGGTTATAGCCTACCGAGAACCAAGGTTCCATGACCCGAAAAAAATTGACTCGAGTTTTTTTTTAAACTATCAGACCCAAACCTATCAAATGGAAAACAAAGAGGTCTGGTGCAGAAATTGGTGGAAAAGCAATGACGGGATAGGATAAACTGATCCTATCCACCGGGGGAAGGATCCTAACGCCAAAACCCCCCTAATGGACTGACAGGAAGGAATATCTCGGCCATACTGACTGAGAGGATGGATTATCATGACCGGATGAACCGCCGGGAAGGATCCTTAGGCCAAAAACCACCCTAAATGACGTAAGGTGTGGAATCCCTCGGCCAAAACAACAAAGGACTAGCATTCTTGCGGACAGAATGACTGACGGGATGGAAACGAAATGACGGGAAGGATTCTAAGGCCAAAATGCAAGTTTCCATGACACGGGAAGAATTGGATCGAGTTTTTTGAAACTATCACGACCAAAACCCATAAAATGGGATATAAAAGAGGTCTGGTGAAGAAATTGGTGGAAAACAAATGACCCGAAAAACCCGTCTATACACCGTGGGAAGGTTATAGCCTACCGAGAACCAAGGTTCCATGACCCGAAAAAATAGACTCGAGTTTTTTTGAAACTATCAAGACCCAAACCTCTCAAATGGATAACAAAGAGGTCTGGTGAAGAAATTGGTGGAAAAAACAATGACGAGATAGGATAAACTGATTCTATCCACCGGGGGAAGGATCCTAAGGCCAAAACCTCCTAATGGACTGACGGGAAGGAATATCTCGGCCATACTGATTGACGGGATGGATTATCATGACCGGATGAACCGCCGGGAAGGATCCTAAGACCAAAACCCACCCTAATGACGTAAGGTGTGGAATCCCTCGGCCAAAATAAAAAAAGACTAGCATTCTGGCGGCCAGAATGACAGACGGGATGGAAACAAACTGACGGGAAGAACTATCTCGGCCATACTCACTAACGGGATGGAAACGAACTGACGGGAAGAACTATCTCGGCCATACTGACTAACGGGATGGAAACGAACTGACGGGAAGGACTATCTCGGCCATACTGACTGACGGGATGGATTGTCCTGACCGGATGAACCGACGGGAAGGATCCGAAGACCTAAAACCACCCTAAATGACGTAAGGTGTGGAATCCCTCGACCAAAATAAAAAAAGACTAGCATTCTCGCGGACAGAATGACTGACGGGATGAAAACGAACTGACGGGAAGGACTATCTCGGCCATACTAACTGACGTGATGGACTATCTTGACCAGATGCACCGCCGGGAAGGCTTCTAAGGCCAAAATGCAAGTTTCCATGACCCAGGAAGAATTGGATCGAGTTTTTTTGAAACTATCATGACCAAAACCCTTAAAATGGGATATAAAAGAGGTCTGGTGAAGAAATTGGAGGTAAACAAATGACCCGAAAAACCCGTCTATACACCGTGGGAAGGTTATAGCGTATCGAGAACCAAGGTTCCATGACCCGAAAAAATTGACTCGAGTTTTTTTGAAACTATCAGACCCAAACCTATCAAATGGATAACAAAGAGGTCTGGTGCAGAAATTGGTGGAAAAAGAAATGACGGGATAGGATAAACTGATTCTATCCACCGGGGGAAGGATCCTAAGTCCAAAACCTCCTAATGGACTGACGGGAAGGAATATCTTGGCCATACTGACTGACGGGCTGGATTATCATGACCGGATGAACCGACGGGAAGGATCCTAAGGCCAAAACCACCCTAATGACGTAAGGTGTGGAATCCCTCGGCCAAAATAAAAAAAAGAATAGCATTCTCGCGGACAGAATGATTGATGGGATGGAAACGAAATGACGGGAAGGACTGTCTCGGCCATAATGACTGACGGGCTGGATTATCATGACCGGATGAACCGCCGGGAAGGATCCTAAGGCCAAAAAACCACCCAAAATGACGTAAGGTGTGGAATCCCTCGGCCAAAACAACAAAGGACTAGCATTATCGCGGACAGAATGACTGACGGGATGAAAACGCAATGACGGGAAGGACTATCTCGGCCATACTGACTGACGTGATGGATTAAACTGACCAGATGCACCGCCGGGAAGGCTTCTAAGGCCAAAATGCAAGTTTCCATGACCCGGGAAGAATTGTGTCGAGTTTTTTTGAAACTATCATGACCAAAACCCTTAAAATGGGATATAAAAGATGTCTGGTGAAGAAATTGGTGGAAAACAAATGACCCGAAAAACCAGTCTATACACCGTGGGAAGGTTATAGCCTACCGAGAACCAAGGTTCCATGACCCGAAAAAATTGACTCGAGTTTTTTTGAAACTATCAGACCCAAACATATCAAATGGATAACAAAGAGGTCTGGTGCAGAAATTGGTGGAAAAAGCAATGACGGGATAGGATAAACTGATCTTATCCACCGGGGGAAGGATCCTAACGCCAAAACCCCCCTAATGGACTGACAGGAAGGAATATCTCGGCCATACTGACTGAGAGGATGGATTATCATGACCGGATGAACCGCCGGGAAGGATCCTTAGGCCAAAAACCACCCTAAATGACGTAAGGTGTGGAATCCCTCGGCCAAAACAACAAAGGACTAGCATTCTTGCGGACAGAATGACTGACGGGATGGAAACGAAATGACGGGAAGGATTCTAAGGCCAAAATGCAAGTTTCCATGACCCGGGAAGAATTGGATCGAGTTATTTTGAAACTATCACGACTAAAACCCATAAAATGGGATATAAAAGAGGTATGGTGAAGAAATTGGTGGAAAACAAATGACCCGAAAAACCCGTCTATACACCGTGGGAAGGTTATGGCCTACCGAGAACCAAGGTTCCATGACCCGAAAAAATTGACTCGAGTTTTTTTGAAACTATCAAGACCCAAACTGAAGGAATTTCTAGCAGTTCTAATCAGGATTTGCAACCCTAGTCTGAATTCCGAGCCTAGGATCTACAGGTTCGTGTAATTGAATCTATCAGATCTAGTGATTACCTGGTGATTAGCAGCGGAAGTTATTTGCAAGTAATCAAGATCTAGAGCGCCTCAGATGCTGCGCCTCTACTGGTATCCACACGCACACGAACTGAACAGGAAGGGATGCTAGTGCCTTATGAGATCGAATCTCCAGAGAGGTTTGTTTTCTGTTTCTGGTGGCTATGAATTAGGGTAGGAACGAGTTTAGGTCGACCATATATCTTATATATGTCGACTTAAACCGCCCCGGGATTAACTAATGATTAAACCAATTTAATCCGTCAATCCGCGAGTCGTGTCGACCGACACACTCTATGTGTCGATCGACACGGCCAATCTATGTCGATCGACACTCTTAGTGTGTCGATCGACATCGCCCAGAAATTTCGATATTGAATGCATATCAAATATGCATTCACCCGATCATTACATTAATGATCATCCTCTCATGCAATGTCCAGTTTGCTTAGGTGTGTGACCCTGTAGGATCATATAACACTAGCAATGAGTTCTCAACTCATTGATCATAAGTGGCTTCTAGCAAAGCATTATGACTACCCAGTGTCATATGATTGTCTCATCTCGACAACACGACTTTCTCTCAGAGTAAGTACAAATAGATTACAGGACATTCCCAACAATCTCCCACTTGTACTGGAATCGTCTATTCCCTTTTAATCCCTTTGTATCCATATCTCAATCTAGCATAAGGCAAGAACTGTGTCATCCTTATTAAGCTAGATCACGTTTATCGAATCCCGATTTGTACTGATGAAAACAAACGACTGACAATCAGCTCGTTTGAGCGCGGCCACGCATTTCCAGTATCAAATCTTCGATAGGCCCAGAGATATTTAACTCCTGTTATATAGGAGGTACAAATCCCATCTTGTTCCATCCATGTCTCTTTTATACTTCATGATACGCCTAATCAGTGTCTTTATGATCACCAGTTACGGCTGACGTTTGACAAAGTCAAGACGAACCAATCCATGTAAGAGAGGACATGATGAACTCAGGTCTTAGGACTATACTCTATAGTCGTAATGAGAAACTCTTATGACACTCATATAACATCTTGTAGAGTTCTCATTAACGGGTCAAGTCCGATCATGTGTTCTCTAACACATATCTATGTGATTGACTTTAATACGCTTATTAATGACTCCATGAAACATAGTCATCAGTCACCTCACATACTAGTCTCACGTGGTTGTTAGTTTCCCATCTTAACAACCTCGACCATGGACCATTTATAATTTATGTCATTTATTGATTATAGGGTTTCATGATCAAGTCACATACTTGATGACCTATAAAATGTCATAAATTACTTTTGGGACTCTTATTTAATAACACAATTAAATAATACTGAAACAATTTCATTAAAATAACATAATCAAATTATGTCCTACGAACATTATGTCATAACTAAAACACCAAATATAACTCCCACTGAAAACAAGATCATATCTTAAGAAATCTAATGCCTACAGCAGCAGTGTGAAACTCATGCTTGGGCCTTGGGAGGGGCTTGGTTAGTGGATCAGCAACATTCTCATCCGTCGGGACTCTGCTGATCTTCACATCTCCTCTATTCACAATATCACGGATAAGGTGATATCGCCTTTCTATGTGTTTGGATTTCTGGTGTGATCTAGGTTCCTTTGCTTGCGCAATGGCTCCATTGTTGTCACAATACAAAGCCACTGGCTCAGAAATACTAGGAATCACACCAAGTGATGAACTTCTTGATCCAAACAGCCTCTTTTGCCGCTTCAGAAGCAGCGAGGTACTCAGCTTCAGTTGTGGAATCTGCTACAGTGTCCTGCTTGGAACTCTTCCAGCTGACTGCACCGCCATTCAGGCATAAGATGTAACCAGATTGTGATCGTAAATCATCTTTGTCTGTCTGGAAACTTGCGTCTGTGTAACCACTTACTACCAGCTCATCACTTCCTCCATACACCAAGAATTTATCTTTAGTATTTCTCAAATACTTCAGAATATTCTTGACTGCTGTCCAGTGACTTTCACCTGGATCCGATTGGTATCTACTCGTCATGCTTAAAGCACAAGCAACATCTGGACGAGTACAGAGCATGGCATACATGATGGATCCCAACGCCGAGGCATAGGGAATCCGACTCATGCGCTCTCGCTCAGCAGGTGTCTCAGGACACAGCTTCTTGCTGAGACTTATGCCATAAGACATTGGTATGAAGCCCTTCTTGGAATCTTGCATTCTGAATCTGTGTAAGACTTTATCGATATAAGTGTCTTGACACAGTCCAATTAACTTGTTTAATCTATCTCTATAGATTCTTATTCCAAGAATATACGCGGCTTCTCCCATGTCTTTCATTGAAAAACAACTTCCGAGCCAAGTCTTAACAGACTGTAACAACGGAACGTCATTTCCGAGAAGAAGTATGTCATCTACATACAACACGAGAAATGCAACAGCGCTCCCACTAGTCTTCTTGTAAACACATGGTTCTTCTTCGCTTCTGATGAAATCAAACTTTTTGACTGCTTCATCAAAACAAAGATTCCAACTCCGAGATGCTTGCTTCAATCCATAAATGGATCGATGAAGTTTGCATACTTTCCTAGCTGCATTTGGATCGATGAAACCTTCGGGTTGTGTCATGTACACATCCTCTTCCAGAATTCCATTAAGGAAAGCTGTTTTCACGTCCATCTGCCAGATCTCATAATCATAATGAGCAGCTGTTGCTAGGAGAATCCGAATGGATTTAAGCATGGCGACAGGTGAATAGGTTTCTTCATAGTCAATACCATGAATTTGTTTGAAACCTTTTGCCACTAGCCTTGCTTTATATATCTGAATATTTCCATCCACATCAATTTTCTTCTTGAAAATCCATTTACACTCAATGGGTCTTGCACCATCGGGTAAATCAACCAAAGTCCATACTTGGTTCTGTGACATGGATCCCATTTCGGATTCAGCGGCTTTCAGCCACTTTGCGGAGTCAGGGCTCATCATTGCTTCTTCGAAATTCGCTGGCTCGTCACTGTCAATGATTAACAAATCATGACAATTGGTTACGAGAAATCCATATCTCTCGGGTTCAGGACGGATCCTTTCGGATCGGCGAATTTCAGGCTCCACAGGCGCGGGTTCTACAACTCTTTGTAGATCCAACTGTTGCTCTTCCTCTACAGGTTGAGCATTTTCCTGCGGTTCTCGAACTTCTTCGAGTTGTACTTTACTCCCACTGTTTCTCTTGGAAAGAAACTCTCTCTCAAGAAAAACGCAGTTCCGAGCAACAAACACTTTGTTCTCGGATTGGTTGTAAAAGTAGTATGCCTTGGTTTCTTTAGGATAACCAACGAAGTAGCACTTGTCTGATTTGGGTTCGAGCTTATCTGTAATTAATCGCTTAACATAAGCTTCACAACCCCAAATCTTCAGGAAAGACACACTCGGAACATTTCCAGTCCACATCTCATGTGGTGTCTTTGCAACTGATTTTGACGGAACCCTATTAAGTGTAAACGCAGACGTTTCTAGAGCGTATCCCCAAAAGGATAATGGAAGAGTTGAGAGACTCATCATTGATCGAACCATATCTAATAGAGTTCGATTTCTCCTCTCGGACACCCCATTCCATTGTGGTGTTCCAGGAGGAGTGAGTTGTGAAACAATTCCACAATCTCTCAAATGATCACTGAATTCTTGACTTAAGTATTCTCGTCCACGATCTGATCGAAGAGCCTTAATACTTTTACCAAGTTGATTCTGTACTTCATTTTGGAACTCTTTGAACTTTTCAAAAGATTCCGACTTGTGTCTCATTAAATAGACATAGCCATACCTGCTGAAATCATCAGTGAAGGTAATGAAGTATCGAAAATTACCTCTGCCACTTGTGCTCATTGGGCCGCATACATCTGTATGTATAAGGCCCAATAGGTCACTGGCCCTTTCATTTGATTTGTTGAAAGGCGCCTTTGCCATTTTGCCTAGTAAACAAGACTCACATTTCTCACATGATTCATAATCAAATGAGCCCAAAAGCCCATCACTATGGAGCTTTTGAATCCGTTTCTCGTTTATGTGGCCCAAACGACAATGCCAAAGAAAAGTCTGATTCGTGTCATTTGATTTGAATCTCTTGGTGTTAATGTTATAGATTGGTGTAGTTTGGTTTAAAACATAAAGCCCATTCTCTAATGGGCTGCTACCATAAAATACATCATTGTAATCAAAAGAACAACATTTATTCTTAATTGAAAACTGATATCCTTCCACATCCAAAACAGGAATGGAAATAATATTTCTGCTTATAGCAGGTACATAGTAGCAATTATTAAGCTTTAAAACCAAACCAGAAGGTAAAGACAAGTTATATGTTGCTACGGCTAATTCAGCAACTCTTGCTCCATTTCCCACGCGCAGGTCCACTTGTCCCTTTTCCAACTTCCTACTGTTGCTTAGGCCCTGCATATTTGTACAAATATGAGCACCACAGCCGGTATCCAATACCCAAGAAGTAGAAACAGACGTAGGAACATATACTTCTATAACATAAATACCTGAAGATGAAGTCTCGAAAGTCTTCTTCTTCTTCTTCTTCTCTTCCAAGAATTTGTTGCAATTTCTCTTCCAATGCCCAAGCTCTTTACAGTAATGGCACTTATTGTTGGAATTATGTCCAGTAATCTCAGTACTGTCTCTAGAAAGTAAGAGTATGTCAATGATCAGACATAAGTCATATAATACTGGGGGTCATGATGGCTTGCTAGAGTCCGCTCATGATCTATAAATCTTGGATTTATTGCCTTTATTATATGATCCCATATGGGTCACACGCCTAAGCTAACAGGAAAATGTGTAGGAACGGTTTAGCAGAAGTACAGTAAAAGTGCTAGGCATTTACAGTGCTTAGAGAGATAGAAGGGCCTGAGATTTAATCAGACTGGGAATTGGGCCCAAAAGCCCAAAAGGAATTAGGCATAAGTTTTATGATTAAAACTTAACCTAGCCACCTAATTTCCCTAAGCCTCCTGCGCCTCTCTCTCTTGTTCTCTGCGCCTCCCAACAGCTGGTCTAGCAGCCTATTTCCTGTGCGTGTGTGTGTGAGCCTTTGGAGGAGCTATCTCTTGGTGGTTCTGCTGATCTCTGACCCGTACCTCCCCTTTCCGCTGCAAAACAAGGTAACAGGTGAGATCCTTTATGATTCTAGCAAGAGAACCTAGATCTGGCATGTTTAGTAGGATCAATTAATCTGATGAATTGAACCAGGAAATACTAAACGAATCCTTCAGTGGTATCAGAGCCATTGGTTCTGTTAGGATTTCTTGTTTAGAATCATGTTTAGGTTGTTTTAGAAGTGTTTGAATCAATCTATTGATAAGAAAAACACTTAAGAAACAAAGAATTAAAACCTAAACTAATAGAAATCGCATGATCCAATCTATATTGAATTGGTATGCGTCGGAGTGTTGATCGCCAAAGGATCACACGTCCGGATCAAGTCGCGTCGCGTCATCCGATCATGGATCGGTATGCGCGAGAGATGGACCGCGATGATGAACCGATCGTAACAGCCGATCGCATGGATCGATCACGGATCGATGTCATGGATCGACAGCGATCGCGTCATGATCGCACGACCCGAGCTCGTCTTGTTGGAATTATGTCCAGTAATCTCTGTACTGTCTCTAGAAAGTAAGAGTATGTCAATGATCAGACATAAGTCATATAATACTGGGGGTCATGATGGCTTGCTAGAGTCCGCTCATGATCTATAAGTCTTGGACTTATTGCTTTTATTATATGATCCCATATGGGTCACACGCCTAAGCTAACAGGAAAATGTGTAGGAACGGTTTAGCAGAAGTACGGTAAAAGTGCTAGGCATTTACTGTACTTAGAGAGACGAAAGGGCCTGATTAAATCTAAAGGATTTAATCAAACTGAGCATTGGGCCCAAAAGCCCATAAGAACTGGACAAGGGTTTTAATAATAAAACTTGCCCTAGCTCTTATTTTCTCAGCCACTTTTGCGCCTCCCTCTCTCTCTTTCTGCGCCTCTCTCCTCTTGGTCTAGCAGTCAATTTCCTGTGCGTGCGTGTGTGAGCCTTTGGAGGAGCTATCTCTTGGTGGTTCTGCTGATCTCTGACCCGTACCTCCTCTTTCCGCTGCAAAACAAGGTAACAGGTGAGATCCTTTATGATTCTGCAAGAGAACCTAGATCTGGCATGTTTAGGTGAGTTTAATCTGAAGAATTGAATCAGGATTAACACCAAACGAATCCTTCAGTGGTATCAGAGCGAGGTTCTGTTAGGATTTCTTGTTTAGAATCATGTTTAGGTTGTTTAGAAGTGTTTGAATCAATCTATTGATAAGAAAATACTTAAGAAACAAAGAATTAAAACCTAAACTAATTGAAATCGCATGATCCGATCTATATGAATCGGTATGCGTCGGAATGATGATCGCCAAAGGATCACCATATCCGGATCGAGTGACGCGCGGTGAACCGATCGCATGGATCGATCGATCGCTTGGATCGACCCGCTCGCGTACCGTCTCGATCACGACCGGAGCTCGTCCCGATCGATCGCGCGGCTTGCCCGATGCGCGATGATCGCGGCTGTCCCGTCCCGTCCCACCACCGTCCGTGCATCGCGTGGTCGAGTGACAAGCCGATCTCGGATCGTGTCTCGTCTCGACCGCGAAGCTAGGTCACGACCGTGATCGGTTCGTGACCAATCGGTTCAGTTCGGTTAATGGTTCGGTTTAAAACTTAATCGTCACGGTTTAATAAACAGACTTAATAAATTTATTAAGTTCTGGTTAAACCGGGATAAGAAATCCAAAGTCGTAAAATTGGATTTAGTGCCTAAACCAGTGGTTTTCTAATTTGATTTGGTTGGACCAAATAAATTGATAAAATCCGGTTTGGTAAATAACCGGTTGACAATTGTGGTCATCGTAGTAATTAATTTTGGTTAGACCAATTTTAATGAACCAGACCGGTTATGTCATTTAATTGGGCAATTGGGTTATGTCTTGGACATGGACCAATTCTTGGGCCTCGGGCCAAGAAGTTAAAACAATTGGGCCAATTATTTGAGTCTTATTCTTCAGATTATTTTAAAATTCATTTAATTATTAAATTTGATTTTAAAATTAATCAGTTTCCAAAATCTGAAATTAGAAAGTTTCTTAAATTAGAAGTTTCTAGATTTGCATGTTTTGGATTTTAGGAAATTTCTATATTTAGAAAGTTTCCAATTTTAGGAAGTTTCCAATTTTAGAAAGTTTCCAAAATTAGTAGGTTTCCCAAAAAGGAAAGTTTCCCAAAATAGTAATCTTCTATTTTGGGATGAAATTTTAATAAACCTACAAACCTCAAATAATATCAAGCGTTGGATGTCTTGTCCAGTCTATGTCAGCTGTCGAAGCCCATTCAATTGTACTCATGGCCTTACAGTGTGAGGGTGTCTACTTTTGCGTGGGTAAGACGGTTTGTGATTCATAAATGTCATTGGGAGTCCCAGACATTAGTGATTACATGACTGTATAGTCTGGTTTTCTTGACAAGGCCATCGGGAGTCCCGGGCCTTGAGACATCAGAGTGGATTGGGCCTCGGGCCCAGATTCACAACCAAGAGTTATATCACGGATATAATTAGCCGAGATAGGGCTTACCGATATAAGCTAAGGTTGGGTGACGGCCAGTGGCCCACTTTGATCTTAGTTATATGTGGATCTTGGAATCATTATATTCTATTGAGGGTAACTGATGTTATTGAATATAATGCGAGATTAATCATATTAAGTATAATACAAGATTAATCATATTGAACATATTAACTAATAACCTTTTTATATTATATTTCAGCTATGACTACTACAAGCACACAAAACACATTCTCAATCCGGTCTGTTCTCGAAAAGGAGAAGCTGACTGGAACGAACTTCCTGACGTGGTCAAGGAACTTGAGGCTGGTCCTCAAGCAGGAGAAGAAGGATTATGTCCTTCGTGACCCCCTCCCCGAGAGGCCTCCTAACAATGCCGCCAGGACTCTGCATAATGCTTGGGAAAAGCATTCGTCAGATGAAAATGATGTATATTGCCTGATGTTGGCGACCATGACTGCTGAGCTGCAAATGCAGTTCGAGAGTGTGTTGTCGCCCATCGAGATAATGGCAAGCCTGAAATCGCTTTTTCAGGAGCAGGCAAGGACTGAGAGGTTCCAGACAGTTAAGAACCTCTTAGACTGTAAGTTGGCTGCAAATGCGGCAGTGAGTCCTCATGTCTTGAAGATGATGGGTTATCTCGATCATCTTCAGAAACTCGACTGCCCTATCAGCCAGGAACTTGCCTGCGACATCGTTCTGCAGTCATTACCTGCAAGCTATGATCAGTTCATCCTGAACTTCAATATGCATGGCTTGAGTAAGACATTGCCTGAGCTTCACGGAATGCTCAAGACTGCAGAGCCCAACTTGAGGAAAACCGCCAAGGACCCCAATGTGCTTATGGTGCAAAAGGGCAAGGGCTTTAAGAAATCCTCTGCCAAGGACAAGGGAAAGGCTAAGGCTGTTCAAGTCTCGGACAAGGACGCGCCAAAGCCCAAGCCCAAGTCCAAGGCTGGGCCTACTGACATCTGCAGGTTCTGTAAAGAACCAGGGCATTGGAGGAGAGAATGTAAGAAATTCCTGGAAGGTCTAAAGGAATTGAAGAAGAAGACTCTCGAGACTTCTTCATCAGGTATTTTTGTTATAGAAGTTAATACAACTACTTCTGATAATACCTCATGGGTTATGGATACTGGTTGTGGGGCTCATATTTGTACTAATATGCAGGCACTCAGCAACAGTAGGAGGCTGAAGCAAGGACAAGTGGAGCTACGAGTTGGGAATGGAGCGAAAGTTCCTGCACTAGCTATAGGCACATACTTGTTGTCTTTACCTTCGGGATTGGTTTTAGAACTCAATAATTGTTATTTTGTACCTGCGATAAGCAGAAATATTATTTCAATTTCTTTGTTGGATTTGGAAGGTTATGATTTTTCAGTTAAGAATAAATTATGTTCCTTCAATCGCAACAATTTGTTCTATGGTTGTGCCCCTCTTACGAATGGGCTTTACATACTTGATCAATCCGCGCCAATTTATAACATTGATACCAAACGGTTCAAACCTAATGAGGAGAACCGAACGTTTCTATGGCATTGTCGTTTAGGGCACATCAGCGAGAAACACATCAAGAGGCTCCATTCGAATGGACTTCTTGGCTCATTTGACTTTGAGTCATGTGAGAAATGCGAATCCTGCATGATGGGCAAAATGACACAGGCCCCCTTTAGTAAACCTAACGAGAGGGCCAGTGACTTATTGGGCCTGATACACACAGATGTGTGTGGCCCAATGTCCACAAATGCAAGAGGAAACTATCAGTACTTCATTACCTTCACTGATGATTTCAGTAGGTATGGATATGTTTATTTGATGAAACATAAGTCTGAATCGTTTGAGAAATTCAGAGAATTCCAAAATGAAGTACAGAACCAACTTGGCAAAAGCATTAAGGCTCTTCGGTCCGACCGAGGAGGAGAATACTTAAGCCAAGAATTCAGTGATCATCTGAGAGAGTGTGGGATCGTATCCCAACTCACTCCTCCTGGAACAACACAATGGAATGGTGTGTCTGAGAGGAGAAATCGGACCTTATTGGATATGGTTCGATCTATGATGAGTCACACAGACCTTCCAATATCCCTTTGGGGATATGCTCTGCTAACAGCAGCGTTCACTCTAAATAGAGCGCCATCAAAAGCAGTAGCAAAGACACCATATGAATTATGGACTGGAGTAGCTCCAGTGCTGTCTTATCTAAGAATTTGGGGTTGTGAAGCCTATGTCAAGAGATTGATCTCTGACAAGCTTACACCAAAGTCTGATAAATGCTACTTCATTGGTTATCCGAAGGAAACCAAGGCTTATTACTTCTATCTGCGTTCCGAGAACAAGATTTTTGTTGCCCGGGATTGTAACTTTCTTGAGAGGGAGTTTCTCTCTAAGAAAGACAGTGGGAGTAAGGTACTTCTTGAAGAAATTCAAGATGAATAGGATACTGCTCAACCTAATGAGGAAGAGCAGCAGGAGGACCTACAAGAAATTGTAGAGCCTGAACCTGCAGTACCTGAAGTTCTAAGATCCGGGAGGATCCGTCACGAACCCGAGAGATATCAAGGATTCCTCGTGACTAACTGTCATGATCTTCTGATCATTGATGGTGATGAACCATCGAACTTCAATCAAGCCATGATGGGCCCAGATTCCTCTAAGTGGCGTAAAGCCACTGATTCCGAAATGGACTCCATGTCGGTCAACCAAGTGTTTTCGTTGGTTGACTTACCCGCTGGTGTAAAAGCCATCGAGTGCAAATGGATCTTCAAGAAGAAGATTGACGTGGATGGAAATGTCCAGATTTATAAAGCCAGGTTGGTGGCAAAAGGTTTCAGACAAGTTCACGGTGTGGATTATGATGAAACCTATTCCCCAGTGGCTATGATGAAAT
The DNA here is from genome assembly GCA_030180135.1 of Orychophragmus violaceus. Taxonomy (NCBI): domain Eukaryota; kingdom Viridiplantae; phylum Streptophyta; class Magnoliopsida; order Brassicales; family Brassicaceae; genus Orychophragmus; species Orychophragmus violaceus. Next base: position 104,505,450 of record CM058230.1, on the reverse strand, counting down.
CTATTCGGATTCTACTAGCAACTGCAGCTTTTCATGATTATGAAATTTGGCAGATGGACGTAAAAACCGCCTTCCTGAATGGTATTCTGGAAGAGGATGTGTATATGACACAACCTGATGGTTACATAGATCCAAAGAATGCTGGGAAAGTATGCAAGCTTCATAAATCCATTTATGGATTGAAGCAAGCATCGAGGAGCTGGAATCTTCGTTTTGATGAAGCGATCAAGCAATTTGACTTCATCAGAAACGAAGAAGAACAATGCGTGTATAAGAAAACTAGTGGGAGCAAGATAGTATTTCTTATTCTGTATGTCGATGACATACTGCTTCTCGGAAACGACGTTCCAATGCTGAAGTCGGTAAAGGACTGGCTTGGAAGTTGTTTTTCCATGAAAGACATGGGTGAAGCCGCATACGTTCTTGGAATCAGGATCTACCGAGATAGATCTAGAAGGCTGATAGGCTTGTGTCAAGATTCATACATTGACAAAGTCCTACAAAGATTCAGCATGAAAGATTCCAAGAAGGGCTTCACGCCAATGGTACATGGCACAACGCTAAGCAAGAAGCAGAGCCCTACGACGGCTGCTGAGCTTGAGCGCATGAAGAATATTCCTTATGCATCTGCAATAGGATCTATCATGTATGCCATGATCTGTACTCGTCCTGATGTTGCTTATGCATTGAGCATGACGAGTAGATACCAGTCAAATCCAGGTGAAAACCATTGGATTGCCGTCAAGAATATCCTGAAGTATCTAAGACATACTAAGGACAAGTTCTTGGTATACGGTGGAAGTGATGTGCTTGAAGTCAGTGGATTCACGGACGCAAGTTTCCAGACAGACCAAGATGATTTCCGGTCACAGTCCGGTTATATCTTTTGTCTGAATGGCGGTGCAATCAGTTGGAGAAGCTCCAAGCAAGACACCGTTGCTGATTCCACTACAGAAGCTGAATATATCGCCGCTTCGGAAGCAGCGAAGGAAGCTGTTTGGATACGAAAGTTCATTATTGAACTAGGTGTGATACCAAATGCGGCTGAGCCTCTGGCACTGTTTTGTGATAACAATGGTGCTATTGCTCAGGCAAAGGAACCAAGATCACACCAGAAATCCAAGCATGTACTAAGAAGATTTCACTTGATACGTGACATCATTAATAGAAAGGAAGTCAAGATAAGCCGAGTTCAGACAGATGATAACGTCGCTGATCCATTGACAAAGCCACTCCCAAGGCCTAAGCTCGAGTTCCTGACTGAAGCTGTAGGCATTAGAGACATTGAAATGTAATCTAAATTTGAGTGGGAGTTTGAGGACTTTATTTAGTTATTGATATGTTCTTGTAAAACATTTGAGATGTTTAATAATAAAATTATTATTTCAGGATTATTTTAACTGTGATGAAATAATCGTTCCAAAATGATATGAACCATTTTATAGGTCATCGAAGTAAGTGACTTGATCTTGAGTCATCAAAGTCATTTAGCTTGATCATGAGACCCTATATTTGATAGATGGCTTATATCATCCTGTCCCTAGTCGAAGGTTGTTGAAATTGGAACACCAACAACCGTGTGAGACTAGATTGGTATGTGACTTATGACAAAGTCTCAGGATGTCATAGATGCGCGGCATCAAAGTCAGTACATAGGTGTATGTTGGGTACATACGACCGGACATGACCCGATTATAAGAACTCTTCAGGATATTTATATCTGTGTCATAAGAGATTCTTACTACGACTATAGAGTATAGTCCTTAGACCTGAGTTCGCATGCATGTGACTGCACATGAACTAATGCACTTTGATCATTGTCTAACACTGTCGTTAAGCGATAGTTATAAGGACACTGTTTGGGTGTATTATGAAATGAGTAGTTTACAGTGATGGAACAAGACGGGATTTGTCCCTCCAATATAAATGGAGTGAATATCTCTAGGCCAATCGGAGATTTGAATACTGGAAAATGCATGGCCATGCTCAAACGGACTTTCCCGAGTCGTTTGGATTGTCAGTATCAAATCAGAGTCCGATGAACAAGATTAGGCTTTATAAGGATGACACTAATCTTGCCTTATGACTAATCGAGATATTGAGACAAAAGGATTATGAATACAGAGATTCCAGTTCAAGTGGGAGATTGTTGGAATTATGTCCAGTAATCTCTGTACTGTCTCTAGAAAGTAAGAGTATGTCAATGATCAGACATAAGTCATATAATACTGGGGGTCATGATGGCTTGCTAGAGTCCGCTCATGATCTATAAGTCTTGGACTTATTGCTTTTATTATATGATCCCATATGGGTCACACGCCTAAGCTAACAGGAAAATGTGTAGGAACGGTTTAGCAGAAGTACGGTAAAAGTGATAGGCATTTACTGTACTTAGAGAGACGAAAGGGCCTGATTAAATCTAAAGGATTTAATCAAACTGAGCATTGGGCCCAAAAGCCCATAAGAACTGGACAAGGGTTTTAATAATAAAACTTGCCCTAGCTCTTATTTTCTCAGCCACTTTTGCGCCTCCCTCTCTCTCTTTCTGCGCCTCTCTCCTCTTGGTCTAGCAGCCAATTTCCTGTGCGTGCGTGTGTGAGCCTTTGGAGGAGCTATCTCTTGGTGGTTCTGCTGATCTCTGACCCGTACCTCCTCTTTCCGCTGCAAAACAAGGTAACAGGTGAGATCCTTTATGATTCTGCAAGAGAACCTAGATCTGGCATGTTTAGGTGAGTTTAATCTGAAGAATTGAATCAGGATTAACACCAAACGAATTCTTCACGTCTCCCGTCCCGTCCCGTCTCTGTCGCGTCTCGACCCGACCATCGTCCCGATCGCTCGTCCCGATCTTCCCGTCCCGTCCGGTTTCACGTGCGGCTGTCCCGATCGTTCACTCGATCGTGTGAAGCTAGGGCAGACGTGATCGTGAACGGTTCACGTCCAATCGATCGGTTCGGTTTGTTTGACGGTTCGGTTTAAAACTTGATTAAAATTAATCGTCACGGTTTAATAAACAGACTTAATAAAATTTATTAAGTTCTGGTTAAACCGGGATAAGAAATCCAAAGTCGTAAAATTGGATTTAGTGCCTAAACCAGTGGTTTTCTAATTTGATTTGGTTGGACCAAATAAATTGAGAAAATCCGGTTTAGTAAATAACCGGTTGACAATTGTGGTCATCGTAGTAATTAATTTTGGTTAGACCAATTTTAATGAACCAGACCGGTTATGTCATTTAATTGGGCAATTGGGTTATGTCTTGGACATGGACCAATTCTTGGGCCTCGGGCCAAGAAGTTAAAACAATTGGGCCAATTATTTGAGTCTTTTCTTCAGATTTAATTTAAAATTCATTTATATAAAAATTAAAATCGATTTTAAATTAATCTGTTTTCAAAATCTGAAATTAGAAAGTTTCTTAAATTAGAAGTTTCTAGATTTGCATGTTTTGGATTTTAGGAAGTTTCCAATTTTAGAAAGTTTCCAATTTTAGGAAGTTTCCAATTTTAGAAAGTTTCCAAAAGTAGTAGGTTTCCAAAAATGGAAAGTTTCCAAAAATAGTAATCTTCTATTTTGGGATAAAATTTTAATAAACCTACAAACCTCAAACAATATCAAGCGTTGGATGTCTTGTCCAGTCTATGTCAGCTGTCGAAGCCCATTCAATTGTACTCATGGCCTTACAGTGTGAGGGTGTCTACTTTTGCGTGGGTAAGACGGTTTGTGATTCATAAATGTCATTGGGAGTCCCAGACATTAGTGATTACATGACTGTATAGTCTGGTTTTCTTGACTAGGCCATCGGGAGTCCCGGGCCTTGAGACATCAGAGTGAATTGGGCCTCGGGCCCAGATTCACAACCAAGAGTTATATCACGGATATAATTAGCCGAGATAGGGCTTACCGATATAAGCTAAGGTTGGGTGACGGCCAGTGGCCCACTTTGATCTTAGTTATATGTGGATCTTGGAATCATTATATTCTATTGAGGGTAACTGATGTTATTGAATATAATGCGAGATTAATCATATTAAGTATAATACAAGATTAATCATATTGAACATATTAACTAATAACCTTTTTATCTTATATTTCAGCTATGACTACTACAAGCACTCAAAACAAATTCTCAATCCGGTCTGTTCTCGAAAAGGAGAAGCTGACTGGAACGAACTTCCTGACGTGGTCAAGGAACTTGAGGCTGGTCCTCAAGCAGGAGAAGAAGGATTATGTCCTTCGTGACCCCCTCCCCGAGAGGCCTCCTAACAATGCCGCCAGGACTCTGCATAATGCTTGGGAAAAGCATTCGTCAGATGAAAATGATGTCTATTGCCTGATGTTGGCGACCATGACTGCTGAGCTGCAAATGCAGTTCGAGAGTGTGTTGTCGCCCATCGAGATAATGGCAAGCCTGAAATCGCTTTTTCAGGAGCAGGCAAGGACTGAGAGGTTCCAGACAGTTAAGAACCTCTTAGACTGTAAGTTGGCTGCAAATGCGGCAGTGAGTCCTCATGTCTTGAAGATGATGGGTTATCTCGATCATCTTCAGAAACTCGACTGCCCTATCAGCCAGGAACTTGCCTGCGACATCGTGCAGTCTTTACCTGCAAGCTATGATCAGTTCATCCTGAACTTCAATATGCATGGCTTGAGTAAGACATTGCCTGAGCTTCACGGAATGCTCAAGACTGCAGAGCCTAACTTGAGGAAAGCCAAGGACCCCAATGTGCTTATGGTGCAAAAGGGCAAGGGCTTTAAGAAATCCTCTGCCAAGGACAAGGGAAAGGCTAAGGCTGTTCAAGTCTCGGACAAGGACACGCCAAAGCCCAAGCCCAAGTCCAAGGCTGGGCCTACTGACATCTGCAGGTTCTGTAAAGAACCAGGGCATTGGAGGAGAGAATGTAAGAAATTCCTGGAAGGTCTAAAGGAATTGAAGAAGAAGACTTTGGAGACTTCTTCGACAGGTATTTTTGTTATAGAAGTTAATACAACTACTTCTGATAATACCTCATGGGTTATGGATACTGGTTGTGGGGCTCATATTTGTACTAATATGCAGGCACTCAGCAACAGTAGGAGGCTGAAGCAAGGACAAGTGGAGCTACGAGTTGGGAATGGAGCGAAAGTTCCTGCACTAGCTGTAGGCACATACTTGTTGTCTTTACCTTCGGGATTGGTTTTAGAACTCAATAATTGTTATTTTGTACCTGCGATAAGCAGAAATATTATTTCAATTTCTTTGTTGGATTTGGAAGGTTATGATTTTTCAGTTAAGAATAAATTATGTTCCTTCAATCGCAACAATTTGTTCTATGGTTGTGCCCCTCTTACGAACGGGCTGTACATACTTGATCAATCCGCGCCAATTTATAACATTAATACCAAACGGTTCAAACCTAATGAGGAGAACCGAACGTTTCTATGGCATTGTCGTTTAGGGCACATCAGCGAGAAACGCATCAAGAGGCTCCATTCGAATGGACTTCTTGGCTCATTTGACTTTGAGTCATGTGAGAAATGCGAATCCTGCATGATGGGCAAAATGACACGGGCTCCCTTTAATAAACCTAACGAGAGGGCCAGTGACTTATTGGGCTTGATACACACTGATGTGTGTGGCCCAATGTCCACAAATGCAAGAGGAAACTATCAGTACTTCATTACCTTCACTGATGATTTCAGTAGGTATGGATATGTTTATTTGATGAAACATAAGTCTGAATCGTTTGAGAAATTCAGAGAATTCCAAAATGAAGTACAGAACCAACTTGGCAAAAGCATTAAGGCTCTTCGGTCCGACCGAGGAGGAGAATACTTAAGCCAAGAATTCAGTGATCATCTGAGAGAGTGTGGGATCGTATCCCAACTCACTCCTCCTGGAACACCACAATGGAATGGTGTGTCTGAGAGGAGAAATCGGACCTTATTGGATATGGTTCGATCTATGATGAGTCACACAGACCTTCCAATATCCCTTTGGGGATATGCTCTGCTAACAGCAGTGTTCACTCTAAATAGAGCGCCATCAAAAGCAGTAGCAAAGACACCATATGAACTATGGACTGGAGAAGCTCCAGTGCTGTCTTATCTTAGAATTTGGGGTTGTGAAGCCTATGTCAAGAGATTGATCTCTGACAAGCTTACACCAAAGTCTGATAAATGCTACTTCATTGGTTATCCGAAGGAAACCAAGGCTTATTACTTCTATCTACGATCCGAGAACAAGATCTTTGTTGCCCGGGATTGTAATTTTCTTGAGAGGGAGTTTCTCTCTAAGAAAAACAGTGGGAGTAAGGTACTGCTTGAAGAAATTCAAGATGAACAGGATACTGCTCAACCTAATGAGGAAGAGCAGCAGGAGGACCTACAAGAAATTGTAGAGCCTGAACCTGTAGTACCTGAAGTTCGAAGATCCGGGAGGATCCGTCACGAACCCGAGAGATATCAAGGATTTCTCGTGACTGACTGTCATGATCTTCTGATCATTGATGGTGATGAACCATCAAACTTCAATCAAGCCATGATGGGCCCAGATTCCTCTAAGTGGCGTAAGGCCACAGATTCCGAAATGGACTCCATGTCGGTCAACCAAGTGTTTTCGTTGGTTGACTTACCCGCTGGTGTAAAAGCCATCGAGTGCAAATGGATCTTCAAGAAGAAGATTGACGTGGATGGAAATGTCCAGATTTATAAAGCCAGGTTGGTGGCAAAAGGTTTCAGACAAGTTCACGGTGTGGATTATGATGAAACCTATTCCCCAGTGGCTATGATGAAATCTATTCGGATTCTACTAGCAACTGCAGCTTTTCATGATTATGAAATTTGGCAGATGGACGTAAAAACCGCCTTCCTGAATGGTATTCTGGAAGAGGATGTGTATATGACACAACCTGACGGTTACATAGATCCAAAGAATGCTGGGAAAGTATGCAAGCTTCATAAATCCATTTATGGATTGAAGCAAGCATCGAGGAGCTGGAATCTTCGTTTTGATGAAGCGATCAAGAAATTTGACTTCATCAGAAACGAAGAAGAACAATGCGTGTATAAGAAAACTAATGGGAGCAAGATAGTATTTCTTATTCTGTATGTCGATGACATACTGCTTCTCGGAAATGACGTTCCAATGCTGAAGTCGGTAAAGGACTGGCTTGGAAGTTGTTTTTCCATGAAAGACATGGGTGAAGCCGCATACGTTCTTGGAATAAGGATCTACCGGGATAGATCTAAAAGGCTGATAGGCTTGTGTCAAGATTCATACATTGACAAAGTCCTGCATAGATTCAGCATGGCAGATTCCAAGAAGGGCTTCACGCCAATGGTACATGGCACAACGCTAAGCAAGAAGCAGAGCCCTACGACGGCTGCTGAGCTTGAGCGCATGAAGAATATTCCTTATGCATCTGCAATAGGATCTGTCATGTATGCCATGATCTGTACTCGTCCTGATGTTGCTTATGCATTGAGCATGACGAGTAGATACCAGTCAAATCCAGGTGAAAACCATTGGATTGCCGTCAAGAATATCCTGAAGTATCTAAGACATACTAAGGATAAGTTCTTGGTGTACGGTGGAAGTGATGTGCTTGAAGTCAGTGGATTCACGGACGCAAGTTTCCAGACAGACCAAGATGATTTCCGGTCACAGTCTGGTTATATCTTTTGTCTGAATGGCGGTGCAATCAGTTGGAGAAGCTCCAAGCAAGACACCGTTGCTGATTCCACTACAGAAGCTGAATATATCGCCGCTTCAGAAGCAGCGAAAGAAGCTGTTTGGATACGAAAGTTCATCATTGAACTAGGTGTGATACCAAATGCGGCTGAGCCCCTGGCACTATTTTGTGATAACAATGGTGCTATTGCTCAGGCAAAGGAACCAAGATCACACCAGAAATCCAAGCATGTGCTAAGAAGATTTCACTTGATACGTGACATCATTAATAGAAAGGAAGTCAAGATCAGCCGAGTTCAGACAGATGATAACGTCGCTGATCCATTGACAAAGCCACTCCCAAGACCTAAGCTCGAGTTCCTAACTGAAGCTGTAGGCATTAGAGACATTGAAATGTAATCTAAATTTGAGTGGGAGTTTGAGGGCTTTATTTAGTTATTGATATGTTCTTGTAAAACATTTTATGATGTTTAATGAAATTATTATTTCAAGATTATTTTAACTGTGATGAAATAATCGTTCCAAAATGATATGAACCATTTTATAGGTCATCGAAGTAAGTGACTTGATCTTGAGTCATAAAAGTCATTTAGCTTGATCATGAGACCCTATATTTGATAGATGGCTTATATCATCCTGTCCCTAGTCGAAGGTTGTTGAAATTGGAACACCAACAACCGCGTGAGACTAGATTGGTATGTGACTTATGACAAAGTCTCAGGATGTCATAGATGCACGGCATCAAAGTCAATACATAGGTGTATGTTGGGGTACATACGACCGGACAAGACCCGATTAAAAGACCTCTTCAGGATATTTATATCTGTGTCATAAGAGATTCTTACTACGACTATAGAGTATAGTCCTTAGACTTGAGTTCGCATGCATGTGACTGCACATGAACCAATGCGCTTTGATCATTGTCTAATGTTGTCGTTAAGCGATAGTTATAAGGACCTTGATTGGGTGAATTATGAAATGAGTAGTTTACAGTGATGGAACAAGACGGGATTTGTCCCTCCAATATAAATGGAGTGAATATCTCTAGGCCAATCGGAGATTTGAATATTGGAAAATGCATGGCCATGCTCAAACGGACTTTCCCGAGTCGTTTGGATTGTCAGTATCAAATCAGAGTCCGATGAACAAGATTAGGCTTTATAAGGATGACACTAATCTTGCCTTATGACTAATCGAGATATTGAGACAAAAGGATTATGAATACAGAGATTCCAGTACAAGTGGAAGATTGTTGGAATTATGTCCAGTAATCTCAGTACTGTCTCTAGAAAGTAAGAGTATGTCAATGATCAGACATAAGTCATATAATACTGGGGGTCATGATGGCTTGCTAGAGTCCGCTCATGATCTATAAATCTTGGATTTATTGCCTTTATTATATGATCCCATATGGGTCACACGCCTAAGCTAACAGGAAAATGTGTAGGAACGGTTTAGCAGAAGTACGGTAAAAGTGCTAGGCATTTACAGTGCTTAGAGAGATAGAAGGGCCTGATTAAATCCAAGGGATTTAATCAGACTGGGAATTGGGCCCAAAAGCCCAAAAGGAATTAGGCATAAGTTTTATGATTAAAACTTAACCTAGCCACCTAATTTCCCTAAGCCTCATGCGCCTCTCTCTCTTGTTCTCTGCGCCTCCCAACAGCTGGTCTAGCAGCCTATTTCCTGTGCGTGCGTGTGTGAGCCTTTGGAGGAGCTATCTCTTGGTGGTTCTGCTGATCTCTGACCCGTACCTCCCCTTTCCGCTGCAAAACAAGGTAACAGGTGAGATCCTTTATGATTCTAGCAAGAGAACCTAGATCTGGCATGTTTAGTAGGATCAATTAATCTGATGAATTGAACCAGGAAATACTAAACGAATCCTTCACTTATCAGTCTCAGATGGGCCCGGCTTGGGCTTTGGGGCTGGCGCCGGCGTGTCCTGGTTCTCAACCGGGACTGCCTTGCCCTTTCCCTTACCTTTGCCAAGTTTCTTAAACTTCTTACCCCCTTGTACCATAAGTACATTAGGAGTGCCCTTCTTGATATTTGGCTCAGCTGTCTTGAGCATGCCATGCAGCTCAGTCAATGTCTTTGTCAAGTTATTCATATTATAGTTCATAACAAACTGATCATAACTTGACGGCAGTGACTGCAGAATGATGTCAGTAGCCAACTCTTGGCTAATGGGACAATCCAGCCTCCCCAGGTTATCAATATAACCCATCATCTTAATGACATGAGGACTGACTGGACTGTCCTTTGGTAGCTTGCATTCAATGAGAGATTTAACCGTCTGGTATCTCTCAGTTCGTGCCTGCTCCTGAAACATATTTTTCAGGCTAGTGATCATCTCCACGGGCGACTCCACGTTCTCGTATTGCTTCTGCAAATCCGAGTTCATGGTAGCCAACATGAGACAATTCACATCGACCACATCATTAGAATGCTTATCCCAAACATTCCTTTCTGCATGTGGAGCATTGTCTCTCGGTTTTTCAGGGAGAACATTTTCAAGGACATAGTCCCGCTTCTCCTGCTTGAGAACAATTCTCAAGTTCCGATACCATTCGAGAAAATTTGATCCAGTTAACTTGTCCTTCTCAAGGACGGATCGCAGGGAGAAAGAGTTGTTATGAGTGTTAGTCATAGCTGAGAACATAGAAAAGAAAAAGTTTAGTTATGATGTTCAGGAAATGAGAAATCTTAACATTTAAGAAAAACTCGCATTATATTCAATCAATGTTTCCTCAGATGAATATAATGATCCAAGACCCATATTTTACTAAATTCAAGTGAGCCACTGGCTATCACTCAACTTTAGCTATTTAGGTAAGCAACAACCTTGCTAGTTATATCCAATATAACTCTTGGTTGTGGATCGACATCTTATGTCCAATCCACCTGATGTCTCTGAGCCCAAAACGATTTTGATGGCCCAGTCAAGTGAACCAATCTCTTCAGTCATGTAATTGTTGATGTCTTGCACTGCAAGTCCATCAACACGATTACCTCTGTCTTACTCATGAAATTGTGGACATCTTGCACTGCAAGTCTATCACACAACTAAATGGGTCTTGACAGTTGACAAGATTGGAAAGACATCAAGTATCACTTGATATTTGATTGAGGAACGGAATCATTAAAACATTCAGTTTTATTATGTTTTTAATTCTTATAATTAATTGATTTATCATGCTTTGGTTCTGTGATTGCAGGCTCCAAAAACCCAATCATCGAATCTGATGTCGACCGACACTACTATAGTGTCGATCGATACAGAATAACCAAAAGCAATCCGCGATAACCGATCAATCCAATTGATCCGGTTTTGAATACCGGTCGGTGTCGATCGATGCTACACTAGCATCGGTCGATACCAACCTAATAAAACCAATCGCAATTCAAACCATTTAAACAAGCTCGATAACCGGTCTAATCCAATTGAACCGGTTCATCACTCTCGCGAGGTTTGTGTCGACCGACACAACGCTTGTGTCGATCGACACTAGGCGAAAAGTTTTATTCGGGTTATCCTTCTGTGTCGACCGATACCTGCTTGGTGTCGATCGACACAGGGCGATAAACCCTAACCGATTTTTCAAATTAAAACCCTAAACTAGTTTTAATCAAAAACAAATTTCAGCATGCTTGTATCAACTATACAGAGATCCAGATTCAACTATTCTAATCAACATGCCACAGATTCAATGGAACCCTAAAGCTCTGATACCACTGAAGGAATTTCTAGCAGTTCTAATCAGGATTAGCAACCCTAGTCTGAATTCCGAGCCTAGGATCTACATGTTCATGTAATTGAATCTATCAGATCTAGTGATTACCTGGTGATTAGCAGCGGAAGTTATTTGCAAGTAATCAAGATCTAGAGCACCTCAGATGCTGCGCCTCTACTGGTATCCACACGCACACGAACTGAACAGGAAGGGATGCTAGTGCCTTATGAGATCGAATCTCCAGAGAGGTTTGTTTTCTGTTTCTGGTGGCTATGAATTAGGGTAGGAACGAGTTTAGGTCGACCATATATCTTATATATGTCGACTTAAACCGCCCCGGGATTAACTAATGATTAAACCAATTTAATCCGTCAATCCGCGAGTCGTGTCGACCGACACACTCTATGTGTCGATCGACACGGCCAATCTATGTTTACCGACACTCTTAGTGTGTCAATCGACATCGCCTAGAAATGTCGATATTGAATGCATATCAAATATGCATTCACCCGATCATTACATTAATGATCATCCTCTCATGCAATGTCCAATTTGCTTAGGTGTGTGACCCTGTAGGATCATATAACACTAGCAATGAGTTCTCAACTCATTGATCATAAGTGGCTTCTAGCAAAGCATTATGACTACCCAGTGTCATATGATTGTCTCATCTCGACAACACGACTTTCTCTCAGAGTAAGTACAAATAGATTACAGGACATTCCCAACACAAACCTCTCAAATGGATAACAAAGAGGTCTGGTGAAGAAATTGGTGGAAAAAACAATGACGGGATAGGATAAACTGATTCTATCCACCGGGGGAAGGATCCTAAGGCCAAAACCTCCTAATGGACTGACGGGAAGGAATATCTTGGCCATACTGATTGACGGGATGGATTATCATGACCGGATGAACCGCCGGGAAGGATCCTAAGACCAAAACCCACCCTAATGACGTAAGGTGTGGAATCCCTCGGCCAAAATAAAAAAAGACTAGCATTCTGGCGGCCAGAATGACTGACGGGATGGAAACGAACTGACGGGAAGAACTATCTCGGCCATACTGACTAACGGGATGGAAACGAACTGACGGGAAGGACTATCTCGGCCATACTGACTGACGGGATGGATTATCCTGACCGGATGAACCGACGGGAAGGATCCGAAGACCAAAAACCACCCTAAATGACGTAAGGTGTGGAATCCCTCGACAAAATAAAAAAAGACTAGCATTCTCGCGGACAGAATGACTAACGGGATGGAAACGCAATGACGGGAAGGACTATCTCGGCCATACTGACTGACGTGATGGATTATCCTGACCAGATGCACCGCCAGGAAGGCTTCTAAGGCCAAAATGCAAGTTTCCATGACCCGGGAAGAATTGGATCGAGTTTTTTTGAAACTATCATGACCAAAACCCTTAAAATGGGATATAAAAGAGGTATGGTGAAGAAATTGGTGGAAAACAAATGACCCGAAAAACCAGTCTATACTGTTGGGAATGTCCTGAAATCTACTGTACTATCTCTAGAAAGTATGATAAATGTCGAGATCAGACATAAGTCATAAATACTGGGTGATCATGATGACTTGCTAGAGCCCGCTCATGATCTATAAGTTTAGGACTTATTACCAGTATTGTATGATCCCGAAGGGTCACACACCATAGCTAACGGGAAAGTTAAATGGAATAAATACGGTAAGATGCAGTGGCATCTACTGTATTGGATCAGAGAATTGGGCCAGACAAAATGCAGGCTTTTGCCTGATTTGTGTCTTGAGCCCAAATGATTAATGAGCCATTAGTCAGATGACTTGGGCCCATTAATGAGAGAGGAAGAAATCGAAACCCTAAGGAGATGTCCAGGGCTTGCGATTTCTTTTGGTGCAGCCGCGAGTTTTTAATCTCTCTCTCTAACTCTCTCTTTCTGATCTGATCCATCTCTTTGGTCTAGCAGCCATCCCAGCTTGTAAGAGTGTGGATACCAAAGGAGGAGCAGGTTGTTCATCTGTTCTAACTGATCTCATCATTACCATCAATTATCCGCTGCAATCTGAAAGGTAATGATCCAGGTTTGGTTGGTTTTATGATTCGTTTTGCAAGAACCTAGATCTGTTAAGATTATGTGTTAGGTTGAAACATGGGAATTAAACCTTGAACAAACACCATAATCCATCAGTGGTATCAGAGCTAAGGTCATTAGTTTCTTGTAATTTGGATCATAGGGCTGTTTAATTGTTTAGAGAATCAATTATGTTAAAATTGATTAAAAACCATTAAAACCCTAAATCGGCTGCAAATTTGGTCTCGGATCATGTGTTTGCAATCGATTTCTTGCTTTGCAAGATAGAAACCCTAATCGATCATGTCTCGGCTTGGTTGTGTTATCAACCATGTCTCGGCCGTGTGATTGTCGAGCGGATCATGGATCCGATCTTTTGGCCCGTTAAAATTTTACGTCCCGCGAATAGTCAATCGGTTAAACCGAGCTTCGCGGTTCGTTGCCCAAAACCACACCGATTAAACCGGTCCATTTAATTGGCGGTTAATTGTGTGTTTAAAGCCTTAAACCGCAAGTTAAATCAAATTGGCTAAAACACTAGGTGTTTCTTCCCGGTTTTGGATTTAACTGAACCGATCCAATTTAATTGGTGGTTCAAGCGGTTAACCCGAATCGCGGTTTGTTGGAAATTATTTAATACATGGTATTATTTAATTTCTGGTTAAACCGGATTGAAATTCAAAAATGAATTTTAACCTAAACCGAAGGCTGGTCTAAGTTTGATTTGGTTGGACCAAATAATTTAGAGCTGGTCTGGTTTAGTAAATAACCGATGGTTTTGATAGTTAATTTGGTCTTGGACCAGAATTAATAAACCGAATCGATTATGTCAAATTATTGGGCCAACTGGAATTCTATGGTCTTGGGCCAAGAATTGGGCCTATAATTTGTGACCCAACCCAAAATATTTAATAAAATATTAAATTAGAAATTTCTATTTTTAGTATGTTACTAAATTTAGAAAGTTTCTAAAATAAGTAAGTTTCCCAAAATAGTAATCTTCTATTTTTGGAAATAAAACTTAAAAAAAAAAAAATCCTCAAAAACAATATCAAGCTTGGATGTCTTTCCAATCTTGTCAGCTACTTAACGCTTATTCGATTACAGATATGGCTTACACTGTGAGGTGTCTGTTTTCGCATAAGTAAAGTAGTATATAGTCACTAATTTCATTGGGAGTCCCAGACTTTAGTGATTATTTGGCTGTAAGAGATTGGTTTCCTTGACTGGGCCATCGGGAGTCCCGGGCCTCGAGACATCTGGTGAATTTGGGCCTCGGGTCCAATTCACAACCGAGAGTTATATGAGATATAACTAGCTGTGTGTATGCTTACCAAGTAAAGCTAATTCCGGGTGACGGCCAGTGGCCCACTTTGGATTTAGCTGAACATGGGTCTCGGAATCATTGTATTCTTATGAGGTTAAACAAAGAAATTTTGAATACAATGCGAGTTTTCTTATAAGTTGTTAAGATTGCTCTTTTATGAACTTAATAACTAAATCTCTATTGTCTCATATTTTCAGCTATGTCAAGCACAACAACACAAAACACTTTCTCGATCCGGTCTGCCCTTGAGAAGGACAAACTGAACGGATCAAACTTCCTGAACTGGTCCAGGAACCTGAGACTTGTGCTCAGGCAGGAGAAGAAGGCTTATGTCCTTGAAAGAGCTCTCTCTCCTAGACCTGCGAATAATGCCGCACAAGCTGTGAAGAATGCATGGGATACGCATTCTTCAGATGCTAATGACGTGATTTGCCTGATGTTGGCGACAATGGCTCCCGAACTGCAGATGCAGTGGGAAGGCCTGACTTGTCCCATGGAGCTGATGGCAAATCTGAAAGCGTTGTTTCAGGAGCAGGCTCGTACAGAGAGATTCCAAACTGTTAAGAATCTCTTGGACTGTAAAATGGCTAAGGATGCAGCAGTGAGTCCACATGTTCTGAAAATGATGGGTTATCTCGATCATTTGACTAGGCTCGACTGTCCTATAAGCCAAGAGCTTGCTTGTGATATCGTTCTGCAGTCTCTTACTCCTGCATATGACCAGTTCATCTTGAACTATAATATGCATGGGTTGATAAAGACTTTGCCTGAGCTACATGGTATGCTCAAGACTGCAGAACCTAATCTGAAGAAAGCCAAGGAGTCGTCTGTACTCATGGTGCAGAAGGGCAAGGGTTTTAAGAAATCCGCTGCAGACAAGGGAAAGGGCAAGGTAGTCAGCAATGAAAAGGCCAAGCCCAAGCCCGTGTCTAAAGCTGGGCCTTCTGATATCTGCCACTTTTGCAAAGAGGCAGGGCATTATCGCAAGGACTGTAAGAAATACCAGGAAAGTCTGAAGAAGAAGAAGTCCTTGGAGACTAAATCTTCAGGTATTTTTGTTATTGAAGTAAATACTACTACTTCTGATAATACCACTTGGGTATTAGATACTGGATGTGGGGCTCATATTTGTACTAATATGCAGGCGCTCAGCAACAGTAGAAGGTTGAAGCAAGGGCAAGTAGAGTTGCGGGTTGGCAATGGAGCGAAGGTTCCAGCACTGGCCGTTGGCACTTACTTGTTGTCTTTACCTCCTGGATTGATTTTAGAACTTGAGAATTGTTATTTTGTACCTGCTATAAGCAGAAATATCATTTCAGTTTCATTGTTGGATTTGCAAGGATTTGATTTTTCTATTAAGAATAAATTGTGTTCCTTTAATCTCAATGATATGTTCTATGGCTGTGCCCCTCTTATAAATGGGCTGTACATGCTGGATAAATCTGCTCCAGTATATAACATAAATACAAAACGGTTCAAATCTAACGAAGAAAATGAAACGTTTCTCTGCCATTGTCGTTTGGGGCACATTAGTGAGAAACGCGTCAAGAGGCTCCATTCAAATGGACTCTTGGGCTAATTTGACTTTGAGTCTTGTGAGCAATGCGAATCTTGCCTAATGGGCAAAATGACACGGGCGCCTTTCAATAAACCCACAGAAAGGGCCAGTGAACTATTGGGCCTGATACATACTGACGTGTGTGGCCCAATGTCCACAAGTGCTAGAGGAAACTTTCAGTACTTCATTACATTCACTGATGATTTCAGTAGATATGGATATGTCTACTTGATGAAACATAAGTCGGAAACCTTTGAAAAGTTCAAAGAATTCCAGAATGAAGTACAGAACCAGCTTGGTAAAAGTATTAAGGCTCTTCGGTCGGACCGAGGAGGAGAATACTTAAGCCAGGAATTTCGTGATCATCTGAGTGAGTGTGGGATTATCTCCCAACTCACACCTCCTGGAACACCTCAGTGGAATGGTGTGTCTGAGAGAAGGAATCGGACATTGTTAGATATGGTCCGATCCATGATGAGTCACACAGACCTTCCTATATCCCTTTGGGGATATGCTTTGCTCACCGCAACGTTCACACTGAACAGAGTGCCATCAAAGGCAGTAGCAAAGACACCATATGAGATATGGACTGGAAAAGCTCCAGCAATGTCTTTTCTCAGAATTTGGGGTTGTGAAGCCTATGTCAAAAGGTTAATCTCAGACAAGCTTACACCAAAATCTGACAAATGCTACTTCATTGGTTATCCTAGGGATACCAAGGCTTATTACTTCTATATGCGATCCGAGAACAAAATCTTTGTTGCTCGGGATTGTACTTTTCTTGAAAGGGAGTTTCTCTCTAGAAAAGATAGTGGGAGTAAGGTACAACTTGATGAAATTCAAGAAGGACAGGAACCTGTTCAACCTTATGAGGAAGAACAGCAGGATGAATTACATGAAGTTGTAATAGAACCTGAACCTGCAGTACCTGAAGTTCGAAGATCCGGAAGGATCCGTCAGGAACCTGATAGATATCAGGGATTCCTTGTGACTAATTGCCATGATCTTTTGATCATTGACGGTGATGAACCCTCGAACTTTGAAGAAGCCATGATGGGCCCTGACTCCTTAAAGTGGCGTGAAGCCACTGAATCCGAGATGAACTCCATGTCTGTTAACCGAGTGTTTTCACTGGTTGATTTACCTGCTGGTGCAAAAGCCATCGAGTGTAAATGGATCTTCAAGAAGAAGATTGACATGGATGGAAATGTCCAGATTTACAAGGCCAGGTTGGTGGCAAAAGGTTTCAAGCAAATTCATGGTATAGACTATGATGAAACCTATTCACCAGTGGCAATGATGAAATCAATTCGGATTCTCCTAGCAACTGCCGCTTATTATGACTATGAGATTTGGCAGATGGATGTGAAAACCGCCTTCCTGAATGGAATCTTGGAGGAGGATGTGTATATGACACAACCTGACGGTTACATTGATCCTAAGAATGCTGGGAAAGTATGCAAGCTTCACAAATCCATTTATGGATTGAAGCAAGCGTCGAGGAGTTGGAATCTTCGTTTTGATGAAGCACTAAAGAACTTTGACTTCATCAGAAACCAAGAGGAACAATGTGTGTATAAGAAAACTAGTGGGAGCAAAGTGGCGTTTCTTATCCTATATGTCGATGACATATTGCTTCTTGGAAATGATATTCCAATGCTGAAGTCTTTTAAAGACTGGCTGGGAAGTTGTTTTTCCATGAAGGACATGGGTGAAGCCGCGTATGTTCTTGGAATCCGAATCTTTAGAGACATATCTAAAAAGCTGATTGGACTTTGTCAAGATGCTTATATAGATAAAGTCCTGCATCGATTCGGAATGGATAAATCCAAGAAGGGGTTCACGCCAATGATACATGGTGCTACACTAAGCAAGGATCAGTGTCCTAAAACACCTGATGAGCTTAAGCGCATGAGTAGAATTCCTTATGCTTCGGCTATAGGATCTATCATGTATGCCATGATCTGTACTCGTCCTGATGTTGCTTATGCACTAAGCATGACGAGTAGGTACCAGTCTAATCCAGGTGAGAGTCACTGGATTGCCGTAAAGAATATCCTGAAGTATTTGAGGAATACTAAGGATAAGTTCTTGGTTTACGGAGGAAGTGAAGTGCTTGAAATCAGTGGATTCACGGATGCAAGTTTTCAGACAGATAAAGATGATTTCCGGTCACAGTCTGGCTACATCTTCTGTCTGAATGGCGGTGCAGTAAGTTGGAAGAGTTCCAAGCAGAGCACCGTGGCAGATTCCACAACTGAAGCTGAATACATCGCTGCTTCAGAAGCTGCGAAGGAAGGAGTTTGGATAAGGAACTTCTTGATTGAACTCGGTGTATTCCCAAATGCCACTGAGCCTCTAGCACTGTATTGTGACAACAATGGTGCAATTGCTCAAGCCAAGGAACCGAGACATCATCAGAAATCCAAACATATTATGAGAAGGTATCACCTGATTCGTGATATAGTGAATAGAGGTGAAGTGATGGTCAGCAGAGTTCCCACTGATGAGAACGTGGCTGACCCGTTGACAAAGCCACTCCCGAGACCTAACCTCGAGTTGCATACTGCTGTTGTAGGAATTAGAGATATTCAAATGTAATCTCTTTTTGAGTGGGAGTTGTGAGGGCTTTTGTTTTAGTTATTTTGATTGGTTCATGTAAACATTTTAAATGTTAATGAAATTTTATTTCTGGATTATTTTTAACTGTGATATAAAATAATCGTTCCAAAATGATTCATGTCATTATATATGGGTCATCGAAGTACATGAGTTGACTTGATCCTGAAACCCCATATTTAACGAAGTGACATAAATCATAGTGTCCATAGTCGAAGGTTGTTGAATTGGAACACCAACAACCACTTGAGACTAGATTGTGTTGAGACTTATGACCAAGTTTCGAGGGGTCATAGATGCGCGGCATCAAAGTCGACACATAGGTATATGTAGGGGAGCATATGACCGGACATGGCCCGCTGATGAGAACTCTACAAGATATTAATATTTGTGTCATGAGAGGTTCTCATATACGACTATAGAGTATAGTCCTTAGACCTGAGTTCGCATGCATGTGGCTGCACATGGAGTAATACGCTTTGATCATTGTCTAACGCTGTTTCGTAACTGGGAGCTATACGGACCTTGGTTGGGTGTATTATGAATTGTGTAGTTCATAGTGATGGAACAAGATGGGATTTGTCCCTGCCGTTTAACGGAGGTAATATCTCTAGGCCAATCGGAGATTTGATAGCTGGTAAGAGAATGGCCATTCCCAAACGGACTTGCCCAAGTCGTTTGCATTGTCAGTATCAAATCTGGTCCGATGAACATGGTCTGGCTATATAAGGATGACACGCATCTTGCCTTATGCCAGATCGAGATATTGAGACAAAAGGACTAGGGAATGTAGGATTCCAGTACAAGTGGGAGATTGTTGGGAATGTCCTGAAATCTACTGTACTATCTCTAGAAAGTATGATAAATGTCGAGATCAGACATAAGTCATAAATACTGGGTGATCATGATGACTTGCTAGAGCCCGCTCATGATCTATAAGTTTAGGACTTATTACCAGTATTGTATGATCCCAAAGGGTCACACACCATACCTAACGGAAAAGTTAAATGGAATAAATACGGTAAGATGCAGTGGCATCTACTGTATTGGATCAGAGAATTGGGCCAGACAAAATGCAGGCTTTTGCCTGATTTGTGTCTTGAGCCCAAATGATTAATGAGCCATTAGTCAAATGACTTGGGCCCATTAATGAGAGAGGAAGAAATCGAAACCCTAAGGAGATGTCCAGGGCTTGCGATTTCTTTTGGTGCAGCCGCGAGTTTTTCATCTCTCTCTCTAACTCTCTCTTTCTGATCTGATCCATCTCTTTAGTCTAGCAGCCATCCCAGCTTGTAAGAGTGTGGATACCAAAGGAGGAGCAGGTTGTTCATCTGTTCTAGCTGATCTCATCATTACCATCAATTATCCGCTGCAATCTGAAAGGTAATGATCCAGCTTTGGTTGGTTTTATGATTCGTTTTGCAAGAACCTAGATCTGTTAAGATTATGTGTTAGGTTGAAACATGGGAATTAAACCTTGAACAAACACCATAATCCATCATATACACCGTGGGAAGGTTATAGCCTACCGAGAACCAAGGTTCCATGACCCGAAAAAATTGACTCGAGTTTTTTTGAAACTATCAGACACAAACCTATCAAATGGATAACAAAGAGGTCTGGTGCAGAAATTGGTGGAAAAAGCAATGACGGGATAGGATAAACTGATTCTATCCACCGGGGGAAGGATCCTAAGGCCAAAACCTCCTAATGGACTGACGGGAAGGAATATCTCGGCCAAACTGACTGACGGGCTGGATTATCATGACCGGATGAACCGACGGGAAGGATCCTAAGGCCAAAACCACCCTAATGACGTAAGGTGTGGAATCCCTCGGCCAAAATAAAAAAGGCTAGCATTCTCGCGGACATAATGACTGATGGGATGGAAACGAAATGATGGGAAGGACTATCTCGGCCATACTGACTGACGTGATGGATTATCCTGACCATATGCACCGCCGGGAAGGATCCTAAGTCCAAAAACCACCCAAAATGACGTAACGTGTGGAATCCCTCGGGCAAAACAAAAAAGACTAGCATTCTCGCGGACAGAATGACTGACGGGATGGAAACGAAATGACGGGAAGGACTATCTCGGCCATACTGACTGACGTGATGGATTATCCTGACCAGATGCACCGCCGAGAAGGATTCTAAGGCCAAAATGCAAGTTTCCATGACCCAGGAAGAATTGGATCGAGTTTTTTTTAAACTATCACGACCAAAACCCTTAAAATGGGATATAAAAGAGGTCTGGTGAAGAAATTGGTGGAAAACAAATGACCTGAAAAACCCGTCTATGCACCGTGGGAAGGTTATAGCCTACCAAGAACTAAGGTTCCATGACCCGAAAAAATTTACTCGAGTTTTTTTGAAACTATCAAGACCCAAACCTCTCAAATGGATAACAAAGAAGTCTAGTGAAGAAATTGGTGGAAAAAACAATGACGGGATAGGATAAACTGATCTTATCCACCGGGGGAAGGATCCTAAGGCCAAAACCCCCTAATGGACTGACGGGAAGGAATATCTCGGCCATACTGACTGATGGGATGGATTATCATGACCGGATGAACCGCCGGGAAGGATCCTAAGGCCAAAAACCACCCTAAATGACGTAAGGTGTGGAATCCCTCGGCCAAAATAAAAAAAGACTAGCATTCTCGCGGACAGAATGACTGATGGGATGGAAACGAAATGACGGGAAGGACTATCTCGGCCATACTGACTGACTTGATGGATTATCCTGACCAGATGCACCGCCGAGAAGGATTCTAAGGCCAAAATGCAAGTTTCCATGACCCAGGAAGAATTGGATCGAGTTTTTTTGAAACTATCATGACCAAAACCCTTAAAATGGGATATAAAAGAGGTCTGGTGAAGAAATTGGTGGAAAACAAATGACCCGAAAAACCCGTCTATACACCGTGGGAAGGTTATAGCCTACCGAGAACCAAGGTTCCATGACCCGAAAAAAATTGACTCGAGTTTTTTTGAAACTATCAGACCCAAACCTATCAAATGGATAACAAAGAGGTCTGGTGCAGAAATTGGTGGAAAAAGCAATGACGGGATAGGATAAACTGATTCTATCCACCGGGGGAAGGATCCTAAGGCCAAAACCTCCTAATGGACTGACGGGAAGGAATATCTCGGCCATACTGACTGACGGGCTGGATTATCATGACCGGATGAACCGACGGGAAGGATCCTAAGGCCAAAACCACCCTAATGACGTAAGGTGTGGAATCCCTCGGCCAAAATAAAAAAGACTAGCATTCGCGCGGACAGAATGACTGATGGGATGGAAACGAAATGACGGGAAGGACTATCTCGGCCATACTGACTGACGTGATGGATTATCCTGACCATATGCACCGCCGGGAAGGATCCTAATTCCAAAAACCACCCAAAATGACGTAAGGTGTGGAATCCCTCGGGCAAAACAAAAAAGACTAGAATTCTCGCGGACAGAATGACTGACGGGATGGAAACGAAATGACGGGAAGGACTATCTCGGCCATACTGACTGACGTGATGGATTATCCTGACCAGATGCACCGCCGAGAAGGATTCTAAAGCCAAAATGCAAGTTTCCATGACCCAGGAAGAATTTGATCGAGTTTTTTTTTAACTATCACGACCAAAACCCTTAAAATGGGATATAAAAGAGGTCTGGTGAAGAAATTGGTGGAAAACAAATGACCTGAAAAACCCGTCTATGCACTGTGGGAAGGTTATAGCCTACCAAGAACTAAGGTTCCATGACCCGAAAAAATTTACTCGAGTTTTTTTGAAACTATCAAGACCCAAACCTCTCAAATGGATAACAAAGAAGTCTAGTGAAGAAATTGGTGGAAAAAACAATGACGGGATAGGATAAAATGATCCTATCCACCGGGGGAAGGATCCTAAGGCCAAAACCTCCTAATTGACTGACGGGAAGGAATATCTCGGCCATACTGACTGACGGGCTGGATTATCATGACCGGATGAACCGACGGGAAGGATCCTAAGGCCAAAACCACCCTAATGACATAAGGTGTGGAATCCCTCGGCCAAAATAAAAAAAGACTAGCATTCTCGCGGACAGAATGACTGATGGGATGGAAACGAAATGACGGGAAGGACTATCTCGGCCATACTGACTGACTTGATGGATTATCCTGACCAGATGCACCGCCGAGAAGGATTCTAAGGCCAAAATGCAAGTTTCCATGACCCAGGAAGAATTGGATCGAGTTTTTTTGAAACTATCATGACCAAAACCCTTAAAATGGGATATAAAAGAGGTCTGGTGAAGAAATTGGTGGAAAACAAATGACCCGAAAAACCCGTCTATACACCGTGGGAAGGTTATAGCCTACCGAGAACCAAGGTTCCATGACCCGAAAAAAATTGACTCGAGTTTTTTTGAAACTATCAGACCCAAACCTATCAAATGGATAACAAAGAGGTCTGGTGCAGAAATTGGTGGAAAAAGCAATGACGGGATAGGATAAACTGATTCTATCCACCGGGGGAAGGATCCTAAGGCCAAAACCTCCTAATGGACTGACGGGAAGGAATATCTCGGCCATACTGACTGACGGGCTGGATTATCATGACCGGATGAACCGACGGGAAGGATCCTAAGGCCAAAACCACCCTAATGACGTAAGGTGTGGAATCCCTCGGCCAAAATAAAAAAGACTAGCATTCGCGCGGACAGAATGACTGATGGGATGGAAACGAAATGACGGGAAGGACTATCTCGGCCATACTGACTGACGTGATGGATTATCCTGACCATATGCACCGCCGGGAAGGATCCTAATTCCAAAAACCACCCAAAATGACGTAAGGTGTGGAATCCCTCGGGCAAAACAAAAAAGACTAGCATTCTCGCGGACAGAATGACTGACGGGATGGAAACGAAATGACGGGAAGGACTATCTCGGCCATACTGACTGACGTGATGGATTATCCTGACCAGATGCACCGCCGAGAAGGATTCTAAAGCCAAAATGCAAGTTTCCATGACCCAGGAAGAATTGGATCGAGTTTTTTTTTAACTATCACGACCAAAACCCTTAAAATGGGATATAAAAGAGGTCTGGTGAAGAAATTGGTGGAAAACAAATGACCTGAAAAACCCGTCTATGCACTGTGGGAAGGTTATAGCCTACCAAGAACTAAGGTTCCATGACCCGAAAAAATTTACTCGAGTTTTTTTGAAACTATCAAGACCCAAACCTCTCAAATGGATAACAAAGAAGTCTAGTGAAGAAATTGGTGGAAAAAACAATGACGGGATAGGATAAAATGATCCTATCCACCGGGGGAAGGATCCTAAGGCCAAAACCTCCTAATTGACTGACGGGAAGGAATATCTCGGCCATACTGACTGACGGGCTGGATTATCATGACCGGATGAACCGACGGGAAGGATCCTAAGGCCAAAACCACCCTAATGACGTAAGGTGTGGAATCCCTCGGCCAAAATAAAAAAAGACTAGCATTCTCGCGGACAGAATCACTGATGGGATGGAAACGAAATGACGGGAAGGACTATCTCTGCCATACTGACTGACGTGATGGATTATCCTGACCATATGCACCGCCGGGAAGGATCCTAAGTCCAAAATGCAAGTTTCCATGACCCAGGAAGAATTGGATCGAGTTTTTTTGAAACTATCATGACCAAAACCCTTAAAATGGGATATAAAAGAGGTCTGGTGAAGAAATTGGTGGAAAACAAATGACCCGAAAAACCCGTCTATACACCGTGGGAAGGTTATAGCCTACCGAGAACCAAGGTTCCATGACCCGAAAAAAATTGACTCGAGTTTTTTTGAAACTATCAGACCCAAACCTATCAAATGGATAACAAAGAGGTCTGGTGCAGAAATTGGTGGAAAAAGCAATGACGGGATAGGATAAACTGATTCTATCCACCGGGGGAAGGATCCTAAGGCCAAAACCTCCTAATGGACTGACGGGAAGGAATATCTCGGCCATACTGACTGACGGGCTGGATTATCATGACCGGATGAACCGACGGGAAGGATCCTAAGGCCAAAACCACCCTAATGACGTAAGGTGTGGAATCCCTCGGCCAAAATAAAAAAGACTAGCATTCGCGCGGACAGAATGACTGATGGGATGGAAACGAAATGACGGGAAGGACTATCTCGGCCATACTGACTGACGTGATGGATTATCCTGACCATATGCACCGCCGGGAAGGATCCTAATTCCAAAAACCACCCAAAATGACGTAAGGTGTGGAATCCCTCGGGCAAAACAAAAAAGACTAGCATTCTCGCGGACAGAATGACTGACGGGATGGAAACGAAATGACGGGAAGGACTATCTCGGCCATACTGACTGACGTGATGGATTATCCTGACCAGATGCACCGCCGAGAAGGATTCTAAAGCCAAAATGCAAGTTTCCATGACCCAGGAAGAATTGGATCGAGTTTTTTTTTAACTATCACGACCAAAACCCTTAAAATGGGATATAAAAGAGGTCTGGTGAAGAAATTGGTGGAAAACAAATGACCTGAAAAACCCGTCTATGCACTGTGGGAAGGTTATAGCCTACTAAGAACTAAGGTTCCATGACCCGAAAAAATTTACTCGAGTTTTTTTGAAACTATCAAGACCCAAACCTCTCAAATGGATAACAAAGAAGTCTAGTGAAGAAATTGGTGGAAAAAACAATGACGGGATAGGATAAAATGATCCTATCCACCGGGGGAAGGATCCTAAGGCCAAAACCTCCTAATTGACTGACGGGAAGGAATATCTCGGCCATACTGACTGACGGGCTGGATTATCATGACCGGATGAACCGACGGGAAGGATCCTAAGGCCAAAACCACCCTAATGACGTAAGGTGTGGAATCCCTCGGCCAAAATAAAAAAAGACTAGCATTCTCGCGGACAGAATCACTGATGGGATGGAAACGAAATGACGGGAAGGACTATCTCTGCCATACTGACTGACGTGATGGATTATCCTGACCATATGCACCGCCGGGAAGGATCCTAAGTCCAAAAACCACCCAAAATGACGTAAGGTGTGGAATCCCTCGGGCAAAACAAAAAAGACTAGCATTTTCGCGGAAAGAATGACTGACGGGATGGAAACGAAATGACGGGAAGGACTATCTCGGCCATACTGACTGACATGATGGATTATCCTGACCAGATGCACCGCCGAGAAGGATTCTAAGGCCAAAATGCAAGTTTCCATGACCCAGGAAGAATTGGATCGAGTTTTTTTAAAACTATCACGACCAAAACCCTTAAAACGGGATATAAAAGAGGTCTGGTGAAGAAATTGGTGGAAAACAAATGACCTGAAAAACCCGTCTATGCACCGTGGGAAGGTTATAGCCTACCAAGAACTAAGGTTCCATGACCCGAAAAAATTTACTCGAGTTTTTTTGAAACTATCAAGACCCAAACCTCTCAAATGGATAACAAAGAAGTCTAGTGAAGAAATTGGTGGAAAAAACAATGACGAGATATGATAAACTGATCCTATCCATAGGGGGAAGGATCCTAAGGCCAAAACCCCCGAATGGACTGACGGGAAGGAATATCTCGGCCATACTGACTGATGGGATGGATTATCATGACCGGATGAACCGCCGGGAAGGATCCTAAGGCCAAAAACCACCCTAAATGACGTAAGGTGTGGAATCCCTCGGCCAAAATAAAAAAGACTAGCATTCTCGCGGACATAATGATTGATGGGATGGAAACGAAATGACGGGAAGGACTATCTCGGCCATACTGACTGACGTGATGGATTATCCTGACCATATGCACCGCCGAGAAGGATTCTAAGGCCAAAATGCAAGTTTCCATGACCCAGGAAGAATTTGATCGAGTTTTTTTGAAACTATCATGACCAAAACCCTTAAAATGGGATATAAAAGAGGTCTGGTGAAGAAATTGGTGGAAAACAAATGACCCGAAAAACCCGTCTATACACCTTGCGAAGGTTATAGCCTACCGAGAACCAAGGTTCCATGACCCGAAAAAATTGACTCGAGTTTTTTTGAAACTATCAAGACCCAATCCTCTCAAATGGATAACAAAGAGGTCTGGTGAAGAAATTGGTGGAAAAACAATGACGGGATAGGATAAACTGATTCTATCCACCGGGGGAAGGATCCTAAGGCCAAAACCTCCTAATGGACTGACGGGAAGGAATATCTCGGCCATACTGACTGACGGGCTGGATTATCATGACCGGATGAACCGCCATGAAGGATCCTAAGGCCAAAACCACCCTAATGACGTAAGGTGTGGAATCCCTCGACCAAAAAAACAAAGGACTAGCATTCTCGCGGACAGAATGACTGATGGGATGGAAACGAACTGACGGGAAGGACTATCTCGGCCA
The DNA here is from genome assembly GCA_030180135.1 of Orychophragmus violaceus. NCBI lineage: Eukaryota > Viridiplantae > Streptophyta > Magnoliopsida > Brassicales > Brassicaceae > Orychophragmus > Orychophragmus violaceus. The sequence continues at coordinate 104,478,066 of CM058230.1, read as the reverse complement.
TACTGACTGAGAGGATGGATTATCATGACCGGATGAACCGCCGGGAAGGATCCTGATAGGTTCTAAGTTTTCCCTATACTAAACTGCAAGTGAACAGCAATGTCAAAGTAGTATATAGGGTTATCGAATCCACAGGGACACTCGGTCTCAAGAGAATCAAACTGTAGGAATAAATACTAGAAATAAGCAAGTAGTGAATGAAATAAATTGCGGTGCGAGAAAGTAAATCAGTAGCAGAGATTAACGGTTGTGAAGCAAGTAATTAAAAGCGTCAAGCCTAGGGTATTCTCAGGAAATCAGACAAGCAGACAGTTCATTCAGCAAGGATCTAATTAAGAACGGTTCTAGAACTCAAAACACAGATATAGAATTAACCAAATTCCTTTGCGATAATTCTCTAAGTCTAAGTGCAGCAAACCAAACTTTCGTTTGCGAGAACTAACAGATTAAACTAGCAATAAGTCCAAGTTTGATATGTTCACAATTATCCTAAACCAAACTTCCGTTTGCGCAAAGTTTAATTGCCCAATTTAATTAGTTCAGATTCCTAAACCCCACTTCCGTGACGTATTTAGCAACCTAAGATCTAGATTCTAATTGATCAGGTTAGAACTAGCTTTAAGCACAATTAAATTGAAGAACAGATATAGTTATGAATCCTTAACTGAATTTGAAAAAGTCTAGCAAGTCATGAAATCCTATGTGAGAAACCCTAAACCTAACTATGGATCTACTCAGACATAGATAATGAAAACATAATCATAGAATGAATAAATTGCATAAAAGAATAAGAGTAAAAGGGGTTCGAAATCTTCTCCAAATACAGATGATGTAACAGGTTCAGATCAGCCCCAAAAAGCTCTAAAATCCTCTGCTCTTAATTATCAAAGTGTATGGTAAAAAGTATAAAGCGTCTCTAATAAAAATACTAAAAACTCTATTATATAGGCATAATCTCGGCCAAGGGCTTCTTTGTAAATATCAGGAACTTCTGGATCAAAGTGCAAATTCTTCACTCTTCTAAACCGCCGAGTTTTTGGCCCATCTCGCTGGTGCATCGATCGATGCTAGAGTGCAACGATCGACACCTTCCTCTGTTTCGGACAGTGAACTCTATCTCTCGGCCAAACACTCCAAAAATCTCCAAAATGCTCCATTATCTCCAATTCAGCTCCAAACCTGATTATACCTGTAAAAGACTCTAAACAAAGACAAAAGACACTAAAAACACACTTATATCATGGTCTAAAACTAGTAAAAACCATGATATATCAACTCCCCCACACTTAGCCTTTGCTTGCCCTCAAGCAAAACAGAGAACTAAAACAGGGTGAAGAGGTTTGAAAACTCTTCAGAAACTCATTTCATCCTAGAAGCTACAATACTCAGATTCCCCTTAGTAAACCACTGAAAGAATCAATCACAGGATATCAAGACCACAATGTACTTCCCCCACACTTAGCAACTGTCCTAGGTAAACTCCACAATCACATTCAAGCATTCAAATTCTCCCTACTGACTTCTGCAAGTATTTAAGTGCGGTCTCACCTAAGGAGTATCGATCTAAAGGCACATGGATTCTTACCTTATCAGCTCTAGACCACCATACTATCTTTCTCTAGTCCCTTTCTTCTCTTTCCCTTCTTTAACAACTGATTTTTCCCCACTGGGTATAATTTTATTTTTTTTATCAGTGTTCTTCCCGTTATGGGGTATACTTTGGACACATTCCATGGATCACATGAGAGATAATAGTGTTTGCTACTATTCTCATGACCACTTCGGAGTTACTAACTCATCCTCAGTTTATTATTATTATTATTTTTTTTTTTTTTTTACTTTATAGAAGGGGAGAAGGGGACTAAATAGGACAAGTTTACAGGCTGTGTCAGAACTAACAGGGAATCCGACATAAAGCATACCAAGCCCTTAGGTGAGAAATCTAAGTCAGTATTAAGGTTGAAGTCAGTAAAGGATCCTCTGATACCTGAAGTGATGTGGGTGTTCCCAGTAGGTTGATCTGTGATGGGGTTTTCTAATAGTCAGAGATAGATCCTGCAACTTCATCCCAATGGTTACTTAAGTTCCTGCAAGTCTTGTAAATCTTCTCAGAAAATCATAGTTTCTTACTTAAACAATTTTGACTCAATAAAACAAAAATTTTGAAAAACGGACTGACTCTTAAGAAAACAGAAAACAAAAGTCAGTAGCACCTCCCCCACACTTAAGACACACTGTCCCCAGTAGTGTCCAGCGAAGGATCGGTAAAAAGAAAATAAAAATTGAAAAGGTGAAATTATGTCTGTCGGCTTACCTCTGTCGCTCAGCATCGACCGTTGCACTAAGTGCATCGACCGTTACTTGGCGATTTTCGTGTATAGTCGATCGTTGCTCAGGACCGCAACGATCGCTGCAATGCGATTACTTTCGTGTTGTGACGATCGATGCAGAAATGCATCGATCGCTGCACTGCGATTTAACCGAGACCTGCAAACATAAACTCACCAGAAACAAAAACAAACGTAAAATCCTAACAAAAACACCAAAAATGAAAAAGAAAAACACCAGTACCTAATGGTGGGTTGCCTCCCACCCAGCGCTTGTTTAAGGTCAATAGCTTGACCGGACGGATGACATCTTTCAAGTAGAGGGTGCAGCATCCAGAGGCAAAATCTGACCTCTTGGAATCTCGGCCTTAGCCCAATAGTGTTTTACCCTCTGCCCATTAACAGCAAACTCATTACCTTCCTTGCCAATTAAAATGACAGCTCCATATGGACGCACTTCCTTTATTGTGTAGGGACCGGACCATCTTGATTTCAGCTTCCCTGGAAACAAATGCAGACGAGAATTGTACAGAAGTACCTGGTCATTAGGCTCAAACCGTCTAGAAACAATCTTTTTATCATGATAAGCCTTAGTCCTCTCCTTGTACAGCTTTGAGTTCTCATAGGCAAGATGTCTAATCTCATCCAACTCATTGAGCTGTATCAATCTCCTCTCTGCAGCTGGTTTGAGGTCAAAATTCATCTGTTTTACAGCCCATGCTGCTTTGTGCTCAAGTTCCACTGGCAGATGACATGCTTTCCCATACAGCAAATGGAATGGAGTAGTCCCTAATGGTGTTTTAAATGCAGTCCTGTAGGCCCATAAAGCATCATCAAGCTTAGCTGCCCAATCTTTCCTTGTCTTCCCAACTGTCTTCTCCAAGATCTCCTTGATTTGTCTGTTAGAAACCTCTACCTGTCCACTAGTCTGTGGGTGATAAGGAGTAGCAACTCGGTGATGCACTCCATGCTTCTTCAGGAGCTTCTCAAAAACCTTATTAATAAAGTGAAATCCTCCATCACTAATTACTATCCGGGGTACTCCAAATCTAGGGAATATGATAGATTTAAACAGCTTAATGACTACTGAAGAGTCATTGGTTGGACTGGCTATTGCTTCTACCCACTTAGAAACATAATCCACAGCAACTAATATGAATTTATTCCCATAAGATGAGGGAAAGGGACCCATAAAGTCTATGCCCCAGCAATCAAAAACCTCAACCTCAAGAATGAAATTCTGAGGCATCTCATGATTCCTGCTAATTTTCCCTCTTCTCTGGCAGGCATCACAATGAGAAATAAAGGAATGAGTATCAGCGAACATTGTAGGCCACCAGAAACCTGCTTGCAAAACCTTAGACACAGTCTTAAATGTAGCAAAATGTCCTGCATAATCTGAACCGTGACAGTGGAAAAGGATATCTGGAACCTCTGACTCAGCAACACATCTTCTATAAAGGCCATCCGAACAATGCTTATAGAGGTAAGGTTCATCCCAATAGTACCTCCTAAGTTCTCTGAAGAACCTCTTCTTTTCATATCCTTTCAGATTATCTGGTTCAGTCTCTGCAGCTAGATAATTGGTTATGTCTGCATACCATGGTCGATCATTTGTTGTGACAGCGTAAATCTCGAACTAATGCTTTCCAATCCGCACCATAAAAGTTTCTGGGTATGTATCCGCACTGCAACGATCGTCACAGTCAGGTGTATCGATCGTTACTGCCCCGATAGATGCATCGATCGACGCTGATGTAGCATCGATCGACGCAACGCGATTAATCCGACAGTTCTGCAGATTTCTGTCCAAATCTGTCTCACAGATTGTCCCAACCATATTGACGTTTTCTTCAGGCAAGTAGTCATTAATTGGCACGTCCTCCTCTACTAGCATCCTTGAAAGATGATCAGCAACTCCATTCTCAACCCCTTTCTTGTCTCTCACTTCAATATCAAATTCCTGAAGCAACAAGATCCATCTCAGCAGTCTTGGCTTAGCATCCTTTTTCTGCATCAGGTACTTCAGTGCTGAATGATCAGTGTGTACAATCACCTTGGAGCCAACAAGATAAGAGCGAAATTTCTCAAATGCAAAGACAACTGCAAGCAACTCCTTCTCTGTTGTGGCATATTTTCTTTGTGCATCATCCAGTGTCCTACTGGCATAATAGATAGCATGAAGTTTTCTATCTTTCTTTTGTCCAAGAACAGCTCCCACAGCATAATCACTTGCATCGCACATTACTTCGAAAGGCAAATCCCAATCCGGTGGCTGAACTATGGGAGCACTCACTAATGCCTGCTTGATCTGCTCAAATGCAGTTTGACAATCTGCAGTGAACTCAAATTTGGTGTCTTTACACAGCAAAGCAGTTAGTGGCCTAGCAATCCTACTAAAATCCTTAATGAACCGTCTATAGAAACCAGCATGTCCAAGAAAGCTTCTAATAGACTTAACAGAATCAGGTGCCTGCAGGTTCGTCATTACCTCGATTTTGGCGCGGTCCACTTCTATTCCTGCTTCGGACACTTTATGTCCAAGCACAATGCCATCTCTGACCATGAAATGACACTTCTCCCAGTTAAGAACTAAATGCTTCTCTTCACATCTTTTCAGAACCTTACACAGATTATCTAAGCATTCATTATAGGATGATCCATATACTGAGAAATCATCCATGAATACTTCCATAAAATCCTCAATCATATCTGTGAATATGGACATCATGCATCTCTGGAAAGTGGCTGGTGCATTGCAGAGTCCAAAAGGCATCCTACGGTAAGCAAAAGTCCCATATGGACAAGTAAAAGTGGTCTTTCCCTGATCCTCCGGATGGATGGGAATCTGAAAGAAACCTGAGTAGCCATCTAGGAAGCAGTAGTAAGGATGATTTGCTAACCTTTCGAGCATCTGATCAATAAAAGGCAAAGGAAAATGATCCTTCCTAGTAGCAGCATTAAGCTTCCTGTAGTCTATACACATCCTGTGTCCAGTCACAGTCCTAGTAGGTATCAGCTCGTTCTTCTCATTCTTCATGACTGTAACACCGCCTTTCTTTGGTACTACATGGACTGGACTTACCCAATCACTATCAGAGATAGGATATATAATTCCAGCATCAAGGAGTTTCATAATCTCCTTTTTGACTACTTCCTGCAGATTAGGATTAAGTCTCCTCTGATGCTCGATTGATGTCTTGGACTCATCCTCAAGATGTATCCGATGCATGCACAGCTCTGGTGAGATACCTGGAATATCATTAAGGGAATAGCCAAGAGCTTTGCGATGCTTGCGTAGCTTGCTTAGCAGTAAAGTGAGCTCTGCGTTGTTTAAACTAGCGTTGACAATCACTGGATAAGTTGAATTCGGTCCAAGAAATGCGTACCTTAGCCCGGATGGAAGTTGTTTCAGATCTATTTTCGGAGCTTTTTCCTCTGCCCAGTCTCTGTCGACTTGCAACGATCGTTGCTTAGTTGGTATCGATCGTTGCAGTCCCGCGTCAGATACTTCCACTTGCATTGCAACCTCGACAGAATCCATCAATCTTGTATAGCACATTGCAGGCTCGTCCTGCAGGTATTCCAACTCCAAAATAGAACTCAGTAAAGCCCTTTCTAGTGGGTCATCAGCATGTGATTGATGGAAGTACTCTGCAGCCAAATCACCCAATGTGTCCACATAAAAGGTCTGCCCGTCAATGGTCGGTCTCTTCACCAGTTTGTTCATGTCAAAACTCATCTTCAGATCACCCACATTCAGGATTATTTTACCTCCTTGACAGTCAATCATCGCACCAGCTGTTGCTAAGAAAGACCTGCCTAGAATTAATGGGTCTTTTGGCTCCTGTCCATATTGTAGAACCACAAAATCAGTTGGGATTACGCACTTGCCAACTGTTATAGGCACATCCTCTATTACTCCTTCTGGAATCCTGACTGATCTGTCTGCCAGAACCAGTGATATCCTAGTTGGTATAAAATCTGTCATCCCCAGTCTTTTAGCAACAGAAAGGGGCATTAGATTTACACTGGAGCCAAGATCACATAGGGACCTTTCGAACCTCTCCTTATAGATAGCACAATCCAACACGAAGCTGCCCGGATCTTTCAATTTCTCTGGAATTCTACCTTGAACCACTGCACTACATACTTCATTGAGCATCATTATACTTTCTTCATCAGACCATTTACCAGAAATTGCATCCTTGAGGCATCTCTTCATCATGGGGGAAGTTTCAATGGAATCCAACAAAGGTACTTCAACCTTTACCTTTTTTATGAACTCCTTCCATTTTGCATATTGCCTATCATTCTTAGCTTTTCTGGGGTTCTTGGGATAAGGTATCTTAGGCTTGTATACTCTTTCAGCCGACTGTTTTGGATTTTCAGCACTCGAACTTTCTGCAGTCACCTTGTGTCGATCGTTGCCTTTATTGCACCGATCGATGCTAGGCGACTTTGTCACGACCTCCGGTTCCTTGATTTCGCTTGGCAACGATCGCTGCTGAGATGCATCGATCGATGCTCGGCGAATATCGCGTATCTCATCCTCCAATTCTTCAATTTCCACGAGTTCCTCAACGCTTAACTGCTTTTTCTCGCCAGATGACAGCTCCTTACCACTTCTTAATGTCACGGCATTGCATTGGTACTTAGGATTGGCATCAGTCCTCCCCGGGAGATATCCTTCTTCCCTTTGAACATGTCCAGCAGTTTTTGCAACCTTAGCATCAAGCTCTTTCATGTGCGTGTTCAAACTTTCAAACTTCCCATTCAGCTCCATGTAGATTGTATCCATCTTTGCATCAGCATCTGCTGCATACTTAGTCTGATTCTCCATCATTTGTCTTAGCATCATCTCCACTTTACTATCAGACTCATTGGCTTTCTTAAAACCACTTTGCTGAACTCCATTTGAGAATCTGTTTCCCTGTTGATTTCTAAATCTATTGCTTTGGAAACTAGAACTCCCCATGTAATTCACTTCTTCTTCCTGAGTGTCCTCCTCAGTCTGAATCACCTCTACATCTTGGGCAAAGTGGACAGCTTTCTTACTTGTCAGGAGATTGTAGACTGTGTCTAGTCTAGATCTAATCTCAGTCATGTTAGAATCCTCTATACTTCCACCGGATTTCTTCCTCTTTTCATCCATAGATTTGCAACTGTAGCTGTTAATAAGGTTCCCAATCAACTGCACAGCTTGTGTAGGAGTCCTGGTGTTAAAATTAGCATTACTGGAATTATCCAGCGCAGTCTGATAAGGAAGATCTATGCCTCTGAAGAAAATACCAATCAGCTGTACTTCTGTGAATCCATGGTGTGGACAGTCACGCTGATACTGCTTAAATCTCATCCAGGCAGTCTTCAAGGGCTCCACAGCTCCTTGGGAAAAGGTGAGTATGTCCTGTCTGGACTGATCCGAGCGTGCATCATCATAAAAGTGACGCAGGAACTCACTCTTTAAGGCTGTCCAAGTAGTATACTGACCAGGTGCCAGTTGTCTCAGCCATGCACTAGCGTCTCCAGCAAGACTGTGCGGAAATAGCTTAAGGAACAGATAGTCCGGGCATACTCCTTCATACTTCATGCCAGTGACTATGTCCTCAAACTTGTCAATGTGATCCATAGGCTGCTCTGTTTGAAGACCATGAAAAGCAATCTGTCTCATCAGCTGGTAGTAGATGGTTTTTACCTCAAAATCATTCCTCTCAAAAGCAGGAAGCACTAGAGCTGCTCGGTTTGCATGAAACTCATCAGGTCTGTTGTAATCAGCTAGTGTCCTCTCATGAACCACCATCTCTCTACCTTGGGTCTGTCCTTGACCCTGGTTTTGGTTCAGCTCCTGTTGCTCAGGAGGATCAGGGATGACATTCCCTTCAGCATCAACCCGATGCCCAGCAGCATTGTACGGGTTGTCATCTTGGTCCCTCAGGGTACCTTCAGCATCTGGTATCAAGATCAAACGTTCTCGTACCATTCTCTCTCTCTTTTCTCTTCTGTTAGTCCTTTCTAGACGTCCAAGTTCCTCTAGTCCGAGATTAAGCAAGCTCGAGTTCGGATTACTTCGAGTTTTCTGCGTTGGCATAAACTGTCTGTAATCGTCCAGCAACGATCGATGCTATCAGTGCAACGATCGATTCAATTCTCAGAATTGCCTAGTGACGATCGACGCAAGGTATGCAACGATCGACGCAAGGCGAAATTCGTACCTGCGACAGAAAGAAACCGAGAAAAAGAAAATCAGCAAAATCAAAAATAAAAACGAAAAAGAACAAAAACAAAAAGAAAAATTTCTAGTAAAAAACCCTAAGTTCGGTCCTATCGAAGACTCAAAGAGTCCCCGGCAACGGCGCCAAAAACTTGATAGGTTCTAAGTTTTCCCTATACTAAACTGCAAGTGAACAACAATGTCAAAGTAGTATATAGGGTTATCGAATCCACAGGGACACTCGGTCTCAAGAGAATCAAACTGTAGGAATAAATACTAGAAATAAGCAAGTAGTGAATGAAATAAATTGCGGTGCGAGAAAGTAAATCAGTAGCAGAGATTAACGGTTGTGAAGCAAGTAATTAAAAGCGTCAAGCCTAGGGTATTCTCAGGAAATCAGACAAGCAGACAGTTCATTCAGCAAGGATCTAATTAAGAACGGTTCTAGAACTCAAAACACAGATATAGAATTAACCAAATTCCTTTGCGATAATTCTCTAAGTCTAAGTGCAGCAAACCAAACTTTCGTTTGCGAGAACTAACAGATTAAACTAGCAATAAGTCCAAGTTTGATATGTTCACAATTATCCTAAACCAAACTTCCGTTTGCGCAAAGTTTAATTGCCCAATTTAATTAGTTCAGATACCTAAACCCCACTTCCGTGACGTATTTAGCAACCTAAGATCTAGATTCTAATTGATCAGGTTAGAACTAGCTTTAAGCACAATTAAATTGAAGAACAGATATAGTTATGAATCCTTAACTGAATTTGAACAAGTCTAGCAAGTCATGAAATCCTATGTGAGAAACCCTAAACCTAACTATGGATCTACTCAGACATAGATAATGAAAACATAATCATAGAATGAATAAATTGCATAAAAGAATAAGAGTAAAAGGGGTTCGAAATCTTCTCCAAATACAGATGATGTAACAGGTTCAGATCAGCCCCAAAAAGCTCTAAAATCCTCTGCTCTTAATATCAAAGTGTATGGTAAAAAGTATAAAGCGTCTCTAATAAAAATACTAAAAACTCTATTATATAGGCATAATCTCGGCCAAGGGCTTCTTTGTAAATATCAGGAACTTCTGGATCAAAGTGCAAATTCTTCACTCTTCTAAACCGCCGAGTTTTTGGCCCATCTCGATGGTGCATCGATCGATGCTAGAGTGCAACGATCGACACCTTCCTCTGTTTCGGACAGTGAACTCTATCTCTCGGCCAAACACTCCAAAAATCTCCAAAATGCTCCATTATCTCCAATTCAGCTCCAAACCTGATTATACCTGTAAAAGACTCTAAACAAAGACAAAAGACACTAAAAACACACTTATATCATGGTCTAAAACTAGTAAAAACCATGATATATCAGATCCTAAGGCCAAAAACCACCCTAAATGACGTAAGGTGTGGAATCTCTCGGCCAAAACAACAAAGGACTAGCATTCTCGCGGCCAGAATGACTGACAGGATGGAAACGAACTGACGGGAAGGACTATCTCGGCCATACTGACTGACGGGATGGAAACAAAATGACGGGAAGGACTATCTCGGCCATACTGACCCGAAAAACCCGTCTATACACCGTGGGAAGGTTATAGCCTACCGAGAACCAAGGTTCCATGACCCGAAAAAATTGACTCGAGTTTTTTTGAAACTATCAAGACCCAAACCTCTCAAAGGGATAACAAAGAGGTCTGGTGAAGTAATTGGTGGAAAAAACAATGACGGGATAGGATAAACTGATTCTATCCACCGGGGGAAGGATCCTAAGGCCAAAACCTCCTAATGGACTGACGGGAAGGAATATCTCGGCCATACTGATTGACGGGATGGATTATCATGACCGGATGAACCGCCGGGAAGGATCCTAAGGCCAAAAAACCACCCTAAATGAAGTAAGGTGTGGAATCCCTCGACCAAAAAAACAAAGGACTAGCATTCTCGCGGACAGAATGACTGACGGGATGGAAACGAACTGACGTGAAGGACTATCTCGGCCATACTGACTAACGGGATGGAAACGAACTGACGGGAAGGACTATCTCGGCCATACTGACTGACGGGATGGATTATCATGACCGGATGAACCGCCGGGAAGGATCCTAAGGCCAAAAAACCACCCTAAATGACGTAAGGTGTGGAATCCCTCGGCCAAAACAACAAAGGACTAGCATTCTCGCGGCCAGAATGACTGACGGGATGGAAACGCAATGACGGGAAGGACTATCTCGGCCATACTGACTGACGTGATGGATTATCCTGACCAGATGCACCGCCGGGAAGGATTCTAAGGCCAAAATGCAAGTTTCCATGACCCAGGAAGAATTGGATCGAGATTTTTTGAAACTATCACGACCATTAAAATGGGATATAAAAGAGGTCTGGTGAAGAAATTGGTGGAAAACAAATGACCCGAAAAACCCGTCTATACACCGTGGGAAGGTTATAACCTATCGAGAACCAAGGTTCCATGACCCGAAAAAATTGACTCGAGTTTTTTTGAAACTATCAGACCCAAACGTATCAAATGGATAACAAAGAGGTCTGGTGAAGAAATTGGTGGAAAAAACAATGACGGGATAGGATAAACTGATTCTATCCACCAGGAGAAGGATCCTAAGGCCAAAAACCCCCTAATGGACTGACGGGAAGGAACATCTCAGCCATACTGACTGACGGGATGGATTATCATGACCGGATGAACCGCCGGGAAGGATCCTAAGGCCAAAAAACCACCCTAAATGACGTAAGGTGTGGAATCCCTCAGCCAAAACAACAAAGGACTAGCATTCTCGTGGCCAGAATGACTGGCGGGATGGAAACGAACTGACGTGAAGGACTATCTCGGTCAGACTGACTAACGGGATGGAAACGAACTGACGGGAAGGACTATCTCGGCCATACTGACTGCCGGGATTGATTATCCTGACCGGATGAACCGACGGGAAGGATCCGAAGACCAAAAACCACCCTAATGACGTAAGGTGTGGAATCCCTCGGCCAAAATAAAAAAGACTAGCATTCTCGCGGACAGAATGACTGATGGGATGGAAACGAAATGACGGGAAGGACTATCTCGGCCCCCATAATGGACTGAAGGGAAGGAACATCTCAGCCATACTGACTGAGAGGATGGATTATCATGACTGGATGAACCGCCGGGAAGGATCCTTAGGCCAAAAAACCACCCTAAATGACGTAAGGTGTGGAATCCCTCGACCAAAAAAACAAAGGACTAGCATACTCGTGGACAGAATGACTGACGATATGGAAACGAACTGACGGGAAGGACTATCTCGGCCATACTGACTGACGGGATGGAAACAAAATGACGGGAAGGACTATCTCGGCCATACTGACTGACGGGATGGATTATCCTGACCGGATGCACCAACGGGAAGGATCCGAAGACCAAAAACCACCCAAATGAACGTAAGGTGTGGAATCCCTCGGCCAAAATAAAAAAGACTAGCATTCTCGCGGACAGAATGACTGATGGGATGGAAACGAAATGACGGGAAGGACTATCTCGGCCATACTGACTGACGTGATGGATTATCCTGACCATATGCACCGCCGGGAAGGATCCTAAGTCCAAAAACCACCCAAAATGACGTAAGGTGTGGAATCCCTCGGGCAAAACAAAAAAGACTAGCATTCTCGCGGACAGAATGACTGACGGGATGGAAACGAAATAACGGGAAGGACTATCTCGGCCTTACTGACTGACGTGATGGATTATCCTGACCAGATGCACCGCCGAGAAGGATTCTAAGGCCAAAATGCAAGTTTCCATGACCCAGGAAGAATTGGATCGAGTTTTTTTTAAACTATCACGACCAAAACCCTTAAAATGGGATATAAAAGAGGTCTGGTGAAGAAATTGGTGGAGAACAAATGACCTGAAAAACCCGTCTATGCACCGTGGGAAGGTTATAGCCTACCAAGAACTAAGGTTCCATGACCCGAAAAAATTTACTCGAGTTTTTTTGAAACTATCAAGACCCAAACCTCTCAAATGGATAACAAAGAAGTCTAGTGAAGAAATTGGTGGAAAAAACAATGACGGGATATGATAAACTGATCTTATCCACCGGGGGAAGGATCCTAAGGCCAAAACCCCCTAATGGACTGACGGGAAGGAATATCTCGGCCATACTGACTGATGGGATGGATTATCATGACCGGATGAACCGCCGGGAAGGATCCTAAGGCCAAAAACCACCCTAAATGACGTAAGGTGTGGAATCCCTCGGCCAAAATAAAAAAAGACTAGCATTCTCGCGGACAGAATGACTGATGGGATGGAAACGAAATGACGGGAAGGACTATCTCGGCCATACTTACTGACTTGATGGATTATCCTGACCAGATGCACCGCCGAGAAGGATTCTAAGGCCAAAATGCAAGTTTCCATGACCCAGGAAGAATTGGATCGAGTTTTGTTTGAAACTATCATGACCAAAACCCTTAAAATGGGATATAAAAGAGGTCTGGTGAAGAAATTGGTGGAAAACAAATGACCCGAAAAACCCATCTATACACCGTGGGAAGGTTATAGCCTACCGAGAACCAAGGTTCCATGACCCGAAAAAAATTGACTCGAGTTTTTTTGAAACTATCAGACCCAAACCTATCAAATGGATAACAAAGAGGTCTGGTGCAGAAATTGGTGGAAAAAGCAATGACGGGATAGGATAAACTGATTCTATCCACCGGGGGAAGGATCCTAAGGCCAAAACCTCCTAATGGACTGACGGGAAGGAATATCTCGGCCATACTGACTGACGGGCTGGATTATCATGACCGGATGAACCGACGGGAAGGATCCTAAGGCCAAAACCACCCTAATGACGTAAGGTGTGGAATCCCTCGGCCAAAATAAAAAAAGACTAGCATTCGCGCGGACAGAATGACTGATGGGATGGAAACGAAATGACGTAAGGATCCTAATTCCAAAAACCACCCAAAATGACGTAAGGTGTGGAATCCCTCGGGCAAAACAAAAAAGACTAGCATTCTCGCGGACAGAATGACTGACGGGATGGAAACGAAATGACGGGAAGGACTATCTCGGCCATACTGACTGACGTGATGGATTATCCTGACCAGATGCACCGCCGAGAAGGATTCTAAAGCCAAAATGCAAGTTTCCATGACCCAGGAAGAATTGGATCGAGTTTTTTTTAAACTATCACGACCAAAACCCTTAAAATGGGATATAAAAGAGGTCTGGTGAAGAAATTGGTGGAAAACAAATGACCTGAAAAACCCGTCTATGCACTGTGGGAAGGTTATAGCCTACCAAGAACTAAGGTTCCATGACACGAAAAAATTTACTCGAGTTTTTTTGAAACTATCAAGACCCAAACCTCTCAAATGGATAATAAAGAAGTCTAGTGAAGAAATTGGTGGAAAAAACAATGACGGGATAGGATAAACTCACCGGGGGAAGGATCCTAAGGCCAAAACCTCCTAATGGACTGACGGGAAGGAATATCTCGGCCATACTGACTGACGGGCTGGATTATCATGACCGGATGAACCGACGGGAAGGATCCTAAGGCCAAAACCACCCTAATGACGTAAGGTGTGGAATCCCTCGGCCAAAATAAAAAAAGACTAGCATTCTCGCGGACAGAATGACTGATGGGATGGAAACGAAATGACGGGAAGGACTATCTCGGCCATACTGACTGACGTGATGGATTATCCTGACCATATGCACCGCCGGGAAGGATCCTAAGTCCAAAAACCACCCAAAATGACGTAAGGTGTGGAATCCCTCGGGCAAAACAAAAAAAGACTAGCATTCTCGCGGAAAGAATGACTGACGGGATGGAAACAAATGACGGGAAGGACTATCTCGGCCATACTGACTGACATGATGGATTATCCTGACCAGATGCACCGCCGAGAAGGATTCTAAGGCCAAAATGCAAGTTTCCATGACCCAGGAAGAATTGGATCGAGTTTTTTTTAAACTATCACGACCAAAACCCTTAAAACGGGATATAAAAGAGGTCTGGTGAAGAAATTGGTGGAAAACAAATGACCTGAAAAACCCGTCTATGCACCGTGGGAAGGTTATAGCCTACCAAGAACTAAGGTTCCATGACCCGAAAAAATTTACTCGAGTTTTTTTGAAACTATCAAGACCCAAACCTCTCAAATGGATAACAAAGAAGTTTAGTGAAGAAATTGGTGGAAAAAACAATGACGGGATAGGATAAACTGATCCTATCCACCGGGGGAAGGATCCTAAGGCCAAAACCCCCGAATGGACTGACGGGAAGGAATATCTCGGCCATACTGACTGATGGGATGGATTATCATGACCGGATGAACCGCCGGGAAGGATCCTAAGGCCAAAAACCACCCTAAATGACGTAAGGTGTGGAATCCCTCGGCCAAAATAAAAAAACACTAGCATTCTCGCGGACAGAATGATTGATGGGATGGAAACGAAATGACGGGAAGGACTATCTCGGCCATACTGACTGACGTGATGGATTATCCTGACCATATGCACCGCCGAGAAGGATTCTAAGGCCAAAATGCAAGTTTCCATGACCCAGGAAGAATTTGATCAAGTTTTTTTGAAACTATCATGACCAAAACCCTTAAAATGGGATATAAAAGAGGTCTGGTGAAGAAATTGGTGGAAAACAAATGACCCGAAAAACCCGTCTATACACCTGGGGAAGGTTATAGCCTACCGAGAACCAAGGTTCCATGACCCGAAAAATTGAGTCGAGTTTTTTTGAAACTACCAAGACCCAAACCTCTCAAATGGATAACAAAGAGGTCTGGTGAAGAAATTGGTGGAAAAAACAATGACGGGATAGGATAAACTGATTCTATCCACCGGGGGAAGGATCCTAAGGCCAAAACCTCCTAATGGACTGACGGGAAGGAATATCTCGGCCATACTGACTGACTGGCTGGATTATCATGACCGGATGAACCGCCAGGAAGGATCCTAAGGCCAAAACCACCCTAATGACGTAAGGTGTGGAATCCCTCGACCAAAAAAACAAAGGACTAGCATTCTCGCGGACAGAATGACTGATGGGATGGAAACGAACTGACGGTAAGGACTATCTCGGCCATACTGACTGAGAGGATGGATTATCATGACCGGATGAACCGCCGGGAAGGATCCTAAGGCCAAAAACCACCCTAAATGACGTAAGGTGTGGAATCTCTCGGCCAAAACAACAAAGGACTAGCATTCTTGCGGCCAGAATGACTGACAGGATGGAAACGAACTGACGGGAAGGACTATCTCGGCCATACTGACTGACGGGATGGAAACAAAATGACGGGAAGGACTATCTCGGCCATACTGACCCGAAAAACCCGTCTATACACCGTGGGAAGGTTATAGCCTACCGAGAACCAAGGTTCCATGACCCGAAAAAGTTGACTCGAGTTTTTTTGAAACTATCAAGACCCAAACCTCTCAAAGGGATAACAAAGAGGTCTGGTGAAGTAATTGGTGGAAAAAACAATGATGGGATAGGATAAACTGATTCTATCCACCGGGGGAAGGATCCTAAGGCCAAAACCTCCTAATGGACTGACATGAAGGAATATCTCGGCCATACTGATTGACGGGATGGATTATCATGACCGGATGAACCGCCGGGAAGGATCCTAAGGCCAAAAAACCACCCTAAATGAAGTAAGGTGTGGAATCCCTCGACCAAAAAAACAAAGGACTAGCATTCTCGCGGACAGAATGACTGACGGGAAGGAAACGAACTGACGTGAAGGACTATCTCGGCCATACTGACTAACGGGATGGAAAAGAACTGACGGGAAGGACCATCTCGGCCATACTGACTGACGGGATGGATTATCATGACCGGATGAACCGCCGGGAAGGATCCTAAGGCCAGAAAACCACCCTAAATGACGTAAGGTGTGGAATCCCTCGGCCAAAACAACAAAGGACTAGCATTCTCGCGGCCAGAATGACTGACGGGATGGAAACGCAATGACGGGAAGGACTATCTCGGCATACTGACTGACGTGATGGATTATCCTGACCAGATGCACCGTCGGGAAGGATTCTAAGGCCAAAATGCAAGTTTCCATGACCCAGGAAGAATTGGATCGAGATTTTTTGAAACTATCACGACCATTAAAATGGGATATAAAAGAGGTCTGGTGAAGAAATTGGTGGAAAACAAATGACCCGAAAAACCCGTCTATACACCGTGGGAAGGTTATAACCTATCGAGAACCAAGGTTCCATGACCCGAAAAAATTGACTCGAGTTTTTTTGAAACTATCAGACCCAAACGTATCAAATGGATAACAAAGAGGTCTGGTGAAGAAATTGGTGGAAAAAACAATGACGGGATAGGATAAACTGATTCTATCCACCAGGAGAAGGATCCTATGGCCAAAAACCCCCTAATGGACTGACGGGAAGGAACATCTCAGCCATACAGACTGACGGGATGGATTATCATGACCGGATGAACCGCCGGGAAGGATCCTAAGGCCAAAAAACCACCCTAAATGACGTAAGGTGTGGAATCCCTCAGCCAAAACAACAAAGGACTAGCATTCTCGTGGCCAGAATGACTGACGGGATGGAAATGAACTGACGTGAAGGACTATCTCGGTCATACTGACTAACGGGATGGAAACGAACTGACGGGAAGGACTATCTCGGCCATACTGACTGCCGGGATGGATTATCCTGACCGGATGAACCGACGGGAAGGATCCGAAGACCAAAAACCACCCTAATGACGTAAGGTGTGGAATCCCTCGGCCAAAATAAAAAAAGACTAGCATTCTCGCGGACAGAATGACTGATGGGATGGAAACGAAATGACGGGAAGGACTATCTCGGCCCCCCTAATGGACTGAAGGGAAGGAACATCTCAGCCATACTGACTGAGAGGATGGATTATCATGACCGGATGAACCGCCAGGAAGGATCCTTAGGCCAAAAAACCACCCTAAATGACGTAAGGTGTGGAATCCCTCGACCAAAAAAACAAAGGACTAGCATACTCGTGGACAGAATGACTGACGGGATGGAAACGAACTGACGGGAAGGACTATCTCGGCCATACTGACTGACAGGATGGAAACAAAATGACGGGAAGGACTATCTCGGCCATACTGACTGATGGGATGGATTATCCTGACCAGATGCACCAACGGGAAGGATCCGAAGACCAAAAACCACCCAAATGGACGTAAGGTGTGGAATCCCTCGGCCAAAATAAAAAAAGACTAGCATTCTCGCGGACAGAATGACTGATGGGATGGAAATGAAATGACGGGAAGGACTATCTAGGCCATACTGACTGACGTGATGGATTATCCTGACCAGATGCACCGCCGAGAAGGATTCTAAGGCCAAAATGCAAGTTTCCATGACCCGGGAAGAATTAGATCGAGTTTTTTTGAAACTATCATGACCAAAACCCTTAAAATAGGATATAAAAGAGGTCTGGTGAAGAAATTGGTGGAAAAAACAATGACGGGATAGGATAAACTGATTCTATCCACCGGGGGAAGGATCCTAAGGCCAAAACCTCCTAATGGACTGACGGGAAGGAATATCTCGGCCATACTGACTGACGGGCAGGATTATCATGACCGGATGAACCGCCAGGAAGGATCCTAAGGCCAAAACCACCCTAATGACGTAAGGTGTGGAATCCCTCGACCAAAAAAACAAAGGACTAGCATTCTCGCGGACAGAATGACTGATGGGATGGAAACGAAATGACAGGAAAGACTATCTCGGCCATACTGACTGAGAGGATGGATTATTATGACCGTATGAACCGCCGGGAAGGATCCTAAGGCCAAAAATCACCCTAAATGACGTAAGGTGTGGAATCTCTCGGCCAAAACAACAAAGGACTAGCATTCTCGCGGACAGAATGACTGACGGGATGGAAACGAACTGACGGGAAGGACTATCTCGGCCATAATGACTGACGGGATGGAAACAAAATGACGGGAAGGACTATCTCGGCCATACTGACCCGAAAAGCCCGTCTATACACCGTGGGAAGGTTATAGCCTACCGAGAACCAAGGTTCCATGACCCGAAAGAATTGACTCGAGTTTTTTTGAAACTATCAAGACCCAAACCTCTCAAATGGATAACAAAGAGGTCTGGTGAAGTAATTGGTGGAAAAAACAATGACGGGATAGGATAAACTGATTCTATCCACTGGGGGAAGGATCCTAAGGCCAAAACCTCCTAATGGACTGAACGGGAAGGAATATCTCGGCCATACTGATTGACGGGATGGATTATCATGACAGGATGAACCGCCGGGAAGGATCCTAAGGCCAAAAAACCACCCTAAATGAAGTAAGGTGTGGAATCCCTCGACCAAAAAAACAAAGGACTAGCATTCTCGCGGACAGAATGACTGACGGGATGGAAACGAACTGACGTGAAGGACTATCTCGGCCATACTGACTAACGGGATGGAAACGAACTGACGGGAAGGACTATCTCGGCCATACTGACTGACGGGATGGATTATCATGACCGGATGAACCACCGAGAAGGATCCTAAGGCCAGAAAACCACCCTAAATGACGTAAGGTGTGGAATCCCTCGGCCAAAACGACAAAGGACTAGCATTCTCGCGGCCAGAATGACTGACGGGATGGAAACGCAGTGACGGGAAGGACTATCTCGGCCATACTGACTGACGTGATGGATTATCCTGACCAGATGCACCGCCGGGAAGGATTCTAAGGCCAAAATGCAAGTTTCCATGACCCAGGAAGAATTGGATCGAGATTTTTTGAAACTATCACGACCAAAACCCTTAAAATGGGATATAAAAGAGGTCTGGTGAAGAAATTGGTGGAAAACAAATGACCCAAAAAACCCGTCTATACACCGTGGGAAGGTTATAGCCTATCGAGAACCAAGGTTCCATGACCCGGAAAAATTGACTCGAGTTTTTTTTGAAACTATCAGACCCAAACGTATCAAATGGATAACAAAGAGGTCTGGTGAAGAAGTTGGTGGAAAAAACAATGACGGGATAGGATAAACTGATTCTATCCACCAGGAGAAGGATCCTAAGGCCAAAAACCCCCTAATGGACTGACGGGAAGGAACATCTCAGCCATACTGACTGACGGGATGGATTATCATGATCGGATGAACCGCCGGGAAGGATCCTAAGGCCAAAAAACCACCCTAAATGACGTAAGGTGTGGAATCACTCGGCCAAAACAACAAAGGACTAGCATTCTCGTGGACAGAATGACTGACGGGATGGAAACGAACTGACGTGAAGGACTATCT
The DNA here is from genome assembly GCA_030180135.1 of Orychophragmus violaceus. Classification (NCBI taxonomy): domain Eukaryota; kingdom Viridiplantae; phylum Streptophyta; class Magnoliopsida; order Brassicales; family Brassicaceae; genus Orychophragmus; species Orychophragmus violaceus. The sequence continues at coordinate 104,458,206 of CM058230.1, read as the reverse complement.
CGGTCATACTGACTAACGGGATGGAAACGAACTGACGGGAAGGACTATCTCGGCCATACTGACTGACGGGATGGATTATCCTGACCGGATGAACCGACGGGAAGGATCCGAAGACCAAAAACCACCCTAATGACGTAAGGTGTGGAATCCCTCGGCCAAAATAAAAAAGACTAGCATTCTCGCGGACAGAATGACTGATGGGATGGAAACGAAATGACGGGAAAGACTATCTCGGCCCCCCTAATGGACTCATGGGAAGGAACATCTCAGCCATACTGACTGAGAGGATGGATTATCATGACCGGATGAACCGCCGGGAAGGATCCTTAGGCGAAAAAACCACCCTAAATGACGTAAGGTGTGGAATCCCTCGACCAAAAAAACAAAGGACTAGCATACTCGTGGACAGAATGACTGACGGGATGGAAACGAACTGACGGGAAGGACTATCTCGGCCATACTGACTGACGGGATGGAAACAAAATGACGGGAAGGACTATCTCGGCCATACTGACTGACGGGATGGATTATTTCGACCGGATGGATTATTTCGACCGGATGCACCGACGGGAAGGATCCGAAGACCAAAAACCACCCAAATCGACGTAAGGTGTGGAATCCCTCGGCCAAAATAAAAAAAAGACTAGCATTCTCGCGGACAGAATGACTGATGGGATGGAAACGAAATGACGGGAAGGAATATCTCGGCCATACTGACTGACGTGATGGATTATCCAGACCAGATGCACCGCCGAGAAGGATTCTAAGGCCAAAATGCAAGTTTCCATGACCCGGGAAGAATTGGATCGAGTTTTTTTGAAACTATCATGACCAAAACCCTTAAAATGGGATATAAAAGAGGTCTGGTGAAGAAATTGGTGGAAAACAAATGACCCGAAAAACCCGTCTATACACCGTGGGAAGGTTATAGCCTACCGAGAACCAAGGTTCCATGACCCGAACAAAATTGACTCGAGTTTTTTTGAAACTATCAAGACCCAAACCTCTCAAATGGATAACAAAGAGGTCTGGTGAAGAAATTGGTGGAAAAAACATTGACGGGATAGGATAAACTGATTCTATCCACCGGGGGAAGGATCCTAAGGCCAAAACCACCTAATGGACTGACGGGAAGGAATATCTCGGCCATACTGATTGACGGGATGGATTATCATGACCGGATGAACCGCCGGGAAGGATCCTAAGGCCAAAAAACCACCCTAAATGACGTAAGGTGTGGAATCCCTCAGCCAAAACAACAAAGGACTAGCATTCTCATGGCCAGAATGACTGACGGGATGGAAACGAACTGACGTGAAGGACTATCTCGGTCATACTGACTAACGGGATGGAAACGAACTGACGGGAAGGACTATCTTGGCCATACTGACTGCCGGGATGGATTATCCTGACCGGATGAACCGACGGGAAGGATCCGAAGACCAAAAACCCCCCTAATGACGTAAGGTGTGGAATCCCTCGGCCAAAATAAAAAAAGACTAGCATTCTCGCGGACAGAATGACTGATGGGATGGAAACGAAATGACGGGAAGGACTATCTCGGCCCCCTAATGGACTGAAGGGAAGGAACATCTCAGCCATACTGACTGAGAGGATGGATTATCATGACCGGATGAACCGCCGGGAAGGATCCTTAGGCCAAAAAACCACCCTAAATGACGTAAGGTGTGGAATCCCTCGACCAAAAAAACAAAGGACTAGCATACTCGTGGACAGAATGACTGACGGGATGGAAACAAACTTACGGGAAGGACTATCTCGGCCATACTGACTGACGGGATGGAAACAAAATGACGGGAAGGACTATCTCGGCCATACTGACTGACGGGATGGATTATCCTGACCGGATGCACCAACGGGAAGGATCCGAAGACGAAAAACCACCCAAATGGACGTAAGGTGTGGAATCCCTCGTCCAAAATAAAAAAAGATTAGCATTCTCGCGGACAAATTGACTGATGGGATGGAAACGAAATGACGGGAAGGACTATCTCGGCCATACTGACTGACGTGATGGATTATCCTGACCAGATGCACCGCCGAGAAGGATTCTAAGGCCAAAATGCAAGTTTCCATGACCCGGGAAGAATTGGATCGAGTTTTTTATAAACTATCATGACCAAAACCCTTAAAATGGGATATAAAAGAGGTCTGGTGAAGAAATTGGTGGAAAAAACAATGACGGGATAGGATAAACTGATTCTATCCACCGGGGGAAGGATCCTAAGGCCAAAACCTCCTAATGGACTGACGGGAAGGAATATCTCGGCCATACTGACTGACGGGCTGGATTATCATGACCGGATGAACCTCCAGGAAGGATCCTAAGGCCAAAACCACCCTAATGACGTAAGGTGTGGAATCCCTCGACCAAAAAAACAAAGGACTAGCATTCTCGCGGACAGAATGATTGATGGGATGGAAACGAAATGACAGGAAGGACTATCTCGGCCATACTGACTGAGAGGATGGATTATCATGACCGGATGAACCGCCGGGAAGGATCCTAAGGCCAAAAATCACCCTAAATGACGTAAGGTGTGGAATCTCTCGGCCAAAACAACAAAGGACTAGCATTCTCGCGGACAGAATGACTGACGGGATGGAAACGAACTGACGGGAAGGACTATCTCGGCCATACTGACTAACGGGATGGAAACGAACTGACGGGAAGGACTATCTCGGCCATACTGACTGACGGGATGGATTATCATGACCGGATGAACCGCCGGGAAGGATCCTAAGGCCAAAAAACCACCCTAAATGACGTAAGGTGTGGAATCCCTCGGCCAAAACAATAAAAGACTAGCATTCTCGCGGCCAGAATGACGGACGGGATGGAAACGCAATGACGGGAAGGAATATCTCGGCCATACTGACTGACGTGATGGATTATCCTGACCAGATGCACCGCCGGGAAGGATTCTAAGGCCAAAATGCAAGTTTCCATGACCCAGGAAGAATTGGATCGAGATTTTTTGAAACTATCACGACCAAAACCCTTAAAATAGGATATAAAAGAGGTCTGGTGAAGAAATTGGTGGAAAACAAATGACCCAAAAAACCCATCTATACACCGTGGGAAGGTTATAGCCTATCGAGAACCAAGGTTCCATGACCCGAAAAAATTGACTCGAGTTTTTTTTGAAACTATCAGACCCAAACGTATCAAATGGATAACAAAGAGGTCTGTTGAAGAAATTGGTGGAAAAAACAATGACGGGATAGGATAAACTGATTCTATCCACCAGGAGAAGGATCCTAAGGCCAAAAACCCCCTAATGGACTGACGGGAAGGAACATCTCAGCAATACTGACTGACGGGATGGATTATCATGACCGGATGAACCGCCGGGAAGGATCCTAAGGCCAAAAAACGACCCTAAATGACGTAAGGTGTGGAATCCCTCGGCCAAAACAACAAAGGACTAGCATTCTCGTGGCCAGAATGATTGACGGGATGGAAACGAACTGACGTGAAGGACTATCTCGGCCATACTGACTGACGGGATGGAAACAAAATGACGGGAAGGACTATCTCGGCCATACTGATTGACGGGATGGATTATCATGACCGGATGAACCGCCGGGAAGGATCCTAAGGCCAAAAAACCACCCTAAATGACGTAAGGTGTGGAATCCCTCAGCCAAAACAACAAAGGACTAGCATTCTCGTGGCCAGAATGACTGACGGGATGGAAACGAACTGACGTGAAGGACTATCTCGGTCATACTGACTAACGGGATGGAAACGAACTGACGGGAAGGACTATCTTGGCCATACTGACTGCCGGGATGGATTATCCTGACTGGATGAACCGACGGGAAGGATCCGAAGACCAAAAACCCCCCTAATGATGTAAGGTGTGGAATCCCTCGGCCAAAATAAAAAAAGACTAGCATTCTCGCGGACAGAATGACTGATGGGATGGAAACGAAATGACGGGAAGGACTATCTCGGCCCCCTAATGGACTGAAGGGAAGGAACATCTCAGCCATACTGACTGAGAGGATGGATTATCATGACCGGATGAACCGCCGGGAAGGATCCTTAGGCCAAAAAACCACCCTAAATGACGTAAGGTGTGGAATCCCTCGACCAAAAAAACAAAGGACTAGCATACTCGTGGACAGAATGACTGACGGGATGGAAACGAACTTACGGGAAGGACTATCTCGGCCATACTGACTGACGGGATGGAAACAAAATGACGGGAAGGACTATCTCGGCCATACTGACTGACGGGATGGATTATCCTGACCGGATGCACCAACGGGAAGGATCCGAAGACGAAAAACCACCCAAATGGACGTAAGGTGTGGAATCCCTCGTCCAAAATAAAAAAAGATTAGCATTCTCGCGGACAGATTGACTGATGGGATGGAAACGAAATGACGGGAAGGACTATCTCGGCCATACTGACTGACGTGATGGATTATCCTGACCAGATGCACCGCCGAGAAGGATTCTAAGGCCAAAATGCAAGTTTCCATGACCCGGGAAGAATTGGATCGAGTTTTTTATAAACTATCATGACCAAAACCCTTAAAATGGGATATAAAAGAGGTCTGGTAAAGAAATTGGTGGAAAAAACAATGACGGGATAGGATAAACTGATTCTATCCACCGGGGGAAGGATCCTAAGGCCAAAACCTCCTAATGGACTGACGGGAAGGAATATCTCGGCCATACTGACTGACGGGCTGGATTATCATGACCGGATGAACCTCCAGGAAGGATCCTAAGGCCAAAACCACCCTAATGACGTAAGGTGTGGAATCCCTCGACCAAAAAAACAAAGGACTAGCATTCTCGCGGACAGAATGATTGATGGGATGGAAACGAAATGACAGGAAGGACTATCTCGGCCATACTGACTGAGAGGATGGATTATCATGACCGGATGAACCGCCGGGAAGGATCCTAAGGCCAAAAATCACCCTAAATGACGTAAGGTGTGGAATCTCTCGGCCAAAACAACAAAGGACTAGCATTCTCGCGGACAGAATGACTGACGGGATGGAAACGAACTGACGGGAAGGACTATCTCGGCCATACTGACTAACGGGATGGAAACGAACTGACGGGAAGGACTATCTCGGCCATACTGACTGACGGGATGGATTATCATGACCGGATGAACCGCCGGGAAGGATCCTAAGGCCAAAAAACCACCCTAAATGACGTAAGGTGTGGAATCCCTCGGCCAAAACAATAAAAGACTAGCATTCTCGCGGCCAGAATGACTGACGGGATGGAAACGCAATGACGGGAAGGAATATCTCGGCCATACTGACTGACGTGATGGATTATCCTGACCAGATGCACCGCCGGGAAGGATTCTAAGGCCAAAATGCAAGTTTCCATGACCCAGGAAGAATTGGATCGAGATTTTTTGAAACTATCACGACCAAAACCCTTAAAATAGGATATAAAAGAGGTCTGGTGAAGAAATTGGTGGAAAACAAATGACCCAAAAAACCCATCTATACACCGTGGGAAGGTTATAGCCTATCGAGAACCAAGGTTCCATGACCCGAAAAAATTGACTCGAGTTTTTTTTGAAACTATCAGACCCAAACGTATCAAATGGATAACAAAGAGGTCTGTTGAAGAAATTGGTGGAAAAAACAATGACGGGATAGGATAAACTGATTCTATCCACCAGGAGAAGGATCCTAAGGCCAAAAACCCCCTAATGGACTGACGGGAAGGAACATCTCAGCAATACTGACTGACGGGATGGATTATCATGACCGGATGAACCGCCGGGAAGGATCCTAAGGCCAAAAAACGACCCTAAATGACGTAAGGTGTGGAATCCCTCGGCCAAAACAACAAAGGACTAGCATTCTCGTGGCCAGAATGATTGACGGGATGGAAACGAACTGACGTGAAGGACTATCTCGGCCATACTGACTGACGGGATGGAAACAAAATGACGGGAAGGACTATCTCGGCCATACTGATTGACGGGATGGATTATCATGACCGGATGAACCGCCGGGAAGGATCCTAAGGCCAAAAAACCACCCTAAATGACGTAAGGTGTGGAATCCCTCAGCCAAAACAACAAAGGACTAGCATTCTCGTGGCCAGAATGACTGACGGGATGGAAACGAACTGACGTGAAGGACTATCTCGGTCATACTGACTAACGGGATGGAAACAAACTGACGGGAAGGACTATCTTGGCCATACTGACTGCCGGGATGGATTATCCTGACTGGATGAACCGACGGGAAGGATCCGAAGACCAAAAACCCCCCTAATGACGTAAGGTGTGGAATCCCTCGGCCAAAATAAAAAAAGACTAGCATTCTCGCGGACAGAATGACTGATGGGATGGAAACGAAATGACGGGAAGGACTATCTCGGCCCCCTAATGGACTGAAGGGAAGGAACATCTCAGCCATACTGACTGAGAGGATGGATTATCATGACCGGATGAACCGCCGGGAAGGATCCTTAGGCCAAAAAACCACCCTAAATGACGTAAGGTGTGGAATCCCTCGACCAAAAAAACAAAGGACTAGCATACTCGTGGACAGAATGACTGACGGGATGGAAACGAACTTACGGGAAGGACTATCTCGGCCATACTGACTGACGGGATGGAAACAAAATGACGGGAAGGACTATCTCGGCCATACTGACTGACGGGATGGATTATCCTGACCGGATGCACCAACGGGAAGGATCCGAAGACGAAAAACCACCCAAATGGACGTAAGGTGTGGAATCCCTCGTCCAAAATAAAAAAAGATTAGCATTCTCGCGGACAGATTGACTGATGGGATGGAAACGAAATGACGGGAAGGACTATCTCGGCCATACTGACTGACGTGATGGATTATCCTGACCAGATGCACCGCCGAGAAGGATTCTAAGGCCAAAATGCAAGTTTCCATGACCCGGGAAGAATTGGATCGAGTTTTTTATAAACTATCATGACCAAAACCCTTAAAATGGGATATAAAAGAGGTCTGGTAAAGAAATTGGTGGAAAAAACAATGACGGGATAGGATAAACTGATTCTATCCACCGGGGGAAGGATCCTAAGGCCAAAACCTCCTAATGGACTGACGGGAAGGAATATCTCGGCCATACTGACTGACGGGCTGGATTATCATGACCGGATGAACCTCCAGGAAGGATCCTAAGGCCAAAACCACCCTAATGACGTAAGGTGTGGAATCCCTCGACCAAAAAAACAAAGGACTAGCATTCTCGCGGACAGAATGATTGATGGGATGGAAACGAAATGACAGGAAGGACTATCTCGGCCATACTGACTGAGAGGATGGATTATCATGACCGGATGAACCGCCGGGAAGGATCCTAAGGCCAAAAATCACCCTAAATGACGTAAGGTGTGGAATCTCTCGGCCAAAACAACAAAGGACTAGCATTCTCGCGGACAGAATGACTGACGGGATGGAAACGAACTGACGGGAAGGACTATCTCGGCCATACTGACTAACGGGATGGAAACGAACTGACGGGAAGGACTATCTCGGCCATACTGACTGACGGGATGGATTATCATGACCGGATGAACCGCCGGGAAGGATCCTAAGGCCAAAAAACCACCCTAAATGACGTAAGGTGTGGAATCCCTCGGCCAAAACAATAAAAGACTAGCATTCTCGCGGCCAGAATGACTGACAGGATGGAAACGCAATGACGGGAAGGAATATCTCGGCCATACTGACTGACGTGATGGATTATCCTGACCAGATGCACCGCCGGGAAGGATTCTAAGGCCAAAATGCAAGTTTCCATGACCCAGGAAGAATTGGATCGAGATTTTTTGAAACTATCACGACCAAAACCCTTAAAATAGGATATAAAAGAGGTCTGGTGAAGAAATTGGTGGAAAACAAATGACCCAAAAAACCCATCTATACACCGTGGGAAGGTTATAGCCTATCGAGAACCAAGGTTCCATGACCCGAAAAAATTGACTCGAGTTTTTTTTGAAACTATCAGACCCAAACGTATCAAATGGATAACAAAGAGGTCTGGTGAAGAAATTGGTGGAAAAAACAATGACGGGATAGGATAAACTGATTCTATCCACCAGGAGAAGGATCCTAAGGCCAAAAACCCCCTAATGGACTGACGGGAAGGAACATCTCAGCCATACTGACTGACGGGATGGATTATCATGACCGGATGAACCGCCGGGAAGGATCCTAAGGCCAAAAAACGACCCTAAATGACGTAAGGTGTGGAATCCCTCGGCCAAAACAACAAAGGACTAGCATTCTCGTGGCCAGAATGATTGACGGGATGGAAACGAACTGACGTGAAGGACTATCTCGGTCATACTGACTAACGGGATGGAAACGAACTGACGGGAAGGACTATCTCAGCCATACTGACTGACGGGATGGATTATCCTGACCGGATGAACCGACGGGAAGGATCCGAAGACCAAAAACCAACCTAATGACGTAAGGTGTGGAATCCCTCGGCCAAAATAAAAAAAGACTAGCATTCTCGCGGACAGAATGACTGATGGGATGGAAATGAAATGACGGGAAAGACTATCTCGGCCCCCCTAATGGACTGACGGGAAGGAACATCTCAGCCATACTGACTGAGAGGATGGATTATCATGACCGGATGAACCGCCGGGAAGGATCCTTAGGCCAAAAAACCACCCTAAATGACGTAAGGTGTGGAATCCCTCGACCAAAAAAACAAAGGACTAGCATACTCGTGGACAGAATGACTGACGGGATGGAAACGAACTGACGGGAAGGACTATCTCGGCCATACTGAATGACGGGATGGAAACGAACTGACGGGAAGGACTATCTCGGCCATACTGACTGTCGGGATGGATTATCCTGACCGGATGAACCGACGGGAAGGATCCGAAGACCAAAAACCACCCTAATGACGTAAGGTGTGGAATCCCTCGGCCAAAATAAAAAAAGACTAGCATTCTCGCGGACAGAATGACTGATGGGATGGAAACGAAATGACGGGAAGGACTATCTCGGCCCCCCTAATGGACTGAAGGGAAGGAACATCTCAGCCATACTGACTGAGAGGATGGATTATCATGACCGGATGAACCGGCGGGAAGGATCCTTAGGCCACAAAACCACCCTAAATGACGTAAGGTGTGGAATCCCTCGACCAAAAAAACAAAGGACTAGCATACTCGTGGACAGAATGACTGACGGGATGGAAACGAACTGACGGGAAGGACTATCTCGGCCATACTGACTGACGGGATGGAAACAAAATGACGGGAAGGACTATCTCGGCCATACTGACTGACGGGATGGATTATCCTGACCGGATGCACCAACGGGAAGGATCCGAAGACCAAAAACCACCCAAATGGACGTAAGGTGTGGAATCCCTCGGCCAAAATAAAAAAAGACTAGCATTCTCGCGGACAGAATGACTGATGGGATGGAAACGAAATGACGGGAAGGACTATCTCGGCCATACTGACTGACGTGATGGATTATCCTGACCAGATGCATCGCCGAGAAGGATTCTAAGGCCAAAATGCAAGTTTCCATGACCCGGGAAGAATTGGATCGAGTTTTTTATAAACTATCATTACCAAAACCCTTAAAATGGGATATAAAAGAGGTCTGGTGAAGAAATTGGTGGAAAAAACAATGACGGGATAGGATAAACTGATTCTATCCACCGGGGGAAGGATCCTAAGGCCAAAACCTCCTAATGGACTGACGGGAAGGAATATCTCGGCCATACTGATTGACGGGCTGGATCCTAAGGCCAAAACCACCCTAATGACGTAAGGTGTGGAATCCCTCGACCAAAAAAACAAAGGACTAGCATTCTCGCGGACAGAATGACTGATGGGATGGAAACGAAATGACATGAAGGACTATCTCGGCCATACTGACTGAGAGGATGGATTATCATGACCGGATGAACCGCCGAGAAGGATCCTAAGGCCAAAAATCACCCTAAATGACGTAAGGTGTGGAATCTCTCGGCCAAAACAACAAAGGACTAGCATTCTCGCGGACAGAATGACTGACGGGATGGAAACGAACTGACGGGAAGGACTATCTCGGCCATACTGACTGACGGGATGGAAAAAAAATGACGGGAAGGACTATCTCGGCCATAATGACCCGAAAAGCCCGTCTATACACCGTGGGAAGGTTATAGCCTACCGAGAACCAAGGTTCCATGACCCGAAAGAATTGACTCGAGTTTTTTTGAAACTATCAAGACCCAAACCTCTCAAATGGATAACAAAGAGGTCTGGTGAAGTAATTGGTGGAAAAAACAATGACAGGATAGGATAAACTGATTCTATCCACCGGGGGAAGGATCCTAAGGCCAAAACCTCCTAATGGACTGACGGGAAGGAATATCTCGGCCATACTGATTGACGGGATGGATTATCATGACCGGATGAACCGCCGGGAAGGATCCTAAGGCCAAAAAACCACCCTAAATGAAGTAAGGTGTGGAATCCCTCGACCAAAAAAACAAAGGACTAGCATTCTCGCGGACAGAATGACTGACGAGATGGAAACGAACTGACGTGAAGGACTATCTCGGCCATACTGACTAACGGGATGGAAACGAACTGACGGGAAGGACTATCTCGGCCATACTGACTGACGGGATGGATTATCATGACCGGATGAACCGCCGGGAAGGATCCTAAGGCCAAAAAACCACCCTAAATGACGTAAGGTGTGGAATCCCTTGGCCAAAACAACAAAGGACTAGCATTCTCGCGGCCAGAATGACTGACGGGATGGAAACGCAATGACGGGAAGGACTATCTCGGCCATACTGACTGACGTGATGGATTATCCTGACCAGATGCACCGCCGGGAAGGATTCTAAGGCCAAAATGCAAGTTTCCATGACCCAGGAAGAATTGGATCGAGATTTTTTGAAACTATCATGACCAAACCCCTTAAAATGGGATATAAAAGAGGTTTGGTGAAGAAATTGGTGGAAAACAAATGACCCAAAAAACCCGTCTATACACCGTGGGAAGGTTATATCCTATCGAGAACCAAGGTTCCATGACCCGAAAAAATTGACTCGAGTTTTTTTTGAAACTATCAGACCCAAACGTATCAAATGGATAACAAAGAGGTCTGGTGAAGAAATTGGTGGAAAAAACAATGACGGGATAGGATAAACTGATTCTATCCACCAGGAGAAGGATCCTAAGGCCAAAAACCCCCTAATGGACTGACGGGAAGGAACATCTCAGCCATACTGACTGACGGGATGGAATATCATGACCGGATGAACCGCCGGGAAGGATCCTAAGGCCAAAAAACGACCCTAAATGACGTAAGGTGTGGAATCCCTCGGCCAAAACAACAAAGGACTAGCATTCTCGTGGCCAGAATGACTGACGGGATGGAAACGAACTGACGTGAAGGACTATCTCGGTCATACTGACTAACGGGATGGAAACGAACTGACGGGAAGGACTATCTCGGCCATACTGACTGACGGGATGGATTATCCTGACCGGATGAACCGACGGGAAGGATCCGAAGACCAAAAACAACCCTAATGACGTAAGGTGTGGAATCCCTCGGCCAAAATAAAAAAAGACTAGCATTCTCGCGGACAGAATGACTGATGGGATGGAAACGAAATGACGGGAAAGACTATCTCGGCCCCCCTAATGGACTGACGGGAAGGAACATCTCAGCCATACTGACTGAGAGGATGGATTATCATGACCGGATGAACCGCCGGGAAGGATCCTTAGGCCAAAAAAACCACCCTAAATGACGTAAGGTGTGGAATCCCTCGACCAAAAAAACAAAGGACTAGCATACTCGTGGACAGAATGACTGACGGGATGGAAACGAACTGACGGGAAGGACTATCTCGGCCATACTGACTGACGGGATGGAAACAAAATGACGGGAAGGACTATCTCGGCCATACTGACTGACGGGATGGATTATTTCGACCGGATGCACCGACGGGAAGGATCCGAAGACCAAAAACCACCCAAATGGACGTAAGGTGTGGAATCCCTCGGCCAAAATAAAAAAAAAGACTAGCATTCTCGCGGACAGAATGACTGATGGGATGGAAACGAAATGACGGGAAGGACTATCTCGGCCATACTGACTGACGTGATGGATTATCCAGACCAGATGCACCGCCGAGAAGGATTCTAAGGCCAAAATGCAAGTTTCCATGACCCGGGAAGAATTGGATCGAGTTTTTTTGAAACTATCATGACCAAAACCCTTAAAATGGGATATAAAAGAGGTCTGGTGAAGAAATTGGTGGAAAACAAATGACCCGAAAACCCCGTCTATACACCGTGGGAAGGTTATAGCCTATCGAGAACCAAGGTTCCATGACCCGAAAAAATTGACTCGAGTTTTTTTGAAACTATCAAGACCCAAACCTCTCAAATGGATAACAAAGAGGTCTGGTGAAGAAATTGGTGGAAAAAACAATGACGGGATAGGATAAACTGATTCTATCCACTAGGAAAAGGATCCTAAGGCCAAAAACCCCCTAATGGACTAACGGGAAGGAACATCTCAGCCACACTGACTGACGGGATGGATTATCATGACCGGATGAACCGCCGGGAAGGATCCTAAGGCCAAAAAACCACCCTAAATGACGTAAGGTGTGGAATCCCTCGGCCAAAAAAACAAAGGACTAGCATTCTCGCGGACAGAATGACTGACGGGAAGGAAACGAACTGACGTGAAGGACTATTTCGGCCATACTGACTGACGGGAAGGAATATCTCGGCCATACTGACTGACGGGATGGAAACGCAATGACGGGAAGGACTATCTCAGCCATACTGACTGACGTGATGGATTATCCTGACCATATGCACAGCCAGGAAGGATTCTAAGGCCAAAATGCAAGTTTCCATGACCTGGGAAGAATTGGATCGAGTTTTTTTGAAACTATCACGACCAAAACCCTTAAAATGGGATATAAAAGAGGTCTGGTGAAGAAATTTGTGGAAAACAAATGACCCGAAAAACCCGTCTATGCACCGTGGGAAGGTTATAGCCTACCGAGAACCAAGGTTCCATGACCCGAACAAAATTGACTCGAGTTTTTTTGAAACTATCAAGACCCAAACCTCTCAAATGGATAACAAAGAGGTCTGGTGAAGAAATTGGTGGAAAAAACAATGACGGGATAGGATAAACTGATTCTATCCACCGGGGGAAGGATCCTAAGGCCAAAACCTCCTAATGGACTGACGGGAAGGAATATCTCGGCCATACTGATTGACGGGATGGATTATCATGACCGGATGAACCGCCGGGAAGGATCCTAAGGCCAAAAACCACCCTAATTGACGTAAGGTGTGGAATCCCTCGGCCAAAGGTGTGGAATCCCTCAACCAAAAAAAAAAAGGACTAGCATACTCGCGGACAGAATGACTGACGGGATGGAAACGCAATGACGGGAAGGACTATCTCGGCCATACTGACTGACGTGATGGATTATCCTGACCATATGCACCTCCGGGAAGGATTCTAAGGCCAAAATGCAAGTTTCCATGACCCGGGAAGAATTGGATCGAGTTTTTTAGAAACTATCACGACCAAAACCCTTAAAATGGGATATAAAAGAGGTCTGGTGAAGAAATTGGTGGAAAACAAATGACCCGAAAAACCCGTCTATGCATCGTGGGAAGGTTATAGCCTACCGAGAACCAAGGTTCCATGACCCGAAAAAAATTGACTCGAGTTTTTTTGAAATTATCAAGACCCAAACCTCTCAAATGGATAACAAAGAGGTCTGGTGAAGAAATTGGTGGAAAAAACAATGACGGGATAGGATAAACTGATTCTAATGGACTGACGGGAAGGAATATCTCGGCCATACTGACTGACGGGATGGATTTGGACTTAGGATCCTTCCCGGCGGTTCATCCGGTCAGGATAATCCATCCCGTCAGTCAGTATGGTCGAGATAGTCCTTCCTGTCAGTCCATTAGGGGGGGGTTTGGCCTTAGGATCCTTCCCCCGGTGGATAGAATCAGTTTATCCAATCCCGTCATTGTTTTTTCCACCAATTTCTTCACCAGACCTCTTTGTTATCCATTTGAGAGGTTTGGGTCTTGATAGTTTCAAAAAAAATCGACTCAATTATTTTCGGGTCATGGAACCTTGGTTCTCGATAGGCTATAACCTTCCCACGGTGTCAGTTCGTTTCCATCCCGTCAGTCATTCTGTCCGCGAGAATGCTAGTCTTTTTTTATTTTGGCCGAGGGATTCCACACCTTACGTCATTAGGGTGGTTTTTGGTCTTCGGATCCTTCCCGTCGGTTCATTCGGTCAGGATAATCCATCCCGTCAGTCAGTATGGCCGAGATAGTCCTTCCCGTCAGTTTGTTTCCATCCCGTTAGTCAGTATGGCCGAGATAGTCCTTCACGTCAGTTCGTTTCCATCCCGTTAGTCAGTATGGCCGAGATAGTCCTTCACGTCAGTTCGTTTCCATCCCGTCAGTCATTCTGGCCGCGAGAATGCTAGTCCTTTATTGTTTTGGCCGAGGGATTCCACACCTTACGTCATTTAGGGTGGTTTTTTGGCCTTAGGATCTTTCCCGGCGGTTCATCCAGTCATGATAATCCAGCCCGTCAGTCAGTATGGCCAAGATATTCCTTCCCGTCAGTCCATCAGGGGTTTTTGGCCTTAGGATCCTTCTCCCGGTGGATAGGATCAGTTTATCCTATCCCGTCATTATTTTTTCCACCAATTTCTTCACCAGACCTCTTTGTTATCCATTTGAGAGGTTTGGGTCTTGATAGTTTCAAAAACACTCGAGTCAATTTTTTCGGGTCATGGAACCTTGGTTCTCGATAGGCTATAACCTTCCCACGGTGTATAGACGGGTTTTTCGGGTCATTTGTTTTCCACCAATTTCTTCACCAGACCTCTTTTATATCCCATTTTAAGGGTTTTGGTCGTGATAATTTCTAAAAAACTCGATCCAATTCTTCCCGGGTCATGGAAACTTGCATTTTGGCCTTAGAAGCCTTCCCGGCGGTGCATCTGGTCAGGATAGTCCATCACGTCAATCAGTATGGCCGAAATAGTCCTTCACGTCAGTTCGTTTCCATCCCGTCAGTCATTCTGGCCGCGAGAATGCTAGTCCTTTGTTGTTTTGGCCGAGGGATTCCACACCTTACGTCATTTAGGGTGGTTTTTTTGCCTTAGGATCCTTCTCGGCGGTTCATCCGGTCATGATAATCCAGCCCGTCAGTCAGTATGGCCAAGATATTCCTTCCCGTCAGTCCATTAGGGGTTTTTAGCCTTAGGATCCTTCTCCCGGTGGATAGGATCAGTTTATCCTATCCCGTCATTGTTTTTTCCACCAATTTCTTCACCAGACCTCTTTGTTATCCATTTGAGAGGTTTGGGTCTTGATAGTTTCAAAAAAACTCGAGTCGATTTTTTCGGGTCATGGAACCTTGGTTCTCGATAGGCTATAACCTTCCCACGGTGTATAGACGGGTTTTTCGGGTCATTTGTTTTCCACCAATTTCTTCACCAGACCTCTTTTATATCCCATTTTAAGGGTTTTGGTCGTGATAATTTCTAAAAAACTCGATCCAATTCTTCCCGGGTCATGGAAACTTGCATTTTGGCCTTAGAAGCCTTCCCGGCGGTGCATCTGGTCAGGATAGTCCATCACGTCAGTCAGTATGGCCGAGATAGTCCTTCACGTCAGTTCGTTTCCATCCCGTCAGTCATTCTGGCCGCGAGAATGCTAGTCCTTTGTTGTTTTGGCCGAGGGATTCCACACCTTACGTCATTTAGGGTGGTTTTTGGCCTTAGGATCCTTCCCGGCGGTTCATCCGGTCATGATAATCCAGCCCGTCCGCGAGAATGCTAGTCTTTTTTTATTTTGGCCGAGGGATTCCACACCTTACGTCATTAGGGTGGTTTTTGGTCTTCGGATCCTTCCTGTCGGTTCATCCGGTCAGGATAATCCATCCCGTCAGTCAGTATGGCCGAGATAGTCCTTCCCGTCAGTTCGTTTCCATCCCGTTAGTCAGTATGGCCGAGATAGTCCTTCACGTCAGTTCGTTTCCATCCCGTTAGTCAGTATGGCCGAGATAGTCTTTCACGTCAGTTCGTTTCCATCCCGTCAGTCATTCTGGCCGCGAGAATGCTAGTCCTTTGTTGTTTTGGCCGAGGGATTCCACACCTTACGTCATTTAGGGTGGTTTTTTGGCCTTAGGATCCTTCCCGGCGGTTCATCCGGTCATGATAATCCAGCCCGTCAGTCAGTATGGCCAAGATATTCCTTCCCGTCAGTCCATTAGGGGTTTTTGGCCTTAGGATCCTTCTCCCGGTGGATAGGATCAGTTTATCCTATCCCGTCATTGTTTTTTCCACCAATTTCTTCACCAGACCTCTTTGTTATCCATTTGAGAGGTTTGGGTCTTGATAGTTTCAAAAAAACTCGAGTCAATTTTTTCGGGTCATGGAACCTTGGTTCTCGATAGGTTATAACCTTCCCACGGTGTATAGACGGGTTTTTCGGGTCATTTGTTTTCCACCAATTTCTTCACCAGACCTCTTTTATATCCCAATTTAAGGGTTTTGGTCATGATAGTTTCAAAAAAACTCGATCCAATTCTTCCTGGGTCATGGATACTTGCATTTTGGCCTTAGAATCCTTCTCGGCGGTGCATCTGGTCAGGATAATCCATCACGTCAGTCAGTATGGCCGAGATAGTCCTTCCCGTCATTTCGTTTCCATCCCATCAGTCATTCTGTCCGCGAGAATGCTAGTCCTTTGTTTTTTTGGTCGAGGGATTCCACACCTTACGTCATTTAGGGTGGTTTTTGGCCTTAGGATCCTTCATGGCGGTTCATCCGGTCATGATAATCCATCCCGTCAATCAGTATGGCCGAGATATTCCTTCCCGTCAGTCCATTAGGAGGTTTTGGCATTAGGATCCTTCCCCCGGTGGATAGAATCAGTTTATCCTATCCCGTCATTGTTTTTTCCACCATTTTCTGCACCAGACCTCTTTGTTATCCATTTGATAGGTTTGGGTCAGATAGTTTCAAAAAAACTCGAGTCAATTTTTTTCTAGTCATGGAACCTTAGTTCTCGGTAGGCTATAACCTTCCCACGGTGCATAGACGGGTTTTTCGGGTCATTTGTTTTCCACCAATTTCTTCACCAGACCTCTTTTATATCCCATTTTAAGGGTTTTGGTCATGATAGTTTCAAAAAAACTCGATCCAATTCTTCCTGGGTCATGGAAACTTGCATTTTGGCCTTAGAATCCTTCTCGGCGGTGCATCTTGTCAGGATAATCCATCACGTCAGTCAGTATGGCCGAGATAGTCCTTCCCGTCATTTCGTGTCCATCCCGTCAGTCATTCTGTCCGCGAGAATGCTAGTCCTTTGTTTTTTTGGTCGAGGGATTCCACACCTTACGTCATTTAGGGTGGTTTTTGGCCTTAGGATCCTTCCTGGCGGTTCATCCGGTCATGATAATCCATCCCGTCAATCAGTATGGCCGAGATATTCCTTCCCGTCAGTCCATTAGGAGGTTTTGGCCTTAGGATCCTTCCCCCGGTGGATAGAATCAGTTTATCCTATCCCGTCATTGTTTTTTCCACCATTTTCTGCACCAGACCTCTTTGTTATCCATTTGATAGGTTTGGGTCAGATAGTTTCAAAAAAACTCGAGTCAATTTTTTTCGATACATGGAACCTTAGTTCTCGGTAGGCTATAACCTTCCCACGGTGCATAGACGGGTTTTTCGGGTCATTTGTTTTCCACCAATTTCTTCACCAGACCTCTTTTATATCCCATTTTAAGGGTTTTGGTCATGATAGTTTCAAAAAAACTCGATCCAATTCTTCCTGGGTCATGGAAACTTGCATTTTGGCCTTAAAATCCTTCTCGGCGGTGCATCTTGTCAGGATAATCCATCACGTCAGTCAGTATGGCCGAGATAGTCCTTCCCGTCATTTCGTGTCCATCCCGTCAGTCATTCTGTCCGCGAGAATGCTAGTCTTTGTTGTTTTGGCCGAGGGATTCCACACCTTACGTCATTTAGGGTGGTTTTTAGCCTTAGAATCCTTCTCGGCGGTGCATCTGGTCAGGATAATCCATCACGTCAGTCAGTATGGCCGAGATAGTCCTTCCCGTCATTGCGTTTCCATCCCGTCAGTCCTTAGAATCCTTCCCGGCGGTGCATCTGGTCAGGATAATCCATCACGTCAGTTAGTATGGCCGAGATAGTCCTTCCCGTCAGTCCATTAGGGGGTTTTTGGCCTTAGGATCCTTCTCCTGGTGGATAGAATCAGTTTCTCCTATCCCGTCATTGTTTTTTCCACCAATTTCTTCACCTCTTTGTTATCCATTTGATAGGTTTGGGTCTGATAGTTTCAAAAAAACTCGAGTCAATTTTTTCGGGTCATGGAACCTTGGTTCTCGGTAGGCTATAACCTTCCCACGGTGCATAGACGGGCTTTTCGGGTCATTTGTTTTCCACCAATTTCTTCACCAGACCTCTTTTATATCCCATTTTAAGGGTTTTGGTCGTGATAGTTTCAAAAAAACTCGATCCAATTCTTCCCGGGTCATGGAAAATTGCATTTTGGCCTTAGAATCCTTCTCGTCATTTCGTGTCCATCCCGTCATTCATTCTGTCCGCGAGCATGCTAGTCCTTTGTTGTTTTGGCTGAGGGATTCCACACCTTACGTCATTTAGGGTGGTTTTTGGCCTAAGGATCCTTCCCGTCGGTGCATCCGGTCAGGATAATCCAGCCCGTCAGTCAGTATGGCCGAGATATTCCTTCCCGTCTGTCCATTAGGGGATTTTGGCCTTAGGATCCTTCTCCCGGTGGATAGGATCAGTTTATCCTATCCCGTCATTATTTTCCCACCAATTTCTTCACCAGACCTCTTTGTTATCCATTTGAGAGGTTTGGGCCTTGATAGTTTCAAAAAAACTCGAGTCAATTTTTTCGGGTCATGGAACCTTGGTTCTCTGTAGGCTATAACCTTCCCACGGTGTATAGACGGGTTTTTCGGGTCATTTGTTTTCCACCAATTTCTTCACCAGACCTCTTTTATATCCCATTTTAAGGGTTTTGGTCATGATAGTTTCAAAAAAACTCGATCCAATTCTTCCTGGGTCATGGAAACTTGCATTTTGGCCTTAGAATCCTTCCCGGCGGTGCATATGGTCAGGATAATCCATCACGTCAGTCAGTATGGCCGTCAGGATAATCAATCCCGTCAGTCAGTATGGCCGAGATAGTCCTTCCTGTCAGTCCATTAGGGGGGTTTTGGCCTTAGGATCCTTCCCCCGGTGGATAGGATCAGTTTATCCTATCCCGTCATTGCTTTTTCCACCAATTTCTGCACCAGACCTCTTTGTTATCCATTTGATAGGTTTGGGTCTGATAGTTTCAAAAAAACTCGAGTCAATTTTTTTCGTGTCATGGAACCTTGGTTCTCGGTAGGCTATAACCTTCCCACGGTGCATAGACGGGTTTTTCGGGTCATTTTTTTTCCACCAATTTCTTCACCAGACCTCTTTTATATCCCATTTTAAGGGTTTTGGTCGTGATAGTTTCAAAAAAACTCTATCCAATTCTTCCCGGGTCATGGAAACTTGCATTTTGGCCTTAGGATCCTTCCCGTCGGTGCATCCGGTCAGGATAATCCATCCCGTCAGTCAGTATGGCCGAGATAGTCCTTCCCGTCATTTCGTTACCATCCCGTTAGTCAGTATGGCCGAGATAGTCCTTCACGTCAGTTCGTTTCCATCCCGTCAGTCATTCTGGCCGCGAGAATGCTAGTCCTTTGTTGTTTTGGCCGAGGGATTCCACACCTTACGTCATTTAGGGTGGTTTTTGGCCTTTGGATCCTTCCCGGCGGTTCATCCGGTCATGATAATCCATCCCATCAGTCAGTATGGCCGAGATATTCCTTCCCGTCAGTCCATTAGGGGGTTTTGGCCTTAGGATCCTTCCCCCGGTGGATAGGATCAGTTTATCCTATCCCGTCATTGTTTTTTCCACCAATTTCTTCACTAGACTTCTTTGTTATCCATTTGAGAGGTTTGGGTCTTGATAGTTTCAAAAAAACTCGAGTAAATTTTTTCGGGTCATGGAACCTTAGTTCTCGGTAGGCTATAACCTTCCCACGGTGCATAGACGGGTTTTTCGGGTCATTTGTTTTCCTCCAATTTCTTCACCAGACCTCTTTTATATCCCATTTTAAGGGTTTTGGTCATGATAGTTTCAAAGAAACTTGCATTTTGGCCTTAGAATCCTTCCCGTCGGTGCATCCGGTCAGGATAATCCATCCCGTCAGTCAGTATGGCCGAGATAGTCCTTCCCTTCAGTTCGTTTCCATCCCGTTAGTCAGTATGGCCGAGATAGTCCTTCACGTCATTTCGTTTCCATCCCGTCAGTCATTCTGGCCGCGAGAATGCTAGTCCTTTGTTGTTTTGGCCGAGGGATTCCACACCTTACGTCATTTAGGGTGGTTTTGGCCTTAGGATCCTTCCCGGCGGTTCATCCGGTCATGATAATCCAGCCCGTTAGTCAGTATGGCCGAGATATTCCTTCACGTCAGTCCATTAGGAGGTTTTGGCCTTAGGATCCTTCTCCTGGTGGATAGGATCAGTTTATCATATCCCGTCATTGTTTTTTCCACCAATTTCTTCACCAGACCTCTTTTTTATCCATTTGAGAGGTTTGGGTCTTGATAGTTTCAAAAAAACTCGAGTCAATTTTTTTCGGGTCATGGAACCTTGGTTCTCGGTAGGCTATAACCTTCCCACGGTGCATAGACGGGTTTTTCGGGTCATTTGTTTTCCACCAATTTCTTCACCAGACCTCTTTTATATCCCATTTTAAGGGTTTTGGTCGTGATAGTTTCAAAAAAACTTGATCCAATTCTTCCCGGGTCATGGAAACTTGCATTTTGGCCTTAGAATCCTTCTCGGCGGTGCAACTGGTCAGGATAATCCATCACGTCAGTCAGTATGGCCGAGATAGTCCTTCCCGTCATTTCGTTTCCATCCCATCAGTCATTCTGTCCGCGAGAATGCTAGTCCTTTGTTGTTTTGGCTGAGGGATACCACACCTTACGTCATTTAGGGTGGTTTTTGGCCTAAGGATCCTTCCCGGCGGTTCATCCGGCCATGATAATCCATCCTCTCAGTCAGTATGGCCGAGATATTCCTTCCTGTCAGTCCATTAGGGGGTTTTTGGCCTTAGGATCCTTCCCCCGGTGGATAGGATCAGTTTATCCTATCCCGTCATTGTTTCTTCCACCAATTTCTTCACCAGACCTCTTTGTTATCCATTTGAGAGGTTTGGGTCTTGATAGTTTCAAAAAAACTCGATCCAATTCTTCCTGGGTCATGGAAACTTGCATTTTGGCCTTAGAATCCTTCTCGGCGGTGCATCTGGTTAGGATAATCCATCCCGTCAGTCAGTATGGCCGAGATAGTCCTTCCCTTCAGTTCGTTTCCATCCCGTTAGTCAGTATGGCCGAGATAGTCCTTCACGTCATTTCGTTTCCATCCCGTCAGTCATTCTGGCCGCGAGAATGCTAGTCCTTTGTTGTTTTGGCCGAGGGATTCCACACCTTACGTCATTTAGGGTGGTTTTGGCCTTAGGATCCTTCCCGGCGGTTCATCCGGTCATGATAATCCAGCCCGTTAGTCAGTATGGCCGAGATATTCCTTCACGTCAGTCCATTAGGAGGTTTTGGCCTTAGGATCCTTCTCCTGGTGGATAGGATCAGTTTATCATATCCCGTCATTGTTTTTTCCACCAATTTCTTCACCAGACCTCTTTTTTATCCATTTGAGAGGTTTGGGTCTTGATAGTTTCAAAAAAACTCGAGTCAATTTTTTTCGGGTCATGGAACCTTGGTTCTCGGTAGGCTATAACCTTCCCACGGTGCATAGACGGGTTTTTCGGGTCATTTGTTTTCCACCAATTTCTTCACCAGACCTCTTTTATATCCCATTTTAAGGGTTTTGGTCGTGATAGTTTCAAAAAAACTTGATCCAATTCTTCCCGGGTCATGGAAACTTGCATTTTGGCCTTAGAATCCTTCTCGGCGGTGCAACTGGTCAGGATAATCCATCACGTCAGTCAGTATGGCCGAGATAGTCCTTCCCGTCATTTCGTTTCCATCCCATCAGTCATTCTGTCCGCGAGAATGCTAGTCCTTTGTTGTTTTGGCTGAGGGATACCACACCTTACGTCATTTAGGGTGGTTTTTGGCCTAAGGATCCTTCCCGGCGGTTCATCCGGCCATGATAATCCATCCTCTCAGTCAGTATGGCCGAGATATTCCTTCCTGTCAGTCCATTAGGGGGTTTTTGGCCTTAGGATCCTTCCCCCGGTGGATAGGATCAGTTTATCCTATCCCGTCATTGTTTCTTCCACCAATTTCTTCACCAGACCTCTTTGTTATCCATTTGAGAGGTTTGGGTCTTGATAGTTTCAAAAAAACTCGATCCAATTCTTCCTGGGTCATGGAAACTTGCATTTTGGCCTTAGAATCCTTCTCGGCGGTGCATCTGGTTAGGATAATCCATCACGTCAGTCAGTATGGCCGAGATAGTCCTTCCCGTCAGTCCATTAGGAGGTTTTGGCCTTAGGATCCTTCTCCTGGTGGATAGGATCAGTTTATCATATCCCGTCATTGTTTTCTCCACCAATTTCTTCACCAGACCTCTTTGTTATCCATTTGAGAGGTTTGGGTCTTGATATTTTCAAAAAAACTCGAGTCAATTATTTCGGGTCATGGAAACTTGCATTTTGGCCTTAGAATCCTTCTCGGCGGTTCATCCGGTCATGATAATCCAGCCCGTCAGTCAGTATGGCCGAGAAATTCCTTCCCGTCAGTGAGGTAAGGTATGGAATCCGTCGGCCAAAACAACAAAGGACTAGCATACTCGCGGACAGAATGACTGACGGGATGGAAACGAACTGACGTGAAGGACTATCTCGACCATACTGACTAACGGGATGGAAACGAACTGACGGGAAGGACTATCTCGGCCATATTGACTGACGTGATGGATTATCCTGACCAGATGCACCGCCGGGAAGGCTTCTAAGGCCAAAAACCACCCAAATGGACGTAAGGTGTGGAATCCCTGGGGCAAAACTACCAAGGACTAGCTTTCTCGCAACCAGAACCACTGACTGGATGGAAACGAACTGACGGGAAAAAACTGTCTCGGCCATAATGACTGACGGGATGGATTATCCTGACCGGATGCACCGCCGGGAAGGATCATAAGTCCAAAAACCACCCAAAATGACGTAAGATGTGGAATCCCTCGGCCAAAACAACAAAGGACTAGCATTCTCGCGGCCAGAATGACTGACGGGATGGAAACGCAATGACGGGAAGGACTATCTCGGCCATACTGACTGACGTGATGGATTATCCTGACCATATGCACCGCCGGGAAGGATTCTAAGGTCAAAATGCAAGTTTCCATGACCCGGGAAGAATTGGATCGAGTTTTTTTTAAACTATCACGACCAAAACCCTTAAAATGGGATATAAAAGAGGTATGGTGAAGAAATTGGTGGAAAACAAATGACCCGAAAAACCCGTCTATACACCGTGGGAAGGTTATACCCTATCGAGAACCAAGGTTCCATGACCCGAAAAAATTGACTCGAGTTTTTTTGAAACTATCAAGACCCAAACCTCTCAAATGGATAACAAAGAAGTCTAGTGAAGAAATTGGTGGAAAAAACAATGAAGGGATAGGATAAACTGATTCTATCCACCGGGGGAAGGATCCTAAGGCCAAAACCCCCCTAATGGACTCACAGGAAGGAATATCTTGGCCATACTGACTGAGAGGATGGATTATCATGACCGGATGAACCGCCGGGAAGGATCCTTAGGCCAAAAACCCCCTAATGGACTGACGGGAAGGAATATCTCGGCCATAATGACTGATGGGATGGATTATCATGACCGCATGAACCGCCGGGAAGGATCCCAAGGCCAAAAACCACCCTAAATGACGTAAGGTGTGGAATCCCTCGGCCAAAACAACAAAGGACTAGCATTCTCGCGGCCAGAATGACTGACAGGATGGAAACGAACTGACGTGAAGGACTATCTCGGCCATACTGAATGACGTGATGGATTATCCTGACCAGTTGCACCGCCGAGAAGGATTCTAAGGCCAAAATGCAAGTTTCCATGACCCATGAAGAATTGGATCGAGTTTTTTTGAAATTATCATGACCAAAACCCTTGAAATGGGATATAAAAGAGGTCTGGTAAAGAAATTGGTGGAAAACAAATGACCCGAAAAACCCGTCTATGCACCGTGGGAAGGTTATAGCCTACCGAGAACCAAGGTTCCATGACCCAAAAAATTTGACTCGAGTTTTTTTGAAACTATCAAGACCCAAACCTCTCAAATGGATAACAAAGAGGTCTGGTGAAGAAATTGGTGGAAAAAACAATGACGCGATAGAATAAACTGATTCTATCCACCGGGGGAAGGATCCTATGGCCAAAACCTCCTAATGGACTGACGGGAAGGAATATCTCGGCCATACCGATTGACGGGATGGATTATCATGACCGGATGAACCGCCAGGAAGGATCCTAAGGCCAAAAAACCACCCTAAATGACGTAAGGTGTGGAATCGCTCGACCAAAAAAACAAAGGACTAGCATACTCGCAGACAGAATGACTGACGGGATGAAAACGCAATGACGGGAAGGACTATCTCGGCCATACTGACTGACGTGATGGAAACGAACTGACGGGAAGGACTATCTCGGCCATACTGACTGAGGGGATGGATTATCCTGACCGGATGCACCGACGGGAAGGATTCTAAGACCAAAAACCACCCTAATGACGTAAGGTGTGGAATCCCTCGGCCAAAATAAAAAAAGACTAGCATTCTCGCGGACAGAATGACTGATGGGATGGAAACGAAATAACGGGAAGGACTATCTCGGCCATACTGACTGACGTGATGGATTATCCTGACCAGATGCACCGCCGAGAAGGATCCTAAGGCCAAAAAACCACCCTAAATGACGTAAGGTGTGGAATCCCTCGACCAAAAAAACAAAGGACTAGCATACTCGAGGACAGAATGACTGACGGGATGGAAACGCAATGACGGGAAGGACTATCTCGGCCATAGTGACTGACGTGATGGAAACGAACTGACGGGAAGGACTATCTCGGCCATACTGACTGAGGGGATGGATTATCCTTACCGGATGCACCGACGGGAAGGATTCTAAGACCAAAAACCACCCTAATGACGTAAGGTGTGGAATCCCTCGGCCAAAATAAAAAAAGACTAGCATTCTCGCGGACAAAATGACTGATGGGATGGAAACGAAATGACGGGAAGGACTATCTCGGCCATACTGACTGACGTGATGGATTATCCTGACCAGTTGCACCGCCGAGAAGGATTCTAAGGCCAAAATGCAAGTTTCCATGACCCAGGAAGAATTGGATCGAGTTTTTTTGAAACTATCATGACCAAAACCCTTAAAATGGGATATAAAAGAGGTCTGGTGAAGAAATTGGTGGAAAACAAATGACCCGAAAAACCCGTCTATACACCGTGGGAAGGTTATAGCCTATCGAGAACCAAGGTTCCATGACCCGAAAAAAATTGACTCGAGTTTTTTTGAAACTATCAAGACCCAAACCTCTCAAATGGATAACAAAGAGGTCTGGTGAAGAAATTGGTGGAAAAAACAATGACGAGATATGATAAACTGATCCTATCCACCAGGAGAAGGATCCTAAG
Source organism: Orychophragmus violaceus (assembly GCA_030180135.1). Classification (NCBI taxonomy): domain Eukaryota; kingdom Viridiplantae; phylum Streptophyta; class Magnoliopsida; order Brassicales; family Brassicaceae; genus Orychophragmus; species Orychophragmus violaceus. The sequence continues at coordinate 104,432,356 of CM058230.1, read as the reverse complement.
GCCAAAAACCCCCTAATGGACTGACGGGAAAAACTGTCTCGGCCATAATGACTGACGGGATGGATTATCCTGACCGGATGCACCGCCGGGAAGGATCCTAAGTCCAAAACCACCCAAAATGACATAAGGTGTGGAATCCCTCGGGCAAAACAAAAAAGACTAGCATTCTCGCGGACAGAATGACTGACGGGATGGAAACGAAATGACGGGAAGGATTCTAAGGCCAAAATGCAAGTTTCCATGACCCAGGAAGAATTGGATCGAGTTTTTTTGAAACTATCATGACCAAAACCCTTAAAATGGGATATAAAAGAGGTCTGGTGAAGAAATTGGTGGAAAACAAATGACCCGAAAAACCCGTCTATACACCGTGGGAAGGTTATAGCCTACCGAGAACCAAGGTTCCATGACCCGAAAAAATTGACTCTGAGTTTTTTTGAAACTATCAAGACCCAAACCTCTTAAATGGATAACAAAGAGGTCTGGTGAAGAAATTGGTGGAAAAAACAATGACGCGATCGAATAAACTGATTCTATCCACCGGGGGAAGGATCCTATGGCCAAAACCTCCTAATGGACTGACGGGAAGGAATATCTCGGCCATACCGATTGACGGGATGGATTATCATGACCGGATGAACCGCCAGGAAGGATCCTAAGGCCAAAAAACCACCCTAAATGACGTAAGGTGTGGAATCCCTCGACCAAAAAAACAAAGGACTAGCATACTCGCAGACAGAATGACTGAGGGGATGAAAACGCAATGACGGGAAGGACTATCTCGGCCATACTGACTGACGTGATGGAAACGAACTGACGGGAAGGACTATCTCGGCCATACTGACTGAGGGGATGGATTATCCTGACCGGATGCACCGACGGGAAGGATTCTAAGACCAAAAACAACCCTAATGACGTAAGGTGTGGAATCCCTCGGCCAAAATAAAAAAAGACTAGCATTCTCGCGGACAGAATGACTGATGGGATGGAAACGAAATAACGGGAAGGACTATCTCGGCCATACTGACTGACGTGATGGATTATCCTGACCAGATGCACCGCCGAGAAGGATCCTAAGGCCAAAAAACCACCCTAAATGACGTAAGGTGTGGAATCCCTAGACTAAAAAAACAAAGGACTAGCATACTCGAGGACAGAATGACTGACGGGATGGAAACGCAATGACGGGAAGGACTATCTCGGCCATAGTGACTGACGTGATGGAAACGAACTGACGGGAAGGACTATCTCGGCCATACTGACTGAGGGGATGGATTATCCTTACCGGATGCACCGACGGGAAGGATTCTAAGACCAAAAACCACCCTAATGACGTAAGGTGTGGAATCCCTCGGCCAAAATAAAAAAAGACTAGCATTCTCGCGGACAGAATGACTGATGGGATGGAAACGAAATGACGGGAAGGACTATCTCGGCCATACTGACTGACGTGATGGATTATCCTAACCAGTTGCACCGCCGAGAAGGATTCTAAGGCCAAAATGCAAGTTTCCATGACCCAGGAAGAATTGGATCGAGTTTTTTTTAAACTATCATGACCAAAACCCTTAAAATGGGATATAAAAGAGGTCTGGTGAAGAAATTGGTGGAAAACAAATGACCCGAAAAACCCGTCTATACACCGTGGGAAGGTTATAGCCTATCGAGAACCAAGGTTCCATGACCCGAAAAAAATTGACTCGAGTTTTTTTGAAACTATCAAGACCCAAACCTCTCAAATGGATAACAAAGAGGTCTGGTGAAGAAATTGGTGGAAAAAACAATGACGAGATATGATAAACTGATCCTATCCACCAGGAGAAGGATCCTAAGGCCAAAAACCCCCTAATGGACTGACGGGAAAAACTGTCTCGGCCATAATGACTGACGGGATGGATTATCCTGACCGGATGCACCGCCGGGAAAAATCCTAAGTCCAAAATCACCCAAAATGACATAAGGTGTGGAATCCCTCGGGCAAAACAAAAAAGACTAGCATTCTCTCGGACAGAATGACTGACGGGATGGAAACGAAATGACGGGAAGGATTCTAAGGCCAAAATGCAAGTTTCAATGACCCAGGAAGAATTGGATCGAGTTTTTTTGAAACTATCATGACCAAAACCCTTAAAATGGGATATAAAAGAGGTCTGGTGAAGAAATTGGTGGAAAACAAATGACCTGAAAAACCCGTCTATACACCGTGGGAAGGTTATAGCCTACCGAGAACCAAGGTTCCATGACCCGAAAAAATTGACTCGAGTTTTTTTGAAACTATCAAGACCCAAACCTCTCAAATGGATAACAAAGAGGTCTGGTGAAGAAATTGGTGGAAAAAACAATGACGGGATATGATAAACTGATCCTATCCACCGGGAGAAGGATCCTAAGGCCAAAAACCCCTAATGGACTGACGGGAAGGACTATCTCGGCCATACTGACTGACGTGATGGATTATCCTGACTAGATGCACCGCCGAGAAGGATTCTAAGGCCAAAATGCAAGTTTCCATGACCCAGGAAGAATTGGATCGAGTTTTTTTGAAACTATCATGACCAAAACCCTTAAAATGGGATATAAAAGAGGTCTGGTGAAGAAATTGGTGGAAAACAAATGACCCGAAAAACCTGTCTATACACCGTGGGAAGGTTATAGCCTATCGAGAACCAAGGTTCCATGACCCGAAAAAATTTACTCGAGTTTTTTTGAAACTATCAAGACCCAAACCTCTCAAATGGATACCAAAGAGGTCTGGTGAAGAAATTGGTGGAAAAAACAATGACGGGATATGATAAACTGATCCTATCCACCGGGAGAAGGATCCTAAGGCCAAAAACCCCTAATGGACTGACAGGAAGGACTATCTCGGCCATACTGACTGACGTGATGGATTATCCTGACTAGATGCACCGCCGAGAAGGATTCTAAGGCCAAAATGCAAGTTTCCATGACCCATGAAGAATTGGATCGAGTTTTTTTGAAACTATCATGACCAAAACCCTTAAAATGGGATATAAAAGAGGTCTGGTGAAGAAATTGGTGGAAAACAAATGACCCGAAAAACCCGTCTATACACCGTGGGAAGGTTATAGCCTATCGAGAACCAAGGTTCCATGACCCGAAAAAATTTACTCGAGTTTTTTTGAAACTATCAAGACCCAAACCTCTCAAATGGATAACAAAGAGGTCTGGTGAAGAAATTGGTGGAAAAAACAATGACGGGATATGATAAACTAATCCTATCCACCGGGAGAAGGATCCTAAGGCCAAAAACCCCTAATGGACTGACGGGAAGGACTATCTCGGCCATACTGACTGACGTGATGGATTATCCTGACCAGATGCACCGCCGAGAAGGATTCTAAGGCCAAAATGCAAGTTTCCATGACCCAGGAAGAATTGGATCGAGTTTTTTTGAAACTATCATGACCAAAACCCTTAAAATGGGATATAAAAGAGGTCTGGTGAAGAAATTGGTGGAAAACAAATGACCCGAAAAACCCGTCTATACACCGTGGGAAGGTTATAGCCTATCGAGAACCAAGGTTCCATGACCCGAAAAAAATTGACTCGAGTTTTTTTGAAACTATCAAGACCCAAACCTCTCAAATGGATAACAAAGAGGTCTGGTGAAGAAATTGGTGGAAAAAACAATGACGGGATATGATAAACTGATTCTATCCACCGGGGGAAGGATCCTAAGGCCAAAACCTCCTAATGGACTGACGGGAAGGAATATCTCGGCCATACTGACTGACGGGCTGGATTTTTTTAAACTATCACGACCAAAACCCTTAAAATGGGATACAAAAGAGGTCTGGTGAAGAAATTGGTGGAAAACAAATGACCCGAAAAACCCGTCTATGCACCGTGGGAAGGTTATAGCCTACCGAGAACCAAGGTTCCATGACCCGAAAAAAATTGACTCGAGTTTTTTTGAAACTATCAAGACCCAAACCTCTCAAATGGATAACAAAGAGGTCTGGTGAAGAAATTGGTGGAAAAAACAATGACGGGATATGATAAACTGATCCTATCCACCAGGAGAAGGATCCTAAGGCCAAAAAACCCCTAATGGACTGACGGGAAAAACTGTCTCGGCCATAATGACTGACGGGATGGATTATCCTGACCGGATGCACCGCCGGGAAGGATCCTAAGTCCAAAATCACCCAAAATGACATAAGGTGTGGAATCCCTCTGGCAAAACAAAAAAGACTAGCATTCTCGCGGACAGAATGACTAACGGGATGGAAACGAAATTACGGGAAGGATTCTAAGGCCAAAATGCAAGTTTCCATGACCCAGGAAGAATTGGATCGAGTTTTTTTGAAACTATCATGACCAAAACCCTTAAAATGGGATATAAAAGAGGTCTGGTGAAGAAATTGGTGGAAAACAAATGACACGAAAAACCCGTCTATACACCGTGGGAAGGTTATAGCCTACCGAGAACCAAGGTTCCATGACCCGAAAAAATTGACTCGAGTTTTTTTGAAACTATCAAAACCCAAACCTCTCAAATGGATAACAAAGAGGTCTGGTGAAGAAATTGGTGGAAAAAACAATGACGGGATATGATAAACTGATCCTATCCACCGGGAGAAGGATCCTAAGGCCAAAAACCCCTAATGGACTGACGGGAAGGACTATCTCGGCCATACTGACTGACGTGATGGATTATCCTGACTAGATGCACCGCCGAGAAGGATTCTAAGGCCAAAATGCAAGTTTCCATGACCCAGGAAGAATTGGATCGAGTTTTTTTGAAACTATCATGACCAAAACCCTTAAAATGGGATATAAAAGAGGTCTGGTGAAGAAATTGGTGGAAAACAAATGACCCGAAAAACCCGTCTATGCACCGTGGGAAGGTTATAGCCTACCGAGAACCAAGGTTCCATGACCCGAAAAAAATTGACTCGAGTTTTTTTGAAACTATCAAGACCCAAACCTCTCAAATGGATAACAAAGAGGTCTGGTGAAGAAATTGGTGGAAAAAACAATGACGGGATATGATAAACTGATCCTATCCACCAGGAGAAGGATCCTAAGGCCAAAAACCCCCTAATGGACTGACGGGAAAAACTGTCTCGGCCATAATGACTGACGGGATGGATTATCCTGACCGGATGCACCGCCGGGAAGGATCCTAAGTCCAAAACCACCCAAAATGACATAAGGTGTGGAATCCCTCGGGCAAAACAAAAAAGACTAGCATTTTCGCGGACAGAATGACTGACGGGATGGAAACGAAATGACGGGAAGGATTCTAAGGCCAAAATGCAAGTTTCCATGACCCAGGAAGAATTGGATCGAGTTTTTTTTAAACTATCACGACCAAAACCCTTAAAATGGGATATAAAAGAGGTCTGGTGAAGAAATTGGTGGAAAACAAATGACCCGAAAAACCCGTCTATACACCGTGGGAAGGTTATAGCCTACCGAGAACCAAGGTTCCATGACCCGAAAAAATTGACTCGAGTTTTTTTGAAACTATCAAGACCCAAACCTCTCAAATGGATAACAAAGAGGTCTGGTGAAGAAATTGGTGGAAAAAACAATGACGGGATATGATAAACTGATTCTATCCACCGGGGGAAGGATCCTAAGGCCAAAACCTCCTAATGGACTGACGGGAAGGAATATCTCGGCCATACTGACTGACGGGCTGGATTTTTTTAAACTATCACGACCAAAACCCTTAAAATGGGATATAAAAGAGGTCTGGTGAAGAAATTGGTGGAAAACAAATGACCCGAAAAACCCGTCTATGCACCGTGGGAAGGTTATAGCCTACCGAGAACCAAGGTTCCATGACCCGAAAAAAATTGACTCGAGTTTTTTTGAAACTATCAAGACCCAAACCTCTCAAATGGATAACAAAGAGGTCTGGTGAAGAAATTGGTGGAAAAAACAATGACGGGATATGATAAACTGATCCTATCCACCAGGAGAAGGATCCTAAGGCCAAAAACCCCCTAATGGACTGACGGGAAAAACTGTCTCGGCCATAATGACTGACGGGATGGATTATCCTGACCGGATGCACCGCCGGGAAGGATCCTAAGTCCAAAACCACCCAAAATGACATAAGGTGTGGAATCCCTCGGGCAAAACAAAAAAAGACTAGCATTCTCGCGGACAGAATGACTGACGGGATGGAAACGAAATGACGGGAAGGATTCTAAGGCCAAAATGCAAGTTTCCATGACCCAGGAAGAATTGGATCGAGTTTTTTTGAAACTATCATGACCAAAACCCTTAATGGGATATAAAAGAGGTCTGGTGAAGAAATTGGTGGAAAAAAATGACACGAAAAACCCGTCTATACACCGTGGGAAGGTTATAGCCTACCGAGAACCAAGGTTCCATGACCCGAAAAAATTGACTCGAGTTTTTTTGAAACTATCAAGACCCAAACCTCTCAAATGGATAACAAAGAGGTCTGGTGAAGAAATTGGTGGAAAAAACAATGACGGGATATGATAAACTGATCCTATCCACCGGGAGAAGGATCCTAAGGCCAAAAACCCCTAATGGACTGACGGGAAGGACTATCTCGGCCATACTGACTGACGTGATGGATTATCCTGACTAGATGCACCGCCGAGAAGGATTCTAAGGCCAAAATGCAAGTTTCCATGACCCAGGAAGAATTGGATCGAGTTTTTTTGAAACTATCATGACCAAAACCCTTAAAATGGGATATAAAAGAGGTCTGGTGAAGAAATTGGTGGAAAACAAATGACCCGAAAAACCCGTCTATGCACCGTGGGAAGGTTATAGCCTACCGAGAACCAAGGTTCCATGACCCGAAAAAAATTGACTCGAGTTTTTTTGAAACTATCAAAACCCAAACCTCTCAAATGGATAACAAAGAGGTCTGGTGAAGAAATTGGTGGAAAAAACAATGACGGGATATGATAAACTGATCCTATCCACCGGGAGAAGGATCCTAAGGCCAAAAACCCCTAATGGACTGACGGGAAGGACTATCTCGGCCATACTGACTGACGTGATGGATTATCCTGACTAGATGCACCGCCGAGAAGGATTCTAAGGCCAAAATGCAAGTTTCCATGACCCAGGAAGAATTGGATCGAGTTTTTTTGAAACTATCATGACCAAAACCCTTAAAATGGGATATAAAAGAGGTCTGGTGAAGAAATTGGTGGAAAACAAATGACCCGAAAAACCCGTCTATGCACCGTGGGAAGGTTATAGCCTACCGAGAACCAAGGTTCCATGACCCGAAAAAAATTGACTCGAGTTTTTTTGAAACTATCAAAACCCAAACCTCTCAAATGGATAACAAAGAGGTCTGGTGAAGAAATTGGTGGAAAAAACAATGACGGGATATGATAAACTGATCCTATCCACCGGGAGAAGGATCCTAAGGCCAAAAACCCCTAATGGACTGACGGGAAGGACTATCTCGGCCATACTGACTGACGTGATGGATTATCCTGACCGGATGCACCGCCGAGAAGGATTCTAAGTCCAAAACCACCCAAAATGACATAAGGTGTGGAATCCCTCGGGCAAAACAAAAAAGACTAGCATTTTCGCGGACAGAATGACTGACGGGATGGAAACGAAATGACGGGAAGGATTCTAAGGCCAAAATGCAAGTTTCCATGACCCAGGAAGAATTGGATCGAGTTTTTTTTAAACTATCACGACCAAAACCCTTAAAATGGGATATAAAAGAGGTCTGGTGAAGAAATTGGTGGAAAACAAATGACCCGAAAAACCCGTCTATACACCGTGGGAAGGTTATAGCCTACCGAGAACCAAGGTTCCATGACCCGAAAAAATTGACTCGAGTTTTTTTGAAACTATCAAGACCCAAACCTCTCAAATGGATAACAAAGAGGTCTGGTGAAGAAATTGGTGGAAAAAACAATGACGGGATATGATAAACTGATTCTATCCACCGGGGGAAGGATCCTAAGGCCAAAACCTCCTAATGGACTGACGGGAAGGAATATCTCGGCCATACTGACTGACGGGCTGGATTTTTTTAAACTATCACGACCAAAACCCTTAAAATGGGATATAAAAGAGGTCTGGTGAAGAAATTGGTGGAAAACAAATGACCCGAAAAACCCGTCTATGCACCGTGGGAAGGTTATAGCCTACCGAGAACCAAGGTTCCATGACCCGAAAAAAATTGACTCGAGTTTTTTTGAAACTATCAAGACCCAAACCTCTCAAATGGATAACAAAGAGGTCTGGTGAAGAAATTGGTGGAAAAAACAATGACGGGATATGATAAACTGATCCTATCCACCAGGAGAAGGATCCTAAGGCCAAAAACCCCCTAATGGACTGACGGGAAAAACTGTCTCGGCCATAATGACTGACGGGATGGATTATCCTGACCGGATGCACCGCCGGGAAGGATCCTAAGTCCAAAACCACCCAAAATGACATAAGGTGTGGAATCCCTCGGGCAAAACAAAAAAAGACTAGCATTCTCGCGGACAGAATGACTGACGGGATGGAAACGAAATGACGGGAAGGATTCTAAGGCCAAAATGCAAGTTTCCATGACCCAGGAAGAATTGGATCGAGTTTTTTTGAAACTATCATGACCAAAACCCTTAATGGGATATAAAAGAGGTCTGGTGAAGAAATTGGTGGAAAAAAATGACCCGAAAAACCCGTCTATACACCGTGGGAAGGTTATAGCCTATCGAGAACCAAGGTTCCATGACCCGAAAAAATTGACTCGAGTTTTTTTGAAACTATCAAGACCCAAACCTCTCAAATGGATAACAAAGAGGTCTGGTGAAGAAATTGGTGGAAAAAACAATGACGGGATATGATAAACTGATCCTATCCACCGGGAGAAGGATCCTAAGGCCAAAAACCCCTAATGGACTGACGGGAAGGACTATCTCGGCCATACTGACTGACGTGATGGATTATCCTGACTAGATGCACCGCCGAGAAGGATTCTAAGGCCAAAATGCAAGTTTCCATGACCCATGAAGAATTGGATCGAGTTTTTTTGAAACTATCATGACCAAAACCCTTAAAATGGGATATAAAAGAGGTCTGGTGAAGAAATTGGTGGAAAACAAATGACCCGAAAAACCCGTCTATACACCGTGGGAAGGTTATAGCCTATCGAGAACCAAGGTTCCATGACCCGAAAAAATTTACTCGAGTTTTTTTGAAACTATCAAGACCCAAACCTCTCAAATGGATAACAAAGAGGTCTGGTGAAGAAATTGGTGGAAAAAACAATGACGGGATATGATAAACTGATCCTATCCACCAGGAGAAGGATCCTAAGGCCAAAAACCCCCTAATGGACTGACGGGAAAAACTGTCTCGGCCATAATGACTGACGGGATGGATTATCCTGACCGGATGCACCGCCGGGAAGGATCCTAAGTCCAAAACCACCCAAAATGACATAAGGTGTGGAATCCCTCGGGCAAAACAAAAAAAGACTAGCATTCTCGCGGACAGAATGACTGACGGGATGGAAACGAAATGACGGGAAGGATTCTAAGGCCAAAATGCAAGTTTCCATGACCCAGGAAGAATTGGATCGAGTTTTTTTGAAACTATCATGACCAAAACCCTTAATGGGATATAAAAGAGGTCTGGTGAAGAAATTGGTGGAAAAAAATGACCCGAAAAACCCGTCTATACACCGTGGGAAGGTTATAGCCTATCGAGAACCAAGGTTCCATGACCCGAAAAAATTGACTCGAGTTTTTTTGAAACTATCAAGACCCAAACCTCTCAAATGGATAACAAAGAGGTCTGGTGAAGAAAATGGTGGAAAAAACAATGACGGGATATGATAAACTGATCCTATCCACCGGGAGAAGGATCCTAAGGCCAAAAACCCCTAATGGACTGACGGGAAGGACTATCTCGGCCATACTGACTGACGTGATGGATTATCCTGACTAGATGCACCGCCGAGAAGGATTCTAAGGCCAAAATGCAAGTTTCCATGACCCATGAAGAATTGGATCGAGTTTTTTTGAAACTATCATGACCAAAACCCTTAAAATGGGATATAAAAGAGGTCTGGTGAAGAAATTGGTGGAAAACAAATGACCCGAAAACCCGTCTATACACCGTGGGAAGGTTATAGCCTATCGAGAACCAAGGTTCCATGACCCGAAAAAATTTACTCGAGTTTTTTTGAAACTATCAAGACCCAAACCTCTCAAATGGATAACAAAGAGGTCTGGTGAAGAAATTGGTGGAAAAAACAATGACGGGATATGATAAACTAATCCTATCCACCGGGAGAAGGATCCTAAGGCCAAAAACCCCTAATGGACTGACGGGAAGGACTATCTCGGCCATACTGACTGACGTGATGGATTATCCTGACCAGATGCACCGCCGAGAAGGATTCTAAGGCCAAAATGCAAGTTTCCATGACCCAGGAAGAATTGGATCGAGTTTTTTTGAAACTATCATGACCAAAACCCTTAAAATGGGATATAAAAGAGGTCTGGTGAAGAAATTGGTGGAAAACAAATGACCCGAAAAACCCGTCTATGCACCGTGGGAAGGTTATAGCCTACCGAGAACCAAGGTTCCATGACCCGAAAAAAATTGACTCGAGTTTTTTTGAAACTATCAAGACCCAAACCTCTCAAATGGATAACAAAGAGGTCTGGTGAAGAAATTGGTGGAAAAAACAATGACGGGATATGATAAACTGATTCTATCCACCGGGGGAAGGATCCTAAGGCCAAAACCTCCTAATGGACTGACGGGAAGGAATATCTCGGCCATACTGACTGACGGGCTGGATTTTTTTAAACTATCACGACCAAAACCCTTAAAATGGGATATAAAAGAGGTCTGGTGAAGAAATTGGTGGAAAACAAATGACCCGAAAAACCCGTCTATGCACCGTGGGAAGGTTATAGCCTATCGAGAACCAAGGTTCCATGACCCAAAAAAAATTGACTCGAGTTTTTTTGAAACTATCAAGACCCAAACCTCTCAAATGGATAACAAAGAGGTCTGGTGAAGAAATTGGTGGAAAAAACAATGATGGGATATGATAAACTGATTCTATCCACCGGGGGAAGGATCCTAAGGCCAAAACCTCCTAATGGACTGACGGGAAGGAATATCTCGGCCATACTGACTGACGGGCTGGATTTTTTTAAACTATCACGACCAAAACCCTTAAAATGGGATACAAAAGAGGTCTGGTGAAGAAATTGGTGGAAAACAAATGACCCGAAAAACCCGTCTATGCACCGTGGGAAGGTTATAGCCTACCGAGAACCAAGGTTCCATGACCCGAAAAAAATTGACTCGAGTTTTTTTGAAACTATCAAGACCCAAACCTCTCAAATGGATAACAAAGAGGTCTGGTGAAGAAATTGGTGGAAAAAACAATGACGGGATATGATAAACTGATCCTATCCACCAGGAGAAGGATCCTAAGGCCAAAAAACCCATAATGGACTGACGGGAAAAACTGTCTCGGCCATAATGACTGACGGGATGGATTATCCTGACCGGATGCACCGCCGGGAAGGATCCTAAGTCCAAAATCACCCAAAATGACATAAGGTGTGGAATCCCTCTGGCAAAACAAAAAAGACTAGCATTCTCGCGGACAGAATGACTAACGGGATGGAAACGAAATTACGGGAAGGATTCTAAGGCCAAAATGCAAGTTTCCATGACCCAGGAAGAATTGGATCGAGTTTTTTTGAAACTATCATGACCAAAACCCTTAAAATGGGATATAAAAGAGGTCTGGTGAAGAAATTGGTGGAAAACAAATGACACGAAAAACCCGTCTATACACCGTGGGAAGGTTATAGCCTACCGAGAACCAAGGTTCCATGACCCGAAAAAATTGACTCGAGTTTTTTTGAAACTATCAAGACCCAAACCTCTCAAATGGATAACAAAGAGGTCTGGTGAAGAAAATGGTGGAAAAAACAATGACGGGATATGATAAACTGATCCTATCCACCGGGAGAAGGATCCTAAGGCCAAAAACCCCTAATGGACTGACGGGAAGGACTATCTCGGCCATACTGACTGACGTGATGGATTATCCTGACTAGATGCACCGCCGAGAAGGATTCTAAGGCCAAAATGCAAGTTTCCATGACCCATGAAGAATTGGATCGAGTTTTTTTGAAACTATCATGACCAAAACCCTTAAAATGGGATATAAAAGAGGTCTGGTGAAGAAATTGGTGGAAAACAAATGACCCGAAAACCCGTCTATACACCGTGGGAAGGTTATAGCCTATCGAGAACCAAGGTTCCATGACCCGAAAAAATTTACTCGAGTTTTTTTGAAACTATCAAGACCCAAACCTCTCAAATGGATAACAAAGAGGTCTGGTGAAGAAATTGGTGGAAAAAACAATGACGGGATATGATAAACTAATCCTATCCACCGGGAGAAGGATCCTAAGGCCAAAAACCCCTAATGGACTGACGAGAAGGACTATCTCGGCCATACTGACTGACGTGATGGATTATCCTGACCAGATGCACCGCCGAGAAGGATTCTAAGGCCAAAATGCAAGTTTCCATGACCCAGGAAGAATTGGATCGAGTTTTTTTGAAACTATCATGACCAAAACCCTTAAAATGGGATATAAAAGAGGTCTGGTGAAGAAATTGGTGGAAAACAAATGACCCGAAAAACCCGTCTATGCACCGTGGGAAGGTTATAGCCTACCGAGAACCAAGGTTCCATGACCCGAAAAAAATTGACTCGAGTTTTTTTGAAACTATCAAGACCCAAACCTCTCAAATGGATAACAAAGAGGTCTGGTGAAGAAATTGGTGGAAAAAACAATGACGGGATATGATAAACTGATTCTATCCACCGGGGGAAGGATCCTAAGGCCAAAACCTCCTAATGGACTGACGGGAAGGAATATCTCGGCCATACTGACTGACGGGCTGGATTTTTTTAAACTATCACGACCAAAACCCTTAAAATGGGATATAAAAGAGGTCTGGTGAAGAAATTGGTGGAAAACAAATGACCCGAAAAACCCGTCTATGCACCGTGGGAAGGTTATAGCCTATCGAGAACCAAGGTTCCATGACCCAAAAAAAATTGACTCGAGTTTTTTTGAAACTATCAAGACCCAAACCTCTCAAATGGATAACAAAGAGGTCTGGTGAAGAAATTGGTGGAAAAAACAATGATGGGATATGATAAACTGATTCTATCCACCGGGGGAAGGATCCTAAGGCCAAAACCTCCTAATGGACTGACGGGAAGGAATATCTCGGCCATACTGACTGACGGGCTGGATTTTTTTAAACTATCACGACCAAAACCCTTAAAATGGGATACAAAAGAGGTCTGGTGAAGAAATTGGTGGAAAACAAATGACCCGAAAAACCCGTCTATGCACCGTGGGAAGGTTATAGCCTACCGAGAACCAAGGTTCCATGACCCGAAAAAAATTGACTCGAGTTTTTTTGAAACTATCAAGACCCAAACCTCTCAAATGGATAACAAAGAGGTCTGGTGAAGAAATTGGTGGAAAAAACAATGACGGGATATGATAAACTGATCCTATCCACCAGGAGAAGGATCCTAAGGCCAAAAAACCCATAATGGACTGACGGGAAAAACTGTCTCGGCCATAATGACTGACGGGATGGATTATCCTGACCGGATGCACCGCCGGGAAGGATCCTAAGTCCAAAATCACCCAAAATGACATAAGGTGTGGAATCCCTCTGGCAAAACAAAAAAGACTAGCATTCTCGCGGACAGAATGACTAACGGGATGGAAACGAAATTACGGGAAGGATTCTAAGGCCAAAATGCAAGTTTCCATGACCCAGGAAGAATTGGATCGAGTTTTTTTGAAACTATCATGACCAAAACCCTTAAAATGGGATATAAAAGAGGTCTGGTGAAGAAATTGGTGGAAAACAAATGACACGAAAAACCCGTCTATACACCGTGGGAAGGTTATAGCCTACCGAGAACCAAGGTTCCATGACCCGAAAAAATTGACTCGAGTTTTTTTGAAACTATCAAGACCCAAACCTCTCAAATGGATAACAAAGAGGTCTGGTGAAGAAATTGGTGGAAAAAACAATGACGGGATATGATAAACTGATCCTATCCACCGGGAGAAGGATCCTAAGGCCAAAAACCCCTAATGGACTGACGGGAAGGACTATCTCGGCCATACTGACTGACGTGATGGATTATCCTGACTAGATGCACCGCCGAGAAGGATTCTAAGGCCAAAATGCAAGTTTCCATGACCCAGGAAGAATTGGATCGAGTTTTTTTGAAACTATCATGACCAAAACCCTTAAAATGGGATATAAAAGAGGTCTGGGGAAGAAATTGGTGGAAAACAAATGACCCGAAAAACCCGTCTATGCACCGTGGGAAGGTTATAGTCTACCGAGAACCAAGGTTCCATGACCCGAAAAAATTTGACTCGAGTTTTTTTGAAACTATCAAGACCCAAACCTCTCAAATGGATAACAAAGAGGTCTGGTGAAGAAATTGGTGGAAAAAACAATGACGGGATATGATAAACTGATCCTATCCACCAGGAGAAGGATCCTAAGGCCAAAAACCCCCTAATGGACTGACGGGAAAAACTGTCTCGGCCATAATGACTGACGGGATGGATTATCCTGACCGGATGCACCGCCGGGAAGGATCCTAAGTCCAAAACCACCCAAAATGACATAAGGTGTGGAATCCCTCGGGAAAAACAAAAAAGACTAGCATTCTCGCGGACAGAATGACTGACGGGATGGAAACGAAATGACGGGAAGGATTCTAAGGCCAAAATGCAAGTTTCCATGACCCAGGAAGAATTGGATCGAGTTTTTTTTAAACTATCACGACCAAAACCCTTAAAATGGGATATAAAAGAGGTCTGGTGAAGAAATTGGTGGAAAACAAATGACCCGAAAAACCCGTCTATACACCGTGGGAAGGTTATAGCCTACCGAGAACCAAGGTTCCATGACCCGAAAAAAATTGACTCGAGTTTTTTTGAAACTATCAAGACCCAAACCTCTCAAATGGATAACAAAGAGGTCTGGTGAAGAAATTGGTGGAAAAAACAATGACGGGATATGATAAACTGATTCTATCCACCGGGGGAAGGATCCTAAGGCCAAAACCTCCTAATGGATTGACGGGAAGGAATATCTCGGCCATACTGACTGACGGGCTGGATTTTTTTAAACTATCACGACCAAAACCCTTAAAATGGGATATAAAAGAGGTCTGGTGAAGAAATTGGTGGAAAACAAATGACCCGAAAAACCCGTCTATACACCGTGGGAAGGTTATAGCCTACCGAGAACCAAGGTTCCATGACCCGAAAAAATTGACTCGAGTTATTTTGAAACTATCAAGACCCAAACCTCTCAAATGGATAACAAAGAGGTCTGGTGAAGAAATTGGTGGAAAAAACAATGACGGGATATGATAAACTGATTCTATCCACCGGGGGAAGGATCCTAAGGCCAAAACCTCCTAATGGACTGACGGGAAGGAATATCTCGGCCATACTGACTGACGGGCTGGATTTTTTTAAACTATCACGACCAAAACCCTTAAAATGGGATATAAAAGAGGTCTGGTGAAGAAATTGGTGGAAAACAAATGACCCGAAAAACCCGTCTATACACCGTGGGAAGGTTATAGCCTATCGAGAACCAAGGTTCCATGACCCGAAAAAAATTGACTAGAGTTTTTTTGAAACTATCAAGACCCAAACCTCTCAAATGGATAACAAAGAGGTCTGGTGAAGAAATTGGTGGAAAAAACAATGACAGGATATGATAAACTGATTCTATCCACCGGGGGAAGGATCCTAAGGCCAAAACCTCCTAATGGACTGACGGGAAGGAATATCTCGGCCATACTGACTGACGGGCTGGATTTTTTTAAACTATCACGACCAAAACCCTTAAAATGGGATATAAAAGAGGTCTGGTGAAGAAATTGGTGGAAAACAAATGACCCGAAAAACCCGTCTATGCACCGTGGGAAGGTTATAGCCTATCGAGAACCAAGGTTCCATGACCCAAAAAAAATTGACTCGAGTTTTTTTGAAACTATCAAGACCCAAACCTCTCAAATGGATAACAAAGAGGTCTGGTGAAGAAATTGGTGGAAAAAACAATGATGGGATATGATAAACTGATTCTATCCACCGGGGGAAGGATCCTAAGGCCAAAACCTCCTAATGGACTGACGGGAAGGAATATCTCGGCCATACTGACTGACGGGCTGGATTTTTTTAAACTATCACGACCAAAACCCTTAAAATGGGATACAAAAGAGGTCTGGTGAAGAAATTGGTGGAAAACAAATGACCCGAAAAACCCGTCTATGCACCGTGGGAAGGTTATAGCCTACCGAGAACCAAGGTTCCATGACCCGAAAAAA
This sequence comes from Orychophragmus violaceus, assembly GCA_030180135.1. NCBI lineage: Eukaryota > Viridiplantae > Streptophyta > Magnoliopsida > Brassicales > Brassicaceae > Orychophragmus > Orychophragmus violaceus. Next base: position 104,415,924 of record CM058230.1, on the reverse strand, counting down.
ATTGACTCGAGTTTTTTTGAAACTATCAAGACCCAAACCTCTCAAATGGATAACAAAGAGGTCTGGTGAAGAAATTGGTGGAAAAAACAATGACGGGATATGATAAACTGATCCTATCCACCAGGAGAAGGATCCTAAGGCCAAAAAACCCATAATGGACTGACGGGAAAAACTGTCTCGGCCATAATGACTGACGGGATGGATTATCCTGACCGGATGCACCGCCGGGAAGGATCCTAAGTCCAAAATCACCCAAAATGACATAAGGTGTGGAATCCCTCTGGCAAAACAAAAAAGACTAGCATTCTCGCGGACAGAATGACTAACGGGATGGAAACGAAATTACGGGAAGGATTCTAAGGCCAAAATGCAAGTTTCCATGACCCAGGAAGAATTGGATCGAGTTTTTTTGAAACTATCATGACCAAAACCCTTAAAATGGGATATAAAAGAGGTCTGGTGAAGAAATTGGTGGAAAACAAATGACACGAAAAACCCGTCTATACACCGTGGGAAGGTTATAGCCTACCGAGAACCAAGGTTCCATGACCCGAAAAAATTGACTCGAGTTTTTTTGAAACTATCAAGACCCAAACCTCTCAAATGGATAACAAAGAGGTCTGGTGAAGAAATTGGTGGAAAAAACAATGACGGGATATGATAAACTGATCCTATCCACCGGGAGAAGGATCCTAAGGCCAAAAACCCCTAATGGACTGACGGGAAGGACTATCTCGGCCATACTGACTGACGTGATGGATTATCCTGACTAGATGCACCGCCGAGAAGGATTCTAAGGCCAAAATGCAAGTTTCCATGACCCAGGAAGAATTGGATCGAGTTTTTTTGAAACTATCATGACCAAAACCCTTAAAATGGGATATAAAAGAGGTCTGGTGAAGAAATTGGTGGAAAACAAATGACCCGAAAAACCCGTCTATGCACCGTGGGAAGGTTATAGCCTACCGAGAACCAAGGTTCCATGACCCGAAAAAAATTGACTCGAGTTTTTTTGAAACTATCAAGACCCAAACCTCTCAAATGGATAACAAAGAGGTCTGGTGAAGAAATTGGTGGAAAAAACAATGACGGGATATGATAAACTGATCCTATCCACCAGGAGAAGGATCCTAAGGCCAAAAACCCCCTAATGGACTGACGGGAAAAACTGTCTCGGCCATAATGACTGACGGGATGGATTATCCTGACCGGATGCACCGCCGGGAAGGATCCTAAGTCCAAAACCACCCAAAATGACATAAGGTGTGGAATCCCTCGGGAAAAACAAAAAAGACTAGCATTCTCGCGGACAGAATGACTGACGGGATGGAAACGAAATGACGGGAAGGATTCTAAGGCCAAAATGCAAGTTTCCATGACCCAGGAAGAATTGGATCGAGTTTTTTTTAAACTATCACGACCAAAACCCTTAAAATGGGATATAAAAGAGGTCTGGTGAAGAAATTGGTGGAAAACAAATGACCCGAAAAACCCGTCTATACACCGTGGGAAGGTTATAGCCTACCGAGAACCAAGGTTCCATGACCCGAAAAAATTGACTCGAGTTTTTTTGAAACTATCAAGACCCAAACCTCTCAAATGGATAACAAAGAGGTCTGGTGAAGAAATTGGTGGAAAAAACAATGACGGGATATGATAAACTGATTCTATCCACCGGGGGAAGGATCCTAAGGCCAAAACCTCCTAATGGATTGACGGGAAGGAATATCTCGGCCATACTGACTGACGGGCTGGATTTTTTTAAACTATCACGACCAAAACCCTTAAAATGGGATATAAAAGAGGTCTGGTGAAGAAATTGGTGGAAAACAAATGACCCGAAAAACCCGTCTATACACCGTGGGAAGGTTATAGCCTACCGAGAACCAAGGTTCCATGACCCGAAAAAATTGACTCGAGTTATTTTGAAACTATCAAGACCCAAACCTCTCAAATGGATAACAAAGAGGTCTGGTGAAGAAATTGGTGGAAAAAACAATGACGGGATATGATAAACTGATTCTATCCACCGGGGGAAGGATCCTAAGGCCAAAACCTCCTAATGGACTGACGGGAAGGAATATCTCGGCCATACTGACTGACGGGCTGGATTTTTTTAAACTATCACGACCAAAACCCTTAAAATGGGATATAAAAGAGGTCTGGTGAAGAAATTGGTGGAAAACAAATGACCCGAAAAACCCGTCTATGCACCGTGGGAAGGTTATAGCCTACCGAGAACCAAGGTTCCATGACCCGAAAAAAATTGACTCGAGTTTTTTTGAAACTATCAAGACCCAAACCTCTCAAATGGATAACAAAGAGGTCTGGTGAAGAAATTGGTGGAAAAAACAATGACGGGATATGATAAACTGATTCTATCCACCGGGGGAAGGATCCTAAGGCCAAAACCTCCTAATGGACTAACGGTAAGGAATATCTCGGCCATACTGACTGACGGGCTGGATTTTTTTAAACTATCACGACCAAAACCCTTAAAAAGGGATATAAAAGAGGTCTGGTGAAGAAATTGGTGGAAAACAAATGACCCGAAAAACCCGTCTATGCACCGTGGGAAGGTTATAGCCTATCGAGAACCAAGGTTCCATGACCCAAAAAAAATTGACTCGAGTTTTTTTGAAACTATCAAGACCCAAACCTCTCAAATGGATAACAAAGAGGTCTGGTGAAGAAATTGGTGGAAAAAACAATGATGGGATATGATAAACTGATTCTATCCACCGGGGGAAGGATCCTAAGGCCAAAACCTCCTAATGGACTGACGGGAAGGAATATCTCGGCCATACTGACTGACGGGCTGGATTTTTTTAAACTATCACGACCAAAACCCTTAAAATGGGATACAAAAGAGGTCTGGTGAAGAAATTGGTGGAAAACAAATGACCCGAAAAACCCGTCTATGCACCGTGGGAAGGTTATAGCCTACCGAGAACCAAGGTTCCATGACCCGAAAAAAATTGACTCGAGTTTTTTTGAAACTATCAAGACCCAAACCTCTCAAATGGATAACAAAGAGGTCTGGTGAAGAAATTGGTGGAAAAAACAATGACGGGATATGATAAACTGATCCTATCCACCAGGAGAAGGATCCTAAGGCCAAAAAACCCATAATGGACTGACGGGAAAAACTGTCTCGGCCATAATGACTGACGGGATGGATTATCCTGACCGGATGCACCGCCGGGAAGGATCCTAAGTCCAAAATCACCCAAAATGACATAAGGTGTGGAATCCCTCTGGCAAAACAAAAAAGACTAGCATTCTCGCGGACAGAATGACTAACGGGATGGAAACGAAATTACGGGAAGGATTCTAAGGCCAAAATGCAAGTTTCCATGACCCAGGAAGAATTGGATCGAGTTTTTTTGAAACTATCATGACCAAAACCCTTAAAATGGGATATAAAAGAGGTCTGGTGAAGAAATTGGTGGAAAACAAATGACACGAAAAACCCGTCTATACACCGTGGGAAGGTTATAGCCTACCGAGAACCAAGGTTCCATGACCCGAAAAAATTGACTCGAGTTTTTTTGAAACTATCAAGACCCAAACCTCTCAAATGGATAACAAAGAGGTCTGGTGAAGAAATTGGTGGAAAAAACAATGACGGGATATGATAAACTGATCCTATCCACCGGGAGAAGGATCCTAAGGCCAAAAACCCCTAATGGACTGACGGGAAGGACTATCTCGGCCATACTGACTGACGTGATGGATTATCCTGACTAGATGCACCGCCGAGAAGGATTCTAAGGCCAAAATGCAAGTTTCCATGACCCAGGAAGAATTGGATCGAGTTTTTTTGAAACTATCATGACCAAAACCCTTAAAATGGGATATAAAAGAGGTCTGGTGAAGAAATTGGTGGAAAACAAATGACCCGAAAAACCCGTCTATGCACCGTGGGAAGGTTATAGCCTACCGAGAACCAAGGTTCCATGACCCGAAAAAAATTGACTCGAGTTTTTTTGAAACTATCAAGACCCAAACCTCTCAAATGGATAACAAAGAGGTCTGGTGAAGAAATTGGTGGAAAAAACAATGACGGGATATGATAAACTGATCCTATCCACCAGGAGAAGGATCCTAAGGCCAAAAACCCCCTAATGGACTGACGGGAAAAACTGTCTCGGCCATAATGACTGACGGGATGGATTATCCTGACCGGATGCACCGCCGGGAAGGATCCTAAGTCCAAAACCACCCAAAATGACATAAGGTGTGGAATCCCTCGGGAAAAACAAAAAAGACTAGCATTCTCGCGGACAGAATGACTGACGGGATGGAAACGAAATGACGGGAAGGATTCTAAGGCCAAAATGCAAGTTTCCATGACCCAGGAAGAATTGGATCGAGTTTTTTTTAAACTATCACGACCAAAACCCTTAAAATGGGATATAAAAGAGGTCTGGTGAAGAAATTGGTGGAAAACAAATGACCCGAAAAACCCGTCTATACACCGTGGGAAGGTTATAGCCTACCGAGAACCAAGGTTCCATGACCCGAAAAAATTGACTCGAGTTTTTTTGAAACTATCAAGACCCAAACCTCTCAAATGGATAACAAAGAGGTCTGGTGAAGAAATTGGTGGAAAAAACAATGACGGGATATGATAAACTGATTCTATCCACCGGGGGAAGGATCCTAAGGCCAAAACCTCCTAATGGATTGACGGGAAGGAATATCTCGGCCATACTGACTGACGGGCTGGATTTTTTTAAACTATCACGACCAAAACCCTTAAAATGGGATATAAAAGAGGTCTGGTGAAGAAATTGGTGGAAAACAAATGACCCGAAAAACCCGTCTATACACCGTGGGAAGGTTATAGCCTACCGAGAACCAAGGTTCCATGACCCGAAAAAATTGACTCGAGTTATTTTGAAACTATCAAGACCCAAACCTCTCAAATGGATAACAAAGAGGTCTGGTGAAGAAATTGGTGGAAAAAACAATGACGGGATATGATAAACTGATTCTATCCACCGGGGGAAGGATCCTAAGGCCAAAACCTCCTAATGGACTGACGGGAAGGAATATCTCGGCCATACTGACTGACGGGCTGGATTTTTTTAAACTATCACGACCAAAACCCTTAAAATGGGATATAAAAGAGGTCTGGTGAAGAAATTGGTGGAAAACAAATGACCCGAAAAACCCGTCTATGCACCGTGGGAAGGTTATAGCCTACCGAGAACCAAGGTTCCATGACCCGAAAAAAATTGACTCGAGTTTTTTTGAAACTATCAAGACCCAAACCTCTCAAATGGATAACAAAGAGGTCTGGTGAAGAAATTGGTGGAAAAAACAATGACAGGATATGATAAACTGATTCTATCCACCGGGGGAAGGATCCTAAGGCCAAAACCTCCTAATGGACTGACGGGAAGGAATATCTCGGCCATACTGACTGACGGGCTGGATTTTTTTAAACTATCACGACCAAAACCCTTAAAATGGGATATAAAAGAGGTCTGGTGAAGAAATTGGTGGAAAACAAATGACCCGAAAAACCCGTCTATGCACCGTGGGAAGGTTATAGCCTATCGAGAACCAAGGTTCCATGACCCAAAAAAAATTGACTCGAGTTTTTTTGAAACTATCAAGACCCAAACCTCTCAAATGGATAACAAAGAGGTCTGGTGAAGAAATTGGTGGAAAAAACAATGATGGGATATGATAAACTGATTCTATCCACCGGGGGAAGGATCCTAAGGCCAAAACCTCCTAATGGACTGACGGGAAGGAATATCTCGGCCATACTGACTGACGGGCTGGATTTTTTTAAACTATCACGACCAAAACCCTTAAAATGGGATACAAAAGAGGTCTGGTGAAGAAATTGGTGGAAAACAAATGACCCGAAAAACCCGTCTATGCACCGTGGGAAGGTTATAGCCTACCGAGAACCAAGGTTCCATGACCCGAAAAAAATTGACTCGAGTTTTTTTGAAACTATCAAGACCCAAACCTCTCAAATGGATAACAAAGAGGTCTGGTGAAGAAATTGGTGGAAAAAACAATGACGGGATATGATAAACTGATCCTATCCACCAGGAGAAGGATCCTAAGGCCAAAAAACCCATAATGGACTGACGGGAAAAACTGTCTCGGCCATAATGACTGACGGGATGGATTATCCTGACCGGATGCACCGCCGGGAAGGATCCTAAGTCCAAAATCACCCAAAATGACATAAGGTGTGGAATCCCTCTGGCAAAACAAAAAAGACTAGCATTCTCGCGGACAGAATGACTAACGGGATGGAAACGAAATTACGGGAAGGATTCTAAGGCCAAAATGCAAGTTTCCATGACCCAGGAAGAATTGGATCGAGTTTTTTTGAAACTATCATGACCAAAACCCTTAAAATGGGATATAAAAGAGGTCTGGTGAAGAAATTGGTGGAAAACAAATGACACGAAAAACCCGTCTATACACCGTGGGAAGGTTATAGCCTACCGAGAACCAAGGTTCCATGACCCGAAAAAATTGACTCGAGTTTTTTTGAAACTATCAAGACCCAAACCTCTCAAATGGATAACAAAGAGGTCTGGTGAAGAAATTGGTGGAAAAAACAATGACGGGATATGATAAACTGATCCTATCCACCGGGAGAAGGATCCTAAGGCCAAAAACCCCTAATGGACTGACGGGAAGGACTATCTCGGCCATACTGACTGACGTGATGGATTATCCTGACTAGATGCACCGCCGAGAAGGATTCTAAGGCCAAAATGCAAGTTTCCATGACCCAGGAAGAATTGGATCGAGTTTTTTTGAAACTATCATGACCAAAACCCTTAAAATGGGATATAAAAGAGGTCTGGTGAAGAAATTGGTGGAAAACAAATGACCCGAAAAACCCGTCTATGCACCGTGGGAAGGTTATAGCCTACCGAGAACCAAGGTTCCATGACCCGAAAAAAATTGACTCGAGTTTTTTTGAAACTATCAAGACCCAAACCTCTCAAATGGATAACAAAGAGGTCTGGTGAAGAAATTGGTGGAAAAAACAATGACGGGATATGATAAACTGATCCTATCCACCAGGAGAAGGATCCTAAGGCCAAAAACCCCCTAATGGACTGACGGGAAAAACTGTCTCGGCCATAATGACTGACGGGATGGATTATCCTGACCGGATGCACCGCCGGGAAGGATCCTAAGTCCAAAACCACCCAAAATGACATAAGGTGTGGAATCCCTCGGGAAAAACAAAAAAGACTAGCATTCTCGCGGACAGAATGACTGACGGGATGGAAACGAAATGACGGGAAGGATTCTAAGGCCAAAATGCAAGTTTCCATGACCCAGGAAGAATTGGATCGAGTTTTTTTTAAACTATCACGACCAAAACCCTTAAAATGGGATATAAAAGAGGTCTGGTGAAGAAATTGGTGGAAAACAAATGACCCGAAAAACCCGTCTATACACCGTGGGAAGGTTATAGCCTACCGAGAACCAAGGTTCCATGACCCGAAAAAATTGACTCGAGTTTTTTTGAAACTATCAAGACCCAAACCTCTCAAATGGATAACAAAGAGGTCTGGTGAAGAAATTGGTGGAAAAAACAATGACGGGATATGATAAACTGATTCTATCCACCGGGGGAAGGATCCTAAGGCCAAAACCTCCTAATGGATTGACGGGAAGGAATATCTCGGCCATACTGACTGACGGGCTGGATTTTTTTAAACTATCACGACCAAAACCCTTAAAATGGGATATAAAAGAGGTCTGGTGAAGAAATTGGTGGAAAACAAATGACCCGAAAAACCCGTCTATACACCGTGGGAAGGTTATAGCCTACCGAGAACCAAGGTTCCATGACCCGAAAAAATTGACTCGAGTTATTTTGAAACTATCAAGACCCAAACCTCTCAAATGGATAACAAAGAGGTCTGGTGAAGAAATTGGTGGAAAAAACAATGACGGGATATGATAAACTGATTCTATCCACCGGGGGAAGGATCCTAAGGCCAAAACCTCCTAATGGACTGACGGGAAGGAATATCTCGGCCATACTGACTGACGGGCTGGATTTTTTTAAACTATCACGACCAAAACCCTTAAAATGGGATATAAAAGAGGTCTGGTGAAGAAATTGGTGGAAAACAAATGACCCGAAAAACCCGTCTATGCACCGTGGGAAGGTTATAGCCTACCGAGAACCAAGGTTCCATGACCCGAAAAAAATTGACTCGAGTTTTTTTGAAACTATCAAGACCCAAACCTCTCAAATGGATAACAAAGAGGTCTGGTGAAGAAATTGGTGGAAAAAACAATGACGGGATATGATAAACTGATCCTATCCACCAGGAGAAGGATCCTAAGGCCAAAACCTCCTAATGGACTGACGGGAAAAACTGTCTCGGCCATAATGACTGAGGATGGATTATCCTGACCGGATGCACCGCCGGGAAGGATCCTAAGTCCAAAACCACCCAAAATGACATAAGGTGTGGAATCCCTCGGGCAAAACAAAAAAAAGACTAGCATTCTCGCGGACAGAATGACTGACGGGATGGAAACGAAATGACGGGAAGGATTCTAAGGCCAAAATGCAAGTTTCCATGACCCAGGAAGAATTGGATCGAGTTTTTTTGAAACTATCATGACCAAAACCCTTAAGGGATATAAAAGAGGTCTGGTGAAGAAATTGGTGGAAAAAAATGACCCGAAAAACCCGTCTATACACCGTGGGAAGGTTATAGCCTATCGAGAACCAAGGTTCCATGACCCGAAAAAATTGACTCGAGTTTTTTTGAAACTATCAAGACCCAAACCTCTCAAATGGATAACAAAGAGGTCTGGTGAAGAAATTGGTGGAAAAAACAATGACGGGATATGATAAACTGATCCTATCCACCAGGAGAAGGATCCTAAGGCCAAAAACCCCTAATGGACTGACGGGAAGGACTATCTCGGCCATACTGACTGACGTGATGGATTATCCTGACTAGATGCACCGCCGAGAAGGATTCTAAGGCCAAAATGCAAGTTTCCATGACCCAGGAAGAATTGGATCGAGTTTTTTTGAAACTATCATGACCAAAACCCTTAAAATGGGATATAAAAGAGGTCTGGTGAAGAAATTGGTGGAAAACAAATGACCCGAAAAACCCGTCTATGCACCGTGGGAAGGTTATAGCCTACCGAGAACCAAGGTTCCATGACCCGAAAAAAATTGACTCGAGTTTTTTTGAAACTATCAAGACCCAAACCTCTCAAATGGATAACAAAGAGGTCTGGTGAAGAAATTGGTGGAAAAAACAATGACGGGATATGATAAACTGATCCTATCCACCAGGAGAAGGATCCTAAGGCCAAAAACCCCCTAATGGACTGACGGGAAAAACTGTCTCGGCCATAATGACTGACGGGATGGATTATCCTGACCGGATGCACCGCCGGGAAGGATCCTAAGTCCAAAACCACCCAAAATGACATAAGGTGTGGAATCCCTCGGGCAAAACAAAAAAGACTAGCATTCTCGCGGACAGAATGACTGACGGGATGGAAACGAAATGACGGGAAGGATTCTAAGGCCAAAATGCAAGTTTCCATGACCCAGGAAGAATTGGATCGAGTTTTTTTTAAACTATCACGACCAAAACCCTTAAAATGGGATATAAAAGAGGTCTGGTGAAGAAATTGGTGGAAAACAAATGACCCGAAAAACCCGTCTATACACCGTGGGAAGGTTATAGCCTACCGAGAACCAAGGTTCCATGACCCGAAAAAATTGACTCGAGTTTTTTTGAAACTATCAAGACCCAAACCTCTCAAATGGATAACAAAGAGGTCTGGTGAAGAAATTGGTGGAAAAAACAATGACGGGATATGATAAACTGATCCTATCCACCGGGAGAAGGATCCTAAGGCCAAAAACCCCTAATGGACTGACGGGAAGGACTATCTCGGCCATACTGACTGATGGGATATAAAAGAGGTCTGGTGAAGAAATTGGTGGTGATGGATTATCCTGACTATGATAAACTGATTCTATCCACCGGGGGAAGGATCCTAAGGCCAAAACCTCCTAATGGACTGACGGGAAGGAATATCTCGGCCATACTGACTGACGGGCTGGATTTTTTTAAACTATCACGACCAAAACCCTTAAAATGGGATATAAAAGAGGTCTGGTGAAGAAATTGGTGGAAAACAAATGACCCGAAAAACCCGTCTATGCACCGTGGGAAGGTTATAGCCTACCGAGAACCAAGGTTCCATGACCCGAAAAAAATTGACTCGAGTTTTTTTGAAACTATCAAGACCCAAACCTCTCAAATGGATAACAAAGAGGTCTGGTGAAGAAATTGGTGGAAAAAACAATGACGGGATATGATAAACTGATCCTATCCACCAGGAGAAGGATCCTAAGGCCAAAAACCCCCTAATGGACTGACGGGAAAAACTGTCTCGGCCATAATGACTGACGGGATGGATTATCCTGACCGGATGCACCGCCGGGAAGGATCCTAAGTCCAAAACCACCCAAAATGACATAAGGTGTGGAATCCCTCGGGAAAAACAAAAAAGACTAGCATTCTCGCGGACAGAATGACTGACGGGATGGAAACGAAATGACGGGAAGGATTCTAAGGCCAAAATGCAAGTTTCCATGACCCAGGAAGAATTGGATCGAGTTTTTTTGAAACTATCATGACCAAAACCCTTAATGGGATATAAAAGAGGTATGGTGAAGAAATTGGTGGAAAAAAATGACCCGAAAAACCCGTCTATACACCGTGGGAAGGTTATAGCCTATCGAGAACCAAGGTTCCATGACCCGAAAAAAATTGACTCGAGTTTTTTTGAAACTATCAAGACCCAAACCTCTCAAATGGATAACAAAGAGGTCTGGTGAAGAAATTGGTGGAAAAAACAATGACGGGATATGATAAACTGATTCTATCCACCGGGGGAAGGATCCTAAGGCCAAAACCTCCTAATGGACTGACGGGAAGGAATATCTCGGCCATACTGACTGACGGGCTGGATTTTATTAAACTATCACGACCAAAACCCTTAAAATGGGATATAAAAGAGGTCTGGTGAAGAAATTGGTGGAAAACAAATGACCCGAAAAACCCGTCTATGCACCATGGGAAGGTTATAGCATATCGAGAACCAAGGTTCCATGACCCGAAAAAAATTGACTCGAGTTTTTTTGAAACTATCAAGACCCAAACCTCTCAAATGGATAACAAAGAGGTCTGGTGAAGAAATTGGTGGAAAAAACAATGACGGGATATGATAAACTGATTCTATCCACCGGGGGAAGGATCCTAAGGCCAAAACCTCCTAATGGACTGACGGGAAGGAATATCTCGGCCATACTGACTGACGGGCTGGATTTTTTTAAACTATCACGACCAAACCCTTAAAATGGGATATAAAAGAGGTCTGGTGAAGAAATTGGTGGAAAACAAATGACCCGAAAAACCCGTCTATGCACCGTGGGAAGGTTATAGCCTACCGAGAACCAAGGTTCCATGACCCGAAAAAAATTGACTCGAGTTTTTTTTAAACTATCAAGACCCAAACCTCTCAAATGGATAACAAAGAGGTCTGGTGAAGAAATTGGTGGAAAAAACAATGACGGGATATGATAAACTGATCCTATCCACCAGGAGAAGGATCCTAAGGCCAAAAACCCCCTAATGGACTGACGGGAAATACTGTCTCGGCCATAATGACTGACGGGCTGGATTTTTTTAAACTATCACGACCAAACCCTTAAAATGGGATATAAAAGAGGTCTGGTGAAGAAATTGGTGGAAAACAAATGACCCGAAAAACCCGTCTATGCACCGTGGGAAGGTTATAGCCTACCGAGAACCAAGGTTCCATGACCCGAAAAAAATTGACTCGAGTTTTTTTGAAACTATCAAGACCCAAACCTCTCAAATGGATAACAAAGAGGTCTGGTGAAGAAATTGGTGGAAAAAACAATGACGGGATATGATAAACTGATCCTATCCACCAGGAGAAGGATCCTAAGGCCAAAAACCCCCTAATGGACTGACGGGAAAAACTGTCTCGGCCATAATGACTGACGGGATGGATTATCCTGACCGGATGCACCGCCGGGAAGGATCCTAAGTCCAAAACCACCCAAAATGACATAAGGTGTGGAATCCCTCGGGCAAAACAAAAAAAGACTAGCATTCTCGCGGACAGAATGACTGACGGGATGGAAACGAAATGACGGGAAGGATTCTAAGGCCAAAATGCAAGTTTCCATGACCCAGGAAGAATTGGATCGAGTTTTTTTGAAACTATCATGACCAAAACCCTTAATGGGATATAAAAGAGGTCTGGTGAAGAAATTGGTGGAAAAAAATGACCCGAAAAACCCGTCTATACACCGTGGGAAGGTTATAGCCTATCGAGAACCAAGGTTCCATGACCCGAAAAAATTGACTCGAGTTTTTTTGAAACTATCAAGACCCAAACCTCTCAAATGGATAACAAAGAGGTCTGGTGAAGAAATTGGTGGAAAAAACAATGACGGGATATGATAAACTGATCCTATCCACCAGGAGAAGGATCCTAAGGCCAAAAACCCCTAATGGACTGACGGGAAGGACTATCTCGGCCATACTGACTGACGTGATGGATTATCCTGACTAGATGCACCGCCGAGAAGGATTCTAAGGCCAAAATGCAAGTTTCCATGACCCAGGAAGAATTGGATCGAGTTTTTTTGAAACTATCATGACCAAAACCCTTAAAATGGGATATAAAAGAGGTCTGGTGAAGAAATTGGTGGAAAACAAATGACCCGAAAAACCCGTCTATGCACCGTGGGAAGGTTATAGCCTACCGAGAACCAAGGTTCCATGACCCGAAAAAAATTGACTCGAGTTTTTTTGAAACTATCAAGACCCAAACCTCTCAAATGGATAACAAAGAGGTCTGGTGAAGAAATTGGTGGAAAAAACAATGACGGGATATGATAAACTGATCCTATCCACCAGGAGAAGGATCCTAAGGCCAAAAACCCCCTAATGGACTGACGGGAAAAACTGTCTCGGCCATAATGACTGACGGGATGGATTATCCTGACCGGATGCACCGCCGAGAAGGATCCTAAGTCCAAAACCACCCAAAATGACATAAGGTGTGGAATCCCTCGGGCAAAACAAAAAAGACTAGCATTCTCGCGGACAGAATGACTGACGGGATGGAAACGAAATGACGGGAAGGATTCTAAGGCCAAAATGCAAGTTTCCATGACCCAGGAAGAATTGGATCGAGTTTTTTTTAAACTATCACGACCAAAACCCTTAAAATGGGATATAAAAGAGGTCTGGTGAAGAAATTGGTGGAAAACAAATGACCCGAAAAACCCGTCTATACACCGTGGGAAGGTTATAGCCTACCGAGAACCAAGGTTCCATGACCCGAAAAAATTGACTCGAGTTTTTTTGAAACTATCAAGACCCAAACCTCTCAAATGGATAACAAAGAGGTCTGGTGAAGAAATTGGTGGAAAAAACAATGACGGGATATGATAAACTGATTCTATCCACCGGGGGAAGGATCCTAAGGCCAAAACCTCCTAATGGACTGACGGGAAGGAATATCTCGGCCATACTGACTGACGGGCTGGATTTTTTTAAACTATCACGACCAAAACCCTTAAAATGGGATATAAAAGAGGTCTGGTGAAGAAATTGGTGGAAAACAAATGACCCGAAAAACCCGTCTATACACCGTGGGAAGGTTATAGCCTACCGAGAACCAAGGTTCCATGACCCGAAAAAATTGACTCGAGTTTTTTTGAAACTATCAAGACCCAAACCTCTCAAATGGATAACAAAGAGGTCTGGTGAAGAAATTGGTGGAAAAAACAATGACGAGATATGATAAACTGATTCTATCCACCGGGGGAAGGATCCTAAGGCCAAAACCTCCTAATGGACTGACGGGAAGGAATATCTCGGCCATACTGACTGACGGGCTGGATTTTTTTAAACTATCACGACCAAAACCCTTAAAATGGGATATAAAAGAGGTCTGGTGAAGAAATTGGTGGAAAACAAATGACCCGAAAAACCCGTCTATGCACCGTGGGAAGGTTATAGCCTACCGAGAACCAAGGTTCCATGACCCGAAAAAAATTGACTCGAGTTTTTTTGAAACTATCAAGACCCAAACCTCTCAAATGGATAACAAAGAGGTCTGGTGAAGAAATTTGTGGAAAAAACAATGACGGGATATGATAAACTGATCCTATCCACCAGGAGAAGGATCCTAAGGCCAAAAACCCCCTAATGGACTGACGGGAAAAACTGTCTCGGCCATAATGTCTGACGGGATGGATTATCCTGACCGGATGCACCGCCGGGAAGGATCCTAAGTCCAAAACCACCCAAAATGACATAAGGTGTGGAATCCCTCGGGAAAAACAAAAAAGACTAGCATTCTCGCGGACAGAATGACTGACGGGATGGAAACGAAATGACGGGAAGGATTCTAAGGCCAAAATGCAAGTTTCCATGACCCAGGAAGAATTGGATCGAGTTTTTTTTAAACTATCACGACCAAAACCCTTAAAATGGGATATAAAAGAGGTCTGGTGAAGAAATTGGTGGAAAACAAATGACCCGAAAAACCCGTCTATACACCGTGGGAAGGTTATAGCCTACCGAGAACCAAGGTTCCATGACCCGAAAAAATTGACTCGAGTTTTTTTGAAACTATCAAGACCCAAACCTCTCAAATGGATAACAAAGAGGTCTGGTGAAGAAATTGGTGGAAAAAACAATGACGGGATATGATAAACTGATTCTATCCACCGGGGGAAGGATCCTAAGGCCAAAACCTCCTAATGGATTGACGGGAAGGAATATCTCGGCCATACTGACTGACGGGCTGGATTTTTTTAAACTATCACGACCAAAACCCTTAAAATGGGATATAAAAGAGGTCTGGTGAAGAAATTGGTGGAAAACAAATGACCCGAAAAACCCGTCTATACACCGTGGGAAGGTTATAGCCTACCGAGAACCAAGGTTCCATGACCCGAAAAAATTGACTCGAGTTATTTTGAAACTATCAAGACCCAAACCTCTCAAATGGATAACAAAGAGGTCTGGTGAAGAAATTGGTGGAAAAAACAATGACGGGATATGATAAACTGATTCTATCCACCGGGGGAAGGATCCTAAGGCCAAAACCTCCTAATGGACTGACGGGAAGGAATATCTCGGCCATACTGACTGACGGGCTGGATTTTTTTAAACTATCACGACCAAAACCCTTAAAATGGGATATAAAAGAGGTCTGGTGAAGAAATTGGTGGAAAACAAATGACCCGAAAAACCCGTCTATGCACCGTGGGAAGGTTATAGCCTACCGAGAACCAAGGTTCCATGACCCGAAAAAAATTGACTCGAGTTTTTTTGAAACTATCAAGACCCAAACCTCTCAAATGGATAACAAAGAGGTCTGGTGAAGAAATTGGTGGAAAAAACAATGACGGGATATGATAAACTGATCCTATCCACCAGGAGAAGGATCCTAAGGCCAAAAACCCCCTAATGGACTGACGGGAAAAACTGTCTCGGCCATAATGACTGACGGGATGGATTATCCTGACCGGATGCACCGCCGGGAAGGATCCTAAGTCCAAAACCACCCAAAATGACATAAGGTGTGGAATCCCTCGGGCAAAACAAAAAAAGACTAGCATTCTCGCGGACAGAATGACTGACGGGATGGAAACGAAATGACGGGAAGGATTCTAAGGCCAAAATGCAAGTTTCCATGACCCAGGAAGAATTGGATCGAGTTTTTTTGAAACTATCATGACCAAAACCCTTAATGGGATATAAAAGAGGTCTGGTGAAGAAATTGGTGGAAAAAAATGACCCGAAAAACCCGTCTATACACCGTGGGAAGGTTATAGCCTATCGAGAACCAAGGTTCCATGACCCGAAAAAATTGACTCGAGTTTTTTTGAAACTATCAAGACCCAAACCTCTCAAATGGATAACAAAGAGGTCTGGTGAAGAAATTGGTGGAAAAAACAATGACGGGATATGATAAACTGATCCTATCCACCAGGAGAAGGATCCTAAGGCCAAAAACCCCTAATGGACTGACGGGAAGGACTATCTCGGCCATACTGACTGACGTGATGGATTATCCTGACTAGATGCACCGCCGAGAAGGATTCTAAGGCCAAAATGCAAGTTTCCATGACCCAGGAAGAATTGGATCGAGTTTTTTTGAAACTATCATGACCAAAACCCTTAAAATGGGATATAAAAGAGGTCTGGTGAAGAAATTGGTGGAAAACAAATGACCCGAAAAACCCGTCTATGCACCGTGGGAAGGTTATAGCCTACCGAGAACCAAGGTTCCATGACCCGAAAAAAATTGACTCGAGTTTTTTTGAAACTATCAAGACCCAAACCTCTCAAATGGATAACAAAGAGGTCTGGTGAAGAAATTGGTGGAAAAAACAATGACGGGATATGATAAACTGATCCTATCCACCAGGAGAAGGATCCTAAGGCCAAAAACCCCCTAATGGACTGACGGGAAAAACTGTCTCGGCCATAATGACTGACGGGATGGATTATCCTGACCGGATGCACCGCCGGGAAGGATCCTAAGTCCAAAACCACCCAAAATGACATAAGGTGTGGAATCCCTCGGGCAAAACAAAAAAGACTAGCATTCTCGCGGACAGAATGACTGACGGGATGGAAACGAAATGACGGGAAGGATTCTAAGGCCAAAATGCAAGTTTCCATGACCCAGGAAGAATTGGATCGAGTTTTTTTTAAACTATCACGACCAAAACCCTTAAAATGGGATATAAAAGAGGTCTGGTGAAGAAATTGGTGGAAAACAAATGACCCGAAAAACCCGTCTATACACCGTGGGAAGGTTATAGCCTACCGAGAACCAAGGTTCCATGACCCGAAAAAATTGACTCGAGTTTTTTTGAAACTATCAAGACCCAAACCTCTCAAATGGATAACAAAGAGGTCTGGTGAAGAAATTGGTGGAAAAAACAATGACGGGATATGATAAACTGATTCTATCCACCGGGGGAAGGATCCTAAGGCCAAAACCTCCTAATGGACTGACGGGAAGGAATATCTCGGCCATACTGACTGACGGGCTGGATTTTTTTAAACTATCACGACCAAAACCCTTAAAATGGGATATAAAAGAGGTCTGGTGAAGAAATTGGTGGAAAACAAATGACCCGAAAAACCCGTCTATACACCGTGGGAAGGTTATAGCCTACCGAGAACCAAGGTTCCATGACCCGAAAAAATTGACTCGAGTTTTTTTGAAACTATCAAGACCCAAACCTCTCAAATGGATAACAAAGAGGTCTGGTGAAGAAATTGGTGGAAAAAACAATGACGAGATATGATAAACTGATTCTATCCACCGGGGGAAGGATCCTAAGGCCAAAACCTCCTAATGGACTGACGGGAAGGAATATCTCGGCCATACTGACTGACGGGCTGGATTTTTTTAAACTATCACGACCAAAACCCTTAAAATGGGATATAAAAGAGGTCTGGTGAAGAAATTGGTGGAAAACAAATGACCCGAAAAACCCGTCTATGCACCGTGGGAAGGTTATAGCCTACCGAGAACCAAGGTTCCATGACCCGAAAAAAATTGACTCGAGTTTTTTTGAAACTATCAAGACCCAAACCTCTCAAATGGATAACAAAGAGGTCTGGTGAAGAAATTTGTGGAAAAAACAATGACGGGATATGATAAACTGATCCTATCCACCAGGAGAAGGATCCTAAGGCCAAAAACCCCCTAATGGACTGACGGGAAAAACTGTCTCGGCCATAATGTCTGACGGGATGGATTATCCTGACCGGATGCACCGCCGGGAAGGATCCTAAGTCCAAAACCACCCAAAATGACATAAGGTGTGGAATCCCTCGGGCAAAACAAAAAAAGACTAGCATTCTCGCGGACAGAATGACTGACGGGATGGAAACGAAATGACGGGAAGGATTCTAAGGCCAAAATGCAAGTTTCCATGACCCAGGAAGAATTGGATCGAGTTTTTTTGAAACTATCATGACCAAAACCCTTAATGGGATATAAAAGAGGTCTGGTGAAGAAATTGGTGGAAAAAAATGACCCGAAAAACCCGTCTATACACCGTGGGAAGGTTATAGCCTATCGAGAACCAAGGTTCCATGACCCGAAAAAAATTGACTCGAGTTTTTTTGAAACTATCAAGACCCAAACCTCTCAAATGGATAACAAAGAGGTCTGGTGAAGAAATTGGTGGAAAAAACAATGACGGGATATGATAAACTGATTCTATCCACCGGGGGAAGGATCCTAAGGCCAAAACCTCCTAATGGACTGACGGGAAGGAATATCTCGGCCATACTGACTGACGGGCTGGATTTTATTAAACTATCACGACCAAAACCCTTAAAATGGGATATAAAAGAGGTCTGGTGAAGAAATTGGTGGAAAACAAATGACCCGAAAAACCCGTCTATGCACCATGGGAAGGTTATAGCATATCGAGAACCAAGGTTCCATGACCCGAAAAAAATTGACTCGAGTTTTTTTGAAACTATCAAGACCCAAACCTCTCAAATGGATAACAAAGAGGTCTGGTGAAGAAATTGGTGGAAAAAACAATGACGGGATATGATAAACTGATTCTATCCACCGGGGGAAGGATCCTAAGGCCAAAACCTCCTAATGGACTGACGGGAAGGAATATCTCGGCCATACTGACTGACGGGCTGGATTTTTTTAAACTATCACGACCAAACCCTTAAAATGGGATATAAAAGAGGTCTGGTGAAGAAATTGGTGGAAAACAAATGACCCGAAAAACCCGTCTATGCACCGTGGGAAGGTTATAGCCTACCGAGAACCAAGGTTCCATGACCCGAAAAAAATTGACTCGAGTTTTTTTTAAACTATCAAGACCCAAACCTCTCAAATGGATAACAAAGAGGTCTGGTGAAGAAATTGGTGGAAAAAACAATGACGGGATATGATAAACTGATCCTATCCACCAGGAGAAGGATCCTAAGGCCAAAAACCCCCTAATGGACTGACGGGAAATACTGTCTCGGCCATAATGACTGACGGGATGGATTATCCTGACCGGATGCACCGCCGGGAAGGATCCTAAGTCCAAAACCACCCAAAATGACATAAGGTGTGGAATCCCTCGGGCAAAACAAAAAAGACTAGCATTCTCGCGGACAGAATGACTGACGGGATGGAAACGAAATGACGGGAAGGATTCTAAGGCCAAAATGCAAGTTTCCATGACCCAGGAAGAATTGGATCGAGTTTTTTTGAAACTATCATGACCAAAACCCTTAAAATGGGATATAAAAGAGGTCTGGTGAAGAAATTGGTGGAAAACAAATGACCCGAAAAACCCGTCTATACACCGTGGGAAGGTTATAGCCTACCGAGAACCAAGGTTCCATGACCCGAAAAAATTGACTCGAGTTTTTTTGAAACTATCAAGACCCAAACCTCTCAAATGGATAACAAAGAGGTCTGGTGAAGAAATTGGTGGAAAAAACAATGACGGGATATGATAAACTGATCCTATCCACCGGGAGAAGGATCCTAAGGCCAAAAACCCCAAATGGACTGACGGGAAGGACTATCTCGGCCATACTGACTGACGTGATGGATTATCCTGACCAAATGCACCGCCGAGAAGGATTCTAAGGCCAAAATGCAAGTTTCCATGACCCAGGAAGAATTGGATCGAGTTTTTTTTGAAACTATCATGACCAAAACCCTTAAAATGGGATATAAAAGAGGTCTGGTGAAGAAATTGGTGGAAAACAAATGACCCGAAAAACCCGTCTATACACCGTGGGAAGGTTATAGCCTATCGAGAACCAAGGTTCCATGACCCGAAAAAATTTACTCGAGTTTTTTTGAAACTATCAAGACCCAAACCTCTCAAATGGATAACAAAGAGGTCTGGTGAAGAAATTGGTGGGAAAAACAATGACGGGATATGATAAACTGATCCTATCCACCGGGAGAAGGATCCTAAGGCCAAAAACCCCTAATGGACTGACGGGAAGGACTATCTCGGCCATACTGACTGACGTGATGGATTATCCTGACCAGATGCACCGCCGAGAAGGATTCTAAGGCCAAAATGCAAGTTTCCATGACCCAGGAAGAATTGGATCGAGTTTTTTTGAAACTATCATGACCAAAACCCTTAATGGGATATAAAAGAGGTCTGGTGAAGAAATTGGTGGAAAAAAATGACCCGAAAAACCCGTCTATACACCGTGGGAAGGTTATAGCCTATCGAGAACCAAGGTTCCATGACCCGAAAAAAATTGACTCGAGTTTTTTTGAAACTATCAAGACCCAAACCTCTCAAATGGATAACAAAGAGGTCTGGTGAAGAAATTGTTGGATTGTTCGGTTGATCCTGATTCAATTCTCATATTGATATCAACCTAAACATGCATCAGATCTAGGTGTTCTTATTTAGAAACAATATGATATCACCTTTTACCTGTTTGTTGCAGCGGAATTGATGAACAGGTCAGAGATCAGGGAGATACACCAAGGGATGAATCCTCCAAAGGCTCACACACGCAATCACAGGAAACTGGCTGCTAGACCGAGCTAAGGGAGGCACCAGAGAGAGAGAGTTTTCGCGGCTGGGATTAGGGTTGGGAGGAAGAGAGTTGGCTTTTAGTCATTAAAAGCCTTCTCTTTCCCTTTTGGGCTTTTGGGCCCAATCTGATTAAATCCCATTTAATCAGACCCATTAATCTTTCTCTCTTAGTACGACAAATGCCTAGCACTTTTGTCGTACTTCTGTTAAGCCGTTCCTACTTTATTTCCTGCTAGCTTAAGCGTGTGACCCATATGGGATCATACAATAAAAGCAATAAGTCCGAGACTTATAGATCATGAGCGGACTCTAGCAAGCCATCATGACCCCCAGTATTGTATGACTTATGTCTGATCTCGACATACTCTTACTTTCTAGAGACAGTACCGAGATTACTGGACACAATTCCAACAATCTCCCACTTGTACTGGAATCTCTGTATTCATAATCCTTTTGTCTCAATATCTCGATTAGTCATAAGGCAAGATTGGTGTCATCCTTATAAAGCCTAATCTTGTTCATCGGACTCTGATTTGATACTGACAATCCAAACGACTCGGGAAAGTCCGTTTGAGCATGGCCATGCGTTTTCCAGTATTCAAATCTCCGATTGGCCTAGAGATATTCACTCCATTTATATTGGAGGGACAAATTCCGTCTTGTTCCATCACTGTAAACTACTCATTTCATAATGCACCCAAACAAGGTCCTTATAGCTATCACAGAGCGATAGCGTTAGACAATGATCAAAGTACATCAGTCCATGTGCAGTTACATGCATGTGAACTCAGGTCTAAGGACTATACTCTATAGTCGTAGTAAGAATCTCTTATGACACAGATATAAATATCCTGAAGAGTTCTTATAGTCGGGTCTTGTCCGGTCGTATGTTCCCAACATACACCTATGTACTGACTTTGATGCCGTGCATCTATGACACACTGAGACTTTGTCATAAGTCACGTACCAATCCAGTCTCACACGGTTGTTGGTGTTCCAGTTTCAACAACCTTCGACTAGGGACATGATGATATAAAACATTTATCAAATATAGGATCTCATGATCAAGCTAAATGACTTCGATGACTCAAGATCAAATCATTTACTTCGATGACCTATAAAATGGTTCATATCATTTTGGAACGATTATTTCATCACAGTTAAAATAATCTTGAAATAATAATTTCATTAAAACATAAAATAATGTTTTACAAGAACATATCAAATAACTAAAATAAAGCTCACAGAACTCCCACTCAAATTTAGATTACATTTCAATGTTTCTAATGCCTACAGCTTCAGTCAGGAACTCGAGCTTAGGCCTTGGGAGTGGCTTTGTCAACGGATCAGCGACATTATCATCTGTCGGAACTCGGCTGATCTTGACTTCCTTTCTATTAATGATGTCACGTATCAAGTGATATCTTCTTTGAACATGCTTGGATTTCTGGTGTGATCTTGGTTCCTTTGCCTGAGCTATAGCACCATTGTTGTCACAAAACAGTCCCAGAGGCTCAGCCGCATCTGGTATCACACCTAGTTCCATAATGAACTTTCGTATCCAAACAGCTTCCTTCGCTGCTTCTGAGGCGGCGATATATTCAGCTTCTGTAGTGGAATCAGCAACGGTGTCCTGCTTGGAGCTTCTCCAACTTACTGCACCGCCATTCAGACAAAAGACATAACCGGACTGTGACCGGAAATCATCAGTGTCTGTCTGGAAACTTGCGTCCGTGAATCCACTGACTTTAAGCACATCACTTCCACCGTACACCAAGAATTTATCCTTAGTATGTCTTAGATACTTCAAGATATTCTTTACGGCAATCCAATGGTTTTCACCTGGATTTGACTGGTATCTACTCGTCATGCTCAATGCATAAGCAACATCAGGACGAGTACAGATCATGGCATACATGACAGATCCTATTGCAGATGCATAAGGAATATTCTTCATGCGCTCAAGCTCAGCAGCCGACGTAGGGCTCTGCTTCTTGCTTAGCGTTGTGCCATGTACCATTGGCGTGAAACCCTTCTTGGAATCTTTCATGCTGAATCTTTGTAGGACTTTGTCAATGTATGAGTCTTGACACAAGCCTATCAGCCTCTTATGTCTATCCCGATAGATCCTAATTCCAAGAACGTATGCGGCTTCACCCATGTCTTTCATGGAAAAACAACTTCCAAGCCAGTCTTTTACAGACTTCAGCATTGGAACGTCGTTTCCGAGAAGCAGTATGTCATCGACATACAGAATAAGAAATACAATCTTGCTCCCACTAGATTTCTTATACACGCATTGTTCTTCTTCGTTTCTAATGAAGTCAAATTGCTTGATCGCTTCATCAAAACGAAGATTCCAGCTCCTCGATGCTTGCTTCAATCCATAAATGGATTTATGAAGCTTGCATACTTTCCCAGCATTCTTTGGATCTATGTAACCGTCAGGTTGCGTCATATACACATCCTCTTCCAGAATACCATTCAGGAAGGCGGTTTTCACGTCCATCTGCCAAATTTCATAATCATGAAAAGCTGCAGTTGCTAGTAGAATCCGAATAGATTTCATCATAGCCACCGGTGAATAGGTTTCATCGTAGTCCACACCGTGAACTTGTCTGAAACCTTTTGCCACCAACCTGGCTTTATAAATCTGGACATTTCCATCCACGTCAATCTTCTTCTTGAAGATCCATTTGCACTCGATGGCTTTTACACCAGCGGGTAAGTCAACCAACGAAAATACTTGGTTGACCGACATGGAGTCCATTTCGGAATCAGTGGCCTTGCGCCACTTAGAGGAATCTGGGCCCATCATGGCTTGATTGAAGTTCGATGGTTCATCACCATCAATGATCAGAAGATCATGACAGTTAGTCACGAGGAATCCTTGATATCTCTCGGGTTCGTGACGGATCCTCCCGGATCTTCGAACTTTAGGTACTACAGGTTCAGGCTCTACAATTTCTTGTAGGTCCTCCTGCTGCTCTTCCTCATTAGGTTGAGCAGTATCCTGTTCTTCTTGAATTTCTTCAAGCAGTACCTTACTCCCACTGTCTTTCTTAGAGAGAAACTCTCTCTCAAGAAAGTTACAATCCCGGGCAACAAATATCTTGTTCTCGGAACGTAGATAGAAGTAATAAGCCTTGGTTTCCCATGGATAACCAATGAAATAGCATTTATCAGATTTTGGTGTAAG
Source organism: Orychophragmus violaceus (assembly GCA_030180135.1). Classification (NCBI taxonomy): domain Eukaryota; kingdom Viridiplantae; phylum Streptophyta; class Magnoliopsida; order Brassicales; family Brassicaceae; genus Orychophragmus; species Orychophragmus violaceus. The sequence goes on along the minus strand of CM058230.1, from coordinate 104,392,048 downwards.
CTTATCTGAGATTAATCTCTTAACATAGGCTTCACAACCCCAAATTCTGAGATAAGACAGCACTGGAGCTTCTCCAGTCCATAATTCATATGGTGTCTTTGCTACTGCTTTTGATGGCGCTCTGTTTAGTGTGAACACTGCTGTTAGCAGAGCATATCCCCAAAGGTATATTGGAAGGTCTGTGTGACTCATCATAGATCGAACCATATCCAATAAGGTCCGATTTCTCCTTTCAGACACACCATTCCATTGAGGTGTTCCTGGAGGAGTGAGTTGGGATACGATCCCACACTCTCTCAGATGATCACTGAATTCCTGGCTTAAGTATTCTCCTCCTCGGTCGGACCGAAGAGCCTTAATGCTTTTGCCAAGTTGGTTCTGTACTTCATTTTGGAATTCTCTGAACTTCTCAAAAGATTCAGACTTATGTTTCATTAAATAAACATATCCATACCTACTGAAATCATCAGTGAAGGTAATGAAGTACTGATAGTTTCCTCTTGCATTAGTGGACATTGGGCCACACACATCAGTGTGTATCAGGCCCAATAAGTCACTGGCCCTCTCGTTAGGTTTATTAAAGGGGGCCCGTGTCATTTTGCCCATCATGCAGGATTCGCATTTCTCACATGACTCAAAGTCAAATGAGCCAAGAAGTCCATTCGAATGGAGCCTCTTGATGCGTTTCTCGCTGATGTGCCCTAGACTGCAATGCCATAGAAACGTTCGGTTTTCCTCATTAGGTTTAAACCGTTTTGTATTAATGTTATAAATTGGCGCAGATTGATCGAGTATGTAAAGCCCATTCGTAAGAGGGGCAGAACCATAGAACAAATTGTTGCGATTGAAGGAACATAATTTATTCTTAACTGAAAAATCATAACCTTCCAAATCCAACAAAGAAATTGAAATAATATTTCTGCTTATAGCAGGTACAAAATAACAATTATTAAGTTCTAAAATCAATCCCGAAGGTAAAGACAACAAGTAAGTTCCTACAGCTAGTGCTGAAACTTTCGCTCCATTCCCAACTCGTAGTTCCACTTGTCCTTGCTTCAGCCTTCTACTGTTGCTGAGTGCCTGCATATTAGTACAAATATGAGCCCCACAACCAGTATCCATGACCCATGAGGTATTATCAGAAGTAGTTGTATTAACTTCTATAACAAAAATACCTGATGAAGAAGTCTCGAAAGTCTTCTTCTTTAATTCCTTTAGACCTTCCTGGAATTTCTTGCAATCTCTTCTCCAATGCCCCAGTTCTTTGCAGAACCTGCACATGTCAGTTGGCCCAGCCTTGGACTTGGGCTTGGGCTTTGGCGTGTCCTTGTCCTCGACTTGGACACCCTTGGCCTTTCCCTTATCCTTAGCAGAAGACTTCTTAAACCCCTTGCCCTTTTGTACCATAAGTACATTGGGGTCCTTGGCGGTTTTCTTCAAGTTGGGCTCTGCAGTCTTGAGCATTCCGTGAAGCTCAGGCAGTGTCTTACTCAAGCCATGCATGTTAAAGTTCAGAATGAACTGATCATAGCTTGCAGGTAAAGACTGCAGAATGATGTCGCAGGCAAGTTCCTGGCTGATTGGGCAGTCGAGTTTGTGAAGATGATCGAGATAACCCATCATCTTCAACACATGAGGACTCACTGCCGCATTCGCAGCCAACTTACAGTCCAAGAGGTTCTTAACTGTCTGGAACCTCTCGGTCCTAGCCTGCTCCTGAAAAAGCGATTTCAGGCTTGCCATGATCTCGATTGGAGACAATACACTTTCGAACTGTTTTTGCAGCTCAGGAGTCATTGTCACCAACATCAGGCAATAAACATCATTTTCATCTGACGAATGCTTTTCCCAAGCATTGTGCAGAGTCCTGGCAGCATTGGCAAGAGGCCTCTCGGGGAGGGGATCTCGAAGGACATAATCCTTCTTCTCCTGCTTGAGGACCAGCCTCAAGTTCCTTGACCATGTCAGGAAGTTCGTTCCAGTCAGCTTCTCCTTCTCGAGAACAGACCGGATCGAGAATGTGTTTTGTGTGCTTGTAGTAGTCATATCTGAAATATATAAATAAAAAGGTTATTAGTTATTATGTTCAAAATGACTAATCTCATATTAAAGTATAATATGATTAATCATGCATTATATTCAATAACATAAGTTACCCTCAATAGAATATAATGATTCCAAGATCCACATATAACTAAGATCAAAGTGGGCCACTGGCCGTCACCCAACCTTAGCTTATATCGGTAAGCCCTATATCGGCTAATTATATCCGTGATATAACTCTTGGTTGTGAATCTGGGCCCGAGGCCCAATCCACTCTGATGTCTCAAGGCCCGGGACTCCCGATGGCCTAGTCAAGAAAACCGGACTATACAGTCATGTAATCATTAATGTCTGGGACTCCCAATGACATTTATGAATCACAAACCGTCTTACCCACGCAAAAGCAGACATCCTCACACTGTAAGGCCATGAATGCAATTGAATGGGCTTTGACAGCTGACATAGCCTGGACAAGACATCCAACGCTTGATATTACTTGAGGTTCGTAGGTTTATTAAAATCATTCCCAAAATAGAAGATTACTATTTCGGGAAACTTTCTATTTATGGAAACCTACTATTTTTGGAAACTTTCTAAAATTGGAAACTTTCTAAAACCGGAAACTTTCTAACTTTAGAAATTTCTTTAAAATCCAAAACCCGCAAATTCAGAAACTTCTATTTTAAGAAACTTTCTAATTATCAAATTTCGGAAACTTTAATTTAAAATCGACTTTATAATATTATAAAATAAATTTTAAATTTATCTGAAGAAAGACTCAAATAATTGGCCCAATTGTTTTAACTTCTTGGCCCGAGGCCCAAGAATTGGTCCATGTCCAAGACATGACCCAATTGTCCAATTAATTGACATAACCGGTCTGGTTCATTAAAACTGGTCTAACCAAGTTTCAATTACTACGATGACCACAATTGTCAATAAGTCACTGGCCCTCTCGTTAGGTTTATTAAAGGGGGCCCGTGTCATTTTGCCCATCATGCAGGATTCGCATTTCTCACATGACTCAAAGTCAAATGAGCCAAGAAGTCCATTCGAATGGAGCCTCTTGATGCGTTTCTCGCTGATGTGCCCTAGACTGCAATGCCATAGAAACGTTCGGTTTTCCTCATTAGGTTTAAACCGTTTTGTATTAATGTTATAAATTGGCGCAGATTGATCGAGTATGTAAAGCCCATTCGTAAGAGGGGCAGAACCATAGAACAAATTGTTGCGATTGAAGGAACATAATTTATTCTTAACTGAAAAATCATAACCTTCCAAATCCAACAAAGAAATTGAAATAATATTTCTGCTTATAGCAGGTACAAAATAACAATTATTAAGTTCTAAAATCAATCCCGAAGGTAAAGACAACAAGTAAGTTCCTACAGCTAGTGCTGAAACTTTCGCTCCATTCCCAACTCGTAGTTCCACTTGTCCTTGCTTCAGCCTTCTACTGTTGCTGAGTGCCTGCATATTAGTACAAATATGAGCCCCACAACCAGTATCCTGACCGGATGCACCGCCAGGAAGGATCCTAAGTCCAAAACCACCCAAAATGACATAAGGTGTGGAATCCCTCGGGAAAAACAAAAAAGACTAGCATTCTCGCGGACAGAATGACTGACGGGATGGAAACGAAATGACGGGAAGGATTCTAAGGCCAAAATGCAAGTTTCCATGACCCAGGAAGAATTGGATCGAGTTTTTTTTAAACTATCACGACCAAAACCCTTAAAATGGGATATAAAAGAGGTCTGGTGAAGAAATTGGTGGAAAACAAATGACCCGAAAAACCCGTCTATACACCGTGGGAAGGTTATAGCCTACCGAGAACCAAGGTTCCATGACCCGAAAAAATTGACTCGAGTTTTTTTGAAACTATCAAGACCCAAACCTCTCAAATGGATAACAAAGAGGTCTGGTGAAGAAATTGGTGGAAAAAACAATGACGGGATATGATAAACTGATTCTATCCACCGGGGGAAGGATCCTAAGGCCAAAACCTCCTAATGGATTGACGGGAAGGAATATCTCGGCCATACTGACTGACGGGCTGGATTTTTTTAAACTATCACGACCAAAACCCTTAAAATGGGATATAAAAGAGGTCTGGTGAAGAAATTGGTGGAAAACAAATGACCCGAAAAACCCGTCTATACACCGTGGGAAGGTTATAGCCTACCGAGAACCAAGGTTCCATGACCCGAAAAAATTGACTCGAGTTATTTTGAAACTATCAAGACCCAAACCTCTCAAATGGATAACAAAGAGGTCTGGTGAAGAAATTGGTGGAAAAAACAATGACGGGATATGATAAACTGATTCTATCCACCGGGGGAAGGATCCTAAGGCCAAAACCTCCTAATGGACTGACGGGAAGGAATATCTCGGCCATACTGACTGACGGGCTGGATTTTTTTAAACTATCACGACCAAAACCCTTAAAATGGGATATAAAAGAGGTCTGGTGAAGAAATTGGTGGAAAACAAATGACCCGAAAAACCCGTCTATGCACCGTGGGAAGGTTATAGCCTACCGAGAACCAAGGTTCCATGACCCGAAAAAAATTGACTCGAGTTTTTTTGAAACTATCAAGACCCAAACCTCTCAAATGGATAACAAAGAGGTCTGGTGAAGAAATTGGTGGAAAAAACAATGACGGGATATGATAAACTGATCCTATCCACCAGGAGAAGGATCCTAAGGCCAAAAACCCCCTAATGGACTGACGGGAAAAACTGTCTCGGCCATAATGACTGACGGGATGGATTATCCTGACCGGATGCACCGCCGGGAAGGATCCTAAGTCCAAAACCACCCAAAATGACATAAGGTGTGGAATCCCTCGGGCAAAACAAAAAAAGACTAGCATTCTCGCGGACAGAATGACTGACGGGATGGAAACGAAATGACGGGAAGGATTCTAAGGCCAAAATGCAAGTTTCCATGACCCAGGAAGAATTGGATCGAGTTTTTTTGAAACTATCATGACCAAAACCCTTAATGGGATATAAAAGAGGTCTGGTGAAGAAATTGGTGGAAAAAAATGACCCGAAAAACCCGTCTATACACCGTGGGAAGGTTATAGCCTATCGAGAACCAAGGTTCCATGACCCGAAAAAATTGACTCGAGTTTTTTTGAAACTATCAAGACCCAAACCTCTCAAATGGATAACAAAGAGGTCTGGTGAAGAAATTGGTGGAAAAAACAATGACGGGATATGATAAACTGATCCTATCCACCAGGAGAAGGATCCTAAGGCCAAAAACCCCTAATGGACTGACGGGAAGGACTATCTCGGCCATACTGACTGACGTGATGGATTATCCTGACTAGATGCACCGCCGAGAAGGATTCTAAGGCCAAAATGCAAGTTTCCATGACCCAGGAAGAATTGGATCGAGTTTTTTTGAAACTATCATGACCAAAACCCTTAAAATGGGATATAAAAGAGGTCTGGTGAAGAAATTGGTGGAAAACAAATGACCCGAAAAACCCGTCTATGCACCGTGGGAAGGTTATAGCCTACCGAGAACCAAGGTTCCATGACCCGAAAAAAATTGACTCGAGTTTTTTTGAAACTATCAAGACCCAAACCTCTCAAATGGATAACAAAGAGGTCTGGTGAAGAAATTGGTGGAAAAAACAATGACGGGATATGATAAACTGATCCTATCCACCAGGAGAAGGATCCTAAGGCCAAAAACCCCCTAATGGACTGACGGGAAAAACTGTCTCGGCCATAATGACTGACGGGATGGATTATCCTGACCGGATGCACCGCCGGGAAGGATCCTAAGTCCAAAACCACCCAAAATGACATAAGGTGTGGAATCCCTCGGGCAAAACAAAAAAGACTAGCATTCTCGCGGACAGAATGACTGACGGGATGGAAACGAAATGACGGGAAGGATTCTAAGGCCAAAATGCAAGTTTCCATGACCCAGGAAGAATTGGATCGAGTTTTTTTTAAACTATCACGACCAAAACCCTTAAAATGGGATATAAAAGAGGTCTGGTGAAGAAATTGGTGGAAAACAAATGACCCGAAAAACCCGTCTATACACCGTGGGAAGGTTATAGCCTACCGAGAACCAAGGTTCCATGACCCGAAAAAATTGACTCGAGTTTTTTTGAAACTATCAAGACCCAAACCTCTCAAATGGATAACAAAGAGGTCTGGTGAAGAAATTGGTGGAAAAAACAATGACGGGATATGATAAACTGATTCTATCCACCGGGGGAAGGATCCTAAGGCCAAAACCTCCTAATGGACTGACGGGAAGGAATATCTCGGCCATACTGACTGACGGGCTGGATTTTTTTAAACTATCACGACCAAAACCCTTAAAATGGGATATAAAAGAGGTCTGGTGAAGAAATTGGTGGAAAACAAATGACCCGAAAAACCCGTCTATACACCGTGGGAAGGTTATAGCCTACCGAGAACCAAGGTTCCATGACCCGAAAAAATTGACTCGAGTTTTTTTGAAACTATCAAGACCCAAACCTCTCAAATGGATAACAAAGAGGTCTGGTGAAGAAATTGGTGGAAAAAACAATGACGAGATATGATAAACTGATTCTATCCACCGGGGGAAGGATCCTAAGGCCAAAACCTCCTAATGGACTGACGGGAAGGAATATCTCGGCCATACTGACTGACGGGCTGGATTTTTTTAAACTATCACGACCAAAACCCTTAAAATGGGATATAAAAGAGGTCTGGTGAAGAAATTGGTGGAAAACAAATGACCCGAAAAACCCGTCTATGCACCGTGGGAAGGTTATAGCCTACCGAGAACCAAGGTTCCATGACCCGAAAAAAATTGACTCGAGTTTTTTTGAAACTATCAAGACCCAAACCTCTCAAATGGATAACAAAGAGGTCTGGTGAAGAAATTTGTGGAAAAAACAATGACGGGATATGATAAACTGATCCTATCCACCAGGAGAAGGATCCTAAGGCCAAAAACCCCCTAATGGACTGACGGGAAAAACTGTCTCGGCCATAATGTCTGACGGGATGGATTATCCTGACCGGATGCACCGCCGGGAAGGATCCTAAGTCCAAAACCACCCAAAATGACATAAGGTGTGGAATCCCTCGGGCAAAACAAAAAAAGACTAGCATTCTCGCGGACAGAATGACTGACGGGATGGAAACGAAATGACGGGAAGGATTCTAAGGCCAAAATGCAAGTTTCCATGACCCAGGAAGAATTGGATCGAGTTTTTTTGAAACTATCATGACCAAAACCCTTAATGGGATATAAAAGAGGTCTGGTGAAGAAATTGGTGGAAAAAAATGACCCGAAAAACCCGTCTATACACCGTGGGAAGGTTATAGCCTATCGAGAACCAAGGTTCCATGACCCGAAAAAAATTGACTCGAGTTTTTTTGAAACTATCAAGACCCAAACCTCTCAAATGGATAACAAAGAGGTATGGTGAAGAAATTGGTGGAAAAAACAATGACGGGATATGATAAACTGATTCTATCCACCGGGGGAAGGATCCTAAGGCCAAAACCTCCTAATGGACTGACGGGAAGGAATATCTCGGCCATACTGACTGACGGGCTGGATTTTATTAAACTATCACGACCAAAACCCTTAAAATGGGATATAAAAGAGGTCTGGTGAAGAAATTGGTGGAAAACAAATGACCCGAAAAACCCGTCTATGCACCATGGGAAGGTTATAGCATATCGAGAACCAAGGTTCCATGACCCGAAAAAAATTGACTCGAGTTTTTTTGAAACTATCAAGACCCAAACCTCTCAAATGGATAACAAAGAGGTCTGGTGAAGAAATTGGTGGAAAAAACAATGACGGGATATGATAAACTGATTCTATCCACCGGGGGAAGGATCCTAAGGCCAAAACCTCCTAATGGACTGACGGGAAGGAATATCTCGGCCATACTGACTGACGGGCTGGATTTTTTTAAACTATCACGACCAAAACCCTTAAAATGGGATATAAAAGAGGTCTGGTGAAGAAATTGGTGGAAAACAAATGACCCGAAAAACCCGTCTATGCACCGTGGGAAGGTTATAGCCTACCGAGAACCAAGGTTCCATGACCCGAAAAAAATTGACTCGAGTTTTTTTTAAACTATCAAGACCCAAACCTCTCAAATGGATAACAAAGAGGTCTGGTGAAGAAATTGGTGGAAAAAACAATGACGGGATATGATAAACTGATCCTATCCACCAGGAGAAGGATCCTAAGGCCAAAAACCCCCTAATGGACTGACGGGAAAAACTGTCTCGGCCATAATGACTGACGGGATGGATTATCCTGACCGGATGCACCGCCGGGAAGGATCCTAAGTCCAAAACCACCCAAAATGACATAAGGTGTGGAATCCCTCGGGCAAAACAAAAAAGACTAGCATTCTCGCGGACAGAATGACTGACGGGATGGAAACGAAATGACGGGAAGGATTCTAAGGCCAAAATGCAAGTTTCCATGACCCAGGAAGAATTGGATCGAGTTTTTTTGAAACTATCATGACCAAAACCCTTAAAATGGGATATAAAAGAGGTCTGGTGAAGAAATTGGTGGAAAACAAATGACCCGAAAAACCCGTCTATACACCGTGGGAAGGTTATAGCCTACCGAGAACCAAGGTTCCATGACCCGAAAAAATTGACTCGAGTTTTTTTGAAACTATCAAGACCCAAACCTCTCAAATGGATAACAAAGAGGTCTGGTGAAGAAATTGGTGGAAAAAACAATGACGGGATATGATAAACTGATCCTATCCACCGGGAGAAGGATCCTAAGGCCAAAAACCCCAAATGGACTGACGGGAAGGACTATCTCGGCCATACTGACTGACGTGATGGATTATCCTGACCAAATGCACCGCCGAGAAGGATTCTAAGGCCAAAATGCAAGTTTCCATGACCCAGGAAGAATTGGATCGAGTTTTTTTTGAAACTATCATGACCAAAACCCTTAAAATGGGATATAAAAGAGGTCTGGTGAAGAAATTGGTGGAAAACAAATGACCCGAAAAACCCGTCTATACACCGTGGGAAGGTTATAGCCTATCGAGAACCAAGGTTCCATGACCCGAAAAAATTTACTCGAGTTTTTTTGAAACTATCAAGACCCAAACCTCTCAAATGGATAACAAAGAGGTCTGGTGAAGAAATTGGTGGGAAAAACAATGACGGGATATGATAAACTGATCCTATCCACCGGGAGAAGGATCCTAAGGCCAAAAACCCCTAATGGACTGACGGGAAGGACTATCTCGGCCATACTGACTGACGTGATGGATTATCCTGACCAGATGCACCGCCGAGAAGGATTCTAAGGCCAAAATGCAAGTTTCCATGACCCAGGAAGAATCGGATCGAGTTTTTTTGAAACTATCATGACCAAAACCCTTAATGGGATATAAAAGAGGTCTGGTGAAGAAATTGGTGGAAAAAAATGACCCGAAAAACCCGTCTATACACCGTGGGAAGGTTATAGCCTATCGAGAACCAAGGTTCCATGACCCGAAAAAAATTGACTCGAGTTTTTTTGAAACTATCAAGACCCAAACCTCTCAAATGGATAACAAAGAGGTCTGGTGAAGAAATTGTTGGATTGTTCGGTTGATCCTGATTCAATTCTCATATTGATATCAACCTAAACATGCATCAGATCTAGGTGTTCTTATTTAGAAACAATATGATCTCACCTTTTACCTGTTTGTTGCAGCGGAATTGATGAACAGGTCAGAGATCAGGGAGATACACCAAGGGATGAATCCTCCAAAGGCTCACATACGCAATCACAGGAAACTGGCTGCTAGACCGAGCTAAGGGAGGCACCAGAGAGAGAGAGTTTTCGCGGCTGGGATTAGGGTTGGGAGGAAGAGAGTTGGCTTTTAGTCATTAAAAGCCTTCTCTTTCCCTTTTGGGCTTTTGGGCCCAATCTGATTAAATCCCATTTAATCAGACCCATTAATCTTTCTCTCTTAGTACGACAAATGCCTAGCACTTTTGTCGTACTTCTGTTAAGCCGTTCCTACTTTATTTCCTGCTAGCTTAAGCGTGTGACCCATATGGGATCATACAATAAAAGCAATAAGTCCGAGACTTATAGATCATGAGCGGACTCTAGCAAGCCATCATGACCCCCAGTATTGTATGACTTATGTCTGATCTCGACATACTCTTACTTTCTAGAGACAGTACCGAGATTACTGGACACAATTCCAACAATCTCCCACTTGTACTCGAATCTCTGTATTCATAATCCTTTTGTCTCAATATCTCGATTAGTCATAAGGCAAGATTGGTGTCATCCTTATAAAGCCTAATCTTGTTCATCGGACTCTGATTTGATACTGACAATCCAAACGACTCGGGAAAGTCCGTTTGAGCATGGCCATGCGTTTTCCAGTATTCAAATCTCCGATTGGCCTAGAGATATTCACTCCATTTATATTGGAGGGACAAATTCCGTCTTGTTCCATCACTGTAAACTACTCATTTCATAATGCACCCAAACAAGGTCCTTATAGCTATCACAGAGCGATAGCGTTAGACAATGATCAAAGTACATCAGTCCATGTGCAGTCACATGCATGTGAACTCAGGTCTAAGGACTATACTCTATAGTCGTAGTAAGAATCTCTTATGACACAGATATAAATATCCTGAAGAGTTCTTATAGTCGGGTCTTGTCCGGTCGTATGTTCCCAACATACACCTATGTACTGACTTTGATGCCGTGCATCTATGACACACTGAGACTTTGTCATAAGTCACGTACCAATCCAGTCTCACACGGTTGTTGGTGTTCCAGTTTCAACAACCTTCGACTAGGGACATGATGATATAAAACATTTATCAAATATAGGATCTCATGATCAAGTTAAATGACTTCGATGACTCAAGATCAAATCATTTACTTCGATGACCTATAAAATGGTTCATATCATTTTGGAACGATTATTTCATCACAGTTAAAATAATCTTGAAATAATAATTTCATTAAAACATAAAATAATGTTTTACAAGAACATATCAAATAACTAAAATAAAGCTCACAGAACTCCCACTCAAATTTAGATTACATTTCAATGTTTCTAATGCCTACAGCTTCAGTCAGGAACTCGAGCTTAGGCCTTGGGAGTGGCTTTGTCAACGGATCAGCGACATTATCATCTGTCGGAACTCGGCTGATCTTGACTTCCTTTCTATTAATGATGTCACGTATCAAGTGATATCTTCTTTGAACATGCTTGGATTTCTGGTGTGATCTTGGTTCCTTTGCCTGAGCTATAGCACCATTGTTGTCACAAAACAGTGCCAGAGGCTCAGCCGCATCTGGTATCACACCTAGTTCCATAATGAACTTTCGTATCCAAACAGCTTCCTTCGCTGCTTCTGAGGCGGCGATATATTCAGCTTCTGTAGTGGAATCAGCAACGGTGTCCTGCTTGGAGCTTCTCCAACTTACTGCACCGCCATTCAGACAAAAGACATAACCGGACTGTGACCGGAAATCATCAGTGTCTGTCTGGAAACTTGCGTCCGTGAATCCACTGACTTTAAGCACATCACTTCCACCGTACACCAAGAATTTATCCTTAGTATGTCTTAGATACTTCAAGATATTCTTTACGGCAATCCAATGGTTTTCACCTGGATTTGACTGGTATCTACTCGTCATGCTCAATGCATAAGCAACATCAGGACGAGTACAGATCATGGCATACATGACAGATCCTATTGCAGATGCATAAGGAATATTCTTCATGCGCTCAAGCTCAGCAGCCGACGTAGGGCTCTGCTTCTTGCTTAGCGTTGTGCCATGTACCATTGGCGTGAAACCCTTCTTGGAATCTTTCATGCTGAATCTTTGTAGGACTTTGTCAATGTATGAGTCTTGACACAAGCCTATCAGCCTCTTATGTCTATCCCGATAGATCCTAATTCCAAGAACGTATGCGGCTTCACCCATGTCTTTCATGGAAAAACAACTTCCAAGCCAGTCTTTTACAGACTTCAGCATTGGAACGTCGTTTCCGAGAAGCAGTATGTCATCGACATACAGAATAAGAAATACAATCTTGCTCCCACTAGATTTCTTATACACGCATTGTTCTTCTTCGTTTCTAATGAAGTCAAATTGCTTGATCGCTTCATCAAAACGAAGATTCCAGCTCCTCGATGCTTGCTTCAATCCATAAATGGATTTATGAAGCTTGCATACTTTCCCAGCATTCTTTGGATCTATGTAACCGTCAGGTTGCGTCATATACACATCCTCTTCCAGAATACCATTCAGGAAGGCGGTTTTCACGTCCATCTGCCAAATTTCATAATCATGAAAAGCTGCAGTTGCTAGTAGAATCCGAATAGATTTCATCATAGCCACCGGTGAATAGGTTTCATCGTAGTCCACACCGTGAACTTGTCTGAAACCTTTTGCCACCAACCTGGCTTTATAAATCTGGACATTTCCATCCACGTCAATCTTCTTCTTGAAGATCCATTTGCACTCGATGGCTTTTACACCAGCGGGTAAGTCAACCAACGAAAATACTTGGTTGACCGACATGGAGTCCATTTCGGAATCAGTGGCCTTGCGCCACTTAGAGGAATCTGGGCCCATCATGGCTTGATTGAAGTTCGATGGTTCATCACCATCAATGATCAGAAGATCATGACAGTTAGTCACGAGGAATCCTTGATATCTCTCGGGTTCGTGACGGATCCTCCCGGATCTTCGAACTTTAGGTACTACAGGTTCAGGCTCTACAATTTCTTGTAGGTCCTCCTGCTGCTCTTCCTCATTAGGTTGAGCAGTATCCTGTTCTTCTTGAATTTCTTCAAGCAGTACCTTACTCCCACTGTCTTTCTTAGAGAGAAACTCTCTCTCAAGAAAGTTACAATCCCGGGCAACAAATATCTTGTTCTCGGAACGTAGATAGAAGTAATAAGCCTTGGTTTCCCATGGATAACCAATGAAATAGCATTTATCAGATTTTGGTGTAAGCTTATCTGAGATTAATCTCTTAACATAGGCTTCACAACCCCAAATTCTGAGATAAGACAGCACTGGAGCTTCTCCAGTCCATAATTCATATGGTGTCTTTGCTACTGCTTTTGATGGCGCTCTGTTTAGTGTGAACACTGCTGTTAGCAGAGCATATCCCCAAAGGTATATTGGAAGGTCTGTGTGACTCATCATAGATCGAACCATATCCAATAAGGTCCGATTTCTCCTTTCAGACACACCATTCCATTGAGGTGTTCCTGGAGGAGTGAGTTGGGATACGATCCCACACTCTCTCAGATGATCACTGAATTCCTGGCTTAAGTATTCTCCTCCTCGGTCGGACCGAAGAGCCTTAATGCTTTTGCCAAGTTGGTTCTGTACTTCATTTTGGAATTCTCTGAACTTCTCAAAAGATTCAGACTTATGTTTCATTAAATAAACATATCCATACCTACTGAAATCATCAGTGAAGGTAATGAAGTACTGATAGTTTCCTCTTGCATTAGTGGACATTGGGCCACACACATCAGTGTGTATCAGGCCCAATAAGTCACTGGCCCTCTCGTTAGGTTTATTAAAGGGGGCCCGTGTCATTTTGCCCATCATGCAGGATTCGCATTTCTCACATGACTCAAAGTCAAATGAGCCAAGAAGTCCATTCGAATGGAGCCTCTTGATGCGTTTCTCGCTGATGTGCCCTAGACTGCAATGCCATAGAAACGTTCGGTTTTCCTCATTAGGTTTAAACCGTTTTGTATTAATGTTATAAATTGGCGCAGATTGATCGAGTATGTAAAGCCCATTCGTAAGAGGGGCAGAACCATAGAACAAATTGTTGCGATTGAAGGAACATAATTTATTCTTAACTGAAAAATCATAACCTTCCAAATCCAACAAAGAAATTGAAATAATATTTCTGCTTATAGCAGGTACAAAATAACAATTATTAAGTTCTAAAATCAATCCCGAAGGTAAAGACAACAAGTAAGTTCCTACAGCTAGTGCTGAAACTTTCGCTCCATTCCCAACTCGTAGTTCCACTTGTCCTTGCTTCAGCCTTCTACTGTTGCTGAGTGCCTGCATATTAGTACAAATATGAGCCCCACAACCAGTATCCATGACCCATGAGGTATTATCAGAAGTAGTTGTATTAACTTCTATAACAAAAATACCTGATGAAGAAGTCTCGAAAGTCTTCTTCTTTAATTCCTTTAGACCTTCCTGGAATTTCTTGCAATCTCTTCTCCAATGCCCCAGTTCTTTGCAGAACCTGCACATGTCAGTTGGCCCAGCCTTGGACTTGGGCTTGGGCTTTGGCGTGTCCTTGTCCTCGACTTGGACACCCTTGGCCTTTCCCTTATCCTTAGCAGAAGACTTCTTAAACCCCTTGCCCTTTTGTACCATAAGTACATTGGGGTCCTTGGCGGTTTTCTTCAAGTTGGGCTCTGCAGTCTTGAGCATTCCGTGAAGCTCAGGCAGTGTCTTACTCAAGCCATGCATGTTAAAGTTCAGAATGAACTGATCATAGCTTGCAGGTAAAGACTGCAGAATGATGTCGCAGGCAAGTTCCTGGCTGATTGGGCAGTCGAGTTTGTGAAGATGATCGAGATAACCCATCATCTTCAACACATGAGGACTCACTGCCGCATTCGCAGCCAACTTACAGTCCAAGAGGTTCTTAACTGTCTGGAACCTCTCGGTCCTAGCCTGCTCCTGAAAAAGCGATTTCAGGCTTGCCATGATCTCGATTGGAGACAATACACTTTCGAACTGTTTTTGCAGCTCAGGAGTCATTGTCACCAACATCAGGCAATAAACATCATTTTCATCTGACGAATGCTTTTCCCAAGCATTGTGCAGAGTCCTGGCAGCATTGGCAAGAGGCCTCTCGGGGAGGGGATCTCGAAGGACATAATCCTTCTTCTCCTGCTTGAGGACCAGCCTCAAGTTCCTTGACCATGTCAGGAAGTTCGTTCCAGTCAGCTTCTCCTTCTCGAGAACAGACCGGATCGAGAATGTGTTTTGTGTGCTTGTAGTAGTCATATCTGAAATATATAAATAAAAAGGTTATTAGTTATTATGTTCAAAATGACTAATCTCATATTAAAGTATAATATGATTAATCATGCATTATATTCAATAACATAAGTTACCCTCAATAGAATATAATGATTCCAAGATCCACATATAACTAAGATCAAAGTGGGCCACTGGCCGTCACCCAACCTTAGCTTATATCGGTAAGCCCTATATCGGCTAATTATATCCGTGATATAACTCTTGGTTGTGAATCTGGGCCCGAGGCCCAATCCACTCTGATGTCTCAAGGCCCGGGACTCCCGATGGCCTAGTCAAGAAAACCGGACTATACAGTCATGTAATCATTAATGTCTGGGACTCCCAATGACATTTATGAATCACAAACCGTCTTACCCACGCAAAAGCAGACATCCTCACACTGTAAGGCCATGAATGCAATTGAATGGGCTTTGACAGCTGACATAGCCTGGACAAGACATCCAACGCTTGATATTACTTGAGGTTCGTAGGTTTATTAAAATCATTCCCAAAATAGAAGATTACTATTTCGGGAAACTTTCTATTTATGGAAACCTACTATTTTTGGAAACTTTCTAAAATTGGAAACTTTCTAAAACCGGAAACTTTCTAACTTTAGAAATTTCTTTAAAATCCAAAACCCGCAAATTCAGAAACTTCTATTTTAAGAAACTTTCTAATTATCAAATTTCGGAAACTTTAATTTAAAATCGACTTTATAATATTATAAAATAAATTTTAAATTTATCTGAAGAAAGACTCAAATAATTGGCCCAATTGTTTTAACTTCTTGGCCCGAGGCCCAAGAATTGGTCCATGTCCAAGACATGACCCAATTGTCCAATTAATTGACATAACCGGTCTGGTTCATTAAAACTGGTCTAACCAAGTTTCAATTACTACGATGACCACAATTGTCAACCGGTTATTTACTAAACCGGAATTTCTCAATTTATTTGGTCCAACCAAATCAAATTAGAAATTCCTGGTTTAGGCACTAAATCCAATAATTCTTTCGACATTGGATTTCTTATCCTGGTTTAACCAGACTTAATAAACTTATCAAATCTGTTTATTAAACCAGGACGAAGATTTTAATCAAGTTTTGAACCGAGCCACCAAACCGAACCGTGACGATCACGTCAGCCCTAGCTTCGCGACCATTGTCCAGCCGCAAGCCGTGCAACGATCCGAGATCGAGACGACGTGCAGCTCCGGACAGGACGCGACAGCCGGGCAGGTTGGGACGCTCGGGTGGGACGGTCGGGACGCACCGTCGCTCCACGATCGCCGAGCGATCGGGACGTGACGCGCGCGACAGCCGGGAAGCGATCGGGACGACGCGATCGACTCGATCCATCCGTCCGATCCGCATCCGACCGGTCCAATCCGACCAACCGGCCATGCCGATCCAATCCGATCGCAAATCTGAGTCATATAGCTCATGTTTTGCGATTTTTCTTGTGTGTTTAGAGTTCAATTATGTTTCTTAACTGTTTTATCTTATCAGTAATTGATTCAAAAACAATTCTAAACAGATTAAACAACCTAAACAATGAATCTAAAACAAGAAACCTAAGAACCAATGGCTCTGATACCACTGTTGGATTGTTCGGTTGATCCTGATTCAATTCTCATATTGATATCAACCTAAACATGCATCAGATCTAGGTGTTCTTATTTAGAAACAATATGATCTCACCTTTTACCTGTTTGTTGCAGCGGAATTGATGAACAGGTCAGAGATCAGGGAGATACACCAAGGGATGAATCCTCCAAAGGCTCACACACGCAATCACAGGAAACTGGCTGCTAGACCGAGCTAAGGGAGGCGCCAGAGAGAGAGAGTTTTCGCGGCTGGGATTAGGGTTGGGAGGAAGAGAGTTGGCTTTTAGTCATTAAAAGCCTTCTCTTTCCCTTTTGGGCTTTTGGGCCCAATCTGATTAAATCCCATTTAATCAGACCCATTAATCTTTCTCTCTTAGTACGACAAATGCCTAGCACTTTTGTCGTACTTCTGTTAAGCCGTTCCTACTTTATTTCCTGCTAGCTTAAGCGTGTGACCCATATGGGATCATACAATAAAAGCAATAAGTCCGAGACTTATAGATCATGAGCGGACTGACGGGATATGATAAACTGATTCTATCCACCGGGGGAAGGATCCTAAGGCCAAAACCTCCTAATGGACTGACGGGAAGGAATATCTCGGCCATACTGACTGACGGGCTGGATTTTTTTAAACTATCACGACCAAAACCCTTAAAATGGGATATAAAAGAGGTCTGGTGAAGAAATTGGTGGAAAACAAATGACCCGAAAAACCCGTCTATGCACCGTGGGAAGGTTATAGCCTACCGAGAACCAAGGTTCCATGACCCGAAAAAAATTGACTCGAGTTTTTTTGAAACTATCAAGACCCAAACCTCTCAAATGGATAACAAAGAGGTCTGGTGAAGAAATTGGTGGAAAAAACAATGACGGGATATGATAAACTGATCCTATCCACCAGGAGAAGGATCCTAAGGCCAAAAACCCCCTAATGGACTGACGAGAAAAACTGTCTCGGCCATAATGACTGACGGGATGGATTATCCTGACCGGATGCACCGCCGGGAAGGATCCTAAGTCCAAAACCACCCAAAATGACATAAGGTGTGGAATCCCTCGGGCAAAACAAAAAAGACTAGCATTCTCGCGGACAGAATGACTGACGGGATGGAAACGAAATGACTGGAAGGATTCTAAGGCCAAAATGCAAGTTTCCATGACCCAGGAAGAATTGGATCGAGTTTTTTTGAAACTATCATGACCAAAACCCTTAAAATGGGATATAAAAGAGGTCTGGTGAAGAAATTGGTGGAAAACAAATGACCCGAAAAACCCGTCTATACACCGTGGGAAGGTTATAGCCTACCGAGAACCAAGGTTCCATGACCCGAAAAAATTGACTCGAGTTTTTTTGAAACTATCAAGACCCAAACCTCTCAAATGGATAACAAAGAGGTCTGGTGAAGAAATTGGTGGAAAAAACAATGACGGGATATGATAAACTGATTCTATCCACCGAGGGAAGGATCCTAAGGCCAAAACCTCCTAATGGACTGACGGGAAGGAATATCTCGGCCATACTGACTGACGGGCTGGATTTTATTAAACTATCACGACCAAAACCCTTAAAATGGGATATAAAAGAGGTCTGGTGAAGAAATTGGTGGAAAACAAATGACCCGAAAAACCCGTCTATACACCGTGGGATGGTTATAGCCTACCGATAACCAAGGTTCCATGACCCGAAAAAATTGACTCGAGTTTTTTTGAAACTATCAAGACCCAAACCTCTCAAATGGATAACAAAGAGGTCTGGTGAAGAAATTGGTGGAAAAAACAATGACGGGATATGATAAACTGATTCTATCCACCGGGGGAAGGATCCTAAGGCCAAAACCTCCTAATGGACTGACGGGAAGGAATATCTCGGCCATACTGACTGACGGGCTGGATTTTTTTAAACTATCACGACCAAAACCCTTAAAATGGGATATAAAAGAGGTCTGGTGAAGAAATTGGTGGAAAACAAATGACCCGAAAAACCCGTCTATGCACCGTGGGAAGGTTATAGCCTACCGAGAACCAAGGTTCCATGACCCGAAAAAAATTGACTCGAGTTTTTTTGAAACTATCAAGACCCAAACCTCTCAAATGGATAACAAAGAGGTCTGGTCAAGAAATTGGTGGAAAAAACAATGACGGGATATGATAAACTGATCCTATCCACCAGGAGAAGGATCCTAAGGCCAAAAACCCCCTAATGGACTGACGGGAAAAACTGTCTCGGCCATAATGATTGACGGGATGGATTATCCTGACCGGATGCACCGCCGGGAAGGATCCTAAGTCCAAAACCACCCAAAATGACATAAGGTGTGGAATCCCTCGGGCAAAACAAAAAAGACTAGCATTCTCGCGGACAGAATGACTGACGGGATGGAAACGAAATGACGGGAAGGATTCTAAGGCCAAAATGCAAGTTTCCATGACCCAGGAAGAATTGGATCGAGTTTTTTTGAAACTATCATGACCAAAACCCTTAAAATGGGATATAAAAGAGGTCTGGTGAAGAAATTGGTGGAAAACAAATGACCCGAAAAACCCGTCTATACACCGTGGGAAGGTTATAGCCTACCGAGAACCAAGGTTCCATGACCCGAAAAAATTGACTCGAGTTTTTTTGAAACTATCAAGACCCAAACCTCTCAAATGGATAACAAAGAGGTCTGGTGAAGAAATTGGTGGAAAAAACAATGACGGGATATGATAAACTGATCCTATCCACCGGGAGAAGGATCCTAAGGCCAAAAACCCCAAATGGACTGACGGGAAGGACTATCTCGGCCATACTGACTGACGTGATGGATTATCCTGACCAGATGCACCGCCGAGAAGGATTCTAAGGCCAAAATGCAAGTTTCCATGACCCAGGAAGAATTGGATCGAGTTTTTTTTGAAACTATCATGACCAAAACCCTTAAAATGGGATATAAAAGAGGTCTGGTGAAGAAATTGGTGGAAAACAAATGACCCGAAAAACCCGTCTATACACCGTGGGAAGGTTATAGCGTATCGAGAACCAAGGTTCCATGACCCGAAAAAATTGACTCGAGTTTTTTTGAAACTATCAAGACCCAAACCTCTCAAATGGATAACAAAGAGGTCTGGTGAAGAAATTGGTGGGAAAAACAATGACGGGATATGATAAACTGATCCTATCCACCGGGAGAAGGATCCTAAGGCCAAAAACCCCTAATGGACTGACGGGAAGGACTATCTCGGCCATACTGACTGAGGTGATGGATTATCCTGACCAGATGCACCGCCGAGAAGGATTCTAAGGCCAAAGTGCAAGTTTCCATGACCCAGGAAGAATTGGATCGAGTTTTTTTGAAACTATCATGACCAAAACCCTTAAAATAGGATATAAAAGAGGTCTGGGGAAGAAATTGGTGGAAAAAAATGACCCCAAAAACCCGTCTATGCACCGTGGGAAGGATATAGCCTACTGAGAACCATGGTTCCATGACCCGGAAAAAAATTGACTCGAGTTTTTTTGAAACTATCAAGACCCAAACCTCTCAAATGGATAACAAAGAGGTCTAGTGAAGATATTGCAGGAAAAAACAATGACAGGATAGGATAAACTAATCCTATCCACCGGGGGAAGGATCCTAATGCCAAAACCCCCTAATGGACTGACGGGAAAGAATATCTCGGCCATACAGACTGACGGGTTGGATTATCATGACCGGATGAACCGCCGTGAAGGATCCTTAGGCCAAAAACCACCCTAAATGACGTAAGGTGTGGAATCCCTCAGCCAAAACAACAAAGGACTAGCATTCTCGCGGCCAAAATGACTGACGGGATGGAAACGAACTGACGGGAAGAACAATCTCGGGTATACTGACTAACGGGATGGAAAAAAATGACGGGAAGGACTATCTCGGCTATACTGACTGGCGGGATGGATTATCCTGACCGGATGCACCGACGGGAAGGATCCTAAGAACAAAAACCACCCAAAATGACGTATGGTGTGGAATCCCTCGGCCAAAACAAAAAAAGACTAGCATTCTCTCGGACAGAATGACTGACGGGATGGAAACAAACTGATGGGAAGGACTATCTCGGCCATACTGACTGACGTGATGGATAATCCTGACCAGATGCACCGCCGGGAATGATTCTAAGGCCAAAATGCAAGTTTCCATGACCCGGGAAGAATTGGATCGAGTTTTTTTGAAACTATCACGACCAAAATCCTTAAAATGGGATATAAAAGAGGTCTGGTAAAGAAATTGGTGTAAAACAAATGACCCAAAAAACCCGTCTATGCACCGTGGGAAGGTTATAGCCTACCGAGAACCAAGGTTACATGACCCAAAAAAATTGACTCGAGTTTTTCTGAAACTATCAAGACCCAAACCTCTTAAGTGGGTAACAAAGAGGTCTGGTGAAGAAATTGGTGGAAAAAACACTTACGGGATAGGATAAACTGCTCCTATGCACCGGGGGAAGGATCCTAAAGCCAAAATGCAAGTTTCCATGACCCGTAAAGAATTGGGTCGAGTTTTTTTGAAACTACCATGACCAAAACCCTTAAAATAGGATATAAAAGAGGTCTGGGGAAGAAATTGGTGGAAAAAAATGACCCCAAAAACCCGTCTATGCACCGTGGGAAGGATATAGCCTACTGAGAACCAAGGTTCCATGACCCGGAAAAAAATTGACTCGAGTTTTTTTGAAACTATCAAGACCCAAACCTCTCAAATGGATAACAAAGAGGTCTAGTGAAGATATTGCAGGAAAAAACAATGACAGGATAGGATAAACTAATCCTATCCACCGGGGGAAGGATCCTAATGCCAAAACCCCCTAATGGACTGACGGGAAGGAATATCTCGGCCATACAGACTGACGGGTTGGATTATCATGACCGGATGAACCGCCGTGAAGGATCCTTAGGCCAAAAACCACCCTAAATGACGTAAGGTGTGGAATCCCTCAGCCAAAACAACAAAGGACTAGCATTCTCGCGGCCAAAATGACTGACGGGATGGAAACGAACTGACGGGAAGAACAATCTCGGGTATACTGACTAACGGGATGGGAAAAAAATGACGGGAAGGACTATCTCGGCTATACTGACTGGCGGGATGGATTATCCTGACCGGATGCACCGACGGGAAGGATCCTAAGAACAAAAACCACCCAAAATGACGTAAGGTGTGGAATCCCTCGGCCAAAACAAAAAAAGACTAGCATTCTCTCGGACAGAATGACTGACGGGATGGAAACAAACTGATGGGAAGGACTATCTCGGCCATACTGACTGACGTGATGGATAATCCTGACCAGATGCACCGCCGGGAATGATTCTAAGGCCAAAATGCAAGTTTCCATGACCCGGGAAGAATTGGATCGAGTTTTTTTGAAACTATCACGACCAAAATCCTTAAAATGGGATATAAAAGAGGTCTGGTAAATAAATTGGTGTAAAACAAATGACCCAAAAAACCCGTCTATGCACCGTGGGAAGGTTATAGCCTACCGAGAACCAAGGTTACATGACCCAAAAAAATTGACTCGAGTTTTTCTGAAACTATCAAGACCCAAACCTCTTAAGTGGGTAACAAAGAGGTCTGGTGAAGAAATTGGTGGAAAAAACACTTACGGGATAGGATAAACTGCTCCTATGCACCGGGGGAAGGATCCTAAAGCCAAAATGCAAGTTTCCATGACCCGTAAAGAATTGGGTCGAGTTTTTTTGAAACTACCACGACCAAAACCCCTAAAATGGGACATAAAAGAGGTCTGGTGAAGAAATTGGTGGAAAAAACTGACCCGAAAAACCCCTCCTATGCACCGTGGGAAGGTTACGGCTAGCCGAGAACTAAGGGTCCATGACCCGAAAAAAATTGGCTCGAGTTTTTTTTGAAACTATCACGACCCAAACCCCTCAATGGATATAAAAGAGCTACGGTGAAGAAATTGGTGAGAAAAAATCAGTCAAACTAAAGTTTTGGCCGTAAAGGCGAAATTTATCGATCACGAACAAGTCTCGGTCAAAAGTACAAAAATCTTTGAAATGAAACAAAAGTTTCTGAAAGGAAACATCACATATATACCAATGAAGGGTTTAGAGTGTCATTGGTGAATCAAAAGAGAGTGGTGCCTCAAAAAGCAACGAAAACCAGATCTCTTCTATGCCACAAAAGTCATAGCTAGATTCAACATAAAGTTATGAAATTTTTGTGGAAAATCAGTATCATAGTCCTTACGAAGCCTGCTAAAAATCAAATCAAAATTCAAAGTATTTTTTTTTTACATTAAAAATACTACCAGAACACAATCAATGTCTACAGGTGCAAGACTAAAAAATGTCATAAGGAGTATATAAGGGGTAGGCATACTCCTCAGGGGCGCGGGCAGTGGGCGTGGGCTGGTTGCGATTTCTTATGCACAGGGATGGATGTTGGCCGATTGATCATGGGATGATGTCTGGCCGTCGGGACGTCGCCGAAAAAAGTTTCAGGTGACTTTTCCGGCGACCAATTTTTGCCCTATTTTCGCGCTTTTGCGGCTTTGGCTTGGTTTCGTCCGTCTTCTAGGCACACTTCTTGATTTATTTCGGAGAGTGGTTGGAACGATTGGCGTTAGCGGGCCAACTGAACGTTTGGCGTATGAGTGGCAATCGGATAGCTAGTGTTTGTAGGCTCTGTGCTCGCGCACCCAACTACAGACCACCTATCCTTCTCAGTTTCTTCACGAGCAGTGTATTGCTCGTTGACCAGATCATGGGCATGTGTTGCGTACCTAAACAGAAGGAACATATGTGGCTTTGCTTAAAATGTTGTTCGCGTCATCTCCTTCACCGGGGAAGTCGTGAACACATAGGCCGACACTTGTGATCCTTGCTCCAAGTGGGCCAAAAATGCCTCGTCCGCTAAGGTGAATAAGCTGCCGGCGAGCTCTCAGATGCGAAAAAATAGTGGACGGTGACTCGAAGAAATTCTGTCCCGCCAAAGCACGTTTTTCCTCGGACAAAGATGACGGAAAAAGATAAAACACCCTAAAATTTTTCAAGTTATTATAAAATCTCATGTCGAGGTTTGAAATAAATACTTAGTGATTTAATCACTATCACTTAGTGAAATCACTGGGCCAAAACAACCAAGGACTAGCATTCCCGCGGCCAGAACCATTGACGGGATGGAAACGAACTGACGGGAAGGACTATCTTGGCCATACTGACTAACGGGATGGATTATCCTGACCAGATGCACCGCCGCGAAGGATTTTAAGACCAAAATGCAAGTTTCCATGGCCGCAGTATCATGTACGGACCGAAGGAACGATCGTAACCGTCCGCCGTAATAATCGTGTCCGTTCGTACGAAGAGTCGCGTCCGTTCGTACGAAGAGTCGCGTCCGTTCGCGGATACACGACTCAACCGCAGACCGACCGTGGGATATTCGTGGATCGATACTCGTTGACGCAGCGCATAGACGCATGATCATTCGTCAAGCCGGATAGTACGCTTCTAATGATCAGTCCACGCGACCGTAAGGTCAAGCAGGCGATAGATCGGTACGTCCGTCCCGGTACGCGATATTACCGTGAGACTATCCGCGCGCTAACGTCTGGACGACCGTGATCAAAACGCGACGATCGTAAGTCAACGCTTCCGACCATGGACCGTATGACGGGAATACGCGGTCACACGCTCACGTCTGTGAGCCGAGTTGTGCTTGCGGTTCCTTAAGTTCGTAACGGGAATAAGCGACTTATGATTGGATACTTAGAACGGTTTTAGGATTACTTGTATAATATAAGTTCATGGGATCATATAGAAATGTGAATTGCTAGGTTGCATAAAAATTGATATAAATGGATATGAAAATGTCATGAAACACGTTTTGGCTTTCAAGTGATATGGCTTAGGCGCGGACTTAAGGACCCGGGTGACGAGTGGTGTTTTAGATAGACATTGTTAGGACCAAGTACTTTAGCATAATGCAAACGAATCACATTTGTATTTGGTACCTTTGATTATTTAATAAAATGTCTATTTTGCCTTATATGAAATGCCTTAGTCTAATATGAATCGAATTGATTGAATGAATGAGATAGAAAATCGTTTAAGTATGAAAATGATGGGCTTGAGGTTCACAAACGAACCTCAAGTTGAAATGGTGAAGTAGTGGCAAACCTTACCGGCCCTATGGCCGGGATAGGCCTTGTCAATCACGGCCATACTGACTGATGTGATGGATTCTAAGGCCAAAATGCAAGTTTCCATGACCCGAGAAGAATTGGATCGAGTTTTTTTAAAACTATCACGACCAAAACCCTAAACATTGGATATAAAAGAGGTCTGGTGAAGAAATTGGTGGAAAAAATGACCCGAAAACCCGTGTATGCACCGTGGGAAGGTTATAGCCTACCGAGAACCAAGGTTCCATGACCCCAAAAAAATTGACTCGAGTTTTTTTTAAAATATCAAGACCCAAACCTCTCAAATGGATAACAAAGAGGTATGGTGAATAAATTGGTGGAAAAAAACACTGACAGGATAGGATAAACTGATCCTATGCACCGGGGGAAGGATCCTAAGGCCAAAATGCAAGTTTCGATGACCCGAAAAGAATTGGGTCGAGTTTTTTTGAAACTACCACAACCAACACCCCTAAAATGGGATATAAAAGAGGTCTGGTTAGGAAATTGGTGGAAAAAAACTGACCCGAAAAACCCCTCCTATGCACCGTGGGAAGGTTACGGCTAGCCGAGAACCAAGGGTCCATGACCCGAAAAAAATTGGCTCGAGTTTTTTTGAAACTATGACGACCCAAACCCCTCAAATGGATATAAAAGAGGTACGGTGAAGAAATTGGTTAGAAAAAATCACTCAAACTAAAGTTTTGGCCGTAAAGGCGAAATTTATCAATCGCGAACAAGTCTCGGTCAAAAGTACAAAAATCTTTGAAATGAAACAAATTTTTTGAAAGGAAACATCACATATACACCAATGAAGGGTTTAGAGTGCCATTGGTGAATCAAAAGGGAGTTTGGTGCCTCAAAAAGCAACGAAAACCCGATCTCTTCTATGCCACAAAAGTCATAGCTAGAGTCAACATAAAGTTATGAATTTTTTTTGGAAAATCATTCTCATCGTCCTTATGAAGCCTGCAAAAAATCAGATCGAAATTCCAAGTATTTTTCTTACATTAAAAATACTCCAGGAACACAATCGATGTCTACCGGTCCAAGACTGAAAAATGTCATAAGGACTATATAAGGGGTAGGCATACTCCTCAGGGGTGTGGGCAGTGGGCGTGGGCAGTGGGCGTGGGCTGGTTGCGATTTCTTATGCACAGGGATGGATGTTGGCCGATCGATCGTGGGACGTCACCGAAAAAATTTTGTGGTTACTTTTCCGGCGACCAATTTTTGGCCCTATTTTCGCGCTTGTGCGGCTTCGGCTTGGTTTCGTCCGTCTTCTGGGCGCTCTTCTTGATTTAGTTCGGAGAGTGGTTGGAACGATTTGCGTTAGCTGGCCAACTGAATGTTCGGCGTATGAGTGGCAATCGGATTGGTAGTGCTTGTAGGCTCTGTGCTCGCGCACCCAACTACAGACCACCTATCCTTCTCAGTTTCTTCACGAGCAGTGTATTGCTCGTTAACCAGATCATGGGCTTGTGTTGCGTACCTAAACAAAAGGAATATATGTGGCTTTGATTACAATGTTGTTCGCGTCATCTCCTTCACCGGGGAAGTCGTGAACACATAGGCCGACACTTGTGATCCTTGCTCCAAGTGGGCCAAAAATGCCTCGTCCGCTAAGGTGAATAAGCTGCCGGCGAGCTCTCAGATGCGGAAAAATAGTGGACGTTGACTCGAAGAAATTCTGTCCCGCCAAAGCATGTTTGTCCTCGGACAAAAGATGACGGAAAAAGATAAAACACCCCAAAATTTTTCAAGTATTTATAAAATCTCATGTCGAGGTTTGAAATAAATACTTAGTGATTTAATCACTATCACTTAGTGAAATCATTGGGCCAAAACAACCAAGGACTAGCATTCTCGCGGCCAGAACCACTGACGGGATGGAAACGAACTGACGGGAAGGACTATCTCGGCCATACTGACTGACGGGATGGATTATCCTGACCAGATGCACCGCTGGGAAGGATTCTAAGGCCAAAATGCAAGTTTCCATGACCCGGGAAGAATTGGATCAAGTTTTTTGAAACTATCATGACCAAAACCCTTAAAATAGGATAAAAAAGAGGTCTGGGGAAGAAATTGGTGGAAAAAATGACCCCAAAAACCCGTCTATGCACCGTGGGAAGGATATCGCCTACTGAGAACCAAGGTTCCATGACCCGAAAAAAAATTAACTCGAGTTTTTTTGAAACTATCAAGACCGAAACCTCTCAAATGGATAACAAAGAGGTCTAGTGAAGAAATTGGTGGAAAAAACAATGACAGGATAGGATAAACTAATCCTATCCACCGGGGGAAGGATCCTAACGCCAAAACCCCCTAATGGACTGACGGGAAGGAATATCTCGGCCATACTGCCTGACGGGATGGATTATCATGACCGGATGAACCGCTGTGAAGGATCCTAAGGCCAAAAACCACCCTAAATGACGTAAGGTGGGGAATCCCTCGGCCAAAACAACAAAGGACTAGCATTCTCGCGGCCAAAATGACTGACGGGATGGAACTATCTCGGCTATACTGACTAACGGGATGGAAAAAAAATGACGGGAAGGACTATCTCGGCCATACTGACTGACGGGATGGATTATCCTAACCGTATGCACCGACGGGAAGAATCCTAAGAACAAAAACCACCCAAAATGATGTAAGGTGTGGAATCCCTCGGCCAAAATAAAAAAAGACTAGCATTTTCTCGGACAGAATGACTGACGGGATGGAAACGAACTGACGGGAAGGACTATCTCGGCCATACTGACTGACGTGATGGATAATCCTGACCAGATGCACCGCCGGGAAGGATTCTAAGGCCAAAATGCAAGTTTCCATGACCCGGGAAGAATTGGATCGAGTTTTTTTGAAACTATCACGACCAAAACCCTTAAAATGGGATATAAAAGAGGTCTGGTGAAGAAATTGGTGTAAAACAAATGACCCAAAAAACCCGTCTATGCACCGTGGGAAGGTTATAGCCTACCGAGAACCAAGGTTCCATGACCCAAAAAAATTGACTCGAGGTCTGGTGAAGAAATTGGTGGAAAAAACACTTACGGGATAGGATAAACTGCTCCTATGCACCGGGGGAAGGATCCTTAAGCCAAAATGCAAGTTTCCATGACCCGTAAAGAATTGGGTCGAGTTTTTTTGAAACTACCACTACCAAAACCCCTAAAATGGGACATAAAAGAGGTCTGGTGAAGAAATTGGTGGAAAAAACTGACCCGAAAAACCCCTCCTATGCACCGTGGGAAGGTTACGGTTAGCCGAGAACTAAGGGTCCATGACCCGAAAAAAATTGGCTCGAGTTTTTTTTGAAACTATCACGACCCAAACCCCTCAAATGGATATAAAAGAGGTACGGTGAAGAAATTGGTTAGAAAAAATCAGTCAAACTAAAGTTTTCGCCGGAAAGGCGAAATTTATCGATCATGAACAAGTCTCGGTCAAAAGTACAAAAATCTTTGAAATGAAACAAAAGTTTCTGAAAGGAAACATCACATATATACCAATGAAGGGTTTAGAGTGTCATTGGTGAATCAAAAGAGAGTTTGGTGCCTCAAAAAGCAACGAAAACCAGATCTCTTCTATGCCACAAAAGTCATAGCTAGATTCAACATAAAGTTATGAAATTTTTGTGGAAAATCAGTCTCATAGTCCTTACGAAGCCTGCTAAAATCAGATCAAAATTCAAAGTTTTTTTTTTTGTACATTAAAAATACTATCAGAACACAATCAATGTCTACTGGTCCAAGACTAAAAATGTCATAAGGACTATATAAGGGGTAGTCATACTCCTCAGGGGAGAGGGCAGTGGGCGTGGGCTGGTTGCGATTTCTTATGCACATGTATGGATGTTGGCCGATTGATCATGGGATGATGTCCGGCCGTCGGGACGTCGCCGAAAAAAGTTTCAGGTGACTTTTCCGGCGACCAATTTTTGGCCCTATTTTCGCGCTTTTGGGCTTTGGCTTGGTTTCGTCCGTCTTCTAGGCACACTTCTTAATTTAGTTCGGAGAGTGGTTGGAACGATTGCCGTTAGCGGGCCAACTGAACGTTCGGCGTATGAGTGGCAATCGGATAGCTAGTGTTTGTAGGCTCTGTGCTCGCGCACCCAACCACAGACCACCTATCCTTCTCAGTTTCTTCACGAGCAGTGTATTGCTCGTTGACCATATCATGGGCTTGTGTTGCGTACCTAAACAGAAGGAATATATGTGGCTTTGCTTAAAATGTTGTCCGCGTCATCTCCTTCACCGGGGAATTCGTGAACACATAGGCCGACACTTGTGATCCTTGCTCCAAGTGGGCCAAAAATTCCTCGTCCGCTAAGGTGAATAAGCTGCCGGCGAGCTCTCAGATGCGAAAAAATAGTGGACGGTGACTCGAAGAAATTCGGTCCCGCCAAAGCACGTTTGTCCTCGGACAAAAGATGACGGAAAAAGATAAAACACCCCAAAATTTTCAAGTTATTATAAAATCTCATGTCGAGGTTTGAAATAAATACTTAGTAATTTAATCACTATCTCTTAGTGAAATCACTGGGGCAAAACAACCAAGGACTAGCATTCCCGCGGCCAGAACCACTGACGGGATGGAAACGAACTGACGGGAAGGACTATCTCGTCCATGCTGACTGACAGGATGGATTATTCAGATCAGATGCACCGCCGGGAAGTATTCTAAGGCCAAAATGAAAGTTTCCATGACTCGAAAAGAATTGGATCGAGTTTTTTGAAACTATCACGACCAAAACCCTAAAAATGGGATATAAAAGATGTCTGGTGAAGAAATTGGTGGAAAAAAATGACCCGAAAAACCCGTCTATGCACCATGGGAAGGTTATAGCCTACCGAGAACCAAGGTTCCATGACCCGAAAAAAATTGACTCCAGTTTTTTTTGGAACTATCAAGACCCAAACCTCTCAAATGGATAAAAAAGAGGTCTAGTGAAGAAATTGGTGGAAAAAACAATGATGGGATAGGATAAACTGATCCTATCCACCGGGGGAAGGATCCTAAAGCCAAAAACCCCTAATGGACTGACGGGAAGGAATATCTCGGCCATACTGACTGACGGGATGGATTATCATGACCGGATGAACCGCCGGGAAGGATCCTAAGGCCAAAAACCACCCTAAATGATGTAAGGTGTGGAATCCCTCGGCCAAAACAACAAAGGACTAGCATTCTCGCGGCCAGAATGACTGACGGGATGGAAACGAACTGACGGGAAGGACTATCTCGGCCATACTGACTGATGGGATGGAAAAAAAATGACGGGAAGGACTATCTCGGCCATACTGACTGACGGGATGGATTATCCTGACCGGATGCACCGGCGGGAAGGATCCTAAGACCAAAAACCACCCTAATGGACGTAAGGTGTGGAATCCTTGGGCCACAACTACCAAGGACTAGCATTCTCGTGGCCAGAACCACTGACGGGATGGAAACGAACTGACGAGAAAGACTGTCTCGGCCATAATGACTGACGGGATGGATTATCCTGATCGGACGCACCGCCGGGAAGGATCCTAAGTCCAAAAACCACCCAAAATGACGTAAGGTGTGGAATCCCTCGGCCAAAACAAAAAAAAAGACTAGCATTCTTGCGGACAGAATGACTGACGGGATGGAAACGAACTGACGGGAAGGACTATCTCGGCCATACTGACTGACGTGATGGATTATCCTGACCAGATGCACCGCCGGGAAGGATTCTAAGGCCAAAATGCAAGTTTCCATGAACCGAGAAGAATTGGATCGAGTTTATTTGAAACTATCAAGACCAAAACCCTTAAAATCGGATATAAAAGAGGTCTGGTGAAGAAATTGGTGGGGAAAAAAATGACCCGAAAAACCCGTCTATACACTGTGGGAAGGTTATAGCCTACCAAGAACCAAGGTTCCATGACCCAAAAAAAATTGACTCGAGTTTTTTTAAAACTATCAAGACCCAAACCTCTCAAATGGATAACAAAGAGGTCTTGTGAAGAAATTGGTGGAAAAAACACTGACAGGATAGGATAAACTGATTCTATGCACCGGCGGAAGGATCCTAAGGCCAAAATGCAAGTTTCAATGACCCAGAAATAATTGGGTCGAGTATTTTTTAAACTACCACGACCAACACCCCTATAATGGGATATAAAAGAGGTCTGGTGAAGAATTTGGTGGAAAAAAACTGACCCGAAAAACCCCTCCTATGCACCGTGGGAAGGTTACAGCTAGCCAAGAACCAAGGGTCCATGACCCGAAAAACATTGGCTCGAGTTTTTTTGAAACTATCACGACTTAAACCACTCAAATGGATATAAAGGAGGTACAGTGAAGAAATTGATCGCGAACAAGTCTCGGTCAAAAGTACAAAACTCTTTGAAATGAAACAAAAGTTTCTGAAAGTAAACATCACATATATACCAATGAAGGGTTTAAAGTGTCATTGGTGAATCAAAAGAGAGTTTGGTGCCTCAAAAAGCAACGAAAACCCGATCTCTTCTATGCCACAAAAGTCATAGCTAGAGTCAACATAATGTTATGAAATTTTTTTGGAAAATCAGTCTCATAGTCCTTATGAAGCCTGAAAAAAAATCAGATCGAATTTCCAAGTATTTTTTTTTACATTAAAAATTCTCAAGGAACACAATCAATGTCTACTGGTGCAAGATTGAAAAATGTCATAAGGACTATATAAGAGGTAGGCATACTCCTCAGAGGCGTGGGCAGTGGGCGTGGGCTGGTTGCGATTTCTTATGCCCAAGGATGGATGTTTGCCGATCGATCGTTGGATGATGTCCGGCCGTCGGGACGTCACCGAAAAAATTTTCCGGTGACTTTTCCGGCGACCAATTTTTGGCCCTATTTTCGTGCTTGTGCAGCTTTGGCTTGGTTTCGTCCGTCTTCTGGGCACTCTTCTTGATTTAGTTCGGAGAGTGGTTGGAACGATTGGTGTTAGCGGGTCAACTGAACGTTCGGCATATGAGTGGCAATCGGATAGCTAGTGTTTGTAGGCTTTGTGCTCGCGCACCCAACTACAGACCACCTATCCTTCTCAGTTTCTTCGCGAGCAGTGTATTGCTCGTTGACCAGATCATGGGCTTGTGTTGCGTACCTAAACAGAAGGAATATATGTGGCTTTGCTTAAAATGTTGTTCGCGTCATCTCCTTCACCGGGGAAGTCATGAACACATAGGCCGACACTTGTGATCCTTGCTCCAAGTTGGCCAAAAATGCCTCGTCCGCTAAGGTGAATAACCTGCTGGCGAGCTCTCAGATGCGGAAAAATAGTGGACGGTGACTCGAAGAAATTCTGTCCCGCCAAAGCTCGTTTTTCCTCGGACAAAAGATGATGGAAAAAGATAAAACACCCAGAAATTTTTCAAGTATTTATAAAATCTCATGTCGAGGTTTGAAATAAATACTTAGTGATTTAATCACTATCACTTAGTGAAATCATTGGGCCAAAACAACCAAAGACTAGCATTCTCGCGGCCAGAACCACTAACGGGATGGAAACGAACTGACGGGAAGGACTATCTCGGCCATACTGACTGACGGGATGGATTATCCTGACCAGATGCACCGCTTGGAAGGATTCTAAGGCCAAAATGCAAGTTTCCATGACCCGGGAAGAATTAGATCGAGTTTTTTTGAAACTATCACGACCAAAACCCTTAAAACGGGATATAAAAGAGGTCTGGTGAAGAAATTGGTGGAAAAAAACTGACCCGAAAAACCTCTCATATGCACTGTGGGAAGGTTACACCTAGCCGAGAACCAAGGGTCCATGACCCGAAAAACATTGGCTAGAGTTATTTTGAAACTATCACGACCCAAACCACTCAAATGGATATCAAGGAGGTACAGTGAAGAAATTGGTGAGAAAAAATCAATCAAACTAAAGTTTTGGCCGTAAAGGCGAAATTTATCGATCGCGAACAAGTCTCGGTCAAAAGTACAAAAATATTTGAAATGAAACAAAAGTTTCTGAAAGGAAACATCACATATATACCCATGAAGGGTTTAAAGTGTTATTGGTGAATCAAAAGAGAGTTTGGTGCCTCAAAAAGCAACGAAAACCCGATCTCTTCTATGCCACAAAAGTCATAGCTAGAGTCAACATAATGTCATGAAATTTTTTTGGAAAATCAGTCTCATAGTCCTTATGAAGCCTGAAAAAAATCAGATCGAAATTCCAAGTTTTTTTTTTTTACATTAAAAATTCTCAAGGAACACAATCAATGTCTACTGGTGCAAGATTGAAAAATGTCATAAGGACTATATAAGAGGTAGGCATACTCCTCAGAGGCGTGGGCAGTGGGCGTGGGCTGGTTGCGATTTCTTATGCCCAAGGATGGATGTTTGCCGATCGATCGTGGGATGATGTCCGGCCGTCGGGACGTCACCGAAAAAATTTTCCGGTGACTTTTTCGGCGACCAATTTTTGGCCCTATTTTCGTGCTTGTGCAGCTTTGGCTTGGTTTCGTCCGTCTTCTGGGCGGTCTTCTTGATTTAGTTCGGAGAGTGGTTGGAACGATTGGTGTTAGCGGTCCAACTGAACGTTCGGCATATGAGTGGCAATCGGATAGCTAGTGTTTGTAGGCTTTGTGCTCGCGCACCCAACTACATACCACCTATCCTTCTAAGTTTCTTCGCGAGCAGTGTATTGCTCGTTGACCAGATCATGGGCTTGTGTTACATACCTAAACAGAAGGAATATCTGTGGCTTTGCTTAAAATGTTGTCCGCGTCATCTCCTTCACCGGGGAAGTCGTGAACACATAGGCCGACACTTGTGATCCTTGCTCCAAGTGGGCCAAAAATGCCTCGTCCGCTAAGGTGAATAACCTGCTGGCGAGCTCTCAGATGCGGAAAAATAGTGGACGGTGACTCGAAGAAATTCTGTCCCGCCAAAGCACGTTTTTCCTCGGACAAAAGATGATGGAAAAAGATAAAACACCCCAAAATGTTTCAAGTATTTATAAAATCTCATGTCGAGGTTTGAAATAAATACTTAGTGATTTAATCACTATCACTTAGTGAAATCACTGGGCCAAAACAACCAAGAACTAGCATTCTCGCGGCCAGAACCATTGACGGGATGGAAACGAACTGACAGGAAGGACTATCTCGGCAATACTGACTGACGGGATGGATTATCCTGACCAGATGCACCGCCGCGAAGGATTCTAAGACCAAAATGCAAGTTTCCATGACCCGGGAAGAATTGGATCGAGTTTTTTTGAAACTATCTTGACCAAACCTAGAGTTTTTTTGAAACTATCACGACCCAAACCACTCAAATGGATATAAAGGAGGTACAGTGAAGAAATTGGTGAGAAAAAATCACTCAAACTAAAGTTTTGGCCGTAAAGGCGAAATTTATCGATCGCGAACAAGTCTCGGTCAAAAGTACAAAAATATTTGAAATGAAACAAAAGTTAATGAAAGGAAACATCACATATATACCAATGAAGGGTTTAAAGTGTTATTGGTGAATCAAAAGAGAGTTTGGTGCTTCAAAAAGCAACGAAAACCCGATCTCTTCTATGCCACAAAAGTCATAGCTAGAGTCAACATAATGTTATGAAATTTTTTTGGAAAATCATTCTCATCATCCTTATGAAGCCTGCAAAAAATCAGATCGAAATTCCAAGTATTTTTCTTACATTAAAAATACTCTAGGAACACAATCAATGTCTACTGGTGCAAGACTGAAAAATGTCATAAGGACTATATAAGGGGTAGGCATACTCCTCAGGGGTGTGGGCAGTGGGCGTGGGCTGGTTGCGATTTCATATGCACAGGGATGGATGTTGGCCGATCGATCGTGGGATGATGTCCGGCCGTCAGGACGTCGCCGAAAAAAATTTCCGGCGACCAATTTTGGCCCTATTTTCGTGCTTGTGCGGCTTTGGCTTGGTTTCGTCCGTCTTCTGGGCGCTCTTCTTGATTTAGTTCGGAGAGTGGTTGGAATGATTGGTGTTAGCGGCCAACTGAACGTTCGGCGTATGAGTGGCAATCGGATAGCTAGTGTTTGTAGGCTCTGTGCTCGCGCACCCAACTACAGACCACCTATCCTTCTCAGTTTCTTCACGAGCAGTTTAGTGCTCGTTAACCAGATCATGGGCTTGTGTTGCGTACCTAAACAGAAGGAATATATGTGTCTTTGCTTAAAATGTTGTTCGCGTCATCTCCTTCACCGGGGAAGTCGTGAACACATAGGCCGACACTTGTGATCCTTGCTCCAAGTGGGCCAAAAATGCCTCGTCCGCTAAGGTGAATAAGCTGCCGGCGAGCTCTCAGATGCGGAAAAATAGTGGTTGGTGACTCGAAGAAATTCTGTCCTGCCACAGCACGTTTGTCCTCGGACAAAAGATGATGGAAAAAGATAAAACACACCAAAATTTTCGAAGTATTTATAAAATCTCATGTTGAGGTTTGAAATAAATACTTAGTGATTTAATCACTATCACTTAGTGAAATCACTCGGCCAAAACAACCAAGGACTAGCATTATCGCGGCCAGAACCATTGATGGGATGGAAACGAACTGACGGGAAGGATTATCTCGGCAATACTGACTGACGGGATGGATTATCCTAACCAGATGCACCGCCGCGAAGGATTCTAAGACCAAAAAGCAAGTTTCCTTGACCCGGGAAGAATTGGATCGAGTTTTTTTGAAAATATCTTGACCAAACCCCTTAAAATAGGATATAAAAGAGGTCTGGTGAAGAAATTGGTGTAAAAAAAACTGACCCGAAAAACCCCTCCTATGCACCGTTTGAAGGTTACACCTAGCCGAGAACCAAGGGGTCCATGACCCGAAAAACATTGGCTAGAGTTTTTTTGAAACTATCACGACCCAAACCACTCAAATGGATATAAAGGAGGTACAGTGAAGAAATTGGTGAGAAAAAATCACTCAAACTAAAGTTTTGGCCGTAAAGGCGAAATTTATCGATCGCGAACAAGTCTCCGTCAAAAGTACAAAAATATTTGAAATGAAACAAAAGTTTATGAAAGGAAACATCACATATATACCAATGAAGGGTTTAAAGTGTTATTGGTGAATCAAAAGAGAGTTTGGTGCTTCAAAAAGCAACGAAAACCCGATCTCTTCTATGCCACAAAACTCATAGCTAGAGTCAACATAATGTTATGAAATTTTTTTGGAAAATCATTCTCATCGTCCTTATGAAGCCTGCAAAAAATCAGATCGAAATTCCAAGTATTTTTCTTACATTAAAAATACTCCAGGAACACAATCAATGTCTACTGGTGCAAGACTGAAAAATGTCATAAGGACTATATAAGGGGTAGGCATACTCCTCAGGGGTGTGGGCAGTGGGCGTGGGCTGGTTGCGATTTCTTATGCACAGGGATGGATGTTGGCCGATCGATCGTGGGATGATGTCCGGCCGTCAGGACATTGCCGAAAAAAATTTCCGGCGACCAATTTTGGCCCTATTTTCGTGCTTGTGCGGCTTTGGCTTGGTTTCGTCCGTCTTCTGGGCGCTCTTCTTGATTTAGTTCGGAGAGTGGTTCGAATGATTGGTGTTAGCGGCCAACTGAACGTTCGGCGTATGAGTGTCAATCGGATAGCTAGTGTTTGTAGGCTTTGTGCTCGCGCACCCAACTACAGACCACCTATCCTTCTCAGTTTATTCACGAGCAGTTTAGTGCTCGTTAACCAGATCATGGGCTTGTCTTGCGTACCTAAACAGAAGGAATATATGTGTCTTTGCTTAAAATGTTGTTCGCGTCACCTCCTTCACCGGGGCAGTCGTGAACACATAGGCCGACACTTGTGATCCTTGCTTCAAGTGGGCCAAAAATGCCTCGTCCGCTAAGGTGAATAAGCTGCCGGCGAGCTCTCAGATGCGGAAAAATAGTGGTTGGTGACTCGAAGAAATTCTGTCCCGCCACAGCACGTTTGTCCTCGGACAAAAGATGATGGAAAAAGATAAAACACACCAAAATTTTCGAAGTATTTATAAAATCTCATCTTGAGGTTTGAAATAAATACTTAGTGATTTAATCACTATCACTTAGTGAAATCACTGGGCCAAAACAACCAAGGACTAGCATTCTCGCGGCCAGAACCATTGACGGGATGGAAACGAACTGACGGGAAGGACTATCTCGGCAATACTGACTGACGGGATGGATTATCCTGACCAGATGCACCGCCGCGAAGGATTCTAAGACCAAAATGCAAGTTTCCATGACCCGGGAAGAATTGGATCGAGTTTTTTTGAAACTATCTTGACCAAACCCCTTAAAATAGGATATAAAAGAGGTCTGGTGAAGAAATTGGTGGAAAAAAAACTGACCCGAAAAACCCCTCCTATGCACCGTGGGAAGGTTACACCTAGCCGAGAACCAAGGGTCCATGACCCGAAAAACATTGGCTAGAGTTTTTTTGAAACTATCACGACCCAAACCACTCAAATGGATATAAAGGAGGTACAGTGAAGAAATTGGTGAGAAAAAAATCACTCAAACTAAAGTTTTGGCCGTAAAGGCGAAATTTATCGATCGCGAACAAGTCTCGGTCAAAAGTACAAAAATATTTGAAATGAAACAAAAGTTTATGAAAGGAAACATCACATATATACCAATGAAGGGTTTAAAGTATTATTGGTGAATCAAAAGAGAGTTTGGTGCTTCAAAAAGCAACGAAACCCCGATCTCTTCTATGCCACAAAAGTCATAGCTAGAGTCAACATAATGTTATGAAATTTTTTTGGAAAATCATTCTCATCGTCCTTATGAAGCCTGCAAAAAATCAGATCGAAATTCCAAGTATTTTTCTTACATTAAAAATACTCCAGGAACACAATCAATGTCTACTGGTGCAAGACTGAAAAATGTCATAAGGACTATATAAGGGATAGGCATACTCCTCAGGGGTGTGGGCAGTGGGCGTGGGCTGGTTGCGATTTCATATGCACAGGGATGGATGTTGGCCGATCGATCGTGGGATGATGTCCGGCCGTCAGGACGTCGCCGAAAAAAATTTCCGGCGACCAATTTTGGCCCTATTTTCTTGCTTGTGCGGCTTTGGCTTGGTTTCGTCCGTCTTCTGGGCGCTCTTCTTGATTTAGTTCGGAGAGTGGTTGGAATGATTGGTGTTAGCGGCCAACTGAACGTTCGGCGTATGAGTGGCAATCAGATAGCTAGTGTTTGTAGGCTCTGTGCTCGCGCACCCAACTACAGACCACCTATTGTTGGAATTGTGTCCAGTAATCTCGGTACTGTCTCTAGAAAGTAAGAGTATGTCAATGATCAGACATAAGTCATATAATACTGGGGGTCATGATGGCTTGCTAGAGTCCGCTCATGATCTATAAGTCTTGGACTTATTGCCTCTATTATATGATCCCATATGGGTCACACGCCTAAGCTAACAGGAAAATGTGTAGGAACGGTGTAGCAGAAGTACGGTAAAAGTGCTAGGCATTTACTGTACTTAGAGAGAATAATTGGGTTTGGCCACTGTGTGTCGATCGATACACAAGGAGTGTCGATCGACACAGTGCGCGAACGCCTCGGAGTTAATTGGCCTTTGGGCCAAATGGCCCAAAACGAACTGAACGAGTTATATAAACTTAAGACGAGTTCAGGTCGAAAATTAGCCCTAGCCGCGAGCCTCCTCTCTCTCTCTCTGCGCCGATTCCCTACTGGTCTAGCAGCCTCTTCCTGCTCGGTGTGCGTGTGTGAACCTCTGGAGGAGTTACCTCTCGGTGGCTCTCTGATCTCTGACCTGTTCTCCCTTTCCGCTGCACAAAACAGGTAAAAGGTGAGATCATCATTTGTTTCTATTCAAGAGAACCTAGATCCGCATGTTTAGGATAATCTGAATCTGAGAATTGAATCAGGATTCATCTAAACAATCCTTCAGTGGTATCAGAGCTATTGGTTCTGGTTTTTCTTGTTTAGATTCATGTTTAGGATTGTTTTTCTTGTTTAAAGGTGTTTTGAATCAACTACTGATAAGAGAAAACATTTAAGTAACAAGAATTGAAATCTAAACACATGAAAAATCGCATGATCAAACTATATTGATTTGGTATGCGATCTGATCCGAGAGAATGAGAATCGGCTGCGATTGCATGTATCGATCGATACGATCGCATGGATCGGTCGATACAATTCGAAGATCGCATGGATCGATCGATACGATCGCATGGATCGGTCGATACAGTCTATCGGCTAACCCTGTTAACGCGTGAAAGCATCGATCGATGCAGGATCGATGCAGGTTCGATATTGGTGCATCGACCGATGCGGTTGGTGCACATCGATCGACACGGTTAGGGTTTTGGCTTGGTTCCGTGCATGCGTGAGAGCATCGATCGATACAGGATCGATGCACGATCGATGCAGGATCGATGCTGAGAGCATCGACCGATGCGGTTGATGGATCGATCGACACGGTTGGTTCATCGATCGACATGGTTGGTTTAAGGCTCGGTTTAATATTTTGATTAAAATTAATTCGTCCTGGTTTAATAAACAGATTTAATAATTTTATTAAGTCTGGTTAAACCGGGACAAGAAATCCAATGTCGAAAGAATTATTGGATTTATTGCCTAAACCAGGATTTTCTAATTTGATTTGGTTGGACCAAATAAATTGAGAAAATCCGGTTTAGTAAATAACCGGTTGACAATTGTGGTCATCGTAGTAATTAAAATTTGGTTAGACCAATTTTAATGAACCAGACCGGTTATGTCATTTAATTGGACAATTGGGTCATGTCTTGGACATGGACCAATTCTTGGGCCTCGGGCCAAGAAGTTAAAACAATTGGGCCAATTATTTGAGTCTTTCTTCAGATTAATTTAAAATTTATTTTATAAAATTATAAAGTCGATTTTAAATTAAAGTTTCCGAAATTTTGAAATTAGAAAGTTTCTTAAATTAGAAGTTTCTAGATTTGCATGATTCGGATTTTAAGAAATTTCTAAAGTTAGAAAGTTTCCGGTTTTAGAAAGTTTCCAATTTTAGAAAGTTTCCAAAAATAGTAGGTTTTCTAAAATGAAAGTTTCCCGAAATAGTAATCTTCTATTTTGGGAATGAGATTTTAAAATAAACCTACGAACCTCAAATAATATCAAGCGTTGGATGTCTTGTCCAGGCTATGTCAGCTGTTGAAGCCCATTCAATTGTATTCATGGCCTTACAGTGTGAGGGTGTCTGCTTTTGCGTGGGTAAGACGGTTTGTGATTCATAAATGTCATTGGGAGTCCCAGACATTAATGATTACGTGACTGTATAGTCTGGTTTTCTTGACTAGGCCATCGGGAGTCCCGGGCCTTGAGACATTAGAGTGGATTGGGCCTCGGGCCCAGATTCACAACCAAGAGTTATATCACGGATATAATTAGCCGATATAGGGCTTACCGATATAAGCTAAGGTTGGGTGACGGCCAGTGGCCCACTTTAATCTTAGTTATATGTGGATCTTGGAATCATTATATTCTATTGAGGGTAACTTATGTTATTGAATATAATGCGTGATTAATCATATTAAATTTAATACGAGATTAATCATATTGAACATATTAACTAAAATCCTTTTATCTTAATTTTCAGTTATGACTAGCACAAACAATCAAAACACTTTCTCGATCCGGTCTGTCCTTAAGATGGACAAGCTGAACGGATCAAATTTCTTGACTTGGTCGCGGAACCTGAGGCTAGTCCTCAGACAGGAGAGAAAGGACTATGTCCTTGAGAGAGCTCTCCCCGTGAGGATCGGGTCCAATGCTTCTCATGCAGTATATGATGCTTGGAATAAGCATTATAATGATGCGGTAGATGTGCGTGGTCTGATATTGGCTACCATGGACTCAGACTTGCGGAAGCAATATGAGAACATGGAGTCGCCAATAGAGATGATCAGCAGCCTGAAATTGAAATTTCAGGAGCAGATAAGGGTGGAGAGATACCAGTTGGTTAAGTCTCTCACTAGCTGCAAGCTACCAAATGATAATCCAGTGAGTCCTCATGTCAGTAAAATGATGGGTTACATTGATAACCTGAGGAAACTGGATTATCCAGTTAGCCAAGAGTTGGCAACTGAAATCATTCTGCAGTCACTGCCGTCAAGCTATGATAAGTTCAGAAAGAACTATATCAAGAAAGGCTTAACGAAGACGCTGACTGAACTGCATGATATGCTCAAGACAGTTGAGCCAAACGTGAAGAGTACCCTGTACAATCTCATGAATGAGAAGGGTAGGTTTACTAAACCTAATGCTGACAAGGGTGAAGACAAAGTTGTCCAGATTTTGAATCATGGCAAGCGTGTGTCTTCTGAGCCCGAGTCAGATACCTCTTGCGTTGGTAAGTGCTGCTACTGTAAGGAGACAGGGCATTGGAAGAGAAATTGCATTAAATTCATGGAAGATGATGAGGAATTGAAGTTGATGTATGAGACTAATTCCTCAGGTATTCATGTTATTACTTCAAGTTCTACCTTAAAGGTATTGAATACTGGTTGTGGCACTGATATTTGTGATAATATGCAGAGCCTAAGCAACAGTAGAACGTCCTTAAAGGTATTGGATACTGGTTGTGGCACTGATATTCGTGATAATATGCAGAGCCTAAGCAACAGTAGAACGTTGAAGGAAGGGCAAGTGAAACTACATGTCTGGAAGGAGCTTGGGATGCTGCCTCAGCTGTAGGGTTTTCACTTATAGATCCCTTTTAGGCTTGGTTTTGTATTAAGTAATTGCTACAATGTACCTGCTTTAAGCAGAATTGTCTTTCATTTTCTTGTAAGAATTTGAATGTTTTTCATTTTGATAAAAGACAAGTTTTGTTCTTTTGATCTTAATGAAATATTAATTGTAGCACCCTATTCATGAAATGGGTTTTATATCTTAAACCAAAGAGTGCCTAAATGTAACATAAATACCGAATTGGTTTAAATCTAATGAATTAAACCTGATTTTTCTTGGCATAACAGTCTTGGTCACATAGAGTAAGTCGGATTCAGAAATCCCATAGTTATGGACTGTTGGGCTCATCTGATAAGATATCTTATGAGACTTGAATTCTGTTTACTGGACCAAAAGGAAAAGGGCCTATCTTAGCCAAGCTAGAGAAAGGCCCAAAGGCTTATTGGACCTGGAACATACTGATGTATGTGGCCCAATGAGCAGTAATGCCAGAGAAAATTTCATGTACTTCATTGTCTCTACTGATTACTTCAGTGAGTGTGACTGTGTTCATTTGATGAGACACAAGTCGGAATTCTTTGACATGGTCGAAAGAGTTCCAGAATGAAGTATGGGATCTGAGTGACAAAAGTATTAAGACTCTGGATTAAATCACGAGTGAGAATACTTAAGTCATTGATTGTGTGATCATCTTAATGAGTGTGAAATCGTTTCACAGCTCATTTCTCCTGAAAACCTGAAGGTGTTTCTGTGAGAAAGAATCAGATCTTATTAGAAATGATTAAAGATGAGTCACACGAATTTTCATGATATTATTTAAGAATAACGCTCTAAAATATCTAAGTTTACGCTGAAATAGTTCCACAAATATCAGTTGAAAGACACCACGTTAATGTGGATTGGAATCGATCCAAATTTGTCTTTACTGAGTATTTGTAGTTGTGCTACTTCGCTGGTTGTCCTAGAGAAACTAAGGCTTGTTACTTTTACGTCCAATCTGTTTTCTAAGAAGGGAAGTTATTTTCCAAGAAGAACAGTGGGAGTAAAAGCATAACTCGAAGTTTTCTTAGGGAAACCAAGGCTCGGTACTTTTACGACCATTCTGTTTTCTAAGAAGGGAAATTAATTTCCAAGAAGAACAGTGGGAGTAAAAAGTATTTTTACGACCATTCTGTTTTCTAAGAAGGGAAGTTACTTTCCAAGAAGAACAGTGGGAGTAAAAGTACAACTCGAAGAAATTCGAGAAATATACAGGAGGCTGCTTAACCTATTGAGGGAGAGCAGCGGAAGGATTTACAGATTTCTGTAGAATCTACACCTGTGGAGCCTGACGTTCGCAGATATGAAAGAATCAGTCACTAATCCGAGAGTGAATTCTCGTCATTAGTTCAGCCTGATGATCATTGAATGTTCGCATGATCTGATGATCATTGAAAGCGACGAATCTGCGAAATCCTAGGAAGTGAAAGTGAGCCCAGACTCCGAAGAATTACATTTTTTGTAAGTTGGCTTCATCGATCCATTCATGGATGGAAGCAAACATATCGGAGTTGGAATCTTCGTTCTGTTGAAGTAGTCAAGGTTTTGACTTGAACAGGAACGAAGCGGAACTGTGTGTTTACTAATAGATTAGTGGGAGCGATATTGCATTTCTCAAAGTGTATGTCGATGACATACTGATTCTCGGATATAACGTCCCAACGCTGTATTCGGTAAAGGACTAGATTGGGAGTTGGTTTAATGATTGACATGGGTAAAGCCACGTAGTTCTTGGATTTTGGATCTAAAGATAGAGATCCAAAAGAGCTGGTAGGACAAAGTCAGGATTCTTAAATTGACAAAGTCCTACACATTTTGAGCAATCCAAGAAGGGTTATATGCCAATGTCACATGGCATTAAGTTAAGCAAGATACAGTATCCTACGATAACTGCTGAGCTTAAATGCATGGATGAGATTCCATATGCGTCGGCAATTGGATCTATCATGTATGCCATGAAACATACTTGTTTGATGTTGCTTTAATGTTAAGCAAGACAAATAAAGACCAGTCAAATCCAGCAAAGAATCAAGTTTCCTAAAGTATGTCCTAAAGTATTTGAGGAATACTAAGGATAAGTTCTTGATTTACGGAGAAAGTGAGGTGCTATAAGTCGATAGAGTCTGAAAGGCAAGTTTCCAACAGACAAAGATGATTTCCGATCACAGTCCGGTTATATCTTGTGTTTGTCTGGCGGTGCACGGCACTGTTGCTGACTCCATGACTTAAGCTGAATCTTTCGCAGCTTGGGAAGCGGCGAAAGAGGTTGTTTGGAAAGAAGAGTTCATCACTGAACTTGATGTGATTCCCAGCATAGATGAGTCTAGCTACACATCAGAGGTCCAAACACCTTGAGATAAATGACAGAGATGTTAAGTAGATCAGCAAGTTTCAACAAATGAGAACGTTGCTAATCTATTAACGAAGCCACTCCTTAGCCCTAAGCACGAGTCACGGACTGTAGCTGTAGGAAAAGTGAAGTTAAGATATAGTCTTAATTTCAGTGGGAGTTATTAAAGGGCTTTATTTAGTTATTGGATATGTTCTTGAAATAACATTTAAGATGTTTAATGAAATTATTATTTCATGATTATTTTAACTGTGATGAAATAATCGTTCCAAAAAGATATGAACCATTTTATAGGTCATCGAAGTAAATGACTTGATCTTGAGTCATCGAAGTCATTTAGCTTGATCATGAGACCCTATATTTGATAGATGTTTTATATCATCCCGTCCCTAGTCGAAGGTTGTTGAAATTGGAACACCAACAACCGTGTGAGACTGGATTGGTACGGGATGATATAAAACATCTATCAAATATAGGGTCTCATGATCAAGCTAAATGACTTCGATGACTCAAGATCAAGTCATTTACTTCGATGACCTATAAAATGGTTCATATCTTTTTGGAACGATTATTTCATCACAGTTAAAATAATCATGAAATAATAATTTCATTAAACATCTTAAATGTTATTTCAAGAACATATCCAATAACTAAATAAAGCCCTTTAATAACTCCCACTGAAATTAAGACTATATCTTAACTTCACTTATCCTACAGCTACAGTCCGTGACTCGTGCTTAGGGCTAAGGAGTGGCTTCGTTAATAGATTAGCAACGTTCTCATTTGTTGAAACTTGCTGATCTACTTAACATCTCTGTCATTTATCCC
The DNA here is from genome assembly GCA_030180135.1 of Orychophragmus violaceus. Taxonomy (NCBI): domain Eukaryota; kingdom Viridiplantae; phylum Streptophyta; class Magnoliopsida; order Brassicales; family Brassicaceae; genus Orychophragmus; species Orychophragmus violaceus. The sequence continues at coordinate 104,347,225 of CM058230.1, read as the reverse complement.
AAGGTGTTTGGACCTCTGATGTGTAGCTAGACTCATCTATGCTGGGAATCACATCAAGTTCAGTGATGAACTCTTCTTTCCAAACAACCTCTTTCGCCGCTTCCCAAGCTGCGAAAGATTCAGCTTAAGTCATGGAGTCAGCAACAGTGCCGTGCACCGCCAGACAAACACAAGATATAACCGGACTGTGATCGGAAATCATCTTTGTCTGTTGGAAACTTGCCTTTCAGACTCTATCGACTTATAGCACCTCACTTTCTCCGTAAATCAAGAACTTATCCTTAGTATTCCTCAAATACTTTAGGACATACTTTAGGAAACTTGATTCTTTGCTGGATTTGACTGGTCTTTATTTGTCTTGCTTAACATTAAAGCAACATCAAACAAGTATGTTTCATGGCATACATGATAGATCCAATTGCCGACGCATATGGAATCTCATCCATGCATTTAAGCTCAGCAGTTATCGTAGGATACTGTATCTTGCTTAACTTAATGCCATGTGACATTGGCATATAACCCTTCTTGGATTGCTCAAAATGTGTAGGACTTTGTCAATTTAAGAATCCTGACTTTGTCCTACCAGCTCTTTTGGATCTCTATCTTTAGATCCAAAATCCAAGAACTACGTGGCTTTACCCATGTCAATCATTAAACCAACTCCCAAGCTAGTCCTTTACCGACTACAGCGTTGGGACGTTATATCCGAGAATCAGTATGTCATCGACATACACTTTGAGAAATGCAATATCGCTCCCACTAATCTATTAGTAAACACACAGTTCCGCTTCGTTCCTGTTCAAGTCAAAACCTTGACTACTTCAACAGAACGAAGATTCCAACTCCGATATGTTTGCTTCCATCCATGAATGGATCGATGAAGCCAACTTACACAAAATGTAATTCTTCGGAGTCTGGGCTCACTTTCGCTTCCTAGGATTTCGCAGATTCGTCGCTTTCAATGATCATCAGATCATGCGAACATTCAATGATCATCAGGCTGAACTAATGACGAGAATTCACTCTCGGATTAGTGACTGATTCTTTCATATCTGCGAACGTCAGGCTCCACAGGTGTAGATTCTACAGAAATCTGTAAATCCTTCCGCTGCTCTCCCTCAATAGGTTAAGCAGCCTCCTGTATATTTCTCGAATTTCTTCGAGTTGTACTTTTACTCCCACTGTTCTTCTTGGAAAGTAACTTCCCTTCTTAGAAAACAGAATGGTCGTAAAAATACTTTTTACTCCCACTGTTCTTCTTGGAAATTAATTTCCCTTCTTAGAAAACAGAATGGTCGTAAAAGTACCGAGCCTTGGTTTCCCTAAGAAAACTTCGAGTTATGCTTTTACTCCCACTGTTCTTCTTGGAAAACAACCGTGTGAGACTGGATTGGTACGTGACTTATGACAAAGTCTCAGTGTGTCATAGATGTGCGGCATCAAAGTCAGTACATAGGTGTATGTTGGGGAACATACGACCGGACAAGACCCGCTTATAAGAACTCTTCAGGATATTTATATCTGTGTCATAAGAGATTCTTACTACGACTATAGAGTATAGTCCTTAGACCTGAGTTCGCATGCATGTGACTGCACATGGACTGATGCACTTTGATCATTGTCTAACGCTGTCGTTCTGCGATAGTTATAAGGACCTTGTTTGGGTACATTATGAAATGAGTAGTTTACAGTGATGGAACAAGACGGGATTTGTCCCTCCAATATAAATGGAGTGAATATCTCTAGGCCAATCGGAGATTTGAATACTGGAAAATGCATGGCCATGCTCAAACGGACTGTCCCGAGTCGTTTGGATTGTCAGTATCAAATCAGAGTCCGATGAACAAGATTAGGCTTTATAAGGATGACACCAATCTTGCCTTATGACTAATCGAGATATTGTGACAAAAGGATTATGAATACAGAGATTCCAGTACAAGTGGGAGATTGTTGGAATTGTGTCCAGTAATCTCGGTATTGTCTCTAGAAAGTAAGAGTATGTCAATGATCAGACATAAGTCATATAATACTGGGGGTCATGATGGCTTGCTAGAGTCCGCTCATGATCTATAAGTCTTGGACTTATTGCCTCTATTATATGATCCCATATGGGTCACACGCCTAAGCTAACAGGAAAATGTGTAGGAACGGTGTAGCAGAAGTACGGTAAAAGTGCTAGGCATTTACTGTACTTAGAGAGAATAATTGGGTTTGGCCACTGTGTGTCGATCGATACACAAGGAGTGTCGATCGACACAGTGCGCGAACGCCTCGGAGTTAATTGGCCTTTGGGCCAAATGGCCCAAAACGAACTGAACGAGTTATATAAACTTAAGAAGAGTTCAGGTCGAAAATTAGCCCTAGCCGCGAGCCTCCTCTCTCTCTCTGCGCCGATTCCCTACTGGTCTAGCAGCCTCTTCCTGCTCGGTGTGCGTGTGTGAACCTCTGGAGGAGTTACCTCTCGGTGGCTCTCTGATCTCTGACCTGTTCTCCCTTTCCGCTGCACAAAACAGGTAAAAGGTGAGATCATCATTTGTTTCTATTCAAGAGAACCTAGATCCGCATGTTTAGGATAATCTGAATCTGAGAATTGAATCAGGATTCATCTAAACAATCCTTCACCTATCCTTCTCAGTTTCTTCACGAGCAGTTTAGTGCTCGTTAACCAGATCATGGGCTTGTGTTGCGTACCTAAACAGAAGGAATATATGTGTCTTTGCTTAAAATGTTGTTCGCGTCATCTCCTTCACCGGGGAAGTCGTGAACACATAGGCCGACACTTGTGATCCTTGCTCCAAGTGGGCCAAAAATGCCTCGTCCGCTAAGGTGAATAAGCTGCCGGCGAGCTCTCAGATGCGGAAAAATAGTGGTTGGTGACTCGAAGAAATTCTGTCCTGCCACAGCACGTTTGTCCTCGGACAAAAGATGATGGAAAAAGATAAAACACACCAAAATTTTCGAAGTATTTATAAAATCTCATGTTGAGGTTTGAAATAAATACTTAGTGATTTAATCACTATCACTTAGTGAAATCACTGGGCCAAAACAACCAAGGACTAGCATTATCGCGGCCAGAACCATTGATGGGATGGAAACGAACTGACGGGAAGGATTATCTCGGCAATACTGACTGACGGGATGGATTATCCTAACCAGATGCACCGCCGCGAAGGATTCTAAGACCAAAAAGCAAGTTTCCTTGACCCGGGAAGAATTGGATCGAGTTTTTTTGAAAATATCTTGACCAAACCCCTTAAAATAGGATATAAAAGAGGTCTGGTGAAGAAATTGGTGGAAAAAAAACTGACCCGAAAAACCCCTCCTATGCACCGTGGGAAGGTTACACCTAGCCGAGAACCAAGGGTCCATGACCCGAAAAACATTGGCTAGAGTTTTTTTGAAACTATCACGACCCAAACCACTCAAATGGATATAAAGGAGGTACAGTGAAGAAATTGGTGAGAAAAAATCACTCAAACTAAAGTTTTGGCCGTAAAGGCGAAATTTATCGATCGCGAACAAGTCTCCGTCAAAAGTACAAAAATATTTGAAATGAAACAAAAGTTTATGAAAGGAAACATCACATATATACCAATGAAGGGTTTAAAGTGTTATTGGTGAATCAAAAGAGAGTTTGGTGCTTCAAAAAGCAACGAAAACCCGATCTCTTCTATGCCACAAAAGTCATAGCTAGAGTCAACATAATTTTATGAAATTTTTTTGGAAAATCATTCTCATCGTCCTTATGAAGCCTGCAAAAAATCAGATCAAAATTCCAACTATTTTTCTTACATTAAAAATACTCCAGGAACACAATCAATGTCTACTGGTGCAAGACTGAAAAATGTCATAAGGACTATATAAGGGGTAGGCATACTCCTCAGGGGTGTGGGCAGTGGGCGTGGGCTGGTTGCGATTTCTTATGCACAGGGATGGATGTTGGCCGATCGATCGTGGGATGATGTCCGGCCGTCAGGACGTCGCCGAAAAAAATTTCCGGCGACCAATTTTGGCCCTATTTTCGTGCTTGTGCGGCTTTGGCTTGGTTTCGTCCGTCTTCTGGGCGCTCTTCTTGATTTAGTTCGGAGAGTGGTTGGATGATTGGTGTTAGCGGCCAACTGAACGTTCGGCGTATGAGTGGCAATCGGATAGCTAGTGTTTGTAGGCTCTGTGCTCGCGCACCCAACTACAGACCAACTATCCCTCTCAGTTTCTTCACGAGCAGTTTAGTGCTCGTTAACCAGATCATGGGCTTGTGTTGCGTACCTAAACAGAAGGAATATATGTGTCTTTGCTTAAAATGTTGTTCGCGTCATCTCCTTCATCGGGGAAGTCGTGAACACATAGGCCGACACTTGTGATCCTTGCTCCAAGTGGGCCAAAAATGCCTCGTCCGCTAAGGTGAATAAGCTGCCGGCGAGCTCTCAGATGCGGAAAAATAGTGGTTGGTGACTCGAAGAAATTCTGTCCCGCCACAGCACGTTTGTCCTCGGACAAAAGATGATGGAAAAAGATAAAACACACCAAAATTTTCGATGTATTTATAAAATCTCATGTTGAGGTTTGAAATAAATACTTAGTGATTTAATCACTATCACTTAGTGAAATCACTGGGCACAAACAACCAAGGACTAGCATTCTCGCGGCCAGAACCATTGACGGGATGGAAACGAACTGACAGGAAGGACTATATCGGCAATACTGACTGACGGGATGGATTATCCTGACCAGATGCACCGCCGCGAAGGATTCTAAGACCAAAATGCAAGTTTCCATGACCCGGGAAGAATTGGATCGAGTTTTTTTGAAACTATCTTGACCAAACCCCTTAAAATAGGATATAAAAGAGGTCTGGTGAAGAAATTGGTGGGAAAAAAACTGACCCGAAAAACCCCTCCTATGCACCGTGGGAAGGTTACACCTAGCCGAGAACCAAGGGTCCATGACCCGAAAAACATTGGCTAGAGTTTTTTTGAAACTATCACGACCCAAACCACTCAAATGGATATAAAGGAGGTACAGTGAAGAAATTGGTGAGAAAAAAATCACTCAAACTAAAGTTTTGGCCGTAAAGGCGAAATTTATCGATCGCGAACAAGTCTCGGTCAAAAGTACAAAAATATTTGAAATGAAACAAAAGTTTATGAAAGGAAACATCAAATATATACCAATGAAGTGTTTAAAGTGTTATTGGTGAATCAAAAGAGAGTTTGGTGCTTCAAAAAGCAACGAAAACCCGATCTCTTCTATGCCACAAAAGTCATAGCTAGAGTCAACATAATGTTATGAAATTTTTTTGGAAAATCAGTCTCATAGTCCTTTTGAAGCCTGAAAAAATCAGATCGAAATTCCAAGTATTTTTTTTTTTACATTAAAAATACTCCAGGAACACAATCAAAGTCTACTGGTGCAAGACTGAAAAATGTCATAAGGACTATATAAGGGGTAGGCATACTCCTCAGGGGTGTGGGCAGTGGGCGTGGGCTGGTTGCGATTTCTTATGCGCAGGGATGGATGTTGGCCGATCGATCGTGGGATGATGTCCGGCCGTCGGGACGTCGCCGAAAAAATTTTCCGGTGACTTTTCCGGCGACCAATTTTGGCCCTATTTTCGTGCTTGTGCGGCTTTGGCTTGGTTTCGTCCGTCTTCTGGGCGCTCTTCTTGATTTAGTTTGGAGAGTGGTTGGAACGATTGGTGTTAGCGGGCCAACTGAACGTTCGGCGCATGAGTGGCAATCGGATAGCTAGTGTTTGTAGGCTCTGTGCTCGCGCACCCAACTACAGACCACCTATCCTTCTCAGTTTCTTCACGAGCAGTGTATTGCTTGTTAACCAGATCATGGGCTTGTGTTGCGTACCTAAACAGAATGAATATCTGTGGCTCTGCTTAAAATGTTGTTCGCGTCATCTCCTTCATCGGGGAAGTCGTGAACACATAGGTCGACACTTGTGATCCTTGCTCCAAGTGGGCCAAAAATGCCTCGTCCGCTAAGGTGAATAAGCTGCCGGCGAGCTCTCAGATGCGGAAAAATAGTGGTTGGTGACTCGAAGAAATTCTGTCCCGCCACAGCACGTTTGTCCTCGGACAAAAGATGACGGAAAAAGATAAAACACCCCAAAATTTTTCAAGTATTTATAAAATCTCATGTCGAGGTTTGAAATAAATACTTAGTGATTTAATCAATATCACTTAGTGAAATCACTGGGCCAAAACAACCAAGGACTAGCATTCTCGCGGCCAGAACCACTGACGGGATGGAAACGAACTGATAGGAAGGACTATCTCGGCAATACTGACTGACGGGATGGATTATCCTGACCAGATGCACCGCCGGGAAGGATTCTAAGGCCAAAATGCAAGTTTCCATGATCCGGGAAGAATTGGATCGAGTTTTTTTGAAAGTATCACGACCAAAACCCTTAAAATGGGATATAAAAGAGGTTTGGTGGGAAAAAATGACCTGAAAAACCAGTCTATGCACTGTGGGAAGGTTCCATGACCCGAAAAAAATTGACTCGAGTTTTTTTTGAAACTATCAAGACCCAAACCTCTCAAATGGATAACGAAGAGGTCTGGTGAAGAAATTGGTTGAAAAAACAATGACGGGTTAGGATAAACTGATCCTATCCACCGGGGGGAAGGATCCTAAGGCCAAAACCCCCCTAATGGACTGACGGGAAGGAATATCTCGGCCATACTGACTGACGGGATGGATTATCATGACCGGATGAACCGCCGGGAAGGATCCTAAGGCCAAAAACCACCCTAAATGACGTAAGGTGTGGAATACCTTGGCCAAAACAACAAAGGACTAGCATTCTCGTGGCAAGAATGACTGACGGGATGGAAATGAATTGACGGGAAGGACTATCTTGGCCATACTGACTAACGGGTTGGAAAAAAATGAAGGGAAGGACTATCTCGGGCATACTAACTGACGGGATAAACCAGATGCACCGCCGTGAAGGATCCTAAGGCCAAAATGCAAGTTTTCATGACCCGGAAAGAATTGGGTCGAGTTTTTTTGAAACTACTATAACCAACACCCCTAAAATGGGATATAAAAGAGGTCTGGTGAAGAAATTGGTTGAAAAAACTGACCCGAAAAACCCTTCCTATGCACCGTCGGAAGGTTACGGCTAGCCGAGAACCAAAGGTTTATGACCCGAAAAAATTGGCTCGAGTTTTTTTGAGACTATCACGACCCAAACCCCTCAAATGGATATAAAAGAGGTACGGTGAAGAAATTGGTGAGACGTTGAGATAGTCCACCTTACGGTCCCTCTTATGAACCGGTGACTCTATCACTACTACGTCTGGATGTTCTGGTTCAGAGTCGTGACCGTGATCCACGGCTCACCCTCAGCCTACTTCTGACCAGAGATGTTCTGGTTCAGAGTCGTAAGCTGGTCCATAACCGTCTTAAGCAAAGTCCACATCTGACCGATGTTCGGGGCTGCTGTCAACGGCTCACCGCCACCACCACCTGTGGCATCATCATTCCCATGACCGGTCTCAGTGTGGACCGCATGAGATGATGACTCGCCCATCCGCTCTCCTTCATCCCTAATCTGGACGTCCGGTTCGGAAACCCTAGCCCCGTCAGGAACGTGAGGAGCCGGGGGCTCAATGCCTGTCTGGTTAACCTCAGGACCGGTTAACCCAGGCGCAACAGGAGTGGTCTGGACCCTTTGGCCTTGGCCGGTCGCAGACTCCTCCTTATCCTTATCCTTAGTCCGTTTGGACTTACTCTTTCCAACCTGAAGATTCATCAAGATAACATAAATATCAAGCAAGCAATCTCCAAGTCCTAGCATTTCTAATGCATTTCTACCGCAGACCTCAACCCGGACGAGTGGTGTAGCCCTTAACCCAAAGCCTAGGAAATAACTCCGCTCTGATACCAACTTGAAACACCCCATCCCGACTCTAAGGCCGGAACGGCCGTTCCATTATCTAAGTAATCCGACTTGAGGTTCGTTGTCAACCTCAAGCCCATTTATTCTATACTTAGTCAAAATCAAGCTTAAGTTCATTTCCATTCATTCAATCTTAGCTAAGGCAAGCGAGTTATCATAAGACAGAAATAGACATTTTATTAATCAAACCAAAGTACCAAATACAAATGTGAGTCAATCACATTATGCTAATACAGTATTCAGTCCTAACAATGTCTATATAACAACACACACCACTCGTCCACCGGTCTCGGTCCGCTCCTAGGTATGATCATCCCCATGATCATCCTTACGTCCTGAAACACAATACAACACGTTAAGTATGCATAAAACCATCAACTAAACACATAAACGATCTATATGATCCCCTTATTCCCATGCAACAATATACCCTAAAACCATTCTAAATTCCTCTAAAACGGTCCATGCCTTAAGAAGAAATCGCGGTCCAAACCGCGACCGAATTTAAGACCGTATCGAAAATCCGCGTCCAGTCCGTTTAGCCGCGTCCACGTCCGTCCCGGACGACCGTGAACTGATCGCTAGCGATCCATGACCCATCCGCGTACGCTCAGTCCGTGCGTCCGTATGGACGGGACGATCGTTCGCGTTGACGTGCCGTGTACCGCGATCGTGTAAAGCCGAGCATTCGTCCCGTCCAACGCTTCACGCCCGTGGTCGACTAACGCGTACGAGCGAACATCCGTGTGGACATCGCATCTGTCTGTGATAGCGTCCCGCGGTCATAGCACCCGATCGTTAAGAAAGGTCACGACCGTTCACCGCAAACGGATGCGATGGTCCGCGGATGGTTGCCATCGATCCGTAGTCGTGGTGTGTTGTTCGCGACTCTCGTCCTTAACCCGTCGGCCATTTTCCCAGCCCGGTCGTGATCCATCCGGTTGCACTCAACCCTTACGCCGACTTAGCCCAGATGCGGATATGGCCCGGCTATCTCTGAGATAAACCGTCCGAACATAGGTCTATACGGTGCACCGCATACAATCGCATGACCCGGCCAAGCCTTCCCGACATGCCGTCCGATCATTCGCGACCAACGGTTCGCTTATGTCCTTTGCGCCTTTTGATCCCAACCATGCGCCTTGGCCAACACGATCATGGCCCTTGGCCGATCGGTTGTTTCTTATGCATAGCCGTGTCTAAAACCGCTCAAGCCTAAGCCCGGTTCTAGTTCCAGAAGTAGAAGGAGAAGAGAGAGAGTAATCCGTCCTTTAACCGGCCGGCCGCCAACATATGGCTTGGCCATGCCGAGAACAATGGTTCGGATTCTAACCTTTGATGTCGTGGTGGATTTGCCTGGATCACGGCCTATTTCTCCCGCCATGATGCCGCCTTAACCGCTCTCACACCACCACCAAACTCCGATTACACCCGCCGGTACTTCCTATTGAAAGCCGGCCTCGAACTCTCTTTTTCTCTCTCGAAAATGTATGGCTTTCGCCTTAAGAAAATATGGGTTTTCCCCTTGTGAACTTGTGTGCGAAAATGACCCCCAAGCCTTCTATTTATAGGCTAAAAATCGCCAAGTAACCGCCCAAGCCAAGGGCTGCCTTTTGGCTTGCGAATGGGCACCAAAGACATTGGTGGCCTTTCGCTTATGGGGTGCTAAATCAGCTAGTATCACTAGCTGATCAGTTGATTCACACTTCAACACTCTATCTGAGCTACTCTGAGCTGAGCTGAGCTGATCACACTCTTTCCAGCTGATTCCCACACGATTAAGCTCCATTCCAGCTGAGCTTAACCTTCTCACGTCCATAGAACACTCTCCTTGATCACTTATGATCTTAAGTTTGATGTTTCCGGTTCCATGGACGCCCAATGGCCCGTAGGCCGGTTCGGGGATGTTACAAGTTCTCCCCCCCCTTGAAATGGATTCGCCCCCGAATCCTCTCCAAGAAGTTCGTCCCTTGTAAACTCCTCAAACCAGTCTGGGTAATCAGCCTTTATAAGGGCCTCAGTTTCCCAAGTGATTTCCTTAACTCCGTTGCAAATCCATTCCACCTTGACCATCTGGATTACCTTCTTCCTGGTGGCTTTCTCCAACCGGTCCAAGATCCTTAAGGGCAAAATCACGTCCTGATCCGAGAGGCATGGCACTTGTGCAACTGAGAGACATGGAACACATTTTGAAATTCTTCCATCTCGTTGGGCAAGTCCAACTTGTAGGCTACCTTCCCGACTCTTTCCAGAATCGTGAATTGCCCTAAGTACCTCGGGTCAAGTTTTCCTCGCTTGGAAACCCTAGCCCTTTCTCTGAAGGTAATCATCTTAAGGTAAACCCGGTCCCCAACTTGGAACTCAAGGTCTTTCCTTCTCTTGTTGGCATAACTCCTTTGGCAATCTTGTGCCTCCTTCATCTTAGCCTTTAGGAATCGGATTTGCTCGGTGGTCTCGGCAATTATGTCTGGTCCAACCACGCTGGACTCTCCCACTTGTGTCCAACACAATAGGGTCCTACAAAGCCGGCCATACAACGCTTCATAAGGCGACATCCCGATGCTCGCTTGATAAGTGTTGTTATAAGCAAACTCGGTCAAGGGACTTCTCCCAAGAATCGCCCCAATCCAGAACACATGCTCTTAGCATGTCTTCCAGCGTCTGTATGGTCCTCTCCGACTGTCCATCCGTTTGAGGATGGTATGCCGTACTCATGCTCACTCTTGTTCCTAGGGCTTTCTGAAAAGCTTGCCAGAAATAAGAAGTGAATCGTCCGTCCCGATCCGAGACTATACTTGCTGGAATACCGTGAAGTCTTACGACCTCTTCAATGTATCTCTCCGCAAGTTTACCCACTCCATCAGTCTTCTTGATGGCCAAGAAATGTGCAGACTTGGTCAGCCTGTCCACTACAACCCAATTCGATACCCGTTACAAAGTCCATAGTGATGTGGTTCCACTTCCATTCCAGAATGGGCAGACTTTGCAAAAGGCCACTTGGGACTTGGTGTTCGATCTTAACCAACTGACACGTTTGGCACTTAGACACCCACTCTGCTATGTCTCTCTTCATCCCGACCCAATGATAGTACCGTTTGAGGTCTTGGTACATCTTGGTCTGTCCAGGATGAATGGAGAACTTAGACTGATGAGCCATCCTTAGGATCTCCTCCTTAAGAGCCTTCACGTCATGAACACACACCCGTCCATTCACCACAATCGTTCCATTGTTGGTAAACTGGTACTTGGTGTTGTTGTTATTCACCGACTTGATCAGCTCTTCATCATGTTCCTGAGCCAACCGTACACGAGTCAACAGATCCGCCTGATCTGCTGCTCCAAGGCGGAGTGGCTCATTGTCCACCGACAATGCATTCAGATGCAAGGACCTGACCAAACCGACCTAGGTCTTTGCATCTTTCTCCACGGCCACCTCGGTCCTCTTCCGACTCAAGGCGTCTGCTACCAAGTTAGCTTTTCCCGGATGGTAGGTGATGTCTAGATCGTTATCTGCCACCAACTCCATCCATCTTCTTTGCCTTAGGTTCAAGTCAGGCTGAGTGAACACATACTTCAGACTCTTATGCTCGGTGAATAATTGCACTTTGGCTCCGTAGAGATAAGATTGCCAGATCTTTAGTGCAAATACCACAGCGGCCATCTCGAGATTGTGAGTAGGGTAATTACCCTCGTGCTTCTTCAACTATCTTGAAGCGTAAGCAATCACCTTTCCTTCCTACATCAGAACACAACCCATACCGATCCGGGATGCATCTGTGTAGACCACGTAAGGGGCGTTGTCCACGGGCAGGGTCAGGATTGACGCCTTGGTTAGCATAACCTTCTAGTCTTGGAAACTCTTCTCCGCGGCCTTCATCCATTCGAACTTTACATTCTTTCTGGTTAGCTTAGTCATGGCCCTAGCCATACTTGCAAAACCCTGGACGAACCGTCTATAATATCCGGCAAAACCAAGGAAACTCCGCACCTCGGTTGCGTTCCTTGGCCGCGGCCACTCCTCGATCCACCGAATCTTCTCCGGGTCAACCGCCACTCCCTTGTCAGACACGATGTGTCCAAGGAAGCCTACACAGCTCTGCTAAAAGCTACATTTGCTCAATTCGGCGTAGAGCTGATGTGTCCTCAAGGTCTCCAGTACAATCCTCAGATGTTCCCGGTGTTCTTCCCGGTTCCTGGAGTAGACAAGGATGTCGTCAATGAATATGATCACAAACTTATCCAACCATTCCCGGAAAACATTGTTCATCATCTTCATGAAGGCATCTGGTGCATTTGTTAGACCAAATGGCATGACTAAAAACTCGTAGTGTCCATACCGGTTTCTAAACGCGGTTTTCCTCACGTCCTCAGGCGCTATCGGGATTTGATGGTATCCTGACGCCAGATCGATCTTGGAAAACACGGTTGAACCTTTTAGTTGATCCAACAGCTCGTCTATCCGAGGTAACGGGTACTTGTTCTTCACAGTGACCCGGTTTATACCTCGGTAGTCAATGCACAGCCGGAGGCTTCCATCCTTCTTCTTGACAAAGAGGACGGGAGCACCCCATGGAGAACTGCTTGGTCTAATAAAACCCTTGTCTAGCCGTTCTTCCAGCTGCTTCTTCAGCTCGGCCATCTCGGCCGGAGCCATTCTGTACGGAGCCTTAGATAGAGGTTTCGTCCCTGGTTCAAGTTTAATGACGAACGGATCGGACCTGTAAGGCGGTAAGCCTTCTAAGGCCTTGAACACGTCCTCAAAGTCCCGAACCACTGGGATCTCCCCAATCTTCACTTCCGTCCCCACTTCCTTAGTGGTGATGGTGGCTAGGTATGCCTCGCATCCCCTTTCCAACATCTTCTCTGCTTGGATAGCAGAGACGACCAGACTTCCTGAAGTCGGCCTCACGCCTTGGAACGTCACCTTGCCTTCAGGTCTATCAAACTTCACCCTTCCTCGGTGACTGTCGATAGTGGCTCGGTTCTGTCCCAACAAATCCATACCCAAGATCACCTCATGATGCTTGAGCTGGACTACCACTAGGTCAGCTGGCATACTTACGCCCCCTATGGAGACTGGTATACCTCTAACTATTCCCATCACGGGCATTACTTGCCCTCCGGCCGTATTTACAATGCCTTGGCCCATGACCTGTTCCTTCTGGAACAAGCCTTTTTCGATCATCCTAGGACTCACAAAACTATGTGTAGCCCCGGAGTCAAACATAGTCAGTGTCTATACACCTCCTACCACAACGGTCCCTACACATTTCCCACATGTATATGAGCCCCGCTTTTTCCCCAATGTATGCAATGCATTACTAAATTGAAGAAGTCAGGGTTCGAGTGACATACCAATAATCGCATCGAAGGAGGCAGCCTCTCCTGAGTCCTTCACGAGCTCATAGATACGGGGATTAGCAGCCGTACCCTTGGTAGGTCCCACACGGCCCTCACAACCCCGCTCTACTTTCGGAGCCCCCGACTGTCCGTCTCGGCCATTCGGACATTCTCGGACAAAGTGTCCCGGTTGTCCACAACGGAAACATGTGTTTGGTTTCTCAGTCACTTCTTTTCGAACCTCAGCCTGTGGACAGCTCGCGACCTCATGGTCCTTACTTCCATGAATCACGCACGTCCTCCTTTTCTTCCAACAGCTTCCGGAGTGTTGCTTTCCAAAGGAGGCGCATACTGCGCGGTCAGAGGATTGGTTCTCGGCCCCTTGCCCCATTTCCTCTTCATGTCCCTCACAGGCCGGTTGGTCACTTTGTCTTGCGACTTGGTCGCCTGCTTCACCTCGACCAAATTTGCCTCGACCGTTGCAGCCCGCTCGACCAGCTCCGAGACGGAGTCATAGGAACAAACCGAGCAGTGGGTCTTAAGTTTCGGACGCAAACCGCGAAGGAACCGACGGACCTGATCTGGCTCGTCCTCGACGTCCCGTCCCACAAAATGTCTGAGTCGGTCGAACTCGGCCTTGTACTCCCGAACCGTCTTGTAACCTTGGACCAAACTCAAATATTTTCCTTCCATACGATCCCAGGCCTCTGCCGGGAAGTACTTCCGGTTGAATTCAGTCTCAAAGTCCTCGAACGATTCGAGAAGGCCCTTGGTGCGCCTGTCCACTGACAGCCACCAATTATGCGCATCCCCTTCAAGGAAGTGGATCGCAATGTCCTTGCGGTAATCCTTTGGACAACGGGTAGAACGGAAGTTCTGGACAAGCCGTGACCTCCATTCATCAGCCTCAAGTGGGTCAGCACTGCCCTTAAAGGGCTTGGTACCCAACTTGGTGATGTGGCCCAAGACGTTGAGATAGTCCACCTTACGGTCCTTCTTATGAACCGGTGACTCTATCACTACTACGTCTGGATGTTCTGGTTCAGAGTCGTGACCGTGATCCGCGGCTCACCCTCACCCAACTTCTGACCAGAGATGTTCTGGTTCAGAGTCGTAAGCTGGTCCATAACCGTCTAAAGCAAATTTCACATCTCACCTATGTTCGGGACTGCTGTCAACGGCTCACCGCCACCACCACCTGTGGCAACATCATTCCCATGCCCGGTCTCAGTGTGGACCGCATGAGATGATGACTCGCCCATCCGCTCTCCTTCATCCCTAATCTGGACGTCCGGTTCGGAAACCCTATTCCCGTCAGGAACGTGAGGAGCCGGGGGCTCAATGCCTGTCTGGTTAACCTCAGGACCGGTTAACCCAGGCGCAACAGGAGTGGTCTGGACCCTTTGGCCTTGGCCGGTCGCAGACTCCTCCTTATCCTTATCCTTAGTCCGTTTGGACTTACTCTTTCCAACTTGAAGATTCATCAAGATAACATAAATATCAAGCAAGCAATCTCCAAGTCCTAGCATTTCTAATGCATTTCTACCGCAGACCTCAACCCGGACGAGTGATGTAGCCCTTAACCCAAAGCCTAGGAAATAACTCCGCTATGATACCAACTTGAAACACCCCATCCCGACTCTAAGGCCGGAACGGCCGTTCCATTATCTAAGTAATCCGAATTGAGGTTCGTTGTCAACCTCAAGCCCATTTATTCTATACTTAGTCAAATTCAAGCTTAAGTTTATTTCCATTCATTCAATCTTAGCTAAGGCAATCGAGTTATCATAAGACAGAAATAGACATTTTATTAATCAAACCAAGGTACCAAATACAAATGTGAGTCAATCGCATTATGCTAATACAATATTCGGTCCTAACAATGTCTATCTAACAACACACACCACTCGTCCACCGGTCTTGGTCCGCTCCTAGGTATGATCATCCCCATGATCATCCTTACGTCCTGAAACACAATACAACACGTTAAGTATGCATAAAACCATCAACTTAACATATAAACGATCTATATGATCCCCTTATTCCCATGCAACAATAAACCCTAAAACCATTCTAAATTCCTCTAAAACGGTCTATGCCTTAAGAAGAAATCGCGGTCCAAACCGCGACCGAATTCAAGACCGTATCGAGAATCCACGTCCAGTCTGTTTAGCCGCGTCCACGTCCATCCCGGACGACCGTGAACTGATCGCTAGCGATTCATGGCCTATCCGCGTACGCTCAGTCCGTGCGTCCGTGTGGACCGGACGATCGTTCGCGTTGACGTGCCGTGTACCGCGATCGCGTAAGGCTGAGCATTCGTCCTGTCCAGCGCTTCACGCCTGTGGTCGGCTAACGCGTACGAGCGAACATCCGCGTGGACATCGCGTCTGTCCGTGCTAGCGTTCCGCGGTCATAGCACCCGATCGTTACAAAAGGTCGCGACCGTTCACCGCGAACGGATGCGATGGTCCGCAGACGGTTGCCATCGATCCGTAGTCGCGGTGTGTGGTTCGCGACTCTCATCCTTAACCCATCGGCCATTTTCCCAGCCCGGTCGTGATCCATCCGTTTGCACTCAACCGTTACGCCGACTAAGCCCATATACCGCTCAAGCCTAAGCCCATTTCTAGTTCCAGAAGTAGAAGGAGAAGAGAGAGAGTAATCTGCCCTTTAACCGGCTGGCCGCCAACATATGGCTTGGCCATGCCGAGAACAATGGTTCGGATTCTAACCTTTGATGTCGTGGTGGATTTGCCTAAATCACGGCCGATTTCTCCCGCCATGATGCCGACTTAACCGATCTCACACCACCACCAAACTCCGATTACACCCGCCGGTACTTCCTCTTGAAAGCTGGCCTCGAACTCTCTTTTTCTCTCTCGAAAATGTATGTCTTTTGCATTAAGAAAATCTGGGTTTTCCCCTTGTGAACTTGTTTGCGAAAAATGACCCCCAAGCCTTCTATTTATATGCTAAAAATCGCCAAGTAACCACCCAAGCCAAGGGCTGCCTTTTGGCTTGCGAATGGGCACCAAAGCCATTGGTGGCCTTTCGCTTATGGGGTGCTAGATCAGCTAGTGTCACTAGCTGATCAGCTGATTCACACTTCTACACTCTAGCTGAGCTGCTCTGAGCTAAGCTGAGCTGATCACACTCTTTCCAGCTGATTCCCACACGATTAAGCTCCATTCCAGATGAGCTTAACCTTCTCCCGTCCATAGAACACTCTCCTTGATCACTGAATATCTTAAGTTTGATATTTTCGGTTCCATGGACGCCCAATGGCCCGTAGGCCGGTTCGGGGATGTTACACTCTTCTTGATTTAGTTTGGAGAGTGGTTGGAACGATTGGCGTTAGCGGGCCAACTGAACGTTCGGTATATGAGTAGCAATCGGATAGCTAGTGTTTGTAGGCTCTGTGCTCGCGCACCCAACTACAGACCACCTATCCTTCTCAGTTTCTTCACGAGCAGTGTATTGCTCGTTGACCAGATCATGGGCTTTTGTTGCGTACGTAAACAGAAGGAATATATGTGGCTTTGCTTAAAATGTTGTTCGCGTCATCTCCTTCACCGGGGAAGTCGTGAACACATAGGCCGACACTAGTGATCCTTGCTCCAAGTGGGCCAAAAATACCTCGTTCGCTAAGGTGAATAAGCTGCCGGCGAGCTCTCAGATGCCGAAAAATAGTGGACGGTGACTCGAAGAAATTCTGTCCCGCCAAAGCACGTTTGTCCTCGGACAAAAGATGACGGAAAAGATAAAACACCCCAAAAATTTTCAAGTATTTATAAAATCTCATGTCGAGGTTTGAAATAAATACTTAGTGATTTAATCACTATCACTTAGTGAAATCACTGGGCCAAAACAACCAAGGACTAGCATTCTGGCGGCCAAAATCACTATGGAAACGAACTGACGGGAAGGACTATCTCGGCCATACTGACTGGCGGGATGGATTATCCTGTATCGAGTATTTTTGAAACTATCACGACCAAAACCCTTAAAATGGGATATAAAAGAGGTATGGTGAAGAATTTGGTGAAAAAAAAATGACCCGAAAAACCCATCTATGCACCGTGGGAAGGTTATAGCCTACCGAGAACCAAGGTTCCATGACTCGAAAAAAATTGACTCGAGTTTTTTTGAAACTATCAAGACCCAAACCTCTCAAATGGATAACAAAGAGGTCTGGTGAAGAAATTGGTGCAAAAAAACAATGACGGGATAGGATAAAATGATCATATCCACCGGGGGAAGGATCCTAAGGCCAAACACATGCTAATGGACTGACGGGAAAGAATATCTCGGTCATACTGATTGACGGGATGGATTATCATGGCCGGATGAACCGCCGGGAAGGATCCTAAGGCAAAAAACCACCCTAAATGACGTAAGGTGTGGAATCCCTCGGCCAAAACAACAAAGGACTAGCATTCTCGGGGCAAGAATGACTGACGGGATGGAAACGAACTGACGGGAAGAACTATCTCGGCCATACTGACTGACGAGATGGAAAGAAAATGACGGGAAGGACTATCTCGGCCATACTGACTGACGGGATGGATTATCCTGACCGGATGCACCGACGGGAAGGATCCTAAGACCAAAAACCACCCTAATAGACGTAAGGTGTGGAATCCCTGGGCCAAAACTACCAAGGACTAACATTCTCGCGGCCAGAACCACTGACGACATGGAAAAGAACTGACGGGAAAGACTGTCTCGGCCATAATGACTGACGGAATGGATTATCCTGACCGGATGCACCGCCGGGAAGGATTCTAAGGCCAAAATACAAGTTTCCATGATCCAGGAAGAATTGGATCGAGTTTTTTTTGAAACTATCACAACCAAAAACCCTTAAAATTGGATATAAAAAGGTATGGTGAAGAAATTTGTGGGAAAAATGACCTGAAAAACCCGTCTATGCACCGTGGGAAGGTTATAGCCTACCGAGAACCAAGGTTCTGTGACCCAAAAAAATTGACTCGAGTTTTTTTGAAACTATGAAGACCCAAACCACTCAAATGGATAACAAAGAGGTCTGGTGAAGAAATTGGTGGAAAAAACAATGACCGGATATGATAAACTGATCCTATGTACCGGGGAGGATCCTAAGGCCAAAATGCAAGTTTCCATGACCCGGAAAGAATTGGGTCGAGTTTTTTTTGAAACTACCACAACCAAAACCCCTAAAATGGGATATAAGAGAGGCCTGGTGAAGAAATTGGTGGAAAAAAACTGACCCGAAAAACCCCTCCTATGCACCGTGGGAAGGTTACGGCTAGCCGAGAACCAAGGGTCCATGACAAGAAAAAATTGGCTCGAGTTTTTTTGAAACTATCACGACCCAAACCCCTCAAATGGATATAAAAGAGGTACGGTGAAGAAATTGGTGGGAAAAAATCACTCAAACTAAAGTTTTGGCCGTAAAGGCGAAATTTATCGATCGCGAACAAGACTCGGTCAAAAGTACAAAAAACTTCGAAATGAAACAAAAGTTTCTGAAAGGAAACATCAAATATATACCAATGAAGGGTTTAGAGTGTCATTGGTGAATCTAAAGAGAGTTTGGTGCCTCAAAAAGCAACGAAAACCCGATCTCTTCTATGCCACAAAAGCCATAGCTAGAGTCAACATAAAATTATGAAATTTTTTAGGAATATCAGTCTCATAGTCCTTATGAAGACTGCAAAAAAACAGATCGAAATTCCAAATATATATTTTTTTACATTAAAAATACTCCAGGAACACAATCAATGTCTACTGGTGCAAGACTGAAAAATGTCATAAGGACTATATAAGGGGTAGGCATACTCCTCAGGGACGTGGGCAGTGGGCGTGGGCTGGTTGCGATTTCTTATGCACAGGGATGGATTTTGGCGGATCGATCGTGGGATGATGTCCGGCCCTCGGGACGTCGCCGAAAAAATTTTCCGGTGGCTTTTCTGGTGGCTTTTCCGGCGACTTTTCCGGCGACCAATTTTTAGCCCTATTTTCGCGCTTTTGTGGCTTTGGCTTGGTTTCGTCCGTCTTCTGGGCGCTCTTCTTGATTTAGTTCGGAGAGTGGTTGGAACGATTGGCGTTAGCGGGCCAACTGAACGTTCGGCTTATGAGTGGCAATCGGATAGCTAGTTTTTGTAGGCTATGTGCTCGCGCACCTAACTACAGACCACCTATCCTTCTCAGTTTCTTCACGAGCAGTGTATTGCTCGTTGACCAGATCATGGGCTTTTGTTGCGTACCTAAACAGAAGGAATATCTATGGCTTTGCTTAAAATGTTGTTCGCGTCATCTCTAGAGGATTGGTCATCAGCTCCAACTGATCCCATTTCCCGTTAGGTCCTTCCTGGGTCGGCAGGGTCGGCAGGACACTTTGTCTTTTGAGCCAACGCGGTTCTCCTCCAGGTCCCTCCCGGTTAGGCCAACCACTTTCCCGTGATAGAGTCTTCCGGTTCACCCCCACACCGTCTCGCGACTTTGATCCAAATCTGGGAACTAATCTCCCAACCGATCCCATACTCGGCTTGGACATACGACCTTCCAACTGATCCCATACTCAGCTGAAAGGTACTTCCCATTGGATTCGTTCTCAAAGTCTGCCCAAGACTAAGTGCGTCCTTGGTGCACTTGTCTCTGCAAGTCACCAATAACGAGAGCATCGTCCTAGAAACAACTCCGCTCTGATACCAACTTAACAAGGCCTATCCCGGCCATAGGGCCGGGACGGATTGCCCATATCGTGCCCGTTCCAAAAATACGTCCTACTTAAAATTTTCCTTCTAGGACTAGTATTTCTCGGATCTTTCTATTGACTTCTAGTCTTAGATCCTTCACACTTAGTATTACGCAGCGGAAATCATTACTTAACCTTTATATTGTTCTTCTAAAGAACGATCCATCCAAGAACCTCTTATGATCTCATTTAGTTTCCTTAAAACTCTTTCGAGGTTCCATTAGTATCTATCCATTCTAAAAACCTAAGTCTTGCTTAGATTGTTCCGTTCACCTATTTCATTCTATCCATACTTTAGATTATTCGGGTACTTAAACTCGTACCTTAGCCTTTTAGGTGAAGTCGGTGTGAAGCTAGCTTGGCGTCCAGCTTAACTCATTTGTTCCTCGAACTCCTAGAACATACCCCCCTTTGTACTTAGTCATTCAACCAACCATCCCCACATGACTAAGTATAAGAGAGGTCTTCAAGTTCCTTTCTTTGTCCACCATTCGTTCCTGTTCAACCAAACACTTAAATTATGTTAAGGCTTATTTAATGTGTACCTTAACCCTTGTCATTTGTCCTCTTTCTTGAACCGCATTTACTTCCAGCTCATTGACTTTCAGACTGATCCAAGTCCTTAGGTACGATCGGCTCATGAACCGGTCTCCCTTAATATCGTTGGGCATTGTGATCAGTTCATGGATGGATTGATTCTACCGATCACTTCGGCGGATGGTCTGATCCCTGGTTTGTACCGTCGGCCGTCGAACCAGTTCCTTTGACTGTTCGATCGGTCCGCACGCGTTTCTACCACGAGATTTCCTGATCCAATCCGCGGTCCAACTCATGTCGTCCCTCTCGCCCAAACATGACCGTGGTTGATCCTTCCGATAAACCCGAACGGTTCATTGGACATGAATCCGTCAAGTCCGGCATACCCGTCAATTTCCATGATCACGGAACGTCACGTCTGTTCGTGGACAGTTGCGTGTGTCCCACGGACAGTCGCGTACGACCCGCGGTTACTGACGTATGACCCGCGGTCGTTGACGTACGACCCGCGGTCGTGTACGTACGACCCGCGGTCGTGTACGAACGACCCGCGGTCGTGTACGTACGACCCACGGTCGTTTACTTACGACCCACGGTCGTTTACTTACGTCCCGCGGTCGGTCATGTTCGTTCGTGAACAGTCACGACCGTACCGCGAACGGTCACGGTCGCACTAACGACCTTATGGCCGTACGGACGAACAGTTGCGGGCGTACTGTCGACCTTACGGTCGTACAGACGACCTTACGGACATACCAGCGAATGGTCACGGACGTACTGTCAACCTTACGGTCGTACAAACAGCCTTACGGACGTACCGACGAACGGTTACGGACCTACGGTCGACCTTACGGTCGTACCAGCAATCTTACGGACGTACCGACGAACGGCTACGGACGTACCGACAAATGGCTACGAACGTACCCACGAACGGTTACAGACGTACGGTTACGGTCGTACCGACGAACGGCTACGGGCGTGCCGACGAACGTACAGTCGTCCTGTCTACCCTCACGGACGTCCTGACATTCCTTACGGTCGTCCGCGGTTGTCCGTGTGTGTGTTGAGGTCGTCCGCGGTTGTCCATGTGCGTACTGCGGTCGTCCGCGAACGATCCGCGGTCGCACGTACACGACCCACAGTCGTCCGTACGCGACCCACGGACGTCCGCGGACTGTCCCACGGACAGTTGCCCGGTTAGTCTCCAAACTTCAAGTGATTTCTTCCATCAGATTCTGGGATTTCCCTCCTGTTTCCCAGCCTTGTTCTCATTTAGAAAGTCCTTCCAAAGTCGTCATTAACAACCGGCCAATACCCATAGGTATTCCGGCCAAAAATCCCTCTTTTTCTTCCTTTTAATTGGCCTTTGCCTTAGGAAAAGTTATGGGTTTCCTGGTGTCCAGATTGTGTGCGAAAATGGCCTTGTTGGGGTTTATTTATAGCCCTCAAAATCGCCCACAACTGCCCCTTGGAGATGGTTGCATTGGTTGGCCGAATGGACACAATCCTTCTTTGGTGTCCATTCGCTATTGCACCCCTTTGTCAGCTAGTGTCACTAGCTGACCAGCTGACCCAACACTTGAACACTCAAGCTAGCTGGGATGAGCTGGTTGCCAGCTGACCTAGCTGACCAGCTGGACTGTTCAGCTCGTTTGAGCTGAACACTTCCCTTCCAGCTGCTTATCTTTAGATCAAGCTCCTTTCCAGCTGAGCTTGACCTTCTCTTGCCTATGGAACACTCTCATTGAGCTTAAACTCAATCTCCTGGTTCCATAGACTGCCCAAACGTTTGGGGTGGGGTTAGTATCCAGGTTTAGGGATACTACAAGTCTACCCCCTTGAAAGGGATTCGTCCCCGAATCCGACTCAAGGGTTTTACCCCGTTCGAACTTTAAGAACCTTTCCAGTTTCCATCGACCTTGGTCCGTCAAGACTTAATCATTTCCAGATCTTTGTCTTGTCTTAGACTTAGTCAAATCCTGATCACAATCCTTACGGACTTGATATTTGTTTCCCGATCTTATTAAATCTCTTACTAGATCATAATCAGGTCTTTTGTTCCTTGTAGGACTCGACCTCAGGCCTTTGTTCCCTCCAGGACTCGACCTCGGTTAAGGTCCTTACGCATTCGAAATGCAAGCAACCTAACCCTTTTCCCCAAACGTAATTCCCCAGAATACATTCAAAGAAGTGGGGTTCAGTGACTGACCAACAATAGCACTATAAGGGTATGATTGTAACTTCATAAGTTTTTCCGAGAGCAATTTCAGAACTTTCGGAACCACGGACGACAAGATCAGTTGCGATCGAACGAGTTGAACCCTCAGAGCAATTAAGAAGTGAAGAATGGAGGAATGAATATATATAGAATTCACCAAAGCATGGAATTTCGAAATGATTACTTTTCATTCATATTGTCGCAAGCATGCCAAAGCAAATCATAACAAAACAGCCCATGAGTAGGCGTGATACCAAATGTCTCGGCATAGAGGAAGTGGTTGTGACCGAAAGATGATGCTTCATACGACCTGCTATCACAAAGGCAATAGTAACGGATGAAACTCTCTCGGACAATCGTTTTCACCTCGAATAAATAAAACAACCTCGTCATCACCGCAATCGGACATAACGAACTGGGGGGCTAACTGTTGAGGTCAAAAACCTCCTCGACAAAAAAAAATAGCCGAACCGAGGATCAAGCAGTCGGGCATGAGCAAGTGTTTGAACTATACGTTCAAAGATCATGTATAAATGACATAAGTTGTACGAAACGCCGCCAATATCACCTAAACGATTTACCGGAGAAATGGTTTCAGCAAAACAAACGACATCATAATCGGACAAACATGTCTTCCGACAGGGACTACGGATCGATGGACCATCCAAACGAAGCAAAGAACGAGCTGAACCAGCTCGGAATTCCGAGCTAAAACAGCTCGGAAATCCGAGTTAAACCATCTCGGAAATCCGACTCGAAATAACCCTGCATCGATCGACACGACCTGAGTGTCGATCGACACACATATTTCCGAGCTAAACCATCTTGGATTTTCCGAGATAAACCATCTCGGAAATCCGACTCGAAATCACCCTGCATCGATCGACACAGACCTGAGTGTCGATCGACACACATATTTCCGAGATGAACCATCTCGGATTTTCCGAGATAAACCAGCTCGGAAATTCGACTCGAATTCACTCTGCATCGATCGACACAGACCTGAGTGTCGATCGACACACATATTTCCGAGATGAACTGTAACACCCCCGGCCCGGACTACGGACAATAGCCAAACCGGAAGTGCCACAAAATGTCAAATATCGAAAATGGTCCAGCCGTGCCCATAGTCTAGCTAGTCCATCGTTGATATCCGACCCTCTCGACTAACGCCTAAGGCTTGCAATCCCGTACCCGAGCCGAGAGTTGTGTTAGTTCAGACTAAACTAATATCAGTGGAACCGTGGAGTTTAAACAAAACATCTTTTATTAATATTACATAGGATCTATTACAAATTGTTACCCATAAACCTTACAGCTTATGTCGCCCAAGTCAAAAATCCTATATATTAAAAACCTCCACGATCGCCTCACACTCACAACCCGGAGCTACACCAGCGGCCTAACGTCCGAACTCTCCCTCTATCCCGTCTATGGCTTCCTGCGAGATAAAATTTGTTTAATGAGCAACCATATGGGTACCCAGTGAGTCCAGAACCCACTAATAATCATTAGAATCCCAACCCGTCCAATAGCCGAAGCACAATGCAATAAACATCACGCAAGCATCAAAATGCAATAATAAAAATAAATAAATGCGCAAAGCGAAAGCTTTTAAAAACAACCCGCAAACATGACTCCAATCATGAATGCAAAACTCGTCTAGACCTTTCTAGACAACCACATGCAGAGGCCCCAAATGCACCGGCACCACCACCCACATCTCTCTCGTGGCTACACCCAGCCAATCACCTCAAAGGTTCAAGGCCGACACCACACCCGAATCCACGGGTAACCCGTCCCCGGGTAATCGTGTCGTCACACGAAAGCTCGGCCATGGGAGCGACCCAAGTAACCCTCCGAGCCTCTCCGAAAAGGCGGAGGACCACAATGGGTGTTACCGAGATCATTTCCCTAGAGTATCTACACATAATCTAGGATGCACGTCCTAGAAAAATATTACGCATGTTCTAGAACTAATGCATCACTCAACATGAGGTTAACAACACATATCACACGGTGTAGGGTCTTGCAAAGGATCCGAAGATCACGGCAGCCACTACAACCGTCTTTTAAAATGGAAGGGAGACTCGCGTCTACCACATCCTCACCCATATGGGAAAACATCTTTTCCACAATCATTTCCGAGTGGATCACAATCCATCCTCGTACTTATCACATATCCTTTCCGGGTCTACCTGATCCTGTGCTTATCTCAATCCATTTCCGAGTCGGTTCCCTAACCGATCCCGTACTTATCACATTCCATTTCCGGGTCTAACCGATCCCGTACTTATCACAACATGCATTTCCGAGTGGATCCCATATCCAAACTCGTACTTATCTCAACACATCATGCATGCATCAATCAAATCAATCATGGACACAGTAGTCGTAAACCTCGGCCCATGCATTATTATAATATCGGATTAAGATGGCACCTCCGTGCTTATCTTAACCGATCCTGCATCACAAACGTTAGCATGGCACCCAACCGAATTCACGACCAACTGGTCCTCACGCAACAATCAATGCACTTAAGGATAATACTCGCAGTTTTTCAATCCTTAAGGCGATACCTTCACAAAACCCGTCAATCCTAGCTATCGGGACTCACCTCCTCGGGTCTGACGACCCTAGACCTTGGTCCGTCCTACTCCGGGACTTCTCTTGGATCTAGACACAAAGATCCTAAGTCAAACACGGATTAAGGTTTAAACTAACCGCTACTCGAATCTAAAGCTTACCGACCACCTTCTGTAAACCGTACCCGACAGCCCGTCGGTACCGTCAACGGAACATCGGAATGCCCTTCGGGACACTCCCGCACGCTCTTTCTCTCTCCCTGGTTTCTCTCACTTTCTCTCTCTAACCTGGATGTTTTCTCTCTCTAGAAAAAGTTTTTGGTCAGAGAAAGTGTTTACGGCCGATCCGCCCAGCCTCTTTCTCGCTCTACTCTCTCTCTAGAACTTTTTGCTCTGAGTTTGGGAATGAGAAAAATGGCTGGGGGGAAGGCTGGCTTTTATAGGGAAATTAAGGGCGAGGTGGCAAAAACACTCGGGGGCCTCCAGTTGGTCGGTTCCGACAGCGACCATGCGCGGCGACATGTGGCCGGACACTCAGCCACCACTCAGCTCCTCCAGCAACAGCTGGCAAACACTCAGACAAGCCCAGGCGCTGCCACACTGCCTGGCCATGCGCGACGACACCTCGAGCAACCGGTTACACCTCGTGCTTTCCCTCTTTTTACACATCGTGCTTCTGCGCACACCTCGTGCTTGCGCTTCACACCTCGTGCTTCCTAACACCTCGTGCTTCCGGAAGAAAAAACTCATATGTGACACGTCGGGCTTCAGACCATCGTTCTTCCGTCCCGTCGTGCCTCTAACCCGACGTACCCGATTTAGTCGTAAATGGGATATCTCTCAAACCGTTCGCTCTTTTTAAATTCCGCTTCGACCAAAAGTCTTAGCTTGAACTCCTCTATCACCTCATAATAACGTCCCAACATTCTGAAAATTTCGGATTTCCGGCCCTTCCTCGGCCGTCCTTCCTGTCCGTCGACCATCGCATAATCCGCTTGTCCCATTTGAATTTTGACTCAACCAAAATGCTTAAAATGTCCCCTTTGGCTAACGACGTCAATTTGACGTTGATCGCACAACTTTAATTTTTGGTCGATCTTTGCCTGATCCATCCCGATCAGTCGTATTTCACGTACGGACGTTTCACTCCCTTGTGAGGGTCATTAAATTCTCCCCCACTTAATAGAATTCGAGCTTGAAGAAACTACTACGCTTCCGCTGAACCAATACATCCATCTCCTCGAACACCATTCATTTGGCCTCATTCGTTGGCCATTCTCGATTCTGGTTCGGTATCCTCCGGGGTTCGAAGCTGCAGCTCCAACAATCGCGTTGTTACTGCATTTTGAATCCCTTCGTCTCCTCTTCGATCTCGTCTTCTCCTTTGTCAGACCTTCTTCCGACTTACAAGCTTTCGGTTCTTCCTCTCCTTTTACCGCCTTAGCTCTCTCTCGTCTCGGTTTCTCACCAAACCGCATCCTCTCTTTACTTGTCTCAATTCCTTTTGTTTCGTCGAGATCTCCTTTACTCGACCGGGTTATCATGTGCTTGGGACTCCAACTCCTTTGCATAGAATCACTCCTTGTCTTTTCACACTTTTTCTTGTCTCCTTTATCTTTGTACTCATCTCTTTCTTTCCGGTCCCCATCATATTTCACCAATCACTCTTCCTAAGATCCGTCATACCATCGTCTCCACCGTTCTTTATCCGCCTTCTCTCTTTTTTTTTTTTTTTTGGGATTCACTTTCCTCCAAGGCGAACCTTCACTCCTTGGTTCTTGCCAATAACTAGTGATTCTCCTATTCATTTCTTCTTCTTAACCATTGTCTTAGGTGATCCGCCTTGCTCTCTAGTCCTTCTCCTGATTCTCGGGTTCATCCTTATCCTTCCTTTAGCGCAATACTCCTTTTGTGAACCTTCTCGGCCTGCTTATTATCCTCACGGCTGTGGTCGATCCTTCAACGTCTTCATGCTCATTCAATCTTTCCCAACTCAAACTCCTTCGGTGTATTGTCTTTGCGTGAACTTCTTCTTCCCTATCAGTTTGAACCTCTCGACTTCTCCTATTCTCGTTGCGCATTCTCATAACTCTTCTCGGCACAACTCCCCTTAGTCGTGACTTTTCCTTCATATCTTTCTCCAAACCTAACCACGATCCTTCTCGACCCTTTCACGATCTTTGAACTGCAGATCCTCATCCGCTCCTTTCTTGATTTGTCCCTTCTTTGGTTGCACCTTCATTTGCATCTTGGTCTTGTTTCTTTAGATACAACCGAAAGGAACTCCTTTCCTTTGTTCTCGTCGTTGGTTCGCGGCCCATTTCCAATGACTGTAACCCCCATGCTTCATCCTTACGCTAACATGTGCTGCTGCGACATCTTTTCTGCGTAACTCCGACCTTCTGATTCCGCAACCTTCCTCTCTTTTACCCTTGCACCGTTCTCCTTCGTAGTCCTATATAGGATACTACCTTCTTTCTTTGCTTACACCATCACGTAATACCTTCCACATTCCATGATGTCTCCTTGGACGTGGCTTTTAACAATGCCTTGTCCGTTTCTCCATTAAATCTACCTGACTTGAGTAGGTACCTTCTCCAGCTTGATGAGCCTTCGTCCTTGGTAAAGACTCCACCGCAGTCTTTCTCGCATTGCTCGTAACCCTTGACGCGAACTCTTCCCCATTGGCGCCCTTTCATGTTTAACCATCTTTTCTTTTCAATGGATGACACCGTCTTGTCTTCACCTCACTGCCCATTTATCCCGATCTTCTTAATCTCCCCAAGTCGTTCCCCACGTTGGAAATCGACTTCACGCTCCTTATGTCCCGAAATGGGATGTTATCCGCTTCTGTTCCTTACTCGGTCACGTAATGTCTTTCGTGACCCATGTTGTCATTGTGGACGTGACTTCAATCATTGCCTCGTCCATCTTCTCCTCCGTTCTAATTTTGGGTAAAGACTTCTCCTTAGTCTTTCCGTCATCCCTCATAGCCATTAGTTCAGACCGCCTTGGCTCGAACTCCTCTCTCTATGCGTCATTACTTGCCAAAACCACCATCATTACTCCTTGGTAACCACTAGTCCAGCTTCTTACATGAACACCTCCATTGGCTTCATTGCTCAGTCTGACAATTTTCATTGCCACTACCTCCTGCTTTGCTTCCTTCATGTGAGGACAGTACCGTCCCTTCCTCACCACGCGTTTGTTCGGATTCTCAACCTCTTCTATCCGCTTCACTTTCCCATAAGACTTGAGTCGTCACTTTCCCCCAAAAGTGATTATGCACGACTTGGTCCGCGGCCCTTATCTTCTCAACACTCCGCTTGCTCTTGCTCAGTCCCTCACTCTTTCCTCTCAACCGATCCTCCTGATCCTTGGCTTCCACAAAACTCTTGCGGGACTGACTCCCTGATCCGTCGTTTTCCTAAAACTGTCTTTGACTGATCTCCCCAAATCTGATCTGCCGCTATCACAAAATCGATGATGGACGATCCCCCTGATCTTCCAGATCTCTCCTCGTCCTTGCCGAACCAATCCGCAAGCCTTACCACCCACCGGGTTAAGGTTTCAAGGTTTCGGTTTAGGTAACTGGTTTTAGGAACAACTCTTCCTAAAACATCACTTCACAATCCTAAGGTTTTTGGAAACTCTATCAAAGAAAACCTATGGATTCTCACACCAAAACCAATTAAGAAGTTTACCGATATGCAAAAATAGTACTCACCTTACTATTTTCATGCATTCGGCCTCACCTAACTTCATAACACACTCTTCGGTTTCATATTATAATTCCTGCATATAATATAAACCAATCACAACATCATGCCAACTCAATCACATACAAAAGAGAGTTAGCACCCAAACGTACCTTAACGAGATCTCATAGAGATCATGAAGGTTTAAACCTATACTCTAAGGATTTACCTCCCTTGGGCGTGCGTTCTCGGTCCGCTCCATCTCCAACTTCCCGACAATCCATATGGATAGTGGGCTCGTCGGCTTACCTCCGTTCAATCTGCTTTTCACCGCTGCATCCAATAAAGGTAAGTCCTAAAACCCTACCTAACCCACTATCTTCGGACGTACCGGTTTCCTAATGTTGTGAGTGTGACCCATTTGACTCGATAAAACATTTGAAAACACGAGTTCCATTAGCATGATCATGAACCATGCTCTGATACCACCATTTGTAACACCCCCGGCCCGGACTACAGACAATAGCCAAACCGGAAGTGCCACAAAATGTCAAATATCGAAAATGGTCCAGCCGTGCCCATAGTCTAGCCGGTCCATCGTCGATATCCGACCCTCTCGACTAAGGCCTACGGCTTGCAATCCCGTACCCGAGCCGAGAGTTGTGTTAATTAAGACTAAACTAATATCAGTGGAACCGTGGAGGTTAAATAAAACATCTTTTATTAATATTACATAGGATCTATTACAAATTGTTTACCCAGAAACCTTACAGCTTATGGCGCCCGAGTCAAAAATCCTATATATTAAAAACCACCACGATCGCCTCACACTCACAACCCGAAGCTACACCAGCGGCCTAACGTCCGAACTCTCCCTCTATCCCGTCTATGGCTTCCTGCGAGACAAAATTTGTTTAATGAGCAACCATATGGGTTACCCAGTGAGTCCAGAACCCACTAACAATCATTAGAATCCCAACCCGTCCCATAGCCGAAGCACAATGCAATAAACATCACACAAGTATCAAAATGCAATAATAAAAATAAATAAATGCGCAAAGCGAAATCTTTTAAAAACAACCCGCAAACATGACTCCAATCATGAATGCAAAACTCGTCTAGACCTTTCTAGATAACCACATGCAGAGGCCCCAAATGAACCGGCACCACCACCCACATCTCTCTCGTGGCTACACCCGGCCAATCACCTCAAAGGTTCAAGGCCGGCACCACACCCGAATCCACGGGTAACCCGAATCCCTGGGTAATCGTGTCGTCACACGAAAGCTCGGCCATGGGAGCCACCCAAGTAACCCTCCGATCCTCTCCGAAAAGGCGGAGGACCACAACGGGTGGTACCGAGATCATTTCCCTAGAGTATCTACACATACTCTAGGATGCACGTCCTAGAACAATATTACGCATGTTCTAGAACTAACTCACGTCTAACCTGCATGCATCACTCAACATGAGGTTAACAATACATATCACACGGTGTAGGGTCTTGCAAAGGATCCGAAGATCACGGCAGCCACTACAACCGTCTTTTAAAATGGAAGGGAGACTCGCGTCTACCACATCCTCACCCATACGGGAAAACATCTTTTCCACAATCATTTACGAGTGGATCACAATCCATCCTCGTACTTATCACATATCCTTTCCGGGTCTACCTGATCCCTTGCTTATCTCAATCCATTTCCGAGTCGGTTCCCTAATCGATCCCGTACTTATCACATTCCATTTTCGGTTCTAACCGATCCCGTACTTATCA
Source organism: Orychophragmus violaceus (assembly GCA_030180135.1). Classification (NCBI taxonomy): domain Eukaryota; kingdom Viridiplantae; phylum Streptophyta; class Magnoliopsida; order Brassicales; family Brassicaceae; genus Orychophragmus; species Orychophragmus violaceus. The sequence goes on along the minus strand of CM058230.1, from coordinate 104,316,411 downwards.
CATTCCATTTCCGGGTCTAACCGATCCCGTACTTATCCAAGATAAACCAGTTTGGATTTTCTGGGATGAACCAGCTCGGATCTAAACCCATCGCCTCTCGATCTTGATCATGAATTTTCCCCTCCGGAAACCCGAGTTGAACCTTTGAGCTAAACCATCTCGGATTTCCGACCTAAACCGTTTCTGGTTTTCCTAGCTGAACTTTCCGAACAGATAGCCAAACATTTTCCGATACGCATAACTTGTCGCAACCCATCTTCGGAAACGTCAGCCCATACCTTTCTGAGCCGACGATTTTGGCCGATGGATCGAAACTGAGAGAAATAGGGACTTAGTCTCAAGCATACGACAAACTGTAAGCCAAATAAGTGAGTTGATACGTAAACGGACTCGGAACGTCCAAATCTCGGCCAATCCGGCAAAAAAGTCGAGCCGCGGAAAAACGAATAAGTAAAGAAAGATATTGAAGAAAGGAAAATCCGAGATGGAAAGGTACATTTTAGCGAGAAAAGGAAAAGAGAAGAACGGGAAGATTTCCGCAAATCTTACGAAAATATTCTCAAAAGACGACGAACGGAAGCTAAAAAAAGGAGGGAGAGACCAGACGAGAGAGGCAGAGCGAAAAACCCTAGACTCAGACTTAAGAACTTAGCAAGTTTTTTTAGCCTATTTTCGAGTTCTTTTGTACTTTCTTTCCGATTCCTTCACTCTTTTTTACGATCTTTGTATTCTTTTCGACTTCTAATTAATAAAATATCCTCCGGGTTTACTAATTTCGTGGTTATCCTTGACAGTTTCTGTTCCCTAAAAGTTTTGCTCTACAAGTTTTGACCGTGTGAGTTTCGACTCTCACACAGTTGTGGTCTTGCCATGGGTAGCCGATGCCTCTCCAGCCATCTTTTGCTCCCCTTCTTGCGCTTCAAACCACCACCAAATCTCCTCTCAAACCGCCGGACTTCCTCTTTAGAATCCGACTTCTCTCTCTCTCTCTAAACTCTCACGATTTTGGCCTTGTGCCTTTGGAGAATTTTGTGAATGTTTTCCCTTGTGTGGGCGTGCGCAAAATGGCCAAGGAATGGCCTATTTATAGGCTTCCTTGGCGCCAACTTCCCCTTGGCGCCAACTTCCCCTTGGCGTATGGTCACAAGTTGTTGGCCGAAAGGTCACAACTTTTCTTGGTGACCATTCGCTGGTAACCGCCTGGTCAGCTAGTGTCACTAGCTGACCAGCTGACCCGTGACCTAAACACTTGGGCCAGCCCAGCTGACCTAGCTGACCAGCTGGACTGTTCAGCTCAGCTGAGCTGAACACTTCACCTCCCCACTTGAGTGACCTCCTTCCAGCTGAAACTCTATCCTAAAACGCCTATGGAACACTTTGGTTTGTCTCTCCGGACTTCCCATTCATGTTTCTGGTTCCATGGCCCGTCCCATCTTCCTTAGGCCGGTTGGGGGATACTACAGCCATTTATCTTTATCGGCATCATAATTATCCATTTGTTTGTTGGACAAGTAATTTATGCTTTCTATTTCGGGACGATCTTATTATCTGAATGGGCCATTTGGAAGGGTGCTAAAACCGACTCCAAGAGTAAGTCCCCCCAAATCGGCGATTCGAGCGTTTTGCGTGATGATCGGTGATAGAAAATTCTTCGGTTCGTGAAGTATATAAGATCGGCATGAATCTATAGTATTCCTTCGAATGTCGTCATAGAAGAATAATCTTTTCTGTAGTTAATTTTAATTGGGACGTTTTGTCCTTTGATCCGTTTGTACGGATCTTCGGCGAAAGCGATTAAAACGTGGATCGGTGTTTAACTGCTTTATTTCAAGGCGTACGCTCCATCGGATCTGTAATTGCGAGGCTTATGCGTGCTCGGCTTACTCGTTCTAGGGACGAGGTGAATGTGCAAAGCTTAAGTGCTTGGCTTATTTGTTATCGCCCATCTCATAGAACATACGGGTAAGGACCCAATTTTTAGTGCGAGACGGATCTCGGCTTTTCCTCACCGCGATATGCATCTCGGCGTGCAAGGAAGACCACACTCCTGGTCAGGAAGCGTGATGCTAATAATGCGAGTCTTATTGGGTGCTCGGCTTACAGTCGAGGCGTGTGTTGCTCAACTTTATCGAACTAAGGAGCTCGGCTTTGATTTTGCGAGTGATAACTCGGCTGTGGTTTGCGAGTGAAGGCATTGGTTTGCGAGTGAAAACTCGGCTTTGGTTTTGGAGTGAAAACTCGGCATAAGTTAAAATAATATTGAAATCTGACAAGGCCTATCCCGGCCATGATTGCCACAACCCAACCGTTCTATCTTGAGGTTCATTTGCGAACCTCAAGTCCTTTATTTCCATACTTAAACGATTCTAGCAACATTCAATCATTCATTTCAATTCCATTATTAGACTAAGGCAATAACAATAAGATAAATAGATCTTTATTAATAAGTAAAGGTACCAATACAAAGTGGAAATGTCATTATGCTATTATTCAAGTATCGGTCCTAATACAATCTATCAATCCAACACCACTCGTCCTCGGGTCTTTAAGTCCACGCCCAAGCAAGATCATCCACGTGATCACCTGAAACAAACAAGTTCATTAGATTCCATAATACAAATATACACTTTATGCAACCTAGCATTTATGGCGGTTCTATATGATCCCATGAACCCAAATTATCATTCAACCCTAGTCCGTACTACGTTCCGTTCCTACGCCCCTTTGTTCCCATTACACATTCATGAACCGCAAACACATCTCGGCCCACTGTCGTGAGCTTGTGTCCACGCAGTCGTGTTCTACGGCCATACGGTCGTGTGTGTGTGCGCTTACGGTCGTCTGCGATTAGGACCACGGTCGTACATACGTTCGTGTGCGGTTGACCTCACGGTCGTATCGCGCGTCCGTGACGGTCGTACTGAACGTCCGCACGCTTGACCTTACGGTCATGTAGTACGTACATTACAGACGTACTGTCCAGTCGATCGATTGACCTTGCGGTTGCACTACACGTCCGCGACGGTCGTTCTGCGGTCGTTACACGGTCGGGCCTTGGTCCAGTCGTACGTCCCCTAATGGACAACTGTTCGTACGAATGGATGCAACCATTCCATGGACGGTTGCGATCGTTCTTGTGTTCGTACGTGCGACCGCGGCCGATTGCTCACTTGCGATCATCCTTGGACAATCCGTGAACAAACTCGCCACACTTCACCGGTCAACAAGCGATTTGGACATGCGATCCAACAAAATTTCCTTGGTCCGATTTCCCACATGAGCTGGCCGTGTTTTGGTCTCTCGGTTCTCAGCCTAACCATCCTCTCGACGTGCCGTTAAACCGTTCAGGACAACATCGACTCATCGGGCCTCTTGTGCGCTTAAACCATGTATGGCCGCTTATCAAACCGAACCACGACCAAGGCCTTAAGGCCGGTCGTGTACTCCAAGAACAAGGCGCTTTTCTCTAAAGAGAGGAAGGAGAAATCCGGCCATACAACCGGCCATTGGCCGCTAGGGTTTGTCCATGGCCGAGATGAGAATGATCCGGATCCTAACCTTAGATGTGGTCGTGGCTTTTCCATGAGTTGTAGATGCCTCTCCAGCCATCCTTGAACTCTTTGTCTCGCTTGTTCCACCACCAAATCCGATCTCCAACCGTGATTTATCATGGTTTTTACAAGTTTTAGACCCTAATATAAGTATGTTTTAGAATCTTTTGGTGTTTCTTTAGAGTCATTTATAGGTGTTATTAGGTACATGCACGTTTGGAGCGGAATTGGAGATTATGGAGTATTTTGGAGCATTTTGGAGTTTTGTCCCGAGAGATAGAGTTCACTGTCCAAATTAGAGGATTGCATCGATCGACACACAAGCGAGATGGGCCTTTCTCGGCAAGTTTAATGAAGAATGCTGAAATTGCAGATTTGCCCAGATGTTTCCAGTATTTACAAAGAAGCCCCAAGACGTGATTATGCTAATATAATTAGGTTTTTACATCAGTCCTTACATACGCTTTCATACTTTGAGCTGAGAGTTTTTAGTGCTTTTTGGGGCTGATCTGAACCTGTATTGCTTCCTGCTTTTGGAGAAGATTTCGAACCCCTTTGTTTCTTACTCTTTTATGCAATCTATTTATTCGTTGATTATGTTTTCATTATCTATGTCTGAGTAGATTCATAGTTAGGTTTAGGGATTTCATGACTTGCTAGATTTATTTATTTTAGTTAAGGATTCATATCATATTTGTTCTTCAACCTGAATTATACTTAACACTAGTTTCTAACTTGATCACTTAGAATCTAGACTCTAGGTTGTTAAATTGATACGAAAGTGTGATTTAGAATCTGAACTATTTAGGATGAGCAATTGAATTACTCGCAAAGAAATTTGGTTTAATTGAATTGTGAACATATCGAACCTGAACTTAAGGCTAGTTTAATCTGTTAGGAATTACAAAGAAATTTGGATTTCTGCTATTAGACTTAGAGAATTCTCACAACGAAAGTTGGTTAGTTCTATATCCGTGTTTGAGTTCTAGAACAGTGCTTAATTTGTTCCTGACTGATTATCTGATCTGCTTGTCTGATTTCCTGAGAACTCCCTAGACTTAGCGCTTTTAGTTAATTGCTTTCAAACCAATCCTGCTACTTGATTTACTTTTCTGCTTGCTTTTAGTTTTCTCATTCCTTTCTCCTAGTTTAACTTGACCGTTCTAAAATCTATCGTGACCGAGAGTCTCTGTGGGATTCGATAGCTTTTATACTATAATTGCATTAACTGTGCACTTGCAGTAGAATAGGATTAAAACTTAGACCCTATCAAGTTTTTGGCGCCGTTGTCGGGGACTCTTTGAGTTCGCCGATAGATTTAGTATTAGGATTTAGACAAAGCATTTTTATTTATTTTTATTTCTTTTTCACTTACTCACGTTTTTGTTTCTTTGGTGTTGCAGGAATCGCATTGCATCGACCGTCGCACATAGGGTATCGATCGTTGCAAGACGAAACCCGAGATACCGAGCACTTGAACGTTTAGCAGGTTTCTCTCTATGGGACCTATAATTCTGATTCACGGTAAAGACAGCATTCTACGAGACCAAGAAGGTCATATATGTAATGCGAAGGGTCAGAAACATGATGGGGAAGGAAACCCCGTCATACCAGATGTTGCCATGGGCGCGGAACATCCACAAGAGGCTGGTCAGAAGAAGACACTTGCTGATTATAACAGACCAGATATATTCTATGCTAATCGGTCTGCGATTCGACCACCTCCATTCACCAGAGCTGAGTTTAGGCTGGAACCAGAGTACTACGCATTGGTTGGACAACATCAGTTCCATGGTCTTTCTAGCGAGCATCCTATGGATCATATATACACATTTGAGGAATTGGCTAGCAGTATCAAGGCTGAGGGAGTATCTACTGATTATCTTTTCTGTAAACTCTTCCCATTCTCTCTCAATGGAGAAGCAGCTTACTGGTTGAAACAGTTAACGCCAGGATCTTTGACCACTTGGGATGCAGTCAAGAAGGATTTCCTTAGACACTTTTATGACGATGCTAGATCCGAACAGCTTAGACCTGACCTCTTGACATTCAAGCAGGAACCTACAGAGTCTTTTAAGGCAGCTTGGATTAGATTCAAAAGGTATCAAAGAGATTGTCCACACCATGGTTTCTCTGAGGTGCAGCTTTTATGTGCCTTTTTCAGAGGCTTGGACTATTGGTATCAGAAAGCTATGGACGCAGCAAGTGATGGCAACTTATATACCAAGACTCCAGAGGAAGCTAAAGAGCTTATTGAGAACTTGACAACTAGCAATAGTGTCAAGAATGCTGACAAGGAGAGCCAGAGGTCTAGTGGCAGAGATGATAGCTTGCAGATAGCTGAATTAAGGGACAAGGTGGATTCTGTCCACAACATCGTAGTTTGGAAGAGGCAAATCCGATCTGATGCAGTAGCTGAAAATTTGCAGAGGTCAATTATATAGATGGAGTTGATTATCATGGACATACATATAGAAGTCAACAGAGACAATCTCCGAGATCGAACGATCATGGCTATTTATCTCACCAAGTTCCTCCCACTACTGAACTGACGAAGATTGAGTCTATGCTTGAGCAGCTACTTCTTGGACAGAATAATATGTCACGAGATCTGAATGGGAAGATGGACTTCATGTATCAGGATCTGAGTGGAAAATTAGAGACTTTGACGAGCAGAGTTGATAATCAGGATGCTAGGATAACTCAAGTGGAAGCCAGTATACAGACGGAACATGTTAAGGCAGCTTTAGCAGAAGATAGAGCTGAGCAGAATCAAGATACTAAGGCTTTGGAGCTGAAAAATCCGAGACATTCTTGAGATAAAGATCTTGCATCGATCGACACAGATCTGCAACGATCGACACAACACGAAAATCCGATTGTAACTGAAGAAAAAGTCTACAAACCAAAAATTCCTTTCCCTAAGAAGTCCAAGCAAGAGATTCAGCTAGAAAAGTGCATGGAGAAGATGAGAGAAAAGCTAACTGAAGCCCAGTTGATTGATGCTGTTAAGAACATTCCTATGGTGAGGAGATGTGTTACAGACCTAATTTCTAGTAACATGACTGAAGAAGAAATCGTCTTGATGGTCTCTGAAGTATGCGATGCTGTTATTCATGGTAGGATTCCTGAGAAGCTAAAGGATCCAGGGGGTTTTATGTTAGAATGTTCTATCTACAAAGACAGATTCAAGAGGTCTTTGTGTGATCTTGGCTCAAGTATAAATCTCATGACATACTCTGTGGCTGTGAGATTGGGACTGATGGATTTCCAGCCCACTAGGATCGCTCTTGTCCTAGCCGATCGATCAAAAAGATATCCATAAGGAGTTCTTGAGAACGTCCCTCTCAGAGTTGGGAATCACTTTATTCCAACATACTTTATGGTGCTGAAGTATGAGATTGACCCAGATGATCCTATTCTGCTTGGAAGATCATTCTTAGCTACTGCTGGAGCTGTGATTGATGTGAGACAAAGTCTGATTGATCTCCACCCGGGAGATAAACCTTTGCAGTTCAAGATGGATAAGCTGCAGAAATCCACCATTGATGGACAAAGTTTCAGTGTTGAGATAGAACCAAAGACTGCGATTGGAGAGGAGAAGATGGCGGTTCATGCTGAGCCTACTCTAACATCTTCAAAGCATGTACCTGCTCTTAAGCAAAAGGCTCCGAACATCTCACCTAAGTCACTTCCGATAAAGCCAAAGTATGTATCTTCTGGCCTTAAGTATGCTAACTCTGATGATGATTTTGCAGGGAATAGGGTCATAAAGCGAAATGTTCCACCTTACCTTGTTGTAATCCCCAAGTTCCTCGGTCAGTTTCATGCGCACAATGCATATACGCCACCATGGATGAGGAGAATTAGGCATTCTCTGCCTTTGGCGAAACCACCTGACATCTGACCATGTGCCACAGTCAAGCTAACGACTTAAAATAAGCGCTGAGTGGGAGGCAACCCACTGTTAGGTTTGTATATATTCTTTTTGGTGTTTTTCCTAGGATTTTCTGTCTTGTTTTTGTTTTTGGTGTGTTTTCTATGCAGAATTCGAGTCTGAAGATTAGCGTCGATCGTTGGTCCTGTGCAGCGATCGTCACACCTGGTTCAAACCGAAATCAAAGGAGACAGCCACATGTTCACCCGCCCTTTCCTGCTCGTCGACGTCGACAGCGTTCTCCGACTCCCGGTGCTTCGAGCGGTTCTGATCGCTATGATGATATAGATAATGAGTAGAGAGTGAGATCAGGGTCCACATTTTCAGACATCGGTTATGTATTTCTTTTCACTTTTGCACTTTTCTTTTGATTTTTCTATTAGGATTCTTATGTATGGGATGATATTATTGATTTTAGACTATATGTTGCTTTGATTTTGCTTTTTGCGATGTTTTTCAGCTTTCAGGTTTGGGATTTGAGATTTTCTCACAGACTAACTTGCTAACTGCTGACTGATCCGACAAAATCGCATTGCAGCGATCGTTGCAGTCCTGAGCAACGATCGACACATAATCGCAATCGCCTTGCAACGATCGTCGCTTTAATGCGTAACGATCGATGCTTGAGCGAGACAGGTAAAAATCAGACAAAACTTAACTCATCCCTTAACTTTTTTACTTTCTTTTACTGATCCTTAGCTTAACACTACTGGGGACAGTGTGTTTCAAGTGTGGGGGAGATAGTACTGACCTTTATCTTTCTGTTTTCTTAAAGTCAGTTCTGTTTTCAAAAATTTGTTTAATTGAGTCAAAACAGTTCAAGTAAGAAACAATGAATTTTTGAGAAGTTAACAAAACTTGCAGGAATTTAAGTAACCATTGGGATGAAGTTGCAGGATCAATCTATGACTGTTAGAAAACCCCAACACAGATCAGCCTACTGAGGACACCCATATCAATTCAGGTATTCAGAGAATCCTTAACTGACTTCACCCTTAATTTTGACATAATTTTCTCACTAAAGGGCTTGGTATACCTTGAGTCGGATTCCTCTGTTAGTTCTGACATAGCTTGTGTAACCTGTCCAAGTAAGGTTCCCTTCTCCCCTTCCCTAAAGTAAAAAATAGAGAATAATAAACTGAGGGTGAGCTAGTAGCTCTGAAGTGGTCATGGGAGTGGTAGCAAACACTATTACCTCATGTGCATTCATGGAATGTGTCCAAAGTACACCCCAGAACGGGAAGAGCACTGATAAAAAAAAATAATAATACCCAATGGGGAAAAATCAGATTGCTAAGGAAGGGAAAAGAGAAGAAAGGAACCAGAAAAAGATAGTATGGTGGTCTAGAGCTGACAGAGTAAGAATCCATGTGCCCTTTGATCGATAATCCTTAGGTGAGACCGCACTTAATAGCTTATAGAAGTCAGTAGGGTGAATTTGAATGCTTGAATGTGATTGTGGAGTTTACTCAGGACAGTTGCTAAGTGTGGGGGAAGTATATGTTGGTCTTGATGTCTTGCAGGTGATTCTTTCAGCGGCTTACTAAGGGGAATCTGAGTGTTGTTGCTTCTAGGATGAAAAGAGTTTCTGAAAGTTTTCAAACCTCTTCACTACATTCTAGTTCTCTGTTTTGCTTGAGGGCAAGCAAAGGCTAAGTGTGGGGGAGTTGATATATCATGGTTTTTACCGGTTTTAGACCATGATATAAGTATGTTTTAGAGTCTTTTGGTGTTTCTTTAGAGTCATTTACAGGTGTTATTAGGTGAAACACCCCATCCCGACTCTAAGGCCGAGACGCAACGTCCCACTAACTTAACCGGTCTAACATGAGGTTCGCTCTCAACCTCAAGTCCAAGCGCATAATACTTAGTCAATTCAAGCTTAAGTTCATTTCCTTTCATTCAATTCCATTCAATCTTAGCTAGGGCAAACAAGTTATCATAAGACAGAAATAGACATTTTATTAACCAAACCAAGGTACCAAATACAAATGTGAGTCAAGTGCATTATGCTAATAAAGTATTCGGTCCTAACAATTTCTATCTAACAACACACCACTCGTCCACGGTCTTGGTCCGCTCCTAGGATCGATCATCCTTATGATCGTCCACATGTCCTGAAACGCAACAATACAACATAAGTATGAAGAGTATAACCAGTAACTTAGCATTATACAATTCTATATGCTCAATAACCTAAATGCAACATGAAACCCTAAGTCCGTTCTAATTCCATCTAAATCGGCTAAGTTCATAAACCGGACCGCGTCATGAGCATTCCGAATCCGCGTCCGTAGCCGCGATCCATGATCATGCGCGTTAGTCCGTATAGCCGCGATCCACATCTCGGCAGTACGCATGTCTGCATGGACGGTTCAGCGCGTACCGCGATGTGCGTCTGTCGCGTCCGACCATACGCCCGCGATCGCGCACCGATGATCGTTCGGTACGTACCGCACGTACGTCCGTAAGGACCGTGCGGACGACCGTGTCGGCGACATCGCGTACCGCGATAGCGCGCCAGTCTGCCCATCCGTCCGTCCAGCGCGCAAGCCCGAGAGTCGATATGCGCATGGCGAGCGTGTGTCCGTAAGGACTACGCGCACATCCGGCTATCGTCTCGCGTGTATGACCGTGGATCGATCAGCGCTTGACGAGCGAACGTCCGCAAAGACTTACGTCCGGCTATCATCCCGCGGTCATGCGCCTGTCCGTCACGAACGGTCGCGACTGTTCACCACGAACGGATGCGATGGTTCCGCGGACAGTTGCCATCGATCCGTGGCCGCGGTGCATGGTCCGCCACACGCCCATGATTCTGCAACGATTCACGGTACAGCCGTGATCGACCCAGTTCCATCCGTAACCGTTCACGCTCGGCCAACTCGCTACATGCGGTTATGATCTGGCTATCATCTCCTGATATGCCGTCCGACCATTTCCTGACCTGGCCGTCTTCCCGACAGACCATCTGATCATCCGCACGCAAGCCTAACGACCCTTAGCGGATCCAATACACGTTCTGACCCGTTGAACCGCGATCATGGCCTTTGACCGCTCGCATGATTGATCCAACTAAGCCGACCCTAAAACCGTCAAACCTAAGCCCGGTTCTAGTTCCAGAAGTAGAAGAAGAAGAGAAGTAATCCGGCCACCATCCCAAACCGTCCATGGTCTATCCGTATAGCCACGACCGAGAGGAAAGAGAGACTCGGACTAACCTTTGTGGTCGTGGTGGACTTGCCCGGATCACGGCTTGTTTCTCCTGCCATGGTTCCGCCTTAACCCGCTCCAGTCCCCCACCAAACGCTTGAACACTCGCCGGCTTCTTCTCTCAAGAACCGGCCACTAACGCCTTTACTCTCTCTCTAGGTTTGCACTCGGTTTCTTTGGCCTTTGCATTTAATAAAATCTGGGTTTTCCCCTTGTGAGTATTGTGTGCGAAAATTGGCCCCTTCATGGTCTATTTATAGGCCATGAAATCGCATGTAACTTCCCTTGGGAAGAGATGCTTCTTTTGGTCCCACACTTGTGCCCATTCGCTTATGGTCAGCTCGTGCCACTAGCTGACCAGCTGAGTTCACACTTGGACACTCTTAGCTAGCTTGAGCTGAGCTGACTGTCCAGCTAAATACTCCTTCCCAACTGATTCCTTGAACTCAAGCTCCTTTCCAGCAGAGCTTGAGATCTTTTCTGTTTACGGAACGCTTTCTTTGACCACTCTCGATCCTAATTCCAACTTTCTGGTCCAGTAGACGACCCATGACCCTAAGGCCGGTTCGGGGATGTTACAAGTTCTCCCCCCTTGAAATGGATTTGTCCCCGAATCCGTTCCAAGAAGTTCGTCCCTTGTAAACTCCTCATACCACTCTGGGTAATCAGCCTTCATCCGGGCCTCATTTTCCCAAGTGATTTGCAAATCCATTCCACTTTGACCATTTGAATTACCTTCTTCCTGGTGGCTTTCTCTAACCGGTCCAAGATCCTTAAGGGTCTAGTTTCCAGCGTGAGGTTTACCTTAAGATCCCGGGGATCTCTGGAAATATCACGTCCTGATCTGAGAGGCACTTGCGCAACTGTGAGACATGGAACACATTGTGAAATGCTTCCATCTCGTTGGGCAAGTCTAACTTGTAGGCTACCTTCCCGACTCTTTCCAGAATCGTGAATGGCCCCAAGTACCTCGGGTCAAGTTTTCCTCGCTTGGAAACCCTAGCCCTTCCTCTGAAGGTAATCATCTTAAGGTAAACCCGGTCCCCAACTTGGAACTCGAGGTCTTTCCTTCTCTTGTTTGCATAACTCCTTTGGCGATCTTGCGCCTCCTTCATCTTAGCCTTTAGGAATCGGATTTGCTCGATGGTCTCGGCATATACGTCTGATCCAACCACACTGGACTCTCCCACTTGTGTCCAACACAATGGGGTCCTACAAGGCCGGCCATACAATCCTTCATAAGGCGACATCCCGATGCTTGCTTGATAACTGTTGTTATAAGCGAACTCGGTCAAGGGCAAGTACTTCTCCCAAGAATCGCCCCAGTCTAGAATACATGCTCTTAGCATGTCTTCCAGCGTCTGTATGGTCCTCTCCAACTGCCCATCCGTTTGAGGATGGTAAGCCGTACTCGTGTTCACTCTCTTCCCTAGGGCTTTCTGAAAAGCTTGCCAGAAATAAGAAGTGAACCGTCCATCTCGGTCCGAGACTATACTTGCTGGAATACCGTGAAGTCTTACGACCTCATCGATGTATTTCTCAGCGAGCGTGCCCACTCCATCAGTCTTTTTGATGGCTAAGTGATATGCTCTAGAAGTTTTAATCCTATACTACTGCAAGTGCACATTTATGCAGATGTAGTACTTAGGTATCGAATCCACAGAGACTCCGGTCAACGATAGATATTAGAACAGTCGAGATTAAACTAAGATGAAAGCAATGTGATGTAACTAAAAATCAAGCAAGAAAGTAAATCAGATAGCAGGATTGGTTGTGTAAACAGTTAACTTAAAGCGCTAAGTCTAGGGCGTTCTCAGGAAATCAGACAAGCAGATAAATCATTCAGTCAGGATCTAATTAAGCACAGTTCTAGAACTCAAAACACGGAAATAGAATTAACAACCTGTCGTTGCTAGAATTCTCTAAGTCTAAGTGCAGCAATCCAAATTCCTTTGAAATTACTAACAGATTAAACCAGCATTAATTCCAAGTTCGATATGTTCACAATTAAACTAAACCAAATTTCTTTGCGAGTAATTTAATTGCTCAACCTAAATAGTTCAGATTCTAAACCACACTGTCGTGTCGTATTTAGCAACCTAAGATCTAGATTCTCATTGATCAGGTTAGAACTAGCATTAAACACAATTTAGATCGAAGAACAAATAAGTTATAAATCCTTAATTGAATTAATTAAATCTAACTAGTCATGAAATCCTATGTGAGAAACCCTAAACCTAACTAGGAATCTACTCAGACATAGATAATGAAAACATAATCATATGATGAATAAATTGCATATAAAAGATCAAAGAAGTAAAGGGGTTTGAAATCTTCTCCAAAATCAAGATGAAGTACAAGTTCAGATCAGCCCCAAAATCTCTCTAAAACTCTCAGCTCAAAGTGTGAATGCTTGATGAAAATAAAAGTCTAAAACCTAATTAATATAGCCAAATCACGTCTTGGGGCTTCTGTGTAAATATCTGGAACTTATGGGCAATTCTGCAATATCTCATAACTTCATTAACTCTCGCGAGTCTGGCCCATTTGCGATGTGCATCGATCGATGCAGGTGTGCAACGATCGACGCATTCCTCTATTCTGGACAGTGAGGTCTATCTCTCGGGTCAGATCTCCAAAATCCTCCAAATAGCTCTATAATCTCCACTTCTCCTCCAAACGTGCGTGTACCTAATAAGACCTGCAAAAGACTCTAAAGAAACACTAATAGACTCTAAAACACACTTATATCATGGTATAAAACTAGTAAAAACCATGATATTTCACTAAGAAGTGTGCAGACTTGGTCAGTCTGTCCACCACAACCCAAATCGTGTCCTTCTTCCACCTAGTCGCAGGTAGTCCCGTTACAAAGTCCATAGTGATGTGGTCCCACTTCCATTCCGGAATGGTCAGACTTTGCAACAGGCCACTTGGAACTTGATGTTCGATCTTCACCAACTGACACGTTTGGCACTTAGACACCCACTCTGCTATATCTCTCTTCATCCCGACCCAGTGATAGTACCGTTTGAGGTCTTGGTACATCTTGGTCTGCCCGGGATGAATAGAGAACTTAGACTGATGAGCCATCCTTAAGATTTCCTCCTTAAGGACATTCACATCAGGAACACACACCCGTCCATTCACCACAATCGTTCCATTGTTGGTAAACTAGTACTCGGTGTTGTTGTTGTTCACTGACTTGATCAGCTCTTCGTCATGTTCCTGAGCCAACCGTACACGAGTCAACAAATCTGCCTGATCTGCTGCTCCAAGGCCGAGTGGCTCATTGTCTACTGACAATACGTTCAGATGCAAGGACCTGACCAACCCGACCAAGGTCTCTGCATCCTTCTCCACGGCCACCTCGGTCCTCTTCCGACTTAAGGCGTCTGCCACCAAGTTAGCTTTTCCAGGATGGTAGGTGATGTCTAGATCATAATCTGCCACCAACTCCATCCACCTTCTTTGCCTTAAGTTCAAGTCAGGCTGAGTGAACACATACTTTAGACTCTTGTGGTCGGTGAATAATTGCACTTTGGATCCGTAGAGATACGATCGCCAGATCTTTAGTGCAAATACCACCGCAGCCATTTCGAGATCGTGAGTAGGGTAATTACCCTCGTCCTTCCTCAACTGCCTTGAGGCATAGGCAATCACCTTTCCTTCCTGCATCAGTGTTGGAATTGTGTCCAGTAATCTCGGTACTGTCTCTAGAAAGTAAGAGTATGTCAAGATCAGACATAAGTCATATAATACTGGGGATCATGATGGCTTGCTAGAGTCCGCTCATGACCTATAAGTCTTGGACTTATTACCTTTATTATATGATCCCATATGGGTCACACGCTTAAGCTAACAGGAATATGTGTTGGAACGGCTTAGCGGAAGTGCGACAAAAGTGCCAGGCATTTGTCGTACTAAGAGAGAAAGATTAATGGGTCTGATTAAATGGGATTTAATCAGATTGGTGTTTTGGGCCCATAAGCCCAAAAGGGAAAGAGAAGGCTTTTAATAAGGAAAAGCCAAATCTCTTTCTCCCAACCCTAATACCCAGCGCCGATTTTCTCCTCTTCCTGCGCCTCCCATCAGCTCGGTCTAGCAGCCGTTTTCTGTGATCGCGTGTGTGAACCTTTGGAGGATTCATCCCTCGGTGTATCTCTCTGATCTCTGACCTGTTCAATTCCTTCCGCTGCAACAAACAGGTAAAAGGTGAGATCATGTAATGTTTCTATTCAAGAGAACCTAGATCTGTATGTTTAGGTTGATATGAATCTGTGAATTACATCAGGATCAACTAAGCAGTTCCTACAGTGGTATCAGAGCCATTGGTTCTTAGGATTTCTTGTTTTAGATTCATGTTTAGGTTGTTTATTCTGTTTAGAAGTGTTTTGAATCCATTATTGATAAGAAAAACACTTAAGAAACTGAATTAAATCATGAACAAACATTCGAAATCACAAAAACCGAGCTATATGACTCGGGTTTTGGTGATCGGCCATGGGTCGGACGGTCGGGATGGCCGGTTGGGTCGATCGGCCGAGTGATCGCACGGCGATCGCGTCCGGATCGATCGGCCGAGTGGATCGCACGGCGATCGCGTCTCGGCTGTGCGTCGTCCCGATCGCGTCTCGGCTTCGTCTCGGCTGTGCGTCGCGTCCCGATCGCTCGGCGATCGTGGAGCGTCCGTCCGAGCATCCCGTCCGGCGATCGTCCCGGCTGTCGCGTCCCGTCCGAAGCTGCGCATCGTCTCGATCTCGGATCGTTGACGGCTTGCTGCTGGACGATGGTCGCGAAGCTAGGGCTGACGTGATCGTCACGGTTCAGCAATTCGATCGGTTAGGTTCGTATTGGCGGTTCGGTTCAAAACTTAATTAAAATTATTCATTCTGGTTTAATAAACAGATTTAATAAGTTTATTAAGTCTGGTTAAACCAGGATAAGAAATCCAATCTCGAAAGAAATATTGGATTTAGTGCCTAAACCAGGAATTTCTAATTTGATTTGGTTGGACCAAATAAATTGAGAAATTCCGGTTTAGTAAATAACCGGTTGACAATTGTGGTCATCGTAGTAATTGAAACTTGGTTAGACCAGTTTTAATGAACCAGACCGGTTATGTCAATTAATTGGACAATTGGGTCATGTCTTGGACATGGACCAATTCTTGGGCCTCGGGCCAAGAAGTTAAAACAATTGGGCCAATTATTTGAGTCTTTCTTCAGATAAATTTAAAATTTATTTTATAATATTATAAAGTCGATTTTAAATTAAAGTTTCCGAAATTTTGAAATTAGAAAGTTTCTTAAAATAGAAGTTTCTGGATTTGCGGATTTTGGATTTTAAAGAAATTTCTAAAGTTAGAAAGTTTCCGGTTTTAGAAAGTTTCCAATTTTAGAAAGTTTCCAAAATAGTAGGTTTCCAAAAATAGAAAGTTTCCCGAAATAGTAATCTTCTATTTTGGGAATGAAATTTTAATAAACCTACGAACCTCAAATAATATCAAGCGTTGGATGTCTTGTCCAGGCTATGTCAGCTGTCAAAGCCCATTCAATTGCATTCATGGCCTTACAGTGTGAGGATGTCTGCTTTTGCGTGGGTAAGACGGTTTGTGATTCATAAATGTCATTGGGAGTCCCAGACATTAATGATTACATGACTGTATAGTCTGGTTTTCTTGACTAGGCCATCGGGAGTCCCGGGCCTTGAGACATCAGAGTGGATTGGGCCTTGGGCCCAGATTCACAACCAAGAATTATATCACGGATATAATTAGCCGATATAGGGCTTACCGATATAAGCTAAGGTTTGGTGACGGCCAGTGGCCCACTTTAATCTTAGTTATATGTGGATCTTGGAATCATTATATTCTATTGAGGGTAACTTATGTTATTGAATATAATGCGTGATTAATCATGTTAAATTTTAATACGAGATTAGTCATTTTGAACATAATAACTAATAACCTTTTTATTTATATATTTCAGATATGACTACTACAAGCACACAAAACACATTCTCGATCCGGTCTGTTCTCGAGAAGGAGAAGCTGACTGGAACGAACTTCCTGACATGGTCAAGGAACTTGAGGCTGGTCCTCAAGCAGGAGAAGAAGGATTATGTCCTTCGAGATCCCCTCCCCGAGAGGCCTCTTGCCAATGCTGCCAGGACTCTGCACAATGCTTGGGAAAAGCATTCGTCAGATGAAAATGATGTTTATTGCCTGATGTTGGTGACAATGACTCCTGAGCTGCAAAAACAGTTCGAAAGTGTATTGTCTCCCATCGAGATAATGGCAAGCCTGAAATCGCTTTTTCAGGAGCAGGCTAGGACTGAGAGGTTCCAGACAGTTAAGAACCTCTTGGACTGTAAGTTGGCTGCGAATGCGGCAGTGAGTCCTCATGTCTTGAAGATGATGGGTTATCTCGATCATCTTCAGAAACTCGACTGCCCAATCAGCCAGGAACTTGCCTGCGACATCATACTGCAGTCTTTACCTGCAAGCTATGATCAGTTCATTCTGAACTTTAACATGCATGGCTTGAGTAAGACACTACCTGAGCTTCACGGAATGCTCAAGACTGCAGAGCCCAACTTGAGGAAAACCGCCAAGGACCCCAATGTGCTTATGGTGCAAAAGGGCAAGGGGTTTAAGAAATCCTCTGCTAAGGATAAGGGAGCGGCCAAGGCTGTCCAAGTCGCGGACAAGGACACGCCAAAGCCCAAGCCCAAGTCCAAGGCTGGGCCTACTGACATGTGCAGATTCTGCAAAGAACTGGGGCATTGGAGAAGAGATTGTAAGAAATTCCAGGAAGGTCTAAAGGAATTAAAGAAGAAGACTTTCGAGACTTCTTCATCAGGTATTTTTGTTATAGAAGTTAATACAACTACTTCTGATAATACCTCATGGGTCATGGATACTGGTTGTGGGGCTCATATTTGTACTAATATGCAGGCACTCAGCAACAGTAGAAGGCTGAAGCAAGGACAAGTGGAGCTACGAGTTGGGAATGGAGCGAAAGTTTCAGCACTAGCTGTAGGCACATACTTGTTGTCTTTACCTTCGGGATTGATTTTAGAACTGAATAATTGTTATTTTGTACCTGCTATAAGCAGAAATATTATTTCAATTTCTTTGTTGGATTTGGAAGGTTATGATTTTTCAGTTAAGAATAAATTATGTTCCTTCAATCGCAACAATTTGTTCTATGGTTCTGCCCCTCTTACGAATGGGCTTTACATACTCGATCAATCCGCGCCAATTTATAACATTAATACCAAACGGTTCAAACCTAATGAGGAGAACCGAACGTTTCTATGGCATTGTCGTTTAGGGCACATCAGCGAGAAACGCATCAAGAGGCTCCATTCGAATGGACTTCTTGGCTCATTTGACTTTGAGTCATGTGAGAAATGCGAATCCTGCATGATGGGCAAAATGACACGGGCCCCCTTTAATAAACCTAACGAGAGGGCCAGTGACTTATTGGGCCTGATACACACTGATGTGTGTGGCCCAATGTCCACAAATGCAAGAGGAAACTATCAGTACTTCATTACCTTCACTGATGATTTCAGTAGGTATGGATATGTTTATTTAATGAAACATAAGTCTGAATCTTTTGAGAAGTTCAGAGAATTCCAAAATGAAGTACAGAACCAACTTGGCAAAAGCATTAAGGCTCTTCGGTCCGACCGAGGAGGAGAATACTTAAGCCAAGAATTCAGTGATCATCTAAGAGAGTGTGGGATCGTGTCCCAACTCACTCCTCCTGGAACACCTCAATGGAATGGTGTGTCTGAGAGGAGAAATCGGACCTTATTGGATATGGTTCGATCTATGATGAGTCACACAGACCTTCCAATATCCCTTTGGGGATATGCTCTGCTAACAGCAGTGTTCACTCTAAACAGAGCGCCATCAAAAGCAGTAGCAAAGACACCATATGAATTATGGACTGGAGTGGCTCCAGTGCTGTCTTATCTAAGAATTTGGGGTTGTGAAGCCTATGTCAAGAGATTAATCTCAGATAAGCTTACACCAAAATCTGATAAATGCTACTTCATTGGTTATCCACGGGAAACCAAGGCTTATTACTTCTATCTACGTTCCGAGAACAAGATCTTTGTTGCCCGGGATTGTAACTTTCTTGAGAGGGAGTTTCTCTCTAAGAAAGACAGTGGGAGTAAGGTACTGCTTGAAGAAATTCAAGATGAACAGGATACTGCTCAACCTAATGAGGAAGAGCAGCAGGAGGACCTACAAGAAATTGTAGAGCCTGAACCTGTGGTACCTGAAGTTCGAAGATCCGGGAGGATCCGTCACGAACCCGAGAGATATCAAGGATTCCTCGTGACTAACTGTCATGATCTTTTGATCATTGATGGTGATGAACCATCGAACTTCAATCAAGCCATGATGGGCCCAGATTCTTCTAAGTGGCGCAAGGCCACTGATTCCGAAATGGACTCCATGTCGGTCAACCAAGTGTTTTCGTTGGTTGACTTACCCGCTGGTGTAAAAGCCATCGAGTGCAAATGGATCTTCAAGAAGAAGATTGACGTGGATGGAAATGTCCAGATTTACAAAGCCAGGTTGGTGGCAAAAGGTTTCAGACAAGTTCACGGTGTGGATTACGATGAAACCTATTCACCAGTGGCTATGATGAAATCTATTCGGATTCTACTAGCAACTGCAGCTTTTCATGATTATGAAATTTGGCAGATGGACGTGAAAACCGCCTTCCTGAATGGCATTCTGGAAGAGGATGTGTATATGACACAACCTGACGGTTACATAGATCCGAAGAATGCTGGGAAAGTATGCAAGCTTCATAAATCCATTTATGGATTGAAGCAAGCATCGAGGAGCTGGAATCTTCGTTTTGATGAAGCGATCAAGCAATTTGACTTCATCAGAAACGAAGAAGAACAATGCGTGTATAAGAAATCTAGTGGGAGCAAAATTGTATTTCTTATTCTGTATGTCGATGACATACTGCTTCTCGGAAACGACGTTCCAATGCTAAAGTCCGTAAAAGACTGGCTTGGAAGTTGTTTTTCCATGAAAGACATGGGTGAAGCCGCATACGTTCTTGGAATTAGGATCTATCGGGATAGACCTAAGAGGCTGATAGGCTTGTGTCAAGACTCATACATTGACAAAGTCCTACAAAGATTCAGCATGAAAGATTCCAAGAAGGGCTTCACGCCAATGGTGCATGGCACAACGCTAAGCAAGAAGCAGAGCCCTACGTCGGCTGCTGAGCTTGAGCGCATGAAGAATATTCCTTATGCATCTGCAATAGGATCTGTCATGTATGCCATGATCTGTACTCGTCCTGATGTTGCTTATGCATTGAGCATGACGAGTAGATACCAGTCAAATCCAGGTGAAAACCATTGGATTGCCGTAAAGAATATCTTGAAGTATCTAAGACATACTAAGGATAAGTTCTTGGTGTACGGTGGAAGTGATGTGCTTAAAGTCAGTGGATTCACGGACGCAAGTTTCCAGACAGACACAGATGATTTCCGGTCACAGTCCGGTTATGTCTTTTGTCTGAATGGCGGTGCAGTAAGTTGGAGAAGCTCCAAGCAGGACACCGTTGCTGATTCCACTACAGAAGCTGAATATATCGCCGCATCAGAAGCGGCGAAGGAAGCTGTTTGGATACGAAAGTTCATTATGGAACTAGGTGTGATACCAGATGCGGCTGAGCCTCTGGCACTGTTTTGTGACAACAATGGTGCTATAGCTCAGGCAAAGGAACCAAGATCACACCAGAAATCCAAGCATGTTCAAAGAAGATATCACTTGATACGTGACATCATTAATAGAAAGGAAGTCAAGATCAGCCGAGTTCCGACAGATGATAATGTCGCTGATCCGTTGACAAAGCCACTCCCAAGGCCTAAGCTCGAGTTCCTGACTGTAGCTGTAGGCATTAGAAACATTGAAATGTAATCTAAATTTGAGTGGGAGTTTTGTGAGCTTTATTTTAGTTATTTGATATGTTCTTGTAAAACATTATTTTATGTTTTAATGAAATTATTATTTCAAGATTATTTTAACTGTGATGAAATAATCGTTCCAAAATGATATAAAGCATTTTATAGGTCATCGAAGTAAGTGACTTGATCTTGAGTCATCAAAGTCATTTAGCTTGATCATGAGACCCTATATTTGATAAATATTTTATATCATCCTGTCCCTAGTCGAAGGTTGTTGAAACTGGAACACCAACAACCGTGTGAGATTGGATTGGTACGTGACTTATGACAAAGTCTCAGTGTGTCATAGATGCGCGGCATCAAAGTCAGTACATAGGTGTATGTTGGGAACATACGACCGGACAAGACCCGCTTATAAGAACTCTTCAGGATATTTATATATGTGTCATAAGAGATTCTTACTACGACTATAGAGTATAGTCCTTAGACCTGAGTTCACATGCATGTGACTGCACATGGACTGATGTACTTTGATCATTGTCTAACGCTATCGTTCTGTGACAGCTATAAGGACCTTGTTTGGGTACATCATGAAATGAGTAGTTTACAGTGATGGAACAAGATGGGATTTGTCCCTCCAATATAAATGGAGTGAATATCTCTAGGCCAATCGGAGATTTGAATACTGGAAAACGCATGGCCATGCTCAAACGGACTTTCCCGAGTCGTTTGTATTGTCAGTATCAAATCAGAGTCCGATGAACAAGATTAGGCTTTATAAGGATGACACCAATCTTGCCTTATGACTAATCGAGATATTGAGACAAAAGGATATGAATACAGAGATTCCAGTACAAGTGGGAGATTGTTGGAATTGTGTCCAGTAATCTCGGTACTGTCTCTAGAAAGTAAGAGTATGTCAAGATCAGACATAAGTCATATAATACTGGGGATCATGATGGCTTGCTAGAGTCCGCTCATGACCTATAAGTCTTGGACTTATTACCTTTATTATATGATCCCATATGGGTCACACGCTTAAGCTAACAGGAATATGTGTTGGAACGGCTTAGCGGAAGTGCGACAAAAGTGCCAGGCATTTGTCGTACTAAGAGAGAAAGATTAATGGGTCTGATTAAATGGGATTTAATCAGATTGGTGTTTTGGGCCCATAAGCCCAAAAGGGAAAGAGAAGGCTTTTAATAAGGAAAAGCCAAATCTCTTTCTCCCAACCCTAATACCCAGCGCCGATTTTCTCCTCTTCCTGCGCCTCCCATCAGCTCGGTCTAGCAGCCGTTTTCTGTGATCGCGTGTGTGAACCTTTGGAGGATTCATCCCTCGGTGTATCTCTCTGATCTCTGACCTGTTCAATTCCTTCCGCTGCAACAAACAGGTAAAAGGTGAGATCATGTAATGTTTCTATTCAAGAGAACCTAGATCTGTATGTTTAGGTTGATATGAATCTGTGAATTACATCAGGATCAACTAAACAGTTCCTACAATCAGAACACAACCCAGACCGATCCGGGATGCATCCATGTAGACCACGTAGGGCACATTGTCTACGAGCAGGGTTAGGATTGGCGCCTTGGTTAGCATAACATTTAAGTCCTGGAAACTCTTCTCCGCGGCCTCCGTCCATTCGAACTTTACGTTCTTTCCGGTTAGTTTAGTCATGGCCTTAGCCATACTGGCAAAACCCTGGACGAACCGTCTGTAATAACCGGCCAAACCAAGGAAACTCCGAACTTCGGTAGCGTTCCTTGGCCGCGGCCATTCCTCAATCGACCGAATCTTCTCCGGATTGACCGCTACTCCCTTGTCAGACACAATGTGTCCAAGGAAGCCCACACGGCTCTGCCAAAAACTACACTTGCTCAATTTGGTGTAGAGTTGTTGTGTCCTTAAGGTCTCCAGAACAATCCTCAGATGTTCCCAGTGTTCTTCACGGTTTTTGGAGTAGACAAGAATGTCATGAATGAAAATGATCACAAACTTATCCAACCATTCCCGGAAAACACCGTTCATCATCTTCATGAAGGCAGCTGGTGCATTTGTTAGACCAAATGGCATGACTACAAACTCGTAGTGTCCATACCGGGTTCTAAACGCGGTTTTCCTCACGTCCTCAGGCGATATCGGGATTTGATGGTATCCCGACGCCAGATCGATCTTGTAAAACTCGGTTGAACCTTTTAGTTGATCCAACAGCTCGTCTATCCGAGGCAACGGGTACTTGTTCTTCACAGTGACCCGGTTTATACCTCGGTAGTATATGCACAACCGGAGGTTTCCATCCTTCTTCTTGACAAAGAGAACGGGCGCCCCCCATGGAGAACTGCTCGGTCTTATAAAACCCTTGTCAAGCAGTTCTTCTAGTTGCTTCTTCAGCTCGGCCATTTCGGCCGGAGCCATTCTGTATGGAGCCTTAGATAGAGGTTTCGTCCCTGGCTCAAGTTCAATGAAGAACGGGTCGGACCGGTCAGGCGGTAAGCCTTCTAAGGCTCTGAACACGTCCTCAAAGTCTCGGACCACTGGGATCTCCCCAATCTTCACTTCCGTCCCCACTTCCTTAGTGGTGATGGTGGCTAGGTATGCTTCGCATCCCCTTTCCAACATCTTCTCTGCTTGGATAGCAGAGACGACCAGACTTCCTGAAGTCGGCCTCACGCCCTGGAACATTACCTTGCCCTCTGGTCTATCAAACTTCACCCTTCCCCGGTGACAGTCGATAGTGGCTCGGTTCTGTCCCAACCAATCCATACCCAAGATCACTTCGTGATGCTTAAGCTGGACCACCACTAGGTCAGCTGGCATACTTACGCCTCCAATGGAGACTGGTATACCCCTAACTAACCCTAGCACGGGCATTACTTGCCCTCCGGCCGCATTTACAATGCCTTGGCCGGCGACCCGTTCCTGCTGGAACAAGCCTTTTCCTTTCATCCTAGGGCTAACAAAACTATGTGTAGCCCTGGAATCAAACATAGTCAGTGTCTCTACACCTCCTACCACAACGGTCCCTACACATTTCCAAAATTCATATATGCCCCGCTCCTTTCCACAATGTATACAATGCATTACTAAATTGAAGAAGTCAGGGTTCGAGTGACATACCAGTAATCGCATCGAAGGAGCCAGCCTCTCCTGAGTCCTTCACGAGCTCGTAGATACGGGGATTAGCAGCCGTACCCTTGGTAGGTCCCGTACGACTCTCATGGCCCCGCTCCACTTTCGGAGCCCCCGACCGTACGTCTCGGCCATTCGGACATTCCCGGACAAAGTGTCCAGGTTGTCCACAACGGAAACATGTGTTTGGTTTCTCAGTCACATCCTTTCGACCCTCAGCCTGTGGACAGCTCGCAACCTCATGGTCCTTGCTTCCACACTTCACGCAGGTCCTCCTTTTCTTCCAACAGCTTCCGGAGTGTTGCTTTCCACAGGAGGCGCATTCTGCGCGGTCAGAGGATTGGTTCTCGGCCCCTTGGCCCCATTTCCTCTTTAGGTCCCTCAGAGGCCGGTTGGTCGCTTTGTCTTGCGACTTGGCCGCCACCTGCTTCGCCTCGACCAAATTGGCCTCGACTGTTTGGCCCGTTCTACCAGCTCCGAGACGGAGTCGTATGAACAAACCGAGCAGTGGGTCTTAAGTTCCGGACGCAAACCGCAAAGGAACCGACGGAACTGAGCTGGCTCGTCCTCGACGTCCCGTCCCACATAGCGTCTGAGACGGTCGAACTCGGCTTCATAGAAACGCCGTATACGTCGCGAACGTCCCCGACGGACCAATTCAAACCGCATCCACTAGTCAGGGACCTGAGCCTAACAACGACGAAGATTGGAGAACTCCGATCATTTGATACATCACAAACGGTGAAGTTCCCGACGACAAATGGTAGGCGCGGAAACTTAAAACACAGAGTGCAAGGTACTGTGCCACACAAGGAGAGCTCTTTAAAAGGAGCCTCTCCGGACCTTATCTCAAATGCCTTGATAAAAAGCAAGCCCTAGCCGTGATTACACAAACACATGACGGATCCTGTGGAAGCTATTCCGAAGGACGAGCATTGGCCGTGCGAATCAAAAGGCAAGGCTATTATTGGCCGACGATGGCCACCGAATGCGAATCTTTCTCCAACAAGTGCGATAAATGCCAAAAGCATGCCCCGATTATCCACCAAGCGTCGGAGAAACTCTCCTCTATCTCATCACCATACCCATTCATGCGATGGGGAATGGACATCGTGGGACCGCTAGTCGCATCCGGCAAAAAGAAAGCTACACACCTATTGGTGATGACGGACTACTTCACCAAGTGGATTGAAGCAGAGTCATACAAAAAAGTTAAGGACGTTCACGTTAAGGAGTTCGTTTGGCGAAACATCGTTTGCCGACATGGACTACCCCACGAGATCGTCACCGATAACGGATCTCAGTTCATATCAAATGCTTTCAAAGAGTTCTGCAGAACTTGGAACATAAAGTTGACTTACTCAACGCCACGCTATCCCCAAGGGAACGGGCTAGCAGAAGCAGCTAACAAAGCAATTATGAACGGTCTCAAGAAAAGGCTCAACGAGTGAAAAACAACCTGGAGTGACGAACTCCCAGCCGTACTCTGGGCCTACCGGACTACCCCCCACAAATCCACTGGCGAGACTCCCTTCTCGCTGGCTTACGGAATCGAAGCGGTGGTACCAGTAGAAATCCTCGTGTCATGCATCCGCAAGGAAGAATGCCCGCGACAAGAGGAACTTAACAACAAGATGATAACTGACGAGCTCGACCTCGTCGACGAAAGAAGGAACCTCGCATTAGCTCGACTCCAGAATTACCAACAAGCCGCAGCTCGCTACTATGATTCCCGAATCAAAATTCGAAGGTTTTAAGTAGGAGAGCTCGTTTTACGGAAAGTGTTCGACCATAAAAAGGAAGAACACGCTGGAAAAGTGGGAGCAAAGTGGGAAGGTCCTTACCAGGTCACCGACGTCGTGAAGGACGGGGTCTACCGACTCAAGTCGGTAGAAACCCAGAAGCCTGAACTACGACCTTGGAACATCATCAACCTCAAAAAGTATTTCCACTAGGAATACATCCACATAATCGAACTACGAAATGGCTTGATCCCCTTAAAAAAGGGTACGTAGGCAGCTCGACTTCGAGCGCAGCCGCCCCCCAAACACAAAGCTCTTACCGAGCTCAATGACTGCAAGCGAAGTCCTACTAGCTTATCTTTGTGAAATCAAAATAAGTCTCCCAATCAAACGTCTCTTCCTGTCGCAAAAGTTAGAGCCGTTACGTTGTGCAAAAGCGATATGAAATTATCTCTTCCAAAAACTAAAGAGATATGAAATTATCTCTTCAAAATTAAGCGATATGAAATTATCTCTTCTAAAAACAAAACGATATGAAATTATCCCTTCCGAGCGACCTGAAATGGCCTCTCCCAAAGCTAAAGCGATATGAAATTATCTCTCCTAAAGCAAGCGATATGAAATTATCCCTTCCAAGAGACCTCAAACGGCCTCCCGCAAATCAAACGATATGAAATTATCCTTTTTCGAGCGACCCGAAATGGCCTCTCCCAAAGTCAAAGTGATATGAAATTATCCCTTCAAAACAAAGCGGCCTAAAACGGTCCCTCCAAACCGAACGAACTGAAATGATCGTCCCAAAACAAGCGACCTGAAACGGTCCTCCCGATTCGAACGAACTGAAATGATCGTCCCAAAGAAAGAAATCCAGAACGATCTTTCCAAAAAATACAATTCTTCTAAACCTTATACGGATTATAAGAATCGGGGGGCTACCCCACCCCTCAAGCAAAATAACGAGGTCAAGACAGCTATTCAAGCATGCAACCTCTACACACTCCAAGTCGGATCTTTGTAAGTTTACTTCGATTCGTTTTCATACTTAATACTTCTTTTCAATTCAGCGATTAAGCCTGAATCTTACATTACGAAGTAGTCGCGCTTCAGATTATTCCTAGCAGAGAGCTCGAGCTCAAATGTGATTGACTTAAAAGTTCACAAAGAACTACCTAAGGCAACTCAAAATAAGTTATCTGCTCGATTCCCCTGGAGAAGTTCGAATCGCCGCAACGGCTCGAATTTTATGTTAAGGCATAAAAACATAAAAATCTATGCTAAGGCATGAAAGATTTAAAAAGCAGTTCATAAAAAAAAGGACATAATGTCCTCAAGTTCGAACAAAAAGCCCCCTTGGGCAACAAAAGTCTGAAAAGAAATTAAAAGCCCCCTCGGGTAACAAAAAGTCTGAATTAAAAGCCCTCTCGGGCGGCAACAAATGAAAAGGACTAGAACTGCTTGGAAGGAGAGGAAGCCTCGTCTTGATTCTCCGTCTGACCATCGGTCGTCCTGTCCTCCTCGAGTTGACCCTCGACCTCATCGCTAACTCGCGAGCTAACTCCGGTCGGGAGGTTCGACCCATACTGATCAAGACGAGTAGCCGCCTGATTTAGGGGGCGCGCAAGGATCACGGAATCGTCCGACATAACCGGCAAATTAAGCTTGCTGAAACTGAAGTCCGACACCGCCGCAGCATTCATCTCCTCCGTGGCCAATCTCTTCTTCTCAGCCAAGTCCATCACCTCCTTGGCCAGGTCCAATTCGCCAAAGGCGAACTCGGCAATAAGCGCGATATTAGCCAAGGCCTCCTGGAGCCTCATCTCAGCGCTCACGGCGACCTTCCTCTGGCTCTCCTTCGCCGCGATCCCCTCGAGAATCTTGAGATATTCACCGTTTAGCCCTTTCCTCGCCTCATGGGCTGCCACCTTGACATCAAACTCCCGGTCGGCGAGAACCTTGTCCAGATCAGCCTGGCATTGCGCAGCCCGCACGTCCGCAACCCGACCTGTCTCAATGGCCATTTGGCTCGCTTCCTCCGCAACCGAAACCCGAGCTAAGGCACCCTGCAATTGCTTATCCAGGTCGCCCGCCTTCTTCCTTAGCTCCTCTTCCCGAGCCAAGGCCTCCTGCAACTGCGCTTTCAGATCGCTGACCGTTGTCTTGACGGTGTCGAGCTCGCTCACCTGCGGTATCTCTCGCAGCTCACGCTCGGCCCTAGCCGCAAACCTGTTCGCAGCCTCCAAGGCCTACCAAATAAAAAAAAAATATGTGTGATGAAAATTAAGCACGAAGCAAATAAGAAAAAAACAAAGGGAAGAAAATCATTACCTTCCCATAAGCCGCCATCAGCTCGGTGTAAGTATCACCGAGAGCCATATCCCCGACAGCCGGGAGCTGAACACCTGCGGGCTTAAAATGCCTTAGCAGATAAGCAAAACCCGTCGGGTCATCCGCAATCGGGCATTCCTTCTGGTGCCTGAAGCGCCAGTTGAAAGACCCCGAGGACCCAGAAGAAGCAGGCCTCGCCTCAACACTCGGTCCCGATCTTCTCGAGCTCACCTCCGCGTAAGTCCTTCGACGCTTCGCCGCCGGAGGAGGGCCGCCTCGGCTCCGACCGTTCGACCCTCTCGAACCATTCGACCGAGAGTTGCGCAAGGCAGGCTCTTCAGGCGAGACCCGAACCGGTTCCTCACCGGTCGAAATAGGAGGTAAATCCTCCACCCCCACATTTGCCTCTCCGGACCCTGCGACCACGGGAAGAGAAACCCGAACAGGGTTAGGGGGAGGGATCGAAGGAGGAGGAGGAGGCCCCTCATCCATGGCAAAAAGGAGGGCGTTGCTCAAATCGCCAGCCTTCATTTTCTTTGCCAAGTCAACGGGATCCTTCCCATTCCGACGGCTGCTAGATCTTCACGACATCTTTTCAAGAGAAGGGGTGCTTGCAGTAGAACTGTCGTCCGAAACAGGTCGATCTGCAAACAAAACAGATTCGGGTCAGCCCAGCAAACGAAGGGCATATGGCGCAATGACCCTCGGACAGACTAACCAGAACACTTACTCTCTCCGGTCCGCTCGACAATCCGAAGCGGAGCCTGAACGATTTGAGTCGAAGTGGGCTGGCGAGGGAGGTGTGATTCGTCTCGCGAAAGACGAGGTTGGTATGAAGGAGGTTGGCGGGCCGCAGGACCTAAAGCAGCTCGGATTCGCTGGTCCGTAAAGTTACACCAGCGGATATCTCCTCTCCGTAGGCGAGCTATCAAACTCGACGTATTTGGGTTCAAAGGTAGTGACTCAGAAGCCTCTGCAAAGAAACCAAAAAGGTCATTAGCAAACAGCTCGATGTCAATGAAGGACACCGTAGCAACCAGAAGAACTAGTAAACCCTAAGCTAACCAACGCTAGCCGCCCATCTTGTCGGGATAACCGAATAATCAAAATCCTCGACCGAGTGATGATTGATCCTGAAGTAGAAGTATTTACTCTTCCACACATCCCTCGTCGTGATCTCATCAAAGATCTTCCCATGGCGAGGAGAGAGGTGGTAGGTTCCGGGAAAACGAGTGTTATGTTTTACCGAACAAACCCTCATCAACTCCTCGACCCCGAAGTCTATGCCCTCCTCGACGGCCCTGACCCCGAGCCCGATGACATACCGAACGAAATTCGGAGTCATCTGGTGAAAGGCCAGTTGGAGCTGAGCTAAAACCCATGAGATAATGCGAGGGATTGGAAAAAACAATCCGCATTTATCGAAATAGGTATAAGAAGCACAGCAATGGCCTTCGACGACAGTTTCTGGGGACATGTCCGGTGATGGGATAAGTATCTCCACCTCCGACGGAATCCGGCACTTCGCCCGCAACTTCCGTATTTGGTCGACAGTCAGACTGGACGGAAGATGAGGACCAACGGGTCCCGCCGCCACAGTAGGACTAGCCCTGGCCGTACCCCTTCGAACCATGATAGTTCGGTATATCGGAAATTTCTTTTGAAAAAAAAAGAAGAAAAACGAAATCTCTAGGGGAGAAAGTCTCAGAGCAACGGCAAAAGAAACAAGAGTGAGAGGCAAACATAAAAGGGATATAATGAGGGAGAAGAAGTTACCTTGACGATTTGTAGTGCGAGCAAGTAATGGGAATCGTGCTAGGTAACTTCCCCTTTTAAACTATCTCGTGATCGAGATCCATGGGATCTTTCGTATCCCACAATCTCAACCGCTCAATTCGAAATTCGTAAATGATTACGTAAAAGATTGAGACAGTTAGGATTCTTTAATCCCTCGCGATCTCGACCGTCAAAACAAGATCAACGGACGAGGCGAGAATAATCATTAGGGCTTCCTTAATGACTAGAGCACGCGCGCGTCCTTCCGAAAACGTCCACCGCCCATTAACCTCAACTTCTCGAAATCAATGGGATGGGGGGCTATTGTTGGTACTGGATTTCCCTCTTACAAAACCGGCCCATTAACAGACAATGCGAAAGCCCGCAATTACAAGCCCGTTCCAGAATCAAAGACAAAGAGGAGAGCCGACTCCTTTGTTGGGCCCAAGCGAATAAACGTCCTGGCAAGGCCCGGACGATGCCGAAGCCGGAGATGATCGAGCTTGAGCTCGGCAGAATATGACGTGGAGATAGAACAACTCGGTCTTGTCAAGTTCAACTGATCCGCGAGAATCTCGAAGATCGTTACGACGACGAGGCCGAAATATCGGGACAAAGAGGTCAGAGTCGAGACTATTTAAGAGGAAAAGTGGCGAATCATCAAAGACATTCCAACCAAGACTAAGAACACTTCGATTAGATAGCTCGATCCCATACTTTGTACTCTCTTCTCGATTGTGTTTGTTCTATCTCGACGATCAATCTCAATAAAGTCTTTGATTCATAGGAAACTATACCATTTCTATATCCTAAAGTCCAAATCCACGAATACAAATTCTTAGTGTGAATCCCGGACCTCAAAGTTATGATCCGGCAATCATCTCCCGATATGCCGTCCGACCATTTCCTGACCCGGCCGTCTTCCCGACAGACCGTCCGATCATCCACACGCGAGCCTAACGACCCTTAGCGGATCCGATACACGTTCTGACCCGTTGAACCGCGATCATAGGCTTTGACCGATCGCAAGATTTATCCAACTAAGCCGACCCTAAAACCGTCAACCCTAAGCCCGGTTCTAGTTCCAGAAGTAGAAGAAGAAGAGAAGTAATCCGGCCACCATCCCAAACCGTCCATGGTCTATCCGTATAGCCACGGCCGAGAGGAAAAAGAGACTCGGACTAACCTTTGTGGTCGTGGTGGACTTGCCCGGATCACGGCTTGTTTCTCCCGCCATGGTCCTGCCTTCAACCGCTCCAGTCCCACCACCAAACGCTTGAACACTCGCCGGCTTCTTCTCTCAAGAACCGGCCACTAACGCCTTTACTCTCTCTCTAGGTTTGCACTCGGTTTCTTTGGCCTTTGCCTTTAAGAAAATCTGGGTTTTCCCCTTGTGAGTATTGTGTGCGAAAATTGGCCCCTTCATGGTCTATTTATAGGCCATGAAATCGCATGTAACTTCCCTTGGGAAGAGATGCTTCTTTTGGGCCGAAAAGGCACATCCCACACTTGTGCCCATTCACTTATGGTCAGCTAGTGTCACTAGCTGACCAGCTGATTTCACACTTGGACACTCTAAGCTAGCTTGATCTGACCTGACTGTCCAGCTAAACACTCCTTCCCAGCTGATTCCTTTAACTCAATCTCCTTTCCAGCTGAGCTTGAGCTCTTTTCTGTCTACGAAACACTTTCTTTGATCACTCTCGATCCTAAGTCCAACTTTCTGGTCCCGTAGACGACCCATGGCCCTAAGGCCGGTTCGGGGATGTTACATTAAGTACATGCACGTTTGGAGCGGAATTGGAGATTATGGAGCATTTTGGAGCATTTTGGAGTTTTGACCCGAGAGATAGAGTTCACTGTCCAGATCAGAGGATTGCATCGATCGATACACATTGTGCATCGATCGACACACAAGCGAGATGAGCCTTTCTCGGCGAGTTTAATGAAAAATGCTGAAATTGCAGATTTGCCCAGATGTTTCCAGTATTTAAAAAGAAGCCCCAAGACGTGATTAGGCTAATATAATTAGGTTTTTACATCAGTCCTTACATACGCTTTCATACTTTGAGCTGGGAGTTTTTAGAGCTTTTGGGGCTTATCTGAACTTGTATTGCTTCCTGCTTTTGGAGAAGATTTCGAACCCCTTTGTTTCTTACTCTTTTATGCAATCTATTTATTCATTGATTATGTTTTCATTATCTATGTATGAGTAGATTCATATTTAGGTTTAGGGATTCTCATTAGGGATTTCATGACTTGCTAGATTTATTTATTTCAGTTAAGGATTCATATCATATTTGTTCTTCAACCTGAATTATACTTAACACTAGTTTCTAACTTGATCACTTAGAATCTAGACTCTAGGTTGGTAAATTGACACGAAAGTGTGATTTAGAATATGAACTATTTAAGTTGAGCAATTGAATTACTCGCAAAGAAATTTGGTTTAATTCAAATTGTGAACATATCGAACCTGAACTTAAGGCTAGTTTAATCTGTTAGGAATTACAAAGAAATTTGGATTTCTACTATTAGACTTAGAGAATTCTCACAATGAAAGTTGGTTAGTTCTATATCCGTGTTTGAGTTCTAGAACATTGCTTAATTTGATCATGACTGATTATCTGATCTGCTTGTCTGATTTCCTGAGAACTCCCTAGACTTAGCGTTTTTAGTTAATTGCTTTCAAACCAATCCTGCTACTTGATTTACTTTTCTGCTTGCTTTTAGTTTTCTCATTACTTTCTCCTAGTTTAGCTTGACCGTTCTAAAATCTATCGTGACCGAGAGTCTCTGTGGGATTCGATACCTTTTATACTATAACTGCATTAACTGTGCACTTGCAGTATAATAGGATTAAAACTTAGACCCTATCAAACCGCCAGCATTCTCTCTAAGATTCCGGCTTCTCTCTCTCTCTAAAACTCTCGCTTTTATGGCCTTTGCCTTTAGGAGATTTTTTTGAGTGTTTTCCCTCTTGGGTACGTGCGCAAAATGGCCAAGGAATGGCCTATTTATAGGCTTCCTTGGCGCCAACTTTCTCCACGCGAATGGCCATGAGTTGTTGACCGAAAGGTTGCAACTTCCCTTGGTGACCATTCGCTGGTAACCGCCTTGGTCAGCTAGTGTCACTAGCTGACCCGTGACCATGACACTTGAGCCAGCTGAGTTGAGCTGGCTGCCAGCTGACCAGCTCAGCTGAGCTGAACACTTCACTTCCACACTTGGCCGAGCTCCTTCGAGCTGATTCTCAACCCTAAATCGCCCATGGAACAATTTGGTTTGTCTCTCCGGACCTTTCCTTCGAATTTCTGGTTCCATGGCCCGTCCTATCCGGCTTAGGCTAGTTGGGGGATACTAAAAGTCTCCCCCCCCCTTGAAATGGATTCGCCCCCGAATCCGCGTCAAGGTTTGTATACCACTCTGGGTAATCAGCCTTCATCCTATTCTCGGTTTTCCAAGTGATCTCCTTGATCTTGTTGTGAATCCATTCCACTTTGACCATTTGCACCACCTTCTTTCGGGTTGCTTTTTCCATCCTATCTAGGATTCGGAGTGGCCGAATTTTGATGGTTAGGTTTGGCTTGATTTCCCTTGGAACCTCAGGCACCACCACGTCTTGATCCCCTAAGCATTTGCGCAATTGTGAGACATGGAACAAATTGTGGAATGCGTCCATTTCACTTGGCAAATCTAACTTATAGGCGACCGCCCCAACCCGTTCAATGATTCGGAACGGTCCCAAATATCTGGGATCAAGCTTTCCACGTTTTGAAACTTGTGCCCTGTAACATCTCGGAACCGGGTACCCTACCCTAGGAGGTTTGGGGAAAGGAGACTTGGAGCGAAAAGGGTTTACGACTCGTCGTAAATACTAAGAAGTGTTCCAAAGTCTTAAAGAGGCTAGGCTCAGCTGAAAGGCAGCTTAGCTAAGAGGAAACGAGCTGAACCAAGAGTGTTCAGCTGAAACGAGATGAACCGTCCAGCTGGTCAGCTGGGTCAGCTAGCAACCAGCTCAACCCAGATAGCTTGAGTGTTCAAGTGTTGGGTCAGCTGGTCAGCTAGTGACACTAGCTGACCAAGGGGCACAAATGGCGAAGGGGCACCATGGAAGGTTGCACCCATTCGGCCAACCAATGCAACCATTCGCTTGGGCAGTTATGGGGCGAATTGGGAGCCTCCAAGAGGCCATTTTCGTGGCCATCTTTACACAGGAAAATCCCAGAATTTTCCCGAAGGCAAAGGCCAATTAAAAAGAGAGAAAGAAGGGGATTTTGGTCGGATTACTCAAGGGTAATGGCCGGCTGTTTAAATGGAGTTTTGGGATGGTTTCTAATGTATTCAAGGCTGGGAAAACAAGAGATTAAAGCCCAGAAGCTCATGAAGAATCGTTTGAAGTTTCAAAAAAAATCCGGCCAACCGTCCGTTGGTCGTTCACGGACGACCGTGGGTCACGCACGGTCGACCGCGGGTCATTCACGGACGATCGTGGGTCGCACACGGTCGACCGCGGATCGTCACGGATGACCGTAACCATCACGGACGAACGTGGACGTGCACAAACGAACGCAGGTCGCGTACGGACGACTGCGGGTCGTGTACGGACAACCGCGGGTCACGTTCGGACAACCGTGACCGTTCGCGGATGGTCGTATCCGTTCACGGACAGTTGTGTCCGTTCACGGACGACCGTGGGACGATCCCGGACGACCGCGGGTCATTTCTGGACGACCGCAGGTCACGTACGGACGACCGTGACCGTTCACGTACGGTCGTGTCCGTTCACGGACAGTCGGGTCGTACACGGACGACCGCGGGTCGTACACGGACGACCGCGGGTCGTACACGGACGACCGCGGGTCATTCACGGACGCCCGTTACTGTTCGTGTCCGTTCGTGGAACGGTCACGTCTCTTCGTGAATGTGAATGAGTAGTCAATACACATGTCTTGCGGTTAAGTAACAAGGAGCGATCGATGGAGGGACGATTGCATGGTCGGGTCGCGGAGGAAGGCAGGATAGTCGAGAGAGTTGGGTCGCGATTGGAATTGACCGAAGGCCAGGAAGGCTGAGGAGGTGATTCAACGGACTCCGAAAAAGGGCTGATCCGGCCACGGGTTGGAACCACGCAATGAGTGAACTGATCATGGATCATACCTCACCTAAGATTGGTTCTGGCTTCCAACTGACAAGATGGTGTAGCGACGAGTGGACTGATCGGGCAAAAAAACGAGGGAGCTAAACGGACCAACCAATTCCATAAGGAATAACTACAAGGGTTAAGGTACACATTAAATAAGCCTTAACATAATCTAAGTGTTTGGTTGAACAGGAACAAAAGGTGGTCAAGGGTGGAACTAGAAGACCTCTCTTGTGCTTGGTCATGTGGGGATGGTTGGTTGATTGACTATGTACAAGGGAGGTATGTTCTATCAATTTTCTGAACGGATGATCTAAGCTGAACGCAGAGCTAGCTTCACACCGGCTTCACCAAAGGCAAAGGTACACATTCGAATAGTCTTCTAGTGTTCTAAGGAATGAATAGAACATAATAAGTTGAATGGAACAAACTAAGTAAAAGACTTAGGTTGTTATAATGGATAGATAAGAACGGAACCTCGAAAGAGTTTTAAGGAAACTAATTAAAGTAATAAGAGGTTCACGGACGGATCGTTCTTTAGAAGAACGATAGAAATGTTAAGTAAGGATTTCTTCTGCGTAATACTAAGTATGAAGGATCTAAGGCTAAAAGTCAATAAAAAGATCCGAAGAATACTAGTCCTAGAAGAAAAATTTTAAATAGGACGGAATTTAGGGAGATTCAGGCTGGGGTTGGCCTGACCACTGGAACGCATCGACCGCGGCCTAGGAAGGCCGGGTCGAGGTGTTTCAAGTTGGTATCAAAGCGGAGTTGTTTCTGACAAGGCCTATCCCGGCCATAGGGTCGGTAAGGTTTGCCACTACTTAACCATTTCAACTTGAGGTTCGTTTGTGAACCTCAAGCCTATTACTTTCATACTTAAACAATTCCATCTCATTTATTAATTCATTCCATTCGATACAAATATTAGACTAAGGCAAAATAGACATTTTATTACTAAGCAAAGGTACCAAATACAAATGTAGTTTCAATCGCATTATGCTAAAGTATTCGGTCCTAAACAATGTCTACCAATTAATCACCACTCGCCCCAAGTCTTGTCCGCGCCTAGGTTCGATCATCATCATGATCACCTGAAAGTCAAAACATGTTCACGAGATTTCCATAATCAATTCATATTCATTTTTATGCAACCTAGCAATATAACATTTCTATATGATCCCACGAACTTTATATTATCCAATAAATCCTAAAACCGTTCTAAGTATTCCATCATAAGTCACTTAATCCCGTTACACATTTTTGGAACCTCAACTTGGCTCACGGACGTGAGCGTGTGGCCGCGCGTTCTCGTCAAACGGCCCATGGTCGGATGTGTGGACTTACGACCATCGCGCTTTTTTCACGGTCGTTCGAGTATCTGCGCGCGGGTAGCCTTACAGTCATACGCGTACCGGGACGGACGTACCGATCTATCGCGCGCTTGACCTTACGGTCACGCGGACTGATCAGCACGAGCGTGCAGTCCGGCTTGACGCATGATCGTGCGGCTATGCGCTACGTCAACGAGGAACGATCGGCGGAACATCACACGGTTGGTCTGCGGTCCAGTCGTGTATCCGCGAACGGACGCGACTTATCGTACGAACGGACGCGATCATTACCGCGGATGGTTACGATCGTTCCTTCGGTCCGTACGTGTGACCGCGGCCAGCGATCGCTTGCGACAGTCCGTAGACTATCCGCGATCGTGCGCATCATGTACCAGCGTGTTGACGAGCGATTAAGTCTAGCGTTCCACGGCCATTTCTCTCGGTCCGTTTTCACGCTTAGGCCGATCATACTTTGGCTTCTCGGTTCTCGGCTTACCGTCCTCTTGACGAGCCGTTAAACCGTTCGAAGCAGTAACAATCCCTTTGGCCATCCTAGCGCTTGGAACCGTGACTAACCATCAAGCCAACCGCCCCAACCAAGGCCTTATGGCCGGTCGTGTAACAAGCATATAGCGCCTAGTAAGAAAAAGAGGAGAAGAGAGTTTTCCGGCCATAGGAAACCGGCCGTGGCCACTAGGGTTTGGCCAAGGCTGAGAAGGAATGAACCGGACTCTAACCTTATATGTGGTCGTGGTCTTGCCGTGGGTAGTTGATGCCTCTCCAGCCATATTTCCTCCCTTTGATTGCGCTTTAAACCACCACCAAGAACTCCTTAAACCGTCGTCCTTCTATCTCAAGATTCCGGCTTCTCTCTCTCTAAAACTCTCACGATTTGGCCTTGTGTGTAACGCCCCTTTCCCATTCTCCGCTGACCGTCGAGCTGACCGGTCAACAATCAAACAAGAACATGACCAATCGAACTTGAGCAAGTCGAACGGGAAAGGTTCGCCATAGGACGAAGTCAGAGACGGATCGGTTTGAGACAATGGCTCGCACTAATCCATCTTTGACCTCGCTATCCTCACTTTCGTAATACAAGTTGTACACCTTGTACCACTTCGGTGAGTTGTGTCGGTTCGGACGAAACCTCATATCAGGGAAAAAATTTCATTTATGAGTAATCAAACGTTAAGCACAACGTTTAGTAGAATTTTACAAACAATCGCCATTTCAAAACACATAAGTAAATCAAACACATAAAATGGCGCAAAAGCCGAACCGAAAATAAAATCTCTGAAACCTCGAATCAATCCCATCACAAGCCATCCCGAAACTACACCGAGGACCTCCCGCATCCGTCTCTGCTAACCTGTAAAACACAAAAAGTCTAATGAGCGATCTAAGATCACCCAGTGAATCGGCTCCCCACTAATGGCTTCTAGTCTATCTAGAACTACAGATTCCCGCCCCAAAACCCGAAATAACAATCAACAAGAATAATTGGTCGATCACGCACTACCATGTCATGATAAACCCACACACACAACCAATGTCAAGGATAAAGAGAATTCAGGGAAATCGAAGGCACTGCGGCACATGTTCTCGATTGGACTCGATTTATCTATCGTGCAACAAAAGAAATATCAAACAACACTGGGCCCTATGAACTCGGTAACTTCCAAGGGTTTACGATGCACCTATGTGGTAACTAACCCACGACTCCTAAACGTGTACACAAGGTCCCACGAGTAGGACACCGTTCTCCGTCCATCGATACGCGGTGACTCGGACTACCCCTAGATAGTCAGAGTTTCCATGTAATTCGGCCCTAGGACATGACCCCGTAATCTCCGAATCACACACCTACCGGCGTCACCCGATAGGTTAACAACCTAACCAGAATCACCATGACCTGGTTAAGTAAAACCCGAGGATCCAATCGGGTCGGAAGTACCGGAACGTAAACAAAACCTAGGCTTGCAGAATCTAACGCACCCTAGAGTCCTAGTGCAGAATTATAAACACGCAGACTCGCTGGGACTCTAGCACAGATCACGCAATCAACATCAATAATAATAGTAAATCCCCAACCATTCCGCAAGCCACTACCCTACCAAACCCACCGCTTTGACTAGGTAAGATACCTAGTCAGCACCAACTAATTTACCCGGTCCCGTGACCGAAGTAAGTGTCCACAACCACTGCTCGGCCCAACACCGAGCAGTCTAACAAGCCTGCACACAAAGCTCACAACAACAGCACAATAAACACACAACCACAATCAATCACAACAAACATCACACTGATATATCATGGTTTTTACCGGTTTTATGCCATGATATAATTGTGTTTTAGAGTATTTTTGTGTTCTTTTAGAGTCTATTACAGGTATAATCAGGTTTGGAGCAGAATTTGAGATATTGGAGCATTTTGGGGATTTTTGGAGTGATTGGCTGAGATATTTAGCTCATTGTCCGATTTTGAGATCATGCATCGATCGACACACCTTTGGTGTCGATCGACACACTAGCGAGATGGGCCGACGCGGCGGTTTAATGAATATTGAAGATTTTGCACTTTGGCCCAAAAGTTTCCAGTATTTACAAAGAAGCCCCAGCCGAGATTAAGCCTATATAATTAGGATTTTGGTGTTTATTTTACATACGCTTTCATACTTAGAGCTAAGAGATTTTTAGAGCTTTTGGGGCTGATCTAATCATGTACTTCATCTATTTTGGAGAAGATTTCGAACCCCTTTTTCTATTTAATTTCTTATATGCAATCTATTTATTCTATGATTTCTGTTTCATTAATCATGTTTGAGTAGATTCATAGTTAGGTTTAGGGTTTCTCATTAAGGATTTCATGACTTGCTAGACTTGTTTAATTCAGTTAAGGTTTCAAATAAACAGAATGTTCTTCGATCTAAATTGTGCTTAATGCTAGTTCTAACCTGATTAATTAGAATCTAGATCTTAGGTTGCTAAATACGACACGAGAGTGTGGTTTAGAATCTGAACTATTTAGGTTGAGAAATTAAACTTCTCGCAAAGGAATTTGGTTTAGTTTAATTGTGAACATATCGAACTTGAAATTAATGCTGGTTTAATCTGTTAGTAATTGCAAAGGAATTTGGATTACTGCACTTAGACTTAGAGAATTCTGGCAAAGAGATTTGGTTAATTCTATATCCGTGATTTGAGTTCTAGAACTGTGCTTAATTAGATCATGACTGATTGATTTGTCTGCTTGACTGATTTCCTGAGAACGCCCTAGACTTAGCGCCTTTAATTGACTTCTTTCACCACCGATAATCTGCTACTTGTTTACTTTCTCGCTTTGCTATTTAGTTTAATACAGATTGCTTTCTTCTTAGTATTAAATTCCTACGGTTCTTTATCTATCGAGACCAGAGTCTCTGTGGATTCGATACCCTATATACTACAATCACTTAACTGTGCACTTGCAGTAGAATAGGATTAAAACCTGACCCTATCAAGTTTTTGGCGCCGTTGCCGGGGACTCTTAGAGTCTTCGATAGGATCGAACTTAGGGTTTTTACTAGGATTTTTTATTTCGTTTTGTTTTTATTTTTTAAGTTACTGAATTTTTCTCTGTTTTCTCTTTGTCGCAGGTACCGATTTGGCCTTGCGTCGATCGTTGCACTATTGTGTCGATCGTCACTAAGCGATTCTGAGATTGAATCGATCGTTGCACTGATAGCATCGATCGTTGCTTGACGATTACAGAAAGTTTATGCAGACGCGTGAAACTCGAAGTAATCAGAACTTGAACCTCGTAAATCTCGGACTTGAATAACTTGGACGTCTAGAGAGGACTAACAGAAGAGAAAGAAGAGCAAGGATGGTGGTACAGAAGGTAATCATTATGCCTGATGCTCAAGGTACCCTGAGGGGCCGAGATAACAATCCGTACAATGCTGTTGGGCATCGGATTGATGCTGAAGGGAATGTAATCCCTGATCCTCCTGAGCAACCGCAACAGGAGCAGAACCAAGGTCAAAGACCGGCCCAAAATAGACAGATGGTTGTCCATGAGAGGACTTTAGCTGACTACAACAGACCGGATGAGTTTCATGCAAACCGGTCAGCTCTTGTGATGCCTGGTTTTGAGAGGAATGATTTTGAGATCAAAACCATCTACTACTCGCTGATGAGACAGAATGCCTTCCATGGTCATCCTACGGAGCAGCCTATGGATCACATTGATCAGTTTGAGGATATAATCACTGGCATGAAGTATGATGGAGTTTGCCATGATTATTTGTTTCTCAAGCTCTTTCCGTACAGTCTCGCTGGAGACGCTGTTGCATGGCTGAAGCAACTGCCACCTGGGCAGTTTGATACTTGGGCAGCCCTGAAGAGTGAGTTTCTGTGTCACTTCTACGATGATGCACGCTCTGATCAGTCCAGACAGGACATTCTGACATTTACCCAAGGTTCTACTGAGCCTCTTAAGACTGCTTGGATGAGATTCAAGAAGTACCAGCGTGACTTCCCACACCATGGATTCACTGAGGTCACATTGCTAGGTATTTTCTTCAGAGGCATAGATTTGCCATATCAGTCTACGCTGGATAACTCCAGTAATGCAAACTTCAACATCAGGACTCCTGCACAAGCTAAGCAGTTGATTGAGAACTTAGTGAGCAGCAACAGTTGCAAGACTATGGATGATAGGAGGAAGAAATCTGGTGGAAGCGTAGAGAATTCAGAGATGGCTGAATTTAGATCTAAGCTGGACACAATTTACAATCTCCTGGCTAGTAAGAAGGCTGTCCACTTTGCTCAAGATGTAGAGGTAATTCGGACTGAGGAGGACACTCAGGAAGAAGATGTGAATTACATTGGAGGATCTGGTTTCCAAGGTAACAGATTTGGTAATCAGCAGGGAAACAAATTCTTCAATGGAGGACAGAAGAGTGCCTTCGCAGGCAATCAGAACTCAGCTAGTTTTGGACAGACTAGTGGTTTTCATAAACCTTTTGGACAAGGTACTCAGAGAACCTATGGATCTTCATCTTATCAGACTCCTCCTGCAGCCACTGCTCATGAGAGTAAGATGGAGGCAATGATGGAACAGCTGCTGGAGAGTCAGACCAAGATTTCTGTGGACTGCAATAAGAAGTTGGATGATGTCTATGAGGATCTCAATGGAAAGTTTGAGTCTCTGAACACTCATATGAAGCAGTTGGATACTCAGGTGAATCAGATTTCCAGTTCTATGAAAGGAAAAGGAGTGGCAGACACCCATATTAAGGCCTGGTATGTGTACATTGATGATGGATCTCACCTAGGTGAAGGATTTGAGCTAAGCACAGCTGAGTTGGTAGAAGAGGTTGAATTTTTGGATTTTGGAGAAAATCTCTCGGGTGAAAACTGTGAAAACAGTGTTGCATCGATCGACACACACCTAGTGTCGGTCGATGCAGGTCGTGAACAGACAGACTCGCCGAATGATGATGGCATTGACGCAGATTTGGAGCTTAATCGCTTATTCCCTGGAGTTTCTTAGATTACTCAACAGGAGATTTATGCACAATTCACTAGACTATATCCCTCAGTATCTGAAGTGATTAAGCAGGAGATTGAAGAGCTTAAGAAGATAGAGGAGATTGGTGAAGAGTTGGAAGAAATTCCATCATCTGATGATCCACCTTATCACCCATGTGTGCAGAGGTATTTGAACAAGATGTTGCCTTTAGATGAAGAGCTGAAAGATTGGGTGATTGTAGTCCCTCAACAGATAAGTGATGTGCTGTTAACCAAGGTTCCCAAGAAGCTGCCTGATCCTGGGATTTTTGTGCTAAGTTGTTCTATCTTTGAGGATAGTTTTAGGCGCTCTCTTTGTGATCTGGGAGCTGCTGGAAGTCTCATGCCATATTCTGTGGCAGAGAAGCTGGGTATGCTGGATTTTTCTCCTACTAGGACCTCTCTTGTCCTAGCTGATCAGTCTATACGAGTTCCAGACGGACTCCTTGAGGACATCCCGGTGAGAGTTGGAAACTATTTAGTTCCAACAGACTTCTTAGTGCTGAAGTATGACAGTGATCCTGATGATGCGTTGATATTGGGAAGACACAGTCTGATACACCTCCACCTGGGAGATGAGCCGCTGCATTTTGAGATGGACAAGCTGCGCAAGCCACTGATAGATGGGCAGACCTTCACCATTATGGATGGAGATGATGAGCAGTCAAGTCACACTACGGTTTTGGATCCTGGAGAGCAGTTTACTCCTTCTTTTCTAGGACAGGATCATTCTTATACAGCTTATTCTCCGCCATGGATGAGGAGGCTTGCACAGAGGCAATCAAAGTCTCTGTCAGGATCTCCAGCAAACTGATCTTGTTCGTCCGGTCAAGCTATTGACGTTAAACAAGCGCTGAGTGGGAGGCAACCCACTGTTTTCGTTTTTGCATTTTAATTTTAGTGTTTTTGTAGGATTTTACGTTTTGTTTCTGGTTTTGGTGAGTTTTTGTTTGCAGGTCTCGGACAAAAAGCAGTGCGTCGATCGACACACCACTGTGTCGATCGTCACAACACGATCGAAATCGCATTGCAGCGATCGTTGCGGTCCCGAGCAACGATCGATCATACACGAAAAATCGCCTAGCAACGGTCGATGCACCTAGTGCAACGATCGATGCCTGAGCGACAGAGGTAAAACCCGACAGAACTCAACCAATCCTCTTAAACAAATTTTTCTTTTCTTTTTGCCAATCCTTCGCTTGACACTACTGGGGACAGTGTGTCTTTTAGCAGCACTCGCAGGAACTTAAGTGACCATTGGGATGAAACTGCAGATTATCTCTGACTATTAGAAAACCCAGACATGGATCAACCTACTAAGCACACCCACATCACTTCAGGTATCAGAGGGTCCTTTTACTGACTTCAACTTAATACTGACTTAGATTTCTCACCTAAGGGCTTGGTATACTTTGTGTCGGATTCCCTTGTTAGTTCTGACACAGCCTGTAAACCTGTCCTATCTAGTTCCCTTCTCCCCTTCCATAAAAAAAAAAAGATAATAAACTGAGGATGAGTTAGTAACTCCGAAGTAGTCATGGGAATGGTAGCTACAACTTTCATATCCTGTGCATCCATGGAATGTGTCCAAAGTACACCCCTTAACGGGAAGAGCACTGATAAAATAAAATAAAATGATACCCAATGGGGAAAATCAGAATGCTAAGGAAGGGAAAAGAGAAGAAAGGGACTAGAGAAAGATAGTATGGTGATCTAGAGCTGATAAGGTAAGAGTCCATGTGCCTTTGATCGATACTCCTTAGGTGAGACCGCACTTAAATACTTGCAGAAGTCAGTAGGGAGAATTTGAATGCGTGAATGTGATTGTGGAGTTTACTTAGGACAGTTGCTAAGTGTGGGGGAAGTATATGTTGGTCTTGATGTCTGCAGGTTGATTCTTTCATGTGGTTTACTAAGGGGAATATGAGTGTTGCTGCTTCTAAGATGAAAAGAGTTTCTGAAGAGTTTTCAAACCTCTTCACTACATTCTAGTTCTCTGTTTTGCTTGA
Source organism: Orychophragmus violaceus (assembly GCA_030180135.1). NCBI lineage: Eukaryota > Viridiplantae > Streptophyta > Magnoliopsida > Brassicales > Brassicaceae > Orychophragmus > Orychophragmus violaceus. The sequence continues at coordinate 104,272,743 of CM058230.1, read as the reverse complement.
GGGCATGCAAAGGCTAAGTGTGGGGGAGTTGATATATCATGGTTTTTACCGGTTTTATGCCATGATATAATTGTGTTTTAGAGTCTTTTTGTGTTCTTTTAGAGTCTATTACAGGTATAATCAGGTTTGGAGCAGAATTGGAGATATTGGAGCATTTTGGGGATTTTTGGAGTGATTGGCCGAGAGATTTAGCTCACTGTCCGATTTTGAGATCATGCATCGATCGACACACCTTTGGTGTCGATCGACACACCTTTGGTGTCGATCGACACACTAGCGAGATGGGCCGACGCGGCGGTTTAATGAAGATTGAAGATTTTGCACTTTGGTCCAGAAGTTTCTAGTATTTACAAAGAAGCCCCAGCCGAGATTAAGCCTATATAATTAGGATTTTGGTGTTTATTTTACATACGCTTTCATACTTAGAGCTAAGAGATTTTTAGAGCTTTTGGGGCTGATCTAATCCTGTACTTCATCTATTTTGGAGAATATTTCGAACCCCTTTTTCTATTTAATTTCTTATATGCAATCTATTTATTCTATGATTTATGTTTCATTGATCATGTCTGAGTAGATTCATAGTTAGGTTTAGGGTTTCTCATTAAGGATTTCATGACTTGCTAGACTTGTTTAATTCAGTTAAGGATTCAAATAAACAGAATGTTCTTCGATCTAAATTGTGCTTAATGCTAGTTCTAACCTGATCAATTATAATCTAGATCTTAGGTTGCTAAATACGACACGAGAGTGTGGTTTAGAATCTGAACTAATTAGGTTGAGCAATTAAACTTCTGGCAAAGGAATTTGGTTTAGTTTAATTGTGAACATATCGAACTTGAAATTAATGCTGGTTTAATCTGTTAGTAATTGCAAAGGAATTTGGATTACTGCACTTAGACTTAGAGAATTCTCGCAAAGAGATTTGGTTAATTCTATATCCGTGATTTGAGTTCTAGAACTGTGCTTAATTAGATCCTGACTGATTGATTTGTCTGCTTGTCTGATTTCCTGAGAACGCCCTAGACTTAGCGCCTTTAATTGACTGCTTTCACCACCGATAATCTGCTACTAGTTTACTTTCTCGCTTTGCTATTTAGTTTAATACAGATTGCTTTCTTCTTAGTATTAATTTCCTACGGTTATTTATCTATCGAGACCAGAGTCTCTGTGGATTCGATACCCTATATACTACAATCACTTAACTGTGCACTTGCAGTAGAATAGGATTAAAACCTGACCCTATCACACACAAGCAGGCCTATTAGGGTTTCTAAGTCTTTTAATTCATTCTTATCTGCTACCGTGGATTAGCGGATTGCTAACCCGTAGACGGCTTACAATTCACACCACTTCCTTATTTAAACCATTCTAGGTATCTTTTATTAACTTCTCGATCTGTCGGTTTAGAGTTAGTAAACCTACTAACTCCCCGACGTCTCATTATTAACTAATTGATTCATTATCCAATCCCGCTATTAAACCTAAACCCCAACCCGTTACAATATTCTATACACCTGTTTAGGTTTAACTCATATTTTAAGGTCGTCTTAATTCCCGTATATAGATTCATTCATTATCGTCCTTATATAATATATAGATGCATATACGGTCCTAAACAAACGGGTCTATATGAATGCATCACCCAATCATTACTAACAACCTAGCGGCACACAATCGATTAACCTTTTTTTTAATCTAAAACCCTAATATGCTTATCTGATCCTAACCAGTTTATCATTAACGTCCAATTATTTAATATTAACCAATCATTTTAATTATCGGGTATGCAATCCTAAATCTACGGTTTTATGGTTCTCGGTCTATATGTAACTACATGTCTGTGAGCCGACTCACAGTGAGATAAGCGCGGAATGACAGTCTGGCGCGGTATGAATCCCGAGACCTCCGAACTGAAACCCGAACTTCCCGTACGCACGAAATTGAACCTCGAGGATTTCCAAACACCCTGACATGAACCGCAAGTAGTCAATGGCCGGAGTCAACGCGTTGATCAGCGTTGACCACGGCATTGACCGGCGTTGACTTTGATCTCCGGTTGACCGTTGACTTTGACTGTTAACCGTTGACTTTGAATTGAACCGGTTGACTTCCCAAACCAAACCGGTTGAACTACTGAACCATCTGAACCCAAGAAGAGATCTAGCCATCCATGGCTTTAAAACATTCAGATCTGATGAAGGAAGAGAGAGATTCCCCAAAACCCTAATCCGCGGATGCTTTCCGGCCAGATTCCGGCGATCTCCAGAGACGACGACGACAGTGGCTGGCTGGAGATTGTAGAGGAGGGAGAGAGGAAGCTATAGCACTTTGCAGAAGTGGATTTGGGTTAATATTGAGAGAGTTATGGGATTTTTGGTGTAAAAGGATATGAAGAACACTTAAGAACACTTTGAATGTTCTTGAGTTTCTTTGAAGATTCAAAGGATTTTCTGGGTTTTCTGGGCAGGTGGGATGAATGTAGAGAGAGAGGAGAGAGAGAGGTCGTGGTGAGGGAGTGTAGAGAGAGGTTTTGTTGCCAAAAATGAGAGTTGTCAACAATAATTCCCATGTTCATGAACCATTCTCATGCATTTCATGCAAAGAGAGAAAGGTGGCGCCATCACAGAGGTAACACCTTTCCATCTGAGTGTTTTGTTGTCCAAAAACCCTTCCTTAAACCACCCTTAACCAACCCTTAAACCGCTTAAACCCGTAGCTTCGGTTTTCCTTGATCTTGCGTTTAATATTTTAGAACCACTCTGGATGATCCCATAAATCCTCAAACCTCTACAAACTGATTCTCCGTGCTATTTGATGAATTTATCATTTCGAATCACTCCGTTCGGACTTACGTAGCTCCGGTTATGAATTTTTGAAGTTTCTTTGGGTTTGTCGGTTTCCATTCTCGACGAGCCGTAAAACATGTTTCTGCTCCGATTCTTCCAATTCTGGTCTTCTAAACATTCTTTATGTCCAAACATAAGAATATTTGGCCCGTATCGGCTTCCGTCTCGAACTTTGGCAAAATTACCATTTTACCCCCGACTTTGGTAAAATGACAATTTTGCCCCCGGTTGACTTTCTGCTGCCCGTTGACCGTATTTTTGATACGGGGTATCACATTCTTCCCCAATTACAGGAATTCGGTCCCTGAATTCTCCGTCACTAACAGACTTCAAATTGGTTCTGAACCCTGCAAGTCACTTCATCACTCCACTCCGACGCTTCTATACTCGAACACTGCTGCATACCACTGGCTTCCACACCACCCAAATCCGCTTCACTCTTAACTGACTCCATCAGTCTCGATCCTTACTTAACTCTGGTTATCTTCTTTGCTCTGATTCTCACTTCGGGCTTCCCCACTTCGCTTCGACCTCCATGTCTTTCGGGTACTGACTTCCTTCTTCCTTTCTTTCTGAGACACTCTTCAAGAATCTGACCACCTGCTTCCGGCTGACTGATTCCAACAACATCACTGATTCTTCTTTCCCAAATCTCTTTACTAACTCATCCTACTTCTCGGCTTCTTCGTGTCGGTCGCTTGATAAGCTGATACATTCTCCACTGACGATGTTTACCACTGCTTCACGGTCGGATCTACGGGTCTCACGATGTCTTGACACTTCATCTCGCTTTTGGTTTCGGGTTCGGTCTCGGATTCACATCGCATTGCCATTCCGCCCTACATTCAATTCAACAACTCACTGGAACAATTAGTTTCATCCCGTTCTATCCCCGATATCACTTTCCCATAGAAATATGGTTACTTAATCACGTACCCGACGGTTACTCGTGATTAAATAACAATACACTATAAGTATGTTCCCTCGTGAATTGACGGTTGAACACAACCGTTCTCAGTCGGCTCAAACCTTGAAATAAAATTAAAACAAAATCAACACTTTACCTTCCTAACAAAACCGAAGAAAAGCGATCAATCACTACTCAAATTCTCGAACAACATGCAACCCAACGGTCTCTAAGACCAAAAACGATCAATCTACCAAAAACCACGCTCGCTAATACTATGCAATCTACCGCACAACAAATCAATCAAACAATCAATCAAGCAAGAAATGAAACAAGCAATTACAACACATATAATCACGCAATCTAATGATCGGTCGGATGCGTCGTCAGTCCGGGTTCAGGTCATGATGAACGGTCGTCAGTTCCACTCATCATTTGTTTTCACACAGTAGTCTATTTGCTTTCATAACCATCTCAATCATGGAAATAGTTACTATGCTACTCAAAATGATCAGCTGAACACTCTGCATCCACCACATACATAAAACGATATATCATACGTCATAAGGTTTTTAGTACATGGTCCTGATCAGAGTCCCTACACACATGGCCGCCATCATATCCAAAAACCCATACTGCGCCGCTATACATCCAAAAAGTCAAAGACGACACGCAAAGTCGCCTATCCGCCGATCTATCTACAAGACAAAAATAAAGTCAGTGCCCCAACTTACCTGGCCTAACTACTCATATCCTACCCTAACGCCTCCAGCAAGACCGAAATGCCCAACACCACTGGCAAAACGGCTCGATGAAGTATTCACTGGCAGGTGCGCCGGGAGGGTGTGGCGAGTGTGTGTCTCGAGATGGTGCTCCGACATGCTGTGGCTCGGCAATCGGGCATGTCGACGCTCCATGGCCCTCTGGTACTGCTGGCGGTGTCTCTATCATCTCGGCTGGTGACGAGACTGGCTCAAACTGCGACTCCGTAGACGCTGGTGACATAACCATTTCGAACGGTGTACGGGGTAATCCAGGTCGTAGGTCCGGCTGGTGATGAGGCCCATCCTGCTGCTCTAACACATCCTCAAGCATCGCTACCTGCTCATCCATCCGCTGCTCCAAATGCGGATACTGCTCCATGTCTATAGGCTCCATATCTAGATCAAGCCGAACGGTAGTGGCCTCAGTAAATAGTCCTCCACATGAAGTGGCGGGGAAAACTCGGGCGTCTCAAGAATCGATGACTGAAACATCGGTGGTACGTCTGATGCTGCAAGTGTCTGTGGCACATCCGGCTCTAGCCACTGCGGCGGTAACTGTAACTCAACATCTGCTCCTCCCAAGAATCCCATCATCCCTGAAACTGAACCAACTGACCCTGCTGCGAACCGACTGATCCCTGCTGACTCATGCCGCTCATCAGTAACTGCTCCGCGCACACACACACCTCCACTCCACCCAGGACACACTGCTGCACGACTGCAATCAAAAACTCAAAGATAAGTTAGTGCAAATAATACAAAAATGCTACTCCCCATCCCAACCCGGGTTCAACGGACGCAGCTCGGTTTCCTAATGGATGCTTGTGTGACACATTTGACTCGATAAAACACGGAAAACACTCAAAAATGAAATGTTTCGAAACCCATGCAGAACCATGCTCTGATACCACCTTTCTGTAACGCTTCTTTCCCATTCTCCGCTGACCGTCGAGCTGATCGGTCAACAATCAAACAAGAACATGACCGATCGAACCCTAGCAAGTCGAACGGGAAAGGTTCGCCACAGGACAAAGTCAGAGACGGATCGGTTTGAGACAATAGCACGCACTAATCCATCTTTGACCTCGCTATCCTCACTTCCGTAATAGAAGTTGTACACCTTGTACCACTTCGGTGAGTTGTGTCGGTTCGGACGAAACCTCATATCAGGGAAACAATTTCATTTACGAGTAATAAAACATTAAGCACAACGTTTAGTAGAATTTTACAAACAATCGCCATTTCAAAACACATAAGTAAATCAAACACATAAAATGGCGCCAAAGCCGAACCGAAAATAAAACATCCGAAACCCCGAATCAATCCCATCACAAGCCATCCCGAAACGACATCGAGGACCTCCCGCATCCGTCGCTGCTAACCTGAAAAACACAAAAAAGTCTAATGAGCGATCTAAGATAACCCAGTGAATCGGCTCCCCACTAATGGCTTCTAGTCTATCTAGAACTACAGATTCCCGCCCCAAAACCCGAAATAACAATCAACAGGAATAAATAGTCGATCACGCACTACCATGTCGTGATAAACCCACACACACAACCAATGTCAAAGATAAAGAGAATTAAGGGAAATCGAAGGCACTGCGGCACATGTCCTCGATTGGACTCGATCTATCTATCGCGCAACAAAAGAAATATCAAACAACACTGGGCCCTACGAACTCGGTAACTTCCACGGGTTTACAATGTCACCTATGTGGTAACTAACCCACGACTCCTAAACGTGTACACAAGGTCCCACGAGTAGGACACTGTTCTCCGTCCATCGATACGCGGTGACTCGGACTACCCCTAGATAGTCAGAGTTTCCATGTGATTCGGCCCTAGGACATGACCCCGTAATCTCCGAATCACACACCTATCGGCGTCACCCGATAGGTTAACAACCTAACCAGAATCACCATGACCTGGTTAAGTAAAACCCGAGGATCCAATCGGGTCGGAAGTATCGGAACGTAAACAAAACCTAGGCTTGCGGAATCTAACGCACCCTAGAGTCCTAGTGCAGAAATATAAACACGCAGACTCACTGGGACTCTAGCACAGATCACACAATCAACATCAATAATAATAGTAAATCCCCAACCATTCCGCAAGCCACTACCCTACCAAACCCACCGCTCTTACTAGGTAAGATACCAAGTCAGCACCAACTAATTTACCCGGTCCCGTGACCGAAGTAAGTGTCCACAACCACTGCTCGGCCCAACACCGAGCAGTCTAACAAGCCTACACACAAAGCTCACAACAACAGCACAATAAACACACAACCACAATCAATCACAACAAACACCACACAAGCAGGCCTATTAGGGTTTCTAAGTCTTTTAATTCACTCTTATCCGCTACCTTGGATTAGCGGATTGCTAACCCGTAGACGGCTTACAATTCACACCACTTCCTTATTTAAACCATTCTAGGTATCTTTTATTAACTTCTCGATCTGTCGGTTTAGAGTTAGTAAACTTACTAACTCCCCGACGTCTCATTATTAACTAATTGATTCATTATCCAATCCCGCTATTAAACCTAAACCCCAACCCCGTTACAATATTCTATACGCCTGTTTAGGTTTAACTCATATTTTAAGGTCGTCTTAATTCCCGTATATAGATTCATTCATTATCGTCCTTATATAATATATAGATGCATATACGGTCCTAAAAAAACGGGTCTATATGAATGCATCACCCAATCATTACTAACAACCTAGCGGTACATAATCGATTAACCTTTTTTAAATCTAAAACCCTAATATGCTTATCTGATTCTAACCAGTTTATCATTAATGTCCAATTATTTAATATTAACCAATCATTTTAATTATCGGGTATGAAATCCTAAATCTACGGTTTTACGGTTCTCGGTCTATATGTAACTACAGGTCTGTGAGCCGACTCACAGTGAGATAGGCGCGGAATGACGGTCTGACGCGGTATGAATCCCGAGACCTCCGAACTGAAACCCGAACTTCCCGTACGCACGAAATTGAACCCCGAGGCTTCCCGAACACCCCGACATGAACCGCAAGTATTCAATGGCCGGAGTCAACGCGTTGATCGGCGTTGACCACGACGTTGACCGGCGTTGACTTTGATATATGGTTGACCGTTGACTTTGACTGTTGACCGTTGACTTTGACTTGAACCGGTTGACTTCCCAAACCAAACCGGTTGAACTACTGAACCATCTGAACCAACTGAACCGGTCTAATTAGAACCGGTTAGGTTAAACCGGTTTTGGCCAAACATTAACCGATTTGACCTAACCGTTGACCAAGGCTAAACCAGCCTTAAACCAACCCAAATCTTGAATCAAACCATCCCATCACACTCCTTGCAGAACCGGCTGAAGATTGGCGGCGGTTGGGCTTCTCCGGTGACTTCTCCGGCGACTTCTCCAGCGTTGACCGGCGGTGGTCCGGCGTTGTACGGCGGTGGTCCGGCGTTGACCGGCCGGTTCACCCCTTTTTCCGGTGACTCAGAAGACGATCCACCTATCAAACTGACCGCAAAGAAGAGATCTAGCCATCCATGGCTTCAAAACATCCGGATCTGATGAAGTAAGAGAGAGATTCCCCAAAACCCTAATCCGCGGATGCTTGCCAGCCAGATTCCGACGAGCTCCGGCGACGAAGACGACGGCGGCTGGCTGGAGATTGTATAGGAGGGAGAGAGGAAGCTATAGCACTTTTCAGAAGTGGATTTGGGTTTATATTGAGAGAGTTATGGGATTTTTGGTGTAAAAGGATATGAAGAACACTCAAGAACACTTTGAATGTTCTTGAGTTTCTTTGAAGATTCAAAGGATTTTCTGGGTTTTCTGGGCAAGTGGGATGAATGTAGAGAGAGAGGAGAGAGAGATCGTGGTGAGGGAGTTTAGAGAGAGGTTTTGTTGCCAAAAATGAGAGTTGTCAACAATAATTCCCATGTTCATGAACCATTCTCATGCATTTCATGCAAAGAGAGAAAGGTGGCGCCATCACAGAGGTAACACCTTTCCATCTGAGTGTTTTTTTTCCAAAAACCCTTCCTTAAACCACCCTTAACCAACCCTTAAACCACTTAAACCCGTAGCTTCGGTTTTCCTTGATCTTGCGTTTAATATTTTAGAACCACTCTGGATGATCCCATAAATCCTCAAACCTCTACAAACGGATTCTCCATGCTATTTGATGAATTTAGCATTTTGAATCACTCCGTTCGGACTTACGTAGCTCCGGTTATGAATTTTTGAAGTTTCTTCGGGTTTGTCGGTTTCCATTCCCGACAAGCCGTAAAACATGTTTCTGCTCCGATTCTTCCAATTCTGGTTTTCTAAACATTCTATATGTCCAAACATAAGAATATTTGGCCCGTCTCGGCTTCCGTCTCGAACTTTGGTAAAATTACCATTTTACCCCCGACTTTGGTAAAATGACAATTTTGCCCCCGGTTGATTTTCTGCTGCCCATTGACCGTATTTTGATACGGGGTATCACATTGTGCCTTTGGAGAATTTTCGGTGTTTGTTTCCCTTGTGGGCGTGCGCAAAAATGGCCTAGGAGGGGCCTATTTATAGGCTTCTATTGGCGCCAACTTCCCTTGGTTGAATGGTCACAAGTTGTTGGCCGAAAGGTCACAACTTATCATGGTGACCATTCGCTGGTAACCGCTTGGTCAGCTAGTGTCACTAGCTGACCAGCTGACCCGTGAGCTTGACACTTGGGCCAACTGAGTTGAGTTGGTTGCCAGCTGACCAGCTGGACTGTTCAGCTCAGCTGAGCTGACTTCTTCACTCCTACACTTGACTGAGCTCCTTCTAGCTGAATCTCAGCCTTGAAACGCCTATAGGACACTTTGGTTTGTCTCTCCGGACTTCCCGTTCATGTTTCTGGTCCCATGGCCGGTTTTTCTTCCTTAGGCCGGTTGGGGGATACTACAAGTCTCCCCCCTTGAAATGGATTCGTCCCCGAATCCGCGTCAAGGTTTTTGTACCACTCTGGATAGTCGGCCTTCATCCTATTCTCGGTTTCCCAAGTAATCTCCTTGATCCCATTGTGGATCCATTCTACTTTGACCATTTGCACCACTTTCTTTCGGGTTGCTTTTTCCATCCTATCTAGGATTCGGAGTGGCCGGATTTCGATGGTCAAGTTTTGCCTAGGTTCCCTTGGAATCTCAGGTTCAACTATGTCTTGATCCCCTAAGCATTTACGCAACTGTGAGACATGGAACACATTGTGAAATGCGTCCATCTCACTTGGCAAATCCAACTTATAGGCGACCGCCCCAACCCGTTCAATGATTCGGAACGGTCCCAAATATCTAGGATCAAGCTTACCACGCTTGGAAACCCTGGCGCGACCCTTGAAGGTGATCATCTTCAAGTAGACTTGGTCGCCTACTTCGAACTCAAGGTCCTTCCTTCTCTTGTCTGCATAGCTCTTTTGACGGTCTTGAGCCTCTTTCATCTTGGCCTTGAGGAATCGGATTCGTTCCGTGGTTTCCTCTATTATGTCTGGTCCAACTATACTTGACTCTACCACCTCAGTCCAGCATAGTGGAGTTCGACAAGGCCGTCCATACAAAGCCTCATAAGGCGACATTTCGATGCTTTTGTGATAACTGTTGTTATACGCAAACTCGGTCAAGGGTAGAAACTTCTCCCATGAGTCGCCCCATTCAAGAACACACGCCCTTAGCATGTCTTCTAGGGTTTGTATGGTCCTTTCGGATTGACCGTCCGTCTGGGGATGGTAAGCCGTACTCATGTTCACTCTCGTTCCCAGGGCCTTTTGGAAGGCTTGCCAGAAATAAGAAGTAAACCGGACATCCCTGTCCGAAACTATACTTGATGGGATCCCATGAAGTCTCACGATCTCATCAATGTATAACTCAGCCAACTTCCCCACTCCGTCCGTCTTTTTGATGGCCAAGAAGTGGGCGGATTTCGTGAGCCAATCTACCACAACCCAAATGGCATCTCGCCTGTTCCGAGTCGTGGGCAAACCGGTCATAAAGTCCATAGCTATGTTATCCCATTTCCATTCCGGAATGGGAAGACTTTGTAACAGACCACTCAGGACTTGGCGTTCAGCCTTGATTAACTGACAGGTCGGACACTTGTTCACCCAATCAGCTACATCACGCTTCATCCCAACCCAATGATAGTACCGTTTGAGATCATGGTACATCTTGGTTTGACCGGGATGAATTGAGAACTTAAACTGATGAGCCTCTCGTAAGATGACTTCCTTCAGTTCCCATACGTTTGATACACAGACTCGGCCATTTACCACAATCGTCCCATTGTTGGAGATTTGGTATTCCGTATGGTTGTTCTCAGCGGCCTTCACCAACTCCTCATCATCTTTCTGAGCAAGCCGGACCTTAGTCAGAATATCTGCTTGGTCCGCTGCCCCTAAACCAACTGGATCCTCTCCCACGGTCAATGCATTGAGACGCAAGGAACGGACCATTCCGACCAAGGTCTCTGCATCCGTCCCAATAGCCACCTCGGTCCTCTTCCTACTCAAGGCGTCGGCCACAAGGTTGTCCTTTCTTGGATGGTAAGTAATGTCCAGATCGTAATCGGCCACTAGTTCCATCCACCTCCTCTGTCTAAGGTTGAGCTCAGGTTGGGTGAACACATACTTCAAGCTTTTATGGTCCGTAAATAGTTGCACTTTTGCTCCGTAGAGATAAGATCTCCAGATCTTAAGTGCAAAGACTACTGCGGCCATCTCAAGATCATGAGTGGGATAATTCCCCTCATGCTTCCTTAATTGCCTTGAAGCATATGACATCACTTTCCCTTCTTGCATCAACACACATCCCTACCCATTGATTGACGCATCCTTGTATACCACGTAAGGCACATCATCTTGGGGTTGAATCAGGACTGGCGCCTTAGTCAACATCTCCTTGAGTTCCGTAAAACTCTTCTCCGCGGCCTCAGTCCATACAAACTTCACGTTTTTCCCGGCCAGCTTCGTCATGGCCTTGGCCAGACTTGCAAACCCTTGGAAAAAAAGTCTGTAATAGCCGGCCAGACCAAGAAAGCGTCGGACCTCAGTCGCATTTCTCGGCCTTGGCCAATCCTCAATTGACCGGATCTTCTCCGGATCAACTGCGACTCCTTCCGCCGACACTATGTGTCCTAGGAAGTCAATCCGCTCTTGCCAGAAGCTACATTTACTTAGCTTGGCATAGAGATTCTGTTCCCACAGCTTTTCCAACACGATCCTAAGATGTTCTCGGTGTTCTTTAGGGTTCTTGGAGTAAACAAGGATTTCATCGATGAATATGATGACAAAAATGTTTAACCATTCCCGAAAGACACCGTTCATCATCTACATGAACGCGGCCGGTGCGTTTGTTAGACCGAACGGCATGACTACGAACTCATTGTGTCCATACCGAGTCCTAAACGCGGTCTTCCTCACGTCCTCTGTTGCTATCGGAATTTGGTGGTATCCCGAAGCGAGGTAGATCTTGGAGAACACGGTCGAACCCTTGAGTTGGTCTAACAACTCGTCTATCCGAGGCAATGGGTACTTGTTCTTGACAGTAACCCGGTTGATGCCTCGGTAGTCTATGCACAAGCGGAGGCTCCCGTCCTTCTTCTTGACGAATAAGACAGGCGCTCCCCAAGGAGAACTGCTCGGCCTAATAAAGCCTTTGTCCAACAGTTCTTCTAACTGCTTCTTCAACTCAGCCATCTCGTCTGGGGCCATTCTATAAGGCGCCTTGGATAAGGGTTTAGTTCCGGGTTCAAGTTCAATGACGAACGGATCAGACCGGTCAGGCGGTAAGCCCTCTAATGGTCTAAATACGTCCTCAAAGTCCTTAACCATTGGGATCTCCCCAATCTTAGCCTCTGGCCCGAGTTCCTTGATCGTGATGGTAGCTTAGTATGCTTCACATCCCTTAGCCAACATCTTCTCCGCTTGGATTGCAGAGACGACCAAGCTTCCCGAGGTTGGCCGTATTCCTTGGAACACTACCTTGTCCTCAGGCCTCTCGAATTTCACCCTTCCCCGGTGACATTCAATGGTGGCTCGGTTTTGGCCGAGCCAGTCCATACCAAAGACCACTTCGTGGTGTTTGAGTTGGACCACAACTAGGTCAGCCGGCATGCTCACGCCTCCAATGGAGACAGGCAAATCACAGACTAGCCCAAGCACGGACGTTCGTGATGAACGCACGGACGATCGCGTGGTACGGTTGTTACGCTCTTACGGATGAATGCGTACGACCGCGGGTCACGACAGGGTCGCAGATGACAAGGCCTATCACAGCCATAGGGCCGGAACGGATTTGCCACTACATAACCATTTCAACTTGAGGTTCGTTTGTGAACCTCAAGCCCATTATTCTTATACTTAAACGATTTTTCATCATATTCATTCAATCAATTTGATGCATATAGACTAAGGCAAAAATAGACATTTTATTAATCAAATCAAAGGTACCAAATACATATGTAATTCGTTTGCATTATGCTAAAGTATTCGGTCCTAAACAATGTCTATCCAACTAGTCACCACTCGTCCCAAGTCTTGTCCGCGCCTAGGTTCGATCATCATCATGATCACCTGAAAGTCAAAACATGTTCATGAGATTTCCATAATCAATTCATAGTCATTTTCATGCAACCTAGCAATATACATTTCTATATGATCCCATGAACTTTATATTATACAATCAACCCTATCATCTATATTTCCAATCACATAAGTCGCTTGGTCTATGCACATAAATGTTCCACGTCCGCAACTTGGCCCACGGACCTGGGCGTGCGTTCGCGTCAAGCCGTATGGTCGTACGCGCATGTACCAAAGGTTTTACCGCGGTCGGGCTGATGATCGGTCAAGCGTTTGCGCATTGACGTAACCGTATGGTCGTAGCGCGCATCCGCGACAGATGAACCGCGTGATCACATGCTTGACCTTACGGTCGCGTGCATTGATTGTTACGGCCATACCGTCTCGGACAGCGACGATCCTTATGATCGCGTAGCACATCCGCGTGCAACTGTACCGAGCCCGTTACGCGTCCGGTCGTGGTCGGGTTGCTTATCCGCGTACGGACGCAACTGTTCGTGCAGACAGACGCGATCGTTCCGCGGACGGTTGCGATCGGTCCTTGTGTCCGTACGATCGACCACGGCCATAATCCACCCGCGACCATCCTTAGACGGTCCGCGATAGGCGAACATGGCTTGGATCCGATCGACGAGCGGTTTGCATAGCGATCCGACGAACTCTTCCCGGTTCATTGACGCACTGGCCGATCGTGTCTTGGCTTCTCGGTTCTCGGCCAACCATCCACTTGACGTGCCGTTAAACCATTCGAAGCGACCGTAATCCTTGGGCCATGTTACGCTCGGTTCGCTTGCATCTGTTCGCATATCATCTTCACGACCAAGGCCTTAAGGCCGGTCGTGCATTAAGATCAAGCGCTTATAAGATAGAGAAGAGAAGGAGTAATCCGGCCATAATGGAACCGGCCTTAAACCGCTAGGTTTTGGCCAAGGCCGAGATGTATATGAACCGGTCCTAACCTTGGATGTGGTCGTGGTCTTGCTGTGGGTTGTTGATGCCTCACCGGCCATCTTTTCTTCCCTTTCCTTGCGCTTAAACCACCACCAACTCTTCTTCCAAACCGCCGGCCTTCTCTTGGAGATTCCGGCTTCTCTCTCTCTCTAGAACTCTCGCTTTTGGCCTTTGCCTTTGTGGAGAATTTCTGGATGTTTTCCCTTGTGTGGGCGTGCGCAAAAATGGCCAAGGCATGGCCTATTTATAGGCCTTTGTGATCGCCAACTTCCTTGGCCGAATGGGCATGAGTGGCTTGAGCGAATTGACACAACCACACATGGTGACCATTCGCTGGTAACCGCCCCTGGTCAGCTAGTGTCACTAGCTGACCAGCTAACCCAAGAGCTTAACTCTCCGGCCAGCTAAGTTGAGCTGATGGCCAGCTGACCTAGCTGACCAGCTGGACTGTTCAGATGAGCTGAGCTGACTCCTTTACTGCAACACTTGACTGAGCTCCTTCTAGCTGAATCTCAGCCCTTAAACGCCTATGGAACACTTTGGTTTGTCTCTCCGGACTTCCCGTTCATGTTTCTGGTTCCATGGCCGGTCCCATCTTCCTTAGGCCGGTTGGTGGATACTACAGCAGAACCAGGAATGGTTGGGACATGGATGGCACTTAGTCTTGGACCAAGGTCGCAAGACGGTGTCGAGGTGAACCGGGTGGGAGCTAGGTCACAAGTGAGAGTGTCCAGTTGGCCCGGGAAGGACCTGAAGAGGAAATGGGGACAAGTGGCCAAAGACCAATCCTCTGACCGCGCTGAATGCACCTCTTGTGGAAAGAATCACTCCGTAAGATGTTGGAAGAAATGGAGGGCATGCGTGAAGGTGGAAACAAGGACCATGAGGTCGCGAGCTGTCCACCAGCTGAGGGTCGAAAAGAGGTGACTGAAAGACCAAGCACATTTTTTCGTTGTGGGCAGTCCGGACATTTTTGTCCGGGATTGTCCGAATGGCCGAGACAGACGGTCAGGGCTCTGAAAGTGGAGCGGGGTCGTGAGGGCCGTACGGATACAATCAAGGGTACAGCTGCTAATCCCCGAATCTACGAGCTCGTGGAGGAATCAGGAAAGGCTGACTCCTTCGGTGCGATCATTGGTTTGTCACTGGACCCTGTTTCTTCAAATGTTTTCTGGGCATTACATTTGGGGAAAAGGGTTACGTTGCTTAGCATTGGGAATGCGTAAGAACCTTAACCAAAGTCGAGTCCTACGGGGAACAAAGGCCTGACTATGGTCTAGTAATAGATTTACTAAGATCGGGAACTATGATCAAGTCCTTGGAGGGCGAGGATCAAGTTTCGGGTCAAGTCCTAAAGGATTGTGATAGGAATTTGACTAAGTCTAAGACAAGACAAAAATCAGGGAAATGATTAATGTAGGAACTGTTTAGTTGATCCTGATGTAATTCACAGATTCATATCAACCTAAACATACAGATCTAGGTTCTCTTGAATAGAAACATTAGATGATCTCACCTTTTACCTGTTTGTTGCAGCGGAAGGAATAGAACAGGTCAGAGATCAGAGAGATACACCGAGGGATGAATCCTCCAAAGGTTCACACACGCGATCACAGAAAACGGCTGCTAGACCGAGCTGGTGGGAGGCGCAGGGAGAGAGGATTTTCGGCGCAGGGGCTAGGGTTAGGAGAAAGAGATTTGGCCTTTTGTTTATTAAAAGCCTTCTCTTTCCCTTTTGGGCTTATGGGCCCAAAACACCAATCTGATTAAATCCCATTTAATCAGACCCATTAATCTTTCTCTCTTAGTACGACAAATGCCTGGCACTTTTGTCGTACTTCTGCTAAGCCGTTCCAACACATTTTCCTGTTAGCTTAGGCGTGTGACCCATATGGGATCATATAATAAAGGCAATAAGTCCAAGACTTATAGATCATGAGCGGACTCTAGCAAGCCATCATGATCCCCAGTATTATATGACTTATGTCTGATCTTTGACATACTCTTACTTTCTAGAGACAGTACCGAGATTACTGGACACAATTCCAACAATCTCCCACTTGTACTGGAATCTCTGTATTCATAATCCTTTTGTCTCAATATCTCGATTAGTCATAAGGCAAGATTGGTGTCATCCTTATAAAGCCTAATCTTGTTCATCGGACTCTGATTTGATACTGACAATCCAAACGACTCGGGAAAGTCCGTTTGAGCATGATGTACCCAAACAAGGTCCTTATAGCTATCACAGAACGATAGCGTTAGACAATGATCAAAGTACATCAGTCCATGTGCAGTCACATGCATGTGAACTCAGGTCTAAGGACTATACTCTATAGTCGTAGTAAGAATCTCTTATGACACAGATATAAATATCCTGAAGAGTTCTTATAGGCGGGTCTTGTCCGGTCGTATGTTCCCAACATACACCTATGTACTGACTTTGATGCCGCGCATCTATGACACACTAAGACTTTGTCATAAGTCACGTACCAATCCAGTCTCACACGGTTGTTGGTGTTCCAATTTCAACAACCTTCGACTGGGGACTGGATGATATAAAACATTTATCAAATATAGGGTCTCATGATCAAGCTAAATGACTTTGATGACTCAAGATCAAGTCACTTACTTCGATGACCTATAAAATGCTTCATATCATTTTGGAACGATTATTTCATCACAGTTAAAATAATCTTGAAATAATAATTTCATTAAAACATAAAATAATGTTTTACAAGAACATATCAAATAACTAAAATAAAGCTCACAAAACTCCCACTCAAATTTAGATTACATTTCAATGTTTCTAATGCCTACAGCTTCAGTCAGGAACTCGAGCTTAGGCCTTGGGAGTGGCTTTGTCAACGGATCAGCGACATTATCATCTGTCGGAACTCGGCTGATCTTGACTTCCTTTCTATTAACGATGTCACGTATCAAGTGAAATCTTCTTTGAACATGCTTGGATTTCTGGTGTGATCTTGGTTCCTTTGCCTGAGCTATAGCACCATTGTTGTCACAAAATAGCGCCAGAGGCTCAGCCGCATCTGGTATCACACCTAGTTCAATAATGAACTTTCGTATCCAAACAGCTTCCTTCGCTGCTTCTGAGGCGGCGATATATTCAGCTTCTGTAGTGGAATCAGCAACGGTGTCCTGCTTGGAGCTTCTCCAACTTACTGCACCGCCATTCAGACAAAAGATATAACCGGACTGTGACCGGAAATCATCTGTGTCTGTCTGGAAACTTGCGTCCGTGAATCCACTGACTTTAAGCACATCACTTCCACCGTACACCAAGAACTTATCCTTAGTATGTCTTAGATACTTCAAGATATTCTTTACGGCAATCCAATGGTTTTCACCTGGATTTGACTGGTATCTACTCGTCATGCTCAATGCATAAGCAACATCAGGACGAGTACAGATCATGGCATACATGACAGATCCTATTGCAGATGCATAAGGAATATTCTTCATGCGCTCAAGCTCAGCAGCCGACGTAGGGCTCTGCTTCTTGCTTAGCGTTGTGCCATGCACCATTGGCGTGAAGCCCTTCTTGGAATCTTTCATGCTGAATCTTTGTAGGACTTTGTCAATGTATGAGTCTTGACACAAGCCTATCAGCCTCTTAGGTCTATCCCGATAGATCCTAATTCCAAGAACGTATGCGGCTTCACCCATGTCTTTCATGGAAAAACAACTTCCAAGCCAGTCCTTTACAGACTTCAGCATTGGAACGTCGTTTCCGAGAAGCAGTATGTCATCGACATACAGAATAAGAAATACTATCTTGCTCCCACTGGTTTTCTTATACACGCATTGTTCTTCTTCGTTTCTGATGAAGTCAAATTGCTTGATCGCTTCATCAAAACGAAGATTCCAGCTCCTCGATGCTTGCTTCAATCCATAAATGGATTTATGAAGCTTGCATACTTTCCCAGCATTCTTCGGATCTATGTAACCGTCAGGTTGTGTCATATACACATCCTCTTCCAGAATACCATTCAGGAAGGCGGTTTTCACGTCCATCTGCCAAATTTCATAATCATGAAAAGCTGCAGTTGCTAGTAGAATCCGAATAGATTTCATCATAGCCACTGGTGAATAGGTTTCATCGTAGTCCACACCGTGAACTTGTCTGAAACCTTTTGCCACCAACCTGGCTTTATAAATCTGGACATTTCCATCCACGTCAATCTTCTTCTTGAAGATCCATTTGCACTCGATGGCTTTTACACCAGCGGGTAAGTCAACCAACGAAAACACTTGGTTGACCGACATGGAGTCCATTTCGGAATCAGTGGCCTTGCGCCACTTAGAGGAATCTGGGCCAATCATGGCTTGATTGAAGTTCGATGGTTCATCACCATCAATGATCAAAAGATCATGACAGTCAGTCACGAGGAATCCTTGATATCTCTCGGGTTCGTGACGGATCCTCCCGGATCTTCGAACTTCAGGTACTACAGGTTCAGGCTCTACAATTTCTTGTAGGTCCTCCTGCTGCTCTTCCTCATTAGGTTGAGCAGTATCCTGTTCATCTTGAATTTCTTCAAGCAGTACCTTACTCCCACTGTCTTTCTTAGAGAGAAAATCTCTCTCAAGAAAGTTACAATCCCGGGCAACAAAAATCTTGTTCTCGGAACGTAGATAGAAGTAATAAGCCTTGGTTTCCCGTGGATAACCAATGAAGTAGCATTTATCAGATTTTGGTGTAAGCTTATCTGAGATTAATCTCTTAACATAGGCTTCACAACCCCAAATTCTTAGATAAGACAGCACTGGAGCCACTCCAGTCCATAATTCATATGGTGTCTTTGCTACTGCTTTTGATGGCGCTCTATTTAGAGTGAACACTGCTCTTAGCAGAGCATATCCCCAAAGGGATATTGGAAGGTCTGTGTGACTCATCATAGATCGAACCATATCCAATAAGGTCCGATTTCTCCTCTCAGACACACCATTCCATTGAGGTGTTCCAGGAGGAGTGAGTTGGGATACGATCCCACACTCTCTCAGATGATCACTGAATTCCTGGCTTAAGTATTCTCCTCCTCGGTCGGACCGAAGAGCCTTAATGCTTTTGCCAAGTTGGTTCTGTACTTCATTTTGGAATTCTCTGAATTTTTCAAAAGATTCAGACTTATGTTTCATCAAATAAACATATCCATACCTACTGAAATCATCAGTGAAGGTAATGAAGTACTGATAGTTTCCTCTTGCATTTGTGGACATTGGGCCACACACATCAGTGTGTATCAGGCCCAATAAGTCACTGGCCCTCTCGTTAGGTTTATTAAAGGGAGCCCGTGTCATTTTGCCCATCATGCAGGATTCGCATTTCTCACATGACTCAAAGTCAAATGAGCCAAGAAGTCCATTCGAATGGAGCCTCTTGATGCGTTTCTCGCTGATGTGCCCTAAACGACAATGCCATAGAAACGTTCGGTTCTCCTCATTAGGTTTGAACCGTTTGGTATTAATGTTATAAATTGGCGCGGATTGATCGAGTATGTAAAGCCCATTCGTAAGAGGGGCAGAACCATAGAACAAATTGTTGCGATTGAAGGAACATAATTTATTCTTAACTGAAAAATCATAACCTTCCAAATCCAACAAAGAAATTGAAATAATATTTATGCTTATAGCAGGTACAAAATAACAATTATTGAGTTCTAAAATCAATCCCGAAGGTAAAGACAACAAGTATGTGCCTACAGCTAGTGCTGAAACTTTCGCTCCATTCCCAACTCGTAGCTCCACTTGTCCTTGCTTCAGCCTTCTACTGTTGCTGAGTGCCTGCATATTAGTACAAATATGAGCCCCACAACCAGTATCCATGACCCATGAGGTATTATCAGAAGTAGTTGTATTAACTTCTATAACAAAAATACCTGATGAAGAAGTCTCGAAAGTCTTCTTCTTCAATTCCTTTAGACCTTCCTGGAATTTCTTACAATCTCTTCTCCAATGCCCCAGTTCTTTGCAGAACCTGCACATGTCAGTAGGCCCAGCCTTGGACTTGGGCTTGGGCTTTGGCGTGTCCTTGTCCGCGACTTGGACAGCCTTGGCCGCTCCCTTATCCTTAGCAGAGGATTTCTTAAACCCCTTGCCCTTTTGCACCATAAGCACATTGGGGTCCTTGGCGGTTTTCCTCAAGTTGGGCTCTGCAGTCTTGAGCATTCCGTGAAGCTCAGGTAGTGTCTTACTCAAGCCATGCATGTTAAAGTTCAGAATGAACTGATCATAGCTTGCAGGTAAAGACTGCAGAATGATGTCGCAGGCAAGTTCCTGGCTGATTGGCAAGAGGCCTCTCGGGGAGGGGATCACGAAGGACATAATCCTTCTTCTCCTGCTTGAGGACCAGCCTCAAGTTCATTGACCATGTCAGGAAGTTCGTTCCAGTCAGCTTCTCCTTCTCGAGAACAGACCGGATCGAGAATGTGTTTTGTGTGCTTGTAGTAGTCATATCTGAAATATATAAATAAAAAGGTTATTAGTTATTATGTTCAAAATGACTAATCTCGTATTAAAATTTAATATGATTAATCACGCATTATATTCAACAACCTAAGTTACCCTCAATAGAATATAATGATTCCAAGATCCACATATAACTAAGATTAAAGTGGGCCACTGGCCGTCACCCAACCTTAGCTTATATCGGTAAGCCCTATATCGGCTAATTATATCCGTGACATAACTCTTGGTTGTGAATCTGGGCCCGAGGCCCAATCCACTCTGATGTCTCAAGGCCCGGGACTCCCGATGGCCTAGTCAAGAAAACCAGACTATACAGTCATGTAATCATTAATGTCTGGGACTCCCAATGACATTTATGAATCACAAACTGTCTTACCCACGCAAAAGCAGACATCCTCACACTGTAAGGCCATGAATGCAATTGAATGGGCTTTGACAGCTGACATAGCCTGGACAAGACATCCAACGCTTGATATTATTTGAGGTTCGTAGGTTTATTAAAATTTCATTCCCAAAATAGAAGATTACTATTTCGGGAAACTTTCTATTTTTGGAAACCTACTATTTTGGAAACTTTCTAAAATTGGAAACTTTCTAACTTTAGAAATTTCTTAAAATCCAAAACCCGCAAATCCAGAAACTTCTATTTTAAGAAACTTTCTAATTTCAAAATTTCGGAAACTTTAATTTAAAATCGACTTTATATTTTATAAAATAAATTTTAAATTTATCTGAAGAAAGACTCAAATAATTGGCCCAATTGTTTTAACTTCTTGGCCCGAGGCCCAAGAATTGGTCCATGTCCAAGACATGACCCAATTGTCCAATTAATTGACATAACCGGTCTGGTTCATTAAAACTGGTCTAACCAAGTTTCAATTACTACGATGACCACAATTGTCAACCGGTTATTTACTAAACCGGAATTTCTCAATTTATTTGGTCCAACCAAATCAAATTAGAAATTCCTGGTTTAGGCACTAAATCCAATATTTCTTTCGACATTGGATTTCTTATCCCGGTTTAACCAGACTTAATAAAATTATTAAATCTGTTTATTAAACCGAGAACGAATCAATTTTAATTAAGTTTTGAACCGAGCCTTGAACCGAACCGATTTGGTCACGAACCGAACCGAGTTGGTCGTGACCTAGCTCCATGATCACTTCCCAGCCGTAAGCCGCACGCAACGATCCGAGATCGAGACGGCAACGGACGGGACGATTGGGACCATGCTCGGGACGCGGACGGGTTGCTCGGACGATGGCGGGACGATCGCAGCTCGGTCCATCAGGACGATCGCCGAGCGATCCGCTCGATCGAGCCACACGATCGCTTGCTTATCCTCTCACGCAAGCGATCGGCCATCATCTTCACACGGTCGATCGATCGACCGATCCATGCTATCGTCGGTCGATACATGCGATTGGTTTGGTCGATCCGATCATACCACGGCCGATCAACAAACCCGAGTCATATAGCTCGGTTTTGCGATTCATATGTTTGTTCAGGATTCAAATCAGTTTCTTAAGTGTTTTTCTTATCAGTAGTTGATTCAGAACACTTCTAAACAGATTAAATAACCTAAACATGAATCTAAAACAAGAAATCCTAAGAACCAATGGCTCTGATACCACTGTAGGAACTGTTTAGTTGATCCTGATGTAATTCACAGATTCATATCAACCTAAACATACAGATCTAGGTTCTCTTGAATAGAAACATTAGATGATCTCACCTTTTACCTGTTTGTTGCAGCGGAAGGAATAGAACAGGTCAGAGATCAGAGAGATATACCGAGGGATGAATCCTCCAAAGGTTCACACACGCGATCACAGAAAACGGCTGCTAGACCGAGCTGGTGGGAGGCGCAGGGAGAGAGGATTTTCGGCGCAGGGGCTAGGGTTAGGAGAAAGAGATTTGGCCTTTTGTTTATTAAAAGCCTTCTCTTTCCCTTTTGGGCTTATGGGCCCAAAACACCAATCTGATTAAATCCCATTTAATCAGACCCATTAATCTTTCTCTCTTAGTACGACAAATGCCTGGCACTTTTGTCGTACTTCTGCTAAGCCGTTCCAACACATTTTCCTGTTAGCTTAGGCGTGTGACCCATATGGGATCATATAATAAAGGCAATAAGTCCAAGACTTATAGATCATGAGCGGACTCTAGCAAGCCATCATGATCCCCAGTATTATATGACTTATGTCTGATCTTTGACATACTCTTACTTTCTAGAGACAGTACCGAGATTACTGGACACAATTCCAACAATTAAGTCTTGACGGATTAGGGTCAATGGGAAATGGAAAGGCATATAAAGCCGGGACAGGAAGGGTGTACACAAAGTTAACCACCACCAAATTCGGGGAGACTTGTAACATCCCCGCCCCGGTTATGTATGGATCTCTCAACGGCTTAGTCCATGGTTCAGTTATTGATAGGCCATGGCCAAGACCGTGAGCCACACGTTCGATCAAGCACGGAATAAACCGTGAGTCATGGGCAAGAGAAATTCGGACAGTTAAGCGCGATCGAACGGTAGCCGTTGGGGCGGTTAACCGAAGATCGGCATGATGGTCACGGATGGTCCATGCGCGGGAACGGAATGGGGAAGTCCGGTCATTCGCGACTTGATCCTAGATGAATGGCTCCGGCAAAGACAACCATAAATGGACTTAGGCCGAATAGAGAGAACATAAAATGGTTGTCCTGCTAATATTTCAGGATGTTACTAGCCCAAGGGTTCACAGAGTTGAACGGGGTAAACACCTTAAGTCAGATTCGGGGACGAATCCCTTTTAAGGGGGGTAGAACTTGTAACATCCCGGAACCGAGTACCCCACCCTAGGAGGATTGGGGAAAGGAGACTTGGAACCAAAAGGGTTTACAACTCGTCGTAAATACTAAGAAGAAGTGTTCCAAGGTCTTAAAGAGGCTAAGCTCAGCTGAAAGGCAGCTTAGCTTAGAGGAAACGAGCTGAACCAAGAGTGTTCAGCTGAAACGAGCTGAACCGTCCAACTGGTCAGCTAGCAACCAGCTCAAACCAGCTAGCTTGAGTGTTCAAGTGTTGGGTCAGCTGGTCAGCTAGTGACACTAGCTGACCAAGGGGCACAAATGGCGAAGGGGCACCATGGAAGGTTTCACCCATTCGGCCAACCAATGCAACCATTCGCTTGGGCAGTTATGGGGCGAATTGAGAGGCTATAAATAGCCCCCAAAAGGCCATTTTCGTGGCCATCTTTACACAGGAAAATCCCAGAATTTTCCCTAAGGCAAAGGCCAATTAAAAAGAGAGAAAGAAGGGGATTTTGGTCAGATTACTCAAGGGTAATGGCCGGCTGTTTAAATGGAGTTTTGGGATGGTTTCTAATGTATTAAAGGCTGGAAAAACAAGAGATTAAAGCCCAGAAACTCATGAAGAATCGTTTGAAGTTTCGAAGAAAATCCAACCAACCGTCCATGGGTCGTTCACAGACGACCGCGGGTCGCGCACGGTCGACCGCGGGTCATTCACGGACGACCGCGGGTCGCACACGGTTGACCACGGATCGTCACGGACGACCGTAACCGTCACGGACGAACACGGACGTGCACAGCTGAACGCGGGTCGCGTATGGATGACCGCGGTGTTGGATTATGTTGGTTCATAGGTTTAATTATCAGATTACAACCTAACATAATCAACTAGGATCTAGGTGATTTGCAGTTGAATCATAAACAGATCAGAATCATTACCTTATGATTAGGTGCAGCGGATTGGTGGTAATGAAGAGATCACTGAGAGCTGATGATTACCGGCTCCTCCTAGGTATCCACACGCTTACAAGCTACTGGATCAGGCTGCTAGACCAAGCTGGAACAACAGAGAGAGAGGAGGACGGCCAGACCTAGAAATCGCAGATCCTTAGCCTAAAATTCGTCCCCTCCTTGGCTATATATATGTCCATTAAATGACCTAACAGCCTATTGGGCTTTTGGGTCCAAAGCCCAAATCAGACAAAAGACTGTATTTTGTCTGGCCCAATTCTCTGCACAAATACAGTAAATGCCTTGCATCTTACTGTATTAATTCCTTTTAACTTTCCCGTTAGCTATGGTGTGTGACCCTTTGGGATCATACAATACTGGTAATACGTCCTAAACTTATAGATCAAGAGCGGGCTCTAGCAAGTCATCATGATCACCCAGTATTTATGACTTATGTATGATCTCGACACTTATCATACTTTCTAGAGATAGTACATTAGATTTCAGGACATTCCCAACAATCTCCCACTTGTACTGGAATCCTACATTCCCTAATCCTTTTGTCTCAATATCTCGATCTGGCATAAGGCAAGATGCGTGTCATCCTTATATAGCCAGACCATGTTCATCGGACCAGATTTTATACTGACAATGCAAACGACTTGGGCAAGTCCGTTTGGGAGTGGCCACTCTCTTACCAGCTATCAAGTCTCCGATTGGCCTAGAGATATTACCTCCATTAACAGGAGGGACAAATCCCATCTTGTTCCATCACTATGAACTACTCACTTTATAATACACCAAACCAAGGTCCTTATTGCTCCCAGTAACGAAACAGCGTTAGACAGTGATCAAAGTGCATCAATCCATGTGCAGCCACATGCATGCGAACTCAGGTCTAAGGACTATACTCTATAGTCGTAGATGAGAACCTCTTATGACACAGACATTAATATCTTGTAGAGTTCTCATCAGCGGGTCATGTCCTGGTCATATGCTCCCCTACATATACCTATGTGTCGACTTTGATGCCGCGCATCTATGACCCATGAAACTTGGTCATAAGTCTCAACACACTCTAGTCTCAAGTGGTTGTTGGTGTTCCAATTTCAACAACCTTCGACTATGGACACTCTGATTTATGTCATTTTGTTAAATATAGGGTTTCATGATCAAGTCTTTCTCATGTACTTCGATGGCCTATATATAATGACATGAATCATTTTGGAACGATTATTTATATCACAGTTAAAATAATCCAGAAATCATAAATTTCATAAACATAAAATATTATGTTTACATGAACCTTTCAAAACAACTAAATAAAGCCCTTTACAAACTCCCACTGAAATTAAGACTACATCTTAATTTCACTTATCCTACAGCTACAGTCCGCGACTCGTTCTTAGGCCTAAGGAGTGGCTTCGTTAATAGATTAGCAACGTTCTCATTCGTTGAAACTTGTTGATCTACTTAACACCTCTGTCATTTATCTCACGGAATAGGTTATACCTACCCTCAAGGTGTTTGGACCTCTGATGTGCAGCTAGCCTCATCTATGCTAGGAATCACATCAAGTTCAGTGATGAACTCTTCTTTCCAAACAACCTCTTTCGCCGCTACCCAAGCTGCGAAATGTTCAGCTTAAGTCATGGAGTCAGCAACAGTGCCTTGCACCGCCAGACAGACACAAGATATAACCGGACGGTGACCGGAAATCATCTTTGTCTGTTGGAAACTTGCCTTTCAGACTCTACCGACTTGTAGCACCTCACTTTCTCCGTAAATTAAGAACTTATCCTACGTATTTTCCAAATACTTGAGGATATTCATTACGTCTATCCAGTGATTTTTTTTTGCTGGATTTGACTGGTCTTTACTTGTCTTGCTTAATATTAAAGCAACATCAAAACAAGTACATGTCATGACATACATCATAGATCCAATTGCCGACGCCTATGGAATCTTATCCATGCATTCAAGCTCAACAGATATCGTAGGACACTGTATCTTGCTTAACGTAATGCCATGTGACATTGGCATAAAACCCTTCTTGGAATGCCGAAAACGTGTAGGACTTTGTCAATATAAGAATCCTGACTTTGTCCTATTAGCCCTTTTGGATCTTTATCTTTAGATCCAAAATCCAAGAACATATGTGGCTTTACCCATGTCAATCATAAAAACAACTCCCAAGCCAGTCCTTTACCGACTGCAGCATTGGAACGTTATTTCCGAGAATCAGTATGTCATCGACATACACTATGAGAAATGCAACATCGCTCCCACTTATCTATTAGTAAACGCACAGTTCCACTTCGTTCCTGTTCAAGTCAAAACCTTGACTACTTCAATATAACGAAGATTCCAACTCCGATATGCTTGCTTATATCCATGAATGGATCGATGAAGCTAACTTACATACAGTAAAAAAATTTGGAGTCCGGGCTCACTTTTGAAGGATTATGCGTGTTCATGGTGTAATTGTCAGGTTACATCCTAGCACATAATCATCTAGGATCTAGGTGATTTGCAGTTGAATCATAAACAGATCAGGATCATTACCTTGTGATTGCAGCGGATTGATCAAAGGAATATCGAGATCTGCAAGAGCTGATGATTACCTGCTCCTCCTAGGTATCCACACGCTTACAAGCTACTGGATCAGGCTGCTAGACCAAAGCTGGAACCAACAGAGAGAGAGGAGGACGGCTGAGGCTCCAAAATCGCAGACAACTGAAGCATTAGGGCTTCCTGCGCCTCCTCCTTCCTTTATATGGGCCCAAGTAATTAAACTAATGGCTCATTAGGCTTTTGGGCCCAAGGCCCAAATCAGACAAAAGACTGTCTTTTGTCTGGCCCAATTCTCTGTACAAATACAGTAAATGCCTTGCATCTTACTGTATTAATTCCATTTAACTTTCCCGTTAGCTATGGTGTGTGACCCTTTGGGATCATACAATACTGGTAATAAGTCCTAAACTTATAGATCATGAGCGGGCTCTAGCAAGTCATCATGATCACCCAGTATTTATGACTTATGTCTGATCTCGACACTTATCATACTTTCTAGAGATAGTACGGTAGATTTCAGGACATTCCCAACAATCTCCCACTTGTACTGGAATCCTACATTCCCTAATCCTTTTGTCTCAATATCTCAATCTGGCATAAGGCAAGATGCGTGTCATCCTTATATAGCCAGACCATGTTTATCGGAACATATTTGATACTGACAATGCAAACGACTTGGGCAAGTCCGTTTGGGAGTGGCCACTCTCTTACCAGCTATCAAGTCTCCGATTGGCCTAGAGATATTACCTCCGTTAAACGGCAGGGACAAATCCCATCTTGTTCCATCACTATGAACAACACACTTTATAATACACCCAACCAAGGTCCTTATAGCTCCCAGTTACGAAACAGCGTTAGACAATGATCAAAGCGCATCACTCCATGTGCAGCCACATGCATGCGAACTCAGGTCTAAGGACTATACTCTATAGTCGTATATGAGAACCTCTCATGACACAGATATTAATATCTTGTAGAGTTCTCATCAGCGGGCCATGTCCGGTCATATGCTCCCCTACATATACCTATGTGTCGACTTTGATGCCGCGCATCTATGACCCCTCGAAACTTGGTCATAAGTCTCAACACAATCTAGTCTCAAGTGGTTGTTGGTGTTCCAATTTCAACAACCTTCGACTATGGACACTATGATTTATGTCATTTCGTTAAATATGGGGTTTCAGG
Organism: Orychophragmus violaceus; assembly: GCA_030180135.1. Taxonomy (NCBI): domain Eukaryota; kingdom Viridiplantae; phylum Streptophyta; class Magnoliopsida; order Brassicales; family Brassicaceae; genus Orychophragmus; species Orychophragmus violaceus. Next base: position 104,244,670 of record CM058230.1, on the reverse strand, counting down.
ATCAAGTCTACTCATGTACTTCGATGGCCCATATATAATGACATGAATCATTTTGGAACGATTATTTATATCACAGTTAAAATAATCCAGAAATCATAGATTTCATAAACATAAAATATTATGTTCACATGAACCTTTCAAAATGACTAAATAAAGCCCTTTACAAACTCCCACTGAAATTAGGACTACATCTTAATTTCACTTATCCTACAGCAACAGTCTGCGACTCGTGCTTAGGCCTAAGGAGTGGCTTCGTTAATAGATTAGCAACGTTCTCATTCGTTGAAACTTGCTGATCTACTTAACACCTCTGTCATTTATCTCACGGAATAGGTTATACCTACCCTCAAGGTGTTTGGACCTCTGATGTGCAGCTAGTCTCATCTATGCTGGGAATCACATCAAGTTCATTGATGAACTCTTCTTTCCAAACAACCTCTTACGCCGCTAACCAAGCTGCGAAATGTTCAGCTTAAGTCATGGAGTCAGCAACAGTGCCTTGCACCGCCAGACAGACACAAGATATAACCGGACTGTGACCGGAAATCATCTTTGTCTGTTGGAAACTTGCCTTTCAGACTCTACGGACTTGTAGCACCTCACTTTCTCCGTAAATCAAGAACTTATCCTAAGTATTTTCCAAATACTTGAGGATATTCATTACGTCAATCCAGTGATTCTTTGGTGGATTTGACTGGTCTTTACTTGTCTTGCTTAACATTAAAGCAACATCAAAACAAGTACGTGTCATGGCATACATGATAGATCCAATTGCCGACGCATATGGAATCTCATCCATGCATTCAAGCTCAGCAGTTATCGTAGGACACTGTTTCTTGCTTAACGTAATGCCATGTGACATTGGCATAAAACCCTTCTTGGAATGCTGAAAACGTGTAGGACTTTGTCAATATAAGAATCCTGACTTTGTCCTACCAGCTATTTTGGATCTCTATCTTTAGATCCAAAATCCAAGAACATACGTGGCTTTACCCATGTCAATCATAAAAACAACTCCCAAGCCAGTCCTTTACCGACTGCAGCATTGGAACGCTATTTCCGAGAATCAGTATGTCATCGACATACACTTTGAGAAATGCAGCATCGCTCCCACTTATCTATTAGTAAACGCACAGTTCCACTTCGTTCATGTTCAAGTCAAAACCTTGACTACTTCAACAGAACGAAGATTCCAACTCCGATATGTTTGCTTCCATCCATGAATGGATCGATGAAGCTAACTTACATACAGTATAATTTTTCGGAGTCCGGGCTCACTTTCGCTTCTGTGAATTTCGCAGGTTCGTCACTTTCAATGATCATCAGATCATGGCAATTAATCACGAGAAATCACTCTCGGATTAGTGACGGATTCAAATCTGCGAACTTCAGGCTCTACAGGTGTAGATTCTACAGAAATCTGTAAATCCATCCGCTTCTCTCCCTCAACAGGTTGAGCAGCCTCCTGTATTTCTCGAATTTCTTCGAGTTATACTTTTACTCCCACTGTTCTTCTTGGAAAGCAACTTCCCTTTTAGAAAACAGAATTCCGAACAACCTAACCTCGTTTTCGGAATGGACGTAAAAGTAACAAGCCTTGGTTTCCCTATGACAACCAGCGAAGTAGCTCAACTACAAATACTCAGTAAAGACGAATTTGGATCATTTCCAGTCCACATTTATGTGGTGTCTTTCAACTGATATTGGTGGAACTATTTCAGCGTAAACTTAGATATTTCTAGAGCGTTATTCTTAAAGAATATCATGGAAGATTCGTGTGACTCATCTTTAATCATTTCTAATAAGATCTGATTCTTTCTCACAGAAACACCTCCAGGTTTTCAGGAGAAATGAGCTGTGAAACGACTTCACACTCATTCAGATGATCACACCTTCAATGACTTAAGTATTCTCACTCGTGATCTAATCCAGAGTCTCAATACTTCTGTCACTCGGATTCTATACCTCATTCTGGAACTCTTTCGACCATTTCAAAGAATTCCGACTCGTGTCTCATCAAATGAACACAGTCATACTCACTGAAGTAATCAGTAGATACAATGAAGTACATGAAATTTTCTCTGGCATTACTGCTCATCGGGCCACATACATGAGTATGTTCAAGGTCCAATAAGCCTTTGGGCCTTTCTCTAGCTCGGCTAAGATGGGCCCTTTGTCTTTTGGTCCAGTAAGCAGAATTCAAGTCTCATAAGATATCCGATCAAATGAGCCCAAAAGTCCATAACTATGGGATTTCTGAATCCGGCTCACTCTGTGTGACCAAAACATTTACGCCAAGAAAAATCAGGTTTAATTCATCAGATTTAAACCAATTTGGTATTTATGTTACATTTAGGCACTCTTTGGTTTAAGATATAAAACCCATTCATTGAATAGGGTGCTACAATTAATGTTTCATTAAGATCAAAAGAACAAAACTTGTCTTTTATCAAAATGAAAAACATTCAAATTCTTACAGAAAATGAAAGACAACTCTGCTTAAAGCAGGTACATTGTAGCAATTACTTAATACAAAACCAAGCCTCAAAGGCATCTACAAGTGAAAACCCTACGGCTGAGGCAGCATCCATAGCTCCTTCCAGACATGCAGTTCCACTTGTCCTTCCTTCAACGTTCTACTGTTGCTTAGGCTCTGCATATTATAACAAATATCAGTGCCACAACCAGTATCCAATACCTATAAGGTAGAACTTGAAGTAATAACATGAATACCTGAGGAAGTAGTCTCATACATCAACTTCAACTCCTCATAATCTTCCATGAATTTAATGCAATCTCTCTTCCAATGCCCAGTCTCTTTACAGTAGCAGCACTTACCAACGTAAGAGGTATCTGACTCGGGCTCAGAAGACACACGCTTGCCATGATTCAAAATCTGGACAACTTTGTCTTCACCCTTGTCAGTACTAGGTTTAGTAAACCTACCCTTCTCCATTATGAGATTATACAGGGTACTCTTCACGTTTGGCTCAACTGTCTTGAGCATATCATGCAGTTCAGTCAGCGTCTTCGTTAAGCCTTTCTTGATATAGTTCCTTCTGAACTTATCATAGCTTGACGGCAGTGACTGCAGAATGATCTCAGTTGCCAATTCTTGGCTAACTGGATAATCCAGATTCCTCAGGTTATCAATGTAACCCATCATTTTACTGACATGAGGACTTACTGGATGATCATTTGGTAGCTTGCAGCTAGTGAGAGACTTAACCAACTGGTATCTCTCCACTCTTATCTGCTCCTGAAATTTCAATTTCAGGCTGCTGATCATCTCTATTGGCGACTCCATGTTCTCATATTGCTTCAGCAAATCTGAGTCCATGGTAGCCAATATCAGATCACGCACATCTACCGCATCAATATAATGCTTATTCCAAGCATCATATACTGCATAAGAGGCATTGGACCCGATCCTCACGGGGAGAGCTCTTTCAAGGACATAGTCCTTTCTCTCCTGCCTGAGGACTAGCCTCAGGTTCCGCAACCAAGTCAAGAAATTTGATCCGTTCAGTTTGTCCATCTCAAGGACAGACCAGATCGAGAAAGTGTTTTGATTGTTTGTGCTAGTCATAACTGAAATTTAGAGATAAATAGAGTTTTAGTTATTTAGTTCATAAAAGAGTAATCTTAATAACTTATAAGAAAACTCGCATTGCATTCAAAATTTCTTTGTTTAACCTCATAAGAATGCAATGATTCCGAGACCCATGTTCAGCCAAATCCAAAGTGGGCCACTGGCCGTCACCCAGAATTAGCTTTACTTGGTAAGCATACACACAGCTAGTTATAACCATATAACTCTCGGTTGTGGATTGGGCCCAAGGCCCAATTCACCAGATGTCTCAAGGCCCGGGACTCCCGATGGCCCAGTCAAGGAAACCAATCTCTTACAGCCAAATAATCACTAAAGTCTGGGACTCCCAATGAAATTAGTGACTATATACTACTTTACTTACGCAAAAACAGACACCTCACACTGTAAGCCATATCTGTAATTGAATAAGCTTTAAGTAGCTGACAAGATTGGGCAAGACATCCAAGCTTGATATTGTTTTTGAGGATTTTAGGTTTTCTTTCCAAAAAATAGAAGATTACTATTTTGGGAAACTTACTTATTTTAGAAACTTTCTAAATTTAGAAACATACTAAAAATAGAAATTTCTAATTTAATATTTTATTAAAGTTTTCGGTTGGGTCACAAATTATAGGCCCAATTCTTGGCCCAAGACCACAGAATTCCAATTGGCCCAATAATTTGACATAACCGAGTCGGTTCATTAATTCTGGTCCAAGACCAAATTAACTACTAAATCCAACTGGTTATTTACTAAACCAGACCAGCTCTAAATTATTTGGTCCAACCAAATCAAACTTAGACCAGCCTTCGGTTTAGGTTAAAATTCAATTTTTGAATTTAAATCCGGTTAAAACAGAAATTAAATAATACCAATTGTATTAAATAATTTCCAGAAAACCGCGATTTGGGTTAACCGCTTGAACCATAATTATCAAAGCTTTATTATCAATTGATTCATAATAAATTCAATAATTGGATTCAAAAACGATTCACTAAAGATCATAACAAACAATCGCATGTTGATAATTATCGAAATCGTTTGATAACAAACAAACAATCAAATCGATTCATTATTAATTATCAAACAATGATCGTGAATTGTAAAGCAAAGTTCATCACGATTCATACACAACAAGCGATTAATTATATTCACTAAAGACAAAAAACCAACACATTATCGATTCTTAAACAATCGATTCACTCGTGATTTAAAAGACAAAAGCGATTCATTTGATTGCACAACAACAACAAACCTTAATTCAATTAACAAACAAGATTTTGTCCTTTTCCAAACCTTATGAATACGATCGTGACTTTCACTTAACAACAACAATCATACAAATCTATTCATGATTATTAAGCAAAGTCAAAATCAATTCATACAAAGATCCAAACAGCAAAAACCTAACAACCTGGCTCTGATACCACTGAAGGATTATGCATGTTCATGGTGTAATTGTCAGGTTACATCCTAGCACATAATCATCTAGGATCTAGGTGATTTGCAGTTGAATCATAAACAGATCAGGATCATTACCTTGTGATTGCAGTGGATTGATCAAAGGAATATCGAGATCTGCAAGAGCTGATGATTACCTGCTCCTCCTAGGTATCCACACGCTTACAAGCTACTGGATCAGGCTGCTAGACCAAAGCTGGAACCAACAGAGAGAGAGGAGGACGGCTGAGGCTCCAAAATCGCAGACAACTGAAGCATTAGGGCTTCCTGCGCCTCCTCCTTCCTTTATATGGGCCCAAGTAATTAAACTAATGGCTCATTAGGCTTTTGGGCCCAAGGCCCAAATCAGACAAAAGACTGTCTTTTGTCTGGCCCAATTCTCTGTACAAATACAGTAAATGCCTTGCATCTTACTGTATTAATTCCATTTAACTTTCCCGTTAGCTATGGTGTGTGACCCTTTGGGATCATACAATACTGGTAATAAGTCCTAAACTTATAGATCATGAGCGGGCTCTAGCATCATCATGATCACCCAGTATTTATGACTTATGTCTGATCTCGACACTTATCATACTTTCTAGAGATAGTACGGTAGATTTCAGGACATTCCCAACAACTTTCGCTTCTGTGAATTTCGCAGGTTCGTCACTTTCAATGATCATCAGATCATGGCAATTAATCACGAGAAATCACTCTCGGATTAGTGACGGATTCATTCATATCTGCGAACTTCAGGCTCTACAGGTGTAGATTCTACAGAAATCTGTAAATCCATCCGCTGCTCTCCCTCAACAGGTTGAGCAGCCTCCTGTATTTCTCGAATTTCTTCGAGTTATACTTTTACACCCACTGTTCTTCTTGGAAAGAAACTTTCCCTTTTAGAAAACAGAATTCCGAACAACCTAACTTCGTTTTCGGAATGGACGTAAAAAGTAACAAGCCTTGGTTTCCCTAGGACAACCAGCGAAGTAGCACAACTACAAATACTCAGTAAAGACGAATTTGGATCATTTCCAGTCCACATTTATGTGGTGTCTTTCAACTGATATTGGTGGAACTATTTCAGCGTAAACTTAGATATTTCTAGAGCGTTATTCTTAAAGAATATCATGGAAGATTCGTGTGACTCATCTTTAATCATTTCTAATAAGATCTGATTCTTTCTCACAGAAACACCTCCAGGTTTTCAGGAGAAATGAGCTGTGAAACGACTTCACACTCATTCAGATGATCACACCATCAATGACTTAAGTATTCTCACTCGTGATCTAATCCAGAGTCTCAATACTTCTGTCACTCAGATTCTATACCTCATTCTGGAACTCTTTCGACCATTTCAAAGAATTCCGACTCGTGTCTCATCAAATGAACACAGTCATACTCACTGAAGTAATCAGTAAAGATAATGAAGTACAGGAAATTTTTTTTTTTGGCATTACTGCTCATTGGGCCACATACATGAGTATATTCAAGGTCCAATAAGCCTTTGGGCCTTTCTCTAGCTCGGCTAAGATGGGCCCTTTGTCTTTTGGTCCAGTAAGCAGAATTCAAGTCTCATAAGATATCCGATCAAATGAGCTCAAAAGTCCATAACTATGGGATTTCTGAATCCGACTCACTCTATGTGACCAAAACATTTACGCCAAGAAAAATCAGGTTTAATTCATCAGATTTAAACCAATTCGGTATTTATGTTACATTTAGGCACTCTTTGGTTTAAGATATAGAACCCATTCCTTGAATAGGGTGCTACAATTAATATTTCATTAAGATCAAAAGAACAAAATTTGTCTTTTATCAAAATGAAAAACATTCAAATTCTTACAAGAAAATGAAAGACAACTCTGCTTAAAGCAGGTACATTGTAGCAATTACTTAATACAAAACCAAGCCTCAAAGGCATCTACAAGTGAAAACCCTACGGTTGAGGTAGCATCCATAGCTCCTTCCATACACGCAGTTCCACTTGTCCTTCCTTCAACGTTCTACTGTTGCTTAGGCTCTGCATATTAAAACAAATATCAGTGCCACAACCAGTATCCAATACCTATAAGGTAGAACTTGAAGTAATAACATGAATACCTGAGGAAGTAGTCTCATACATCATCTTCAACTCCTCATAATCTTCCATGAATTTAATGCAATCTCTCTTCCAATGCCCAGTCTCTTTACAGTAGCAGCACTTATCAACGTAAGATGTATCTGACTCAGGCTCAGAAGACACAGGCTTGCCATGATTCAAAATCTGGACAACTTTGTCTTCACCCTTGTCAGCACTAGGTTTAGTAAACCTACCCTTCTCCATTATGAGATTATACAGGGTACTCTTCACGTTTGGCTCAACTGTCTTGAGCATATCATGCAGTTCAGTCAGCGTCTTCGTTAAGCCTTTCTTGATATAGTTCCTTTTGAACTTATCATAGCTTGACTGCAGTGACTGCAGCATGATCTCAGTTGCCAATTCTTGGCTAACTGGATAATCCAGTTTCCTCAGGTTATCAATGTAACCCATCATTTTACTGACATGAGGACTCACTGGATGATCATTTGGTAGCTTGCAGCTAGTGAGAGACTTAACCAACTGGTATCTCTCCACTCTTACCTGCTCCTGAAATTTCAATTTCAGGCTGCTGATCATCTCTATTGGCGACTCCATGTTCTCATATTGCTTCAGCAAATCTGAGTCCATGGTAGCCAACATCAGACCATGCACATCTACCGCATCATTATAATGCTTATTCCAAGCATCATATACTGCATGAGAGGCATTGGACCCGATCCTCTCGGGGAGAGCTCTCTCAAGGACATAGTCCTTTCTCTCCTGCCTGAGGACTAGCCTCAGGTTCCGCGACCAAGTCAAGAAATTTGATCCGTTCAGTTTGTCCATCTCAAGGACAGACCGGATCGAGAAAGTGTTTTGATTGTTTGTGCTAGTCATAACTGAAATTTAGAGATAAATAGAGTTTTAGTTATTTAGTTCATAAAAGAGTAATCTTAACAACTTATAAGAAAACTCGCATTGTATTCAAAATTTCTTTGTTTATCCTCATAAGAATACAATGATTCCGAGATCCATGTTAAACTAAAACCAAAGTGGGCCACTGGCCGTCACCCAGAATTAGCTAACTAGGTAAGCATACACACAGCTAGTTACAACTCATATAACTCTCGGTTGTGAATTGGACCCGAGGCCCAAATTCACCAGATGTCTCAAGGCCCGGGACTCCCGATGGCCCAGTCAAGGAAACCAATCTCTTACGGCCAAATAATCATTAAAGTATGGGACTCCCAATGACAGTAATGACTATGTACTACTTTACTTACGCAAAAACAGACACCTCACACTGTAAGCCATATCTGTAATTGAATAAGCGTTAAGTAGCTGACAAGATTGGGCAAGACATCCAAGCTTGATATTTGTTTTGAGGATTTTTAGGTTTTCCTTCCAAAAATAGAAGATTACTATTTTGGGAAACTTTCCATTTTGGAAAACCTACTTATTTTAGAAACTTTCTAAATCTGGAAACCTTCTATATCTATAAATTTCCTATTTTCCAAAACATTCTTAATCTAGAAATTTCTAAACTTATAAACTTTTTAATTTTGATTTTGGAAATAATTAGATATTTTATTAAAATTTTCGGTTGGGTCACAAATTATAGGCGCAATCCTTGGCCCAAGACCACAGAATTCCAATTAGCCCAATAATTTGACATAACCGAGTCGGTTCATTAATTCTGGTCCAAGACCAAATTAATTACTTAATCCAACTGGTTATTTACTAAACCAGACCAGCTCTAAATTATTTGGTCCAACCAAATCAAACTTAGACCAGCCTTCGGTTTAGGTTAAAATTCAATTTTGAATTTAAATCCGGTTTAACCAGAAATTAAATAATACCAATGTATTAAATAATTTCCAGCAAACCGCGATTTGGTTAACCGCTTGAACCACCAATTAAATTGGATCGGTTCGGTTAAGTCCAAAACCGGGAAGAAACGCCTTGCGTTTTAGCCAATTTTGACCTAACTTGCGGGATAAGGCAAAACCAACGACGAACCGCAATGGCCCAATGGCACGATTGGTTCGCGTCTCGGGTTAGGTGGGACGAACCGCGAGGCTCGGCTTAACCGAATGGCTACTCGCGGGTCGTGATGCTCTCTCGCCGGATGCTCGCGTCAAGCTCGACTGATCGGATCACATCGAGACACAGCGGGACGCGGAGCGGGACGGCTTGAGGCGATGAGCCGGGCCGATCAGCACATGCGATGTGCCCGATCGATTCACGCGACCACCTCGAACTCGTCACGCATACTGTCATGATCCATCCGGATCGATATGCGAAACGAGACAGTCGGGAGAGCTGATGCGCTGAACGTGACCCGGGAGTCGATCGTGATACGATCATATCGATCGATACACGCATCGATCCCGCGATCGGTCTGCGCATCCGGACATGCGATCGATTCGACGCATCGCAGTCCGACGCATGCCGATCAACGGATCCGGCTATGCGATTTAGTTTTGTTAGGTTTTTTAAAGTTTTCTTAATCAAATTTACATTCAAATTTGATTCTACAAACATTAAAACAACCTATATGATCCAAACATGCAAAACCTAACGACCTAGGCTCTGATACCACTGTTGGATTATGTTGGTTCATAGGTTTAATTATCAGATTACAACCTAACATAATCAACTAGGATCTAGGTGATTTGCAGTTGAATCATAAACAGATCAGAATCATTACCTTATGATTAGGTGCAGCGGATTGGTGGTAATGAAGAGATCACTGAGAGCTGATGATTACCGGCTCCTCCTAGGTATCCACACGCTTACAAGCTACTGGATCAGGCTGCTAGACCAAGCTGGAACAACAGAGAGAGGAGGACGGCCAGACCTAGAAATCGCAGATCCTTAGCCTAAAATTCGTCCCCTCCTTGGCTATATATAGGTCCATTAAATGACCTAACAGCCTATTGGGCTTTTGGGTCCAAAGCCCAAATCAGACAAAAGACTGTATTTTGTCTGGCCCAATTCTCTGCACAAATACAGTAAATGCCTTGCATCTTACTGTATTAATTCCTTTTAACTTTCCCGTTAGCTATGGTGTGTGACCCTTTGGGATCATACAATACTGGTAATAAGTCCTAAACTTATAGATCAAGAGCGGGCTCTAGCAAGTCATCATGATCACCCAGTATTTATGACTTATGTCTGATCTCGACACTTATCATACTTTCTAGAGATAGTACAGTAGATTTCAGGACATTCCCAACACGCGGGTCACGTACGGACGACTGCGGGTCGCGTTCGGACGACCATGACCGTTCGCGGATAGTCGTATCCGTTCACGGACAGTCGTGTCCGTTCACGGACGACCGTGGGATGATCCCGGATGACCGCGGGTCATTTCCGGACGACCGCGGGTCACGTACGGACGACCGTGACCGTTCACTTACGGTCGTGTCCGTTCACGGATAGTCGGATCGTACACGGACGACCGTGGGTCGTACACGGACGTCCGCGGGTACACGGACGACCGCGGGTCGTACACGGATGACCGCGGTGAAGGAATGTTTAGTCAATCCTGATTCAATTCTCAGATTCAGATTAACCTAAACATGCTGATCTAGGTTCTCTTGAATAGAAACAATGATAGATCTCACCTTATACCTGTTTTGTGCAGCGGAAAGGGAGAACAGGTCAGAGATCAGAGAGCCACCGAGAGATAACTCCTCCAGAGGTTCACACACGCACACCGAGCAGGAAGAGGCTGCTGGACCAGGAGGAAATTGATAGGTCAAGAATTAATCCCTATGCTAAACTGCAAGTGTACAGCAATGTCAAAGTAGTATATAGGGTTATCGAATCCACAGGGACACTTGGTCTCAAGAGAATCAAACCGTAGGGAATGAATACTAGAAATAAGCAATGTAATTGTATTGAAAATAGTGCAAGAAAGTAAATCAGTAGCAGAGATTATTGGTTGTGAAAGCAAGTAATTAAAAGCGTCAAACCTAGGGTATTCTCAGGAAATCAGACTAGCAGACAGTTCATTCAGCAAGGATCTAATTAAGCACAGTTCTAGAACTCAAAACACAGATATAGAATTAACCAAATTCCTTTGCGATAATTCTCTAAGCCTAAGTGCAGCAAACCAAACTTCCGTTTGCGAGAACTAACAGATTAAACTAGCAATAAGTTCAAGTTTGATATGTTCACAATTATCCTAAACCAAACTTTCGTTTGCGCAAAGTTTAATTGCTCAATTTAATTAGTTCTGATTCCTAAACCCCACTTCCGTGACGTATTTAGCAACCTAAGATCTAGATTCTAATTGATCAGGTTAGAACTAGCTTTAAGCACAATTAAATTGAAGAACAGATATAGTTTGAATCCTTAACTGAAATTGAACAAGTCTAGCAAGTCATGAAATCCTATGTGAGAAACCCTAAGTCTAACTAGGAATCTACTCAGACATAGATAATGAAAACATGATCATATGATAAGTAAATTGCATAAAAGAATAAGAGTAAAAGGGGTTCGAAATCTTCTCCAAATACAGATGATGAATCAGGTTCAGATCAGCCCCAAAAGCTCTAAAACTCCTCTGCTCTTAATTATGAAAGTTGTACTATAAAGCGTATCTCAAAACTTATAATAAAAACTCTAAAAACTCTATTATATAGGCATAATCTCGGATGGGGCTTCTGTGTAAATACTGGAACTATCTTGGGCTTCTTTGTAAATCTTCAATACTTGTCAAACCGACGTGTACGGCCCATCTCGCGACTGCATCGATCGATGCATTGAGTGCAACGATCGATGCATGATCAATTATACGAACAGTGAGTTAAGCTCTCGGCCAAAACGTCCCAAAAGTCCCAAAATGCTCCAAATATCTCCAATTAGCTCAAATCCTGATTATACCTGTAAAAGACTCTAAAATAACACAAAAGACACTAAAAACATACTTATATCATGGCCTAAAACTAGTAAAAACCATGATATATCAACTCCCCCACACTTAGCCTTTGCTTGCCCTCAAGCAAAACATAGAACTAAAACATGGTGAAGAGGTTTGAAAACTCTTCAGAAACTCATTTCATCTTAGAAGCTACAATACTCAGATTCCCCTTAGTAAACCACTGAAAGAATCAATCACAGGATATCAAGACCAACATGTACTTCCCCCACACTTAGCAACTGTCCTAGGTAAACTCCACAATCACATTCAAGCATTCAAATTCTCCCTACTGACTTCTGCAAGTATTTAAGTGCGGTCTCACCTAAGGAGTATCGATCTAAAGGCACATGGATTCTTACCTAATCAGCTCTAGACCACCATACTATCTTTCTCTAGTCCCTTTCTTCTCTTTCCCTTCTTTAACAACTGATTTTTCCCCACTGGGTATCATTTTATTTTTTTTATCAGTGTTCTTCCCGTTATGGGGTGTACTTTGGACACATTCCATGGATCACATGAGAGATAATGGTGTTTGCTACTATTCCCATGACCACTTCGGAGTTACTAACTCATCCTCAGTTTATTATCTTTTTTTTTTTTTTACTTTATAGAAGGGGAGAAGGGGACTAAATAGGACAGGTTTACAGGCTGTGTCAGAACTAACAGGGAATCCGACATAAAGTATACCAAGCCCTTAGGTGAGAAAATCTAAGTCAGTATTAGGGGTGAAGTCAGTAAAAGGATCCTCTGATACCTGAAGTGATGTGGGTGTTCCCAGTAGGTTGATCTGTGATGGGGTTTTCTAATAGTCAGAGATAGATCCTGCAACTTCATCCCAATGGTTACTTAAGTTCCTGCAAGTCTTGTAAATCTCCTCAGAAAATCATAGTTTCTTACTTAAACAATTTTGACTCAATAAAACAAAAAATTTTGAAAAACGGACTGACTCTTAAGAAAACAGAAAGATAAACGTCAGTAGCACCTCCCCCACACTTAAGACACACTGTCCCCAGTAGTGTCCAGCGAAGGATCGGTAAAAGAAAATAAAAAATTGAAAAGGTGATATTATGTCTGTCGGGTTACCTCTGTCGCACAGCATCGATCGGTGCATTAGATGCATCGACCGTTACTTGGCGACTTTTCGTGTATGGTCGATCGTTGCTCAGGACCGCAACGATCGCTGCAATGCGATTCCTTTCGTGTTGTGACGATCGATGCAGAAATGCATCGATCGCTGCACTGCGATTTAATCCGAGACCTGCAAACATGACTGCACCAGAAACAAAAACAAACGTAAAATCCTAACAAAAACACCAAAAATTAAAAAGAAAAACACCAGTACCTAATGGTGGGTTGCCTCCCACCCAGCGCTTGTTTAAGGTCAATAGCTTGACCGGACGCGCAAGATCTTTCAAGTTGAGGGTGCAGCATCCAGAGGCAAAATCTGTCCTCTGGGAATCTCGGCCTTAGCCCAATAGTGTTTTACCCTCTGCCCATTTACAGCAAACTCATTACCTTCCTTGCCTATTAGTATGACAGCTCCATATGGACGCACTTCTTTTATTGTGTAAGGACCGGACCATCTTGATTTCAGCTTTCCTGGAAACAAGTGTAGACGAGAATTGTATAGAAGTACCTGGTCATTAGGCTCAAACCGTCTAGAAACAATCTTTTTATCATGATAAGCCTTTGTCCTCTCCTTGTACAGCTTTGAGTTCTCATAGGCAAGATGTCTAATCTCATCCAACTCATTAAGCTGTATCAACCTCCTTTCAGCAGCTGGTTTAAGGTCAAAGTTCATCTGCTTTACAGCCCACGCTGCTTTGTGCTCAAGTTCCACAGGCAGATGGCATGCTTTTCCATACAACAAGTGAAATGGAGTAGTCCCCAATGGTGTTTTGAATGCAGTCCTGTAAGCCCATAAAGCATCATCAAGCTTAGCTGCCCAATCTTTTCTTGTCTTCCCAACTGTTTTCTCCAAGATCTCCTTGATTTGTCTGTTGGAAACTTCTACCTGTCCACTAGTCTGTGGGTGATAAGGAGTAGCAACTCGGTGATGCACCCCATGCTTCTTCAAGAGCTTCTCAAATACCTTATTAATAAAGTGAGACCCTCCATCACTAATTACTATCCGAGGTACTCCAAATCTAGGGAATATGATGGATTTGAACAGCTTAATGACTACTGAAGAATCATTGGTTGGACTAGCTATTGCTTCTACCCACTTAGATACATAATCCACAGCAACTAATATGAATTTATTCCCATAAGATGAGGGAAAGGGACCCATAAAATCTATGCCCCAGCAATCAAAAACCTCAACCTCAAGAATGAAATTCTGAGGCATCTCATGCTTCCTGCTGATTTTCCCTCTCCTCTGGCAGGCATCACAATGAGAAATAAAAGAGTGAGTATCAGCGAACATTGTAGGCCACCAGAAACCTGCCTGCAAAACCTTAGATACAGTCTTGAAAGTAGCAAAATGTCCTGCATAATCTGATCCGTGGCAGTGGAACAGGATATCTGGAACCTCTGATTCAGCAACACATCTCCTATAAAGGCCATCCGAACAGTGCTTATAGAGGTAAGGTTCATCCCAATAGTACCTCCTAAGTTCTCTGAAAAACCTCTTCTTTTCATACCCTTTTAGATTATCTGGTTCAGCCTCTGCAGCTAGATAATTAGCTATGTCCGCATACCATGGTTGATCATTTGTTGAGACAGCATAAATCTCAAACTCATGTTTTCCAATCCGTACCGTAAAAGTCTCTGGGCCTGTGGTCGCGCTGCAACGATCGTCACAGTCAGATGCATCGATCGCTACTGCCCCGATAGATGCATCGATCGATGCTGATGTTGCATCGATCGACGCAATGCGATTAATCCGACAGTTTTGCATATCTCTGTCCAAATCTGTCTCACAGATTGTCCCAACCATATTGACGTTTTCCTCAGGCAAATAGTCATTGATTGGCACGTCGTCTTCTATCAGCATCCTAGAAAGATGATCAGCAACCCCATTCTCAACTCCTTTGTTGTCTCTTACTTCAATATCAAATTCCTGGAGCAACAAGATCCATCTCAACAGTCTTGGCTTAGCATCCTTCTTCTGCATCAAATACTTCAGGGCTGAATGATCAGTGTGCACAATCACCTTGGAGCCAACAAGATAAGAGCGAAATTTCTCAAATGCAAAGACAACTGCTAACAGCTCCTTCTCTGTAGTGGCATAGTTCCTTTGTGCATCATCCAGTGTCCTACTGGCATAATAGATAGCATGAAGCTTTCTATTTTTCCTTTGTCCAAGAACAGCTCCTACAGCATAGTCACTTGCATCACACATTACTTCGAAAGGCAAATCCCAATCCGGTGGCTGAACTATGGGAGCACTTACTAAGGCCTGCTTGATCTGTTCAAATGCGGTTTGACAATCTGCAGTGAACTCAAACTTGGTGTCTTTACACAGCAAAGCAGTTAATGGCCTAGCAATCTTACTGAAATCCTTGATGAACCGTCTATAGAAACCAGCATGTCCAAGAAAGCTTCTAATAGACTTAACAGAATCAGGTGCCTGCAGGTTCGTCATTACCTCGATTTTGGCGCGGTCCACCTCTATTCCTGCTTCGGACACCTTATGTCCAAGCACAATGCCATCTCTGACCATAAAATGACACTTCTCCCAGTTAAGAACTAAGTGCTTTTCTTCACATCTTTTCAAAACCTTACACAGATTATCTAAGCATTCATTATAGGATGATCCATATACTGAGAAATCATCCATGAACACTTCCATAAAATCCTCAATCATATCTGTGAATATGGACATCATACATCTCTGGAAGGTGGCTGGTGCATTGCAGAGTCCAAAGGGCATCCTACGGTAGGCGAATGTCCCATATGGACAAGTGAAAGTGGTCTTTCCTTGATCCTCTGGATGGATGGGGATCTGAAAGAAACCTGAGTATCCATCTAAAAAGCAGTAGTAAGGATGATTTGCTAACCTTTCGAGCATCTGATCAATAAAAGGTAAGGGAAAGTGATCTTTTCTAGTCGCAGCATTCAGTTTCCTGTAATCTATGCACATCCTGTGTCCCGTCACAGTCCTAGTAGGTATCAGTTCATTCTTCTCATTCTTCACAACTGTAACTCCACCTTTCTTAGGCACTACATGGACTGGACTCACCCAATCACTGTCTGAAATAGGATAGATGATCCCAGCATCCAGGAGTTTCATAATCTCCTTTTTGACTACTTCCTGCAGATTAGGATTAAGTCTCCTCTGATGTTCGATTGATGTCTTGCACTCATCCTCAAGATGTATCCGATGCATGCACAGCTCTGGTGAGATACCTGAAATGTCATTAAGAGAATAGCCAAGAGCTTTGCGATGCTTGCGCAGCTTGCTTAGCAGTAAAGTGAGCTCTGCGTTGTTCAAACTAGCGTTGACAATCACTGGATAAGTTGAATTTGGTCCAAGAAATGCGTACCTTAGCCCGGATGGAAGTTGTTTCAGATCTATTTTCGGAGCCTTTTCTTCTGCCCAGTCGAGGTCGTCTTGCAACGATCGTTGCTTAGTTGGTATCGATCGTTGCAGTCCCGCGTCAGATACTTCGACCTGCATTGCAACCTCGATAGAATCCATCAATCTTGTGTAGCACATTGCAGGCTCGTCCTGTAGGTATTCCAACTCCAAAATAGAACTCAGTAAGGCTCTTTCTAGTGGGTCCTCCGCATGTGATTGATGGAAGTACTCTGCAGCCAAATCACCCAATGTGTCCACATAGAAGGTCTGCCCGTCTATGGTTGGTCTCTTCACCAGCTTGTTCATGTCAAAACTCATCTTCAGATCACCCACATTCAGAATTATCTTACCTCCTTGACAGTCAATCATCGCACCAGCTGTTGCTAAGAAAGACCTGCCTAGAATTAATGGGTCTTTTGGCTCCTGTCCATATTGTAGAACCACAAAGTCAGTAGGGATCACACACTTGCCAACTGTTATAGGCACATCCTCTATTACTCCTTCAGGAATCCTGACTGATCTGTCTGCCAAAACTAGCGATATCCTAGTTGGTATAAAGTCTGTCATCCCTAGTCTTTTGGCAACCGAGAGGGGCATCAGATTTACACTAGAGCCAAGATCACATAGGGACCTTTCGAACCTCTCCTTGTAGATAGCACAATCTAATACGAAGCTGCCTGGATCCTTCAATTTCTCTGGAATTCTACCTTGGATCACTGCACTACATACCTCATTTAGCATCATTATGCTTTCTTCATCAGACCATTTACCAGAAATTGCATCCTTAAGGCATCTCTTCATCATGGGGGAGGTTTCAATAGAATCCAACAAAGGTACTTCAACCTTCACCTTTTTTATGAACTCCTTCCATTTTGCATATTGCCTATCATTCCTAGCTTTTCTGGGATTCTTGGGATAAGGTATCTTAGGCTTGTATACCCTTTCAGCCGGCTGTTCTGGGCTTTCAGCACCCGAACTTTCTGTAGTTACCTTGTGTCGATCGTTGCCCTTGTTGCACCGATCGATGCTAGGTGACTTCGTTACGATCTCCGGTTCCTTGGTTTCGCTTGGCAACGATCGTTGCTTGGATGCATCGATCGATGCGCGGCGAATATCGCGTATCTCATCTTCCAACTCTTCGACTTCTACGAGTTCCTCAACGCTTAACTGCTTTTTCTGGCCAGATGACAGCTCCTTACCACTTCTTAATGTCACGGCATTGCATTGGTACTTAGGATTGGCATCAGTCCTTCCCGGGAGATATCCCTCTTCCCTTTGAGCATGCCCAGCAGTTCTTGCAACTCTTGCATCAAGCTCTTTTATGTGCGTGTTCAAACCTTCAAACTTCCCATTCAGCTCTCTGTAGATTGTATCCATCTTTGCGTCAGAATCTGCTGCGTACTTAGTCTGATTCTCCATCAGCTGTCTTAGCATCATCTCTATCTTACTATCAGGCTCATTGGCTTTCTTAAAACCACTTTGCTGAACTCCATTTGAAAACCTGTTTCCCTGTTGATTTCTAAATCTATTGCCTTGGAAACCAGAACCTCCCATGTAATTCACTTCTTCTTCCTGAGTGTCCTCCTCAGTCTGAATTACATCTACATTTTGGGCAAGGTGGACATCTTTCTTACTTGTCAAGAGATTGTAAACTGTGTCCAGCCTAGATCTAATCTCAGTCATGTTAGGGTCCTCTGTACTTACACCGGATTTCTTTCTCATCTCATCCATAGACTTGCAACTGTAGCTTCCAACCAGGTTCTCTATCAACTGCTTAGCTTGTGTAGGAGTTCTGGTGTTGAAATTGGCATCACTGGAATTATCTAGCGCAGTCTGATAAGGGAGATCTATGCCTCTGAAGAAAATACCTATCAGCTGTACTTCTGTAAATCCATGGTGTGGACAATCACGCTGGTACTGCTTAAATCTCATCCATGCGGTTGTCAAAGGCTCCACAGCTCCTTGGGAAAAAGTAAGTATGTCCTGTCTGGACTGATCTGAGCGCGCGGCGTCGTAGAAGTGACGCAGGAACTCACTCTTTAAGGCTGCCCAAGTAGTATACTGACCAGGTGCCAGTTGTCTCAGCCATGCACTAGCGTCTCCAGCAAGACTGTGCGGAAATAGCTTAAGGAACAGATAGTCCGGGTATACTCCTTCGTACTTCATGCCAGTGACTATGTCCTCAAACTTGTCAATGTGATCCATAGGCTGCTCTGATTGAAGACCATGAAAAGCAATCTGCCTCATCAGTTGGTAGTAGATAGTTTTTACCTCAAAATCATTCCTCTCGAAGGCAGGAAGCACTAGAGCTGCTCGGTTTGCATGAAACTCATCAGGTCTATTGTAATCAGCTAGTGTCCTCTCATGAACTACCATCCGGCCTTCTGGCTTAACTTCATCAGGGATCACTCGTCCCTCAGCATCAATCCTTTGCCCAGCAGCATTGTAAGGATTGTTCTCTGGATCCCTCAGGATTCCATCAGCATCTGGTATCAAGATCAAGCGTTCTTGTACCATTCTCTCTCTCTTTTCTCTTCTGATAGTCCTCTCTAGACGTCCAAGTTCTTCTAGGTTGAGATTAACTAAGCTCGAGTTCGGATTACTTCGAGTGTTCTGCGTTGGCATAAACTGTCTGTAATCGTCCAGCAACAATCGATGCTATCAGTGCAACGATCGATTCAATCTCAAATCGCTCAGTGACGATCGATGCAAAGGGTGCAACGATCGATGCAAGGCGAAATTCGTGCCTGCGACAGAGAGAAACAGAGAAAAGTCAGCAAAAATAAAAATAAAAAATAAAAAAAACGAAAAACAAAAACGAAAAACGAAAAATTTCTAGTAAAACCCTAAGTTCGGTCCTATCGAAGACTCAAAGAGTCCCCGGCAACGGCGCCAAAAACTTGATAGGTCAAGAATTAATCCCTATGCTAAACTGCAAGTGTACAGCAATGTCAAAGTAGTATATAGGGTTATCGAATCCACAGGGACACTTGGCCTCAAGAGAATCAAACCGTAGGGAATGAATACTAGAAATAAGCAATGTAATTGTATTGAAAATAGTGCAAGAAAGTAAATCAGTAGCAGAGATTATTGGTTGTGAAAGCAAGTAATTAAAAGCGTCAAACCTAGGGTATTCTCAGGAAATCAGACTAGCAGACAGTTCATTCAGCAAGGATCTAATTAAGCACAGTTCTAGAACTCAAAACACAGATATAGAATTAACCAAATTCCTTTGCGATAATTCTCTAAGCCTAAGTGCAGCAAACCAAACTTCCGTTTGCGAGAACTAACAGATTAAACTAGCAATAAGTTCAAGTTTGATATGTTCACAATTATCCTAAACCAAACTTTCGTTTGCGCAAAGTTTAATTGCTCAATTTAATTAGTTCTGATTCCTAAACCCCACTTCCGTGACGTATTTAGCAACCTAAGATCTAGATTCTAATTGATCAGGTTAGAACTAGCTTTAAGCACAATTAAATTGAAGAACAGATATAGTTTGAATCCTTAACTGAAATTTAACAAGTCTAGCAAGTCATGAAATCCTATGTGAGAAACCCTAAGTCTAACTAGGAATCTACTCAGACATAGATAATGAAAACATGATCATATGATAAGTAAATTGCATAAAAGAATAAGAGTAAAAGGGGTTCGAAATCTTCTCCAAATACAGATGATGAATCAGGTTCAGATCAGCCCCAAAAGCTCTAAAAATCCTCTGCTCTTAATTATGAAAGTTGTACTATAAAGCGTATCTCAAAACTTATAATAAAAACTCTAAAAACTCTATTATATAGGCATAATCTCGGATGGGGCTTCTGTGTAAATACTGGAACTATCTTGGGCTTCTTTGTAAATCTTCAATACTTGTCAAACCGACGTGTACGGCCCATCTCGCGACTGCATCGATCGATGCATTGAGTGCAACGATCGATGCATGATCAATTATACGAACAGTGAGTTAAGCTCTCGGCCAAAACGTCCCAAAAGTCCCAAAATGCTCCAAATATCTCCAATTAGCTCAAATCCTGATTATACCTGTAAAAGACTCTAAAATAACACAAAAGACACTAAAAACATACTTATATCATGGCCTAAAACTAGTAAAAACCATGATATATCAGAAATCGGCGCAGAGAGAGAGAGAGGAGGCTCGCGGCTAGGGCTTATTTCGACCTGAACTCGTCTTAAGTTTATATCAAACTCGTTCAGTTCGTTTTGGGCCATTTGGCCCAAATGCCAATTTACTCCGAGGCGTTCGCGCACTGTGTCGATCGACACGCCTTGTGCATCGATCGACACACAGTGCCTAAACCGTTTTATTCTCTCTAAGTACAGTAAATGCCTAGCACTTTTACCGTACTTCTGCTAAACCATTCCTACACGTTTTCCTGTTAGCTTAGGCGTGTGACCCATATGGGATCATATAATAAAGGCAATAAGTCCAAGACTTATAGATCATGAGCGGACTCTAGCAAGCCATCATGACCCCCAGTATTATATGACTTATGTCTGATCATTGACATACTCTTACTTTCTAGAGACAGTACCGAGATTACTGGACACAATTCCAACAATCTCCCACTTGTACTGGAATCTCTGTATTCATAATCCCTTTCGTCACAATATCTCGATTAGTCATAAGGCAAGATTAGTGTCATCCTTATAAAGCCTAATTTTGTTCATCGGACTCTGATTTGATACTGACAATCCAAACGACTCGGGACAGTCCGTTTGAGCATGGCCATGCATTTTCCAGTATTCAAATCTCCGATTGGCCTAGAGATATTCACTCCATTTATATTGGAGGGACAAATCCCGTCTTGTTCCATCACTGTAAACTACTTATTTCATAATGTACCCAAACAAGGTCCTTATAACTATCGCAGAACGACAGCGTTAGACAATGATCAAAGTGCATCAGTCCATGTGCAGTCACATGCATGCGAACTCAGGTCTAAGGACTATACTCTATAGTCGTAGTAAGAATCTCTTATGACACAGATATAAATATCCTGAAGAGTTCTTATAAGCGGGTCTTGTCCGGTCGTATGTTCCCCAACATACACCTATGTACTGACTTTGATGCCGCGCATCTATGACACACTGAGACTTTGTCATAAGTCACGTACCAATCCAGTCTCACACGGTTGTTGGTGTTCCAATTTCAACAACCTTCGACTAGGGACATAATGATATAAGTCATTTATCAAATATAGGGTCTCATGATCAAGCTAAATGACTTTGATAACTCAAGATCAAGTCATTTACTTCGATGACCTATAAAATGGTTTATATCACTTTGGAACGATTATTTCATCACAGTTAAAATAATCTTGAAATAGTAATTTCATTAAACATCTTAAATGTTATTTCAAGAACATATCCAATAACTAAATAAAGCCCTTTAATAACTCCCACTGAAATTAAGACTACATCTTAATTTCACTTATCCTACAGCAACAGTCCGCGACTCGTGCTTAGGCCTAAGGAGTGGCTTCGTTAATAGATTAGCAACGTTCTCATTCGTTGAAACTTGCTGATCTAATTAACATCTCTGTCATTTATCTCACGGAATAGGTTATACCTATCCTCAAGGTGTTTGGACCTCTGATGTGCAGCTAGTTTCATCTATGCTGGAAATCACATCAAGTTCAGTGACGAACTCTTCTTTCCAAACAACCTCTTTCGCCACTTCCCAAGTTGCGAAATGTTCAGCTTAAGTCATGGAGTCAGCAACAGTGCCTTGCACCGCCAGATAGACACAAGATATAACCGGACTGTGATCGGAAATCATCTTTGTCTATTGGAAACTTGCCTTTCAGACTCTACCGACTCGTAGCACCTCACTTTCTCCGTAACTCAAGAATTTATCCTTAGTATTCCTCAAATACTTTAGGATATACTTTAGGAAACTTGATTCTTTGCTGGATTTGACTGGTCTTTATTTGTCTTGCTTAACATTAAAGCAACATCAAACAAGTATGTTTCATGGCATACATGATAGATCCAATTGCCGACGCATATGGAATCTCATCCATGCATTTAAGCTCAGCAGTTATCGTAGGATACTGTATCTTGCTTAACTTAATGCCATGTGACATTGGCATAAAACCCTTCTTGGATTGCTCAAAACGTGTAGGACTTTGTCAATTTAAGAATCCTGACTTTGTCCTACCAGCTCTTTTGGATCTCTATCTTTAGATCCAAAATCCAAGAACTACGTGGCTTTACCCATGTCAATCATTAAACCAACTCCCAAGCTAGTCCTTTACCGACTACAGCGTTGGGACGTTATATCCGAGAATCAGTATGTCATCGACATACACTTTGAGAAATGCAATATTGCTCCCACTTATCTATTAGTAAACGCACAGTTCCATTTCGTTCCTGCTTAAGTCAAAATCTTGACTACTTCAACAGAACGAAGATTCCAACTCCGATATGTTTGCTTCCATCCATGAATGGATCGATGAAGCCAACTTACACAAAATGTAATTCTTCGGAGTCTGGACTCACTTTCGCTTCCTTGAATTTCGCAGATTCGTCGCTTTCAATGATCATCAGATCATGCGAACATTCAATGATTATCAGGTTCAACTAATGACGAGAAATCACTCTCGGATTAGTAACTGATTCATTCATATCTGCGAACTTCAGGCTCCAGAGGTGCAGATTTCAATGATTATCAGGTTCAACTAATGACGAGAAATCACTCTCGGATTAGTAACTGATTCATTCATATCTGCGAACTTCAGGCTCCAGAGGTGCAGATTTCAATGATTATCAGGTTCAACTAATGACGAGAAAACACTCTCGGATTAGTAACTGATTCATTCATATCTGCGAACTCCATAATCCACAGGTGTAGATTCTACAGAAATCTGTAAATCCTTCCGCTGCTCTCCCTCAACAGGTTAAGCAGCCTCCTGTATTTCTCGAATTTCTTCGAGTTATACTTTTACTCCCACTGTTCTTCTTGGAAATTAACTTCCCTTCTTAGAAAACAGAATGGACGTAAAAGTAACAAGCCTTGGTTTCCCTAGGACAACCAGCGAAGTAGCACAACTACAAATACTCAGTAAAGACGAATTTGGATCGATTCCAATCCACATTTACGTGGTGTCTTTCAACTGATATTGGTGGAACTATTTCAGCGTAAACTTAGATAATTTAGAGCGTTATTCTTAAATAATATCATGGAAGATTCGTGTGACTCTTCTTTAATCATTTCTAATAAGATCTGATTCTTTCTCACAGAAACACCTTCAGGTTTTCAGGAGAAATGAGCTGTGAAACGATTTCACACTCATTAAGATGATCACACAATCAATGACTTAAGTATTCTCACTCGTGATTTAATCCAGAGTCTTAATACTTTTGTCATTCAGATCCTATACTTCATTCTGGAACTCTTTCGACCATGTCAAAGAATTCCGACTTGTGTCTCATCAAATGAACACAGTCACACTCACTGAAGTAATCAGTAGAGACAATGAAGTACAGGAGATTTTTCTCTGGCATTACTGCTCATTGGGCCACATACATGAGTATGTTCCAGGTCCAATAAGCCTTTGGGCCTTTCTCTAGCTCGGCTAAGATAGGCCCTTTACCTTTTGGTCTAGTAAACAGAATTCAAGTCTCATAAGATATTTTATCAAATGAGCCCAACAGTCCATGACTATGGGATTTCTGAATCCGACTTACTCTATTTGACCAAGACTTTTATGCCAAAGAAAATCAGGTTTAATTCATCAGATTTAAACCAATTCGGTATTTATGTTACATTTAGGCACTATTTGGTAAAACCCATTCCATGAATAGGGTGCTACAATTAATATTTCATTAAGATCAAAAGAACAAAACTTGTCTTTTATCAAAATGAAAAACATTCAAATTCTTACAAGAAAATGAAAGACAACTCTGCTTAAAGCAGGTACATTGTAGCAATTACTTAATACAAAACCAAGCCTAAAAGGGATCTATAAGTGAAAACCCTACGGCTGAGGCAGCATCCCAAGCTCCTTCCAGACATGTAGTTTCACTTGCCCTTCCTTCAAAGTTCTACTGTTGCCCAGGCTCTGCATATTATAACAAATATCAGTGCCACAACCAGTATCCAATACCTATAAGGTAGAACTTGAAGTAATAACATGAATACCTGAGGAAGTAGTCGCATACATCAACTTCAACTCCTCATCATCTTCCATGAATTTAATGCAATCTCTCTTCCAATGCCCTGTCTCCTTACAGTAGCAGCACTTACCAACGTAAGAGGTATCTGACTCGGGCTCAGAAGACACACGCTTGCCATGATTCAAAATCTGGACAACTTTGTCTTCACCCTTGTCAGCATTAGGTTTAGTAAACCTACCCTTCTCATTCATGAGATTGTACAGGGTACTCTTCACGTTTGGCTCAACTGTCTTGAGCATATCATGCAGTTCAGTCAGCGTCTTCGTTAAGCCTTTCTTGATATAGTTCTTTCTGAACTTATCATAGCTTGACGGCAGTGACTGCAGAATGATTTCAGTTGCCAACTCTTGGCTAACTGGATAATCCATTTTCCTTAGGTTATCAATGTAACCCATCATTTTACTGACATGAGGACTCACTGGATTATCATTTGGTAGCTTGCAGCTAGTGAGAGACTTAACCAACCGGTATCTCTCCACTCTTATCTGCTCCTGAAATTTCAATTTCAGGCTGCTGATCATCTCTATTGGCGACTCCATGTTCTCATATTGCTTCCGCAAGTCTGAGTCCATGGTAGCCAATATCAGACCACGCACATCTACCGCATCATTATAATGCTTATTCCAAGCATCATATACTGCATGAGAAGCATTGGACCCGATCCTCACGGGGAGAGCTCTTTCAAGGACATAGTCCTTTCTCTCCTGTCTGAGAACTAGCCTCAGGTTCCGCGACCAAGTCAAGAAATTTGATCCGTTCAGCTTGTCCATCTTAAGGACAGACCGGATCGAGAAAGTGTTTGTGCTAGTCATAACTGAAAATTAAGATAAAAGGATTTTAGTTAATATGTTCAATATGATTAATCTCGTATTAAATTTAATATGATTAATCATGCATTATATTCAATAACATAAGTTACCCTCAATAGAATATAATGATTCCAAGATCCACATATAACTAAGATTAAAGTGGGCCACTGGCCGTCACCCAACCTTAGCTTATATCGGTAAGCCCTATATCGGCTAATTATATCCGTGATATAACTCTTGGTTGTGAATCTGGGCCCGAGGCCCAATTCACTCTGATGTCTCAAGGCCCGGGACTCCCGATGGCCTAGTCAAGAAAACCAGACTATACAGTCATGTAATCATTAATGTCTGGGACTCCCAATGACATTTATGAATCACAAACCGTCTTATCCACGCAAAAGCAGACACCCTCACACTGTAAGGCCATGAATACAATTGAATGGGCTTCGACAGCTGACATAGAATGGACAAGACATCCAACGCTTGATATTATTTGAGGTTCGTAGGTTTATTTAAAAATTCATTCCCAAAATAGAAGATTACTATTTTCGGGAAACTTTCCATTTTTTGGAAACCTACTATTTTTGGAAACTTTCTAAAATTGGAAACTTTCTAAAACGGAAACTTTCTAACTTTAGAAATTTCTTTAAAATCCAAAACCCGCAAATCCAGAAACTTCTAATTTAAGAAACTTTCTAATTTCAAAATTTCGGAAACTTTAATTTAAAATCGACTTTATAATTTTATAAAATAAATTTTAAATTAATCTGAAGAAAGACTCAAATAATTGGCCCAATTGTTTTAACTTCTTGGCCCGAGGCCCAAGAATTGGTCCATGTCCAAGACATGACCCAATTGTCCAATTAAATGACATAACCGGTCTGGTTCATTAAAATTGGTCTAACCAAATTTTAATTACTACGATGACCACAATTGTCAACCGGTTATTTACTAAACCGGTTTTTCTCAATTTATTTGGTCCAACCAAATCAAATTAGAAAATCCTGGTTTAGGCACTAAATCCAATAATTCTTTCGACATTGGATTTCTTGTCCCGGTTTAACCAGACTTAATAAAATTATTAAATCTGTTTATTAAACCAGGACTAATTAATTTTAATCAAAATATTAAACCGAGCCTTAAACCAACCATGTCGATCGATGAACCAACCGTGTCGATCGATCCATCAACCGCGTCGGTCGATGCTCTTAGCATCGATCCTGCATCGATCGTGCATCGATCCTGTATCGATCGATGCTCTCACGCATGCACGGAACTGAGCCAAAACCCTAACCGTGTCGATCGATGCACCAACCGCATCGGTCGATGCACCAACATCGAACCTGCATCGATCCTGCATCGATCGATGCTTTCACGCGTTAACAGGGTTAGCCGATAGACTGTATCGACCGATCCATGCGATCGTATCGATCGATCCATGCGATCGCAGTCGATACTGACTTTTGAAAATCGCATTCTACCCAATCAATATAGCTTGGTTTCTGCGATTTTAAGTGTGTTTAGGTTTCAATTCCTTGTTGCTTAAGTGATTTCTCTTATCAGTAGTTGATTCAAAACACTTTTAAACAAGAAAAACAATCCTAAACTAGAATCTAAACAAGAAAAACCAGAACCAATAGCTCTGATACCACTGAAGGAATGTTTAGTCAATCCTGATTCAATTCTCAGATTCAGATTAACCTAAACATGCTGATCTAGGTTCTCTTGAATAGAAACAATGATAGATCTCACCTTATACCTGTTTTGTGCAGCGGAAAGGGAGAACAGGTCAGAGATCAGAGAGCCACCGAGAGATAACTCCTCCAGAGGTTCACACACGCACACCGAGCAGGAAGAGGCTGCTGGACCAGGAGGAAATCGGCGCAGAGAGAGAGAGAGGAGGCTCGCGGCTAGGGCTTATTTCGACCTGAACTCGTCTTAAGTTTATATCAAACTCGTTTAGTTCGTTTTGGGCCATTTGGCCCAAATGCCAATTTACTCCGAGGCGTTCGCGCACTGTGTCGATCGACACGCCTTGTGCATCGATCGACACACAGTGCCTAAACCGTTTTATTCTCTCTAAGTACAGTAAATGCCTAGCACTTTTACCGTACTTCTGCTAAACCATTCCTACACGTTTTCCTGTTAGCTTAGGCGTGTGACCCATATGGGATCATATAATAAAGGCAATAAGTCCAAGACTTATAGATCATGAGCGGACTCTAGCAAGCCATCATGACCCCCAGTATTATATGACTTATGTCTGATCATTGACATACTCTTACTTTCTAGAGACAGTACCGAGATTACTGGACACAATTCCAACACGCGGGTCATTCACGGACAGCGGCGGAGCTAGAAAATTATTTTAACGGGGTCATATACATTAAATTGTTAAATTAATATATTAAATATTTTTAATGGGAAAAAACGTATAGAGAATCAGTTTATAATAGTTTAAAGACATAAAATCTTAAATAAAAAAAAATTTTAGTCAAAAATGTTCCATAAAACTAGATAGAATTAGGAAAAAATAAATATAAAATTGAAAAAGGAAAGAAAAGAAAGATCAAATACACAAAAGAAGAACACAAGAGGTGTCAAAATGTATATTTTAAAGGGGTCATTTCATAAAATATCATATAAGTACAATGAAGTTTTGAAAATTGAGTGGGGTCAACTGACCCCCCTAACCCTTAAGTGCCTCCGCCTCTGTTCACGGACGCCCGTTACTGTTCGTGTCCATTCGTGGAACGGTCGCGTCTCTTCGTGAATGTGGATGAGTAGTCAATACACATGTCTTGCAGTTAAGGAACAAGGAGCGATCGGTGGAGGGACAATTGCATGGTCGGGTCGCGGAGGAAGGATGGACAGTCGAGAGAGTCGGGTCGCGATTGGAATTGACCGAAGGCCAGGAAGGCTGAGGAGGTGATTCAACGGACTCTGAAAAAGGGCTGATCCGGCCACGGGTTGTGTAACACCCAAACCCGGCTACTAAGCCAGATGAGGTTCACCATCAGCTTAGCAATGTTCTAAGTATAAAATTTCTTAAGTATAGATTTCGTTCCTTAAGCTAAACAATTATAAGATATGAACGATAAGGCAAAACTGGATATTTTATTAATCAACCAAAGGTACTGATACAATGTAGTTCAAGTCATTAAATATAAAGAGTATTCAGTCCTATCTATCCAGTCTAATACACACACACACACGTCCGTCTAGGTCTCCGTTCCGCGTGCCTAAGCCCGTTCCTCACTACGAGAAACCTTAGATCCTGAAAACATATAAAACGCATAAGATAAACAACTTAGATAAATCCAGCAACCTAAATGAATCCAAGTATGATCTATATGATTCCCCACTTAAACCGCTAAGCCTTTAATTCCACTAAACCGAGAAAACGCTTAAGGAGGATCGGCCATGTCCCTTGACCGGCCATGTCCGCGTCCTATCCAAAACGTCCCGCGATCATCCTGAAGACTAACCACGATCGCTAGTTGATCCTAACTGCGGACGATCATTCGCGCCTGTTCGGGTCGCGCGTATCAACCGTACCGCTTACCACGATCAGTCGCGTCCGATCGTAAGGATAAAGCCACGATCGATCGTATGCGACTTGTCTTGCGATCAGCGACTGTCCTGACCGTCAGAACGACCCCACCGGCCTTCTGTCCGATTTGCCGACATGCAACCTTATCCAAGCGCATCCGCACACGGTCTTGGCCACATGCGCCCGTTGACCCAACCGGCCATTGACCCGCATGCGCTTATTCAGTCTTATATCCCGCGTCCGCTTAACCATCCTAACATGATGCTTCCATTCATAATCGACTAAGAAGGAGAAGAAGAATAACCGCCTGCCTTATGAACATTGATCGCATGGCAAAGCCATGATCAATGACCGGCCGCGAATCATCTACGCACCTTGGGGGTCGCGGCCGACTTGCACAGTTCCTTGGATGTGTTTGGATCCATGTTCTGATCCGATTCTCTCTTTGGAACAATCCTCCTAACCGCGCCTCCTTTACTTCAAACCGCCGGCCAAACTTATCAAGTTTCCGACCAATCTCTCTTCCGATTTCTTTCCTTCAAGCCTTCCTTGTCTCTCGATTTCTCTCTGAGAATTGTGTGAGAAAATGGTGCCAAAAAGCGTGCGCAAAAGGTCTATGGAGGCGTGTATTTATAGGCCATAAGACCCAAAAACCGCCAAGTCCAAAGGGGCATGAATGGTTAGGCGAATGGATGCCTTTGGCCACTCGTGTCCCTTGGTCATAACCGCCTGGTCAGCAACTGACACTAGCTGACCCTACCCACTAGCTGACCTGAACACTCAACACTCACCCGAGCTGAGTTGAGCTGAGTGTCAGTTCCTCCAGCTGACCTAGATGGCCGTCCAGCTCATTCCAGCTGCTTTCACTCGTTCTAGCTCCTTCCTTAACCGGCCAAGCTCATCCAAGCTGATCCTAGCCGCCTCTTAACCATAGAACACTTCCCGTTGATCATCCTTGATCGTTTTTCCTTGTTCTGGTTCCATGGTCCGTCTTCCCGATCCTATCTAGGATTGGGGGATGCTACAAGTCTCCCCCCCTTGAAAGGGATTCGTCCCCGAATCCGCATCAAGGCGATCCATCTCCTCAAGCCACTCTGGGTAGTCGGCTTGCATTATGTTCACCGTCTCCCAAGTAACTTCCTCAATCCCATTGCAAACCCAAACCACTTTAACCATCTGTATTGACTTCTTCCTCATTGCTTTTTCCGCTCTGTCAATGATCCGTACTGGTCTTGCTTCCATAGTCAAATTCTCCTTGAGGTCGCTGAGAACTTCTGGGACAATGACGTCACGATCCGTGATACACTTCCGGAGTTGGGATACATGGAACACATTATGGAATGCTTCCATCTCGGTTGGAAAGTCAAGTTTGTAACCGACAAGTCCAACTCTTGCTACAATCCGGAACGGCCCTAAGTATCTTGGATCTAGCTTCCCACGCTTTCAGACTCTGGCTCTACCCTTGAATGTGATCATCTTTAGGTAGAATAAGTCGCCAACGGCAAACTCAATGTCCTTTCGATGCTTGTGTGCATAAATCTTTTGTCTATCCTGGGCTTCCTTCATCTTGGTCTTAAGTAGTCGGATCTGTTATGTGGTCTCCTCCCCTATGTCTGGTCCGATCAAACTAGATTCTCCAACTTGTGTCCAACACAATGGGGTTCGACACGGTCGTCCATACAAAGCTTCATACGGTGACATTCCAATGCTGGCATGGAAACGGTTGTTGTATGCGAACTCCGCCAAAGGCAAGTACTTCTCCCATGAATCGCCCCAATCCAAAAAACTTGCCCTCAACATGTCTTCCAATGTCCGTATAGTCCTCTCTGACTGCCCATCCGTCTGTGGATGATAGGCCGTACTCATATGCACCTTAGTCCCCAAAGCTTTCTGGAACGCTCTCCAAAAGTATGAGGTAAAGCGTCCATCCCGGTCAGAGACAATGCTTGCGGGAAACCGTGCAACCGAACGATCTCATCAATGTACTTCCCAACAATCTGAGAAACTCCATCGGTCTTCTTAATGGCCAGAAAGTGCGCGGACTTTGTAAGCCGATCTACCACAACCCAAACCATATCCTTCTTTGTCCTGGTGGTTGGTAAACCCATGACGAAGTCCATCGTGATATGATCCCATTTCCACTCCAGAATTGGTAAGCTCTGTAGAAGGCCACCCGGGGCCTGATGTTCTGCCTTGACCAACTGACAATTAGGACACTTGGCGACCCAAGCTGCTATGTCCCGCTTCATCCCGACCCAATGATAGTACCTCTTGAGTTCATGGTACATCTTAGTTTGACCAGGATGAATCGCAAACGGAGACTGATGAGCCTCCCTCAAAATCTCTTCTTTCAACTCCTTAATGTCTGGTACACAAACCCTCCCGTTAACCACAATCGTCCCGTTGTTGGAAAACTTGTGCTCAGTGTTGATGTGGTTAGCGGTGATGTAGCCCCGGAGCGGAAGCTTGAGCGATGGATTGATGGAGGACAAGCACTGGCTTAAAAGCTCTCTTACTTGACCGAAATGGGTGGAATGGATGAATAAAAAGATTGACTCTCTCAACCGGTGGGTTTGATTGACTCTCTCAATCGGTGGTGAACTAGTTCTGCTTGAGTCACACAAGCAAACCTAATCCGATAATCCTTGGAAACAATTGAATCACTCAAATGAATCCTAAGACCAAAGATCTTAACAAAGAACACTCTTTGAAGAATCTGAATAATACTTTGATTGAAAAGTTGAAAGGTTATTTACAAATGAACAATACAATGAGACTTTATAGGACTTGAGACTAACGGTCATATTGACCTTGAACAAGAAATCGCTATTTTAAAGGAAACTAGTCGTTAGGCTGATTTTGGCAAGGATCCAAGCTCTTGATGATTTCCTTTGTATCTGGATGGCTTTAAGGGATAAGTGAGGATCTGTGGAACAACTTTAATGGCATAGAATTCGTAGCTTTCATTCTTGAAAAGAAGCCGTTGGTGTTTGATCTCTTTCTTCTCCAAAAATGGTAAGTGTGACTTGTTGAAGTTATGGAGAATCTTGTATGGTCTTGTGCAGCTTAGGATGTCTGGACTTGATGGAAAGGAGCTCAAAACACTGTAGTTTTGATAGGTAAAGGTTTGGTGCTGAATTGACCTTCCAAATGTGAATGCTTCCATATATGGCAAGTCTGCTGAGCTAGTGCCGATGCTACTTCCTGAGCTAGCTGTGATGCTACATATGGTTAGCTCCTTTTCGGTATCTTCTTCTTGTGTCATCTTTTGGGGATGAATCTTCTTAGTGGAATGCTGATGATGAGCTGAGCTAGATGTCTTGACCTTGGTCTCCACTTGAGCTAAGATAAGCTCATACGCCTTGTTGGATCTTCTCGGCTCCATAATCTCTTCTCCATGTGGTATGATTCCTCCTGGGTCATATGTCTTCTTAGGATTGATTGTTGGATGTATAATCAGTCCTATGCCTGGTTTTGGATCAGAAATCACTGTGGTCCTGACTTCTCTTGGTTTCGTTGCGCTGACTGACGTAGTGGTTGAGTCAGTGATTGAGCCGTAAAAGTTGATCATACAATGCTGCTTACCACGATCAATCGCGTCCGATCGTAAGGATAAAGCCACGGTCGATCGTATGCAACTCGGCTTGGGATCAGCGACTGTCCTGACCGTCAGAATGACCCCATCGGCCTTCTGTCCGATCTTCTGACACGCAATCTAATCCAAGCTCATCCGCACACGGTCTTGGCCACATGCGCCCGTTGACCCAACCGTCCATTGACCCGCATGCGCCTATTCTGGCTTATATCCCGCGTTTGCTTAACCATCCTAACATGATGCTTCCATTCGTAATAGACTAAGAAGAAGAAGAAGAATAACCGCCAGCCTTATGAACATTGATCGCATGGCAAAGCCATGATCAATGACCGGCTGCGAGTCATCTACGCAGCTTGGGGGTCGCGGCCGACTTGCCCAGTTCCTTGGATGTGTTTGGATCCATGTTCTGATCCGATTCTCTACTTGGAACAATCCTCCTAACCGCGCCTCCTTTATTTCAAACCGCCAGCCAAACTTATCAAGTTTCCGGCTAATCTCCCTTCCGATTTCTTTGCCTTCAAGCCTTCCTTGTCTCTCGATTTCTCTCTGAGAATTGTGTGAGAAAATGGTGCCAAAAAGCGTGCGCAAAAGGGCTATGGAGGCGTGTATTTATAGGCCATAAGACCCAAAAACCGCCAAGTCCAAAGGGGCATGAATGGTTAGGCGAATGGATGCCTTTGGCCACTCGTGTCCCTTGGTCAAAACCACCAGGTCAGATAGTGACACTAGCTGACCCTACCCACTAGCTGACATGAACACTCAACACTCACCCGAGCTGAGTTGAGCTGAGTGTCATACCCTCTAGCTGACCTAGCTGGCCGTCCAGCTCATTCCAGCTGCTTTTACTCGTTCTAGTTCCTTCCTTAACCGGCCAAGCTCATCCAAGCTGATCCTAGCCGCCTCTTGACCATAGAACACTTCCCGTTAATCATCCTTGATCGTTTGTCCTTGTTCTGGTTCCATGGTCCGTCTTCCCGATCCTATCTAGGATCGGGGGATGCTACAGGTTGGACCCACGCGATGCGTGAACTGATCATGGATCATACCTCACCTAAGATTGGTTCTGGCTTCCAACTGAAAAGATGGTGTACCGACGAGTGGACTTATCGGGCGAAGAAACGAGGGAGCTAATGTTGGAATTGTGTCCAGTAATCTCGGTACTGTCTCTAGAAAGTAAGAGTATGTCAATGATCAGACATAAGTCATATAATACTGGGGGTCATGATGGCTTGCTAGAGTCCGCTCATGATCTATAAGTCTTGGACTTATTGCCTTTATTATATGATCCCATATGGGTCACACGCCTAAGCTAACAGGAAAATGTGTAGGAACGGTTTAGCAGAAGTACGGTAAAAGTGCTAGGCATTTACTGTACTTAGAGAGAATAAATGGGTTTAGTCACTGTGTGTCGATCGATGCACAAGGTGTGTCGATCGACACAGTGCGAGAACGCCGTCGAGTTAATTGGTTTTTGGGCCAAAGGCCCAAACGGAACTGGACAAGTTTTATAAATAAAACTTGAGACGAGTTCAGGTAATTAACCCTAGCCCCAGCGCCGAAACCTCTCTCTCCCTGCGCCTCCTATCAGCTCGGTCTAGCAGCCGTTTTCTGTGATCGCGTGTGTGAGCCTTTGGAGGATTCATCTCTCGGTGTTTCTTTGATCTCTGACCTGTTCTATCTCCTTCCGCTGCAATTAACAGGTAAAAGGTGAGATCTAATCATTGTTTCTAATCAAGAAGAACCTAGATCTGCATGTTTAGGTTGATATGAATCTAAGAATTGAATCAGGATCAACTAAACAATCCTTCAGTGGTATCAGAGCTATTGGTTCTGGTTTTTCTTGTTTAGATTCAAGTTTAGGATTGTTTTCTTGTTTAAGAAGTGTTTTGAATCAACTACTGATAAGAGAAATCACTTAAGCAACAAGGAATTGAAACCTAAACACACTTGAAATCGCAAATCCAAGCTATATTGATTTGGAATGCGATTTTCATAAAGAAGTATCGGCTGTGATCGCATGGATCGATCGATACGATCGCATGGATCAGTCGATACAACCGCGAGAGATCGACTGCAATCGCATGGATCGATCGAACGATCGCATGGATTTCGCATATCTCGGCCAAGCCTGCTCAACGCGTGAACGCATCGATCGATGCTGAGAGCATCGACCGATGCGATTGATGAATCGATCGATGCGGTTGATGAATCGATCGATGCGGTTGGTTCATCGATCGATACGGTTGGGTTTAAGGCTCGGTTTAAAATTTTTATTAAAATTAAAAACATCACGGTTTAATAAACAGACTTAATAAATTTATTAAGTTCTGGTTAAACCGGGATAAGAAATCCAAAGTCGAAAATTGGATTTTGTGCCTAAACCAGGATTTTCTAATTTGATTTGGTTGGACCAAATAAATTGAGAAAATCCGGTTTAGTAAATAACCGGTTGACAATTGTGGTCATCGTAGTAATTAAAATTTGGTTAGACCAATTTTAATGAACCAGACCGGTTATGTCATTTAATTGGACAATTGGGTCATGTCTTGGACATGGACCAATTCTTGGGCCTCGGGCCAAGAAGTTAAAACAATTGGGCCAATTATTTGAGTCTTTCTTCAGATTAATTTAAAATTTATTTTATAAAATTATAAAGTCGATTTTAAATTAAAGTTTCCGAAATTTTGAAATTAGAAAGTTTCTTAAAATAGAAGTTTCTAGATTTGCGGGTTTTGGATTTTAAAGAAATTTCTAAAGTTAGAAAGTTTCCGGTTTTAGAAAGTTTCCAATTTTAGAAAGTTTCCTAAAATAGTAGGTTTCCAAAAATAGAAAGTTTCCCGAAATAGTAATCTTCTATTTTGGGAATGAAATTTTAATAAACCTACGAACCTCAAATAATATCAAGCGTTGGATGTCTTGCCCAGTCTATGTCAGCTGTCGAAGCCCATTCAATTGTATTCATGGCCTTACAGTGTGAGGGTGTCTACTTTTGCGTGGATAAGACGGTTTGTGATTCATAAATGTCATTGGGAGTCCCAGACATTAATGATTACATGACTGTATAGTCTGGTTTTCTTGACTAGGCCATCGGGAGTCCCGGGCCTTGAGACATCAGAGTGGATTGGGCCTCGGGCCCAGATTCACAACCAAGAGTTATATCACGGATATAATTAGCCGACATAGGGCTTACCGATATAAGCTGAGGTTTGGTGACGGCCAGTGGCCCACTTTAATCTTAGTTATATGTGGATCTTGGAATCATTATATTCTATTGAGGGTAACTTATGTTATTGAATATAATGCGTGATTAATCATATTAAATATAATATGAGATTAATCATATTGAACATAATAACTTATAACCTTTTTAACTTATATATTTCAGCTATGACTACTACAAGCACACAAAACACATTCTCAATCCGGTCTGTTCTCGAGAAGGAGAAGCTGACTGGAACGAACTTCCTGACGTGGTCAAGGAACTTGAGGCTGGTCCTCAAGCAGGAGAAGAAGGATTATGTCCTTCGTGATCCTCTCCCCGAGAGGCCTGCTAACAATGCCGCCAGGACTCTGCATAATGCTTGGGAAAAGCATTCGTCAGATGAAAATGATGTGTATTGCCTTATCTTGGCGACAATGACTGGTGAGCTGCAAATGCAGTTCGAGAGTGTGTTGTCACCAATTGAGATAATGGCAAGCCTGAAATCGCTTTTTCAGGAGCAGGCTAGGACTGAGAGGTTTCAAACAGTTAAGAACCTCTTGGACTGAAAGTTGGCTGCGAATGCGGCAGTGAGTCCTCATGTCTTGAAGATGATGGGTTATCTCGATCATCTTCAGAAACTCGACTGCCCAATCAGCCAGGAACTTGCCTGCGACATCATTCTGCAGTCATTACCTGCAAGCTATGATCAGTTCATTCTGAACTTTAACATGAATGGCTTGAGTAAGACATTGCCTGAGCTTCACGGAATGCTCAATACTGCAGAGCCCAACTTGAGGAAAACCGCCAAGGACCCCAATGTGCTTATGGTGCAAAAGGGCAAGGGGTTTAAGAAATCCTCTGCTAAGGATAAGGGAAAAGCCAAGGCTGTCCAAGTCGCGGACAAGGACACGCCAAAGCCCAAGCCCAAGTCCAAGGCTGGGCCAACTGACATATGCAGGTTCTGTAAAGAACCAGGGCATTGGAGGAGAGAATGTAAGAAATTCCAAGAAGGTCTAAAGGAATTGAAGAAGAAGACTCTCGAGACTTCTTCGACAGGTATTTTTGTTATAGAAGTTAATACAACTACTTCTGATAATACCTCATGGGTTATGGATACTGGTTGTGGGGCTCATATTTGTACTAATATGCAGGCACTCAGCAACAGTAGAAGGCTGAAGCAAGGACAAGTGGAGCTACGAGTTGGGAATGGAGCGAAAGTTCCAGCACTAGCTGTAGGCACATACTTGTTGTCTTTACCTTCGGGATTGATTTTAGAACTCAATAATTGTTATTTTGTACCTGCTATAAGCAGAAATATTATTTCAATTTCTTTGTTGGATTTGGAAGGTTATGATTTTTCAGTTAAGAATAAATTATGTTCCTTCAATCGCAACAATTTGTTCTATGGTTCTGCCCCTCTTACGAATGGGCTTTACATACTCGATCAATCCGCGCCAATTTATAACATTAATACCAAACGGTTCAAACCTAATGAGGAGAACCGAACGTTTCTATTGCATTGTCGTTTAGGGCACATCAGCGAGAAACGCATCAAGAGGCTCCATTCGAATGGACTTCTTGGCTCATTTGACTTTGAGTCATGTGAGAAATGCGAATCCTGCATGATGGGCAAAATGACACGGGCCCCCTTTAATAAACCTAACGAGAGGGCCAGTGACTTGTTGGGCCTGATACACACTGATG
This sequence comes from Orychophragmus violaceus, assembly GCA_030180135.1. Lineage (NCBI taxonomy): Eukaryota > Viridiplantae > Streptophyta > Magnoliopsida > Brassicales > Brassicaceae > Orychophragmus > Orychophragmus violaceus. The sequence goes on along the minus strand of CM058230.1, from coordinate 104,207,061 downwards.
TGTGTGGCCCAATGTCCACTAATGCAAGAGGAAACTATCAGTACTTCATTACCTTCACTGATGATTTCAGTAGGTATGGATATGTTTATTTAATGAAACATAAGTCTGAATCTTTTGAGAAGTTCAGAGAATTCCAAAATGAAGTACAGAACCAACTTGGCAAAAGCATTAAGGCTCTTCGGTCCGACCGAGGAGGAGAATACTTAAGCCAAGAATTCAGTGATCATCTAAGAGAGTGTGGGATCGTGTCCCAGCTCACTCCTCCCGGAACACCTCAATGGAATGGTGTGTCTGAGAGGAGAAATCGGACCTTATTGGATATGGTTCGATCTATGATGTGTCACACAGACCTTCCAATATCCCTTTGGGGATATGCTCTGCTAACAGCAGTGTTCACTCTAAATAGAGCGCCATCAAAAGCAGTAGCAAAGACACCATATGAATTATGGACTGGAGTGGCTCCAGTGCTGTCTTATCTAAGAATTTGGGGTTGTGAAGCATATGTCAAGAGATTGATCTCAGACAAGCTTACACCAAAGTCTGATAAATGCTACTTCATTGGTTATCCGAAGGAAACCAAGGCTTATTACTTCTATCTACGTTCCGAGAACAAGATCTTTGTTGCCCGGGATTGTAACTTTCTTGAGAGGGAGTTTCTCTCTAAGAAAGACAGTGGGAGTAAGGTACTGCTTGAAGAAATTCAAGATGAACAGGATACTGCTCAACCTAATGAGGAAGAGCAGCAGGAGGACCTACAAGAAATTGTAGAGCCTGAACCTGTAGTACCTGAAGTTCGAAGATCCGGGAGGATCCGTCACGAACACGAGAGATATCAAGGATTCCTCGTGACTGACTGTCATGATCTTTTGATCATTGATGGTGATGAACCATCGAACTTCAATCAAGCCATGATGGGCCCAGATTCCTCAAAGTGGCGCAAGGCCACTGATTCCGAAATGGACTCCATGTCGGTCAACCAAGTGTTTTCGTTGGTTGACTTACCCGCTGGTGTAAAAGCCATCGAGTGCAAATGGATCTTCAAGAAGAAGATTGACGTGGATGGAAATGTCCAGATTTACAAAGCCAGGTTGGTGGCAAAAGGTTTCAGACAAGTTCACGGTGTGGATTACGATGAAACCTATTCACCAGTGGCTATGATGAAATCTATTCGGATTCTACTAGCAACTGCAGCTTTTCATGATTATGAAATTTGGCAGATGGACGTGAAAACCGCCTTCCTGAATGGTATTCTGGAAGAGGATGTGTATATGACACAACCTGACGGTTACATAGATCCAAAGAATGCTGGGAAAGTATGCAAGCTTCATAAATCCATTTATGGATTGAAGCAAGCATCGAGGAGCTGGAATCTTCGTTTTGATGAAGCGATCAAGCAATTTGACTTCATTAGAAACGAAGAAGAACAATGCGTGTATAAGAAAACTAGTGGGAGCAAGATAGTATTTCTTATTCTGTATGTCGATGACATACTGCTTCTCGGAAACGACATTCCAATGCTGAAGTCCGTAAAGGACTGGCTTGGAAGTTGTTTTTCCATGAAAGACATGGGTGAAGCCGCATACGTTCTTGGAATCAGGATCTACCGGGATAGATCTAGAAGGCTGATAGGCTTGTGTCAAGATTCATACATTGACAAAGTCCTGCAAAGATTCAGCATGAAGGATTCCAAGAAGGGCTTCACGCCAATGGTACATGGCACAACGCTAAGCAAGAAGCAGAGCCCTACGACGGCTGCTGAGCTTGAGCGCATGAAGAATATTCCTTATGCATCTGCAATAGGATCTATCATGTATGCCATGATCTGTACTCGTCCTGATGTTGCTTATGCATTGAGCATGACGAGTAGATACCAGTCAAATCCAGGTGAAAACCATTGGATTGCCGTAAAGAATATCTTGAAGTATCTAAGACATACTAAGGATAAGTTCTTAGTGTACGGTGGAAGTGATGTGCTTAAAGTCAGTGGATTCACGGACGCAAGTTTCCAGACAGACCAAGATGATTTCCGGTCACAGTCCGGTTATATCTTTTGTCTGAATGGCGGTGCAATCAGTTGGAGAAGCTCCAAGCAAGACACCGTTGCAGATTCCACTACAAAAGCTGAATATATCACCGCCTCAGAAGCTGCGAAGGAAGCTGTTTGGATACGAAAGTTCATTATTGAACTAGGTGTGATACCAGATGCGGCTGAGCCTCTGGCACTGTTTTGTGACAACAATGGTGCTATAGCTCAGGCAAAGGAACCAAGATCACACCAGAAATCCAAGCATGTTCTAAGAAGATTTCAATTGATATGTGACATCATTAATAGAAAGGAAGTCAAGATCAGCCGAGTTCAGACAGATGATAACGTCGCTGATCCGTTGACAAAGCCACTCCCAAGGCCTAAGCTCGAGTTTCTGACTGAAGCTGTAGGCATTAGAGACATTGAAATGTAATCTAAATTTGAGTGGGAGTTTGAGGGCTTTTATTTAGTTATTTGATATGTTCTTGTAAAACATTCTTATGTTTAATGAAATTATTATTTCAAGATTATTTTAACTGTGATGAAATAATCGTTCCAAAGTGATATAAACCATTTTATAGGTCATCGAAGTAAGTGACTTGATCTTGAGTCATCGAAGTCATTTAGCTTGATCATCAGACCCTATATTTGATAGATGGATTAAATCATCATGTCCCTAGTCGAAGGTTGTTGAAATTGGAACACCAACAACCGTGAGAGACTGGATTGGTATGTGACTTATGACAAAGTCTCAGTGTGTCATAGATGCGCGGCATCAAAGTCAATACATAGGTGTATGTTGGGAACATACGACCGGACAAGACCCGATTATGAGAACTCTTCAGGATATTTATATCTGTGTCATAAGAGATTCTCACTATGACTATAGAGTATAGTCCTTAGACCTGAGTTCGCATGCATGTGACTGCACATGGACTGATGCACTTTGATCATTGTCTAACGCTATCGTTCTGCGATAGTTATAAGGACCTTGTTTGGGTACATTATGAAATGAGTAGTTTACAGTGATGGAATAAGACGGAATTTGTCCCTCCAATATAAATGGAGTGAATATCTCTAGGCCAATCGGAGATTTGAATACTGGAAAATGCATGGCCATGCTCAAACGGACTGTCCCGAGTCGTTTGGATTGTCAGTATCGAATCAGAGTCCGATGAACAAGATTAGGCTTTATAAGGATGACACCAATCTTGCCTTATGACTAATCGAGATATTGAGACAAAAGGATTATGAATACAGAGATTCCAGTACAAGTGGGAGATTGTTGGAATTGTGTCCAGTAATCTCGGTACTGTCTCTAGAAAGTAAGAGTATGTCAATGATCAGACATAAGTCATATAATACTGGGGGTCATGATGGCTTGCTAGAGTCCGCTCATGATCTATAAGTCTTGGACTTATTGCCTTTATTATATGATCCCATATGGGTCACACGCCTAAGCTAACAGGAAAATGTGTAGGAACGGTTTAGCAGAAGTACGGTAAAAGTGCTAGGCATTTACTGTACTTAGAGAGAATAAATGGGTTTAGTCACTGTGTGTCGATCGATGCACAAGGTGTGTCGATCGACACAGTGCGAGAACGCCGTCGAGTTAATTGGTTTTTGGGCCAAAGGCCCAAACGGAACTGGACAAGTTTTATAAATAAAACTTGAGACGAGTTCAGGTAATTAACCCTAGCCCCAGCGCCGAAACCTCTCTCTCCCTGCGCCTCCTATCAGCTCGGTCTAGCAGCCGTTTTCTGTGATCGCGTGTGTGAGCCTTTGGAGGATTCATCTCTCGGTGTTTCTCTGATCTCTGACCTGTTCTATCTCCTTCCGCTGCAATTAATAGGTAAAAGGTGAGATCTAATCATTGTTTCTAATCAAGAAGAACCTAGATCTGCATGTTTAGGTTGATATGAATCTAAGAATTGAATCAGGATCAACTAAACAATCCTTCAGCTAAACGGACCAACCAATTCCATAAGGAATCGCTACAAGGGTTAAGGTACACATTAAATAAGCCTTAACATAATCTAAGTGTTTGGTTGAACAGGAACAAATGGTGTTCAAGGATGGAACTAGAAGACCTCTCTTGTGATTGGTCATGTGGGGATGGTTGGTTGAATGACTATGTACAAGGGAGGTATGTTCTATCAATTTCCTGAACGGATGAGCTAAGCTGAACGCAGAGCTAGCTTCACACCGGCTTCACCAAAGGCTAAGGTACACATTCGAGTACTCTTCTAGTGTTCTAAGGAATGAATAGAACGGAATAAGTTGAATGGAACAAACTAAGTAAAAGACTTAGGTTGTTAGAATGGATAGATAAGAACGGAACCTCGAACGAGTTTTAAGGATACTAATTAAAGTAATAAGAGGTTCACGGACGGATCGTTCTTTAGAAGAACGATAGAAATGTTAAGTAAGGATTTCTGCTGCGTAATACTAAGTATGAAGAATCTAAGGCTAAAAGTCAATAAAAAGATCTGAAGAATACTAGTCCTCGAAGGAAAATTTTAAATAGGTCAGAATTTAGGGAGATTCAGGCTAGGGTTGGCCTGATCACTGGAACGCATCGACCGCGGCCTAGGAAGGCCGGGTCGGGGTGTTTCATGCCCTACCCTTGAAAGTGATCATCTTCAAGTAGACTTGGTCGCCTACTTCGAACTCAAGGTCCTTTCTTCTTTTGTCCGCATAACTATTTTGACGGTCTTGAGCTTCCTTCATCTTGGCCTTGAGGAATCAGATTCGTTCCGTTGTTTCCTCTATTATGTCTGGTCCAACTATGCTGGACTAGCCCACTTCGGTCCAGCACAATGGGGTTCGACATGGCCGCCCATACAACGCCTCGTAAGGCGACATTCCGATGCTTGTGTGATAATTGTTGTTATACGCAAACTCGGTCAAGGGTAAGAACTTTTCCCATGAGTCACCCCACTCCAGAACACACGCCCTTAGCATGTCTTCTGGGGTTTGTACGGTCCTTTCTGATTGACCGTCTGCCTGGGGATGGTAAGCCGTACTCATGTTCACTCTCGTTCCCAGGGCCTTTTGAAAAGCTTGCCAGAAATAAGAAGTAAACCGGCCGTCCCTGTCAGAGACTATACTAGATGGGATCCCATTCAACTTTACGATCTCATCAATGTATATCTCAGCTAGCTTCCCCACTCCGTCTGTCTTCTTGATGGCCAAGAAATGAGCGGATTTCGTGAGCCTATCCACCACAACCCAGATGGCATCTCGCCTGTTCCGGGTCGTGGGTAAACCCGTCACAAAGTCCATGGCTATGTTATCCCATTTTCATTCCGGAACGGAAAGACTTTGTAACAGTCTACTCGGGACTTGGCGTTCGGCCTTGATTAGCTAACAGGTTGGACATTTGGCCACCCAATCAGCTACATCACGTTTCATCCCGACCCAAGGATAGTACCGTTTGAGGTCATGGTACATCTTGTTTTGTTCGAGATGAATTGAGAACTTAGACTGATGAGCCTCTCCTAAGATGACTTCTTTCAGTTCCCACACGTTTGGCACATAGACTCGGACATTTACCACAATCGTCCCATTGTTGGAGATTTGGTATTCCGTGAGGTTTTTCTCTGCGGCCTTCACCAACTCCTCATCATCCTTCTGAGCAAGCCAGACCTTAGTCAAAATGTATGCTTGGTCCGCTGCTCCTAAACCAACTGGCTCTTCTCCCATGGCCAATGCATTGAGACGCAAGAAAACAGACCATTCCGACCAAGGTCTCTGCATCCGCTCAATAGCCACCTCGGTCCTCTTCCTACTTAAGGCGTCGGCCACGAGTTTGGCCTTTACCGGATGGTAAGTAATGTCTAGATCGTAATCAACCACTAGTTCCATCCATCTTCATTGTCGAAGATTTAGCTCAGGTTGGGTGAGCACATACTTCAAGCTCTTATGGTCCGTAAATAGTTGCACTTTTTCTCCGTAGAGGTAAGATCTCCAGATCTTAAGTGCAAAGACTATTCCGGCCATCTCAAGATCATGAGTGGGATAATTCCCTTCATGTTTCCTTAATTTCCTTGAAGCATATGCAATCACCTTCCCTTCTTGCATCAACACACACCCTAACCCATTGATTGACGCATCCGTGTATACCACGTAAGGCACATCATCTTGGGGTTGGGTCAGGACTGGTGCCTTAGTCAACATGTCCTTGAGTTCCGTAAAACTCTTCTCTGCGGCATCCGTCCAAACGAACTTCACGTTTTTCCTGGTCAGCTTCGTCATGGCCTTGGCCATGCTTGCAAACCCTTGGACAAAACGTCTGTAGTAACCGGCCAACCCCAGAAATCTTCGGACTTCTGTCGCGTTTCTCGGTCTTGTCCATTCCTCAATTGAGCGGATCTTTTCCGGATCAACCGCTTCCGCCGACACAATGTGTCCAAGGAAGCCTATTCGCTCTTGCTAGAAGCTACATTTACTTAGCTTGGCATAGAGCTTTTGTTCCCGCAGCTTCTCCATAACGATCCTGAGATGTTCCCTATGTTCCTTAGGGTTCTTGGAGTAGACGAGAATGTCATCAATGAATATGATAACAAACTTGTCCAACCATTCTTGAAAGACACCGTTCATCATCTTCATGAACGCGGCCAGTGCATTTGTTAGACCAAAAGGCATGACCACAAACTCGTAGTGTCCATACCGAGTTCTAACCACGGTTTTCCTCACGTCCTCTGGGGCTATCGGGATTTGATGGTATCCCTACACGAGATCAATCTTTGAAAACACGGCCGAACCCTTGAGTTGGTCTAACAACTCGTCTATCCGAGGCAATGGGTACTTGTTCTTCACAGTAACCCGGTTGATACCCCGGTAGTCTATGCACAAGCGAAGGCTCCCGTCTTTCTTCTTGACAAATAGGACAGGCGCCCCCCATGGAGAACTGCTCGTCTTAATAAAGCCTTTGTCCAGCAGCTCCTCCAGTTGCTTCTTCAACTCAGCCATCTCGGCTGGGGCCATTCTGTATGGCGCCTTGGAGGTAAGCCTTCTAATGGCACGAACACATCCTCAAAGTCCTTAACCACAGGAATTTACCCAACCTTCGTCTCTGGTCTGACCTCCTTTTTCGCGATAGTGTCCAAGTATGCTTCACATCCTTTAGCCAACATCTTCTCCGCTTGAATAGCAGAGACGACCAAGCTTCATGAGGTCAGCCGTATTCCTTGGAATACTACCTTGCCCTCCGTCTTCTCGAATTTCACCCTTCCTCGGCGACATTCAATGGTAGCTCGGTTTTGGCCGAGCCAGTCCATACCCAAGATCACTTCGTGATGTTTTAGTTGAACCACCACTAGGTCAGACGGCATACTCACGCCTCCAATGGAAACGGGTACGTCACGCACTAACTCTAGCATAGGCATTACTTGCCCACCGGCGGCATTCACAATGCCTTGGCCGGTCACTTGTTCCTTTTGGAATAAGCCTTTTCCAATCATCCCGGGACTCACAAAGCTATGTGTAGCCTCGGAATCAAACAAGGTCAATGCTCTACACCGCCTATCAAAACGGTCCCTACACATTTCCCAAATGTATAAGCGCATCCCGTTATTTTCCCCAATATGTATGCAATGCATTACTATAATTGAAGAAGTTAGGGTTCCTGTAACGTACCAGTGATCGCATCGTAGGAGCCGGCCTCGCTTGAATCCTTTACCAGTTCGTAAACCCAAGGTTTCACAGCTTGACCCTTGGCCGTAGCCGCACGGTCTCCCTGGCCCCGGTTCACTAATGGAGCCTTCTGCTTCCCATCTTGGCGCTTGGGACACTCATGAATGTAATGCCCAGCTTGGCCATAGTGGTAGCACGTCACTGATCTCTCGGTCACCTCTTCACGTCCCTTGATCTGTGGACAGCTTGCTAACTCATGGTATTTGCCACCACACTTCGCGTATACCGCACTAGCTTTCCAACACTTCCCTAAGTGTCGTTTTCCACATGTGGCACATCTAGCACGGTCAGAGGATTGGTTGTCAGCCGTCTGATCCCTTTTCCTCTTTAGGTCCTTCCCGGGTTGGCTGGACACTTTATCTTTTGAGCCAACGCGGTTCTCCTCAGCAATGTTGGCTTCCACCGTAGCTTCCCTCTCTACTAGCTCGGAAACATTGTTGTAGGTACAAACCGATCAATGGGTACGTAACTCCACTCGCAGGGCGCGAAGGAAGCGACGCACCTGAGCCGTCTCATCCTCAACATCCCGTCCCACGTAATGTCTGAGACGATCGAACTCGGCCTCATACTCTCGGACCAACCTGCGGCCCTGGACCAAGTTCAGGTACTTGCCTTCCATACGATCCTAAGCTTCTGCCGGGAAGTACTTCCTGTTGAACTCAACCTCAAACTCCGCAAGAGAGTTGATAAGGCCCTTGGTGCGCATGTCCACAAACAGCCACCAGTTGTGTGCGTCCCCTTCCAGGAAGTGGATCGCAATTTACTTGCGGTAATCTTCAGGGCAATGGGTGGAACGGAAGTTCCGGACAAGCCGTGACTTCCATTCATCAGCCTCAAGTGGGTCAGCACTTCCCTTGAAGTGTTTTGTGCCCAGCTTGGTGATGTGACCAAGGACGTTGAGGTAGTACACCTTTCGGACCTTTTTAGGGGCCGGTGACTCTACCACTACTACGTCCGGATCATCATCACTCGGATTCGTAGTCTCGGGGACTTGGACCCGCGGCTCGCTCTCAGCCGGTTTCTGACTAGAAAGGTTCTGGTTCAGTACCGTGATCTGGCCCATAACTTCCTTCCACATGGTCCACATCTGACCGATGTTCGGGACCGCTGTCAAAAGCTCACCGCCACCTCCACCTGTGGCGTCATCCATCTCATGGCAGGTCTCGTCACGAGCCGCATGAGACAAAGACTCACCCATGTGCTCCTCATTTCTGACATGGACGTTTGGTTCTTCAACCCTAATCCCGTCAGGAATTTGTGAAGCCGTGGGTCCAGTGGCCGTTAGGTTAACCTCAGGACCGGTTAACTCCGGCGTGACAAGGGTGGTCTGGACTCTCGGGCCGTGGCCGGTTGCAGACGCCTCTTTGTCCTTAGTTCTCTTCGACTTGCTTTTTCCAACCTGAAGATTTCAACAAGATAAGTTTGCATTCAACAATCTCCAAGTCCTAACAAGTCTAATATTTCTACACGGACAATCTAACCCCGGACGAGTGGTGTAGCCCTTAACCCATAGCCTAGGAAATAACTCAGCTCTGACACCAACTTGACAAGGCCTATCCCGGCCATAGGGCTAGAACGGATTGCCACAACCTAACCGTTCTATCTTTAGGTTCATTTGCGAACCTAAAGTCCTTTATTTCCATACTTAAATGATTCTAGTAACATTCATTCATTCATTTCAATTCCATTCTTAGACTAAGGCAATAACAATAAGATAAATAGATCTTTATTAATAAGTAAAGGTATCAATACAATGTGGAAATGTCATTATGCTATTATTCGAGTATCGGTCCTAATACAATCTATCTATCCAACACCACTCGTCCTCGGGTCTTTAAGTCTGCGCCTAAGCAAGATCATCCACGTGATCACATGAAACAAACAAGTTCATGAGATTCCATAATACAAATATACATTCTATGCAACCTAGCATTTACGGCTGTTATATATGATCCCATGAACCCAAATTATCATTCAACCCTAGTCCGTTCTACGTTCAGTTCCTACGCCCCTTTGTTCCCGTTACACGTTCATGAACCGCGAACACATCTCGGCCCACGGTCGTGAGCGTGTGTCCGCGTGGTCGTGTTCTATGGTCGTACGGTCGTGTGTGTGCGCGCTTACGGCTGTCCGTGGTTAGGACCACGGTCGTACGTATGTTCGTGCGCGGGTGACCTTACGGTCGTATCGCGCGTCCGTGACGGTCGTACTGAACGTCCGCATGCTTGACCTTACGGTCGCGTAGTACGTACGTTACGGACGTACTGTCCGGTCGAGCGATTGACCTTGCGGTCACTTTACACGTCCGCGATGGTCGTTCCGCGGTCGGGCCTTGATCCAGTCGTCCGTCCGCGAACGGACGCGACTGTTCGTACAAACGGATGCGATCGTTCTGCGGACGGTTGCGGTCGTTCTGCGGACGGTTGCGGTCGTTCTTGTGTCCGTACGTGCGACCGCGGCCGATTGCTCACTTGCGATCATCCTTAGACAATCCGTGAACAAACTCTCCACACTTCACCGGTCAACAAGCGGTTTGGACATGCGATCCAATGAACTTTCCTTGGTCCGATTTCACACATGGGCCGGTCGTGTTTGGGATCTCAGTTCTTGGCCTAACCGTCCTCTCAACGTGCCGTTAAACCATTTGGGACAACATCGACTCATCGGGCCTCTTGTGCGCTTGAATCATGTCCGGCCGCTTATCAAACCGAACCACGACCAAGGCCTTAAGGCCGGTCGTGTACTCTAAGAACAAGGCGCTTTTCTAGAAAGAGTAGAAGGAGAAATCCGGCCATAGAACAACCTGCCATTGGCCGCTAGGGTTTGGCCATGGCCGAGATGAGAATGATCCGGATCCTAACCTTAGATGTGGTCGTGGCTTTTCCATGAGTTGTAGATGCCTCTCCAGCCATCTTTGAACTCTTTGTCTCGCTTGTTCCACCACCAAATCCGATCTCAAAGGGCCGGCCTTCTCTCTAACATTCTGGCTTCTCTCTCTCTCTCTAAAACTCTCACTTTTATGGCCTTTGCCTTTAGGAGAACTTTCTGAGTGTTTTCCCTCTTGGGTGCGTGCGCAAAAATGGCCAAGGAATGGCCTATTTATAGGCTTCCTTGGCGCCAAGTTCCTCCAAGCGAATGGCCATGAGTTGTTGACCGAAAGGTTGCAACTTCCCTTGGTGACCATTCGCAGGTAACCGCTCTGGTCAGCTAGTGTCACTAGCTGACCAGCTGGCCCGTGACCTTGACACTTGAGCCAGCTGAGTTGAGCTGGCTGCCAGCTGACCCAGCTGACCAGCTCCACTGTTCAGCTCAGCTGAGCTGAACACTTCACTTCCACACTTGGCCGAGCTCCTTCCAGCTGATTCTCAACCCTAAGTCGCCCATGGAACACTTTGGTTTGTCTCTCCAGACCTTTCCTTCGCGTTTCTAGTTCCATGGCCCATCCTATCCGGCTTAGGCTAGTTGGAGGAACTACAAACTCGACATAAAGTTAATTAGATAAAAATGAAAAACTTACTTGGCGAGGTCATGTATAAAGTGGTCGGATTACTGATTTATGACTTTGGTGAGAGGATTAAGTCTTCTATCAGAGTTGTGTGTTTTTCCCTCTATTCTTCAGCCTGAATCCCCTCATCCTCTTATATAGAGTTTTAGGTCGGCATAAAAAGTCATATTTCTTAAAAGGAAAAATATATTTTTTCCTGAAAAGAAAATAGATATTTTCCTTTTGTACTTATCTTCGTTATCGGCATCATAGTTATCCATTTGTTTGTTGGACAAGTAATTTATGCTTTCTATTTTGGGCCGATCTTATTATCTGAATGGGCCATTTGGAAGGGAGCTAAAACCGACTCCAACACTTATGGTCTGTAACATTTGGATCGGTGGTATATAATAGCTTTTGTTTTATGTTTATGTTGATGATAAGTGTTGTCCTAGGACACATGCCGGTATCCGTTGGGTTATGTGATGCTTCTGTAGAACTAAAACTTAGTACACTACGATAAAAATGATTTAATCACGAATAAACAATAAGCGTTAAGGAAACGATATCAAAACGATTTGACAGAAGGAGTAGAAATCAGAATATATGGAGGCGAGATTTGATCTCTTTTCTTAACTCAAAGAATCACCCGTAGTGTGGCAGGTTAAATCAAGATTCATGAGTCTCAGGATACAACCATAGGAAACTGTATCGCAACACTCGATATCGGTTCTGTCGAATGTGAAGGAATTTCTAGCAGTTCTAATCAGGATTAGCAACCCTAGTCTGAATTCCGAGCCTAGGATCTACAGGTTCATGTAATTGAATCTATCAGATCTAGTGATTACCTGGTGATTAGCAGCGGAAGTTATTTGCAAGTAATCAAGATCTAGAGCGCCTCAGATGCTGCGCCTCTACTGGTATCCACACGCACACGAACTGAACAGGAAGGGATGCTAGTGCCTTATGAGATCGAATATCCAGAGAGGTTTGTTTTCTGTTTCTGGTGGCTGTGAATTAGGTTATTGACGAGTTTAGGTCGACCATATATCTTATATATGTCGACTTAAACCGCCCCGGGATTAACTAATGATTAAACCAATTTAATCTGTCAATCCGCGAGTCGTGTCGACCGACACACTCTATGTGTCGATCGACACGGCCAATTTATGTCGACCGACACTCTTAGTGTGTCGATCGACATCGCCCAGAAATGTCGATATTGAATGCATATCAAATATGCATTCACCCGATCATTACATTAATGATCATCCTCTCATGCAATGTCCAGTTTGCTTAGGTGTGTGACCCTGTAGGATCATATAACACTAGCAATGAGTTCTCAACTCATTGATCATAAGTGGCTTCTAGCAAAGCGTTATGACTACCTAGTGTCATATGATTGTCTCATCTCGACAACACGACTTTCTCTCAGAGTAAGTACAAATAGATTTCAGGACATTCCCAACTGAAGGATTCGTTTAGTGTTAATCCTGATTCAATTCTTCAGATTAAACTCACCTAAACAGATTGGATCTAGGTTCTCTTGCAGAATCATAATGGATCTCACCTAATACCTTGTTTATGCAGCGGAAGAAGAGGTATTGTCTGAGATCAGCAGAACCACCAAGAGATAGCTCCTCCAAAGGCTCACACACGCACACTGCAGGAAATTGGCTGCTAGACCAAGCTGGTGGGAGGCGCAGACAGAGAGAGAGGGAGGCGCAGACTGCTTGAGAAAATTAGAGAGCTAGGTCAGGTTTTATTCATTAAAACCCCTTCTAGTTCTCATGGGCTTTTGGGCCCAAATCTCAGTCTGATTAAATCCCTTGGATTTAATCAGGCTCTTCTATCTCTCTAAGTACAGTAAATGCCTAGCACTTTTACCGTACTTCTGCTAAACCGTTCCTACACATTTTCCTCTTAGCTTAGGCGTGTGACCCATATGGGATCATATAATAAAGGCAATAAATCCAAGATTTATAGATCATGAGCGGACTCTAGCAAGCCATCATGACCCCCAGTATTATATGACTTATGTCTGATCATTGACATACTCTTACTTTCTAGAGACAGTACAGAGATTACTGGACATAATTCCAACAATCTCCCACTTGTACTGGAATCTCTGTATTCATAATCCTTTTGTCTCAATATCTCGATTAGTCATAAGGCAAGATGAGTGTCATCCTTATAAAGCCTAATCTTGTTCATCGGACTCTGATTTGATACTGACAATCCAAACGACTCGGGACAGTCCGTTTGAGCATGGCCATGCATTTTCCAGTATTCAAATCTCCGATTGGCCTAGAGATATTCACTCCATTTATATTGGAGGGACAAATCCCGTCTTGTTCCATCACTGTAAACTACTCATTTCATAATACACCCAAACAAGGTCCTTATAACTATCGCTTAACGACAGCGTTAGACAATGATCAAAATGCATCAGTTCATGTGCAGTCACCTGCATGCGAACTCAGGTCTAAGGACTATACTCTATAGTCGTAGTAAGAATCTCTTATGACACAGATATAAATATCCTGAAGAGTTCTTATAATCGGGTCATGTCCGGTCGTATGTACCCAACATACACCTATGTACTGACTTTGATGCCGCGCATCTATGACACACTGAGACTTTGTCATAAGTCACATACCAATCTAGTCTCACATGGTTGTTGGTGTTCCAATTTCAACAACCTTCGACTAGGGACAGGATGATATAAGCCATCTATCAAATATAGGGTCTCATGATCAAGCTAAATGACTTTGATGACTCAAGATCAAGTCACTTACTTCGATGACCTATAAAATGGTTCATATCATTTTGGAACGATTATTTCATCACAGTTAAAATAATCTTGAAATAATAATTTTATTTAAACATCTTGAAATGTTTTACAAGAACATATCAATAACTAAATAAAGCCCTTTACTAACTCCCACTGAAATTAAGACTACATCTTAATTTCACTTATCCTACAGCAATAGTCGGCGACATGTGCTTAGGCCTAAGGAGTGGCTTCGTTAATAGATTAGCAACGTTCTCATTCGTTGAAACTTGCTGATCTACTTAACATCTCTGTCATTTATCTCATGGAATAGGTAATACCTACCCTCAAGGTGTTTGGACCTCTGATGTGCAGCTAGTCTCATCTATGCTGGGAATCACATCAAGTTCAGTGATGAACTCTTCTTTCCAAACAACCTCTTTCGCCGCTTCCCAAGCTGCGAAATGTTCAGCTTAAGTCATGGAATCAGCAACAGTGCCTTGCACCGCCAGATAGACACAAGATATAACCGGACTGTGACCGGAAATCATCTTTGTCCGTTGGAAACTTGCCTTTCAGACTCTACCGACTCGTGGCACCTCACTTTCTCCGTAAATCAAGAACTTATCCTAAGTATTTTCCAAATACTTGAGAATATTCATTACGTCTATCCAGTGATTCTTTGCTGGATTTGACTGGTCTTTACTTGTCTTGCTTAACATTAAAGCAACATCAAAACAAGTACGTGTCATGGCATACATGATAGATCCAATTGCCGACGCATATGGAATCTCATCCATGCATTCAAGCTCAGCAGTTATCGTAGGACACTGTTTCTTGCTTAATGTAATGCCATGTGACATTGGCATAAAACCCTTCTTGGATTGCTGAAAACGTGTAGGACTTTGTCAATTTAAGAATCCTGACATTGTCTTACCAGCTCTTTTGGATCTCTATCTTTAGATCCAAAGTCCAAGAATATATGTGGCTTTACCCATGTCAATCATTAAAAAACAACTCCCAAGCCAGTCCTTTACCGACTGCAGCATTTGGGACGTTATTTCCGAGAATCAGTATGTCATCGACATACAATATAAGAAATGCAACATCGCTCCCACTTATCTATTAGTAAACGCACAGTTCCATTTCGTTCCTGTTCAGGTCAAAACCTTGACTACTTCAACAGAACGAAGATTCCAACTCCGATATGTTTGCTTGCATCCATGAATGGATCGATGAAGCTAACTTACACAAAGTGTAATTTTTCGGAGTCCGGGCTCACTTTCGCTTATTTGAATTTCGCAGATTCGTCGCTTTCAATGATCATCAGATCATGCGAACTTTCAATGATCATCAGGTTCAACTAATGACGAGAAATCACTCTCGGATTAGTGACTGATTCATTCATGTCTGCGAACTTCAGGCTCTACAGGTGTAGATTCTACAGAAATCTGTAAATCCATCCGTTGCTCTCCCTCAACAGGTTGAGCAGCCACCTGTATTTATCGAATTTCTTCGAGTCATACTTTTACTCCCACTGTTCTTCCTGGAAAGTAACTTCCCTTCTTGAAAACAGAATGGACGTAAAAGATAACAAGCCTTGGTTTCCCTAGGACAACCAGCGAAGTAGCTCAACTACAAATACTCAGTAAAGACGAATTTGGATCGATTCCAATCCACATTTACGTGGTGTCTTTCAACTGATATTGGTGGAACTATTTCAGCGTAAACTTAGATATTTCTAGAGCGTTATTTTTCAAGAATATCATGGAAGATTCATGTGACTCATCTTTAATCATTTCTTATAAGATCTGATTCTTTCTCACAGAAATACCTCAAGGTTTTTCAGGAGAATTGAGCTGTGAAACGACTTCACACTCATTCAGATGATCACACCATTAATGACTCAAGTATTCTCACTCGTGATTTAATTCAGAGTCTTAATACTTCTGTCACTTAGATTCTATACCTCATTCTGGAACTCTTTCGACCATGTCAAAGAATTCCGACTTGTGTCTCATCAAATGAACACAGTCTTACTCACTGAATTAATCAGTAGAGACAATGAAGTACAGGAAATTTTCTCTGGCATTACTGCTCATCGGACCACATACATGAGTATGTTCAATCTCCAATAAGCCTTTGGGCCTTTCTCTAGCTCGGCTAAGATAGGCCCCCCTTTGTCTTTTGGTCCAGTAAACAGAATTCAAGTCTCATCAAGATATCCGATCAAATGAGCCCAATAGTGCATAACTATGGGATTTCTGAATCCGACTTACTCTATGTGACCAAGACTTTTATGCCAAGAAAAATCAGGTTTAAATCATCAGATTTAAACCAATTTGGTATTTATGTTACATTTAGGCACTCTTTGGTTTAAGATATAAAACCCATTCCTTGAATAGGGTGCTACAATTAATATTTCATTAAGATCAAAAGAACTAAACTTCTCTTTTATCGAAATGAAAAACATTCAAATTCTTACAAGAAAATGAAAGACAACTCTGCTAAAGCAGGTACATTGTAGCAATTACTTAATAAAACCAAGCCTCAAAGGCATCTACAAGTGAAAATCCTACGGCTGAGGCAGCGTCCATAGCTCCTTCCAGACATGTAGATCCACTTGTCCTTCCTTCAACATTCTACTGTTGCTTAGGCTCTGCATATTATCACAAATATCAGTGCCACAACCAGTATCCAATACCTATAAGGTAGAACTTGAAGTAATAACATGAATACCTGAGGAAGTAGTCTCATACATCAACTTCAACTCCTCATCATCTTCCATAAATTTAATGCAATCTCTCTTCCAATGCCCTGTCTCTTTACAGTAGCAGCACTTACCAACGTAAGAGGTATCTGACTTGGGCTCAGAAGACACACGCTTGCCATGATTCAAAATCTGGACAACTTTGTCTTCACCCTTATCAGTACTAGGTTTAATAAACCTACCCTTCTCTATTATGAGATTATACTGGGTACTCTTCACGTTTGGCTCAACTGTCTTGAGCATATCATGCAGTTCAGTCAGCGTCTTCGTTAAGCCTTTCTTGGTATAGTTCCTTCTGAACTTATCATAGCTTGACGGCAGTGACTGCAGAATGATCTCAGTTGCCAATTCTTGGCTAACTGGATAATCCAGTTTCCTCAGGTTATCAATGTAACCCATCATTTTACTGACATGAGGACTCACTGGATGATCATTTGGTAGCTTGCAGCTAGTGAGAGACTTAACCAACTGGTATCTCTCCACTCTTACCTGCTCCTGAAATTTCAATTTCAGGCTGCTGATCATCTCTATTGGCGACTCCATGTTCTCATATTGCTCCCGCAAGTCTGAGTCCATGGTAGCCAATATCAGACCACGCACATCTACCGCATCATTATAATGCTTATTCCAAGCATCATATACTGCATGGGAGGCATTGGACCCGATCCTTACGGGGAGAGCTCTCTCAAGAACATAGTCCTTTCTCTCCTGCCTGAGGACTAGCCTCAGGTTCCGCGACCAAGTCAAGAAATTTGATCCGTTCAGCTTGTCCATCTTAAGGACTGACCGGATCGAGAAAGTGTTTTGATTGTTTGTGCTAGTCATAACTGAAATTTAAGATAAAAGAATTTTAGTTAATATGTTCAATATGATTAATCTCGCATTATACTTAATATGATTAATCTCGCATTATATTCAATAACATCAGTTACCCTCAATAGAATATAATGATTCCAAGATCCACATATAACTAAGATCAAAGTGGGCCACTGGCCGTCACCCAACCTTAGCTTATATCGGTAAGCCCTATCTCGGCTAATTATATCCGTGATATAACTCTTGGTTGTGAATCTGGGCCCGAGGCCCAATCCACTCTGATGTCTCAAGGCCCGGGACTCCCGATGGCCTAGTCAAGAAAACCAGACTATACAGTCATGTAATCACTAATGTCTGGGACTCCCAATGACATTTATGAATCACAAACCGTCTTACCCACGCAAAAGTAGACACCCTCACACTGTAAGGACATGAGTACAATTGAATGGGCTTCGACAGCTGACATAGACTGGACAAGACATCCAACGCTTGATATTATTTGAGGTTTGTAGGTTTATTAAAAAATTTATCCCAAAATAGAAGATTACTATTTTGGGAAACTTTCCTTTTTGGGAAACCTACTAATTTTGGAAACTTTCTAAAATTGGAAACTTTCTAAAATTGGAAACTTTCTAAATATAGAAATTTCCTAAAATCCAAAACATGCAAATCTAGAAACTTCTAATATAAGAAAATTTCTAATTTCAGATTTTGAAAACAGATTAATTTTAAAATCAAATTTTAATAATTAAATGAATTTTAAAATAATCTGAAGAATAAGACTCAAATAATTGGCCCAATTGTTTTAACTTCTTGGCCCGAGGCCCAAGAATTGGTCCATGTCCAAGACATAACCCAATTGTCCAATTAAATGACATAACCGGTCTGGTTCATTAAAATTGGTCTAACCAAAATTAATTACTACGATGACCACAATTGTCAACCGGTTATTTACTAAACCGGATTTTCTCAATTTATTTGGTCCAACCAAATCAAATTAGAAAATCACTGGTTTAGGCATTAAATCCAATTTTACGACTTTGGATTTCTTATCCCGGTTTAACCAGAACTTAATAAATTTTATTAAGTCTGTTTATTAAACCGTGACGAATAAGTTTTAATCAAGTTTTTAAACCGAACCATTAACCGAACCGAACCGATTGGTCACGAACCGATCACGGTCGTGACCTAGCTTCGCGATCGAGACGAGACACGATCCGGGATCGGCTTGTCACTCGACCACGCGATGCACGGACGATAGCGGGACGGGACGGGCCGAGCTTGGGCCGAGAGAAGCGGGACGCGATCGCACAGCAGACCGGTCCATCTCTCGCGCCACAGCTGATCGGGACGACGACGCGTCTGCTCAGCCGATCGGGATGCATACCACGACGCATACCGCTCAGCCGATCGGGACGACGCGGCATCGGGACGGGAGGCATCGGGACGGGACGCGATCGGTTCGGGTCGATCCATGCGATCGTTCGATCCATGCGATCCCTCGGTTGATCGGTCCAGTGTGCCTTACACGATCCGGACATGGTGATCCTTTGGCGATCATCATTCCGACGCATTCCGATTCAATATAAATCGGATCATGCGATTTCAATTAGTTTAGGTTTTAATTCTTTGTTTCTTAAGTGTTTTTCTTATCAATAGATTGATTCAAACACTTCTAAACAACCTAAACATGATTCTAAACAAGAAATCCTAACAGAACCAATGGCTCTGATACCACTGAAGGATTCGTTTAGTGTTAATCCTGATTCAATTCTTCAGATTAAACTCACCTAAACAGATTGGATCTAGGTTCTCTTGCAGAATCATAATGGATCTCACCTAATACCTTGTTTATGCAGCGGAAGAAGAGGTATTGTCTGAGATCAGCGGAACCACCAAGAGATAGCTCCTCCAAAGGCTCACACACGCACACTGCAGGAAATTGGCTGCTAGACCAAGCTGGTGGGAGGCGCAGACAGAGAGAGAGGGAGGCGCAGACTGCTTGAGAAAATTAGAGAGCTAGGTCAGGTTTTATTCATTAAAACCCCTTCTAGTTCTCATGGGCTTTTGGGCCCAAATCTCAGTCTGATTAAATCCCTTGGATTTAATCAGGCCCTTCTATCTCTCTAAGTACAGTAAATGCCTAGCACTTTTACCGTACTTCTGCTAAACCGTTCCTACACATTTTCCTGTTAGCTTAGGCGTGTGACCCATATGGGATCATATAATAAAGGCAATAAATCCAAGATTTATAGATCATGAGCGGACTCTAGCAAGCCATCATGACCCCCAGTATTATATGACTTATGTCTGATCATTGACATACTCTTACTTTCTAGAGACAGTACAGAGATTACTGGACATAATTCCAACACCAACAATCTCCCACTTGTACTGGAATCGTCTATTCCCTTTTAATCCCTTTGTAGCTATATCTCAATCTAGCATAAGGCAAGAACTGTGTCATCCTTATTAAGCTAGATCACGTTTATCGAATCCCGATTTGTACTGATGGAAAAACAAACAACTGACAATCAGTTCGTTTGAGCGCGGCCACGCATTTCCAGTATCAAATCTTCGATAGGCCCAGAGATATTTAACTCCTGTTATATAGGAGGTACAAATCCCATCTTGTTCCATCCATGTCTCTTTTATACTTCATGATACGCCTAATCAGTGTCTTTATGATCACCAGTTACGGCTGACGTTTGACAAAGTCAAGACGAACCAATCCATATAAGAGAGGACATGATGAACTCAGGTCTAAGGACTATACTCTTTAGTCGTAATGAGAAACTCTTATGACACTCATATAACATCTTGTAGAGTTCTCATTAACGGGTCAAGTCCGATCATGTGTTCTCTAACACATATCTATGAGATTGACTTTAATACACTTATTAATGACTCCATGAAACATGGTCATCAGTCACCTCACATACTAGTCTCACGTGGTTGTTAATGTCCCACGTTAACAACCTCGACCAGGGACCATTCTAATTTATGTCATTTATTGCTTATAGGGTTTCATGATCAAGTCACATACTTGATGGCCTATAAAATGTCATAAATTACTTTGGGACAATATATATATATATATATATATATATTTAATTAACACAATTAAATAATGCTGAAACAATTTCATTAAAATAACATAACTATTATGTCTTTGTGAATATCATGTCATAACTAAAATAAATACAACTCCCACTGAAATCAAGATCATATCTTAAGATATCTAATGCCTACAGCAGTTGTATGAAACTCATGCTTAGGCCTTGGGAGAGGCTTGGTCAGTGGATCAGCAACATTCTCATCCGTCGGGACTCTGCTGATCTTCACATCTCCTCTAGTCACAATATCACGGATAAGGTGATATCGCCTTTCTATGTGTTTGGATTTCTGGTGTGATCTAGGTTCCTTTGCTTGCGCAATGGCTCCATTGTTGTCACAATACAAAGCCACTGGCTCAGAAATGCTAGGAATCACACCAAGTTCAGTGATGAACTTCTTGATCCAAACAGCCTCCTTTGCCGCTTCAGAAGCAGCGAGGTACTCAGCTTCAGTTGTGGAATCTGCTACAGTGTCCTGCTTGGAACTCTTCCAGCTTACTGCACCGCCATTCAGGCAGAAGATGTAACCAGATTTTGATCGGAAATCATCTTTGTCTGTCTGGAAACTTGCGTCTGTGTAACCACTTACTACCAGCTCATCACTTCCTCCATACACCAAGAATTTATCCTTAGTATTTCTCAAATACTTCAGAATATTCTTGACTGCTGTCCAGTGACTTTCACCTGGATCCGATTGGTATCTGCTCGTCATGCTTAAAGCACAAGCAACATCTGGACGAGTACAGAGCATGGCATACATGATGGATCCCAACGCCGAGGCATAGGGAATCCGACTCATGCGCTCTCGCTCAGCAGGTGTCTCAGGACACTGCTTCTTGCTGAGACTTATGCCATAAGACATTGGTATGAAGCCCTTCTTGGAATCTTGCATTCTGAATCTGTGTAAGACTTTATCGATATAAGTGTCTTGACACAGTCCAATTAACTTGTTTAATCTATCTCTATAGATTCTTATTCCAAGAATATACGCGGCTTCTCCCATGTCTTTCATTGAAAAACAACTTCCGAGCCAAGTCTTAACAGACTGTAACAACAGAACGTCATTTCCGAGAAGAAGTATGTCATCTACATACAACACGAGAAATGCAACAGCGCTCCCACTAGTCTTCTTGTAAACACATGGTTCTTCTTCGCTTCTGATGAAATCAAACTCTTTGACTGCTTCATCAAAACGAAGATTCCAACTCCGAGATGCTTGCTTCAATCCATAAATGGATCGATGAAGCTTGCATACTTTCCTAGCAGCATTAGGATCGATGAAACCTTCGGGCTGTGTCATGTACACATCCTCTTCCAGAATTCCATTAAGGAAAGCTGTTTTCACGTCCATTTGCCAGATCTCATAATCATAATGAGCAGCTGTTGCTAGGAGAATCCGAATGGATTTAAGCATGGCTACAGGTGAATAGGTTTCTTCATAGTCTATACCATGAATTTGTTTGAAACCTTTTGCCACCAGCCTTGCTTTATATATCTGAATATTTCCATCCACATCAATTTTCTTCTTGAAAATCCATTTACACTCAATGGGTCTTGCACCATCGGGTAAATCAACCAAAGTCCATACTTGGTTCTGTGACATGGATCCCATTTCGGATTCAGTGGCTTTCAGCCACTTTTCGGAGTCAGGGCTCATCATCGCTTCTTCGTAATTCGCGGGCTCGTCACTGTCAATGATCAATAAATCATGACAATTGGTTACGAGAAATCCATATCTCTCGGGTTCGTGACGGATCCTTTCGGATCTACGAATTTCTGGCTCCACAGGCGTTGGGTCTACAACTCTTTGTAGATCCAACTGTTGCTCTTCCTCTACGGGTTGAGCATTTTCCTGCGGTTCTCGAACTTATTCGAGTTGTACTTTACTCCCACTGTTTCTCTTGGAAAGAAACTCTCTCTCAAGAAAAACGCAGTTCCGAGCAACAAACACTTTGTTCTCGGATTGGTTGTAAAAGTAGTATGCCTTGGTTTCCTTAGGATAACCAACGAAGTAGCACTTATCAGATTTGGGTTCGAGCTTATCTGTAATTAATCGCTTAACATAAGCTTCACAACCCCAAATCTTCAGGAAAGACACATTTGGAACATTTCCAGTCCACATCTCATGTGGTGTCTTTGCAACTGATTTTGACGGAACCCTATTAAGTGTAAACGCAGACGTTTCTAGAGCGTATCCCCAAAAGGATAATGGAAGAGTTGAGAGACTCATCATTGATCGAACCATATCTAATAAAGTCCGATTCCTCCTCTCAGACACGCCATTCCATTGTGGTGTTCCAGGAGGAGTGAGTTGTGAAACAATTCCACAATCTCTCAAATGATCACTAAATTCTTGGCTTAAGTATTCTCCTCCACGATCTGATCGAAGAGCCTTAATACTTTTGCCAAGTTGATTATGTACTTCATTTTTGGAACTCTTTGAACTTTTCAAAGGATTCCGAATTGTGTCTCATTAAATAGACATAGCCATACCTGCTGAAATCATCAGTGAAGGTAATGAAGTATCGAAAATTTCCTCTGGCACTTGTGCTCATTGGGCCGCATACATCTATATGTATAAGGCCCAATAGGTCACTGGCCCTTTCATTTTGTTTGTTGAAAGGCGCCTTTGCCATTTTGCCTAGTAAACAAGATTCACATTTCTCACATGATTCATAATCAAATGAGCCCAAAAGCCCATCACTATGGAGCTTTTGAATCCGTTTCTCGTTTATGTGGCCCAAACGACAATGCCATAGAAAAGTCTGATTCGTGTCATTTGATTTGAATCTCTTGGTGTTAATGTTATAGATTTATGTGGTTTGGTTTAGAACATAAAGCCCATTCTCTAATGGGCTGCTACCATAATACATATCATTGTAATCAAAAGAACAACATTTATTCTTAATTGAAAATTGATATCCTTCCAAATCCAAAACAGGAATAGAAATAATATTTCTGCTTATAGCAGGTACATAGTAGCAATTATGAAGTTCTAAAACCAAACCAGAAGGTAAAGACAATTTAAATGTTCCTACGGCTAATGCAGCAACTCTTGCTCCATTCCCCACACGCAGGTCCACTTGTCCCCTTTCCAACGTCCTACTGTTGCTTAGGCCCTGCATATTTGTACAAATATGAGCACCACAGCCGGTATCCAATACCCAAGAAGTAGAACCAGAAGAAGTAACATTTACTTCTATAACATAAATACCTGAAGATGAAGTCTCGAAAGTCTTCTTCTTCTTCTTCTCTTCCAAGAATTTGTTGCAATTTCTCTTCCAATGCCCAGGCTCTTTACAGTAATGGCACTTATCAGTCTCAGATGGGCCCGGCTTGGGCTTCGGGGCTGGCGCAGGCGTGTCCTGGTTCTCAACCGGGATGATATATCATGGTTTTTACCGGTTTTATGCCATGATATAGTTGTGTTTTTAGTGTCTTTTGTGTTCTTTTAGAGTCTTTTACAGGTATAATCAGGTTTGGAGCTGAATTGGAGATAATGGAGCATTTTGGAGATTTTTGGAGTGTTTGGCCGAGAGATAGAGTTCACTGTCCGAAACAGAGGAAGGTGTCGATCGTTGCACTCTAGCATCGATCGATGCACCAGCGAGATGGGTCAAAAACTCGGCGGTTTAGAAGAATCAAGTTATTGCACTTTGATCCAGAAGTTCCTGATATTTACAAAGAAGCCCTTGGCCGAGATTATACCTATATAATCAAGTTTTAGTTGTTTTTATTAGATAGACTTTCATAATTAAGAGCAGAGGATTTTTAGAGCTTTTGGGGCTGATCTGAACCTATTACTTCATCTGTATTTGGAGAAGATTTCGAACCCCTTTTACTCTTATTCTTTTATGCAATTTATTCATTCAATGATTATGTTTTCATTATCTATGTCTGAGTAGATTCCTAGTTAGGTTTAGGGTTTCTCACATAGGATTTCATGACTTGCTAGACTTGTTCAAATTCAGTTAAGGATTCAAACTATATCTGTTCTTCAATTTAATTGTGCTTAAAGCTAGTTCTAACCTGATCAATTAGAATCTAGATCTTAGGTTGCTAAATACGTCACGGAAGTGGGGTTTAGGAATCTGAACTAATTAAATTGGGCAATTAAACTTTGCGCAAACGGAAGTTTGGTTTAGGATAATTGTGAACATATCAAACTTGGGATTAATGCTAGTTTAATCTGTTAGTTCTCGCAAACGAAAGTTTGGTTTGCTGCACTTAGACTTAGAGAATTATCGCAAAGGAATTTGGTTAATTCTACATCTGTGTTTTGAGTTCTAGAACTGTGCTTAATTAGATCCTTGCTGAATGAACTGTCTGCTTGTCTGATTTCCTGAGAATACCCTAGGCTTGACGCTTTTAATTACTTGCTTCCACAACCGTTAATCTCTGCTACTGGTTTACTTTCTCGCACCGCTTTTAATTCAATCACATTGCTTATTTCTAGTATTAGTCTCTACTGTTCTGATCTATTGAGACCAAGTGTCCCTGTGGATTCGATAACCCTATATACTACTTTGACATTGTTGTTCACTTGCAGTTTAGAATAGGGATAAACTTTGAGCCTATCAAGTTTATGGCGCCGTTGCCGGGGACTCTTAGAGTCTTTGATAGGACCGAACTTAGGGTTTTTACTAGAAATTTTTCTTTTTGTTTTTGTTCTTTTTCGTTTTTATTTTTTTGATTTTGCTAACTTTTTCTCTGATTTCTCTCTGTCGCAGGTACGAATTTCGCCTTGCGTCGATCGTTGCATCCCTTGCGTCAATCGTCACTAGGCGATTCTGAGATTGAATCGATCGTTGCACTGATAGCATCGATCGTTGCTGGACGATTACGGACAGTTTATGCCAACGCAGAAAACTCGAAGTAATCCGAACTCGAGCTTGCTTAATCTCGTACTAGAGGAACTTGGACGTCTAGAGAGGACTATCAGAAGAGAAAAGAGAGAGAGAATGGTTCGAGAACGTCTGATCTTGATACCAGATGCTGAAGGTACCCTGAGGGACCAAGATAACAACCCATACAATGCTGCTGGGCATCGGGTTGATGCTGAAGGGAATGTCATCCCTGATCCTCCTGAGCAACAGCAACAGGAGCTGAACCGAAACCAGGGTCAAGGACAGGCCCAAGGTAGAGAGATGGTGGTTCATGAGAGGACACTAGCTGATTACAACAGACCTGACGAGTTTCATGCAAACCGAGCAGCTCTAGTGCTTCCTTCTTTTGAGAGGAATGATTTTGAGGTAAAGACCATCTACTTGTTGGAATTGTGTCCAGTAATCTCGGTACTGTCTCTAGAAAGTAAGAGTATGTCAATGATCAGACATAAGTCATATAATACTGGGGGTCATGATGGCTTGCTAGAGTCCGCTCATGATCTATAAGTCTTGGACTTATTGCCTTTATTATATGATCCCATATGGGTCACACGCCTAAGCTAACGGGAAAATACGAAGGAACGGTTTAGCAGAAGTACGGTAAAAGTGCTAGGCATTTACTGTACTTAGAGAGACTAAAGGGCCTGATTAAATCCAAGGGATTTAATCAGAACTGTGAATTGGGCCCAAAAGCCCATGAGAACTAGAAGGGATTTTAATGAATAAAATCAGACCTAGCTCTCTAATTTTCTCAGCACTTCTGCGCCTCCCTCCTCTCTCTCTGCGCCTCCTCTCTGTCTTGGTCTAGCAGCCAAATTTCCCGGTGTGCGTGTGTGAGCCTTTGGAGGAGCCATCTCTTGGTGGTTCTGCTGATCTCTGACCCTTACCTCCCATTCCGCTGCATAAACAAGGTAACAGGTGAGATCTATTATGTTTCTAATCAAAAGAACCTAGATCTGCATGTTTAGTAGGATGAATCAATCTGAGAATTGAATCAGGAGACACTAAACGATCCAACAGTGGTATCAGAGCCAGGTTCTGTGGTTTTTCTTGTTTAGAATCATGTTTAGGATTGTTTAAAGAGGTGTTTTTGAATCAATCTACTGATAAGAGAAAAACACTTAAGAAACAAAGAATTAAAACCTAAACAAACAAGAAATCGCATGATCCAATCTATATGAATTGGTTGCGTCGGAGTGTGGTCGAACCGCACGTCCGGATCGTGAGACGCACGGACCGATCGTTGGATCGCGTCGCGTGGTCGAGCCGATCACAAGCGTTGGACCGGACGACCGAGCGGATCGGATCGATCGATCGCGATCGCTTCCTGCCTCGTCCCGGCGTGTCCAGCCTGCTGTCCCGCGTGACCGAGCTTCGTCCCGGTAGCGTCTCGGCCAGCATCGTCCCGTCCCGATCACAACCGAGCTCGTCCCGATCGTGAGGCTTACGGCCGTCCCGATCGCGTGTGTTGCTCGCGGCCATCCCAACACGTGACCTAATTGGTCGGTTCGGTTTGGCTCGAGCTTGGTTCGGTTTGTTTTGTGGTGGTTCGGTTTAAGACAATTAAAAATTAATCGTCACGGTTTAATAAACAGACTTAATAAATTTATTAAGTTCTGGTTAAACCGGGATAAGAAATCCAAAGTCGAAAAATTGGATTTTGTGCCTAAACCAGTGATTTTCTAATTTGATTTGGTTGGACCAAATAAATTGAGAAAATCCGGTTTAGTAAATAACCGGTTGACAATTGTGGTCATCGTAGTAATTAATTTTGGTTAAGACCAATTTTAATGAACCAGACCGGTTATGTCATTTAATTGGGCAATTGGGTTATGTCTTGGACATGAACAAATTCTTGGGCCTCGGGCCAAGAAGTTAAAACAATTGGGCCAATTATTTGAGTATTTTCTTCAGAATTAATTTAAAATTTATTTTATAAAATTATAAAATCGATTTTTAAATTAATATGTTTTTCAAAACTGAAATTAGAAAGTTTCTTAAATTAGAAGTTTCTAGATTTGCATGTTTTGGATTTTAGGAAATTTCTATATTTAGAAAGTTTCCAATTTTAGGAAGTTTCCAATTTTAGAAAGTTTCCAATTTTAGGAAGTTTCCAATTTTAGAAAGTTTCCAAAATTAGTAGGTTTCCCAAAAAGAAAGTTTCCCAAAATAGTAATCTTCTATTTTGGGATAAAATTTTAATAAACCTACAAACCTCAAACAATATCAAGCGTTGGATGTCTTGTCCAGTCTATGTCAGCTGTCGAAGCCCATTCAATTGTACTCATGGCCTTACAGTGTGAGGGTGTCTACTTTTGCGTGGGTAAGACGGTTTGTGATTCATAAATGTCATTGGGAGTCCCAGACATTAATGATTACATGACTGTATAGTCTGGTTTTCTTGACTAGGCCATCGGGAGTCCCGGGCCTTGAGACATCAGAGTGGATTGGGCCTCGGGCCCAGATTCACATCCAAGAGTTATATCACGGATATAATTAGCCGAGATAGGGCTTACCGATATAAGCTAAGGTTGGGTGACGGCCAGTGGCCCACTTTGATCTTAGTTATATGTGGATCTTGGAATCATTATATTCTATTGAGGGTAACTGATGTTATTGAATATAATGCGAGATTAATCATATTAAGTATAATGCGAGATTAATCATATTGAACATATTAACTAAAATCCTTTTATCTTAATTTTCAGTTATGACTAGCACAAACAATCAAAACACTTTCTCGATCCGGTCTGTCCTTGAGATGGACAAACTGAACGGATCAAATTTCTTGACTTGGTCGCGGAACCTGAGGCTAGTCCTCAGGCAGGAGAGAAAGGACTATGTTCTTGAGAGAGCTCTCCCCGTGAGGATCGGGTCCAATGCCTCTCATGCAGTATATGATGCTTGGAATAAGCATTATAATGATGCGGTAGATGTGCGTGGTCTGATGTTGGCTACCATGGACTCAGATTTGCGGAAGCAATATGAAAACATGGAGTCGCCAATAGAGATGATCAGAAGCCTGAAATTGAAATTTCAGGAGCAGGTAAGAGTGGAGAGATACCAGTTGGTTAAGTCTCTCACTAGCTGCAAGCTACCAAATGATCATCCAGTAAGTCCTCATATCAGTAAAATGATAGGTTATATTGATAACCTGAGGAAACTGGATTATCCAGTTAGCCAAGAATTGGCAACTGAGATCATTCTGCAGTCACTGCCGTCAAGCTATGATAAGTTCAGAAGGAACTATATCAAGAAAGGCTTAACGAAGACGCTGACTGAACTGCATGATATGCTCAAGACAGTTGAGCCAAACGTGAAGAGTACCCAGTATAATCTCATAATGGAGAAGGGTGGGTTTATTAAACCTAGTGCTGACAAGGGTGAAGACAAAGTTGTCCAGATTTTGAATCATGGCAAGCGTGTGTCTTCTAAGCCCAAGTCAGATACCTCTTACGTTGGTAAGTGCTGCTACTGTAAAGAGACAGGGCATTGGAAAAGAGATTGCATTAAATTCATGGAAGATGATGAGGAGTTAAAGTTGATGTATGAGACTACATCCTCAGGTATTCATGTTATTACTTCAAAGTTATACCTTATAGGTATTGGATACTGGTTGTGGCACTGATATTTGTTATAATATGCAGAGCCTGGGCAACAGTAGAACTTTGAAGGAAGGGCAAGTGAAACTGCGTGTCTGGAAGGAGCTTGGGTTACTGCCTCAGCCGTATGGTTTTCACTTATAAATTTCTTTGAGGCTTGGTTTTGTATTAAGTAATTGCTACAATGTACCTGCTTTACGCAGAGTTGTTTTTCATTTTCTTGTAAGAATTTGAATGTTTTTCATTTTGATAAAGACAAGTTTTGTTCTTTTGATCTTAATGAAATGTTAATTGTAGCACCCTATTCAAGGAATGGGTTTTATATCTTAAACCAAAGAGTGCCTAAATGTAACATAAATACCGAATTGGTTTAAATCTGATGAATTAAACCTGATTTTTTTCTTGGCATAAATGTTTTGGTCAAATAGAGTAAGTCGGATTCAGAAACCCCATAGTTATGGACTTTTGGGCTCATTTGAATGGATATCTTATGAGACTTGAATTCTGCTTACTGGACCAAAACACCAAGGGCCCATCGTAGCCGAGCTAGAGAAAAGCCCAAAGGCTTATTAGACATTGGACATACTCATATATGTGGTCCGATGAGCAGTAATGCCAGAGAAAATTTCCTGTACTTCATTGTCTCTACTGATTACTTCAGTGAGTATGACTGTGTTCATTTGATGAGACACAAGTCGGAATTCTTTGACATGGTCGAAAGAGTTCCAGAATGAGGTATAGAATCAAAGTGACAGAAGTATTGAGACTCTGGATTAGATCAAGAGTGAGAATACTTAAGTCATTGATGGTGTGATCATCTGAATGAGTGTGAAGTCGTTTCACAGCTCATTTCTCCTGAAAACCTGGAGGTGTTTCTGTGAGAAAGAATCAGATCTTATTAGAAATGATTAAAGATGAGTCACACGAATCTTCCATGATATTCTTTAAGAATAACGCTCTAGTAATATCTAAGTTTACGCTGAAATAGTTCCACTAATATCAGTTGAAAGACACCACATAAATGTGGATTGGACATGATCCAAATTCGTCTTTACTGAGTATTTGTAGTTGTGCTACTTCGCTGGTTGTCCTAGGGAAACCAAGGCTTGTTACTTTTTACGTCCATTCTGTTTTCTAAGAGGGGAAGTTATTTTCCAAGAAGAACAGTGGGAGTAAAAGCGTAACTCGAAGAAATTCGAGAAATACAGGAGGCTGCTCAACCTGTTGAGGGAGAGCAGCGGATGGATTTACAGATTTCTGTAGAATGTACACCTGTAAAGCCTGAAGTTCGCAGATCTGAATGAATCAGTTACTAATCTGAGAGTGATTTCTCGTCATTAGTTGAACCTGATGATCATTGAAAGTTCGCATGATCTGATGATCATTGAAAGCGACGAACCTGCGAAATTCAAAGAAGCGAAAGTGAGCCCGGACTCCAAAAATTACACTATGTGTAAGTTAGCTTCATTGATCCATTCATGGATGGAAGCAAACATATCGGAGTTGGAATCTTCGTTCTGTTGAAGTAGTCAAGGTTTTGACTTGAACAGGAACGAAGCGGAACTGTGCGTTTACTAATAGATTAGTGGGAGCGATATTGCATTTCTCATAATGTATGTCTATGACATACTGATTCTCGGAAATAACGTCCCAATACTGCAGTCGGTAAAGGACTGGCTTGGGAGTTGGTTTTGTAATTGACATGGGAAAAGCCACGAAGTTCTTGGATTCTGGATCTAAAGATAGAGATCCAGAAGTGCTGGTAGGACAAAGTCAGGATTCTTACATTGACAAAGTCCTACACGTTTTGAGTAATCCAAGAAGGGTTTTATGCCAATGTCACATGGCATTAAGTTAAGCAAGATACATTATCCTACGATAACTGCTGAGCTTGAATGCATGGATGAGATTCCATATGCGTCGGCAATTGGATCTATCATGTATGCCATGACACGTACTTGTTTTGATGTTGCTTTAATGTTAAGCAAGACAAGTAAAGACCAGTCAAATCCAGCAAAGAATCACTGGATAGACGTAATGAATATTCTCTAGTATTTGGAAAATACTTAGGATACGTTCTTGATTTACGAAGAAAGTGAGGTGCTACGAGTCGGTAGAGTCTGAAAGGCAAGTTTCCAACGGACAAAGATGATTTCCGGTCACAGTCCGGTTATATCTTGTGTCTATCTGGCGGTGCAAGGCACTGTTGCTGACTCCATGCCTTAAGCTGAACATTTCGCAGCTTGGGAAGCGGCGAAAGAGGTTGTTTGGAAAGAAGAGTTCGTCACTGAACTTGATGTGATTCCCAGCATAGATGAGACTAGCTGCACATCAGAGGTCCAAACACCTTAAGGGTAGGTATAACCTATTCCGTGAGATAAATGACAGTGATGTTAAGTAGATCAGCAAGTTTCAACGAATGAGAACGTTGCTAATCTATTAACGAAGCCACTCCTTAGGCCTAAGCACGAGTCGCGGACTGTTGCTGTAGGATAAGTGAAATTAAGATGTAGTCTTAATTTCAGTGGGAGTTAGTAAAGGGCTTGATTTAGTTATTGATATGTTCTTGTAAAACATTTTATGATGTTCAATGAAATTATTATTTCAAGATTATTTTAACTGTGATGAAATAATCGTTCCAAAATGATATGAACCATTTTATAGGTCATCGAAGTAAGTGACTTGATCTTGAGTCATCAAAGTCATTTAGCTTGATCATGAGAACCTATATTTGATAGATGGCTTATATCATCCTGTCCCTAGTCGAAGGTTGTTGAAATTGGAACACCAACAACCGCGTGAGACTAGATTGGTATGTGACTTATGACAAAGTCTCAGGATGTCATAGATGCATGGCATCAAAGTCAATACATAGGTGTATGTTGGGGAACATACGACCGGACAAGACCCGATTATAAGAACTCTTCAGGATATTTATATCTGTGTCATAAGAGATTCTTACTACGACTATAGAGTATAGTCCTTAGACCTGAGTTCGCATGCATGTGACTGCACATGAACTAATGCGCTTTGATCATTGTCTAATGCTGTCGTTAAGCGATAGTTATAAGGACCTTGATTGGGTGTATTATGAAATGAGTAGTTTACAGTGATGGAACAAGACGGGATTTGTCCCTCCAATATAAATGGAGTGAATATCTCTAGGCCAATCGGAGATTTGAATACTGGAAAATGCATGGCCATGCTCAAACGGACTGTCCCGAGTCATTTGGATTGTCAGTATCAAATCAGAGTCCGATGAACATGATTAGCCTTAATAAGGATGACACTCACCTTGCCTTATGACTAATCGAGATATTGAGACAAAAGGATTATGAATACAGAGATTCCAGTACAAGTGGGAGATTGTTGGAATTGTGTCCAGTAATCTCGGTACTGTCTCTAGAAAGTAAGAGTATGTCAATGATCAGACATAAGTCATATAATACTGGGGGTCATGATGGCTTGCTAGAGTCCGCTCATGATCTATAAGTCTTGGACTTATTGCCTTTATTATATGATCCCATATGGGTCACACGCCTAAGCTAACGGGAAAATACGAAGGAACGGTTTAGCAGAAGTACGGTAAAAGTGCTAGGCATTTACTGTACTTAGAGAGACTAAAGGGCCTGATTAATCAGAACTGAGAATTGGGCCCAAAAGCCCATGAGAACTAGAAGGGATTTTAATGAATAAAATCAGACCTAGCTCTCTAATTTTCTCAGCACTTCTGCGCCTCCCTCCTCTCTCTCTGCGCCTCCTCTCTGTCTTGGTCTAGCAGCCAAATTTCCCGGTGTGCGTGTGTGAGCCTTTGGAGGAGCCATCTCTTGGTGGTTCTGCTGATCTCTGACCCTTACCTCCCATTCCGCTGCATAAACAAGGTAACATGTGAGATCTATTATGTTTCTAATCAAAAGAACCTAGATCTGCATGTTTAGTAGGATGAATCAATCTGAGAATTGAATCAGGAGACACTAAACGATCCAACACTACTACCAGCTGATGAGACAGATTGCTTTTCATGGTCTTCAAGCAGAGCAGCCTATGGATCACATTGAAAAGTTTGAGGACATAGTCACTGGCATGAAGTATGAAGGAGTATGCCCGGACTATTTGTTCCTTAAGCTATTTCCGCACAGTCTTGCTGGAGACGCTAGTGCATGGCTGAGACAACTGGCACCTGGTCAGTATACTACTTGGGCAGCCTTAAAGAGTGAGTTCCTGCGTCACTTTTATGATGATGCGCGCTCGGATCAGTCCAGACAGGACATACTCACCTTTTCCCAAGGAGCTGTGGAGCCCTTGAAGACTGCCTGGATGAGATTTAAGCAGTATCAGCGTGACTGTCCACACCATGGATTCACAGAAGTACAGCTGATTGGTATTTTCTTTAGAGGCATAGATCTCCCTTATCAGACTGCGCTGGATAATTCCAGTAATGCTAATTTCAACACCAGGACTCCTACACAAGCTAAGCAGTTGATTGAGAACCTGATTGGCAGCAACAGTTGCAAGACAATGGATGAAAGGAGGAAGAAATCTGGTGGAACTGTAGAGAATTCTGATATAGCTAATATAAGATCCAGATTGGACACAGTCTACAATCTCCTGACAAGTAAGAAAGCTGTCCACTTCGCCCAAGATGTAGAAGTGATTCAGGCTGAGGAGGAAACTCAGGAAGAAGATGTGAATTTCATAGGAGGTTCTGGTTTCCAAGGTAATAGATTTGGTAATCAACAGGGGAACAGATTCTCCAATGGTGGACAGACTGGTGGTTTTCAGAAGACCTATGGACAAGGTACTCAGAGGACCTATGGATCTACATCCTATCAGACTCCTCCTGCGCCTACAACCCATGAGAGCAAAATGGAGGCTATGATGGAACAACTGATTGAGAGTCAGACCAAGATTTCTGTGGACTGCAACAAGAAGTTGGACGCTGTCTATGAAGACCTCAATGGGAAATTTGAGTCTCTAAGCACTCACATGAAGCAGTTGGACACTCAGGTGAACCAGATGTCCATCTCACTGAAGGGAAAAGGAGTGGCAGACACTCATGTTAAGGCCTGGTCTGTGTGCATTAATGATGGATCTCACCTAGGTGAAAGATTTGAGCTAAGTACAGCTGAGTTGGTGACAGAACAGGAATTTTCGGATATTTGTGAAAAACTCTCGAGTGGAATCTGCTGCAGTGCGTCGATCGATGCAACATCTGTGCCGATCGATACACCCGTCGGGATGGCAACGATCGACAAACCCTTAGTGTCGGTCGTTGCAGGGCGTGAACAGACAGAACCGTCGGATGATAATAGCATAGATGCTGACTTGGAGCTTGATCGCCTATTCAATGGAGCCTCTGAGATTACTCAACAGGAGATCTACGAGCAGATCTTTAGACAACACTCCTCAGTGTCTGAAGTGATTAGGCAAGAGATTGAAGAGCTGAAGAAATTAGAAGGGATTGGTGAAGAATTGGAAGAAATTCCAACTTCTGATGATCCACCTTATCATCCATGTGTGCAAAGGTACCTGAACAAGATGTTGCCCCTGGATGATGATCTGAAAGACTGGGTGATAATAGTCCCTCAGCATATTAGTGATGTTCTGCTAACTAAGGTCCCGAAGAAGCTATCTGATCCTGGAGTCTTTGTGCTGGACTGTTCTATCTTTGAGGATAGCTTTAGGCGTTCTCTGTGTGATTTAGGAGCTGCCGGAAGTTTGATGCCTTACTCTTTGGCAGAAAAGCTGGGTATGCTGGACTTTACTCCTACTAGGACTTCTCTTGTCCTAGCTGATCAGTCCATACGAGTTCCTGAAGGACTCCTTATGGACATTCCGGTGAGAGTTGGAAACTACTTAGTTCCAACGGACTTCCTTGTGCTGAGATATGACTGTGATCCGGATGAAGCATTATTGCTTGGGAGACCCTTTTTGCCTACAGCAGGAGCGTTGATTGATGTTAGGAACAGCTTGATAGACCTCCATCTGGGAGATGAACCACTGCACTATGAGATGGATAAGCTGCGAAAGTCACTGATAGATGGGCAGACATTCACCATAAGGGACGCAGATTTTGAGCAGCCTGATCATACCATGGTTATAGATCCTGGAGCACATTTCACTCCATCTTTTCTTGGACATGAGCATTCCGTAACAGCCTACTCACCACCTTGGATGAGGAGACTTGAACAGAGACAGAAAAAGTCTCTGTCAGGACCTCCTGGTACTTGAAAATTTCCATCCGTCCGGTCAAGCTATTGACCTTAAACAAGCGCTGGGTGGGAGGCAACCCACCATTAGGTACTGGTGTTTTTCTACTTAATTTTTGGTGTTTTTGTTAGGATTTTACGTTTGTTTTTGTTTCTGGTGAGTTTATGTTTGCAGGTCTCGGTTAAATCGCAGTGCAACGATCGACGCACTTCTGTGTCGATCGTCACAACACGAAAGGAATCGCATTGCAGCGATCGTTGCGGTCCTGAGCAACGATCGACTATACACGAAAATCGCCAAGTAACGGTCGATGCACTTAGTGCAACGATCGATGCCTGAGCGACAGAGGTAACCCGACAGACATAACTTCATCTTTTCAATTTTTTATTTTCTTTTTACCGATCCTTCGCTGGACACTACTGGGGACAGTGTGTCTTAAGTGTGGGGGAGGTGCTACTGACTTTTGTTTTCTGTTTTCTTAAGAGTCAGTCCGTTTTTCAAAAAAAAAAAAAAAAAAAAAAAAAATATTTTGTTTTATTGAGTCAAAATTGTTTAAGTAAGAAACTATGATTTTCTGAGAAGATTTACAAGACTTGCAGGAACTTAAGTAACCATTGGGATGAAGTAAGAGTATGTCAATGATCAGACATAAGTCATATAATACTGGGGGTCATGATGGCTTGCTAGAGTCCGCTCATGATCTATAAGTCTTGGACTTATTGCCTTTATTATATGATCCCATATGGGTCACACGCCTAAGCTAACGGGAAAATACGAAGGAACGGTTTAGCAGAAGTACGGTAAAAGTGCTAGGCATTTACTGTACTTAGAGAGACTAAAGGGCCTGATTAAATCCAAGGGATTTAATCAGAACTGAGAATTGGGCCCAAAAGCCCATGAGAACTAGAAGGGATTTTAATGAATAAAATCAGACCTAGCTCTCTAATTTTCTCAGCACTTCTGCGCCTCCCTCCTCTCTCTCTGCGCCTCCTCTCTGTCTTGGTCTAGCAGCCAAATTTCCCGGTGTGCGTGTGTGAGCCTTTGGAGGAGCCATCTCTTGGTGGTTCTGCTGATCTCTGACCCTTACCTCCCATTCCGCTGCATAAACAAGGTAACAGGTGAGATCTATTATGTTTCTAATCAAAAGAACCTAGATCTGCATGTTTAGTAGGATGAATCAATCTGAGAATTGAATCAGGAGACACTAAACGATCCAACACTACTACCAGCTGATGAGACAGATTGCTTTTCATGGTCTTCAAGCAGAGCAGCCTATGGATCACATTGACAAGTTTGAGGACATAGTCACTGGCATGAAGTATGAAGGAGTATGCCCGGACTATTTGTTCCTTAAGCTATTTCTGCACAGTCTTGCTGGAGACGCTAGTGCATGGCTGAGACAACTGGCACCTGGTCAGTATACTACTTGGGCAGCCTTAAAGAGTGAGTTCCTGCGTCACTTTTATGATGATGCGCGCTCGGATCAGTCCAGACAGGACATACTCACCTTTTCCCAAGGAGCTGTGGAGCCCTTGAAGACTGCCTGGATGAGATTTAAGCAGTATCAGCGTGACTGTCCACACCATGGATTCACAGAAGTACAGCTGATTGGTATTTTCTTCAGAGGCATAGATCTCCCTTATCAGACTGCGCTGGATAATTCCAGTAATGCTAATTTCAACACCAGGACTCCTACACAAGCTAAGCAGTTGATTGAGAACCTGATTGGCAGCAACAGTTGCAAGACAATGGATGAAAGGAGGAAGAAATCTGGTGGAACTGTAGAGAATTCTGATATAGCTAATATAAGATCCAGATTGGACACAGTCTACAATCTCCTGACAAGTAAGAAAGCTGTCCACTTCGCCCAAGATGTAGAAGTGATTCAGGCTGAGGAGGAAACTCAGGAAGAAGATGTGAATTTCATAGGAGGTTCTGGTTTCCAAGGTAATAGATTTGGTAATCAACAGGGGAACATATTCTCCAATGGTGGACAGACTGGTGGTTTTCAGAAGACCTATGGACAAGGTACTCAGAGGACCTATGGATCTACATCCTATCAGACT
Source organism: Orychophragmus violaceus (assembly GCA_030180135.1). Classification (NCBI taxonomy): domain Eukaryota; kingdom Viridiplantae; phylum Streptophyta; class Magnoliopsida; order Brassicales; family Brassicaceae; genus Orychophragmus; species Orychophragmus violaceus. Next base: position 104,169,615 of record CM058230.1, on the reverse strand, counting down.
CCTCCTGCGCCTACAACCCATGAGAGCAAAATGGAGGCTATGATGGAACAACTGATTGAGAGTCAGACCAAGATTTCTGTGGACTGCAACAAGAAGTTGGACGCTGTCTATGAAGACCTCAATGGGAAATTTGAGTCTCTAAGCACTCACATGAAGCAGTTGGACACTCAGGTGAACCAGATGTCCATCTCACTGAAGGGAAAAGGAGTGGCAGACACTCATGTTAAGGCCTGGTCTGTGTGCATTAATGATGGATCTCACCTAGGTGAAAGATTTGAGCTAAGTACAGCTGAGTTGGTGACAGAACAGGAATTTTCGGATATTTGTGAAAAACTCTCGGGTGGAATCTGCTGCAGTGCGTCGATCGATGCAACATCTGTGCCGATCGATACACCCGTCGGGATGGCAACGATCGACACACCCTTAGTGTCGGTCGTTGCAGGGCGTGAACAGACAGAACCGTCGGATGATAATAGCATAGATGCTGACTTGGAGCTTGATCGCCTATTCAATGGAGCCTCTGAGATTACTCAACAGGAGATCTACGAGCAGATCTTTAGACAACACTCCTCAGTGTCTGAAGTGATTAGGCAAGAGATTGAAGAGCTGAAGAAATTAGAAGGGATTGGTGAAGAATTGGAAGAAATTCCAACTTCTGATGATCCACCTTATCATCCATGTGTGCAAAGGTACCTGAACAAGATGTTGCCCCTGGATGATGATCTGAAAGACTGGGTGATAATAGTCCCTCAGCATATTAGTGATGTTCTGCTAACTAAGGTCCCGAAGAAGCTATCTGATCCTGGAGTCTTTGTGCTGGACTGTTCTATCTTTGAGGATAGCTTTAGGCGTTCTCTGTGTGATTTAGGAGCTGCCGGAAGTTTGATGCCTTACTCTTTGGCAGAAAAGCTGGGTATGCTGGACTTTACTCCTACTAGGACTTCTCTTGTCCTAGCTGATCAGTCCATACGAGTTCCTGAAGGACTCCTTATGGACATTCCGGTGAGAGTTGGAAACTACTTAGTTCCAACGGACTTCCTTGTGCTGAGATATGACTGTGATCCGGATGAAGCATTATTGCTTGGGAGACCCTTTTTGGCTACAGCAGGAGCGTTGATTGATGTTAGGAACAGCTTGATAGACCTCCATCTGGGAGATGAACCACTGCACTATGAGATGGATAAGCTGCGAAAGCCACTGATAGATGGGCAGACATTCACCATAAGGGACGCAGATTTTGAGCAGCCTGATCATACCATGGTTATAGATCCTGGAGCACATTTCACTCCATCTTTTCTTGGACATGAGCATTCCGTAACAGCCTACTCACCACCTTGGATGAGGAGACTTGAACAGAGACAGAAAAAGTCTCTGTCAGGACCTCCTGGTACTTGAAAATTTCCATCCGTCCGGTCAAGCTATTGACCTTAAACAAGCGCTGGGTGGGAGGCAACCCACCATTAGGTACTGGTGTTTTTCTACTTAATTTTTGGTGTTTTTGTTAGGATTTTACGTTTGTTTTTGTTTCTGGTGAGTTTATGTTTGCAGGTCTCGGTTAAATCGCAGTGCAACGATCGACGCACTTCTGTGTCGATCGTCACAACACGAAAGGAATCGCATTGCAGCGATCGTTGCGGTCCTGAGCAACGATCGACTATACACGAAAATCGCCAAGTAACGGTCGATGCACTTAGTGCAACGATCGATGCCTGAGCGACAGAGGTAACCCGACAGACATAACTTCATATTTTCAATTTTTTATTTTCTTTTTACCGATCCTTCGCTGGACACTACTGGGGACAGTGTGTCTTAAGTGTGGGGGAGGTGCTACTGACTTTTGTTTTCTGTTTTCTTAAGAGTCAGTCCGTTTTTCAAAAAAAAAAAAAAAAAAAAAAATATTTTGTTTTATTGAGTCAAAATTGTTTAAGTAAGAAACTATGATTTTCTGAGAAGATTTACAAGACTTGCAGGAACTTAAGTAACCATTGGGATGAAGTTGCAGGATCTATCTCTGACTTTTAGAAAACCCCATCACAGATCAACCTACTGGGAACACCCACATCACTTCAGGTATCAGAGGATCCTTTTACTGACTTCACCTTAATACTGACTTAGATTTCTCACTTAAGGGCTTGGTATACTTTGTGTCGGATTCCCTTGTTAGTTCTGACACAGCCTGTCAACCTATCCTATTTAGTTCCCTTCTCCCCTTCTGTAAAGTAAAAAAAAAAAAAAAAGAGATATAATAAACTGAGGATGAGTTAGTAACTCCGAAGTGGTCATGGGAATAGTAGCAAACACTATTATCTCTCATGTGATCCATGGAATGTGTCCAAAGTACACCCCATAACGGGAAGAACACTGATAAAAAAAATAAAATGATACCCAGTGGGGAAAAATCAGTTGTTAAAGAAGGGAAAGAGAAGAAAGGGACTAGAGAAAGATAGTATGGTGGTCTAGAGCTGATAAGGTAAGAATCCATGTGCCCTTTGATCGATACTCCTTAGGTGAGACCGCACTTAAATACTTGCAGAAGTCAGTAGGGAGAATTTGAATGCTTGAATGTGATTGTGGAGTTTACCTAGGACAGTTGCTAAGTGTGGGGGAAGTACATTGTGGTCTTGATATCCTGTGATTGATTCTTGCAGTGGTTTACTAAGGGGAATCTGAGTTGTTGGAATTGTTTAGTTGATCCTGATTCAATTTACAGATTCATATCAACCTAAACATACAGATCTAGGTTCTCTTGAATAGAAACATTAGATGATCTCACCTTTTACCTGTTTGTTGCAGCGGAAGGAATAGAACAGGTCAGAGATCAGAGAGATACACCGAGGGATGAATCCTCCAAAGGTTCACACACGCGATCACAGAAAAACGGCTGCTAGACCGAGCTGGTGGGAGGCGCAGGGAGAGAGGAGAATCGGCGCTGGGGGTTAGGGTTAGGGAGAAAAGACTTGGCTTTTAGTTTATAATAGCCTTCTCTTTCCCTTTTGGGCTTTTGGGCCCAAAATACCAATCTGATTAAATCCCATGGATTTAATCAGACCCATTAGTCTCTCTCTTAGTACGACAAATGCCTGGCACTTTTACCGTACTTCTGCTAAGCCGTTCCAACACATTTTCCTGTTAGCTTAGGCGTGTGACCCATATGGGATCATATAATAAAGGCAATAAGTCCAAGACTTATAGATCATGAGCGGACTCTAGCAAGCCATCATGACCCCCAGTATTATATGACTTATGTCTGATCATTGACATACTCTTACTTTCTAGAGACAGTACCGAGATTACTGGACACAATTCCAACAATCTCCCACTTGTACTGGAATCTCTCTGTATTCATAATCCTTTTGTCTCAATATCTCGATTAGTCATAAGGCAAGATTGGTGTCATCCTTATAAAGCCTAATCTTGTTCATCGGACTCTGATTTGATACTGACAATTCAAACGACTCGGGAAAGTCCGTTTGAGCATGGCCATGCGTTTTCCAGTATTCAAATCTCCGATTGGCCTAGAGATATTCACTCCATTTATATTGGAGGGACAAATCCCATCTTGTTCCATCACTGTAAACTACTCATTTCATGATGTACCCAAACAAGGTCCTTATAGCTATCGCAGAACGATAGCGTTAGACAATGATCAAAGTACATCAGTCCATGTGCAGTCACATGCATGTGAACTCAGGTCTAAGGACTATACTCTATAGTCGTAGTAAGAATCTCTTATGACACAGATATAAATATCCTGAAGAGTTCTTATAAGCGGGTCTTGTCCGGTCGTATGTTCCCAACATACACCTATGTACTGACTTTGATGCCGCGCATCTATGACACATTGAGACTTTGTCATAAGTCACGTACCAATCCAATCTCACACGGTTGTTGGTGTTCCAATTTCAACAACCTTCGACTAGGGACAGGATGATATAAAACATTTATCAAATATAGGGTCTCATGATCAAGCTAAATGACTTTGATGACTCAAGATCAAGTCACTTACTTCGATGACCTATAAAATGGTTCATATCATTTTGGAACGATTATTTCATCACAGTTAAAATAATCTTGAAATAATAATTTCATTAAACATAAAATAATGTTTTACAAGAACATATCAAATAACTAAAATAAAGCTCACAAAACTCCCACTCAAATTTAGATTACATTTCAATGTTTCTAATGCCTACAGCTTCAGTCAGGAACTCGAGCTTAGGCCTTGGGAGTGGCTTTGTCAACGGATCAGCGACATTATCATCTGTCGGAACTCGGCTGATCTTGACTTCCTTTCTATTAACGATGTCACGTATCAAGTGAAATCTTCTTTGAACATGCTTGGATTTCTGGTGTGATCTTGGTTCCTTTGCCTGAGCTATAGCACCATTGTTGTCACAAAATAGCGCCAGAGGCTCAGCCGCATCTGGTATCACACCTAGTTCAATAATGAACTTTCGTATCCAAACAGCTTCCTTCGCTGCTTCTGAGGCGGCGATATATTCAGCTTCTGTAGTGGAATCAGCAACGGTGTCCTGCTTGGAGCTTCTCCAACTTACTGCACCGCCATTCAGACAAAAGATATAACCGGACTGTGACCGGAAATCATCTGTGTCTGTCTGGAAACTTGCGTCCGTGAATCCACTGACTTTAAGCACATCACTTCCACCGTACACCAAGAACTTATCCTTAGTATGTCTTAGATACTTCAAGATATTCTTTACGGCAATCCAATGGTTTTCACCTGGATTTGACTGGTATCTACTCGTCATGCTCAATGCATAAGCAACATCAGGACGAGTACAGATCATGGCATACATGATAGATCCTATTGCAGATGCATAAGGAATATTCTTCATGCGCTCAAGCTCAGCAGCCGACGTAGGGCTCTGCTTCTTGCTTAGCGTTGTGCCATGTACCATTGGTGTGAAGCCCTTCTTGGAATCTTTCATGCTGAATCTTTGTAGGACTTTGTCAATGTATGAGTCTTGACACAAGCCTATCAGCCTCTTAGGTCTATCCCGATAGATCCTAATTCCAAGAACGTATGCGGCTTCACCCATGTCTTTCATGGAAAAACAACTTCCAAGCCAGTCCTTTACAGACTTCAGCATTGGAACATCGTTTCCGAGAAGCAGTATGTCATCGACATACAGAATAAGAAATACAATCTTGCTCCCACTAGATTTCTTATACACGCATTGTTCTTCTTCGTTTCTAATGAAGTCAAATTGCTTGATCGCTTCATCAAAACGAAGATTCCAGCTCCTCGATGCTTGCTTCAATCCATAAATGGATTTATGAAGCTTGCATACTTTCCCAGCATTCTTTGGATCTATGTAACCGTCAGGTTGTGTCATATACACATCCTCTTCCAGAATACCATTCAGGAAGGCGGTTTTCACGTCCATCTGCCAAATTTCATAATCATGAAAAGCTGCAGTTGCTAGTAGAATCCGAATAGATTTCATCATAGCCACTGGTGAATAGGTTTCATCGTAATCCACTCCGTGAACTTGTCTGAAACCTTTTGCCACCAACCTGGCTTTATAAATCTGGACATTTCCATCCACGTCAATCTTCTTCTTGAAGATCCATTTGCACTCGATGGCTTTTACACCAGCAGGCAAGTCAACCAACGAAAATACTTGGTTGACCGACATGGAATCCATTTCGGAATCAGTGGCCTTACGCCACTTAGAGGAATCTGGGCCCATCATGGCTTGATTGAAGTTCGATGGTTCATTACCATCAATGATCAGAAGATCATGACAGTCAGTCACGAGGAACCCTTGATATCTCTCGGGTTCGTGACGGATCCTCCCGGATCTTCGAACTTCAGGTACCACAGGTTCAGGCTCTACAATTTCTTGTAGGGCCTCCTCCTGCTCTTCCTCATTAGGTTGAGCAGTATCCTGTTCATCTTGAACTTCTTCAAGCAGTACCTTACTCCCACTGTCTTTCTTAGAGAGAAACTCCCTCTCAAGAAAGTTACAATCCCGGGCAACAAAAATCTTGTTCTCGGAACGTAGATAGAAGTAATAAGCCTTGGTTTCCCGTGGATAACCAATGAAGTAGCATTTGTCAGATTTTGGTGTAAGCTTGTCTGAGATCAATCTCTTGACGTAGGCTTCACAACCCCAAATTCTGAGATAAGACAGCACTGGAGCTTCTCCAGTCCATAATTCATATGGTGTCTTTGCTACTGCTTTTGATGGCGCTCTATTTAGAGTGAACACTGCTGTTAGCAGAGCATATCCCCAAAGGGATATTGGAAGGTCTGTGTGACTCATCATAGATCGAACCATATCTAATAAGGTCCGATTTCTCCTCTCAGACACACCATTCCATTGAGGTGTTCCAGGAGGAGTGAGTTGGGATACGATCCCACACTCTCTCAGATGATCACTGAATTCTTGGCTTAAGTATTCTCCTCCTCGGTCGGACCGAAGAGCCTTAATGCTTTTGCCAAGTTGGTTCTGTACTTCATTTTGGAATTCTCTGAACTTCTCAAAAGATTCAGACTTATGTTTCATCAAATAAACATATCCATACCTACTGAAATCATCAGTGAAGGTAATGAAGTACTGATAGTTTCCTCTTGCATTTGTGGACATTGGGCCACACACATCAGTGTGTATCAGGCCCAATAAGTCACTGGCCCTCTCGTTAGGTTTATTAAAGGGGGCCCGTGTCATTTTTCCCATCATGCATGATTCGCATTTCTCACATGACTCAAAGTCAAATGAGCCAAGAAGTCCATTTGAATGGAGCCTCTTGATGCGTTTCTCGCTGATGTGCCCTAAACGACAATGCCATAGAAACGTTCGGTTTTCCTCATTAGGTTTAAACCGTTTTGTATTAATGTTATATATTGGCGCGGATTGATCGAGTATGTAAAGCCCATTCGAAAGAGGGGCAGAACCATAGAACAAATTGTTGCGATTGAAGGAACATAATTTATTCTTAACTGAAAAATCATAACCTTCCAAATCCAACAAAGAAATTGAAATAATATTTATGCTTATAGCAGGTACAAAATAACAATTATTCAGTTCTAAAATCAATCCCGAAGGTAAAGACAACAAGTAAGTGCCTACAGCTAGTGCTGGAACTTTCGCTCCATTCCCAACTCGTAGCTCCACCTGTCCTTGCTTCAGCCTTCTACTGTTGCTGAGTGCCTGCATATTAGTACAAATATGAGCCCCACAACCAGTATCCATAACCCATGAGGTATTATCAGAAGTAGTTGTATTAACTTCTATAACAAAAATACATGTTGAAGAAGTCTCAAAAGTCTTCTTCTTCAATTCCTTTAGACCTTCCTGGAATTTCTTACATTCTCTCCTCCAATGCCCTGGTTCTTTACAGAACCTGCATATGTCAGTTGGCCCAGGCTTGGACTTGGGCTTGGGTTTTGGCGTGTCCTTGTCCGCGACTTGGACAGCCTTGGCCTTTCCCTTATCCTTAGCAGAGGATTTCTTAAACCCCTTGCCCTTCTGCACCATAAGCACATTTGGGTCCTTGGCGGTTTTCCTAAAATTGGGCTCCGCAGTCTTGAGCATTCCGTGAAGCTCAGGCAATGTCTTACTCAAGCCATGCATGTTAAAGTTCAGAATGAACTGATCATAGCTTGCAGGTAATGACTGCAGAATGATGTCGCAGGCAAGTTCCTGGCTGATTGGGCAGTCGAGTTTCTGAAGATGATCGAGATAACCCATCATCTTCAAGACATGAGGACTCACTGCCGCATTCGCAGCCAACTTGCAGTCCAAGAGGTTCTTAACTGTTTGAAACCTCTCAGTCCTAGCCTGCTCCTGAAAAAGCGATTTCAGGCTTGCCATTATCTCGATGGGTGACAATACACTCTCGAACTGTTTTTGCAGCTCAGGAGTCATTGTCACCAACATCAGGCAATAAGCATCATTTTCATCTGACGAATGCTTTTCCCAAGCATTATGCAGAGTCCTGGCGGCATTGGCAGGAGGCCTCTCGGGGAGAGGATCACGAAGGACATAATCCTTCTTCTCCTGCTTGAGGACTAGCCTCAAGTTCCTTGACCACGTCAGGAAGTTCGTTCCAGTCAGCTTCTCCTTCTCGAGAACAGACCGGATCGAGAATGTGTTTTGTGTGCTTGTAGTAGTCATATCTGAAATATATAAATAAAAAGGTTATTAGTTAAATGTTCAAAATGATTAATCTCGTATTAAAATATAATATGATTAATCATGCATTATATTCAATAACATCAGTTACCCTCAATAGAATATAATGATTCCAAGATCCACATATAACTAAGATTAAAGTGGGCCACTGGCCGTCACCCAACCTTAGCTTATATCGGTAAGCCCTATATCGGCTAATTATATCCGTGACATAACTCTTGGTTGTGAATCTGGGCCCGAGGCCCAATCCACTCTGATGTCTCAAGGCACGGGACTCCCGATGGCCTAGTCAAGAAAACCAGACTATACAGTCATGTAATCATTAATGTCTGGGACTCCCAATGACATTTATGAATCACAAACCGTCTTATCCACGCAAAAGTAGACACCCTCACACTGTAAGGCCATGAATACAATTGAATGGGCTTCGACAGCTGACATAGCCTGGACAAGACATCCAACGCTTGATATTATATGAGGTTCGTAGGTTTATTTTAAAATCATTCCCAAAATAGAAGATTACTATTTCGGGAAACTTTCCATTTTTGGAAACCTACTATTTTTGGAAACTTTCTAAAATTGGAAACTTTCTGAAAACGGAAACTTTCTAACTTTAGAAATTTCTTAAAATCCAAAACCCGCAAATCCAGAAACTTCTATTTTAAGAAACTTTCTAATTTCAAAATTTCGGAAACTTTAATTTAAAATCGACTTTATAACTTTATAAAATAAATTTTAAATTGATCTGAAGAAAGACTCAAATAATTGGCCCAATTGTTTTAACTTCTTGGCCCGAGGCCCAAGAATTGGTCCATGTCCAAGACATGACCCAATTGTCCAATTATTTGACATAACCGGTCTGGTTCATTAAAATTGGTCTAACCAAATTTTAATTACTACGATGACCACAATTGTCAACCGATTATTTACTAAACCGGATTTTCTCAATTTATTTGGTCCAACCAAATCAAATTAGAAAATCCTGGTTTAGGCACAAAATCCAATAATTCTTTCGACATTGGATTTCTTATCCCGGTTTAACCAGATTTAATAAAATTATTAAATCTGTTTATTAAACCGAGACGCATCAATTTTCATTAAAATTTTAAACCGAGCCTTGAACCGAACCGAATTGGTCATGAACCGAACCGAGTTGGTCGTGACCTAGTTTCTGGATCATGTCCGACCAGCCGCATTCTATCCACGATCCACGGACGGCCGAGCCTCACGCGATCGGGATGCAAGCTGGACGGTCGATGATCGGACGAGCTCGGGACGGACGATGCTTGGCCGAGACGCGACGATCGGGACGAGCCGGACGAGATCACGGACGCGATCGCCAAGCGATCGTGGTCGATCTTTCTCGCACGTCAAGCAATGATCGGGACGGTCGGACGAGATGCGATCGGGACGATCGATCGGCCCATCTCTCGCGATCATTCGCGATCCATCCGACGATCACAACGCATACCGAGTCATATAGCTCGGTTTGCGATTTTCATTAGTGTGTTTAGGGATTAATTCTGGTTTCTTAAGTGATTTATCTTATCAGTAGTTGATTCAAAAACACTTCTAAACAGATTAAACAACCTAAACATGAATCTAAACAAGAAATCCTAAGAACCAATGGCTCTGATACCACTGTTGGAATTGTTTAGTTGATCCTGATTCAATTTACAGATTCATATCAACCTAAACATACAGATCTAGGTTCTCTTGAATAGAAACATTAGATGATCTCACCTTTTACCTGTTTGTTGCAGCGGAAGGAATAGAACAGGTCAGAGATCAGAGAGATACACCGAGGGATGAATCCTCCAAAGGTTCACACACGCGATCACAGAAAAACGGCTGCTAGACCGAGCTGGTGGGAGGCGCAGGGAGAGAGGAGAATCGGCGCTGGGGGTTAGGGTTAGGGAGAAAAGACTTGGCTTTTAGTTTATAAAAGCCTTCTCTTTCCCTTTTGGGCTTTTGGGCCCAAAATACCAATCTGATTAAATCCCATGGATTTAATCAGACCCATTAGTCTCTCTCTTAGTACGACAAATGCCTGGCACTTTTACCGTACTTCTGCTAAGCCGTTCCAACACATTTTCCTGTTAGCTTAGGCGTGTGACCCATATGGGATCATATAATAAAGGCAATAAGTCCAAGACTTATAGATCATGAGCGGACTCTAGCAAGCCATCATGACCCCCAGTATTATATGACTTATGTCTGATCATTGACATACTCTTACTTTCTAGAGACAGTACCGAGATTACTGGACACAATTCCAACATGAGTATTGTAGCTTCTAGGATGAAATGAGTTTCTGAAGAGTTTTCAAACCTCTTCACCAAGCTTTAGTTCTATGTTTTGCTTGAGGGCAAGCAAAGGCTAAGTGTGGGGGAGTTGATATATCATGGTTTTTACCGGTTTTATGCCATGATATAGTTGTGTTTTTAGTGTCTTTTGTGTTCTTTTAGAGTCTTTTACAGGTATAATCAGGTTTGGAGCTGAATTGGAGATAATGGAGCATTTTGGAGATTTTTGGAGTGTTTGGCCGAGAGATAGAGTTCACTGTCCGAAACAGAGGAAGGTGTCGATCGTTGCACTCTAGCATCGATCGATGCACCAGCGAGATGGGCCAAAAACTCGGCGGTTTAGAAGAATCAAGTTATTGCACTTTGATCCAGAAGTTCCTGATATTTACAAAGAAGCCCTTGGCCGAGATTATACCTATATAATCAAGTTTTAGTTGTTTTTATTAGATTGACTTTCATAATTAAGAGCAGAGGATTTTTAGAGCTTTTGGGGCTGATCTGAACCTATTACTTCATCTGTATTTGGAGAAGATTTCGAACCCCTTTTACTCTTATTCTTTTATGCAATTTATTCATTCTATGATTATGTTTTCATTATCTATGTCTGAGTAGATTCCTAGTTAGGTTTAGGGTTTCTCACATAGGATTTCATGACTTGCTAGACTTGTTCAAATTCAGTTAAGGATTCAAACTATATCTGTTCTTCAATTTAATTGTGCTTAAAGCTAGTTCTAACCTGATCAATTAGAATCTAGATCTTAGGTTGCTAAATACGTCACGGAAGTGGGGTTTAGGAATCTGAACTAATTAAATTGGGCAATTAAACTTTGCGCAAACGGAAGTTTGGTTTAGGATAATTGTGAACATATCAAACTTGGGATTAATACTAGTTTAATCTGTTAGTTCTCGCAAACGAAAGTTTGGTTTGCTGCACTTAGACTTAGAGAATTATCGCAAAGGAATTTGGTTAATTCTACATCTGTGTTTTGAGTTCTAGAACTGTGCTTAATTAGATCCTTGCTGAATGAACTGTCTGCTTGTCTGATTTCCTGAGAATACCCTAGGCTTGACGCTTTTAATTACTTGCTTCCACAACCGTTAATCTCTGCTACTGATTTACTTTCTCGCACCGCTTTTAATTCAATCACATTGCTTATTTCTAGTATTAGTCTCTACTGTTCTGATCTATTGAGACCAAGTGTCCCTGTGGATTCGATAACCCTATATACTACTTTGACATTGCTGTTCACTTGCAGTTTAGAATAGGGATAAACTTTGAGCCTATCACGGGACTGCCTTGCCCTTTCCCTTGCCTTTGCCTAGTTTCTTAAACTTCTTACCCCCTTGTACCATAAGTACATTAGGAGTGCCTTCCTGATATTAGGCTCAGCTGTCTTGAGCATGCCATGCAGTTCAGTCAACGTCTTCGTCAAGTTGTTCATGTTATAGTTCATAACAAACTGATCATAACTTGACGGCAGTGACTGCAGGATGATGTCAGTAGCCAACTCTTGGCTAATGGGACAATCCAGTCTCCCCAGGTTATCAATATAACCCATCATCTTAATGACATGAGGACTGACCGGACTGTCCTTTGGTAGTTTGCATTCAATGAGAGATTTAACCGTCTGGTATCTCTCAGTTCGTGCTTGCTCCTGAAACATGCTTTTCAGGCTAGTAATCATCTCCACTGGCGACTCCACGTTCTCGTATTGCTTCTGCAAGTCCGAGTTCATGGTAGCCAACATGAGACAATTCACATCGACCACATCATTGGAATGCTTGTCCCAAGCACTCCTTTCTGCATGTGCAGCATTGGATCTCGGTTTTTCAGGGAGAACATTTTCAAGGACATAGTCCCGCTTCTCCTGCTTGAGAACAATTCTCAAGTTCCGATACCATTCGAGAAAATTCGATCCATTTAACTTGTCCTTCTCAAGGACGGATCGCAGGGAGAAAGAATTATTATGAGTAGTAGTCATAGCTGAGAACATAGAAAAGAAAAAGGTTTAGTTATGATGTTCAAGAAATGAGAAATCTTAACTTTTAAGAAAACTCGCATTATATTCAAACAATGTTTCCTCAGATGAATATAATGATCCAAGACCCATACTTCACTAAACTTGAGTGAGCCACTGGCTGTCACCCAAATTCAGCTATCTAGGTAAGCAACAACCTTGCTAGTTGTATCCAATACAACTCTTGGTTGTGGACTGACATCTTATGTCAAATCCACCTGATGTCTCTGAGCCCAAAACGATTTTGATGGCCCAGTCAAGTAAACCAATCTTTTCAGTCATGTAATTGTTGACGCCTTGCACTGCAAGCCCATCAACACGATTACTTCCTGCCTTACTCATGTAATTGTGGACACCTTGCACTGCAAGCCTATCACTCAATGAAACGAGTCTTGACAGTCGACAAGATTGGAAAGACATCAAGTATCACTTGATATTTGATTGAGGAACGGAATCATTAAAACGTTCAGTTTTATTATGTTTTAATTCTTATAATTAATTGATTTATCATGCTTTGGTTCTGTGATTGCAGGCTCCAAAACCCAATCATCGAATCTAATGTCGACCGACACTACTATAGTGTCGATCGATACAGAATAACCAAAAGCAATCCGCGATAACCGATCAATCCAATTGATCCGGTTTCGAATACCAGTCGGTGTCGATCGATGCTACACTAGCATCGGTCGATACCAACCTAATCAAACCAATCGCAATTCAAACCATTTAACCAAGCTCGATAACCGGTCCAATCCAATTGAACCGGTTCATCAATCTCGCGAGGTTTGTGTCGACCGATACAACTCTTGTGTCGATCGACACTAGGCGAAAAGTTTTATTCGGGTTATCCTTCTGTGTCGACCGATACCCGCTTGGTGTCGATCGACACAGGGTGATAATCCCTAATCGTTTTTCAAGTTAAAACCCTAAAACTAGATTTTAATCAACACGAATTTCAGCATGCTTGTATCAACTATACAGAGATCCAGATTCAACTAATCTAATCAACATGCCACAGATTCAATGGAACCCTAAAGCTCTGATACCACTGAAGGAATTTCTAGCAGTTCTAATCAGGATTAGCAACCCTAGTCTGAATTCCGAGCCTAGGATCTACAGGTTCATGTAATTGAATCTATCAGATCTAGTGATTACCTGGTGATTAGCAGCGGAAGTTATTTGCAAGTAATCAAGATCTAGAGCGCCTCAGATGCTGCGCCTCTACTGGTATCCACACGCACACGAACTGAACAGGAAGGGATGCTAGTGCCTTATGAGATCGAATCTCCAGAGAGGTTTGTTTTCTGTTTCTGGTGGCTGTGAATTAGGTTATTGACGAGTTTAGGTCGACCATGTATCTTATATATGTCGACTTAAACCGCCCTGGGATTAACTAATGATTAAACCAATTTAATCTGTCAATCCGCGAGTCGTATCGACCGACACACTCTATGTGTCGATCGACACGGCCAATTTATGTCGACCGACACTCTTAGTGTGTCGATCGACATCGCCCAGAAATGTCGATATTGAATGCATATCAAATATGCATTCACCCGATCATTACATTAATGATCATCCTCTCATGCAATGTCCAGTTTGCTTAGGTGTGTGACCCTGTAGGATCATATAACACTAGCAATGAGTTCTCAACTCATTGATCATAAGTGGCTTCTAGCAAAGCGTTATGACTACCTAGTGTCATATGATTGTCTCATCTCGACAACACGACTTTCTCTCAGAGTAAGTACAAATAGATTTCAGGACATTCCCAACAGAATGAACTACGATACTCTCGAGATTAGACACTAACCTAAAATAGAAAGGAATTGAAGGAACTTCTTTTGAGTTTTTCTCTGTGTGATTTTCGAATCGGATGCTCTACAAGAGAGGCTTAGGGGTCGTATATATAGAATTAGAGAGGAGGCTAGGTTTAAGAAATAAACCTTGTGCACCAAGTCCGCGAACTTGTTCACCAAGATTTTTCGAGTTGGGCCGCACACCAACTTGAGTTGTAAGTTTTATCGACGTAATTAATTAAAAATTAAATTTCGGTTGAGAGAGATTAACTACGCCCAATAACTCGCTCGCTCTTATAGAGCCCAAGAGCCCTAAGAGCCAATTAATAATCAACGAGCCTCGAGCCACGACGACGACGACCGCGTGTGTGTGGTCTTTTTCCTCTCTATCCAACTTTCTTGTAACACAAGTAGAAGTTGGACTCCTTATATAGTAAGTGAAAACTTTCCTTGTTTCTAATGTGGAAAACTTTTCCTTCCCAAATAGTTATAGCCAATAAAAGCATTTCATTCTTTATAGACTTAACTCATTTCTTTTCACACATACACATTTTGGATAAATCCCATAACTTTATTACGTACTTTCCAAAAATTGTTCTAACAGCTTCATCCACTCTCTTGTCAGTTTTCTTGCCATAACATTGTTTTGTTACTTTCTGTGTTAGTGGTCGGATAGTCAATGTTGTAAGAGTCGCCCTAATTCTTGTGAACTTTTGGGAGAAGCCAAAGCTGCAGTTCATTTTAATAACCAAGTGAGAGAATTAAACTTGTAAATTTTGAAGTATATTAGAGTAATCAGTAATCATAGATATGACACAGTGTATCCTATTTATTGGCATGGAGTTGTTCAATTGGAAGAACATATATATTTCTGCAACCAGTAACCGGGCAAAAAGCACAGCTATCAAGTTTTGGATTGCAATATTATGTTTGTCGATATTAATTAGATGGTCGGAATAGATGACTGATTAAATTTAGGACTTCATATCTCTTTTTCCGTCTCCTTAGGCCTTGTGCTCGATGAGGTGATGATTTGGCTCTGAGATATCAATGATATGTCCTCCAGTTGAATTAAGATGAGGAGCTCGGCTAAGCCTTTCAGTCTTGTGAATATCCTCTTCCAAAAGAATGTCTTCTTCAAGCATTACCACTCCCGTTGGTTCGCCATGGGGACCTGGGACAATGACTTCTTGGACTTTGAGGTGTTCATCAAACTTGGTGATTACAGTCTTCTGAGAAGACATTCTTCTTTTCTTGAGATAGCAAAGGAGAGCAGCAGCGAGGAACGCAACAAAAAATAAACTGCCAAGAGAGATAACAACCACAAGGATAACAGTTGCATGGTGCCCCGGTGGTGGTGATGGTGGTGGAAGAACGTGAGGTGGAGGTGGTGGATGATGGGGGCGAGGATACGGTGGGGGTGGGAAATGGGGAAGAGGTGGTGGTGGAGGAACAAAGGGGGAAGGAGGTGGCGGTGAATGGAAAATGTAGGAAGGAGGCGGTGGTTGATGCGGTGGAGCCGGGAATGGTGAAGGGCGGGGATGTTGATCGGAGGGTGATGGGTAAAAGGGGAAAAAGTGAACAGAGGCAGCCATTTTGTACGTATATATATGAGTTATGTATTATATGTTTTTGCAAAGGGGAAGTTTGAAGCCTATTTGTAGGTGTGTAAAAGTTGGATTGGTGGTGGCCTGTGATATGATGTGCTTCTAAGCTTGTACTTGCTTGACTCTCATGCTAAGCTTTTACATTATTATTAGACTTCGTTGATTGTTTCTACTCCTTTTTTTATTTTATGCTATTGGGCTTGCTTAATTTGATGTTGGACGTCATTGTAAAGGTAGTTGGCTGGTTTTGAGTCAATGTCAATCAATCACTACTTGGAGCCTATGTACATAAAAGTATGTTTCGGACACAACCTTCTTCTGTCTGTATGTAAAAATAATCAATCAAGGTTTTGATCTCGGCCTTCACTCTTATTGATTCAATGGACCGAATCTTCTTTGGCATTCGCCTTCTCCATTCTCCAGTTGCGTTCCACGCTCTTCGGATCTGCCGTTGAGATGTGTAAGATCTTGTTATGGAATTTGGTTAAAGTCTGCCGGTGCCCAATGCTTATATATGTAATCCCGGCTGACTGAATTTGCTGGTAGAGGTGTGCCTACGCATCATGAGAAATGAATGGCTCAATGTTTTACTGTTACATGATACTCTTCTAAATGACAAACGAGAGGGGAGAAATACCTCATTAGCTTCATCCAAAGCACTAGTGGATTCATCCAGGAGAGCCAGCTTTGGCTGACACAGCAATAACCGTGCAAAGGCCAGGCGCTGCTGCTCACCAAGTGAAAGCACACTGGACCACTCGTGTAACGAATCAAGACCACCAAAGCGATCCACTATATGTCCAAGACGAACATTCTCTAGAGTCCGCATCAGATCATCTGTTGACGGCTTATCATCCATTCCACCATCTTTTTTCAGGAGAGGCGGTGAACCTGACACAATCAATGAAAGTTCGAATGGTTGCTGTTTTTTTTTCCTGGGTTAGATAACCTGCTTGTCTAAACTAAATTTAGATGTTTAAAGAAGTGGTGTTACAAGCCACAATTTTGAAATGAGTACCGTCTATTGTACTGCCATCAGGCGTTGCCTCCATCATATTACTCCAGGCAGGATAAAGAAGTTGCTGACGCAGAGTCCCCAGAACCATATAAGGCCTTTGTGGAAGAAACAATACATCTCCACAACTTCTTTTCCCTGAACTATCATATTTTTCCTGTGTAAAGTCATCTTGAGAACTGAGGTAGAACGTGATTTTTCCTTTCCCAGACCTCCAAAGACCAGCCATTGCTCTTAGGAGCGAAGTTTTACCACTCCCACTAGGACCCATTATCTGTTAAATGCCATTTATAGCTAGCTTAACATCTACCTGTCCACATGCTTGAAACAGAAATAGTCAAAGTGAACTAACCAGTAGATGATCCTTGTCATATATTTCTGCAAATAAGTTGTGAACTAATGTGGTTCCATTTGTTGGTGTCTGAAGAGTGAGCTCCTCGATCTCCAGAAGCTTTTGGTTCTGTCGAGACTCGATTGAACCATTGGAGTCCAGCAAAGAAGACCTCCCTGCACCTTGATACGTCAGCTCAATCTCGTCCACGGTGTGAGAGGGATCTCTGGAGATGTTGTTATCCAACAGATCATCAAATTCACCTGAGTTGTAACAAGTCTTGATATGGTTAGATGCGCGTAAAAGGACAATCCCGACCAACAACAAATGCAATTTTTCATTTAGCCGTAAAAGTTGATCATAGAGTAACAGATCTTTGTGATTAAGTCATGATGAAGGCCTAGTTTCAAGCAGAAGAGAACAACTGTGTCGATCTTTTCATCTGGCCAATTAAAGAGAGGTGCATTTTGTGCCACAAATGTTGTATATCCATCAGAGGTCTTGTGTTTAATGTAACAAGTAGTGTATGAGAGAATGCAAAATGCATAATTAGTCTACCTAGACGGTCAATGACAGCTGAAAAAGCGCTGATAGCTTGAAACTGATAAACAACGAGCGAGAAGTCTCCTAGGATATGATTGAATGCTGACACTGACTGGTTAATGACACCGAACTCAATTTTCCCGGAGAAAAACATTGGGGCAACAACAGCAGCTGGAAGAATCTGAATGAGGTAGCGGTATCCATCAGTGAAGAACTCTAGGTTTCTAGATGCTATCAGCAATTCCTGCAGGTGAAAGAATGAAGGAACGAACTCATCAAGGGATAAGAGAGTTGTAAGAATCACAGAGGCAAAGGTAAGTTTACAGTTAAATTGTCAAAAGCGCTTCTGAAACGCTGAAGCAGGAGGTGCATTTCATTCTGTTCGCCTCCGTAGAAAGCAATTGATTCAGCATTTTCCCTCACGCGTACAAGGCTGTAACGAAAGTCAGCCTCTTTCTTCTCTTGCAAAAAGTTGAGATTCACTAGTCCCTGAGGGAAATCAAAGAGAGAAAATGAACCTAGATAACTTGTGTGGGATTATAGAAATAATATTTCAAGAATACCTTGCCCAGAAAGACACTGATGGCAGTTCCGCCAAAGGAGTAGAGCAGGAGAACGAGAAAGAGAGGAGGATAAATGGTGAAGAGGATGTTGCTGAACGAGATGAGGTCTATGGTGGCGCTGAAAAGGGTCAGAGAGAAAGACAAGGCTGTTGAAGTGAAGGAACTTAGGTCATCAACACTGCGCTGATCAGGATTGTCAATCATAGATTGGGACTGGATCTTGTAGAAGGTTTGATCTTTCAAATAGCGCTGCAGGTAGTATTTGGTCATCCATGATCTCCATCTCAGTGATAAAGTCTCTTTTGCATAATCTCGTAGCACAAAGAACTGCAAAGAAAGGAAAAAAAAGGTGTCGGCTTTTTTTTTATATGTGTTTCTTTCATTTCATTTCATCTCACCGGAATTCCGCCGGCGAAACCACAGAGGTAATAGAGCAACTGCTTGGTGAACTGCTCTTGGTCTTTGTCTTAATCAAGAGAGAGAGACGTTAGAGTAGAAACAAAAGTGGAAAGGAGAGTTGAAGAAAATCGTACTGGCAAGAGCATTGTAGAAATCACGGCCGAGAAAATTGAAGCCGACGCTGATGCCGGTGGTGGCGAGAGTTAGGGCAAATACGGAGGCCAGACGCAGCCTGGCCTGGTCTTTATCCTCGGAAAACCAAAAAGGCGCTGCGACTTTCCAGAATCGCTTACCAAGAGCCCTCAACTCCGACGCCTTATTGGGACGAAGCGGTGGTTGCGGCAACAAAGAAGAGGAGGAGACGCTTCTGAAACGGTAAATTTTGCTCCGAGGAGAAGAAGAATAATCGGAGTGGCTGAATAGACGGTGAGAACAAGTGCTGAAAACGGGAGCTGTTATCAAAATCATCTCTTACAAGAACCTCCTCCTAGTAAGGCGATTTCATTTCAGATGGATTGTTGGTTGCCAGTTGCCACAATATTCAGACAGCAAGGGGCAAGGCGTTAATCCCAGCCCTTCGTTTTATTTAGGAGATAATTTACAAAGAGAAAGTAGTAGCCATTACAACAGATGCATAGAAATTCAACCAGAATTATTACCCATCCTTATATGTCCAAACAAACACATTTGCCATATTGTCTTGATCAACGTTACTACTAGATGGAAACTGGAAAGTTTTTTTTTTTTTTTTTTTTTCTTGCTTTATAGAAATACACATCCTCTCCTCACAACCTGGAGCTGCCTAACAATCTTCTTCTTAGCTCCCATCCCACCGCATCAATGAACTCTTCTGTATTCACATAAGCCTCCCTCCTAACCCTGTCCAAATATCACAATTACTTATCTACCCAATGTTTATACATTTAATCATCTTTTAAGTCTTACTTGGGTCCGTGGATCAAAAGAGCCAGATCCTTGGTCATTTTTCCAGCCTCAACCGTCCCCATACAAGCTGCTTCTAGTTTCTCCGTGAAGTTCAACAGTGCCGCATTGCTGTCTAGCTTTGCCCTGGTAAGATCAAATACAATTCATCTTTAAAAAAAAAAATGAAATCAACCAAGTGAATGCATGGCTGAAAAACCTCATTGGTATGTGTTAAATCGATCCATTATAATGCCGCAATTAATAAATATCTTGCTACAAACAATCCATGATAGACTAAATAATCAATTATTTGCAGTCACCCCCATTTTTGTCCCCAGGAATATCAACAAGTATTTCATAGGGTGAAAATCGTTAAACAACCCACAACATTTGCTACCTGTGGGCAAGGCCTCTGGACCAAGCAAAAATGGAGGCTATGCTATTGGTGCTTGTTTCACCACCTTTTTGGTGAACTCTGTAGTGGCGTGTAACTGTACCATGAGCTGCCTCTGCTTCAATGGTCTTTCCATCAGGACAAACCTACAATTCCCCCCCCCCCAAATTTTCATTCAGGTTCACAGGAAACATGTTAACAAGACAAAGACAAAATATTGGCCGGGGCCCGTGTCAGGTCGTACCAACACGGACGTCATCAGTCCCAGAGATCCATATCCTGCAGCGGACAACAGAAAATTTTGGAGAAATAAGATTGGATCCACGTGTTAAAGATCCATGATCCAAGACCAACAATTGCATTTTCTTAGAAAGAAGCACAAAGCCTAAGGTTTCAGTCTTTAGACAGAACTAAAGTTGAAGGAAAGATAACCTTGGGCTAAGAAATCGCTCTGCACATCTCCATCGTAGTTCTTGCATGCCCACACGTAACCCCCTTCACTTTTCATTGCGTAAGCAACCATATCATCTATCAAACGATGCTCATACCTGGAATTCATTATCTTTGTAAACAATGTTTGCCTGGTGTACTGGAAGAGAATGTAGCTAATAACATGCACATCTCACCATATCCCAGCAGCTTCAAACTTGGTTCTCCAATTAGTTTCATAAACTTCTTGGAATACATCCTTGAATCTTAAAACAATTCAATAATGTAATGTCAGCGTAGCATGACTAGATACCAACTAAATTTTCTAACAAGAAGCATAGAGGCCAGTTAACTCACACCTTCCGTCATATGTTTTGAGGATGGTGTTTTTTGTGGAGAGGTAAAGTGGCCATTTTTTCTGGTAAGCTGTGTACATCGAGGACTCAGAAAATGCACGGATAGACTGTTCAGTAATAAAAAAGTGCCGTCATATCAACTATATACTCTGGAAGTAACTCAGGTAGTATAGACCTGAAGGAGGGGAGGAAAAAAGAATATCAACCTCATCGGTGTTATACATGGCCAAAGCAACACCTCCAGCACCAGTGAAATTGAAGACTTCAAATTCTGTCTTCCGGGAAGATCCACTTGGTTCTGCAAACATAAGATATCCCATGTAAAAGTGAATGAAATGAACCCATAAACTTCCACATGTATGTAAATTCGTGGACAACGATCCCAAAACTTCCAATAATGATAATCCATAAAAGAGAAGTCGTATAAGTTGTTAATGGACTGTACGGAAGACTGAAATGTGCTTATTCGCTCCACATATAGCTTCCCTAACAGTGTTTTCTGAATGAGGCAACGTAGGGAATGAATGAAGAATAGACTAGTGCTCTCTAAAGGTACGTTTTCACCCTTTCAGGCTTTCAGTTACAATATCAAATAGATAGGAGATTTACCAAAAGTCAGTTTCAGTCTTCCTGGTTCATTAACAATGATATCAGTAGCTCTATACTGATCACCAAAAGCATGCCTCCCAATACAGATTGGTTTCGTCCATCCTGAAGAAAGGAAAGTGGAGGTATTTGTCATGCTACAATCACAGAAAATGGCTAACCCAGCAGATGTTGACAAACCTGGTACAATGCGAGGGATGTTCCTGCAAATGATAGGTTCCCTGAAAACCGTGCCTGCAAAAAGAAGAATAACATTCGAGCTTGGAAAAGTGATGAGAGGGAATTGCCTCGGTTTTAGGAGAATAAACTGACCGTTTAAAATGTTCCTTATAGTTCCGTTAGGACTCCTCCACATTTTTTTCAGACCGAACTCCCTAACACGAGCCTCATCTGTTGTTGGACAGTAAGTAAACTGTGGAGGTTAGTACGTCAAAAATAAGTACACTCTGCGCAGGTCCCATGATGCCAAGACATACCAGGAGTAATCGTCGCGCACTTGATTGCCACGTTATACCTTCACATGAACAGACACGTTTAAATGATAGCCATGAATAAGTTTGAAGGGGAGCTTGAACATAACATCAACACTAAGAATAGCACGAGATTGAGAGGTGAAGTTGAAAGAAAAACATACTTTAGAGTAGCTTCAGCACTCTCTGTAGTAACCTTATCATCGGTAGAATCGCGGTTAGGCAGTCCGAGATCGAAGTATTTGATATCCAACTCCAGGTAGGGGAGAATAAGCTGGAAATAATAACCAAAGTATATAATATACAAAACAACAATGATTCGAGGCTAAAGATGATAAAAAAAGGTCCGAGCTTTTACCTTGTCTTTAATGAATTTCCAGATCACTCGAGTCATCTCGTCTCCTGCGCAATCAATCCCGGAACAGAAGCTATCAATTGAATCCATAATCACAATCAGTCAATTGAACACTTACCGTCCATTTCAACAATGGGATTGGCCACCTTGATCTTCTCGAATTCCATTTTTGCTTCGTCTCTTCCGATGATGTCCTGTGATCAAATCAGCACCTCTGCGCCGTGAAACATGAAAACGTCTCTCTTTCTATTGGACCACACTATTTCGATTCAATAGCCCAATTGATTAAGCCCATCCCACTATGGTCCCGTTTTTGGGTCTATCGTCTATAGTTTTTTTCTTTTTTTTCACAGAAATGGCTTATATAGGGTTTGATTAGGAGAGCATTAGGAAGAGCATTATGCTTTTTATTAACCAATCATGTTTTATTTAAAAAAGCATGTAGAAGAGCATTTAGAAAATGCAAATGCTTTCAAATGCTTATGCTCTCTATGCTCTCATATGGAGCATTTCCACAGCATTAACCTCTAAAATGTTAAATATATTTTTTTTAAAATCATATATTTAATTAATTTTGTTAATTAACATAAAATATATGCATATATTTAAAATTATTATTATTAATATTTTATTTCATCTATTGTTTTTTAAAAATATATATGAAAATATAATATATACATATAATAATTTAATAAATATAATTTAAATATATGAAAAATAAAACACTTATTTTCTAAATATAATATATACATATAATAATTTAATAATATAATTTAAATATATAAAAAATAAAAACTTATGTTTTAAATATAATATATACATATAATAATTTGATAAATAATTTAAATACATGAAAAAACAAAAACAAAAACTTATGTTCTAAATATAATATATACATATATAACACTTTAGAATAATTATAGTTAAATGTAATTAAATATTTTATAATCTTATATTTAATCACTAACAGCTCTAACAATCACTAAAAAATGTATATTAATTAGAGCATACAGCTTCAGCAGCATACTGCTTATGCTACTTACTGCTAATGCTCTGCTACGAGCCTTTCCAATCAGACCCATATTAGATGATTCAAAGAGAAATTACAACTATAATCAAAACAATCACAACTAAAAAGAGAGAGAGAGAGTCTAAAACCTCTCAAAGTGATTTCCTATCTTTTGCAAAAAGATGGTAAAGCCAAAAGGGAGCATCTAAAAAAACATATGATTGTGATCGATTTTGTAATATAATGTTGTCAGCAATCGAGAGAGTGTCGATCGACATCATTTCAGTGTTGATTGACACTACGGGCATGAGCAGTCAATTGTTGTAGAAAGATCAAATGTTGCTGAGGAAAAGGCCTACAAACCGAATGTTCTTTTCCCTAGGAAGTCAAAGCACGGGATTAAATTGGATAAATACAAGGAAAGAATGAGAGAGATGTTAACTGAAGTCACATTCATTGATGCTACTAAGACCACTCCTCTGGTGAAAAGATGGGTGACAGATATGCTTTCTGGTAACATGACTGATGAAGAGGGTGTCTTGATGATCTCTGAAGTATGCAGCACTGTGGTTCAAGGCAGAATTCCTGAGAAACTACAGGATCCAGGGAGTTTTGTGTTGGACTGTTCTATATACAGAGACAGATTTAAGAGGTCATTGTGTGATCTTGGTTCAAGTGTTAATCTCATGCCATACTCTGTGGCTGTGAGATTGGGACTGATGGACTTCTAGCTTACTAATATCTCTCTTATCCTAGCCGATCGATCAAAGAAGATGAGTTCTTGAGAACATTTCTCTCAGAGTTGGAAATTACTTGATTCCAACAGACTTTGTGGTGTTGAAGTATGAGATTGAACCTGATGATCCTCTACTGCTTGGTAGATCCTTCTTAGCTACTGTTGGAGCTGTGATTGATGTGAGGTATGGTCTGATTGATCTCCACCTGGGACATCAGCCTTTACAGTTCAAGATGGATAGGTTGCAGAGATCCACCACTGATGGACAAAGCTTCAATGTTGAGGTGGAGCCAGAGATTCAAATTGGAGAGGAGAAGATGGCGGTTCATTTTGAACTTGCTCTGACATCTTCCAAACCTACACCTGCTCTTAAGCAGAAAGCTCCAAACATCACACCTAGACCACATCTGTAGAAGAAAAGGTATGCACCCTTTGACCTTAAGTATGCTAACACTGGTGTTGATTTTTCAGGAAACCGAGCCAGGAAACGAAACATTCCACCTGACCTTGCTGCAATTCCCAAGTTACTTGGCCAGTCTCATGCGCCCAACGCTTATACACCACCATGGATGAGGAGACTTTCACAAGGCAGTCTTTGCCTATGTTGAATCCCCCCCCCCAAGAGTTTGACCCATCTGCCATAGTCAAGCTAATGACTTAAAACAAGCGTTGAGTGGGTGGCAACCCACTGGTTAGTATATTTTACTTTAGTTTTCATTTTGGTTTTGGTTGCTTTGATTTTTCTTGTTTTGGTGTGTTCATGGCGTGAGAACATGTCAGTATGAACTGCGTCGTTCGACACGGTCATGAGTGTCGGTCGATGCATAGATCACCGCGGGTTATTCAAGATGTTTACCGTGTGAATTGCGGTATAGGCAGCAGTTCATTCCAAACCGCGAGTAGGCAAATACGATATGCGTCGATTGATGCGGTCTTGAGCATCGATCGACACACATACGCGACAAGTAAGTGCGCTGAACTTTTCAATATGTTCCATCTGATTCTTGTTCTCACCGAGCCCAAGCTTTTATAACACTGGGGACAATTTTGTTTAAGTGTGGGCGGAGGTAGCTGCTGACACACCGTTTTCTATTTTCTTAGAGCCAGTTGCGCTGTTTATTGAGTCAAATTTGAGTAGGAAACTATGACTTTTTGAGGAGATCACTACAACTGCAGAAACTTAAGTGACCATTGGATGAGTTTGTAGATGATCTCTGACTATTAGAAAACCCAACGCAGATCAACATACTGAGGACACCCACATTACTTCAGGTATTTAGAGAATCCATTACTGACTTCCCCTTTAACTTGACTTAATTTTTCTCACCTAGGGGCTTGGTATACTTTGAGTCGGATTCCTCTGTAGTTCTGACACAGCTTGTAAACCTGTCTAAGTATGGTTCCCTTCTCCCCTTCCCTAAAGTAAAACAAAAAGAGATAAACTGCGGATAAGCTATTAGCTTCGAAGTGATCACAGGAGTGGTAGAAACCCCTATTACCTCATGTGCATTCATGGAATGTGTCCAAAGTACATCCAAATGCGGGAAGAGCACTGATAAAAAAAAAATGATACCCCGTGGGGAAAAATCAGTTGCTAAGGAAGGAAAAGGAGAAGAAAGTAACCAGAAAATGATCGTATGGTGGTCAGGTGCTAACATAGTAAAATTCCATGTGTTCTTTGATCGATACTCCCTAGATGAGACCGCACTTACTAGATTATAGATGTCAGTATGGTGAATTTGAATACTCTGAATGTGATTGTGGAGTTTACACAGGATAGTTGCTAAGTGCGGGGGAAGTATATGTTGGTCTTGATGTCTGCAGGTTCATTTCTCATGTGGATTACTAAAGAGAATATGAGTGTGTACTTCTACGATGAAACGAGTTTCTGAAGTTTTCAAACTTCTTCTCCTCATCTTGGTTTTCTGTTTTGCTTGAGGGCAAGCAAAGGCTAAGTGTGAGGGAATTGATATATCACAGGTTTTAGGTGTTTTGAGCCATGATATATGTACATAATCGAGTCTTTCATAGAGTCTTTCGAGTCCTTTCAGGTGTTTTACAGGTTTTACAGGTTTGGAGCATATTTGGACATTATGCCGCATTCTGGAGCTATTTGGAGCATTCATGCGAAGCAGAGAAGTTGGTATGATTATCTGATGATGGTGTCGATCGACACTCTATTTGTTTCGGTCGACACAAATTGTGATCAGGAGTAAAATCGCCGATTAATGAAGACTTTGAAGATTTGTAATTTATCCTAGAAGTTTCTCATAATACAAAGAAGTCCAAATCATGTTTTAACTTTATATTAGGGTCTTAAGCCGTTGTTTAGGCTACACATTACTTTATCGGAGATTAGGAGATTTGGAGCTGGTCTTGTACTCGAGAGAAGAGATTTCAAACCCATGTTCTTATTCTTTTGGATTTTATATGATATCTACTTTGATTATTGATATGCTCAGATTTTAATTCCCTAAGTTACACAGCAAGTGCACATGAAAATATAGTATGTAGGGGTCAAACCACAGAGACTCAAGAAATCTTACGATAGATTATACAATTTCAAGTTAAGTTAGGTGATGCAAATCAGGTATAATAAACTAAAAATCAGAAAGTATAGCAGTAGCAAATCGGTTTTGTTTTATCAAGTACTAAAAGCGCTAAGCTTAGAGAGTTCTCAGAAAATCAAGCCAAGCAGATTAAATATCAGTAAGGATCAAATTAAGCACCGTTCTTGAACTCAAACACAGATGTAGAACTAACCAACTTTCGTTGCGAGAATTCACTAAGTCTAAACCCTAAAAATCCAAATTTCTTTGAAATTCCTAACAGATTAAACTAGCCTTAAGTGCATGTTTGATTTGTTCACAATTCAATTAAACCAAATTTCTTTGCAAATAATTAAATTGCTCAGCCTAAATATATCAAATTCTAAATCACACTTTCATGCCAATTTATAAACCTAAGTCTAGATTCTAAGTGATCAGGTTAGAAACTAATATTAAACACAATGCAAGTTGAAGAACTAATCAAGTTATGAATCCTTAACTGATTGATTTAATCTAGCAAGTCATGAAATCCTTAATGAGAATCCCTAAAC
Organism: Orychophragmus violaceus; assembly: GCA_030180135.1. Lineage (NCBI taxonomy): Eukaryota > Viridiplantae > Streptophyta > Magnoliopsida > Brassicales > Brassicaceae > Orychophragmus > Orychophragmus violaceus. The sequence continues at coordinate 104,142,493 of CM058230.1, read as the reverse complement.
CTAACTATGAATCTACTCATACATGATCAATGAAAGAGAAATCATAGTATGAATAAATTGCATTAATAAAAAAGAGTAGAGAATAAAAAGGGTTCGAAATTTTCTCCAAAAGCAAAAGCAGTACAAGGTATGATCAGCCTCATGCTTTCAAACTCTCTCGAGCTAAAAGTATGAATGTGTGTACTAAACAAAACACCAAAAACTTAATTATAAAGTGTTAATAACGTCTTGAGTCTCTTCTGTAAATACTAGAACTTTCTGGTGCAAAACTGCAAATTTTGAAATCTTTAATTAATGTGATGGCGCGGGTCTTTGTCGATCGATGCAAGGAAGCATCGATCGACACTCAGGTCGCTCTGAGATAGTGCATTCTTCTCCTTACGGATTTAGCTCCAAAACTTTCCCAATAAACTCCAATATCTTCCAAAATCCTCCAAACGTGCATAAACCTAATAAACACCTAAAATGACTCGAAAAACACTAGAAAATACTCTAATATATACTTATATCATGGCTTAAAACAGGTAAAAACCATGATATATCAACTCCCCCACACTTAGCCTTTGCTTGCCCTCAAGCAAAACAGAAAACCAAAATGCGGTAAAGAGGTTTGAAAACTTCAGAAACTCGTTTCATCTTAGAAACACTACACTCATATTCCCCTTAGTAAGTCACATGAGAAATGCACATGCAGACATTAAGACCAACATATACTTCCCCACACTTAGCAACTGCCCCAAGTGAACTCCACAATCACATTAAGAGCATTAAAATTCACCATACTGACTTCTATAAGCTATTAATTGCGGTCTCACCTAGGGAGTATCGATCAAAGAACACTTGGATTCTTACTATGTTAGCACCTGACCACCATACTGTCTTTTCTGGTTCCTTTCTTCTCTTTTCCCTTCCTTAGCAACTGATTTCTCTCAATTGGGTATCATTTTTTTTTTATCAGTGCTCTTCCCGCATTGGGGTGTACTTTGGATTTATTCCATGGATGCAGAGGAGGTAATAGGGTCTCTACCACTGCCACGACCACTTCGGAGCTACTAGCTCATCCACAATTTATCTCTTTTTTTTTACTTTAAGGAAGGGGAGAAGGGAACCATACTTGAACAAGTTTACAAGCTGTGTCGGAACTAACAGAGGAATCCGACTCAAAGTATACCAAGCCCCTAGGTGAGAAAACTTAAGTCAAGATTAGGGTGTCCTCTGAATACCTGAAGTGATATGGGTGTCCTCAGTAGGCTGATCTGTGTTGGGTTTTCTAATAGTCATAAATATATCTGCAAGCTCATTCCAATGGCCACTTAGGTTCTTGCGAGTGTAGTCATAATTTCCTACTCATCTGTTTTGACTCAATAAAAACATACATAACTGAATCTAAGAAAAGAAAAAGATAATGTCAGTACTACCTGCCCCACACTTAAAACACACTGTCCCCAATGGCGTCAAGCTTAGGATTGGTAAAATAAGAAAAATGGATTGGGATGGGTTAGGTTATGCCGATTTTTACCTGTCTCGCAACTGCGTCGATCGATGCACAGGACCACAACGATCAACGCAGTGCGATGGTGACCGTGTCGATCGTTGCAATGTGATGGTTAGTGTGAGTCGATCGACACTCAGGACCGTTTCGATTGATGCACTGCGATTTTGATCGGATCATTTAAGCATACAACATATATTTCGTGAGAAATCTCAAAACAAAACCTGTAAGCTGCAAACACTACAAGAAAAGTGGATATCTATAGCATTCGATATCCGCTATAATAGATAAACCATAAAGCTTTAACGAACGCTGTATATGCTCCCGTCATAAAAAGTATCGCACTTTCTATAGCGCTTTTTCAAAATGCAATAATAACGCGTATTTAATATAGCATTTTTTGTTTATGCAATAAAACATTTTATAATAGCAGTTTATTTATGTTATATATGTTTACTATATATCTACTATAACATTCAATTTATCCTATTTTGCATGCTTTATTTGCTCTATTTTATTTGGATTATTAAACAAACATACTAAAAAGTATTATTTTATTATATATGAACTCATGATACAATAAACCTAAAGTATAAAGATCCTCCAATACAAAATACATAAGTAGAAAAGAAGTACAGACTCGAGATACATTTCTAGGCAAATATCACTTCTGTCAAGGTTTCATAGCAATGAAATGAAGGTATTTAATCGCTGGTAGCGAATTATGGTTTCCATTACGCTCGTTCCCAGGAGCAGACCAGTTGCACACCAACTGAGCTTCATGTTCGAGACCAACATGGCTTGATTTTCTCTGAAATAAAAAAGAATTACAAGTATCACATATGGCTGCAAGTACTAGACTGTAGTCTAACGACATAACAGAGTGGAGAAAACCCCAAAATAGCAGTGACATGACGAGCAAGAAAACAACGAACATGATGGAGATGGAAGAAACTTAAAGACGAAGCCCAACACAGTGCAAACCTTGTCTAAGGCCTCTTCAGACAAGTTGCAATTATATGAGTCTGATATTTGAAGACATCCCCAGCTGCACTGACAAGACTCTTGGCAGCGAGATATGTGCTTAGTATCAACTCAATCCCTGCAAACACAAATATCAAACCTGATACGAACAACACCAACACGAGATTTGAATCTGTGAAAACTTCATCAAATGTCTTATTTCAACTCTTGCTTACCAGCCTTTCATGAACTTATTTGACTTCAGCTCGTCGATTTTTGTCGTACATATACACAAGGATTAAAGCAAGATTCAGCTACCAAACTAACGACAATTAGAGAGCAATAGAACCATGGAGTTTATGATAGAAATCTGAAACAATAAATGACAAAATTATACTACTAGATACCTCTCGTGTGCCTTGTTTAGATTCTGCTCAAAGTGATTTCACTTCTACTTGTGTTCCATCTCTCAAAACTCCCTGAAACATTCACCAGAAACATCAAACAACATGTTTAAGAGAAATGAGTTGAAATATTTGTAAGAGTAGGTCATTATCCATCATTTCTCACCCTGAAGACAACACCCAATCCACCACCTCCGATTCTGTGAAATGGATGGAAACTATCCGTCGCTGATTTTTCATGAGTTATATGAAAACACCCTCACACGAATTCAAACAATAAAAAGATCTGTGAGCTCAAACGAATTCGAAACTTTGTAATAAGTAATCAAAATCCGGCAAAAAAAAAGGAAGAACAGAAACATAGATGGTTCTCCGGATGACATCTTCTCGCTGAAATTGAACCTCAAAACAGTCAGAAGATAACAAAAATGAAGAGATACAATTGAGTCTCTTACCCGTCGGAAACCGCCGTTTTGAAGAGATACTGGCACCACCTTGTTTAGTGAGCGCCGGAGGAACAAACTCTTCAGCCATGGGATTTGCGAAGGGAGAATCATGGTTCTCGTGGCGACTGAAATTGAAGAGCCTTTGATGCTGGTTCCGATGCGAGAGAGCGGAGACTGATCTACATTTTTGCTTCAGGAATCGATTCAATCTCTTCTGGCTTTTTTTGTCTTCTGAGATGGGGAGACGGCTAATTTAGGGTTAGAGGTTTATTTTTTTGTCATAGTTATAACTTATAAGGCTTAAGGGTTTTGTTTAGTTTGTTTGGATTTTTAAGTCATATTTAAAAATAAAATTTTAATTATTTTTGTCTGAAAAATTTTATACGCGGGCAAATAAAAGATTCCGCTTAAAAGATCCCGCTTAAAACATCCCGCTTAAACATAACATAGCGTTCATTTAATGCAAGTGCAATCTAAACAAAGGGGATTTTAATTAAAAGTCATATTTTTAATGCGACCATACTTTTAATAGCACATCAAAATTCCAAACGCTATGAAAAAGTGCGTTAAACTCTATTATTGCAGAAAACATAAAACCGCTATATTAATGTGCAATCAATACCTCAATTTCCTGTAGTGAAACACCATAGACAACACAAAAATCAAAGCAACCGATAGTCATAGAAGCAAATACATCAATCCTAAAGCACAACTACTAACAAAAACTCAAGAAAGACATCAAAAAGACTCAAGAAAAATGAAAAGAAAGAATGAAAAAGATGCAAAATTGAATGTCTAGGAAACAAGAACTCAAATCTCATCGCTCTCGGTCTCATCGTCAATGCCAGCATGTGAGTCCGAAGCGTTCATCTCAGGTGTGGGAGATCGTCGACGTTTACGAACATTTACAGGCTCATGCACTCTAGGCTGACTCCTGCAGGTGCAGCTACGCATGTACTCCCAAATTTCCTTCAATCGATCTTTCACCAGCCTCTGAAAATCACCCTGGGACATGTCAGCGGGGTCCATCGGTGGATCCGGATATGGACCAAGGTCGACATAAGCAGCAATAGCAGAAGATCCCGGCGCAAAAGATGATCCAAGTGCAGAAGAAGAAGAGGTACCCAGAGGGTTAACAACTGTAGGAACTCTGCGTAGCAGGTTCCTGTCAGGCTCAAAACTCAAGGAAGCTAAGGTATCAATCCTCGTAAGCTCAGCTGCAGGAAGCTGCACACACCACGCTCGTGAGTTACTGTCTTGAAATATCCACAGCTTCCCTTCCTTCATCCATGTAGTGCTCTTCAGATGAGCCTCATCCATCCACAACCTCTTGGTAACACACTCTCCTCCGGCAGTAGGAATCCTAAAGTGCCGAAAGATGGGAGTAAGCAGAATCCCTACAGACTCAACCTTCTTACCCGAAAATACCCTTAGTCTTTAAATCACATAGGTGATCAACAAATACTGCTTCCAGGTTAAACTCAGGCGATGGATCAATCAATGGAGTATCCTAAAACAAGTGGCTCACACAAGTGTAAAGCAACTACAGCTCCAACTTCCTATGTTCGTTCACCTCATACTTGCATACCAAAGTGTATCCCAAAATGCGCCCAACATATCGCAAGACTGGATGACGCAACTGTATATGCTTGGAGAAGAGCGAGTTGTACACTTTGCATCCAATGTGATCCCAAAAATACTAACAGCTCTCACTATCCCACTCACCAACAAGGGTGCATCGAGTGGGCTCCACATTGAAACCATAGAGTCTGCAAATATCAAGAATGCCAATGCGGTCCCTGACTCCAACGATCATGAAAGTGAACGTCCCCTCTCAAGCTCTCTTGCGCATAGAGTCAGTGTAATACACCCTGCACATCGACAACAATTGTCTGTCAAAATCCGAATAGAGCTTATAACTACGCATATGCATAGTCCCCAAGCCTATTTGTCTCACCAATCTCAGCACATCCGCAGTGATGCCTAGCATCTGACAAGTCTGGTAATCTGCAAAATGTGTGGGATTGATCTCCATACTCTGCCAAGCGTTGTAGAATAACGTATCATACTCATCCCATGTCTCAGAGATAGCCCTATCTTTGCAATCAGCACTCTCAATCACTGCCTTCAGATCACCGTCCCACTCTCTGTTCATTGGAATGTGGGCATTCTCTGGTTTTGGCCAAGGAGCCTGAATCTCGCCCGGAACGCAAGTAGCAGGTGCGGACGGTGAAGAATAACGTACAAACCAATCAGCAGGTGGATCAGAGGCAGCATGTACATTCCTCTTCTTCCTTGGAGTCATCTGCGATCAAAGACACAAGAAAAACCAAACTTGCAATTTAGTCAAGGCTCTAAGATAAACAAATGCAATCATATAAGTGTCTATCAACTCATTCAACCATTATCAACAGCAAAACCAGTGTCAATTACATCAAACCCGTTTCACATTTGCCATAAATCAGAGAATCGTAAGTTCTTCATTGAAACGTAAATTCTCGGAAAAATTGCGAAATCTGTCCATCCATGTACTAAGGCGACATGAAATCATCACTAGCAAGCTTAAATAAGCATCAATACATCATCAATCCATGAAAATCGTGACAAAATCCAAACTTTTTACCTTAGGGGCGAAACTAGAAACAAGAGATTCAGAACACATACCTCAAAATTGGTCGAAAGGAGTGATAAAAATGGGAAGAAGAGTGAAAATCGAGTGGAATGGGCTTTGGAATCGATGAAAAGAGTAAGAATTGAAGGTTTTAGGGTGAAAGGCGATTTAGGGTTCGCTCTCGGTCGAAAGAGAAATGGAGGAAGAAGAAGAAAGAAGAAGGGTCAAGAGCCCTTACTTCGCGCGTGCATGCGTCGATCGTCGCAATGTATGCGTCGACAGTTGCAAATCGCGATTGGTCGAACCAATCGGATTTTCGGTTTAGAGCTTACCTTCGATTTTGATTGAACCGGATGCGTCGATCGTTGCACAAGACCACAACGATCGACACACCTCCAACTCCATTTTTCATGAGGTTCGATTTTCATCCGCGTGCATAACCGCAGCCGAACCGGCTTAAATTGACTCCTCTCCCATGGGTTGATTTCCACCTGCATTGATTGTTGCACAGAACCGCAACGATCGACTCAATGCGATTTCCCAGTTTCCAGATTTCGGATCTGTACGTCTAAAAACACCAAAAATGAAAAACCAAAATAAACTCTTAACAAAAACACCAAAATGAGTATGCACATTCTAACCAGTGCGTTGCCTCCCACTCAACGCTCTTTTAACGTCACTAGCTTGACTGTTCTGCGATCAGGCAGAGGGTGCATCATCCAAAGGCAGAATCTAACCTCTTGGAATCTCGGCCTTATCCCAATAATGCTTCACTCTCTGCCCATTGACAGTGAACTCCTACCTTCTGAGCTGATAAGAACGACAACACCATACAGACGCACCTCCTTGATCGTGAAAGGACGAGACCACCTAAAATGCAGCTTACCTGGAAACAATTGCAAACGTGAGTTATACAAAAGTACCTGATCATTAGGCTCAAACTATCTGGAGACAATCTTCCTGTCATGATATGCCTTAGTCCTCTCCTTGTACAACTTTTAATTCTCATAGGCATGATGTCTAATCTCATCCAACTCATTCAGCTGCACTAATCTTCTCTCTACTACAAGCTTCAAGTCAAAGTTTATCTGCTTCACAGTCCATGCTGCCTTGTGCTCAAGCTCAACTGGACGGTGGCAGGCTTTTCCATACAGAAAATGAAACGAAGTAGTCCCAAGTGGTGTCTTAAACGCAGTCCTATAGGCCCATAACGCATCATCCAACTTTGCAGACCAATCCTTCCTTGTCTTCCCAACTGTCTTCTCCAAGATCTCCTTGATATGTCTGTTAGAGGCCTCAACTTGCCCAGTAGTCTGAGGATGATAAGGAGTAGCAACTCGATGATGAACACCATGCTTCTGTAGTAGTTTCTTGAGACCTTGTTGATGAAATGAAATCCTCCATCACTTATCACAATCCGAGGCACTCCAAATCTAGGTAAAATGATGGTCTTAAACAGCTTAAGAACCACCGAAGAGTCATTGGTTGGACTAGTTATTGCTTTCACCCACTTAGAAACATAGTCCACATCAACCAAAATGAACTTATTTCCATAAGATGAGGGAAAAGGACCCATGAAATCAATGCCCCAGCAATCGAAAACATCAACCTCAAGGATGAAATTCTGAGTCATCTCATGCTTCTTACTGATCTTCCCTACCCTCTGATAGGCATCACACTGAGAGACAAAAGAATGAGCGTCTCTGAACATAATAGGCCACCAGAAGCCTGCTTGTAGAACCTTAGACACAGTCTTGAAAGTAGCAAAATGTCCAGCATCATCTGATCCATGGCAATGAAATAGAACATCTGGAACCTCTGATTCTATAATGCATCTCCTGTAAATACCATCCGAACAGTGCTTGTAGAGATATGGCTCGTCCCAATAGTATCTCCTTAGTTCTTTGAAGAACTTCTTCTTAGCATACCCTTTTAGCTCATATAGTTCAGTCTCTGCAGCCAGGTAATTCGCAATATCCGCAAACCAGGGTCGATTGGTTGGCGAAACAGTATAATGATCGATGTCGTAATGTCCAACTTGAACCTTGATAGATTTTGGGTTTGTAGGCGCATTGTGTCGATCAACGCACAGGTCCGCGTCGATCGATTCAATCCCGATACGTGCATAATATTTATGCAAATTGAAAAAGTGAGACACAACGTAATACAGAATGTGACACAAGGGTATTCTTTTTCAAGACTTTTTATTTCAAAGCAAACAAACGTTTCACCTTAACAACCTAGTCTCTCTCTTGCTTCTCGATCTATCAATGATCTCAAAGCCTTCTAGATTCACCCAGTGTTTTTAAAACCGGACCGACCCGGTGGTCGGACCGGGTTGAACCATGAACCGGAAGCATATCCGGGTTGGGTTGATTATAAAAACCAATGGTAGTTGAACCGATTAAAAAACCGGGTTGGACCGCCAAAAAACCGGAAACCGGCGACCCATTGAACCGTATCAAACCGGGTTTTATAAAAAAATATTATTTTATATTTTGTTAATTACTTTTTCTTTCTTAAACAATCAAATATAACTATATTAGTTTTAAATATTTATTTAAAAGTAAGATTAAACGTGTTACTATATCTTATCTCTTCTTTCAATGCTTGAATAACATAGAAAGTAAAAACTATGCATTTAAGAGGCATTATGTGTGTGTTGGTGAACAATATGTTTTGAAGATAAATTATCAATTTAAGGTGTTTCATAACGTCTTTTGGTCTAGGTCTCAACATTTTTAAATATTTTGGAACGTTGTTGATTTAACATTTAAACTTTAAAGTATTTTTTTAATAATTATTGCACATGTTTTTAAAAATTATGTTTATTGAAGTGTTTTATTTGATAGTTTAAAATTAATAACATAATATATATATATATATATATATATATATATATATATATATATATATATATATATATTAAATTATCATCAAATCTGGTTGAACCCGGTCGAATCCGGTCGGACCATATTAACCCATGACCCAATAGTTTTACCGGTTCAGTCGCCGGTCCGGTTTTAAAAACATTGGATTCACCCTTAACACCAAGTCTAATCCTTTCTTAAGAACTCTCAACTTTTGCTAAAAGCAATCTCTCTCTCTAAAGGCGCACCAAGCACAGATGCCCTAGATGATCTATTTATACTTATAGATCATCGTACAATTTCCTTATTTCTATTGGCATATTTCCTAAACTCTTTTTAGGCATATTTCCATTTTTTTTCATCTTGTAAAAAGCATATTTTCCTAACATCTTTTCTGTGCTCATCCTTTGAGTATCTTCACTGATCTTCATGTCCAGCTCAGCTACTCATCTTTAAGTTCGTCCTTGTCAGCTACTTGTTCCTAGCAGGTTCATCTTTCTTCGTTCCAGCTCACGTCTTCTATCGTTGACTCAGTCACTGTTGCACATGCTAGTTGACTCAACTCCTGTTGTAACTCATGCCGTAGCTCAGTGCTTCTTCAATCTCCCCCTTTTTAGCTTGTATGACTCTCAAGTACCTATACTTCAAAGGAAAACTTATACGTGCATATAGCCGAAGCAAAACAGTTTGATCACGCATCATAAGTCAAAATATCATTTCTTAATCAAACCATGAGTTCAAAACATACCAAGCAAACATGAGTTCAGCTCTAGCAAAAACAAATACATCCATCATCCAAATTGATTTGCAAAAACAAAAACATAACAAGGACTCCCCCACAAACAGAAACTCCCCCAAAATCCATACTCCCCCATAATCCTAAGTCTCCATTTACGCATCACTCGAGGTCATCTCATCTGAGTCATCATCTCCTATGGCAGCAGGAGACTCCTCATCGTGATTTGACTCGTCAACCTCTTCAGTTTCTCCCCCTGCTTGAGAGCATACAAGTTAAAAAACTTATATCTAAGCAATTCATATCGAGAAAAGAATCGAAAAACTTACCTTGGATTATGTCCCGTAGATGGAAGACTACATCACTCAGGTTCTGAATTCCCTCAGCTATGTCCTGTAGCGCAGTTTGAACAGATAGTTGATCTATTGAAGTTTTGATTGGCAATCTGACTGAGCCAAGTTGCAGAATCTCCACAGGTTCCTCCTCTGTTGATGTCGTGGCCTGTGATCTACCTCTTGTGCGAGATGATGAGCCTACTTTGCGTTTACCAGATGCAACTTCTTGTCTCTTTTTCTCAGCCTCTTTCTTGAGGAAGGCTTCACCACTTCGAGGATCCTTTTTGTATAGCACAGGACCAACAAGTTCTTCTCCATCAAATGTGCGAGGTGGATGCTGTGATTCGAGAACTGCTGAGATGATTCTTAAAAATATCAGCCAACGTCGATCATTCTGCGGATCAGTAGTAAAGCTCATCACTTGTTTGTACACAAGTTTCCCAAAATCAATCTGGATGCCATGAGCTATCTTGTAGATCAACCTTGCTCTGTCTTCAGATATATGGTTTTTGTGGGTAGATGGGAACCAGTTTGAAGCAGCTAATATAGTCAGTGCAGCATACTTTGGAGGAAGATCAACAGATTTCATCCCTGCCCATGTCTTCTTCTGACCTTGAGTAAGGTACTTAGCAATTGAATCAGCCGAGACTCCATCAATCTTTGCATCATTCTTGATCTCATCATTGCTTAAAGGTTCCATACTTAGACAGGCATTGATCTGAGCTGGTGAGAACTCATACATTCGCTTCCTCAAGAACACACGAACCCCATTATCAGTATCATCAGCAGTGGGTTCTGGCAGATTAGTGTAGAATTCTTTCACAATTTCAGGAACAAAACTGACTAACCCATCAACAGAATTTCTCAGCATTCCTATGTTTATCAGACCAAGGTATCCCCACTTATCGGTTTCATCAAAATCTACTACCCTCTCAGCTAAAATTCCACGTTCCTTGAATAGAGCATACCTTTCTTTGACTTTGCGAGATGGAAATCGTTTGGAGACAAAAGGTTTGACTCTGGTTTTTCCTGACCCACCAGTTGTGCTAGATGTTCCAGTCTTAGCAGCAGTGCTCTTTTTGGACTTCATCTGCACAGATTTCTGTGATTCAGATCCTTCAACACGAGCCTTCTTAACATGCGGCATTGATTCCGTCTGCTTTCTAGCTTTCCTCTTCTTAGGTTTAGGAACTTCTTCAGGTTGAATGTTTGTATCAGTTGGTTCAACTACATTCACTGGATCTACTACAACCATGGCTAATTCACCTAGACCATCGACTGCATCTTTCTCCTTTTCTCCTCCAGATTTCCTTGATTATCTACACGAATAGAATCACCTTCCTTGTTACCTTCTTTTGGTGACTCTGTGGTTTTGATTTCTTCTGTTTCAGGATCAGACGGCTGTTTTGGAGGCTGTTCTTCTGGTACAGATCTACGACCTGATTCAGCTTCATCCTCTCCCTTCTCTTGTACTAGATCTTCATCAATTGGCTCCGTATTTGCTACCTCTTGAGCTGTGGCAAATGAATTCGTGCTGGTCTGGTGGTCTGCACCCAAGATTTGTTCAGACGCAATATTAGGGTTTCTGGGTGGTGGTACCTCTTCATTAGAACTAGAATCATCAATCAATTGCGGCGGTTTCTGTTCCGGCGGTGCCTGAGCTGGGTGCGTTGAGCTAGCCCCCACTTTTCCTCTTCTGGTTGCATGCACCATGGTTGGTTTTCGATCGATTGAAGCAGAGAGAACTTTAGATTTTGGAAGAAAGAGTCAAGTTTCCTTGGATTTTTAAAAGAAATGAATTTCCTTTTTCCCTTTCTCTTTCCTTTTATCGCCTGAAGCAGAATCTGTGTCAGATATCTTGTTACCTTTTTGCATGCGATTTTATTGGGCAAATATTTGAATTTTAAAATTCAAATTCCTTTTTCCCTTTTTGTGCCAATAATCTCGGATATCGATTCTGGTCATACCAACTTGTACCGATCTCGACCATTCTTCTTGTTCCCTGTACCATTTGGTTAGTTCTTCAACATGCATTATAATATTAGATCAACCACATAAAATTCAGTCACTAATGGGTACAAATTTGATAGTGAATTGACCACATTTCTACTGAAGCAACTGGGGGTTTTTAAAGAAAAATAAATTGTACCTTTTTTTTTTTTTTTCCCTTTAGTAGTTGTGTGAGTCAGGAACTGACACTTCACATGACTCAATCTTTACTCCTTGCTCACAAGATTCCTGTGTTTGGCCATCATTCTCCAAGTGGCTAGCTTTCACACTCTTATGCCTTTATCTTGTCTCAATGTAGTTTTCAACCTTTATCCTTCGAGTGAGATTGTCACACACACATTTTTTTTTTTTTTTTTTTTTTTTCATGAGTTGATTCCATTACTTGACTTCTCAGGAGATCAATCTTCTAGCTTTTTCTTTCCTCCTTTTTTTTATTTGAACCTCACTCGAGAAACCTGTACTTTATATGAGACAAGACGGCATAACAGGCAGTTCTTTTCCACTTGACTTCTTGACTCCAAACCAAATCAGAACTTGAGGTACTTCATGAGTCAGTGCATGTGTCAGCCCTGTAGTTGTTTACATCTCACAAACACAAATTGAGTTTCTTAAAGTGATAAATCTATTAAAATCAAGAGGTTTTGTAAAGAAATCAGCCAGTTGCAAATCAGTAACTATGTATTCAACCACTACCTGTTTTTCCTCCACTAGCTCACAAATGAAGTGGTGTCTTATATCAATGTGCTTTGTTCGAGAATGTTGAACCGGATTCTTTGAGATGCTTATAGCACTCTTGTTATCACAGTGAACAAGAAGTGGCCCTGAATCGATCCCATAGTCAGCTGACATCTGTTTCATCCAGAGAAGTTGAGCACAGCAACTACCCATTGCAATATATTCTGCTTCTGCAGTAGATAATGACACAGAGTTCTGCTTTTTGCTCATCCACGCAATTAGATTGTTTCCTAGAAAGAAACATCCTCCACTTGTGCTCTTTCTATCATCCAAGCTTCCTGCCCAGTCAGCATCACAGTATCCAACTAGGTGTTTGTTGGATCCTTTTGAATACCAAATCCCTAGGTTGATCGTTCCCTTGACATACTTGATGATTCGCTTAACTGCCTCAAGATGAGACTGCTTCGGTTTAGCTTGATATCTTGCACATATTCCCACACTTAGGCACAAATCTGGTCTACTGGCTGTAAGATACAGTAAGCTTCCAATCATCCCTCGATAGAGCTTTACATCCACATCTGTTTCATCCACATCTCTTGATAGCTTGGTTGTAGTACTCATTGGTGTTCTAGCTTCTTTACATTGATCTAGCTTGAATCGACTCAACAGATTTTTGGCATACGTACTTTGAGAGATAAATATACCATCACTGTTCTGGCTAACTTGCAAGCCCAGAAAATACTTTAGTTCTCCTACCATACTCATTTCAAATTCTTGAGTCATGTCTTGAACAAACGTATCAACCAACTTTTGAGATGTGCCTTCGAAGATTATATCGTCCACATAGATCTGGACTATGATGATCTCTCTCTTATGTTCCAGAACAAAGAGAGTTTTGTCTACACTTCCTCTTGCATATCCCTTTTCTAGAAGAAAGCTAGTAAGTCGCTCGTACCATGCTCTGGGAGCTTGCTTTAGACCATACGAGGCTTTCTTCAGTTTGTACACATATTCAGGGTTGTGTGCATCTTCAAATCCTTTTGGTTGTTCTACATGAACTTCTTCTTGAAGAAAACCATTCAAGAATGCACTCTTCACGTCCATTTGATATACGGTGAAGTTCATGATGCACGCCATTCCAAGGAACAGTCTAATTGACTCAAGTCGTGCAACAAGTGCAAATGTTTCCTCAAAATCGACTCCTTCTATCTGAGAGTATCCCTGAGCCACAAGTCGTGCTTTGTTTCGTACCACTATTCCATTCTCATCAATCTTGTTTTTAAAGATCCACTTGGTTCCCACAATGTTTACTCCATCAGGTCGTGGTACAAGTTCCCATACATCATTACGCACAAACTGTTCTAGTTCTTGCCCCATTGCTTCAATCCAGAATTCGTCTTCCAAGGCTTGAATATGCGTTGTGGGTTCTATGACTGAGACAAAACAAGCAAATCGTACCATCTCTTTAAAGTCCAGATGAACTTTTCTTGTCATCCGTTCATCATTCACGGCTCCCAATACTTTTGAGACAGGATGGTTTTTCTAAGTTCTGCTAAGCTTGATTTTCACCGGAGATCCTGTTTCTTTATCTTGAGTAGTCTCTGAGGTTGTTACTTCATCTATCTTTTCTTCAGTCACAGATTTTTGATGTTCACCCGGTTCTGATTCACTGTCTGATGAATCATTGGGAACCTTCATTTGACATAGATCATCAAATACGACATTCACTGACTCAACAATTGTTCTTGATCTTGTATTAAATACTCTGAAGGCTGTGCTGGTTCCTGAGTATCCCAAGAAGATACCCTCATCGCTTCTTGAGTCAAACTTTCCAAGACATAACACTTTCCTCCAAAGACATGAAAGTAGCTCAGATTGGGGGTTTTTCCTTTCCACATCTCGTATGGTGTCATGGTTGTTCCTCTTCTGACATACACCCGATTAATGATGTAGCATGCTGTATTGATAGCTTCAGCCCAGAACCGTAGCGGTACATCATTGCCGTGAATCATGGCTCTAGCCATTTCCTGAAGTGTTCTGTTCTTCCTTTCAACTACCCCATTCTGTTGAGGTGTTCTTGGTGCTGAAAACTGATGAGCTATACCATGATCTTCGCAGAACACCTTCATGGCTTCATTCTGAAATTCTCCTCCATGATCACTTCTAACCCTCTTAATCCTTCCTTGTTCATTGATCATTTGAAGCGCCCAGATTCTAAAGCTGTCAGCTGTATCTGATTTATCTCGAACGAACCTTACCCATGTGTACCTAGTAAAGTCATCCACTAGAACAAACACATATCGTTTTCCAGCTATGCTTTCAACTTGCATTGGTCCCATCAGGTCCATATGCACTAGATCCAACTTGTTCTTGGTCTGAACATCCGGTACTTTCTTGTGTTGGACCTTAACCTGCTTGCCTTTGTTGCATGCTTCACACACCGTCTTGCTCACCTCCTTGAGTTGAGGTATCCCTCGGACAATCTCATTCTTGACAAGAGTAGTCAAGTTTCTTTCATTCATGTGCCCAAGTCTTTGATGCCATAAATGAATGTCATTCTTGGCACTTAGACACTTCGCGCTAAGACAGTTAGAGTTGTTTTCCCACATGTAACAGTTGTTGCCTGGCCTTTTCCCTTGTAGTATGATATCTCCAGTGTCATTCAGAGCTTTGCAGTCATAGCTTGTAAAACACACCATCAATCCTTCGTCGCACAGCTGACTTACACTGATCAGGTTTGCCTTAAGACCCTTCACAAGAAAAACATTCATTAGTTTGGTAAATCTGAGTCCAGTGTTTTACCTTTGCCTTGTATCGCCCCTTGTCCTCCATCACCGAATGTTACTTTGCCAGATTTGATTTCCTTGATGTCTTTGAGATGACTTCTTGTACCAGTCATATGTCTTGAGCATCCACTGTCAAAGTACCATTGATTCCCATCTTCCGATGTCTCAGTAACAAAAGCCATACTGCAGCATATCTCCTTTTGTGAAGAAATTCTTGTACTACTTCCTGTTTCATACAGGTCCGCCTTTTTCACCCAGATTTGATATCTGTCCCTGTTCCAGTTGAATTTTCCTAGTTTCTTGAGCTGTCAGATCCTTTGTTGAAATCTGAAGCAGTATGATTTGTAATGCCCTTCCTTTCCACAGTAGTAGCAGTGTCTTGGTGATGAGTTATACACTGCTTGAGTCGGATTTGTCGACTTTGCACATACAAATGTAGTTTTTCCAACCGTGACTCCAGAACGTCCTGTGTACCCAAGTCCAGACCTTTTGTATTCTGTTCTTCCATAGCTCAGAATTTGATCCAGTTGTTTTGTTCCGGCAAACATGTGTATTTTGCGATGCTGTTGGTCTAACTCAAATTGTAGCTGTTTAGTTACCTCTTTTTCTTTCTTTAGCATTTGCTCCAATTCGTCTGATTTCTTAGCCAGTGTCAATTTCTCTTTGATTAAATTGACGCTTTCTCTGCTTAGCTTTCGTTCAGTTTCCAGTTCTTCTTGAAGTGACTCAATGTGCGCCTCAAGCCTCTGCTTTTCTTGGAGTAGTGCAGTATTCTCTAGTCCAAGTTTGATGAGAGTATCCCTTACCTCCTTATAACTACTGACCAAATCCGCTTCTGTTTCTGAGTCTGAGTCAGATTCATTGTCTTCAAATTCAGTAATTCCAAGGAATGCTACAAAGTTGTTGACTTCCTCTTCATCACTTTCCTCATCTGACTCATCATGGTTTACTCCAATCATGGATTTTTCTGGTCTTCGTTTCTGGTCATTGACACATTCCAGATGAGTGTGCCCAACTCCTTTGCACCCAAAACACTTCATCTCACGTCTCCTGACGGTCGGACATTCACTCTTGAAGTGTCCAAATCCCTTGCATTCATGGCACTGCATTTCTGATTTCTTTATGTTTTTCTCACCATCAGTTGATCTTTTAGTGCTTTTGTACGATCCTTGTCCTTTTTCAACCCTTCTTAAAGCACGATCAAATCTTCGAACAATGAGGCTTACAGGATCTTCTCCCTCGATTTCCTGGTTTGATTTTGCTTGAGTGATGAGTGCAACACTTTTGGATTTCTTTGTACCATCTAGCTCTAGCTCATGGACTTGCAGCATACCGACTAGCTCATCAAAACTCATATCCTCAGTGTTAGCTGATACACTCAAAGCCGCCTTGTATGGCATATATTTGGCTGGCAGACACCTTAAGAATTTCTTGACAAGTTTCTTGTCTTTATATTTCTTACCAAGGAGTGATGCTTCTTGTGCTAAAGAGCTGATTTTGGCGCTAAAATCTGAAATTGTTTCGTCATCTTCCATCTTTAAGTCTTCAAACTTGGTGGCTAATAGATCTTTTCTTGAGTTTTGCACTTTCTCTGTTCCTTCAAAGTGAATTTGAAGAATATCCCACGCTTCTTTAGCCAATTCACATCCTTGTATTAATTCGAATTGTTTCTTAGCTACTCCACAGTGAATTGCAGTTAGGGCCCTGGAATTGAATTTTGAGAACTTCAGTTCGACTTCTGTCCATTGTTCCTCAGGTTTGGGTACATCGGCTCCTGCTTCATTCTTCATTGTTGGAGCTGTCCAGCCTGATTCAACTGCCTTCCAAGCCAGCGGGTCGATACCTTTGATTTGTGATCTTGTTCTTGCTTTCCAGAAACCATAGTTTGTCGCATCCAGTATTACTCTAGAGCTATTGATCAGCTCATTGTAGTTCTCCATTTTTCCGCAGGATCCCACCTGTATATATGAGCAACAAGTGTCCGCTCTGATACCAATTGAAAAAGTGAGACACAACGTAATACAGAATGTGACACAAGGGTATTCTTTTTCAAGACTTTTTATTGCAAAGCAAACAAACGTTTCACCTTAACAACCTAGTCTCTCTCTTGCTTCTCGATCTATCAATGATCTCAAAGCCTTCTAGATTCACCCTTAACACCAAGTCTAATCCTTTCTTAAGAACTCTCAACTTTTGCTAAAAGCAATCTCTCTCTCTAAAGGCGCACCAAGCACAGATGCCCTAGATGATCTATTTATACTTATAGATCATCGTACAATTTCCTTATTTCTATTGGCATATTTCCTAAACTCTTTTTAGGCATATTTCCATTTTTCTTCATCTTGTAAAAAGCATATTTTCCTAACATCTTTTCTGTGCTCATCCTTTGAGTATCTTCACTGATCTTCATGTCCAGCTCAGCTACTCATCTTTAAGTTCGTCCTTGTCAGCTACTTGTTCCTAGCAGGTTCATCTTTCTTCGTTCCAGCTCACGTCTTCTATCGTTGACTCAGTCACTGTTGCACATGCTAGTTGACTCAACTCCTGTTGTAACTGATGCCGTAGCTCAGTGCTTCTTCACAAATAAATCGCCAAAACATTCATACCACAATATAACCAGCGATTAAAGGCGCCAATTGCCAAACTGAAATACAACATCGAAACATCGAATCAAAACTCCTGTCCATAAGCGATCCCGAACCTACACCGAGGACCTCCCGCGTCCGTCGCTGCTAAACCTGAAAAGCACAAAAGTTCTAATGAGCGATCTAAGATCACTCAGTGAGTCGGCTCCCCACTAACGGGTTTTAGTCTTCCTAAACTACAATTTCCCGCCCTAAAACCCAAAATAACAATCAAAGGAAGAATGGTCTATCGCGTACTACCACAACGTGATAAACCTACAACACACAAGTACTTTCCAAAAGAAAGGAAAGGTTAAGGAAATCTAAGACACTATGGCACATGTCCTCGATTGGACTCGATCTATCTATCACGCAAACCGAACTTACTCCACTGGGCCCACTTTATGAGAACTCGGTAACTTCCACTGGTTTACATAGCCACCGACAAGGTAACTACCACTACCCACTTTTCCTAGGCGTTAACACGGTGTCCGGCGACCAAGGACACCATTCTCCATCCATCGATACACATTGATTCGGGCTACCCCACAGTAATCTAAGCTTCCATGCAGTTCGGCCCTAAGACATGACCCCATATTCTCCGAACCGCACACCTACCGGCGTCACTTAGTAGGTTAACACCATAACCAGAATCACCACCCGAAGGCATACGATCCGATTAGGCAACTACCGAGGATCCAATCTGTTCGGAAGTACCGGAACGCTTTCAACCTAGACTTGCAGGATCTAACGTACCCTAAAGTCCTAGTGCAGTAAAGTAAACACGCAGACTCACTGGGACTCTAACATTAATCACACAATCATCAAGCCCAACAGCAATAAGCAAAACCGAACTATCCCGCAAGCCCTAATTCATGCCAACACCACCACTCTGATTCGGTGCCATACCGAACCAGCAACTACGAACTTATTCGGAACCGTGACTGGAATAAGTGCCAAAGCGGACCGCCTGGCCCAACACCGGGGCAGTCTAACAACGAGCATGCACACATCATAACAACATCCAAGCAACAATCAAGCCATTTAAGATTCTTAACGTCTCTTAATTACGTTTAGTCCTCTACTTTGGATTAGCAGATTGCTAACCCGTAGACGGCTATCCAACCACACATCCTTTTAATTAACTCATCCTAAGTATCTTTTAATAAATCCTTGATTTGTTGGTTTAGTGTTAGTAAACTTACTAACTCCTCGACATCTCATTATTTACTATATTCAGTTCATTACCCCTTAACCCGACTATTTAACCTAAGTTACCTAACCCACCCAGTTATATACTCTATACGTTTGTTAAGTGTTTTAGTCCGTATTTTAAAGTCGTCTCAATTTCCCGTATATCGTTCATTTAATATCGTTCCTTAATACAAAACATGCATATAAGGCCCTATCATGCAATGACTATATGAATGCATCGAAAAATTATTACTGACAACCTAACGGCAATCAACAGATTAATCTTAGACTCCTAGCATGCATCTCCATAACCTATCCAAGACATAGTTAACTGATAAACATCAATCATCAATCAATTCAATTCAACTAACATGTATGCAATCCTAGAATACGGCTTGGTTTCCCGGTCTATATGCTTTCTAACTACGATACAAGTTGATTCGACTCACTGTGGTTTAGTGCAGACTGACAGACGAATGCGGATACAGATCCCGAGGCCGACGGACTGAACTCCGAACCTTCCCAAATACCCTGAACCGGATCAAGAACGTACTAAGACTTCCCGAGCTAGGACCGGCCGTTGACAATGTGTTGACCGGTGTTGACGACGACATTGACTGGATGACCGTGCGTTGACAGGCTGAGCATTGACCTGACCGTTGACCAACCCCTGACTTGTTGACCAAATCCCTAACCGGCTGAACCAACTTAAACCAATCCAATTGACCGGTTCCAATGTCAATTCATTGACTGGTTAAACCGGGTTTGACCAATTGGGTTGACCGGTTTAGCCTAAACCGATTTCAATGCCTAACCAATCTTAATTCACCCCAAAACCAACATTGTACCATTCATCAAAGAACCGGCTAAAGGAATCGCGACGTAAGTGGTTTCCCGGCGAGCAACTTCGGCGTTGACCGGTGGTGGTCCGGCGTTGACCGCCGGTTAAAGGATTCTCCGACGTCGACTGAGAAGCTACGGTGGCTGAGAAGCTGCTGAGGAGGAAGAAATATCCAAGGAGAGAAGAAAAAGCTAAGGAACCGGTGAAGAAGAAGAAGATCGCGGAGGTGGTTCGCCGGCGACCAACTTTCCAGTGGCGGAGATGACAGAAGATGGGTGGCGGATGATGAGGTGAGTGTGGTGAATCCAATGGTACAAGTGGTTTATATGGATTCAAGATGATTTGGGAGTTATTTGGTTTCTTGCTCCCCAAGTCTCCAAGAACACCAAGAACATTCAAGTGTTCTTGGGGTTTTTCTTTGAATCTTCAAGAGTTTTTTGGGTTTCTGCTTACATGTGATGAATAGAGAGAGAGAGATGAGACCGAGAGGGAGGCTAGAGAGAGAATTGAAGTGTGTTGAGTGAAGTCTTGATGGATGAAGTGATGTTTTGATTCCATGCATGGGTGCATTGCACCAAAAAAACCATACATGAACCAAACAGGAGAGGTGGCGACACCGAGGATGCAACAATTGTTCTCTCGGGATTCACCATTGCCAAATTCATTGAACCAATCAGCTCAAACCTTTCTGTAACTCCATTCCGTCCCGATGCTTTGTTTTAGCTATTTTGTGTTTAATATTTTAAAAACTCCTTAGGTATTTCCAAAAATCCTTAAAACCCCAAAAACTGACTCTTTATGATTTTAGATGAATTTAGAAACTTGAATCACCTCATTTGGACTTTCGTAGCTCCAGTTATGGATTTTACAAGATCTCTCGGTTCTATCAGTTTCAATTCCTAATAGTCTGAAACACTTGTTTAAAAGCCATTTCTTCCACTTATGGTCTTCTAAATGTTCTTTTTATTTAAAAATGAACATTTGGCCCGTCTCGGCTTCCATCTCTCATTTTAACAAAATTACCCAAATGCCTTCAACTGTGGCAAAATTACAATTTTGCCCTTGTTGACTTTTTCTTTGCATGTTGACTCCGTTTTTGGAATCAGGGTATTAAATTCTTTCCCACTTATAGGAATTCGGTCCCCGAATTCTCCGTCACTGACAGACTGAATTGGTATCAAACCATGTAAGTCCTTACTGCACTGACTTCGTTGCTTTACTGCTCGAACACTGATCCACTGAATCAACTCCCGACGCTTATCGGAACACTCTCTAACTTGCACATACTTCCTTGTCGATCTTCACTCTGTCCGCTTACTCATTGCTCTTGACTAATTCGCTCCACTCTAGACTATGTACTCGTCCGCATCATCCTACTTAACTCTGATTCTCACTTCTGGCTTCCCCACTTCACTTCGACTTCCATAACTACCCCAAGGCTGACTTGCCTTCCTTGGACACTCTTCAAGAATCCGATATTCGAACTTGATATCGCAAAGACTCCAATCTGCTCCACACTGATAGCTTCACCTTGATCTTGTCGTTGATACTGACGCTTTCCCACATCTCTTTGCTAACTCATCATACTGGCTAATTTAATCCGACCGCTTCCTACTACTGATACCCCGCACTGAATTACCCACGGCTCGGGTCAAATTCTCGCGGCTGCCTTGTACTTCATTTTGCATTTGGGTTCGGGTTCGGTCTCGTATCCATGTCATATCGCCTACCTCGTCCTGCACTATACGTCAACAACATTCCACTGAAATGGTTAGATTCATTCTAACCCATTCCGGATATCACGTCCTCATAGGAATATGGTTACTTAATCATGTACCCAACGGTAACTCATGGTTAAATAACAATATTCTATAATTCCTCTTCCTCTTGAATAGCCTCCGAACATAACTAATCTCGAGGCTGGCTTAAAGCTTACTTAGAGGTTTGCTAACTATTCGTATTTCACAAATTCATCTACTAACTCTAATAATTAAACCCAATCTAACAACCTAACAAGCCTTATCGCACACAATTATCACTCAACAATACTACGATACCGAACAAGCTGCAAAACCCTGGCAATCTAGCGCACTACAATGCATCGAATCAATCAAACAAGCAAGGAACATAATCAAACAATTACCACACACTATCAAAAAATATATCGGTCACGATGCGTCGGTGCAGTCGTGTCTTGGGTTATGATGAGCGCTCGCTTGTTCCGCTCATCATTTGGTTTCACATTGTACTTGAATTGCATTCATAACCATCACACGCATGCAAATAATTACTAGGTTACTCAAAATGATAAGCTGAACACTCTACATCCACCACATACATAAAACATGATATCCACATATATATAAGTTTTAGTACATCAGTTGACCAGAGTTTACTACATACACGGTCGCTACCATAACCAAAAACAAAATTGTGCCCGCTGGATACCCGAAATTCGCCAGAGACGATAATAAGCCGATCTATACACAAAATTAGGTTAGAGCCCATACTTACCTGTCCTACTCTAACCCTACCCTAAAATCTTCAGCAAGGCCAAAATACCCAATACAAGCGGCAATATGGCTCGCAGAAGAAACCACTGGCAGGTTTGCTAGGAGGATGTTGAGGGTGCGCGTTGTGAGATGGTGCGGCGACGTGGTGCGGCTCGGCCATCGGACAGAGACGTGCGGTATGGCCCTCGGTGCCACAAAGATGGCAGGGGACAGAGGATACTGGAGGTGGCCTGCTAGGACCGGGATCGGGTCATATGTGTCCTGATCTGTAAGGTCTTGGAGCTGGTGCACGGCTGGGTCTTGGATCTGGAATACGGGGACCCACACCTGCGATAGGGCAGACAGGTGCAAGGTGGCCGTCGTTGCCACAGACCTTGATGAGGACATCGGATCCTCCAGACCCGACCCGGACGAGCAGTACGTACCAGCCTCGACCACGAGGCTGACCGAGCTATTCCCGACCCCGCGGAACGTACCTGAGGAGGTTCAGAAGGCCACTGCAAGTTATGCCAGACCAGATGACTTTATATCAGGAATTCATAAGCCAACAACATGTTTCAGGAGTGATGATCATTCCAGAACCCAATTGGAACGATCTCATTTGGAGACGGTCGACAACCGACCTCCCGGAGCCCTAACCGTGTCCTGGAAGATGTCCATTGGAGAGATGATTCAAGCCAATCATGCCAGGCCTGATATTCATCATAAAGTATGCCATTTGGAAGAGTTTGGTCAGAAGGAATCAGCTTGGGTTCGAGATCAACTAGGAGGATGTCTAGAAACTGTCCAGTTAGCACTGTCCGCGGATATAGGTGCATTCAACAGAGGATTGCGAATGGACCAAGAAGAATCAAGCTGCAACTCAACCTGTTATAGGAACCTCACTCATAAAGGAATCTTCACGAATTTGAATCACTTCAAGACCATCTTCTATGAAGAAGTTATGTGTGTTTCAAAACAGATGATTTTCAGGGAACGCGATAAATACCGACTTGCATATTTTGGATTGCTCAGAACGAACCAGGATGAATCAAGGAGTAAAGGAACTTATTCTGGATTCTTGATTCATCAGGGAATGCATTAGAGTTGGAATCACACCAATACCAGCTCGGACCAAGAAGATATGCAAGATCAAATCCGAAGGATGCTGGACCTGCCTTATTTGGAAGCTCACGGACTTAGTGGGCTACAGACTTATGTATGGCGACCAGGAGTACGAGCAACATATCCTTGGGCATTGGTTTATACTCTTTTTCCCTTAAGTATGGTTTTGTCCCAATTGGGTTTTCCCACTAAGGTTTTTAATGAGGTAAACCAAGTCCCGTTTCAAGAGAAGGAGAATATGGCCCGTCCAACCTTCTTTCTTGTTTTCTATTTTTATAGTTTCGACCAGGCCTCTTTGTGGCCCTTTATTAAGACTTGTAACCCTATTATTTTGGCTATTTAAAGCCCCTCTTTGTTTTCAATAAAATTAAGTAAGATTTTAGCAAAAGGAAAAAACCCTAAGGTTTCGAATTCTTCCTCCTCTGCGCGGCTGCCCCTTTGGAGACGAGTTCTCTCTTGCTCTTGCTTGCCTGTTTCGGTTATTCTCTAAGTTCCCAGACGTTCAGTATCTCATACTCTTCACCGACCATCCACTGACTCAGCTGAGAGCGCCATCGGCCAGCAGCTTTGTCCCATCGTCCACCTGGTGTCGATCGATTCCCCATCCCGTCGATCGATCCCTCTCGACCACTCAACCACCCGCCTCCGATCTCACATCAGACCTAGCAGAGCTTTAAAGCTCCTGACCCAGCTCGGTTACTTCTGTCCCTTTTCTTTAGTTTCATTTTGTTTTTTCTTTTGTTTCCATTAAAATCGAAAATCAAAAAAAAAACTTTTAGGTTGCTAGCTTTTGTTCTCTTTAGGTCGAACACTTTTTCTTGAGTAGACTGTAGAACCAGCTAGGTTGTTGACTGCTTCAGTTTCTTGGTTACTTTGCTTCCTGCCTAGTTTTGCTTTAGTGTTCTCGGCCTGGTTTGTTAGTGCTAGGTTGTTAGTCTCCGAGCGGCCGCAACTAGGGCATTAGGGTTTCCTTGTGCTTTCGGTTTGAATTAAGTGAATTGCGGTTTAGTTATTATTATTTACTTCACTTAATCTCGGTTTACTTACTTTTCTTTTATAGTTCTAGTCAAAAAAAAAAAGAAAAAAAAAAGAGAGTACCGGTTTTGTTCTTTTTCCTTTTTATTGCCGATCGATCGATTTCCTTTCTTTGTTCTTGTGTTATTTTTTCCATTTTGCTACGTTTTCCTTCTCTCTTGTTTTTCCTTTCTTTTTTGTTGTGTTTGATATTTTTGCTAAGTGTGCAGAGACAATGTACGAAGAACAGGCCCAACAAGGCGGACCGACCAAGTTCACTAAGCTCCTAGCTGCAATCCAGACGATCGGAGCTCGACTCGACCGCCTGGAGCGACCACCCGACCCATATCGACATGGTCGAGTGAAACAAGGACGACCAGACCATGGTCACAACCCATACCATTGTGGAGACGACCATGCTGCGAACAAAATGGATCCCGAGCCACCTGACCAATATCGGCGCCATCAATCCTCCAGACTAAGACATTCAAAACCCAATAAATTTTAAAATAATTTTTGTGTCTTAGACTCGCAACTAATATCTTTCTCAGGTACTGAAGACTACTTTCAGTGGGAAGAAGACCTAGAAGATTACTTTTGGGATTACAATATCCCAAGGAACGAACATGCCTCGTATGCGATCCAAACCCTGACCGGAGATGCCTATGCTTGGTGGCAGCTCGAGGAGAAGATACGGAGGCAACTGAAGGAACCGTCAAGGACATGGAAGGATTTGAAATGGTCGGTATATGAGCAGTATGTAATAATAAGACCAAAGACCCAGGGCCGTCCACGCCTTTCGACCGCCTTGACCAAAGTCCCGATGCTCGAACCGCCTCGACCAAAGGTTAAGGTGTCCCAACCCAAATCTTTTCCATCTGATTATAATGAATCAAAAACTGTCTTAATGCACTTGGGATTGGTCAAAAGTGTTGATCAGGATGCAGGAAAGATAGAGGGTCCAATGGACCGCACAGGTCAACAGACCGGAGGCGAGACCGAGAAACCGAAGGAACCGGTCGAACCAGAAAGTGATCCGACTAAAACCAATGAAGATCACGACCCAAACCAGATTGAGAGTGTTAGTCAGAAATCAGAACATGATTTGAGACCACAACTAGATGTTGGAACCAAAGAGGCGAACCGGAAAGAAGGGCCACGCTCGGCCATTTCTCGACCACGACCCTCGACCGCCTCGACCAAGGTTCAAGTATCCCAACACAATTCTCTTCTATCTGATTATAAAGAATCAAACACTGTTTTATTGCACTTGGAATTGGTCAAAGGTTTTGAACAGGGCGCA
Organism: Orychophragmus violaceus; assembly: GCA_030180135.1. NCBI lineage: Eukaryota > Viridiplantae > Streptophyta > Magnoliopsida > Brassicales > Brassicaceae > Orychophragmus > Orychophragmus violaceus. The sequence continues at coordinate 104,116,572 of CM058230.1, read as the reverse complement.
GGAATGAACAAGGGTCCGATGGACCGCACGAACCAACGGACCGGAGGCGAGAAAATTAAGGAACCGGCCGAACCAAAGATTGATCCGACTATAGCCAATGGAGATCACGACCCAGAGAGTTTCCCATGGAACCCAGGCCAAGACAAAGGCGTGATACTGAGTTCCCAACCCAACGAAACAAGCATAAAAAGCCATTGCACCAGCCGGCCACCAATTCCTCAAGGTAAGGCCATGAACTCACGAAACCGCATGAAGGCTGACTTGCTTTCTATTGGTGCAGGTTATGCAGATTCGAGGTCGAATCCTCTTCAAGAGAGAGGGTATGATGAGGACATCGGATCCTCCAGACCCGACCCGGACGAGCAGTACGTACCAGCCTCGACCACGAGGCTGACCGAGCTATTCCCGACCCCGCGGAACGTACCTGAGGAGGTTCAGAAGGCCACTGCAAGTTATGCCAGACCAGATGACTTTATATCAGGAATTCATAAGCCAACAACATGTTTCAGGAGTGATGATCATTCCAGAACCCAATTGGAACGATCTCATTTGGAGACGGTCGACAACCGACCTCCCGGAGCCCTAACCGTGTCCTGGAAGATGTCCATTGGAGAGATGATTCAAGCCAATCATGCCAGGCCTGATATTCATCATAAAGTATGCCATTTGGAAGAGTTTGGTCAGAAGGAATCAGCTTGGGTTCGAGATCAACTAGGAGGATGTCTAGAAGCTGTCCAGTTAGGCTTTTCCGCGGATATAGGTGCATTCAACAGAGGATTGCGAATGGACCAAGAAGAATCAAGCTGAAACTCAACCTGTTATAGGAACCTCACTCATAAAGGAATCTTCACAAATTTGAATCACTTCAAGACCATCTTCTATGAAGAAGTTATGTGTGTTTCAAAACAGATGATTTTCAGGGAACGCAATAAATACCGACTTGCATATTTTGGATTGCTCAGAACGAACCAGGATGAATCAAGGAGTAAAGGAACTTGTTCTGGATTCTTGATTCATCAGGGAATGCATGAGAGTTGGAATCACACCAATACCAGCTCGGACCAAGAAGATATGCAAGATCAAATCCGAAGGATGCTGGACCTGCCTTATTTGGAAGCTCACGGACTTAGTGGGCTACAGACTTATGTATGGCGACCAGGAGTACGAGCAACATCTCCTTGGGCATTGGTTTATACTATTTTTCCCTTAAGTGTGGTTTTGTCCCAATTGGGTTTTCCCACTAAGGTTTTTAATGAGGTAAACCAAGTCCCGTTTCAAGAGAAGGAGAATATGGCCCGTCCAACCTTCTTTCTTGTTTTCTATTTTTATAGTTTCGACCAGGCCTCTTTGTGGCCCTTTATTAAGACTTGTAACCCTATTATTTTGGCTATTTAAAGCCCCTCTTTGTTTTCAATAAAATTAAGTAAGATTTTAGCAAAAGGAAAAAACCCTAAGGTTTCGAATTCTTCCTCCTCTGCGCGGCTGCCCCTTTGGAGACGAGTTCTCTCTTGCTCTTGCTTGCTTGTTTCGGTTATTCTCTAAGTTCCCAGACGTTCAGTATCTCATACTCTTCACCGACCATCCACTGACTCAGCTGAGAGCGCCATCGGCCAGCAGCTTTGTCCCATCGTCCACCTGGTGTCGATCGATTCCCCATCCCGTCGATCGATCCCTCTCGACCACTCAACCACCCGCCTCCGATCTCACATCAGACCTAGCAGAAATCAGGGAGTGGTACAGGCTGATACGGCTCCAGGTATCCTGGATCGACTGGACGGGTACACCAATAGAAGTGGAAGCCCCGAGCTCCACAAGCGCTACACTGCGGCATCTCTGGTGGTGGCGACTCCGATGACTATGATGGTGACTAAAACGGCTTAGATGACGAAGAAGATGATTGGGACTGAGGGCGCGGCTGGAGATGCACGCCAATGGGCTGCTCCAATGCATCAGCGAGCATGGCTGTCTGCTCGGCGACACGGAGTTCCCACTCTTGGTGCTGATGTGGATCAACCGGCTCCATATCTAGGTCAAAGTCATCTGATAATGAGCTAAGAACAAAGTCTCCCATGCTGAAAGGAACGGGGACTTCTGGTGCCTCCAATATAAGCTCATGTGGCTCCGACTGAGCGGCTTGCTCCGGTATCTGAGGTGGTAAGGGTGGTAACTCCACATTTGCCAATCCAAGCCAATCCAACATCCCAATGTATGGATCATCGGTGTATGCGTCATCCTCCATCGACGCAGGTAGCAGGACAAGTAACGGTGTAAGGTCAACCACTGCTGCTTTAGCGCCCATTAGCGCTCGTAAAGGTATCGGGGGACGGTTCGACGTGCGTGATTCCCGAGAGTGTCTAGGTACATGCGGCCGTGGCTGGCCATAGCCATATCTGGTGGATCCCTGACTGCTCATGCTGATGTAGAAACTCCGCACCACACGCATCACTCACTCCACCCACCAGGGGAACTTTGCTGTATGACTACAATAAACAAAAAACAGAAAAGATTAGTACAATTAATATAAAATTCCTAATTCCCATCCCTCCCCGGGTTTGATAGACGCGGCTCGATTTCCTAATGGATGCTTGGGTGACACATTTGACTCGATAAAACACGGAAAACACTCAGAAATGAACCGTTTCAAAACCCATGACGAACCATGCTCTGATACCACCTTTCGTAACGCCTCTTTCCCATTATCCGCTGACCGACGAGCTAACCGGTCAACAATCAAAAAAGAACATGACCAAGTCAAACCCAAGAAAGTCAAACAGGAAAGGTTTGTCACAATACGAAGCCATAGACAGTTCGGTGTGAGACAAAGGCTCGCACTGTCCTTGACTCCATTTACCTCGCTTCCACAATGCAAATCTTTGCAACCTGTATTGCTTCCGCGAGTTGTGTCGGTTCGTACTAAAACAATATATCAGGGAAGCGAATTCATTACTAAGCAAAATAAACGTTTACATAACGTTTATACAAATAAATCGCCAAAACATTCAAACCACAATAAAACCAGTGATTAAAGGCGCCAATTGCCAAACAAAAATACAACATCGAAGCATAGAATCAAAACTCCCGCCCACAAGCGTTCCCAAACCTACACCGAGGACCTCCCGCATCGGTCGCTGCTAAACCTGAAAAGCACAAAAAGTCTAATGAGCGATCTAATATCACCCAACGAGTCGTCTCCCCACTAACGGCTTCTAGTCTACCTAAACTACAATTTCCCTCCCAAAATCCAAAATAACAATCAAAGGAAGAAATGGTGTATCGTGTACTACCACGACGTGATAAACCCACAACACACAAGCACTTGCCAAAAGAAAGGAAAGGTTAAGGAAATCAAAGACACTGCGGCACATGTCCTCGATTGGACGCAATCTATCTATCACGCAAATCGAACTTACTCCACTGAGCCCACTTTATGCAAACTCGGTAACTTCCACAGGTTTACATAGCCACCGAAAAGGTAACTACCACTACCCACGACTCCTAGACGTTAACACGAAGCCCGATGACCTAGGACACTGTTTTCCATCCATCGATACACAGTGACTTGGGCTACTTTACGGTAAATTAAGCTTCCATGCAGTCTGGCCCTAGGACATGACCCCGTATTCTCTGAACGGTACACCTACCGGCCTCACTCAGTAGGTTAACGCCATAATTGGAATCACCACCAAAAGGAATACGATCCGATTAGGCAACTACTCGAGGATCCAATCGGGTCGGAAGTACCGAAACGCTTTCATCCTAGACTTGCGGGATCTAACGTACCCTAAATTCCTAGTGCACTAAAGTAAACACGCAGACTCACTGTATCTAACATCAATCACACAATCATCAAGGCCAACAACAATAAACAAAACCAAACTATCCCGCAAGCCCTAATTCAGAAGAAAATACTTCCCCGATATCAACGGTTAACCGCCTCCACGGATCTCCGAGCTTGGCCCTAAAAGGATTCTCCACGGCCAATCTTTTGGCGGAACTTTCTCCATTTGGTTTGTCCACAACCTCTCTCTCTTCTGTGGCAAAGTCGTCTCTGGAGGAACTAGATCGTTCGACCCAACCGTTGTTTTCTCCCTCCTCTGAGGAGGATCAATAGGTACGTCACTCGGCGGATTTAACGGTTCGCCACCACCTTCGGCCGATGGCAGAGTCGCCTTGGACTCTTTAGATGAATCTGTCGCAATAGGAGGATTCGAGGTAAGACTCTTTGCATAATTGACCGCTACTCTCTTCAAATTGGCCATTTTCGTCTTTACCAAATCGGCCGGATCGACTTCTTCTTAAGTATCCCACTTAACTGCAACATAAGAAAAAGACCAAAAAACTCGGCAAAAGAACCGAGCAACTCAAAAGAACATTACCTTTGGAGATTTTTGTACATGACTGATTGATGCGATTTCGAGTGATGTGTATCCACTTGGGGCGGCTGAGAGTTCAGATGACCTCGACAATAGAGAAGAAAGTATCCAGATAAGGCTTGAAGAAGGAGTGGCGCACTGCAAAGAAGGAGAATAAATGAGTAAATTATCCGTACAAAGAATCAACAAATTCGAAACAATATCTTCCAAAGTTAGTGTTCCACGATGATCTAAGTTCCTTACGCAGTTCAGGGATGACCAAAGACCTTATCTCGACATAGAAATAATATCTCTGCCAAACACGAACTTTGATCGGCGCCTCCAGAACGACTCCTTGATCCAGTATCATCCTTATAGCAAAACATCATGGGTTAGTCCTCGTTATATGACGGATGGAGGTCATCTCCTCGAATATCCTAACGTCAATCGTGATATAACACTCGGAGGCCAGAACAAGCAGTCCTACCATGTGACGAACTGCGGCTGCTGAAAGCTGCGAGATTGTAATCTCACGCCGAGCGCAGTAGGAAACGAGCATATCGGGAAGTGGAAGCTAAAGTCTACAACCTGACGAGTATGCATTGAGAAAGTAAGACTCATACAAACAGACATAACCCACATGCGGAGTACAAGGTCGGTCCATCGGGCCGGGAATGATAAATTTGATCTTCGGGTCGGCTCTACAGCTCGCCAATGCAGAAACGACTGAAACCTCAGTAGACCAAGTCGGGAAGACATTAGCAAACTTTTCGTTGGAGCAGTCGGAAATCCGTCAAAAGAAACGATTGCACCTTCATTTCCCTCATAAGGAACATTTTCACTATCGTCCTCTTCAGTTTCACCCTTCTCAGCTTCAATCTCGCCCTCTTCCGGCTCGTCAGAGTCAGAATCTTTAAGCTGGGGAATCACAAACTCGTTTCGGCCCGAGCTTTCCGCATCATCAGTCAGCCGAGATAACTCGCGACGACATTTAAGTTCTTTAAATGCATGGTTGCCGGGATGATCCCTCAAGTCCGAGGAAGTGCTGCAAGATGATGAGTCGTCAGGAACGCCTTGCCGACTTGGTGAGTTGTCTCCCGATGATACGGAAACAACTTCATTGTCTTTACTCCCAGAGCAATGGATTAAAGACATAATTTGACGAAGAACAGAGCAACATCGAAGCTGAACAACGAGATTCGATCTATAAATCCTAAAAGACTACGGCTAAGCAACGACGGAGGGCTAATGGGAAAATAAAACTGGTAGAGAGCAAAAGAAGAACACCTTTTCTCTTCACTTGAGCAGAAATGAAGAAGTGGAGTGTGGAACCGAAACATTTATAGAGGAAAGTGGCATCGTGTTCGAGAAGCCATTGTTACCAAGGCGACGCTTCATTTGTCGCACCTACGAACCAGTTCGACCCAAATTCAATTCAACTAAAACCGGAGCCAAATCTCCAAAACCAGCCAACCTAAATCACTTCCTAAACCAATTGGTATTCTCCTCGTACCGCCGATCCAATTAAATTTGAATCGTCGCACCGGGGGGGGGGGCTTATTGTTAGAGTCAAGATTAGCACATTTCCCAAAAGGGGCCATTCAGGAATTTAGGTCGGTCCAATAAAGAAAGAGTAAGTAACTACGGCCCGGGATTGAAATATTTTCTCAACTCGGCCCAACGGCCGAATTAATCTAATAAAACACACTCATTTTTCGATACAAATTTTCAGAGAACTCTTGGCAAAAGCCGATATAAACAAAGCGTTCTCCGGCGACCTAAGCACATTTACTCATCTGTTTTGTTTCTTCCCAGAAACCTAGTAAATCCCTAATTCATTTTCTTTCATCAAACCGAGTTCAAATCCTCTTTTAAAAATCTCTCAAGAAACTCTAAAACTCTTTTAATCTTCCGATAGATCAAACTGAGATTTTACACTTATACATATATATATAAACGTGTAACTACAAGTCAATATGTTGACAAACCAATAAATCAACTACACTTTGTAACAATAAGTGAATATGTATGCAACTGTTGTGTTTTTGATTATTATCAGGAGTTCCTATGTATATTATCATAGTTATAACCCCTTATGGGATATTCCCTATCAAAGGGACCAGAAGTTATATGGTTTTTAATTACATATTAGATTTTCCACTCCATTCAACAAAAACTCTTTTATTAATTTGAGGCAACGCATGGAACGTACGAATGTACACGTATAATATTTGTGGGGAAAAAAGAAGAGAAAACAATTTGCGAGATTAATTGATGAGTTAAGAAAAAAAAACTGTATACTAGATTGAGCATCATCGAAATACCCAATTTTTTTTTATATTTACATATTATATTATTAAATTTTAAATATATTTTAGACACTAAAATTTCCGAGCTGAATTTTAGTTTTCTATAGTTGAGAGTGGAGACATACATGTTTGTTTGTGTGTATAATAAGCATGTACACAAGACATGAAAGCACAAAGAAGTTGTGCTATGACGAGTGTAACTTAGATGATGAAGTGGACTACACATGAAAGACGTGGAGTACAAGTCAGAATGGAAAAGAAGATTTGGAAAGTTTCTTGAAAAGAAGATTTGGAAAGACTCTCTAAAGCAAACAAGGAAGAGAAGATTTCCGGTTTGAAGATCTCGAAAGATCTAGGAGAGATATATAAGCAAGCATAGCATGTGAGTTTAGGTCAGCCGCTTGACATACATAGAACGTGAGTGAATTATTGTGAGAGTTCTGGTGAGTGAACAAAGGAGAGTTGTGCAACTGCTGTTGTACGGTAAGCTTGGGTAGATTAGGATTTGGTCAGTATTGATTCACTGGTGTGAAGTCAAGTAAATCTGATTGAACAAAATAAGGTTGTATTTTGTTCAAGAGAATTCTAATAAAACTTGTGTTTTGTTGAAAATTCCATCGGCTCTATATTGCTTTCATACTTCGGTCATTTCATTTGGTATCAGAACGGGCAATCTATCCTACAGGTTGAGATCTTGGAAGAGGTATGGAAACAAAAGAACTCATGGCGGTTTTGAAACCCATCATGCTTGATGAAAACAACTTTGGTCACTGGAAGGTACGAATGCGACATATAATTCGTGCCATTGATGAATCCGCATGGTATGCTGTTCTGAATGGGTGGGAAGAACCAACTGAAATCTTGGAAGATAAATCCAAGATACCAAAACCCTTGGAAAAATGGACGGATGAAGAAAAGAAGGCCTCAAAATACAACTCCAGGGCTATTTCTACCATTATGTCAGCTGTGGACACAAAACAATTCAAGATTATTCAGGGATGTGAATCAGCCAAAGATGCGTGGGACACACTTGTCAATCACTTTGAAGGAGACACGAGTGTAAACCGAACACGCCTAGATTTTCTGGCATCTCAGTTTGAGAATCTTAAGATGGGTTCAGACGAATCAATTGGAAGCTTCACAGCTAAGCTCAGTACCATTGCTAATGAAGCTTCAGTATTGGGTAAAAAATATCATGAGAAGAAACTTGTCAAAAAACTCATTAGATGTCTTCCAGCAAAGTTTTCTGCACAGAAGGCCATCCTGCAATGCTCTATGAATACTGATGAGATGAAATTTGACAAATTGGTTGGGATGCTGAAATCACAAGAGATGGAAGTCTCAGAGGAATAGTCTGGTCAAAGTCATGGTATCGCCTTCAATGCTCAACATGAAGATGGAAGAGTTAGGAAGCTGGAGGAAAACATGGCCTTGATAGCTAAAAACTTCAATAAAATGCTCAAGAGGATCGAAAAAGGACAAAACAGAACTCTCAACCGATTCCAAATGAGTGACACTGACAAAAGTACAAGTAGAAGCTACAGAACTGAGGGAGACAGATCATCTAAGAAAAGAAGATGCAGTGTCATGAATGTGAGGGGTACGGCCATTTTAGGAATGAATGTCCTCTCGTAAAAAGAAAAGAGTTGAAATGTAGTGAATGCAGAGGCATTGGCCATATCAAGTCAGAATGTCCGAGTAACTTCAAGGGAAAAGAGAAGTCTCTTCTCTGTTTCAGTGATACTGAGTCAGAAGAGGATGAAGACGATGGAGAGTTAATGCTGAACTTTGTGGCCTTAGCATCGCAAGAAGATCAAGAAGATGGAATGTCTGATTCCGACTCTGATGATGAAGTTGATATTCAAAAGGAGTATAAAGAACTGTACAAAAACTGGACTCAACTAAGTCATGAGAATCTTCAGCTGCTCAAGGACAAAGCAATGCTTAAGGCGCAAGTAAACATCCTACAAATGGAACAAACCTCACCAGCGGATAAGCTGCCCAAAATTGTTGAACTGAGTGAAGTTGAAGATCAGCTGGACCAAGAACTCAGTAAGGAAAAGGAAAGAAACCGATTGTTGGAGGAATAAGTAGGTCAAATGCAAGCGATTCTTAACCAAGAGCAGGACAAGAACAGAAGCTTGGAGAACAACTTGACTGAGAATCACAAGAAGATCAGGATGTTGAACAAGGGCACTGAAAGCCTTGATCAAATACTTGCTATGGGTCAACCTCCAAAGGTTAATTGGGGTCTCGGATACTCAGGGGGGCCAGAATCAAGTTTGAAAGGAGGGAAGATCAATTTTGTACCAGCTGCCCCAAAATCAAGTGTGAAAGGAGGAAAGATCAATCTTGTACCAGCTGCTCAAAACCTTAAGAAAGATAAAGGGACATCACAGGAGACGAAGCACAACAACCAAAATAACAAGAGTCAAAGAACTCAACGAGGCTGTTTTGTGTGTGGAAAACTGGGCCACAAAAAATCTATGTGTTGGGTCTTTTGGAATAGAATAACCAAAGCTTGGAGATCAAACAACTGCTACTTGGAGCCCAAGCGTCTTGGTATGGTCTGGATAGCCAAAACTGATCTGTACCATACACCTTTGCAGGAAACCACTGATCTTGTATGCAACTTTTCTCTGATAACCAACGTAGCATACACATCAACTGAGAAGGTGAATGCGGAGTCATGGTATTTCGATAGTGGCTGCTCACGGCACATGACCGGTAGTGATGAAGTGCTCGATGAGGTACTACCCGTAAAAGGTGGAAGTATGACATTCGGTGATGGTGCACAAGGAAAGATAGCTGGTGTCGGAAAAATGTACTCTGATGGAAAGCCACAGCTCGCAAATGTGTACTTAGTGAAAGGATTAAAAGCTAATCTGATCAGCATCTCACAACTGTGTGATGAAGGACTGCAAGTTCTGTTCACCAAAACTGAATGTCAAGCCACAAATGATGCTGGAATAATTGTACTCATGGGCGTAAGAACTGGAAACAATTACTACATTTGGGAGACAAGCTATAAGTGTTTGAGCACAACTGAATCACAGTTGGACTTATGGCACAAAAAGCTTGGTCACATGAGTGTGAATGGTCTCACACGCTTAGTCAGTGCTGAAGTTGTTAGAGGAGTACCAAAACTGGAAACAACAACCACAACCGTGTGTAAAGCATGTTGTCAGGGTAAACAAGTAAAGGTGCAGCATAAACAACTGAACGATATAAGATCAAAGAAAATCCTAGAGCTGATTCATGTTGATTTGATGGGCCCTGTCAATCCAGAAAGCATTACTGGCAAGAAATATATCTTCGTTCTGGTGGATGACTTCTCCAGATTCACCTGGGTCAGGTTCTTGAGAGAAAAGTCAGAAGCAGCTGAAAGCTTTAAGATACTGGCTTTAGAACTAAAAACTGAAAGAGGTGGAATCATGCAGATCAAGAGTGATCATGGGGGAGAATTTCAGAATGAAGTGTTCAAAAAATTCTGTCAGTCTCAAGGAATCAAGCATCAGTTTTCTGCTCCAAGGACACCTCAACAAAATGGAGTTGTGGAGAGGAAAAATAGGACACTTCAAGAGATGGCTAGAGCTATGCTCCATGGTAATAATGTGGCTCCTCGGTTCTGGGCAGAAGCGGTGAGTACAGCCTGCTACATTATAAACCGAGTTTATGTTAAACCTGGCACCAAGATGACTCCCTATGAGATATGGAAGGGAAAGACACCAAACTTGAACTACTTTCATGTTTTTGGGTGTGTGTGTTACATCCTGAATGATAAGGATCAATTGGGGAAATTTGATTCTAAGAGTGATGAAGGGATTTTCTTGGGTTATGCAACCAACAACACTGCTTTTAGAGTCTACAATAGAAGAACTAGGATGATTAGTGAGTCTGTGAATGTGGTGTTTGATGATCGGACAGGCTACTGCTTAGATGAAGTAGTACATGACTCACAAAAGGAGAACTCACCAACAGAGGATCAATCCTCAGGAATTAATGAGAAAGTGGAAGTTGAAACCACTAGTGATAATCCTCGGAGAACAGGATATGGACAAGTTACTCGTGATCCCTCTGTTGTTGATGTCATCGGCGACTTGAATGAAGGAAGACAAACCCGCCACAGACAAATCGATTTCAAAGAAATGGTCAAGCTGGCTTGCTTTATCTCATTTATTGAGCCGAAAAATGTTATGGAAGCTCTGAGTGATGATTATTGGACGATGGCAATGCATGAGGAGCTTGATCAGTTTAATTGGTTGGAAGTGTGGGATCTAGTTGAATGTCCGAGTGATGTAAACATAGTGGGAACTAAGTGGATCTACAAGAATAATATTGATGAGGATGGAAATGTTGTGAGGAACAAAGCTAGACTTGTTGCACAAGGATACTCACAGATCGAGGGAGTTGATTTCAATGAAACCTTTGCACCAGTGGCTAGACTTGAATCAATCCGGCTGTTATTTGGAACAGCGTGTAGCCTAAGGATCAAGTTGTATCAGATGGATGTCAAAAGTGCATTTTTGAATGGAATGCTTCAGGAGGAAGTGTATGTGGCACAACCAAAAGGATTCGAAGACCCTAAGTATCCGAATCGAGTGTACAAACTTAAGCGAGCTCTCTATGGATTAAAGCAAGCTCCGCGGGCATGGTATGAAAGGTTGACTCAATTCCTTCTCAACAAGGGATTCAAAAGAGGAAATGTGGATAAAACATTGTTCATATTGGAAAGCAACCAAGACATGCTCATAGTTCAAATATATGTGGATGACATCATTTTTGGTGCAACTCAGGAAGGGCTAATGCACGAGTTTTTGGGGACTATGACACGAGAATTTGAAATGAGCATGGTTGGTGAACTAAACTACTTCCTTGGACTCCAGATTAAACAAACACCTGAAGGAATCTTTGTGTGTCAGAGTACCTATGCACGGAACCTTGTCAGACGGTTTGATATGGAGACTTCAAAGATTGCTAAAACCCCTATGAGCACAACAAACAAACTCTCGCGTGATGAAGAAGGACAAAAAGTTGAAGAACGACAGTACAGGGCTATGATTGGTAGTCTTCTTTACTTGACTGCATCACGACCGGACATTTGTTTCAGTGTTGGTGTCTGTGCTAGATATCAAGCTAGTCCACGCATGTCCCATTTGCTGGCAGTTAAACGTATTATCAAATACGTCCGAGGTACACTGAATTATGGACTGAGTTACACATCATATACTAACACAAATCTTGCAGGTTTTTGTGATGCAGACTGGGCAGGTTGTTTGGATGACCGGAAGAGTACCTCTGGTGGCTGTTTCTATCTCGGAAACAACATGATCTCTTGGCATAGTAAGAAGCAAAATTGTGTGTCACTCTCTACTTCTGAAGCAGAGTACATTGCACTTGGAAGCTGTTGTACACAACTCATTTGGATGAAACAGATGCTCCTAGACTATGGTATCACTACTGACTCCTTTCTTGTTCATTGTGATAATAAAAGTGCAATTGATATCTCTAAGAATCCTGTCCAACATTCACGAACCAAACATGTAGACATTAGACATCATTTTGTCAGAGAACTTGTTGAGGAGAAACTGGCCATCATAAAACATGTTGCATCTGAAAGACAACTTGCATATATTTTCACTAAACCGTTGGATTTGAACAGCTTTTTGTACTTACGAAAGGCTCTTGGAGTCTGCGAATTTTGAAATTTTTTAGGATACCTGAGAGTATGACACATCACGATTACTGGGGAACACATGCATGGTCATACTCGTTGTTCACGCCGAAGAGACAGACAAGTCAAAAGGTAATCCCCATGAAACAAGTAATTCTTTATGACTGCTCTAGATGATAAGCACTCTCTTTGGAATAGGCTGCTAAAACAGTCTACATCTGAATGAGATCACTGTTTTGAAAGAGTACTAAGCTTTGTCATTTGCTAGACAAGAGAAGGATAAAGGGCATTCTGAGTGAAAGAGTATGTGTGACAGAATTAAAGTTTGAAGAACACAGTCATGAATTATGATAAGATTTACTTAGATGAAAGCACCTCAGCTGAGGAAAGCTGTCTAGCAGTTGACTGTGTTCATATAAATTAAAAAAATTATATATATTTTGGTTCTCATGGATGAAGGCACCTCGGCTGAGGAAGGCCGTCCGGTTTAAATTCGTGTCAGCCAACATACTCCACTCATGAATGTTTACATTACTTCTTCGATGTCACATGATTATAGCATGACATAGCTTAGTAGAGTCATATAAGAGGCATTTTGGTTCTGTGGAAGGATTAACAAATTGATTAGACTAGATGAAAGCACCTTGGCTAAGGAAAGCTGTCAGTCCAAGTCTCTCTCGGATAGTAATTTATATAAGGATGATCAGTGTGTGGTACACGGTATTTGTGATGTAAGTCATATCTTCTTGTGTACAATTATCTTATAAATATTCGGTTAAAATAGTTCACAAACATATCTGTAAGGTTTTCCAGTTCAAAATGTGTTTTATCTTTAGCAAAGGGTCACTCATCTCTCTCTGATAAACATGTCGATGATATGATCTAAGGATTCAAGTGTCTTGTGATGGTCTATGGAAGCTAATTCTCTAAGTCTTAGTGTTTGGGCCAAATTCAAGTGTTATTTCATCTAACAAGCCCATTAGAGACTTTCTAGGGTTGTTTGTCGGTTGTGCAGGTTTAAAAAGAAGGGGGAGTCAGCGTGTGTCACTTAGCCGCTTCTGTGTTTCTTTTCCTCTCTCATAGAAAGAAATCATTAAGTTTTCCTCTCTCCAAATGAGCTCACCTCCTCGTCGAACGACTCGCTCTCAAACCACCAAGCTGATGATGGATGCTTTTGAAGCTGAGCGTCGGCGCAACCGGCCAAATCGAACCCTTGCTGCAACACCGGTGGTTGATCTCTCACCATCTATCAACTCACAAGGATCTCGGAGATCGGTCCAACAGCTGATCCTTCATGACGCTGCCTACTCCTGTGATTCTCCAGTGCATGCAAGCTCAGAACACAGTTCGTATCCATCTCACCGCTCCGATAAAGAACCGGTTAAGTCCCATCGCTCCGGCAAAGAACCAGCTCAGCCGATTTCTGATTCCGACGACTCAGCCTCTGGCGATGATGAATTCGTTCCTCAACACAAACCCCCTACTGGAAATTTGAAGATCATTATCTTGCAAATCGCTTAGCCTTCTCGGATATGCGATTCAAGTACCCTGAGCTGGATCGTTTGAACATGCAACCACTTAGCCCGAGACATTCATCAAGTGTTGCGAGGGAACGCTATGTGAAGCTCAAACCGCGAGCTTTTCTGGATCAGAAACTTCTTCAGCTAAGTGATCCCAAGCTCAGTGAGGTAAGGGAATTCATTGAGAAAGCTGGTCTAATCTACACTGTCCTACATGTGTCTTCGTACTATCCTCGGTTAGTTAAAGAATTCTTGGCAAAATTGTGTGATTCGGAAGCTACGGATAAATCTAGGCTTGTCTATGTTCGAGGAGAAGTGTTTGATTTCACTCCGGATCTCATTAATCGCATGTTTCTAACATCGGACACAATGCATTCATCTGATTGGGATGATGAAGATATTGATCAAGCAGTTTCTGTGCTTACTGGTGGTCGGCGTAAACGATGGGAAGGAGTTCAATCCAAACACTTGCTTCCAAAGTTTTAGGTTCTTTACAAGCTGTGCTGCTCCAATTGGATTCCTAGCTCGAACACGACAACTATGGTCAAGGAGAGACTACGGTTCCTCTACATGCTTCACCAAGGGAAACCTTTCAACTTCGGACAATTGGTGTATGACCAGATTATGGACATGGCTGATTCACCACAATCTGATAAGAAGATTATCTTCCCAAACCTGATATTCCAGATAATGTTCTTCCAAAGAGATGTTGAGGTTACTGCTGGGTATGGTGCACCTACTGGCTATCCGATCAACATCACATTGGATCCGAAAGCTGGTCGAGGCTCTGACAATGAAGAAGAAGCGCACGCTCCTGATCTTGAGAGGGACATTGAGAACTCAATCCGAGGCTTGCGTTACATCCAAAGTCGCATTCGCAGTATGATTTCTCATCTCTATGCTTACAATATCTATGATATTTTTGCACTTGTGTTGTTTTGTATGAATATGTGTGATCATCTCAGGGGGAGAATACCCACAATACCCACAATATTCCAAGAAGACAGGTTATAGCAGAGATGACACAAACTATGATGATGAGGAAAGCACTGAAGTTGAGCGAGATGATTAGTTCATTAGCTGATGTGCTTCAATGTCGTGCTTGTATTTTCTTATTGAACTCGGATATGTAGTGACTATGTTATTTGTCTTGTGTCTTGACATTTCTTGGTGTGCTGCTTTGAACTTAGTACGATCTACCTTTGTGTTTTCATATTAAGTTCATGGATCATTTGAACTATTTTGTGTGTGGAGTATTGGCTGTGCATTTGCTGTGTGTGTCTTAAGTTTTACAGATGAGATGATGCACACATTCAAACAAAAAGGGGGAGAATGAAAGTACAAAGATGTTGTGCTATGACGAGTGTAACTCAGATGATGAAGTGGACTACACATGGATGACGTGGAGTACAAGTCAGCATGGAAAAGAAGATTTGGAAAGTTTCTTGAAAAGAAGATTTGGAAAGACTCTCTAAAGCAAACAAGGAAGAGAAGATTTCCGGTTTGAAGATCTCGAAAGATCTAGGAGAGATATATAAGCAAGCATAGCATGTGAGTTTAGGTCAGCCGCTTGACATACATAGAACGTGAGTGAATTATTGTGAGAGTTCTGGTGAGTGAACAAAGGAGAGTTGTGCAACTGCTGTTGTACGGTAAGCTTGGGTAGATTAGGATTTGGTCAGTATTGATTCACTGGTGTGAAGTCAAGTAAATCTGATTGAACAAAATAAGGTTGTATTTTGTTCAAGAGAATTCTAATAAAACGTGTGTTTTGTTGAAAATTCCATCGGCTCTATATTGCTTTCATACTTCGGTCATTTCAAGACAACAAGGGAGATACCACAAACAAAAGTTACACACCAATAGGAGTATTAAATATAATATTTTATGCTAATTAATTTCACATTCGTTTGTTTATTTGTTGTTTATTAATGATGACACTTTTATTATTTCACATTTAGTTCATTCTTTAACTTTAATATTTATTTTACTATTTTCAGTATTTTAATGTATAATAATTCAATAATTGATTAGAGAATACTTAAAAATATAATTGCTTGCACAACATTAGTAAATTTTAAACGTGCATTGACTTTTTATTTAACCGTTGGAACATATTATATTTTAAAAATGGGAGGAGTACTATAATTGAAGCGTTTGAAATTCACTATTGAATTGTCATAACCATGGTCAAATTTGCTTATTAATGGGAGGAGTACTATAATTGAAACATGTATATTCATTAGATTAGTATTGTTATAGTATTTTAATTGGGGGAATTGCTTAAAATGCCCCTAAAATTGATTTTAAATAAAAATATATCTTCAAAATTGAATCAAATGCAAAACTGTCCTTTCGGTCTTGTGAAATTACCGCGTTGTCTTTACGACCAATAAAAACAAAACGTCAAACGCAATTACCATTATAACCTTCGACTATTTCAGACTTCTATGGATGTCTGAGACGTCAGACTCTAATAGAAGTCTGACACATAATTAGTTACTAAATTTAAATTTTAAAATTATTAAAAAATATTTTGTCAAAACTTTTATATACATAAATTATATATAAACAATTTAGTAGTATATAAATTAAAATTTGATAAAATTGAGTCATATTAAACATTGTTAGTTAAGTATGCCTTAGAACATACTTTGTAATAGAACATAATGGAACATTTACATATAACTTGCATATGACCTTAGGGTTAGTTAGATTCATTGTATTAAAAAATTCACCTTTGAAAAATTAACGAGGAAAATTTAAATTATAAAATTATTAAAAAATATTTTGAGGAAAATTTCGGATACATAAATTAAACATGGGATTTTTTGACATATGTAAATTAAAATTACATAAACTTTAGTCAATTTTAACTATTTAAGGTATATTTGGTTCAAAGTACCATGTATCTTGATCTATGCTTGACATATGAAGTTGGATATCATATTTTCATCTGTAGGGTTAGACTGAGGGTTTGTGAATTTTCATCTATATTGTTACATTTGCATATACTGGTTAGGTTGTGACTATATTAAACGAGTTTGATGTTTTTTTATAAGTTTTCTATATAATATGATGGTATTTAAGTAGTAATTAGTAGATTTAAGGTATATCAGACTTCCATGTTAATCTGATTAACGTACATGATTTTTCAGACTACCGAAGAAGTCTGACTAAACTCGACCAAATACTAAACCCTACTTGGGAATTTACCCCATATATAAACAGAAGTTACCGACATTAGTTTGTAAAAGTCATTATCAAACTTCTCTCTCTAAAACGGAAACACACTCCCTCTCTAAATACTCTCTAAATACCCTCTAATAACTCTCCGAGAATCCTCAGCCGCCACCGCCACCGCCGTCGTCATCTTCTTCATTCTTGTAATTATATTTCCTTTTTCGTCTCTCCTGACCAGTCCATACACCGCCGCCATCATATTATAAGCTCTTTGTTCTGTAAATGTTTGAGATCTATACAAAAGAAGTCATTTTTTCTTTGATCTTTGTCTAGATCTAAACAAAAATTTGGTTTTTATATATTTCTCGTATTAGATCCGTACGGTTTTGAGTTCGAGTCATCCCCTTTTTCATATGTACTTTGTCTAGATCTGTCCCCCAATAAAAATAGATAGATTTTTATATATTTCTCGTTTTAGATCCATGGGATCCATACGGTTTTGAGACCGAATCATCCCTTTTTCACATGTCTTTTGTCTAGATCTGAACAAAAAATTATTATTTTTTATATATTTCTCGTTTTAGTTCCATACGGTTTTGAGTCCCAATCATCCTCTTTTTCATATGTCTTTTGTCTAGATCTGAACAAAAAATTGTTTTTAATATATTTCTCGTTTTAGATCCATACGGTTTTGAGTCCCAATCATCCTCTTTTTCAAATGTCTTTTGTCTAGATCTGAACAAAAATAGATAGGTTCTAGGGCCCCTAGGTTCTATGCTTGAGTTAGACTCTATTAGAAGTCTGAAATTGGATTTGTTTTTGTTCAGACATTTTTAGAAGTCTGACTTTTTACAATTGTTTTATGGTACACAAGATGGGGCGATTCAGTCAGGTTCCAACCTCGAGTAGTAGTAGCTCATTCTCAACTTCCACATTTCGACAACGATCCGGTTCATGCAATGGATTCCCCAAGAAATGTTTCTGCGGTCTGGACCCTGTCATGCGAACATCCACTACTGCCGATAATCCGGGAAGAAGATTCTTTGGATGTCGTAACTGGGATGTAATTGCCTTTCTCTTCTGTTTTGTAGCCAGTTTTATTTTGTTTTGATTTATTCGAGGAATTCGAAGATGATTGCATATTTAAAATGTGGCTGTATAGGATGGTGGCTACCATATAATGAAGTGGTGGGATGAGGCTATGATGGAGGAGTTTCACGAGTTAAAGCTGCGTGTGGACTAAAATGGCAAACAAGTTGATTACATCTTCCTGTGTTATGCTGAAATTGACCGTGTTACCAACTTGCACGATGAGATCAAGAAAGCGCAGGCAGAGATAGCTCAACTAAAGGAGCTCTTGACTGAGAAACCATCTAGCCAGACAGTGCGTGGCGCCAAGTATGAGTATCTGATGGTTGCTGGTGTAGGATTGTTTGGTTGATCCTGATTCAATTCTCATATTGATATCAACCTAAACATGCATCAGATCTAGGTGTTCTTATTTAGAAACATTATGATCTCACCTTTTACCTGTTTGTTGCAGCGGAAGAAGTAGAACAGGTCAGAGATCAGAGAGATGCATCAAGGGATGAATCCTCCAAAGGTTCACACACGCACGCTCGGGAATTGGCTGCTAGACCAGACGACAGGGAGGCGCTGAGAGAGGCTGTGGGTGGCGCAAAAGGCTGAGGAAAATTAGAGACCTAGGTCTGATTTTATTCATTAAAATCTCTCCTAGTTCTCATGGGCCTTTGGGCCCAATTCTCAGTTCTGATTAAATCCCATGGATTTAATCAGGCCCTTTAGACTCTCTTGATACAGTAAATGCCTAGCACTTTTACCGTACTTCTGCTAAGCCATTCCTTCGTATTTTCCCGTTAGCTTAGGCGTGTGACCCATATGGGATCATATAATAAAGGCAATAAGTCCAAGACTTATAGATCATGAGCGGACTCTAGCAAGTCATCATGACCCCCAGCATTATATGACTTATGTCTGATCATTGACATACTCTTACTTTCTAGAGACGGTACCGAGATTACTGGACACAATTCCAACAATCTCCCACTTGTACTGGAATCTTTGTATTCATAATCCTTTTGTCTCAATATCTCTATTAGTCATAAGGCAAGATTAGTGTCATCCTTATAAAGCCTAATCTTGTTCATCGGACTCTGATTTGATACTGACAATCCAAACGACTCGGGACAGTCCGTTTGAGCATGGCCATGCATTTTCCAGTATTCAAATCTCCGATTGGCCTAGAGATATTCACTCCATTTATATTGGAGGGACAAATCCCATCTTGTTCCATCACTGTAAACTACTCATTTCATGATGTACCCAAACAAGGTCCTTATAACTATCGCAGAACGATAGCGTTAGACAATGATCAAAGTGCATCAGTCCATGTGCAGTCACATGCATGCGAACTCAGGTCTAAGGACTATACTCTATAGTCGTAGTAAGAATCTCTTATGACACAGATATAAATATCCTGAAGAGTTCTTATAATCGGGTCTTGTCCGGTCGTATGTTCCCCAACATACACCTATGTACTGACTTTGATGCCGCGCATCTATGACACACTAAGACTTTGTCATAAGTCACGTACCAATCCAGTCTCACACGGTTGTTGGTGTTCCAATTTCAACAACCTTCGACTAGGGACAGGATGATATAAACCATCTATCAAATATAGGGTCTTATGATCAAGCTAAATGACTTTGATGACTCAAGATCAAGTCATTTACTTCGATGACCTATAAAATGGTTCATATCATTTTGGAACGATTATTTCATCACAGTTAAAATAATCTTGAAATAATAATTTCATTAAACATCATAAATGTTTTACAAGAACATATCAAATAACTAAATAAAGCCCTTTAATAACTCCCACTGAAATCAAGACTACATCTTAATTTCACTTATCCTACAGCTACAGTCCGAGACTCGTGCTTAGGCTAAGGAGTGGCTTCGTTAATAGATTAGCAACGTTCTCATTTGTTGAAACTTGCTGATCTACTTAACATCTCTGTCATTTATCTCAAGGTGTTTGGACCTCTGATGTGCAGCTAGTCTCATCTATGCTGGGAATCACATCAAGTTCAGTGACGAACTCTTCTTTCCAAACAACCTCTTTCGCCGCTTTCCAAGCTGCGAAATGTTCAGTTTAAGTCATGGAGTCAGCAACAGTGCCTTGCACCGCCAGACAGACACAAGATATAACCGGACTGTGACCGGAAATCATCTTTGTCTGTTGGAAACTTGCCTTTCAGACTCTTTTGACTTGTAGCACATCACTTTCTCCGTAAATCAAGAACTTATCCTTGGTATTCCTCAAATACTTTAGGACATACTTTAGGAAACTTGATTCTTTGCTGGATCTGACTGGTCTTTACTTGTCTTGCTTAGCATTAAAGCAACATCAAACAAGTACGTTTCATGGCATACATGATAGATCCAATTACCGAAGCATATGGAATCCTATCCATGCATTTAAGCTCATCAGTTATCGTAGGATGCTGTATCTTGCTTAACTTAATGCCATGTGACATTGGCATAAAACCCTTCTTGGATTGCTCAAAACGTGTAGGACTTTGTCAATTTAAGAATTCTGACTTTGTCCTACCAGCTCTTTTGGATCTCTATCTTTAGATCCAAAATCCAAGAACTACGTGGCTTTACCCATGTCATTCATTAAACCAACTCCCAAGCTAGTCCTTTACCGACTACAGCATTGGGACGTTATATCCGAGAATCAGTATGTCATCGACATACACTTTGAGAAATGCAATATTGCTTCCACTAATCTATTAGTAAACACACAGTTCCGCTTCGTTTCTGTTCAAGTCAAAACTTTGACTACTTCAACAGAACGAAGATTCCAACTCCGATATGTTTGCTTCCATCCATGAATGGATCGATGAAGCCAACTTACACAAAATGTAATTCTTCGGAGTCTGGGCTCACTTTCGCTTCCTAGGATTTCGCAGATTTGTCGTTTCCTATGATCATCAGATCATGCGAACATTCAATGATCATCAGGCTAAACTAATGACGAGAAATCACTCTCGGATTAGTGACTGATTCTTTCATATCTGCGAACTTCAGGCTCCACAGGTGTAGATTCTACAGAAATCTGTAAATCCTTCCGCTACTCTCCCTCAATAGGTTAAGCAGCCTCCTGTATTTCTCGAATTTCTTCGAGTTGTACTTTTACTCCCACTGTTCTCCTTGGAAAGTAACTTCCCTTCTTAGAAAACAGAATGGTCGTAAAAATACTTTTAACTCCCACTGTTCTTCTTGGAAAGTAATTTCCTTCTTAGAAAACAGAATGGTCGTAAAAGTACCGAGCCTTGGTTTCCTTGAGAAAACTTCGAGTTATGCTTTTACTCCCACTGTTCTTCTTGAAAAATAACTTCCCTTCTTAGAAAACAGATTGGACGTAAAAGTAACAAGCCTTAGTTTCTCTAGGACAACCAGCGAAGTAGCACAACTACAAATACTCAGTAAAGACAAATTTGGATCGATTCCAATCCACATTAACGTGGTGTCTTTCAACTGATATTTGTGGAACTATTTTAGCGTAAACTTTAGATATTTCTAGAGCGTTATTCTTAAAATATCATGGAAGATTCGTGTGATTCATCTTTAATCATTTCTTATAAGATTTGATTCTTTCTCACAGAAACACCTTCAGGTTTTCAGGAGAAATGAGCTGTGAAACGATTTCACACTCATTCAGATGATCACATAATCAATGACTTAAGTATTCTCACTCGTGATTTAATCCAGAGTCTTAATACTTTTGTCATTCAGATCCTATACTTCATTCTGGAACTCTTTTGACCATGTCAAAGAATTCCGACTTGTGTCTCATCAAATGAACACAGTCTTACTCACTGAATTAATCAGTCGAGACAATGAAGTACAAGAAAATTTTTCTCTGGCATTGTTGCTTATCGGACCACATACATGAGTATGTTCAATCTCCAATAAGCCTTTGAGCCTTTCTCTAGCTCGGCTAAGATGGGCCCATTGTCTTTTGGTCCAGTAAACAGAATTCAAGTCTCATAAGATATCGTATCAAATGAGCCCAACAGTCCATAACTATGGGATTTCTGAATCCGTCTTACTCTATGTGACCAAGACTTTGTACCAAGAAAATTCAGGTTTAATTCATCAGATTTAAACCAATTCGGTATTTATGTTATATTTAGGCACTCTTTGGTTTAAGATACAAAACCCATTCCTTGAATAGGGTGCTACAATAAATATTTCATTAAGATCAAAAGAACAAAACTTGTCTTTTATCAAAATGAAAACATTCAAATTCTTACAAGAAAATGAAAAACAACTCTGCTTAAAGCAGGTACATTGTAGCAATTACTTAATACAAAACCAAGCCTCGAAGGCATCTACAAGTGAAAACCCTACGGCTGAGGCAGCTTCCAAAGCTCCTTCCAGACATGCAGTTCCACTTGTCCTTCCTTCAACGTTCTACTGTTGTTTAGGCTCTGCATATTTTCACAAATATCAGTGTCACAACCAGTATCCAATACCTATAAGGTAGAACTTGAAGTAATAACATGAATACCTGAGGAAGTAGTCTCATACATTAACTTCAACTCCTCATCGTCTTCCATGAATTTTATGCAATTTCTCTTCCAATGCCCTATCTCTTTACAGTAGCAGCACTTACCAACGTAAGAGGTATCTGACTTGGGCTCAGAAGACACACGCTTGCCTTGATTCAAAATCTGGACAACTTTGTCTTCACCCTTGTCAGTACTAGGTTTCATAAACCTACCCTTCACGTTTGGCTCAACCGTCTTGAGCATATTATGCAGTTCAGTCAGCGTCTTCGTTAAGCCTTTCTTGATATAGTTCTTCCTGAACTTATCATAGCTTGACGGCAGTGACTGCAGAATGATCTCAGTTGCCAATTCTTGGCTAACTGGATAATCCAGTTTCCTCAGGTTATCGATATAACCTATCATTTTACTGACATGAGGACTCACCGGATTATCATTTGGTAGCTTGCAGCTAGTGAGAGACTTAACCAACTGGTATCTCTCCACTCTTATCTGCTCCTGAAATTTCAATTTCAGACTGCTGATCATCTCTATTGGCGACTCCATGTTCTCATATTGCTCCCGCAAGTCAGAGTCCATGGTAGCCAATATCAGACCACGCACATCTACCGCATCATTATAATGCTTATTCCAAGCATCATATACTGCATGGGAGGCATTGGACCCGATCCTTACGGGGAGAGCTCTCTCAAGAACATAGTCCTTTCTCTCCTGCCTGAGGACTAACCTCAGGTTCCGCGACCAAGTCAAGAAATTTGATCCGTTCAGCTTGTCCATCCCAAGGATAGACCGGATCGAGAAAGTGTTTTGATTGTTTGTGCTAGTCATAACTGAAATATAAGATAAAAGGATTTTAGTTAATATGTTCAATATGATTAATCTCGTATCAAATTTAATATGATTAATCACGCATTATATTCAATAACTTAAGTTACCCTCAATAGAATATAATGATTCCAAGATCCACATATAACTAAGATTAAAGTGGGCCACTGGCCGTCACCCAACCTTAGCTTATATCGGTAAGCCCTATATCGGCTAATTATATCCGTGATATAACTCTTGGTTGTGAATCTGGGCCCGAGGCCCAATCCACTCTGATGTCTCAAGGCCCGGGACTCCCGATGGCCTAGTCAAGAAAACCGGACTATACAGTCATGTAATCATTAATGTCTGGGACTCCCAATGACATTTATGAATCACAAACCGTCTTACCCACGCAAAAGCAGACATCCTCACACTGTAAGGCCATGAATGCAATTGAATGGGCTTTGACAGCTGACATAGCCTGGACAAGACATCCAACGCTTGATATTATTTGAGGTTCGTAGGTTTATTAAAATTCATTCCCAAAATAGAAGATTACTATTTCGGGAAACTTTTTATTTATGGAAACCTACTATTTTTAGAAACTTTCTAAAATTGGAAACTTTCTAAAACCGGAAACTTTCTAACTTTAGAAACTTCTTTAAAATCCAAAACCCGCAAATTCAGAAAATTCTATTTTAAGAAACTTTCTAATTATAAAATTTCGGAAACTTTAATTTAAAACCGACTTTATATTTTTATAAAATAGATTTTGAATTAATCTGAAGAAAGACTCAATTAACTGGCCCAATTGTTTTAACTTCTTGGCCCGAGGCCCAAGAATTGGTCCATGTCCAAGACATGACCCAATTGTCCAATTAATTGACATAACCGGTCTGGTTCATTAAAACTGGTCTAACCAAGTTTCAATTACTACGATGACCACAATTGTCAACCGGTTATTTACTAAACCGGATTTTCTCAATTTATTTGGTCCAACCAAATCAAATTAGAAATCCTGGTTTAGGCACTAAATCCAATATTTCTTTCGACATTGGATTTCTTATTCCGGTTTAACCAGATTTAATAAAATTATTAAACCTGTTTATTAAACCGAAACGTTGATTTTAATCAAGTTTTAAACCGAACCATTAACCGAAATCGAACCGGTTGAACCGTGAAAACCTAGCTTTCGGATCAAGCAATGATCGTCCAGCCGCAAGCCGTCAACGATCCGAGATCGAGACGATGCGCAGGACAGCCGGGACAGCTCGGGACGGGACGGGACGGGCGGGACGGTGCACGGGACGCGCGATCGGACGATCGATCGGGACGAGCGATCGGACGCGTCGCGATGATCGATTGCGATCGATCGGATGATCCGATCCAATCCGACCATGCCGACTGCCCGATCCGCGATCCCGTCCGTCCGATCGGCCATTCCTCTCGGCCGTGATCACTAACCGGCCAAGCCGGTCGATCACCCTTGGCCAATCAACAAAATCCGAGTCATATAGCTCGGTTTTGTGATTCAAGTGTTTGTTCAGGATTTAATTCAGTTTCTTATGTGTTTTTCTTATCAGTAATGGATTCAAAACACATCTAAACAGATTAAACAACCTAAACAATGAATCTAAACAAGAAATCCTAAGAACCAATGGCTCTGATACCACTGTAGGATTGTTTGGTTGATCCTGATTCAATTCTCATATTGATATCAACCTAAACATGCATCAGATCTAGGTGTTCTTATTTAGAAACATTATGATCTCACCTTTTACCTGTTTGTTGCAGCGGAAGAAGTAGAACAGGTCAGAGATCAGAGAGATGCATCAAGGGATGAATCCTCCAAAGGTTCACACACGCACGCTCGGGAATTGGCTGCTAGACCAGACGACAGGGAGGCGCTGAGAGAGGCTGTGGGTGGCGCAAAAGGCTGAGGAAAATTAGAGACCTAGGTCTGATTTTATTCATTAAAATCTCTCCTAGTTCTCATGGGCCTTTGGGCCCAATTCTCAGTTCTGATTAAATCCCATGGATTTAATCAGGCCCTTTAGACTCTCTTGATACAGTAAATGCCTAGCACTTTTACCGTACTTCTGCTAAGCCATTCCTTCGTATTTTCCCGTTAGCTTAGGCGTGTGACCCATATGGGATCATATAATAAAGGCAATAAGTCCAAGACTTATAGATCATGAGCGGACTCTAGCAAGTCATCATGACCCCCAGCATTATATGACTTATGTCTGATCATTGACATACTCTTACTTTCTAGAGACGGTACCGAGATTACTGGACACAATTCCAACAGCTGGTGCTGTTATTATCGTCCCGATTATCTTGAGGGCATTTGGTTTCTTGTAATATAATTCCTATGTATCCAAGTACAATTTTATGTATTATAAGACGAATTTCATCCAATTTCATTCATCATCCAATTTCATTCATCATCTAATTTCAAATATGCGAATTGTCCTCTTTTGAAGCTAATAAATACTATATTCTCAGACTTCTTATGAAGTAATAAATAATTTTCCTCAGACTTCGTATGGAGTCTGTGTTGGGATAGTGTCCTGAAATCACACTTGTACTCACTCCTGTGATAGTTGTGTGTCGAGATCAGACATTCGTATAATACTGGGCGTTTGCAATGCTTTGCTAGGAGCCTCTTGCATTCTGTAGGTCGTGGACTTACTGCCAGTATTGTATGATCCTATAGGGTCACACACCTAAGCGAACTGGAAGCTACGACATGGGAATGATCATTGTGGAAATGATCATATTATGTGTATTGAAATACACATAAGAATCGATATAATGGTGTTGTGTCGATCGACACAACTTGTGTGTCGGTCGACACAGTTCGGATTTTCCGAACAGGCTTTTCGGGTCGTTAAGTCTGGCCCGTTAAGCACGTTTAGGTCGAATAAAAGATGATTAGTTTCGACCTAAACAAGAGAGCCGTCCAGTTTTCTTGAGAGAAACACTTGACACACCAGACACCATCGATCCCCATTGATCCGGCACTAGCATCCCGTTTCCAGCAAGCGTGCGTGTGTATCTGGTAGAGGAAAAGCGTTGCGTTGCTCCACTGATCTCGTTCACCATCTTCTTCCGCTGCCAAAGGTAAGAACGAGGTTGGTTCTAAATTTCAATATAACAAACCCTAGATCCATCGGGATCCAACAGTGGTATCAGAGCATGCTTAGGGTTTAGCTATTGAAAATGGTGATATAAAATCGAAACTTGATGTTGTTGATCTGTATATTACTTGTTGAAATCGGTTTTCATTGATTAAATCTCGGGTTTTGTCTCTGTTGAAAACGATGGTATTGCTGAAATCGCACTGTGTCGATCGACACAAAGCGTGTGTCGGTCGACACGCCGCGGCGCAAAATATAAAATTTTAGGGTTTGTCGCAGGGTGTCGATCGACACAAAGCATGTGTCGGTCGACACAGAGCGAAAACTCGCGAATAAAATTTAGGGTTTGTCGCACAGTATCGATCGACACAAAGCGTGTGTCGGTCGATACAAAGCGAAAATCCACAAATAATCTTTAGGGTTTCGATCTGAGATCGAGTACCCGTAATCGTGCTGCGTCGATCGATACACTGGGTGTGTCGGTCAACACAAGCAATACAATTAGATAGATCGGTTAAGTAAATTCGATCCGGTTTGACCGGTTATCGAAGAACGGTTTAAATAGAGTTGCATCGATCGATGCCAATGATTGGCGTCGATCGACACAACATCCGCAGACTCGTTGGTTTGACCACAAATTTGCATGAACCAGAATAATTTAATCCTAAAAGTATTAGATGAATCTAAACTTAATAAAACTAAATGTTTTTAATTAAAATTTATTATTTTGATATATATATAGTGAATATAAATCAAGATAAGATTAGTTCTTTTCCTCAACTAAATATCAAGTGATCTTGATGTCTTGCCCGATCTTGTCTACTATCAAAAACTCGTGATGTTGTTGGGTATCCTTGGAGTCCTTGGTATCCACAGCAAAATGAGTAAGGCAGGTGGTCAGTGACAGACTTGCAGTGCAACTGTCAGTGATCACAAGACAGATAAAAGATTGGTTATACTTGACTGGGCTGTCAGAAGTTCTGGGCCCAGAGAAATCAGAGTGGATTGGACATAGTTTGTCTTATTCACGACCAAGAGTTGTACTGAGTACAATTAGCAATGATTTGCTTACCTAGATAACTAAAGCTTGAGTAACGGCGAGTCGCCCACTCGAATTTTAGTAATCTGAGGATCTTGGATCATTGTATTCATATGAGGAAACATAGTTTGAATACAATGCGAGTTTTCTTATTAGATAAGAATTCTCATTCCTTGTGCTTTATAACTAAAATCTACCTTTTGTTTGAACCAAAGCTATGTCTGTCTCAAATCACATCAACACTTTCTCACTAAGATCCGTCCTTGAGAAGGACAAGCTAAATGGATCTAATTTCTTGGAATGGTATCGGAACCTGAGAATAGTTCTCAGGCAAGAGAACAAGGAATATGTCCTTGAAAGAGTTCTCACCGAGAGGCCACGTTCCAATGCTCCGCAGACAGAAAAGAATGCTTGGGATAAGCATTCAGCGGATGTCAAAGATGTTAATTGTCTAATGCTGGTGACTATGAACTCTGAGCTGCAGAAGCAATATGAGAACGTGTTGTCACCCATTGAGATGATTAACAGCCTGAAAGCTTTGTTTCAGGAGCAAGCTCGCACAGAGAGATACCAGACGGTTAAATCTCTCATGGATTGCAAGCTGGCTAAGGACAGTCCAGTAAGTCCTCATGTCCTTAAAATGATGGGTTACATTGATAACCTGGGGAAACTGGACTGTGCCATTAGCCAGGAGCTGGCCACTGACATGATTCTGCAGTCATTGCCGTCGTGTTTTGATCAGTTCATTATGAACTACAACATGCAAAACATGACTAAGACATTGACTGAGTTGCACGGTATGCTGAAGACAGCAGAACCAAATCTCAAGAAGGCTACTCCCAGTGTCCTGATGGTACAAGGGAATAAGAGGTTTAAGAAACCTAAGAAGGGTAAGGGTAAGGCCCAGGTTGTCCAGGCTGAAAGTCAGGACAAGCCCAAGCCGAAACCCAAATCCGGGCCTTCTCCTGAGGATAAGTGCAACTACTGCAAGCAGTTGGGGCATTGGAAGAAAGACTGAAAGAAGTTCATGGAAGATTACAAGAAGCTGAAGAAGACGTATGACGCGTCTGATTCAGGTATTTATGTTATCGAACTTGGTATTATATCTTCTCGTTCTACTTCGTGGGTATTGGATACCGGCTGCGGTGCTCATAGTTGTACTGATGTGCAGGCACTAAGAAACAGTAGGACGCTGAAGAAAGGACAAGTAGAGCTACGAGTCGGAAATGGAGCTAAGGTTGCTGCACTGGCCATAGGCACCTACGAGTTGTCTTTACCTTCGGGCATGGTTTTAATTTTGAATAATTGCTACTATGTACCTGCGATTAGCAGAAACATAATTTCAGTTTCCGTTTTGGATTTGGAAGGTTTTGATTTTGCTGTTAAGAATAAAGTTTGTTCTTTTAATCGTGATGGTAATTATTATGGTAGCGCCCCATTAGATAATGGGTTATATATATTAAACCAAGAAATGCCTGTCTTTAACATAAATACAAAGAGGTTTAAGTCCAATGACGAAAACCCGACTTTCTTATGGCATTGTCGTTTGGGCCATATCAATGAGAAACGCATCCAGAGGCTCCATCGAAATGGGCTTCTGGGCTCATTTAATTTTGAATCATGTGAGAAATGCGAGTCTTGTTTGGTGGGCAAAATGGCTATAGCCCCTTTCAACAAACCAAATGAAAGGGCCAGTGATTTATTGGGCCTTGTTCATAGTGATGTATGTGGGCCAATGAGTACTGCTGCCAGAGGAAACTTTAAGTACTTCATTACCTTTACTGATGATTTCAGTAGGTATGGCTATGTCTATTTGATGAGACACAAGTCAGAATCCTTTGATAGATTCAAGGAATTCAAGAATGAAGTACAAAATCAACTTGGCAAGAGTATTAAGATTCTGCGATCGGATCGCGGAGGAGAATACTTGAGCCAAGAATTCAGCGACTATCTGAGCGAGTGTGGAATCGTTTCACAACTCACTCCTCCTGGTACACCCCAATGGAATGGAGTGTCGGAGAGGAGAAATCGAACTTCATTGGATATGGTTCGGTCTATGATGAGTCATTCTAATCTTCCACTATCCTTTTGGGGATATTCTCTAGAAACGTCTGCGTTTACACTGAATAGAGTGCCATCTAAATCAGTAGAAAAGACACCACATGAACTGTGGACTGGGAACGTTCCTAGTCTGTCTTTCCTAAGGATTTGGGGTTGCGAGGCTTATGTCAAACGTTTAATCTCCGACAAGCTTGCACCCAAATCAGATAAATGCTATTTCGTTGGTTATCCTAGGGAAACCAAGGCATACTACTTTTACAACCAATCTGAGAACAAAGTATTTGTTGCTCGGGACTGTTCTTTTCTTGAGAGGGAGTTTCTCTCTAAGAAAAACAATGGGAGTAAAGTACATCTCGAAGAAATTCAAGATGCACAGGAGACTGCCCAACCTATTGAGGAAGAGCAGCAGTTGGATCCACAAAGTTCTGTGGAACCGGCGCCTGTGGAGCCTGAAGTTCGCAGATCCGGAAGGATCCGTCACGAACCCGAGAGATACTATGGATTTCTCGTAACCAATTCAAATGATCTGATGGTCATTGAAGGTGACGAACCAGCGACATTTGCGGAAACAATGATGGGCCCGGACTCCGAAAAGTGGCTTGGAGCCTCTAAATCCGAAATGACATCCATGTCAGAAAACCAAGTATGGTCCTTGGTCGATTTACCTAGTGGTGTAAAAGCCATTGAGTGTAAATGGATCTTCAAGAAGAAGATTGACGTGGATGGCAATGTACAGATTTACAAAGCGAGATTGGTGGCTAAAGGTTTCAAACAAATTCATGGTATTGACTATGATGAAACCTATTCCCCAGTAGCTATGCTTAAATCTATTCGGATTCTTCTAGCGATTGCTGCTCATTATGATTATGAGATTTGGCAGATGGATGTCAAAACCGCATTCCTGAATGGTATTCTGGAAGAGGATGTGTACATGACACAGCCTGAAGGTTTTGTCGATCCTAAAAACGCTGGGAATGTATGCAAGCTTCATAAATCCATTTATGGGTTGAAGCAAGCATCACGGAGTTGGAATCTTCGTTTTGATGAAGCAGTAAAACAATTCGGTTTCATCAAGAACGAAGAAGAATCATGTGTATACAAGAAGACAAGTGGGAGCAAAATTGCATTTCTTGTACTGTATGTCGATGACATACTCCTCCTCGGTAATGACGTTCCGTTGCTTCAGTCTATTAAGACTTGGCTAGGAAGTTGTTTTTCCATGAAAGACATGGGAGAAGCCGCATACATTCTTGGAATCAGAATCTACAGAGATAGAACTAACAAGCTGATTGGATTGTGCCAAGACACTTATATTGATAAGGTGTTGTACAGATTCAGGATGCACGATTCCAAGAAGGGCTTCATACCAATGTCTCATGGCAAGAGTCTCTGCAAGAAGCAGTGTCCGGCGACACCTGCTGAGCGAGAACGCATGAATAGAATTCCTTATGCTTCTGCAATAGGATCTATTATGTATGCCATGCTCTGCACTCGTCCAGATGTAGCTTACGCGTTAAGCATGACGAGTAGATACCAATCTGATCCAGGTGAAGCTCACTGGACAGCTGTCAAGAATATTCTCAAGTATTTGAGACATACTAAGGATAAGTTCCTTGTGTATGGAGAAAGTGATGAACTTGTGGTGAATGGATTCACCGATGCGAGTTTTCAGACGGACATAGACGATTTCCGATCACAGTCTGGATATGTCTTCTGTCTAAATGGCGGTGCGGTGAGCTGGAAGAGCTCTAAGCAGAATACCGTAGCTGACTCCACAACGGAAGCTGAATATGTTGCTGCTTCAGAAGCGGCAAAGGAAGCTGTTTGGATCAAGAAGTTCATGACTGAACTTGGTGTGTTTCCTAGTATCTTGGAGCCAATGGCTTTGTTCTGTGATAACAATGGAGCTATTGCTCAGGCGAAAGAACCCAGGTCACACCAGAAGTCCAAACACGTTGAGAGGAAATATCATCTGATTCATGATATTGTCAATAGAGGTGATGTGAAGATCAGCCGAGTTCCGACAAACGAGAATGTCGCTGATCCTCTAACCAAGTCACTCCCAAGGCCTAAGCATGAGAGTCATACGACTGCTGTAGGCATTAGAGATCTTAAGATGTAATCTTGATTCTAGTGGGAGTTTTGGATTTTGTTTTAAGTTATAATAAGACACCCTTGTAAACATTCTTTTAGAAGTGTTTAATGAAATTTGATTTCAGCATTATTTATTGTGATCTAAATAATGGTCCCGAAATAAGTTTATGACATATTATAGGTTATCAAGTTGAGAACTTGATCATGAAACCCTATAAGTTAATAAATTATTTTGTCCCTAGTCGAGGTTGCAGAATCGGGACACTGACAACCGTTAGAGACTAGATTGTGAGGTGACTGTTGGCTAAGTTTCATGGAGCCAATGATATGATTATCGCAGTCAGTCACATAGATATATGTCAGTGGACATATGATCGGACATGACCCGCTAATGAGAAGTCTACAAGATAGTAATATCTGTGTCATAAGAGGTTCTCATTACGACTATAGAGTATAGTCCTTAGACCTTAGTTCATCATGCTTTCTTGCATATGAATTGGTACATTTTGACTTTGTCAAACGTCGATCCGTAATAGGCGGCTATAACGACACTGTTCAAGTTTATCATGAAGTGTGCGTTGAAACAGGGATGGAACAAGATGGAATTTGTCCCTCCTGTACAACGGGAGATAAATATCTCAGGGCCTATCGAAGATTGAATACTGAGAGAATGTGTGGCCGCACTCAAACGAACTGTAGTTCAGTTGTTTGTAATGTTCAATATGAGATCAGGAGTTCGATAAACACGATGTTGGCTAAATAAGGATGACACAGATCTTGCCTTATGCCAAATCGAGATATAGAGAAAAAAGGATTATAGGAATTGATGATTCCAGTACAAGTGGGAGATTGTTGGGATAGTGTCCTGAAATCACACTTGTACTCACTCCTGTGATAGTTGTGTGTCGAGATCAGACATTCGTATAATACTGGGCGTTTGCAATGCTTTGCTAGAAGCCTCTTGCATTTTGTAGGTCGTGGACTTACTGCCAGTATTGTATGATCCTATAGGGTCACACACCTAAGCGAACTGGAAGCTACGACATGGGAATGATCATTGTGGAAATGATCATATTATGTGTATTGAAATACACATAAGAATCGATATAATGGTGTTGTGTCGATCGACACAGCTTGTGTGTCGGTCGACACAGTTCGGATTTTCCGAACAGGCTTTTCGGGTTAAGGCTTAATTAAGTCTGGCCCGTTAAGCACGTTTAGGTCGAATAAAAGATGATTAGTTTCGACCTAAACAAGAGAGACGTCCAGTTTTCTTGAGAGAAACACTTGACACACCAGACACCATCGATCCCCATTGATCCGGCACTAGCATCCCGTTTCCAGCAAGCGTGTGTGTGTATCTGGTAGAGGCAAAGCGTTGCGTTGCTCCACTGATCTCGTTCACCATCTTCTTCCGCTGCCAAAGGTAAGAACGAGGTTGGTTCTAAATTTCAATATAACAAACCCTAGATCCATCGGGATCCAACAGTCTGAATCTACAATAATTAGTTTTAATACTTAAATGATTTTCCTCAGACTTCATATGAAGTCCGTGTTGGAACTCCTCGGATCTAGGGTTTGTTAAATTGAAATTACCAACCTCGTTCTTACCTTGAACTGGCAGCGGAATGATTGGTGACGAGATCAGTAAGCGACTCAGATGCTTCGCCTCTACCAGATACACACGCACACAAGCCTGAAAACCGGGATGCTAGTGCCGGATCTTTGGGATCTCTGAGTTTTGGTGTTTTCTACTTTTTTCTGTCAAGAAAAGACGACGGCTACTGATCCAGGTCGAAACTCCCAGGTTTTATTTAGACCTAGAATCATTCTTAACGGGCCAATTTGTTTAAGTCACAAATCGAAACGTCTGTTTCGAAAACCCGATCTGTGTCGACCGACACACATACTGTGTCGATCGACACAACACCATTTGCTCGATATTAATGTGTATCCAATACACATTAACATGATCATTACCATAATGATCATTCCCATATTTTAAGCTTCCAGTTTGCTTAGGTGTGTGACCCTATAGGATCATATAATACTGGCAGTAAGTTTACAACTTACAGATTGCAAGAGGCTTCTAGCAAAACATTGCAACCGCCCAGTATTATACGAATGTCTGATCTCGACACACAACTATCATCAGGAGTGAGCACAAGTGTGATTTCAGGACACTATCCCAACAATCTCCCACTTGTACTGGGATCATCAATTCCTATAATCCTTTTGTCTCTATATCTCGATTTGGCATAAGGCAAGATTAGTGTCATCCTTATTAAGCCAACATCGTGTTTATCGAACTCCTGATCTTATACTGAACAATACAAACAACTGAACTACAGTTCGTTTGAGTGCGGCCACACATTTTCTCAGTATCAAATCTTCGATAGGCCCTGAGATATTTGTCTCCCGTTATTCAGGAGGGACAAATCCCATCTCGTTCCATCCCTATTTCAACGCACACTTCATGATATACCTGAGCAGTGCCGTTATAGCCGCCTGTTACGGGTCGACGTTTGATAAGGTCAAAGTGTACCAATTCATATGCAAGAAAGCATGATGAACTCAGGTCTAAGGACTATACTCTATAGTCGTAATGAGAATCTCTTATGACACATATATAACTATCTTGTAGACTTCTCATTAGCGGGTCATGTCCGATCATATGTTCACCAACATATATCTATGTGACTGACTGTGATACTCATATCATTGACTCCATGAAACTTAGTCAACAGTCACCTCACAGGCTAGTCTCTCGCAGTTGTCAGTGTCCCATTTTGACAACCTCGACTAGGGACAAAACATAATTTATGTCATCTTTAACTTATAGGGTTTGATGATCAAGTCCTCAACTTGATGACCTATAATATGACATAAACTTATTTTGGAACCATTATTTAGATCACAATAAATAATGCTGAAATCAAATTTCATTAAACATTTCCAAAAGAATGTTCACAAGAGCATCTTATTATAACTAAAATAAAACTAAAACTCCCACTAGAATCAAGATTACATCTTAAGATCTCTAATGCCTACAGCAGTCGTATGACTCTCATGCTTAGGCCTTGGGAGTGGCTTAGTCAGAGGATCAGCGACATTCTCGTCGGTCGGAACTCGGCTGATCTTCACATCACCTCTATTTACGATATTACGAATCAGGTGATATCTCCTCTCTACGTGTTTGGACTTCTGGTGTGACCTGGGTTCTTTCGCCTGAGCAATGGCTCCATTGTTGTCACAAAACAAAGCCACTGGCTCCAAGATACTAGGAACCACACCAAGTTTAGTCATGAACTTCTTGATCCAAACCGCTTCCTTTGCCGCTTCTGAAGCAGCAACATATTCAGCTTCCGTCTTGGAATCAGCTACGGTATTCTGCTTAGAGCTCTTCCAGCTCACTGCACCGCCATTTAGACAGAAGACATATCCAGACTGTGATCGAAAATCGTCTCTGTCCGTTTGAAAACTCGCATCCGTGAATCCATTCACTACAAGCTCTTCACTTCCTCCATACACCAGGAACATATCCTTGGTATGTCTCAAATACTTGAGAATATTCTTGACTGCTGTCTAGTGATCTTCACCTAGATCAGATTGGTATCTACTCGTCATGCTTAACGCGTAAGCTACATCTGGACGAGTGCAGAGCATGACATACATGATAGATCCTATTGCAGAAGCATAAGGAATCCTATCCATGCGCTCTCGCTCAGCATGTGTCGCCGAACACTGCTTCTTGCTGAGACTAATGCCATGAGACATTGGTATGAAGCCCTTCTTGGAATCATGCATCTTGAATCTGTGCAACACCTTATCAATATAAGTGTCCTGGCACAATCCAATCAGCTTGTTCGCCCTATCTCTGTAGATTCTGATTCCAAGAATGTACGCTGCTTCTCCCATGTCTTTCATGGAAAAACAACTTCCGAGCCAAGTCTTAATAGACTGAAGCAACAGAACGTCATTACCGAGAAGAAGTATGTCATCGACATACAGTACAATAAACGCAATTCCGCTCCCACTAGTCTTCTTGTATACACATGGTTCTTCCTCGTTCTTGATGAAACCAAATTGTTTTACTGCTTCATCAAAACAAAGATTCCAACTCCGTGATGCTTGCTTTAATCCATAAATGGATTTATGAAGCTTGCATACCTTCCCAGCATTCTTAGGATCTACAAAACCTTTAGGCTGTGTCATATACACATCCTCTTCCAGAATACCATTCAGGAAAGCGGTTTTGACATCCATCTGCCAAATCTCATAGTCATAATGAGCGGCAGTTGTTAGAAGAATCCGAATGGATTTAAGCATAGCGACTGGGGAATAGGTTTCATCATAGTCAATACCATGAATTTGCTTGAAACCTTTAGCCACCAACCTAGCATTGTAAATTTGCACATTACCATCCACATCAATCTTCTTCTTGAAGATCCATTTACACTCAATGGCTTTTACACCATTAGGTAAATCGACCAAGGACCATACTTGGTTTTCTGACATGGATCCCATTTCGGATTTAGAGGCTCCAAGCCACTTTTCGGAGTTCGGGCCCATCATTGCTTCCGCGAAGGTCGCTGGTTCGTCACTTTCAATGATCATCAGATCATTGCAATTGGTCACGAGAAATCCATAGTATCTCTCGGGTTCGTGACGGATCCTTCCGGATCTGCGAACTTCAGGCTCCACAGACGTGGGCTCCACAGAACTTTGTGGGTCCAACTGCTGCTCTTCCTCAGCAGGTTGAGCAGTCTCCTGTGCATCTCGAATTTCTTCAAGATGTACTTTACTCCCACTGTTTTTCTTAGAAAGAAACTCCCTCTCAAGAAAAGAACAGTCCCGAGCAACAAATATTTTGTTCTCAGATTGGTTGTAAAAGTAGTATGCCTTGGTTTCCCTAGGATAACCAACGAAGTAGCATATATCTGATTTGGGTGCGAGCTTGTCAGAGATTAAACGTTTGACATAAGCCTCACAACCCCAAATCTTCAGGAAAGACAGACTAGGAATGTTCCCAGTCCACAATTCATGTGGTGTCTTTTCCACTGATTTAGATGGCACCCTATTTAGTGTAAACGCAGATGTTTCTAGAGCGTATCCCCAAAAGGATAATGGAAGATTTGAATGACTCATCATAGACCAAACCATATCCAATAAGGTTCGATTCCTCCTCTCTGACACTCTATTCCATTGAGGTGTTCCAGGAGGACTGAGTTGTGAAACAATTCCACACTCGCTCAGATAGTCATTGAACTCTTGGCTCAAGTATTCTCCTCCGCGATCCGACCGCAGAACTTTGATACTTTTGCCAAGTTTGTTCTGTACTTCATTCTTGAATTCTTTGAATCTATCAAAGGATTCTGACTTGTGTCTCATCAAATAGACGTAGCC
Organism: Orychophragmus violaceus; assembly: GCA_030180135.1. Lineage (NCBI taxonomy): Eukaryota > Viridiplantae > Streptophyta > Magnoliopsida > Brassicales > Brassicaceae > Orychophragmus > Orychophragmus violaceus. Next base: position 104,079,384 of record CM058230.1, on the reverse strand, counting down.
ATACCTACTGAAGTCATCAGTAAAGGTAATGAAGTACTTGTAATTTCCTCTGGCAACAGTGCTCATCGGCCCACATACATCAGTATGAACAAGGCCCAATAAGTCACTAGCCCTTTCATTCGGTTTGTTGAAAGGGGCCCTAGCCATTTTCCCATCAAGCAAGATTCGCATTTCTCACATGATTCAAAATCAAATGAGCCCAGAAGCCTATTTCGATGGAGCCTTTGGATGCGTTTCTCATTGATGTGGCCCAAACGACAATGCCATAAGAAAGTCGGGTTTTCGTCATTTGACTTAAACCGTTTTGTATTTATGTTAAAGACATGCATTTCTTGGTTTAATATATATAACCCATTATCTAATGGGGCGCTACCATAATACGTACCATCACGATTAAAAGAACAAACTTTATTCTTAACAGCAAAATCAAAACCTTCCAAATCCAAAACGGAAACTGAAATTATTTTTCTGCTAATCGCAGGTACAAAATAGCAATTATTCAATACTAAAACCATGCCAGAAGGTAAAGATAAATCATAAGTGCCTACGGCCAATGCAGCAACCTTAGCTCCATTCCCGACTCGTAGCTCCACTTGTCCTTTCCTCAGCGTTCTACTATTTCTTAGTGCCTGCACATCAGTACAAATATGAGCACCGCAGCCGGTATCCAATACCCACGAAGTAGAACTAGGAGTCATAACATTAAGTTCGATAACATAAATACCTGAATCTGACGCATCATACGTCTGCTTCATTTTCTTGTAATCTTCCATGAACTTCTTGCAGCCTCTCTTCCAATGCCCTAGCTGCTTGCAGTAGTTGCATTTATTCTCAGGAGAAGGCCCAGATTTGGGCTTTGGCTTGGGCTTGTCCTGACTCTCAGTCTGGACAACTTGGGCCTTTCCCTTATCCTTCTTAGGTTTCTTAAACCTTTTACCCTTTTGTACCATCAGTACACTGGGAGTTGCCTTCTTGAGATTCGGCTCTGCTGTCTTCAGCATGCCGTGCAACTCAGTCAATGTCTTAGTCATGTTTTGCATATTGTAGTTCATGATGAACTGATCAAAACACGACGGCAAAGACTGCAGAATCATGTCAGTGGCTAGCTCCTGGCTAATGGCACTGTCCAGTTTCCCCAGGTTATCAATGTAACCCATCATTTAAGGACATGAGGACTTAATGGACTGTCCTTAGCCAGCTTACAATCCATGAGAGATTTAACCGTCTGGTATCTCTCTGTGCGAGCTTACTCCTGAAACAAAGCTTTCAGGCTGTTAATCATCTCAATCGGTGACATTACGTTCTCATATTGCTTCTGCAGCTCAGAGGTCATAGTTACCAGCATTAGAAAATTAACGTCTTTGACATCAGCTGAATGCTTATCCCAAGCATTTTTTTCTTTCTGCGGGGCATTGGAACGTGGCCTCTCGGGGAGAACTCTTTCAAGGACGTATTCCTTGTTCTCCTGCCTGAGAACTATTCTCAGGTTCCGATACCATTCCAAGAAATTAGATCCATTTAACTTGTCCTTCTCAAGGACGGATCTCAGTGAGAAAGTGTTGATGTGAGTTGAGACAGACATAGCTGTAATTAAAAGGAGGTAGAGATTTTAGTTATAATGCTCAAGGAAATGAGAATTCTTATCTAATAAGAAAACTCGCATTGTATTCAAAACTATGTTTCCTCAGATGAATACAATGAGCCAAGATCCATACTTCACCAAAATCTGAGTGGGCGACTCGCCATCACCCAAACTTTAGTTATCTAGGTAAGCAAATCATTGCTAATTGTACCCAGTACAACTCTTGGTCGTAGATGAGACAAACTATGTCTAATCCACTCTGATGTCTCTGGGCCCAGAACTTCTGATAGCCCAGTCAAGTAAAACCAATCTCTTCTGTCTTGTGATCACTGACAGTCGCACTGCAAGTCTATCAATGATCACCTGCCTTACTCATGTAGTTGTGGATACCAAGGACTCCAAGGCTTTCCAACAACGAAACAAGTCTTGACAGTAGACGAGATCGGGCAAGACATCAAGATTACTTGATATTTAGTTGAGGAAAAGAACTGTTTAATCTTGACGTATATCCAATATACATCCAAGAAGTTATTAAATTAATTAAAACATTCAGTTTTATTAAGTTTAGGTTCGTTTAGAAATTTAGGATTAAATTTGGTGTGGTATTTACAAATTTGAGGTCCAACCATCAAAGTTTGCGATTGGCGTGTCGATCGACGCCAACCATTGGCATTGGTTGACACAGCCCAATTTAAACTGGTTTTCGATACCGGTCAAACCGGATCTAATTACCTTAACCGTTTCAATCTAATTGAACCGGTCCGGTTTAATGGTACATATCGATCGTCACACAACTCTGTGTCGATCGACATTACCCATCCAGAACCAAATTGGTTAATTAAAATTAACCGAGCGAGATAACCGGTTCGATCCAATTAAACCGATCTATCCATTCGCATAGTCTGTGTCGACCGACACACCAAGTTTATCGACCGACACAGAACGATCTCCAAGACCGAGTGAACGTTTTCGCGGTGTGTCGACCGACACAAGATTAGTGTCGATCGACACTATGCGACAAACCTCAAATTCTTTTACGAGTTTTCGCGATGTGTCGACCGACACAAGATTAGTGTCGATCGACACCATGCGACAAACCCTAAAATTATTTACGCGTTTTCGCTCTGTGCCTCTGCGAAAGCACATACATCGATTTTTTAACAGAGGCTTTAATACGAGATTAACATCATGAAAACGCGATTTATCAAGCATCAATATATTCAATAACATCAGTTTTTCGAATTAAATGCTTCAGATTCAATAGTCTAAACCCTAACATGCTCTGATACCACTGTAGGAACTCCTCGGATCTAGGGTTTGTTATATTGAAATTACCAACCTCGTTCTTACCTTGAACTGACAGCGGAATGATTGGTGATGAGATCAGTAAGCGACTCAGATGTTTCGCCTCTACCAGATACACACGCACACAAGCCTGGAAACCGGGATGCTAGTGTCGGATCTTTGGGATCTCTGAGTTTTGGTGTTTTCTACTTTTTTTTGTCAAGAAAAGACGACGGCTACTGATCCAGGTCGAAACTCCCAGGTTTTATTTAGACCTAGAATCATTCTTAACGGGCCAACTTGTTTAAGTCACAAATCGAAACGTCTGCTTCGAAAACCCGATCTGTGTCGACCGACACACATACTGTGTCGATCGACACAACACCATTTGCTCGATATTAATGTGTATCCAATACACATTAACATGATCATTACCATAATGATCATTCCCATATTTTAAGCTTCCAGTTTGCTTAGGTGTGTGACCCTATAGGATCATATAATACTGGCAGTAAGTCTACAACTTACAGATTGCAAGAGGCTTCTAGCAAAACATTGCAACCGCCCAGTATTATACGAATGTCTGATCTCGACACACAACTATCATCAGGAGTGAGCACAAGTGTGATTTCAGGACACTATCCCATCAGTCTGAATCTACAATAATTAATTTTCCTCAAACTAAGCGTGTACATGACGACACGTGGCCTCTTGCATGCCCGAGAATATATATATTTTTTTTGTAAATTAAATGCGCGTGAGTTATGTAAAAAGGAGACGAAAAAAGCGCGGCAGTTACGTCTGCAGTAAAACCGTCCGATAGTGGTAAAACCGTCTCGTTTTAACTGCCGTTTTAACTACCCCTTATGAGACATATATAAATATGATTTTCTAACCTTTTTTTTACAGTTTTGCAGGAAAGATAAAAAAATACACATTCTCTCTCAAAGCCACTCAACCGACATCTTATACTTTTTCTGGGTATCGTTTCCAGATCTGGTTTCTCTCTGCTCCGCCGCTTACATTCGACGGTAAGATTCATCTAAAACTTCTTCAGGGGAATTCTAAGTAAAACTATTAGTAATCAGACGACTAATGGTGTCTGATTGTAGATCTCAGACCACATATGGAGTCTGATTACATCATCAAACTGCATGTGGAGTCTGAATATCTCTCATACTTGCGCTGAGCTTTTTGTTTTTTCTAAATTCCAGATCTTGTTGGGCCCCGATCTTGTTTCACTCTTCTCCTCCGTCGTCTTCCTTCGACAGTAAGATTCCTCGACTCTTCTCCTCGTCTATATATTTACATAACTATAGTAGCCAGACGGCATAAGATGTCTGACTGTGTAAGGCTGACTACAAATGGCTTATGGCTAGTAGTATTGAGATTGTATTTTTTTTGTGGCCCTTGTTGTTTCAGGTTTACGTTATGGAAGATGTTGAATTCCCACAAAGGATGTTCACTGCCGGTTATGAACCGGTTCCGGATAAAAGCATACACTACTTTAGTGGAAGGAGAGATCTGATAATTGATGTTAAATTAGCGATGTTACCGGATGAATGGCAAGAACTCCTCGATTCAGAACTTGGGGTTTTTTTTGAGATTCCATGAACTGAATTTCAAATGGTGTTCAAGGATGGTGCACTATATGCTCTGTCTGCAGTTAGACTGCAAGAAGAAGTATGAGTTATGGTCTCTTCTCGGTGTTCAGCCAGTTAGGTTTTCCTTGAATGAGTTTCATGCCATAACCGGACTCAAGTGCGACTATATTGAGAACCTCGAGTACCCTGAAATTCATTATACCGATGAGATGAGAGCAATGTGGAAGCTTCTTAGGATGGATTTCGATTTAGGCCCAAGTTTTACACAACTAATGGATGCTTGTACAAGATGTTCTGATTGGGACCGACAACAAAGGATATGGATGGGCTATCTAGCCATCTATGCAACCTTTATTGAGGCTCAACACTGGACAACCTCCACAAGGGGTGACATGGCAAAGCTTCTGTTGGTTCCAGGATCGATACAATATTATCCATGGGGACGATTCGCCTTCAAGGTTCTGATAGATTCTATTAAAGAGGCAAACAGAAAACTCGTGGATGGAAAAAATTATCAGATCAGAGGTTTTGCTGAGGTCATGAACATCTGGATATACTGGGCATGTCCCGCTATGGCGACAACTTATGGAGAGCCCATTCCGGATGCCCCAGACCTACCATTGCTGGCGTACCAGGGATCACGGAGTCGAAAGAAAGTCGACGAAATCTTACGCATACATGTATTTCTTATACTTATGAACTCTGACTTTTTATATCAGACTTCATACAAAGTCTGACATTATGTGTCAGACTTCTATTGAAGTCTGATACATTTTTCCCAGTCTCGTATGATGTCTAACATTTTGATATTACAAATGCTTATATTTGTTTTGCTATGTGACTTGTAATTTGCAGACCCGCGTCAACAGCTTTGTTATCAAGGAATACGATGACATGTTTCTGTAGGAATTTCTAGTAGTTCCTAATCCAATTAGTCAGCCTTAGTCTGAATTCCAAGCCTAGGATCTAGGGTTTATATATGATCGAATCAATGGGATCTCGAGATTACCTGGTGATTTGCATCGGAAGGTTTGCAAGTAATCGAGATCAGATCTCTCGAGAGGTTTCTCTTACCTTTCTGGTGGCTGTGAATCAGGTTCGTACTCGTGTGTAAAGGTCGACCATATATCTTATATATGTTGACTTATACCACGACCGAATTAACCAACGATTAAACCGAAGTTAATCTGGTCATTCGCGATCTGTGTCGACCGACACACTTACTGTGTCGATCGACACTGCCTCAGAAACTCGGTATTGAATGCATATCAAATATGCATTCACCAGATCATTACATTAATGATCAACCTCATATACTACGTCCAGTTTGCTTAGGTGTGTGAACCTGTAGGATCATATAACACTAGCAATGAGTTCTAAACTCATTGATCATAAGTGGCTTCTAGCAAAGCATTATAATTGCCCAGTATTATACGACTGTCTCATCTCGACAATACAACTCTCACTTAGAGCAAGTCAATATATTACAGAACATTCCCAACAATCTCCCACTTGTACTGGAATCATCTATTCCTATAATTCCTTGTCTCTATATCTCGATCTAGCATAAGGCAAGATCCGTGTCATCCTTATTAAGCCAAAATCATGTTCATCGAACTCCGATTTATACTGACAAGACAAACGACTGACAATCACCTCGTTTGAGTGTGGACACACATTTCTCAGTATCAAATCTTCGATGGGCCCTGATATATTTATCTCCTGTATATAGGAGGGACAAATCCCATCTTGTTCCATCCCTGTTTCTTCACACGCTTCATGATACGCCCAATCAATGCCTTTATAATCACTAGTTACGGCTGACGTTTGATAAGGTTAAAGCGGACCAATTCTCATGTAAGAAAACATGATGAACTCAGGTCTAAGGACTATACTCTATAGTCGTAATGAAAATCTCATGACATTTATATAACTATCCTGTAGAGCTCTCATTAGCGGGTCATGTCCGATCCTGTGTTCTCCAACACATATTTATGTGATTGACTTTAATACTCTTATTAATGACTCCATGAAACTTAGTCATCAGTCACCTCACATACTAGTCTCACGCAGTTGTTAATGTCCCACTTTAACAACCTTGACCAGGGACCAACTTAATTTATGTCATTTATTATTTATAGGGTTTCATGATCAAGTCACATACTTGATGACCTATAAAATGCCATAAATTACTTTTGGGACTATTATTTAATAACCATAATTAAATAATGCTGAAATCAGATTTCATTAACATAATCAAATTATGTTTACATGAACATCATATCATAACTAAAATTAACAGCAACAACTCCCACTAAAATTAAGATCACATCTTAAGACATCTAATGCCTTTAGCAGTAGTCTGGCCCTCATTCGCTCTTGCTCAGCACGCGTCGAATGACATTGCGTCTTGTGATAGGGTCAGGTTTTAATCTTATATCTAACTGCAAGTGCACAGTTCAGTAGTTGTAGTATATAGGTATCGAATCCACAGGGACTCTGGTATTCAATAGCTCAAGAAAAAGAAATTAAGCTAGGAAGAAAGAAATGTGATTGAATTAAAAGCAATGCGAGAAAGTAAACAGAAAGCAGAGATTATTGGTTGTTAAAGCAAGTTATTAAGAGCGCTAAGTCTAGGGCGTTCTCAGGAAATCAGACAAGCAGACAGTTCATTCAGCAAGGATCTAATTAAGAACAGTTCTAGAACTCAAAACACAGATATAGAATTAACCAAATTCCTTTTTCGATAATTCTCTAAGTCTAAGTGCAGCAAACCAAACTTTCGTTTGCGAGAACTAACAGATTAAACTAGCATTAATTCCAAGTTTGATATGTTCACAATTATCCTAAACCAAACTTTCATTTGCGAGAAGTTTAATTGCTCAACCTAATTAGTTCAGATTCCTAAACCACACTTCCGTATCGTATTTAGCAACCTAAGATCTAGATTCTAATTGATCAGGTTAGAACTAGCTTTAAGCACAATTATATTGAAGAACAGATATAGTTATGAATCCTTAACTGAATTTAAACAAGTCTAGCAAGTCATGAAATCCTATGTGAGAAACCCTAAACCTAACTAGGAATCTACTCAGACATAGATAATGAAAACATAATCATATGAAGAATAAATTGCATAAAAGATAAAGAATTAAAGGGGTTCGAAATCTTCTCCAAATACAGATGAAGTAAAGGTTCAGATCAGCCCCAAAAGCTCTAAAAATCCTCTGCTCTTAATTATGAAAGCGTAGGTAAATAAAACACCAAAAACTTAATTATATAGGTCTAATCTCGGCCAGGGGCTTCTTTGTAAATATCAGGAACTTCTGGATCAGAGTGCAATATCTTGACTCTTCATAAACCGCCGAGTTTCGGCCCATCTTGCTGGTGCAACGATCGGTGCTAGTGTGCAACGATCGACGCATTACTCTGTTTCGGACAGTGAATTCTATCTCTCGGCCAAACACTCCAAAAATCTCCAAAAAGTGCCATAATCACCAATTATGCTCCAAACCTGATTATACCTGTAAAAGACTCTAAAAGAACACAAAAAGACACTAAAACACACTTATATCATGGTCTAAAACTAGTAAAAACCATGATATATCAACTCCCCCACACTTAGCCTTTGCTTGCCCTCAAGCAAAACAGAGAACTAAAGCTTGGTGAAGAGGTTTGAAAACTCTTCAGAAACTCATTTCATCCTAGAAGCTACAATAATCAGATTCCCCTTAGTAAGCCACTGAAAGAATCAATCACAGGATATCAAGACCAACATATACTTCCCCCACACTTAGCAACTGTCCTAAGTAAACTCCACAATCACATTCAAGCATTCAAATTCTCCCTACTGACTTCTGTAAGTATTTAAATGCGGTCTCACCTAAGGAGTATCGATCAAAGGGCACATGGATTCTTACCTTATCAGCTCTAGACCACCATACTATCTTTCTCTAGTCCCTTTCTTCTCTTTTCCCTTCTTTAACAACTGATTTTTCCCACATTGGGTATCATTTTATTTTATTTTATCAGTGTTCTTCCCGTTATGGGGTGTACTTTGGACACATTCCATGGATGCATAAGAGATAATAGTGTTTGCTACTATTCTCATGACCACTTCGGAGTTACTAACTCATCCTCAGTTTATTATCTTTTTTTTTTTTTACTTTGTAGAAGGGGAGAAGGGAACTAAATAGGATAGGTTGACAGGCTTTGTCAGAACTAACAGGGAATCCGACACAGAGTATACCAAGCCCTTAGGTGAGAAATCTAAGTCAGTATTAAATTGAAGTCAGTAAAAGGATCCTCTGATACCTGAAGTGATGTGGGTGTTCCCAGTAGGTTGATCTGTGTCTGGGTTTTTTAATAGTCAAAGATAGATCCTGCAACTTCATCCCAATGGTTACTTAAGTTCCTGCAAGTCTTGTAAATCTTCTCAGAAAATCATAGGTTCTTACTTAAACAATTTTGACTCAATAAAACAAAAAATTTTGAAAAATGGACTGACTCTTAAGAAAACAGAAAGATAAACGTCAGTAGCACCTCCCCCACACTTAAGACACACTGTCCCTAGTAGTGTCAAGCGAAGGATCGGTAAAAAGAAATAAAAATTGTTAAGGTTTTGTTGAGTTCTGTCGGGTTTACCTCTGTCGCTAAGGCATCGATCGTTGCACTAAGTGCATCGACCGTTACTTGGCGATTTTTGTGTATGGTCGATCGTTGCTCAGGACCGCAACGATCACTGCAATGCGATTCCGATCGTGTTGTGACGATCGACACAAAAGTGCGTCGATCGACGCACTGCGAATTTGTCCGAGACCTGCAATCATAAACTCACCAGAAACAAAAACAAACGTAAAATCCTAACAAAAACACCAAAAATTAAGTAGAAAAACACCAGTACCTAATGGTGGGTTGCCTCCCACCCAGCGCTTGTTTAAGGTCAATAGCTTGAAGAATTTTCAGGCACCAGGAGATCCTGACAGAGACTTTTTCTGTCTCTGTCCAAGTCTCCTCATCCAAGGTGGCGAGTAGGCTGTTGCAGAATGCTCATGTCCAAGAAAAGATGGAGTAAAATGTGCTCCAGGATCTATAATCACTGTGTCATCAGGCTGCTCATCATCTGCATCCCTTATGGTGAATGTCTGCCCATCTATCAGTGGTCTACGCAGCTTATCCATCTCATAACGCAGCGGCTCATCCCCCAGATGGAGGTCTATCAGGATGTTCCTAACATCAATTACCGCTCCTGCTGTAGCCAAAAATGGTCTTCCAAGCAGAAATGCTTCATCCGGATCACAGTCGTATTTCAGCACTAAGAAGTCTGTTGGAACTAAATAGTTTCCAACTCTCACCAGGATGTCCGTCAGGAGTCCTTCAGGAACTCGTATGGACTGATCAGCTAGGACAAGAGAGGTCCTAGTAGGAGTAAAATCTAGCATACCCAGCTTCTCTGCCACAGAGTATGGCATCAAACTTCCAGCAGCTTCTAAGTCACACAGAGAACGTCTGAAACTATCCTCAAAGATAGAACAATCAAGCACAAAGACTCCAGGATCAGGCAGCTTCTTTGGGATCTTGGTCAACAGAACATCACTAATATGCTGAGGCACTATAATCACCCAGTCTCTCAGCTCTTCATCTAGAGGCAGCATCTTGTTCAGATACCTCTGCACACATGGATGATAAGGTGGATCATCAGAAGTTGGAATTTCTTCCAATTCTTCACCAATCTCCTCTAGCTTCTTAAGCTCTTCAATTTCCTGTTTAATCACTTCAGACACTGAGAAGTGTTGTCTAACAATCTGCGCATAAATCTCTTGTTGAGAGATCTCAGAGACTCCAGAGAATAAGCCATCAAGCTCTAAATCTGCATCAATGCCATCATCACTCAGTGAATCTGTCTGTCCTCGACATGCATCGATCGACACTAAGTGTGTGTCGATCGTTGCAATGCTGCAATTTCCACCCGAGAGATTTTCACCAAAATCCGGGATTTCTTCTTCCTTCACCAATTCAGCTGTACTCAGCTCAAATTTTTCACCTAGGTGAGATCCATCATTAACGTACATAGACCAGGCCTTAATATGAGTGTCTGCTAGTCCCTTTCCATTTATTGAGCTGGAAATCTGGTTCACCTGAGTATCCAACTGCTTCATGTGAGTGTTCAGGGACTCAAACTTCCCATTGAGGTCTTCATAGACAGCATCCAACTTCTTGTTGCAGTCCACATAAATCTTGGTCTGACTCTCCATTAGTTGTTCCATCATAGCTTCCATTCTACTTTCATGAGCTGTAGGTGCAGGAGGAGTCTGATAAGATGAAGATCCATAGGTTCTCTGAGTACCTTGTCCAAAGGTCTTCTGAAAACCACTAGTCTGTCCAGAATTAGATGAGTTGCTGTTGAAAGCACTTTTCTGTCCTCCATTGAAAAATATGTTTCCCTGTTGATTTCCAAATCTATTACCTTGGAATCCAGAACCTCCTATGTAATTCACATCTTCCTCCTGAGTGTCCTCCTCAGTTTGAATTACCTCTACATCCTGGGCAAAGTGGACAGCTTTCTTACCTGCTAGGAGATTGCAAACTGTGTCCAGCCTAGATCTAATATCAGCTATGTCAGAATTCTCTACACTTCCACCAGATTTCTTCCTCCTCTCATCCATAGTCTTGCAGCTGTTGCTGCCTATTAGATTATCAATCAACTGCTTAGCTTGTGTAGGAGTCCTGGTGTTGAAGTTAGCATTACTGGAGTTATCCAGCGCAGACTGATATGGAAGATCTATGCCTCTGAAGAAGATACCAATCAACTGAACCTCAGTGAATCCATGGTGTGGGCAATCACGCTGATACTGCTTAAATCTCATCCATGCAGTCTTTAAAGGCTCCACAGCTCCTCGGGAAAAGGTGAGTATGTCCTGTCTGGACTGGTCTGAACGCGCATCATCATAGAAGTGACGCAGGAACTCACTCTTCAGGGCTGCCCAAGTAGTATACTGAGCAGGTGCCAGCTGCTTTAGCCATGCACTAGCGTCTCCAGCAAGACTGTGCGGAAAGAGCTTAAGGAACAGATAGTCCGGGCAGACTCCATCATACTTCATGCCAGTGACTATGTCCTCAAACGAATCAATGTGATCCATAGGCTGCTCCGTTGGGTAACCATGAAATGCATTCTGTCTCATCAGCGAGTAGTAGATGGTTTTGATCTCAAAATCATTTCTTTCAAAAGCAGGAAGCACTAAAGCTGACCGGTTTGCATGATACTCATCTGGTCTGTTGTAGTCAGCTAAATTCCTCTCACGTACCACCATCTCTCTACCTTGGGCATGTCCTTGACCCTGGTTCTGCCCCTGTTGCTGTTGCTCAGGAGGATCTGGGATGACATTCCCTTCAGCATCAACCCTTTGAAAAGCAGCATTGTATGGGTTATTATCTCGGTTTCTCAGAGTACCTTGAGCATCGCGTTCTAGAATCAAACGTTCTCGCACCATCCTTTCTCTTCTTTCTCTTCTGTTGGTTCTCTCTAGACGTCCAAGTTCTTCAAGTCTGAGATTAACTAAGCTCGAGTTCGGATTACTTCTAGTTTTCTGCGTCTGCATAAACTGTCTGTAATCGTCCAGCAACGATCGATGGTATCAGTGCAACGATCGGTTCAATCTCAGAATCGCCTAGTGACGATCGGTGCAAGGGTGCAACGATCGACGTAGTGCGAAATTGGTACCTGCGACAGAGAGAAAAACAGACAAAAATCAGTAACTAAAAAAAAACAAAAACAAAAACGAAAAGAAAACGAAAAATCCTAGTAAAACCCTAGGTTCTAAGCTATTGAAGACTCTAAGAGTTCCCCGGCAACGGCGCCAAAAACTTGATAGGGTCAGGTTTTAATCCTATATCTAACTGCAAGTGCACAGTTCAGTAGTTGTAGTATATAGGTATCAAATCCACAGGGACTCTGGTATTCAATAGCTCAAGAACAGGAAATTAAGCTAGGAAGAAAGCAATGTGATTGAATTAAAAGCAATGCGAGAAAGTAAACAGAAAGCAGAGATTATTGGTTGTGAAAGCAAGTTATTAAGAACGCTAAGTCTAGGGCGTTCTCAGGAAATCAGACAAGCAGACAGTTCATTCAGCAAGGATCTAATTAAGCACAGTTCTAGAACTCAAAACACAGATATAGAATTAACCAAATTCCTTTGCGATAATTCTCTAAGTCTAAGTGCAGCAAACCAAACTTTCGTTTGCGAGAACTAACAGATTAAACTAGCATTAATTCCAAGTTTGATATGTTCACAATTATCCTAAACCAAACTTTCGTTTGCGAGAAGTTTAATTGCTCAACCTAATTAGTTCAGATTCCTAAACCACACTTCCATGTCGTATTTAGCAACCTAAGATCTAGATTCTAATTGATCAGGTTAGAACTAGCTTTAAGCACAATTAGATTGAAGAACAGATATAGTTATGAATCCTTAACTGAATTTAAACAAGTCTAGCAAGTCATGAAATCCTATGTGAGAAACCCTAAACCTAACTAGGAATCTACTCAGACATAGATAATGAAAACATAATCATATGAAGAATAAATTGCATAAAAGATAAAGAATTAAAGGGGTTCGAAATCTTCTCCAAATACAGATGAAGTAAAGGTTCAGATCAGCCCCAAAAGCTCTAAAAATCCTCTGCTCTTAATTATGAAAGCGTAGGTAAATAAAACACCAAAAAATTAATTATATAGGTCTAATCTCGGCCAGGGGCTTCTTTGTAAATATCAGGAACTTCTGGATCAGAGTGCAATATCTTGACTCTTCATAAACCGCCGAGTTTCGGCCCATCTTGCCGGTGCAACGATCGGTGCTAGTGTGAAACGATCGACGCATTACTCTGTTTCGGACAGTGAACTCTATCTCTCGGCCAAACACTCCAAAAATCTCCAAAAAGTGCTATAATCACCAAATATGCTCCAAACCTGATTATACCTGTAAAAGACTCTAAAAGAACACAAAAGACACTAAAACACACTTATATCATGGTCTAAAACTAGTAAAAACCATGATATATCATGTTGTTAAGGGTAATACCAAGTTTCATTGGCATGAAGCCCTTCTTGGAATCATGCATACTGGACCTGTGCAAGACCTTATCACCATAAGTATCTTGACACAATCCAATTAGCTTGTCTAATCTATCTCTATAGATTCTTATTCCAAGAATGTATACGGTTTCTCCCATAATTTTTATCGAAAAAAATAACTTTCGAGTCAAGTCTTATCAGACTGAAACAATGGAACTTCATTTCCGAGAAGCAGTATGTTATCAACATACAATACTAGAAATGCAACTACGCTCCCACTAGTCATCTTGTAAACACACGGTTCCTCTTCGTTCCTGGCGAAGTCAAACCTTTTGACTGCTTCATCAAAACGAAGATTCCAACTCCGAGATGCTTGCTTCAATCCATAAATGGATCTATAAAGCTTGCATATCTTCCTAGCAGCATTAGGATCAATGAAATTTCCAGGTTGTGTCATGTACACATCCTTTTCCAGAATTCCATTAAGGAAAACTGTTTTCACATCCATCTGCCAGATCTCACAACCATCATGAGTGGCGGTTGCTAGGAGAATCCGAATGGACTTAAGCATGTTGACTGGGAATAGGTTTCTTCATAGTCAATACCATAAATTAGCTTGAAACCTTTTGCCACCAACCTAGCTTTGTATATCTGAATATAACCATCCATGTCAACTTTTCTTCTTGAAAATCCATTTACTCACAATGGATTTAACCCAAGTCATACTTGGTTCTGTGACATGGATCCCATTTCGGATCCAGTGGCTTTCAGCCATTTTCGGAGTCAGGGCCCATTATTGCTTCTTCAAAATTCGCAGGCCTGTCACATTAAATGATCAACAAATCATGGCAATTGGTTACGAGAAATCCACATTTCTCGGGTTCGTGACGGATCCTTTCGGGTCTGCGAGCTTTAGGTTTGTGTAAAAGTCATGCACATATCTCATATATATAGACTTTTACCACGACCTAATTAACCAAAGTTTAAATCGTAGTTAATTAAGTCATAAACCAAAATCGCTATTTTGGTCCGCGATCTGTGTCGATCGATACACCTTTGTGTCGATCGACACTTCTTCAGAAACTCTCCATTTGAATGTATATCGAATATACATCCACCAGATCCTATGCAAACTTTAGGCACCACAGGTGCAGGTTCTACAACTCTTTGTAGATCCAAATTCTGCTCTTCCTTATCAAGTTGAGCAGTCCCCTGTGATTCTCGAATTTCTTCGAGTTGTACTTTTACTCCTACTGTTCTTCCTGGAAAGAAAGTCTTTCTCAAGAAAACATAGTTCCGAGCAACAAACAATTTGTTCTCGAACCGGTTGTAAAAGTAACATGCCTTGGTTTCGTTAGGACAACCAATGAAGTAGCACTTATCGGATTTGGGTGTGAGCTTATCAGAGATTAAACATCTTATGTAAGCCTCACAACCCCAAATCTTCATGAAAAACAAATCAGGAACGTTAACAGTCCACATCTCATGTGGTGTCTCTGTAACTGATCTTGATGGAACCCTATTTAGTGTAAATGCAGACGTTTCTAGAGCGTATTCCTGGAAGGGTAATGGAAAATCTAAGTGACTCTTCATTGATCGAACCATATCCAATAAAGTCCGATTCAGGAGGAGTGAATTGTGAAACACTTTCACAATCTCTCAGATGCCACTAAATTCTTGACTTAAGTATTCACCTCCATGATCTCATCGTAGAGCTTTAATACTTTTGCCAAATTGATTATGTACTTCATTTTGAAAATCTTTGAACTTTTCAAAAGATTCTGACTTATGTCTCATTAATAAGACATAACCGTACCTACTGAAATTATCAGTAAAGTTAATGAGCTACTGAAAGTTTTCTCTAGCACTTGTGCTCATCGGGCCATACCCATCCATATGTACAAAGCCTAATAAGTTATTGACCCTTTCATTTTGTTCGTTCGCGACCTGTTTCGACCGACGCACCGTTTGTGTCGATCGACACTACCTTTTGTTGAAAGGGGACTTCGTCATTTTACCCAATAAGCAAGATTCACTTTACTCATTATGATTCATAATCAGATGAGCCCAAAAGTCCATCACCATGGAGCTTCTGAATCTGTTTCTCATTTATGTGGCCCATAACGACAATGCCAAGAGAAGTTTGATTCGTATCCTTTGACTTGCTTCTCTTGGTATTAATGTTATAGTTAGGCACGTTCTGGTTTAGAACATAAAGTCCATTCTCTAATGGATTGCTACTATAAAATATATCATTGTAATCAAATGAATAACACTTATTCTTAATTAGAAAACTGATATCCTTCCATATCCAAACAAGGAATAGAAATAATCTTTCTGCTCATAGCAGGTACATAGTAGCAGTTTTAAGTTCAAAACATGCCATAAAAGGAAAAAACAAATGAAATACTCCTACGGCTAATGCAGCAACTCTTGCTCCATTTCCTTCGCGTAGGTCCACTTGTCCTTTCTCCTTAGTCCTACTGTTGCTCATGCCCTGTATATTTTCACAAAATATGAGCACTACAGCCGGTATCCAATACCCAATAAGTAGAACTATAAGAAGTAACATTTACTTCTATAACATAATACCTGAAGAAGAAGTCTCGTACGTCTTCTTCAGCTTCTCATAATCTTCTAGGAATTTATTGCAGTTTCTCTTCAAATGCCCATGACCATTACAATAACGGCACTTAACATCTTCAAAAGGACCAGGTTTAACCTTAGGAGCATGGCCAGACTCGCTTGGATTCACAATCGAGCTCATCTTGCCATCACCTTTGTTCTTACCAAGTTTCTTAAACTTTTTACCCTTTTGTACCATAAGGACATTTGGGGTGTCCTTCTTGATGTTAGGTTCAGCAGTCTTAAGCATCCCATGCAATTCAGTCAACGTCTTCGTCAAGTTGTTCATGTTATAGTTCATAACAAATTGATCATAGCTTGACGGCAGTGACTGCAGAATGATGTCAGTGGCCAACTTTTGGCTAATGGGACAATCCAATTTCCCTAGGTTATCAATATAACCCATCATCTTAATGACATGAGGACTAACTGGTTCGTCCTTTGGTAGCTTGCATTCTATCAGAGACCTAACCGTCTGGTATCTCTGAGTTCGTGCCTGCTCCTGAAACATACTTTTCAGGCCAGTGATCATCTCTATTGGCGACTCCACGTACTCATATTGCTTCTTCAATTCCGAGTTCATGGTAGCCAACATGAGACAACTCACATCGACCACATCATTAGAATGCTTATCCCAAACATCCTTATCTGACTGCCAGGCATTGGCTCGGTACTTCTTGGGGAGAACTTTCTCAAGGACATAGTCCTTTTTCTCTTGTTTGAGAACAATTCTCAAGTTCCGATACCATTCAAGAAAGTTGGATCCATTTAACTTGTCCTTCTCAAGGACGGATCGCAGGGAGAAATTGTTACGATGGTTTGAGCTAGACATAACTTAAAAACAAGGGAGATTTAGTTATGATGTTCAATAAATGAGAAGTCTTAACCATTAAGAAAACTCGCATTATATTCAAACAATGTTTCCTTAAATGAATATAATGATCCAAGACTCATATTTCACTAAACTTGAGTGAGCCACTGGCTATCACCCAAATTTTAGCTATCTAGGTAAGCAACAACTTTGCTAGTTATATCCAATATAACTCTTGGTTGCGGATTGACATCTTATGTCCAATCCACCTGATGTCTCTGAGCCCGAAACGATTTTGACGGCCCAGTCAAGTAAACCAATCTCTTAAGTCATGTAATTGTTGATGTCTTGCACTGCAAAACCATCAACACGATTACCTCCTGTCTTACTCATGTAATTGTGGACATCTCGCACTGCAAGTCTATCGCACAATGAAATGAGTCTTGACAGTTGACAAGATTGGAAAGACATCAAGGATCACTTGATATTTGGTTGAGGAACAGAACCATTTAAAACGTTCAATTTTATTATGTTTTAATTCTTCTAATTAAAGTTGTTCATTTTGGTTTGGTTATGTGATTTCAGGTTCAATAACCTAAACCATCGGACCTTGTGTCGACCGACACTACTTTAGTGTCGATCGATGCAGGTTAACCAAAACCAATTTGCGATAACCGATCAATCCAATTGATCCGGTTTTATGATAACCGGTTGGTGTCGACCGATACTACATTAGTGTCGGTCAATGCTAACCTTATCAAATTAATCGCAACAAACCGTTTGGCGGTTTAACCAAGCTAGATAATCGGTCCAATCCAATCGAACCGATTATCCTGACCAAGAGGTCTGTGTCGAACGACACAACTCTTGTGTCAATCGTCACAGTTAGGTTAAATCTAAGTTTTATTCGGGTAATCCTTCTGTGTCGACCGACACTGGATTGATATCGATCTACACAGGGCGATAAACCCTGATCGATTTCAAGCAAAAACCTAAACTAGGTTTCATTGATTAAAACGAGTTTTAGCGTGCTTGTATCAACTATACAGAGATTCAGATTCAACTAATCTAATCAACATGCTACTGATTCAATAGAACCCTAAGGCTCTGATACCACTGTAGGAATTTCTAGCAGTTCCTAATCCAATTAGTTAGCCCTAGTCTGAATTCCAAGCCTAGGATCTAGGGTTCATATAATCGAATCAACGGGATCTCGAGATTACGTGGTGATTTGCAGCGGAAGGTTGGCAAGTAATCGAGATCTCGAAGCACCTCAAATGCTGTGCCTCTACTGGTATCCACACGCGCACAAACTGAACAGAAGGGATGCTAGTGCCTTTTAGAGATCAGATCTCTCGAGAGGTTTCTCTTACCTTTCGGGTGGCTGTGAATCAGGTTCGTACTCGTGTGTAAAGGTCGACCATATATCTTATATATGTTGACTTATACCACGACCGAATTAACCAACGATTAAACCGAAGTTAATCTGGTCATTCGCGATCTATGTCGACCGACACACTTACTGTGTCGATCGACACTGCCTCAGAAACTCGGTATTGAATGCATATCAAATATGCATTCACCAGATCATTACATTAATGATCAACCTCATATACTACGTCCATTTTTCTTAGGTGTGTGACCCTGTAGGATCATATAACACTAGCAATGAGTTCTAAACTCATTGATCATAAGTGGCTTCTAGCAAAGCATTATAATTGCCCAGTGTTATATGACTGTCTCATCTCGACAATACAACTCTCACTTAGAGCAATTACAATAGATTACATGACATTCCCAACAGTTTCCCGAGTGGGACAACCCTGATGAGGAGGACGACAAAGTTGAAAACATTGTGAAAGCAATGTTAGGACAGCTAGGGACTTTGCATTGGAGGTGGGGTTCTAAACACTAGAAGAGTGAAGGTGTGTTCAAGACCAAAGCTGGAGGTCCTGTTAAGCTTGAGATTAAGTCTGAGAAAGTTGCTGATGAGACTGGTGAGAAAAAGCGTAAGGTTGTGGGAGTCAAGAGGAAGTTGGTACAAGCTGTTTCTGATGATGAGGATGAGGAAGAAGAGGCTGAGGCAGTTAGTAAGAAACCTAGAGTAGGGAAGGCTGGTCCTACGAATGGGGATCTTGTTCAAATGATTGAGGGTTTGCAAAAATCATTTGAAACTCGGATTGGTGTATTGGTAGATGTTTTCAACGAGGGTTTACGTCTGATGGGTATCAGAATTGATGATATTGCCAAGAATGTCCAGAGTTTGAAGAAAGAAAGTGTTGGAGTTGAACAGAAGGAGAAAGACCAGAAGAAAGATTCTTCTGAACTGAAGGAAAATGAGAAGAAGAAAGCTGCTACTGGAGGGAAAGGAAGAGAGAAGAAGAAAGATGCAAGTGTAACTGCTGCTGCTGATGAGATGAAGAAGGTTGGAGTTGGTGAGGATGAATAAGATCCAGGTGAAGATCTTCAGGATCAAGATAAAGTAAAAGCTGTTGCGGTTGATGAAGAGGGAGAAAGAAAGAAGAAGGAAAGGCCTCAGAGGAACCTGAAGAAAGTTGTGTTGAAGGTATCTGAACCTGAACATGCAGGGAAAGCGAAGCCTAAGAAAGCAACAGAAAAATCCGCCAATCTCTCTAAGGCCACCAAGCCGACTGCGACTGATGATAGGTTTAGTCTCCAAAACCCTCAATCTCTGGATACAAATAAGGAAAAGAACAATGGGCCTAAGAGAAGTAGCAGACTTATGAAGAAATCACTTGAGGGGAAGTAGCCTTCTCTTGCTTTATGAACATCCTTGATTGTAAACACATAAGCATAATCGTATTTGTGTTTTCCCCCCTTGGTTCTTGTATTTGCTTTGAACATGGATTCCTGGCATTAGACTTGTAGTATCCCCCAACCGGCCTAAGGAGGATAGAACGGGCTATGGGACCAGAAACATGAACGGGAAGTCCGGAGAGACTAAACCAAGTGTCCCATAGGCGTTTTAAGGCTGAGACTCAGATGGAAGGAGCTCAGCCAAGTGTGGAAGTGAAGAAGTAAGCTCAGCTGAGCTGAACTGTCCAGCTGGTCAGCTAGGTCAGTTGGCAACCAGCTCAACTCAGCTGGCCGGAGTGTTAAGCTCTTGGGCCAGCTGGTCAGCTAGTGACACTAGCTGTGTTGGAATCCCTAGGATCCAGGGTCTAGATGATTGAATCTAAGAACTGACCTCGTGTTTACCTGGAGATTGGAAGCGGAAATGGAAGCAGGTAAACGAGATCTAGAGCGCCTCAATCGCTGCGCCTCTATCGTAGTCCACACACACACAAGCTGGAATCCACCGGGATGCTAATACCGGTGATCGGATCTCCTGGGATTCTCTGCGTGTTTCTAGAGGAAGAGGGTCCGTTTTTTCTGTCAAGAAAAACTGTCTGCGACGGCTCACTGTTTAGGTCGTGTAACCTGGCCCCTATAAATAGGCCCATGGTGTACAAACCGTAACATCAGTTACAGTATCGACCTTGTGTCGATCGTTGCACCCAATGGTAACGATCGACACACCTCTTGCATCGATCGACGTCGACGCACCAATGGCATCGATCGACACACCTCTTAACACACGAATTCAATGTGTATCCAATACACATTGATCGGACCATATGCCAATGACCAATTCCCTACAGAAGCGTATCCAACTTGCTTAGGTGTGAGACCTTTAGGTTCACACGATACTAGAAATGAATTACAACTCGTTTGTCATAAGCGGTTTCTAGCAAAACATTATGATTACCCAGTATCACATGAATTGTCCGATCTCGACAATACAACTATCTTTAGAGTAAGTACAATGTGATTTCAGGACACAATCCCAACAATCTCCCACTTGTACTGGAATCATCTATTCCCATAATCCCTTTGTCGCTATATCTCGATATGGCATAAGGCAAGAAATTGTGTCATCCTTATTATAGCCAATATCATGTTCATCGAACTTCTGATCTATACTGATAAGACAAACGACTGACAATCACCTCATTTGAGCACGGCCATGCATTTTCTCAGTATCAAATCTTCGATGGGCCCTGAGATATTTATCTCCTTTTATATAGGAGGGACAAATCCCATCTTGTTCCATCCATGTTTCTACACACACTTCATGATACGCCTAAGCAATGTCTTTATAGCCGCCAGTTACGGAACGACGTTTGACAAGGTCAAAGAGCACCAATTCATATGCTAGAAAGCATGATGAACTCAGGTCTAAGGACTATACTCTATAGTCGTAATGAGAAACTCTCATGACACAGATATAACTATCCTGTAGAGTTCTCATTAGCGGGTCATGTCCGATCATATGTTCACCAACATATATCTATGTGACTGACTGTGATACCATATCATTGACTCCATGAAACTTAGTCAACAGTCACCTCACAAGCTAGTCTCTCGCGGTTGTCAGTGTCCCACTTTGACGATCTTGACTAGGGACAATCATAATTTATATCATCTTTTACTTATAGGGTTTCATGATCAAGTCCTCAACTTGATGACCTATATGATGACCATAAAGTACTTTGGGACCATTACCTAATTATCCAATAATCAAATAATACTGATGTCAGTTTATCACAAACATGACTACATCATGTCTATCTGAACATCATAACTAACATAACTCCCACTAGAATCTAGACCACGTCTTCATATATCTAGTACCTACATCAACAGCATGAAGCTCATGCTTAGGTTGTGAGAGATGCTGCGGCGTTCTTGCTTGGAGCCATTCCAACAAACCACACCGCTATTCTTTAATAAGCACTATTATGCGGTCCACTTCTTGGAAAACTTTCCAACAGATAGCGCCGCTACACAGACAAAGAGACATAACCAGGTGGGAACCGGGAATCATCTTTGTCTGTCTTACTACTTATAACAGATTCGTCACTTCCTCAGTTGTACAAGAACATATCCTTAGTGTTCCTCAAACACTTGGGGATATTCCTTTACAACTGTCCAGTGACTCTTACTGGAACAAATTGGTATCTTCTCGTCATGCTCTTATGCGTCAGCTGCATTTAGACGAGCGCAAATATGGCATTCATGATGGATTCTATTGCATAAGCAAAAGAAATCACACTCATAGACACTAGCTCAGCCAGTGTCCAAGACACTTCATCTTGCTAAGATCATTGCCATAAGACCTTTGGTGTGAAGCCATTCTTGAAATCATGCATATTGGAACTGTCCAGCACCTTATAATCATAAGGATTCTGACACGACCCAATTAGCTCTTCTAATCCATCTCAATGGATCCATATTCCAAGAACTCACGCGACTTCTCCCATGTCCATCGTTAAATTTGACTTCCGACCCAAATCTTGACAAGACTTTAGCGTCGGAACGTCGTTTATGAGATTAAGTACGTTCTTAACATACAGTTTGAGAATTGCAATTACGCTCCCACTAGTTTACTTGTAAACGCACTGTTTCTATTCGTTCCCGATCGAGTCAAAGCCTTTGACCGTTTTAACAAAACATAGATTCCAACTCCAAGATGCTTGCTTCTGTTGGAATTGTGTCCAGCAATCTCTGTACTGTCTCTATAACGTAAGAGTATGTCAGTGATCAGACATAAGTCATACAATGCTGGGGGTCATGATGGCTTGCTAGAGTCCGCTCATGATCTATAAGTCTTGGACTTATTGCCTTTATTGTATGATCCCATATGGGTCACACGCTTAAGCTAGCAGGAAATAATGTTGGAACGGCTTAGCAGAAGTACGACAAAAGTGCTAGGCATTTGTCGTACTAAGAGAGAAAGACTAATGGGTCTGATTAAATGGAATTTAATCAGATTGGGCCCAAAAGCCCAAAAGGGAAAGAGAAGGCTTTTAAATGACTAAAAGCCAATTCTCTTCTCCCTTAACCCAACCCTAGCCGCGCCTCTCTCCTCTCTCTGCGCCAGCCTCCTTGTGGTCTAGCAGCCAGTTTCCGGTGATTGCGTGTGTGAGCCTTTGGAGGATCCATCTCTCGGTGTATCTCCCTGATCATTGACCTGTTCATCAATTCCGCTGCAAACAAACAGGTAAAAGGTGAGATCATATGTTTCTAAATAAGAACACCTAGATCTAATGCATGTTTAGGTTGATATCAATATGAGAATTGAATCAGGATCAACCGAAACTTCCAACAGTGGTATCAGAGCCATTGGTTCTTAGGTTTCTTGTTTTAGATTCATTGTTTAGGTTGTTTAATCTGCTTAGAATTGTTTTTGAATCAATTACTGATAAGATAAAACAGTTAAGAATCAGAATTGAACTCTAAACACACAAGAACAGATCGCAAACTGAGCTATATGACTCAGGTTTGTGATCGGCCGAGTGAAATCCGATCGGCTTGGCCGGTTGAATCGAATGGCCGAGATGTTGGCCGGCCGGATGGATCGATCCCGATCGCTTGGCGATCGTTGGAAGTGATCGACCCGAGCATCCCAATCGTGAAGCTTGGCTTGGACGATCGCGGTTTGCTCGTCCCGGCTGTCCCGCGTGATCGAGGCCGAGTGCCTTCCCGACCGTCCCACCCGAACGTCCCGGTGAACCGTCCCGGCTGTCCTGCGCATCTTCTCGATCTCGGATCGTTGACGGCTTGCGGCTGGACGATCATTGCTTGATCCGAAAGCTAGGGTTTCACGGTTCAATCGGTTCGGTTCGGTTAATGGTTCGGTTTAAAACTTGATTAAAATCATCGTTTCGGTTTAATAAACAGATTTAATAATTTTATTAAATCTGGTTAAACCGGAATAAGAAATCCAATGTCGAAAGAAATATTGGATTTAGTGCCTAAACCGGGAATTTCTAATTTGATTTGGTTGGACCAAATAAATTGAGAGATTCCGGTTTAGTAAATAACCGGTTGACAATTGTGGTCATCGTAGTAATTGAAACTTGGTTAGACCAGTTTTAATGAACCAGACCGGTTATGTCAATTAATTGGACAATTGGGTCATGTCTTGGACATGGACCAATTCTTGGGCCTCGGGCCAAGAAGTTAAAACAATTGGGCCATTAATTGAGTCATTCTTCAGATTTAAATTTAAAACTTATTTTATAAAATAAAATTATGAAATTCGATTTTAAATTTTATAAAGTTTCCAAAATTAGAAGTTTCTGAATTTGCGGGTTTTGGATTTTAAAGAAGTTTCTAAAGTTATAAAGTTTCCGGTTTTAGAAAGTTTCCAATTTTAGAAAGTTTCTAAAAATAGTAGGTTTCCATAAATAGAAAGTTTCCCGAAATAGTAATCTTCTATTTTGGGAATGATTTTAATAAACCTACGGACCTCAAACAATATCAAGCGTTGGATGTCTTGTCCAGGCTATGTCAGCTGTCAAAGCCCATTCAATTGCATTCATGGCCTTACAGTGTGAGGATGTCTGCTTTTGCGTGGGTAAGACGGTTTGTGATTCATAAATGTCATTGGGAGTCCCAGACATTAATGATTACATGACTGTATAGTCCGGTTTTCTTGACTAGGCCATCGGGAGTCCCGGGCCTTGAGACATCAGGGTGGATTGGGCCTCGGGCCCAGATTCACAACCAAGAGTTATATCACGGATATAATTAGCCGAAATAGGGCTTACCGATATAAGCTAAGGTTGGGTGACGGCCAGTGGCCCACTTTGATCTTAGTTATATGTGGATCTTGGAATCATTATATTCTATTGAGGGTAACTTAGGTTATTGAATATAATGCATGATTAATCATATTATACTTTAATACGAGATTAATCATTTTGAACATATAACTAATAACCTTTTTATTCATATATTTCAGATATGACTACTACAAGCACACAAAACACGTTCTCGATCCGGTCTGTTCTCGAGAAGGAGAAGCTGACTGGAACGAACTTCCTGACATGGTCAAGGAACTTGAGGCTGGTCCTCAAGCAGGAGAAGAAGGATTATGTCCTTCGAGATCCCCTCCCCGAGAGGCCTCTTGCCAATGCTGCCAGGACTCTGCACAATGCTTGGGAAAAGCATTCGTCAGATGAAAATGATGTTTATTGCCTGATGTTGGTGACAATGACTCCAGAGCTGCAAAAGCAGTTCGAAAGTGTATTGTCTCCAATCGAGATCATGGCAAGCCTGAAATCGCTTTTTCAGGAGCAGGCTAGGACCGAGAGGTTCCAGACAGTTAAGAACCTCTTGGACTGTAAGTTGGCTGCGAATGCGGCAGTGAGTCCTCATGTGTTGAAGATGATGGGTTATCTCGATCATCTTCACAAACTCGACTGCCCAATCAGCCAGGAACTTGCCTGCGACATCATTCTGCAGTCTTTACCTGCAAGCTATGATCAGTTCATTCTGAACTTTAACATGCATGGCTTGAGTAAGACACTACCTGAGCTTCACGGAATGCTCAAGACTGCAGAGCCCAACTTGAAGAAAACCGCCAAGGACCCCAATGTACTTATGGTACAAAAGGGCAAGGGGTTTAAGAAGTCTTCTGCTAAGGATAAGGGAAAGGCCAAGGGTGTCCAAGTCGTGGACTCAGACACGCCAAAGCCCAAGCCCAAGTCCAAGGCTGGGCCTACTGACATGTGCAGGTTCTGCAAAGAACTGGGGCATTGGAGAAGAGATTGCAAGAAATTCCAGGAAGGTCTAAAGGAATTAAAGAAGAAGACTTTCGAGACTTCTTCATCAGGTATTTTTGTTATAGAAGTTAATACAACTACTTCTGATAATACCTCATGGGTCATGGATACTGGTTGTGGGGCTCATATTTGTACTAATATGCAGGCACTCAGCAACAGTAGAAGGCTGAAGCAAGGACAAGTGGAACTACGAGTTGGGAATGGAGCGAAAGTTTCAGCACTAGCTGTAGGAACTTACTTGTTGTCTTTACCTTCGGGATTGATTTTAGAACTTAATAATTGTTATTTTGTACCTGCTATAAGCAGAAATATTATTTCAATTTCTTTGTTGGATTTGGAAGGTTATGATTTTTCAGTTAAGAATAAATTATGTTCCTTCAATCGCAACAATTTGTTCTATGGTTCGGCCCCTCTTACGAATGGGCTTTACATACTCGATCAATCCGCGCCAATTTATAACATCAATACAAAACGGTTTAAACCTAATGAGGAAAACCGAACGTTTCTATGGCATTGTCGTTTAGGGCACATCAGCGAGAAACGCATCAAGAGGCTCCATTCGAATGGACTTCTTGGCTCATTTGACTTTGAGTCATGTGAGAAATGCGAATCCTGCATGATGGGCAAAATGACACGGGCCCCCTTTAATAAACCTAACGAGAGGGCCAGTGACTTATTGGGCCTGATACACACTGATGTGTGTGGCCCAATGTCCACTAATGCAAGAGGAAACTATCAGTACTTCATTACCTTCACTGAAGATTTCAGTAGGTATGGATATGTTTACTTGATGAAACATAAGTCTGAATCTTTTGAGAAGTTCAGAGAATTCCAAAATGAAGTACAGAACCAACTTGGCAAAAGCATTAAGGCTCTTCGGTCCGACCGAGGAGGAGAATACTTAAGCCAAGAATTCAGTGATCATCTGAGAGAGTGTGGGATTGTATCCCAACTCACTCCTCCTGGAACACCTCAATGGAATGGTGTGTCTGAGAGGAGAAATCGGACCTTATTGGATATGGTTCGATCTATGATGAGTCACACAGACCTTCCAATATCCCTTTGGGGATATGCTCTGCTAACAGCAGTGTTCACACTAAACAGAGCGCCATCAAAGGCAGTAGCAAAGACACCATATGAATTATGGACTGGAGAAGCTCCAGTGCTGTCTTATCTCAGAATTTGGGGTTGTGAAGCCTATGTCAAGAGATTAATCTCAGACAAGCTTACACCAAAATCTGACAAATGTTACTTCATTGGTTATCCACGGGAAACCAAGGCTTATTACTTCTATCTACGTTCCGAGAACAAGATCTTTGTTGCCCGGGATTGTAACTTTCTTGAGAGAGAGTTTCTCTCTAAGAAAGACAGTGGGAGTAAGGTACTGCTTGAAGAAATTCAAGATGAACAGGATACTGCTCAACCTAATGAGGAAGAGCAGCAGGAGGATCTACAAGAAATTGTAGAGCCTGAACCTGTAGTACCTGAAGTTCGAAGATCCGGGAGGATCCGTCACGAACCCGAGAGATATCAGGGATTCCTCGTGACTGACTGTCATGATCTTTTGATCATTGATGGTGATGAACCATCGAACTTCAATCAAGCCATGATGGGCCCAGATTCCTCTAAGTGGCGCAAGGCCACTGATTCCGAAATGGACTCCATGTCGGTCAACCAAGTATTTTCGTTGGTTGACTTACCCGTTGGTGTAAAAGCCATCGAGTGCAAATGGATCTTCAAGAAGAAGATTGACGTGGATGGAAATGTCCAGATTTATAAAGCCAGGTTGGTGGCAAAAGGTTTCAGACAAGTTCACGGTGTGGACTACGATGAAACCTATTCACCGGTGGCTATGATGAAATCTATTCGGATTCTACTAGCAACTGCAGCTTTTCATAATTATGAAATTTGGCAGATGGACGTGAAAACCGCCTTCCTGAATGGTATTCTGGAAGAGGATGTGTATATGACGCAACCTGACGGTTACATAGATCCAAAGAATGCTGGGAAAGTATGCAAACTTCATAAATCCATTTATGGATTGAAGCAAGCATCGAGGAGCTGGAATCTTCGTTTCGATGAAGCGATCAAGCAATTTGACTTTATCAGAAACGAAGAAGAACAATGCGTGTATAAGAAAACTAGTGGGAGCAAAATCGTTTTTCTTATTCTGTATGTTGATGACATACTGCTTCTCGGAAACGACATTCCAATGCTGAAGTCTGTAAAAGACTGGCTTGGAAGTTGTTTTTCCATGAAAGACATGGGTGAAGCCGCATACGTTCTTGGAATTAGGATCTATCGGGATAGACCTAAGAGGCTGATAGGCTTGTGTCAAGACTCATACATTGACAAAGTCCTACAAAGATTCAGCATGAAAGATTCCAAGAAGGGCTTCACGCCAATGGTACATGGCACAACGCTAAGCAAGAAGCAGAGCCCTACGTCGGCTGCTGAGCTTGAGCGCATGAAGAATATTCCTTATGCATCTGCAATAGGATCTGTCATGTATGCCATGATCTGTACTCGTCCTGATGTTGCTTATGCATTAAGCATGACGAGTAGATACCAGTCAAATCCAGGTGAAAACCATTGGATTGCCGTAAAGAACATCTTGAAGTATCTAAGACATACTAAGGATAAGTTCTTAGTGTACGGTGGAAGTGATGTGCTTAAAGTCAGTGGATTCACGGACGCAAGTTTCCAGACAGACACAGATGATTTCCGGTCACAGTCCGGTTATGTCTTTTGTCTGAATGGCGGTGCAGTAAGTTGGAGAAGCTCCAAGCAAGACACCGTTGCTGATTCCACTACAGAAGCTGAATATATCGCCGCCTCAGAAGCAGCGAAGGAAGCTGTTTGGATACGAAAGTTCATTATGGAACTAGGTGTGATACCAGATGCGGCTGAGCCTCTGGCACTGTTTTGTGATAACAATGGTGCTATAGCTCAGGCAAAGGAACCAAGATCACACCAGAAATCCAAGCATGTTCAAAGAAGATATCACTTGATACGTGACATCATTAATAGAAAGGAAGTCAAGATCAGCCGAGTTCCGACAGATGATAATGTCGCTGATCCGTTGACAAAGCCACTCCCAAGGCCTAAGCTCGAGTTCCTGACTGAAGCTGTAGGCATTAGAAACATTGAAATGTAATCTAAATTTGAGTGGGAGTTTTGTGAGCTTTATTTTAGTTATTTGATATGTTCTTGTAAAACATTATTATTCATGTTTTAATGAAATTATTATTTCAAGATTATTTTAACTGTGATGAAATAATCGTTCCAAAATGATATGAACCATTTTATAGGTCATCGAAGTAAATGATTTGATCTTGAGTCATCGAAGTCATTTAGCTTGATCATGAGATCCTATATTTGATGAATGTTTTATATCATCCTGTCCCTAGTCGAAGGTTGTTGAAATTGGAACACCAACAACCGTGTAAGATTGGATTGGTACGTGACTTATGACAAAGTCTCAGTGTGTCATAGATGCTCGGCATCAAAGTCAGTACATAGGTGTATGTTGGGAACATACGACCGGACAAGACCCGCTAATAAGAAATCTTCAGGATATTTATATCTGTGTCATAAGAGATTCTTACTACGACTATAGAGTATAGTCCTTAGACCTGAGTTCGCATGCATGTGACTGCATATGGACTGATGCACTTTGATCATTGTCTAACGCTATCGTTCTGCGATAGCTATAAGGACCTTGTTTGGGTACATCATGAAATGAGTAGTTTACAGTGATGGAACAAGATGGGATTTGTCCCTCCAATATAAATGGAGTGAATATCTCTAGGCCAATCGGAGATTTGAATACTGGAAAACGCATGGCCATGCTCAAACGGACTTTCCCGAGTCGTTTGGATTGTCAGTATCAAATCAGAGTCCGATGAACAAGATTAGGCTTTATAAGGATGACACTAATCTTGCCTTATGACTAATCGAGGTATTGAGACGAAAGGGATTATGAATACAGAGATTCCAGTTCAAGTGGGAGATTGTTGGAATTGTGTCCAGCAATCTCTGTACTGTCTCTATAACGTAAGAGTATGTCAGTGATCAGACATAAGTCATACAATGCTGGGGGTCATGATGGCTTGCTAGAGTCCGCTCATGATCTATAAGTCTTGGACTTATTGCCTTTATTGTATGATCCCATATGGGTCACACGCTTAAGCTAGCAGGAAATAATGTTGGAACGGCTTAGCAGAAGTACGACAAAAGTGCTAGGCATTTGTCGTACTAAGAGAGAAAGACTAATGGGTCTGATTAAATGGAATTTAATCAGATTGGGCCCAAAAGCCCAAAAGGGAAAGAGAAGGCTTTTAAATGACTAAAAGCCAATTCTCTTCTCCCTTAACCCAACCCTAGCCGCGCCTCTCTCCTCTCTCTGCGCCAGCCTCCTTGTGGTCTAGCAGCCAGTTTCCGGTGATTGCGTGTGTGAGCCTTTGGAGGATCCATCTCTCGGTGTATCTCCCTGATCATTGACCTGTTCATCAATTCCGCTGCAAACAAACAGGTAAAAGGTGAGATCATATGTTTCTAAATAAGAACACCTAGATCTAATGCATGTTTAGGTTGATATCAATATGAGAATTGAATCAGGATCAACCGAAACTTCCAACAGCTTCAACCGGTGAAGCTAACATGCATAACTAGCCAATTTTTCGGAGTTGGGGCTCACCTTCGCTTCTTTGAATTTCGCATGCTCGTCACTTTTCAATGATCAACAGATCACGGCAATCGGTCACGAGGAATCATCCTCGGTTCAGTGACGGATCCATTAGGATCAGCGAACTTCAGGCTCCACAGGTGTCGATCATACAACACTCTGTAGATCCTACAGCACTCCTGTGTTTCTCGAATTTCTTCGAGTTGTACTTTTACTCTCACTGTTCTTCTTGGAAAAACAGAGTTCCGAACAACAAAACTTTGTTCTCGGATTGGTTGCAAAAGTACTAAGCCTCGGTTTCCCTAGGATAACCAGCGAAGTAGCACTTATCAGATTTGGGTTCAAGTTTGTTTGTTGACGACTGTCTTACACAAACCTTGCAATCCCAATTAATCAGAAAAACATATTTGGAAATCACCCAGTCCACATCCAATGTGGTGTTTTTCACTGATTCTGATAGAAAACTTATTTAGTGTAAACATGTTAATTTTAGAGCGTATTTTAAAAGAATAATAGAAGATTCATGTGACTCATCATTAATCGGAGCATATTCAATAATATCCAATTCATTCTCTCATAAACACCATTCAGGTTTTCTAGGAGAAAAGAGCTGTGATATGGCTTCACACTCACTTAGATGATCACTCAATTCTTGACTCAAGTATTTTCCTCCGCGATCTAATCGAGGATATCAATACTTCTGTCAAATCGGTTCTATACTTCATTCTGAAACTCCTTTGATCATTCCAAAGGATTCTGACTCGTGTCTCATCA
Source organism: Orychophragmus violaceus (assembly GCA_030180135.1). Lineage (NCBI taxonomy): Eukaryota > Viridiplantae > Streptophyta > Magnoliopsida > Brassicales > Brassicaceae > Orychophragmus > Orychophragmus violaceus. The sequence goes on along the minus strand of CM058230.1, from coordinate 104,048,314 downwards.
ACTTAACACAGTCATACTTATTGATGCCATCATTAAGTCAATGAAGTATTGAAGTTTTTCCTTTGGCACTAATGCTTATCGGGCCGCATACATCAGTATGTGTAAGGCCCAACGAGCCTCTGGCCCATTTCTTTAGCTCTGCTAAAGAAGCCTTAGTCATTTGGCCCAGCAAGCAGAATTCATATCTCAATTGATTTACAATCAAATGAACCTGAAGCCCATAACTATGGAACTTCTGAATCCGTTGCGCTCTATTTGGTCAATTTGACTATGCTGAGGAAAAATCGAGTTCAAGTCATCAGACTTGAATCATTTGATATTTATGTTATATTTAAGCGTATGTTGGTTCAAGATATAAAACCCTTTCAAAAGGGGTGCTACTATATGACATTTCATTAAGATCAAAAGAGCAAAACTTGTCTTTTATCAGAATGAAAAACATTCAAATTCCTACAAGAAATTGAAACACATTTCTGCATAAAGCAGGTACATAGTAGCAATTACTTAATTCAAAAACAAAGCTTGAAAGGCTCCTACAAGTGCAGAATCTCTACGGCTTATGCAACAACCATTGCTCCATACTAGCCACGCAGTTCCACTTGTCCTTTCTTCAACGTTCTACTGTTGCTTAGGCCCTGCATATTTCCAAAATATCAGTACCACAACTAGTATCCAATACATATGTAGAACTTGAATTAATAACACAATACCTGAAGAAGAAGTACCATACATCTTCTTCATCTCTTGTGAATCTTCCAAGAATTTAATGCAATCTCTCTTCCAATGCCCATACTCATTACAGTAGAAGCACTTTCTAACACCAGATGGGCCGGACTTGGGCTTATAAGATGACACAGGCTTATCCTGATTCCAAATCTGGACGGCCCTGCCTTTACCCTTGCCAACACAAGATTTCTCAAATCTTTTACCCTTTCTGATGTCTTGCTCTACTGTTTTGAGCATGCCATGCAGCTCAGTCAACGTCTTCGTCAAGCCTTTCTTGATATAATTCTTAATGAACTTATCATAACTCGACGGCAGTGACTGCAGAACGATGTCAGTTGCCAACTATAAGCTGACAGGACATTCCAGTCTCCCCAGGTTATCAATGTAACCCATCAGTTTAATGACATGAGGACTTACTGGAGCATCCTCAGGTAGCTTGCACTCAGTTAGAGACTTCACCATCTGGAATCTCTCAACTCGTGCCAGATCCTGAAACTTCGGTTTCAGGCTGGTGATCCTCTCTATTGGCGACTCCATGTTCTCATATTGACTCTTCATGTCCGAGTCAATGGTAGCCAACATCAGACCACGCACATCTACCACATCAATATAATGCTTATTCCAAGCATTATATGCTGCATGTGAGCGATTGGTCCCAAGCCTTTCTGGAAGAGCTTTCTCAAGGACATAGTCCTTACTCTCCTGCTTGAGGATTAATCTCAAATTGCGATACCAATCCAAGAAATTTGACCCATTTAACTTGTCCTTCTCAAGGACGGGTCGTAACGAGAAGGTAGTTTTAGACATAGGCTGAAATTTTTAATCAAAGAAAATTTTAGTTATGATTTCAGAAAATGAGGAATCTTATCCAATAAGAAAACTCGCATTATATTCAAACTATGTTTCCTCAATGAATATAATAATCCAAGATCCATACATCACTAAAATCCGAGTGGACGACTCGTCTTCACCCAGAGTTTAGCAATCTAGGTAAGCAAATCATTGCTAATTGTACTCAGTACAACTCTTGGTCGTAGATGAGACAAACTATGTCTATTCCACTCTGATGTCTCCGGGCCCAGAACTTCTGATAGCCTAGTCAAGTAAAACCAATCTTTTCTGTCTTGTGATCACTGACAGTTGCACTGCAAGTCTGTCAATGACCACCTGCCTTACTCATGTTGCAGTGGATACCAAGGACTCCAAGACTATCCAACAAACGACACGAGTCTTGACAGTAGAAAAGATTGGGCAAGACATCAAGATCACTTGATATTTAGGTTAGGAAATGGAACTTTAAAAGATTAGTAATTCAATCTCTTAGGTCATGCAATAGTTGATGTCAAGCACTGCAAGACCATCAACACTACTACCTGCCTTACTCATGTAATTGTGGACACCAAGCTCTTGGCAAGACTATCCAACAACGAAACGATTCTTGACAGTTAACCATATTGAATAACTAAGCTTCGGTCTAACACACATCCAATGTGTATTAAATAGGTTTAGAACATTTTTAACTTTTAATTTCAATTAATTTTTACTTGTTCTAATTTAAGTGGGTTAGTGTTGGAATTGTGTCCAGTAATCTCGGTACTGTCTCTAGAAAGTAAGAGTATGTCAATGATCAGACATAAGTCATAAGTCATAAGGTGTATCGGTCGACACAGTGCGCGAATGCCGTCTAGTTAATTGGTGTTTGGGCCAAATGGCCCAAACGGAACCGGACAAGTTTTATTAGATAAAACTCGAGTTCAGTGCCATTAACCCTAGCCCCTCAGCCGAAAACTCTCTCTCTCTGCGCCGAGTTCCTTGTGGTCTAGCAGCCGTTTTCTGTGATCGCGTGTGTGAACCTTTGGAGGATTCATCCCTCGGTGTTTCTCTGATCTCAGACATACCATCTCTTTCCGCTGCAAACAGGTATAAGGTGAGATCATCATTTGTTTCTATTCTGAGAAGAACCTAGATCCGCATGTTTAGGTTGATATGAATCTAAGAATTGAATCAGGATCAACTAAACAATCCTTCTGTGGTATCAGAGCCAATGGTTCTGGTTTTTCTTGTTTAGATTCATGTTTAGGATTGTTTTCTTGTTTAAAAGTGTTTTGAATCAACTACTGATAAGATAAATCACTTAAGCAACAAGGAATTGAAACCTAAACACACCTAAAATCGCAGAAACCAAGCTATATTGATTTGGTGGAATGCGATTTTCATAAGTCAGTATCGACTGCGATCGCATGGATCGATCGATACGATCGCATGGATCGGTCGATACAGTCTATCGGCTAACCCTGTTAACGCGTGAAAGCATCGATCGATGCAGGATCGATGCAGGTTCGATATTGGTGCATCGACCGATGCGGTTGGTGCACATCGATCGACACGGTTAGGGTTTTGGCTCGATTCCGTGCATGCGTGAGAGCATCGATCGATACAGGATCGATGCACGATCGATGCAGGATCGAGGCTGAGAGCATCGACCGATACGGTTGATGGATCGATCGACACGGTTGGTTCATCGATCGACATGGTTGGTTTAAGGCTCGGTTTAATTTTTGATTAAAATTATTTCGTCCTGGTTTAATAAACAGATTTAATAATTTTATTAAGTCTGGTTAAACCGGGACAAGAAATCCAATGTCGAAAGAATTATTGGATTTAGTGCCTAAACCAAGATTTTCTAATTTGATTTGGTTGGACCAAATAAATTGAGAAAATCCGGTTTAGTAAATAACCGGTTGACAATTGTGGTCATCGTAGTAATTAAAATTTGGTTAGACCAATTTTAATGAACCAGACCGGTTATGTCATTTAATTGGAGAATTGGGTCATGTCTTGGACATGGACCAATTCTTGGGCCTCGGGCCAAGAAGTTAAAACAATTGGGCCAATTATTTGAGTCTTTCTTCAGATTAATTTAAAATTTATTTTATAAAATTATAAAGTCGATTTTAAATTAAAGTTTCCGAAATTTTGAAATTAGAAAGTTTCTTAAATTAGAAGTTTCTGGATTTGCGGGTTTTGGATTTTAAAGAAATTTCTAAAGTTAGAAAGTTTCCGGTTTTAGAAAGTTTCCAATTTTAGAAAGTTTCCAAAATAGTAGGTTTCCAAAAATGGAAAGTTTCCCGAAATAGTAATCTTCTATTTTGGGAATGAATTTTTAAATAAACCTACGAACCTCAAATAATATCAAGCGTTGGATGTCTTGTCCATTCTATGTCAGCTGTCGAAGCCCATTCAATTGTATTCATGGCCTTACAGTGTGAGGGTGTCTGCTTTTGCGTGGATAAGACGGTTTGTGATTCATAAATGTCATTGGGAGTCCCAGACATTAATGATTACATGACTGTATAGTCTGGTTTTCTTGACTGGGCCATCGGGAGTCCCGGGCCTTGAGACATCAGAGTGGATTGGGCCTCGGGCCCAGATTCACAACCAAGAGTTATATCACGGATATAATTAGCCGATATAGGGCTTACCGATATAAGCTAAGGTTTGGTGACGGCCAGTGGCCCATTTTAATCTTAGTTATATGTGGATCTTGGAATCATTATATTCTATTGAGGGTAACTTATGTTATTGAATATAATGCGTGATTAATCATATTAAATTTAATACGAGATTAATCATATTGAACATTTTAACTAATAACCTTTTTATCTATATATTTCAGCTATGACTACTACAAGCACACAAAACACATTCTCAATCCGGTCTGTTCTCGAAAAGGAGAAGCTGACTGGAACGAACTTCCTGACGTGGTCAAGGAACTTGAGGCTAGTCCTCAAGCAGGAGAAGAAGGATTATGTCCTTCGTGATCCTCTCCCCGAGAGGCCTCCTGCCAATGCCGCCAGGACTCTGCATAATGCTTGGGAAAAGCATTCGTCAGATAAAAATGATGCCTATTGCCTGATGTTGGTGACAATGACTCCTGAGCTGCAAAAACAGTTCGAGAGTGTATTGTCACCCATCGAGATAATGGCAAGCCTGAAATCGCTTTTTCAGGAGCAGGCTAGGACTGAGAGGTTTCAAACAGTTAAGAACCTCTTGGACTGCAAGTTGGCTGCGAATGCGGCAGTGAGTCCTCATGTCTTGAAGATGATGGGTTATCTCGATCATCTTCAGAAACTCGACTGCCCAATCAGCCAGGAACTTGCCTGCGACATCATTCTGCAGTCATTACCTGCAAGCTATGATCAGTTCATTCTGAACTTTAACATGCATGGCTTGAGTAAGACATTGCCTGAGCTTCACGGAATGCTCAAGACTGCGGAGCCCAATTTGAGGAAAACCGCCAAGGACCCCAATGTGCTTATGGTGCAGAAGGGCAAGGGGTTTAAGAAATCCTCTGCTAAGGATATGGGAAAGGCCAAGGCTATCCAAATCGCGGACAAGGACACGCCAAAGCCCAAGCCCAAGTCCAAGGCTGGGCCAACTGACATATGCAGGTTCTGTAAGGAACCAGGGCATTGGAGGAGAGAATGTAAGAAATTCCAGGAAGGTCTAAAGGAATTGAAGAAGAAGACTTTTGAGACTTCTTCAACAGGTATTTTTGTTATAGAAGTTAATACAACTACTTCTGATAATACCTCATGGGTTATGGATACTGGTTGTGGGGCTCATATTTGTACTAATATGCAGGCACTCAGCAACAGTAGAAGGCTGAAGCAAGGACAAGTGGAGCTACGAGTTGGGAATGGAGCGAAAGTTCCAGCGCTAGCTGTAGGCACTTACTTGTTGTCTTTACCTTCGGGATTGATTTTAGAACTTAATAATTGTTATTTTGTACCTGCTATAAGCAGAAATATTATTTCAATTTCTTTGTTGGATTTGGAAGGTTATGATTTTTCAGTTAAGAATAAATTATGTTCCTTCAATCGCAACAATTTGTTCTATGGTTCTGCCCCTCTTATGAATGGGCTTTACATACTCGATCAATCCGCGCCAATTTATAACATTAATACCAAACGGTTCAAACCTAATGAGGAGAACCGAACGTTTCTATGGCATTGTCGTTTAGGGCACATCAGCGAGAAACGCATCAAGAGGCTCCATTCGAATGGACTTCTTGGCTCATTTGACTTTGAGTCATGTGAGAAATGCGAATCCTGCATGATGGGCAAAATGACACGGGCCCCCTTTAATAAACCTAACGAGAGGGCCAGTGACGTATTGGGCCTGATACACACTGATGTGTGTGGCCCAATGTCCACAAATGCAAGAGGAAACTATCAGTACTTCATTACCTTTACTGATGATTTCAGTAGGTATGGATATGTTTATTTAATGAAACATAAGTCTGAATCTTTTGAGAAGTTCAGAGAATTCCAAAATGAAGTACAGAACCAACTTGGCAAAAGCATTAAGGCTCTTCGGTCCGACCGAGGAGGAGAATACTTAAGCCAAGAATTCAGTGATCATCTGAGAGAGTGTGGGATCGTATCCCAACTCACTCCTCCTGGAACACCTCAATGGAATGGTGTGTCTGAGAGGAGAAATCGGACCTTATTGGATATGGTTCGATCTATGATGAGTCACACAGACATTCCAATATCCCTTTGGGGATATGCTCTGCTAACAGCAGTGTTCACTCTAAATAGAGCGCCATCGAAAGCAGTAGCAAAGACACCATATGAATTATGGACTGGAGAAGCTCCAGTGCTGTATTATCTCAGAATTTGGGGTTGTGAAGCCTATGTCAAGAGATTGATCTCAGACAAGCTTACACCAAAATCTGACAAATGCTACTTCATTGGTTATCCACGGGAAACCAAGGCTTATTACTTCTATCTACGTTCCGAGAACAAGATTTTTGTTGCCCGGGATTGTAACTTTCTTGAGAGGGAGTTTCTCTCTAAGAAAGACAGTGGGAGTAAGGTACTGCTTGAAGAAATTCAAGATGAACAGGATACTGCTCAACCTAATGAGGAAGAGCAGCAGGAGGACCTACTAGAAATTGTAGAGCCTGAACCTGTAGTACCTGAAGTTCGAAGATCCGGGAGGATCCGTCACGAACCCGAGAGATATCAAGGATTCCTCGTGACTGACTTTCATGATCTTCTGATCATTGATGGTGATGAACCATCGAACTTCAATCAAGCCATGATGGGCCCAGATTCCTCTAAGTGGCGCAAGGCCACTGATTCCGAAATGGACTCCATGTCGGTCAACCAAGTGTTTTCGTTGGTTGACTTACCCGCTGGTGTAAAAGCCATCGAGTGCAAATGGATCTTCAAGAAGAAGATTGACGTGGATGGAAATGTCCAGATTTATAAAGCCAGGTTGGTGGCAAAAGGTTTCAGACAAGTTCACGGTGTGGATTATGATGAAACCTATTCACCAGTGGCTATGATGAAATCTATTCGGATTCTACTAGCAACTGCAGCTTTTCATGATTATGAAATTTGGCAGATGGACGTGAAAACCGCCTTCCTGAATGGTATTCTGGAAGAGGATGTGTATATGACACAACCTGTCGGTTACATAGATCCAAAGAATGCTGGAAAAGTATGCAAGCTTCATAAATCCATTTATGGATTGAAGCAAGCATCGAGGAGCTGGAATCTTCGTTTTGATGAAGCGATCAAGCAATTTGACTTCATCAGAAACGAAGAAGAACAATGCGTGTATAAGAAATCTAGTGGGAGCAAGATTGTATTTCTTATTCTGTATGTCGATGACATACTGCTTCTCGGAAACGACGTTCCAATGCTGAAGTCCGTAAAGGACTGGCTTGGAAGTTGTTTTTCCATGAAAGACATGGGTCAAGCCGCATACGTTCTTGGAATCAGGATCTACCGGGATAGATCTAGAAGGCTGATAGGCTTGTGTCAAGATTCATACATTGACAAAGTCCTACAAAGATTCAGCATGAAGGATTCCAAGAAGGGCTTCACGCCAATGGTACATGGCACAACGCTAAGCAAGAAGCAGAGCCCTACGACGGCTGCTGAGCTTGAGCGCATGAAGAATATTCCTTATGCATCTGCAATAGGATCTGTCATGTATGCCATGATCTGTACTCGTCCTGATGTTGCTTATGCATTGAGCATGACGAGTAGATACCAGTCAAATCCAGGTGAAAACCATTGGATTGCCGTAAAGAATATCTTGAAGTATCTAAGACATACTAAGGATAAGTTCTTAGTGTACGGTGGAAGTGATGTGCTTAAAGTCAGTGGATTCACGGACGCAAGTTTCCAGACAGACCAAGATGATTTCCGGTCACAGTCCGGTTATATCTTTTGTCTGAATGGCGGTGCAATCAGTTGGAGAAGCTCCAAGCAAGACACCGATGCAGATTCCACCATAGAAGCTGAATATATCGCCGCCTCAGAAGCTGCGAAGGAAGCTGTTTGGATACGAAAGTTCATTATTGAACTAGGTGTGATACCAGATGCGGCTGAGCCTCTGGCACTGTTTTGTGACAACAATGGTGCTATAGCTCAGGCAAAGGAACCAAGATCACACCAGAAATCCAAGCATGTTCTAAGAAGATTTCACTTGATACGTGACATCATTAATAGAAAGGAAGTCAAGATCAGCCGAGTTCAGACTGATGATAACGTCGCTGATCCGTTGACAAAGCCACTCCCAAGGCCTAAGCTCGAGTTTCTGACTGAAGCTGTAGGCATTAGAGACATTGAAATGTAATCTAAATTTGAGTGGGAGTTTGAGGGCTTTTATTTAGTTATTTGATATGTTCTTGTAAAACATTCTTATGTTTAATGAAATTATTATTTCAAGATTATTTTTAACTGTGATGAAATAATCGTTCCAAAGTGATATGAACCATTTTATAGGTCATCGAAGTAAATGACTTGATCTTGAGTCATCGAAGTCATTTAGCTTGATCATGAGACCCTATATTTGATAGATGTTTTATATCATCCCGTCCCTAGTCGAAGGTTGTTGAAATTGGAACACCAACAACCGTGTGAGACTGGATTGGTACGTGACTTATGACAAAGTCTCAGTGTGTCATAGATGCGCGGCATCAAAGTCAGTACATAGGTGTATGTTTGGGAACATACGACCGGACAAGACCCGCTTATAAGAACTCTTCAGGATATTTATATCTGTGTCATAAGAGATTCTTACTACGACTATAGAGTATAGTCCTTAGACCTGAGTTCGCATGCATGTGACTGCACATGGACTGATGCACTTTGATCATTGTCTAACGCTATCGTTCTGCGATAGTTATAAGGACCTTGTTTGGGAACATTATGAAATGAGTAGTTTACAGTGATGGAACAAGACGGAATTTGTCCCTCCAATATAAATGGAGTGAATATCTCTAGGCCAATCGGAGATTTGAATACTGGAAAATGCATGGCCATGCTCAAACAGACTGTCCCGAGTCGTTTGGATTGTCAGTATCGAATCAGAGTCCGATGAACAAGATTAGGCTTTATAAGGATGACACCAATCTTGCCTTATGACTAATCGAGATATTGTGACAAAAGGATTATGAATACAGAGATTCCAGTACAAGTGGGAGATTGTTGGAATTGTGTCCAGTAATCTCGGTACTGTCTCTAGAAAGTAAGAGTATGTCAATGATCAGACATAAGTCATATAATACTGGGGGTCATGATGGCTTGCTAGAGTCCGCTCATGATCTATAAGTCTTGGACTTATTGCCTTTATTATATGATCCCATATGGGTCACACGCCTAAGCTAACAGGAAAATGTGTAGGAACGGTTTAGCAGAAGTACGGTAAAAGTGCTAGGCATTTACTGTACTTAGAGAGAATAAAACGTTTTAGCCACTGTGTGTCGATCGATACACAAGGTGTATCGGTCGACACAGTGCGCGAATGCCGTCTAGTTAATTGGTGTTTGGGCCAAATGGCCCAAACGGAACCGGACAAGTTTTATTAGATAAAACTCGAGTTCAGTGCCATTAACCCTAGCCCCTCAGCCGAAAACTCTCTCTCTCTGCGCCGAGTTCCTTGTGGTCTAGCAGCCGTTTTCTGTGATCGCGTGTGTGAACCTTTGGAGGATTCATCCCTCGGTGTTTCTCTGATCTCAGACATACCATCTCTTTCCGCTGCAAACAGGTATAAGGTGAGATCATCATTTGTTTCTATTCTGAGAAGAACCTAGATCCGCATGTTTAGGTTGATATGAATCTAAGAATTGAATCAGGATCAACTAAACAATCCTTCTGTTAGGTCATTTGGTTCGGTTTTTCAATCATCTGGTTCAAAACCAAAAGATTACGGTTCGCATCGTCACCACGCGCATTAACTGACACACTTGGTCGACATTTGATATGCAACCTTTACCAACCCTATAACCGGTCTTAGACTAATTGCGATAACCAGTCCAATCTAATTGAACCGACTTATCCAATCAAACTGATCTTAACTAATCAAATCGGTTTATTCCAATTGAGATAACTAATTCAATCCAATTGAATCAATTCATCCAATTTAAACCGATCTGACCTACCTTAACCAAGCATGATAACCAATTCAATCCAATTGAACCGATTAACCAATCGCAAGGACTGTGTCGACCGACACTAAACCTGTGTCGATCGATACAGTAGGGTATCAGGGAATTTTAATCGAATTAAACCGACATAACCATGCGAGATAACCGGTTCAATCCAATTGAACCGATCTATCCTTTCGCACAGCCTGTGTCGATCGATGCACCCAGTGTGTCGATTGACACAGTGCGATTTCTAAATCGAAACCCATTGTTTTAATAGGCGAATTCGCGATGCATCGATCGACACACCCAGTGCATCGATCGATGCTGTGCGAAAACCCTAAAATATTTTTCATCGTTTTCGCAGTGTATCGATCGACACAAACTTGTGTCGATCGACACTGTGCGAAAACACAGTTCTTCGTTTTCGATGTTAACAAACCCGAGATTCTTATTATCAAAACGAATCCTAGCTAGCATCAATTCAATCAAATACCATTTTAATCAAATTCTAGGATACTGATTCAATCGATTAAACCCTAAGGCTCTGATACCACTTTTGGAATCCCTAGGATCCAGGGTCTAGACGATTGAATCTAAGAACTGACCTCGTTTTTACCTGGAGATTGGCAGCGGAAATGGGAGCAAGTAAACGAGATCTAGAGCACCTCAATCGCTGCGCCTCTATCGTAGTCCACACGCACACAAGCTGGAATCCGCCGGGATGCTAGTACCGGTGATCGGATCTCCTGGGATTCTCTGCGTGTTTCTAGAGGAAGAGGGTCCGTTTTTTCTGTCAAGAAAAACTGTCTGCGACGGCTCACCGTTTAGGTCGTGTAACCTGGCCCCTATAAATAGGCCCATGGTGTACAAACCGTAACATCATTTACGGTATTGACCTTGTTTCGATCGTTGCACCCAATGGTAACGATCGACACACCTCTTGCATCGATTGACGCACCAATGGCATTGATCGACACACCTCTTTACACACGAATTCAATGTGTATCCAATACACATTGATCGGACCATATGCCAATGATCAATTCCCTACAGAAGTGTATCCAACTTGCTTAGGTGTGTGACCCTTTAGGTTCACACGATACTAGAAATGAATTACAACTCATTTGTCATAAGCGGTTTCTAGCAAAACATTATGATTACCTAGTATCACATGAATTGTCCGATCTCGACAATACAACTATCTTTAGAGTAAGTACAATGTGATTTCAAGACACAATCCCAACAAGCTGACCAAGCGGTTACCAAGCGAATGGGCACAAGTGAGAGTTGCACCCATTCGGTCACCATCTCACACCCATTCGCCCATGGAAGTTAGCGCATGGAAGAGCCTATAAATAGGCCTTCCCTTGGTCATTTTCGCCCATGCCCACACAAGGGAAAACATCCATAAATTCTCCACAAAGGCAAAGGCCAAAAGCGAGAGTTCTAGAGAGAGAGAGAGAAGCCGGAATCTTGAGAGAGAAGGCCGGCGGTTTTAAGGAGTTTTGGTGGTGATTATAAGCGCAAATAGGAAGTCCAAAGATGGCTGGTGAGGCATCGACTACCGATGGCAAGACCACGACCACATCTAAGGTTAGAGTCCGGTTCATTCCTTCTCGGCCTTGACCAAAACCCTAGCGGCCATTGGCCGGTCGTCTATGGCCAGAATTCTCTTCTTCTTATTTCTGAATAGTCGCTTCATCCATGTTGCACGACCAGCCTTAAGGCCCTGGTCGTGGATGGTTGGCTAAGCGGTTGGTTATGGTCCGAGAGCGAGAGAGGCCAGAGATATCGGTGTTGCTTCAAGCGGTTTAACGGCCCGTCGAGAGGACCGTAAGCCGAGAACCGAGAAGCCAAAACACGGTCGGCCCAAGTATGAAAACAGACCAAGGAAAAGAGTCCGTTGGATTGCATGACTAAACCCCTCGTCAATCGCTAGCGTGTGTGCGGATGGTCGCGGATGGTCCATGGACTATCGCAAGTGATCATGGCAGCGGGCACACGTACGGACCATAGGAACGATCACAACCGTCCGCGGTAACGATCGCGTCCGTTCAGACGTAAAGTCGTGTCCGTTCGCGGATGAACGACTGGACCGCAGACCGATCGCGTAACGATCGCGGATCGTTCATCACGGACGTAGGCGCATAGCCGTAATGATCATTCGTCAACCGGATAGCACGTCCGTGCGGATCAGTCCACGCGATCGTAAGGTCAAGCGTGCGATCGATCGGTACGTTCGTCCCGGTCACGCGATACGACCGTAAGGCCAACCGCATGCGAACGTTTGGACGACCGAGATCCCAACGCGGACGATCATACGTTCACGCACACTTACCCGACCGTAAGCCCCATAACCAGAACACGCGGACACATGCTCACGACCACGGGCCGAGATGTGTTTGCAGTTCATAAAATGTGTAACGGGAGTGAGCGACTTTGATTGGAAACTTAGTATAACAATAGGAAATGCTTGTATAAAATAGTTCATGGGATCATATAGAAATATCGAATTGCTAGGTTGCATAAAAACGAATATGAATTGATTATGGAAATCTCATGAACTTGTTTTGGCTTTTAGGTGATCATGATGATGATCGAACTTAGGCGGACAAGACTTGGGCGAGTGGTGATTAGTTTGGTAGACATTGTTTAGGACCGAATACTTTAGCATAATGCGATTGAAACTACGTTGGTATTTGGTACCTTTGCTTATTAATAAAATGTCTATTTTGCCTTAGTCTAATATTTGAATCCAATTGAATGAATAATGAAATAGAATTGTTTAAGTATGAAAATATTTGGCTTGAGGTTCACAAACGAACTTCAAGTTGAAATGGTTAAGTAGTGGCAATCCGTTCCGGCCCTATGGCCGGGATAGGCCTTGTCAAGTTGGTATCAGAGCGGAGTTATTTTCTAGGCTTGGGTTAGGGGCTACACCACTCGTCCGGGTCTGAATTGTCCGCATAGAAATGTTAGACTTGTTTAGGACTTGAAGATTTGATTGGATATATGTATTGTCTTGTTGAATTTTCAGGTTGGAAAACGTAAGTCCAAGAAGACAAAGGACAAGGAAGCGTCTGCGACCGGCCACGGCCCAAGAGTCCAGACCACCATTGTCCAACCAGGGTTAACCGGTCCTGAGGTTAACCCAACGCCCACTGGGCCCATTGCTTCACAGATTCCCGACGGGACTAGGGTTGAAGAACCAAACGTCCAAGACGGGAGCAATGAGCAGATGGGTGAGTCTTCCTCTCATGCGGCTCGAGATGAGACCGGCCATGAGATGGATGACGCCAATGGTGGAGGCGGTGAGCCTTTGACAGCAGTCCCGAACATCGGTCAGATGTGGACTATGTTAAAGGAAGTCATGGGCCAGCTCACGGTACTGAACCAGAACCTTTCTGGTCAGAAACCGGCTGAGGGTGAGCCGCGGATCACGGTCCCTGAGACTACTGGTCCGAGTGATGACGATCCGGACGTAGTAGTGGTAGAGTCACCGACCCCTAAAAAGGTCCGTAAGGTGGACTACCTCAACGTCCTTGGTCACATCACCAAGTTGGGCACAAAGCACTTCAAGGGAAGTGCTGACCCACTTGAGGCTGATGAATGGAGGTCACGGCTTGTCCGGAACTTCCGTTCTACCCGTTGCCCTGAAGATTACCGCAAGGACATAGCGATCCACTTCCTGGAAGGGGACGCTCACAACTGGTAGCTTTCTGTTGACAGGCGCACCAAGGGCCTCATCAACTTCTTTGCGGAGTTTAAAGTAGAGTTCAACCGGAAGTACTTCCCGGCGGAGGCCTGGGATCGTATGGAAGGTCGATACTTGAGCTTGGTCCAGGGCCGCAGGTCGGTCCGTGAGTATAAGGCTGAGTTCGACCGTCTCAGACGTTACGTGGGACGGGATGTTGAGGATGAGCCGGGTCAGGTGCGTCGCTTCCTTCGCGGCCTGTGAGTGGAGTTACGTACCAATTGATCGGTTTGTACCTACAGCAATGTTTTCGAGCTAGTCGAGAGGGCAGCTACGGTGGAAGTCAATTTAGCTGAGGAGAACCGCGTTGGCTCAAAAGACAAAGTGTCCAGCCAACCCGGGAAGGACCTAAAGAGGAATAGAGATCAGACGGCTGATGCTCCCTCCTCTGACCGTGCCAGATGTGCCACATGTGGCAAACGACACTTAGGGAAGTGTTGGAAAGGCAATGTTGCATGCGCGAAGTGTGGCGGCAAAGACCACGAGTCAACAAGCTGTCCACAGAAAAAGGGGCGTGAAGAGGTGACCGAGAGATCAGTGACGTGCTACCACTGTGGCCAAGTTGGACACTACATCTGTGAGTGTCCTAAGCGCCAAGGTTGTAAGCCAAAGGCGCCAGAAGTGAACAGGGGTCAGGGAGACCGCGCGGCTACGGCCAAGGGTCAAACTGTGAAACCTCGGGTTTACGAACTTGTGAAGGACTCAGGCGAGGCCGGCTCCTACGATGCGATAACTGGTACGTTCTTGGAACCCTAACCTTTCTTCAATTATAGTAATGCATTGCATACATATTGGGGGAAAAATCGGGATGCGCTTATACATTTGGGAAATGTGTAGGGACCGTTTTGATAGGCGGTGTAGAGACATTGACCTTGTTTGATTTTGGGGCTACACATAGCTTTGTGAGTCCCAAGATGATTGGGAAAGGCTTTTTCCAAAGTGAACAAGCGGCCGGCCAAGGCATTGTGAATGCCGCCGGTGGGCAAGTTATGCCTATGCTAGGGTTAGTCCGAGATGTGACCGTTTCCATTGGAGGCGTGAGCATGCCGGCTGGCCTAGTGGTGGTCCAACTCAAACATCACGAAGTGATCTTGGGTATGGACTGGCTCTGCCAAAACCAAGCCACCATTGAATGTCACCGGGGAAGGGTGAAATTCGAGAAACCTGAGGGTAAGGTAGTGTTCCAAGGAATACGGCCAACCTCGGGAAGCTTGGTCGTCTCTGCTATCCAAGCGGAGAAGACGTTGGCTAAGGGATGTGAAGCATACTTGGCCACCATCACGATCAAGGAAGTCGGGCCAGAGGCTAAGATTGGGGAGATCACAGTGGTTAAGGACTTTGAGGACGTGTTTAGACCATTAGAGGGCTTACCGCCTGACCGGTCTGATCTGTTCGTCATTGAACTTGAACCCGGAACTAAACCCTTATCCAAGGTGCCTTATAGAATGGCCCCAGCCGAGATGGCTGAGTTGAAGAAGCAGTTAGAAGAACTGTTGGACAAAGGCTTTATTAGGCCGAGCAGTTCTCCTTGGGGAGCGCCAGTCTTATTCGTCAAGAAGAAGGACGGGAGCCTCCGCTTGTGCATAGACTACCGAGGCATCAACCGGGTTACTGTCAAGAACAAGTACCCATTGCCTCGGATAGACGAGTTGTTAGATCAACTCAAGGGTTCGACCGTGTTCTCCAAGATCGACCTCGCTTCGGGATACCACCAAATCCCGATAGCACCAGAGGACGTGAGGAAGACCGCGTTTAGGACTCGGTATGGACACTACGAGTTCGTAGTCATGCCGTTCGGTCTAACAAACACACCGGCCGTGTTCATGAAGATGATGAACGGTGTCTTTCGGGAATGGTTAGACAGTTTTGTCATCATATTCATTGATGACATCCTTGTTTACTCCAAGAACCCTAAGGAACATCGGGAACATCTTAAGATCGTGTTGGAGAAGCTGCGGTAACAGAAGCTCTATGCCAAGCTAAGTAAATGTAGCTTCTGGCAAGGGTGGATTGGCTTCCTAGGATACATAGTGTCGGCGGAAGGAGTGGCGGTCGATCCGGAGAAGATCCGGTCGATTGAAGAATGGCCAAGGCCGAGGAATGCGACAGAAGTCCGAAGCTTTCTTGGTATGGCCGGCTATTACAGACGTTTTGTCCACGGGTTCACAAGTATGGCCAAGGCCATGACAAAGCTAATTGGGAAAAACGTGAAGTTTGAGTGGACTGAGGCCGCGGAGAAGAGTTTTACGGAACTCAAGGAGACGTTGACTAAGGCGCCAGTCCTGACTCAACCCCAAGATGAATGTGCCTTACGTGGTATACACGGATGCGTCAATAAATGGGTTGGGATGTGTGTTGATGCAAGAAGGGAAAGTGATTGCATATGCTTCAAGGCAATTAAGGAAACATGAGGGGAACTATCCCACTCATGATCTTGAGATGGCCGCAGTAGTTTTTGCACTTAAGATCTGGAGATCTTATCTCTACGGAGAAAGGGTGCAACTATTTACGGACCATAAGAGCCTGAAGTATGTGTTCACCCAACCTGATCTCAACCTTCGTTAAAGGAGATGGATGGAACTAGTGGCCGATTACGATCTGGACATTACTTACCATCCAGGAAAGGCAAACCTCGTGGCCGACGCCTTAAGTAGGAAGAGGACCGAGGTGGCTATTGGACAGGATGCATAGACCTTGGTCGGAATGGTCTGTTCCTTGCGTCTCAATGCATTGGCCGTAGGAGAGGAGCCAGTTGGCTTAGGGGCAGCGGACCAAGCAGATATTCTGACTAAAGTCCGGCTTGCTCAGAAGGATGATGAGGAGTTGGTGAAAGCCGCTGAGAACAACCATACGGAATACCAAATCTCCAACAATGGGACGATTGTGGTAAATGGCCGAGTCTGTGTGCCAAACGTGTGGGAACTGAAGGAAGTCAACTTACGAGAGGCTCATCAGTCTAAGTTCTCAATTCACCCCGGTCAAACCAAGATGTACCATGACCTCAAACGGTACTATCATTGGGTCGGGATGAAGCGTGATGTAGCCGATTGGGTGGCCAAGTGCCCAACCTGTCAGCTTATCAAGGATGAACGCCAAGTCCCGAGTGGATTGTTACAAAGTCTTCCCATTCCGGAATGGAAATGGGATAACATAGCTATGGACTTTGTAATGGGTTTACCTATGACCCGGAACCGGCGAGATGCCATCTGGGTTGTGGTAGATAGGCTCACCAAATCCGCCCACTTCTTGGCCATCAAGAAGACGGACGGAGTGGGGAAACTGGCTGAGACTTACATTGATGAGATCGTGAGACTTCATGGGATCCCATCAAGTATAGTTTCAGACATGGACGGCCGGTTTACTTCTTATTTTTGGCAAGCCTTCCAGAAGGCCATGGGAACGAGAGCGAACATGAGTACGGCTTACCATCCCCAGACGGACGGTCAATCCGAAAGGACCATACAAACCCTAGAATACATGCTAAGGGCGTGTGTTCTTGAATGGGGCGACTCATGGGAGAAGTTTCTACCCTTGACCGAGTTTGCGTATAACAACAGTTATCACACAAGCATCGGAATGTCGCCTTATGAGGCTTTGTATGGGCGGCCTTGTCGAACTCCACTATGCTGGACTGAGGTTGGAGAGTCAAGTATAGTTGGACCAGACATAATAGAGGAAACAACGGAACGAATCCGATTCCTCAAGGCCAAGATGAAAGAAGCTCAAGACCGTCAAAAGAGCTATGCAGACAAGAGAAGAAAGGACCTTGAGTTCGAAGTAGGCGACCAAGTCTACTTGAAGATGATCACTTTCAAGGGTCGGGCCAGGGTTTCCAAGCGTGGTAAGCTTGATCCCAGATATTTGGGACCGTTCCGAATCATTGAACGGGTTGGGGCGGTCGCCTATAAGTTGGATTTGCCATGTGAGATGGACGCATTTCACAATGTGTTCCATGTCTCGCAGTTGCGCAAATTCTTAGGGGATCAAGACATAGTTGAACCTGAGATTCCAAGAGAACTTAGGCCAAACTTGACCATCGAAATCCGGCCACTCCGAATCCTAGATAGGATGGAAAAAGCAACCCGAAAGAAAGTGGTGCAAATGGTCAAAGTGGAATGGATCCACAATGGGATCAAGGAGATTACTTGGGAAACCGAGAATCGGATGAAGGCCGACTATCCAGAGTGGTACAAAAACCTTGACGCGGATTCGGGGACGAATCTATTTCAAGGGGGGGAGACTTGTAGTATCCCCCAACCGGTCTAAGGAGGATAGAACGGGCTATGGGACCAGAAACATGAACGGGAAGTCCGGAGAGACTAAACCAAGTGTCCCATAGGCGTTTTAAGGCTGAGACTCAGCTGGAAGGAGCTCAGCCAAGTGTGGAAGTGAAGAAGTCAGCTCAGCTGAGCTGAACAGTCTAGCTGGTCAGCTAGGTCAGCTGGCAACCAGCTCAACTCAGCTGGCCGGAGTGTTAAGCTCTTGGGCCAGCTGGTCAGCTAGTGACACTAGCTGACCAAGCGGTTACCAAGCAAATGGGCACAAGTGAGAGTTGCACCCATTCGGTCACCATCTCACACCCATTCGCCCATGGAAGTTAGCGCATGGAAGAGCCTATAAATAGGCCTTCCCTTGGTCATTTTCGCCCATGCCCACACAAGGGAAAACATCCAGAAATTCTCCACAAAGGCAAAGGCCAAAAGCGAGAGTTCTAGAGAGAGAGAGAAGCCGGACTCTTGAGAGAGAAGGCCGGCGGTTTGAAGGAGTTTTGGTGGTGATTATAAGCGCAAGAAGGAAGTCCAAAGATGGCTGGTGAGGCATCGACTACCCATGGCAAGACTACGACCACAAATAAGGTTAGAGTCCGGTTCATTCCTTCTCGGCCTTGGCCAAAACCCTAGCGGCCATTGGCCGGTCGTCTATGGCCGGAATTCTCTTCTTCTTATTTCTGAATAGTCGCTTCATCCATGTTGCACGATCGGCCGTAAGGCCCTGGTCGTGGACGGTTGGCTAAGCGGTTGGTTATGGTCCGAGAGCGAGAGAGGCCAGAGAGATCGGTGTTGCTTCAAGCGGTTTAACGGCCCGTCGAGAAGACGGTAAGCCGAGAACCGAGAAGCCAAAACACGGTCGGCCCAAGTATGAAAACGGACCAAGGAAAAGAGTCTGTTGGATCGCATGACTAAACCGCTCGTCAATCGCTAGCGTGTGTGCGAATGGTCGCGGATGGTCCATGGACTATCGCAAGTGATCACGGCAGCGGGCACACGTACAGACCGTAGGAACGATCGCAACCGTCCGCAGTAACGATCGCGTCCGTTCGTACGTAAAGTCGCGTCCATTCGCGGGTGCACGACTGGACAGCAGACCGATCGCGTAACAATCGCGGATCGTTCATCACGGACGTAGGCGCATAGCCGTAACGATCATTCGTCAACCGGATAGCACGTCCGTGCGGATCAGTCCACGCGACCGTAAGGTCAAGCGTGCGATCGATCGGTACGTTCGTCCCGGTCACGCGATACGACCGTAAGGCCAACCGCATGCGAACGTACGGACGACCGAGATCCCAACGCGGACGATCATACGTTCACGCACACTTACCCGACCGTAAGCCGCATAACCAGAACACGCGGACACATGCTCACGACCACGGGGCCGAGATGTGTTTGCGGTTCATAAAATGTGTAACGGGAGTGAGCGACTTTGATTGGAAACTTAGAATAACAATAGGAAATGCTTGTATAAAATAGTTCATGGGATCATATAGAAATATCGAATTGCTAGGTTGCATAAAAACGAATATGAATTGATTATGGAAATCTCATGAACTTGTTTTGGCTTTCAGGTGATCATGATGATGATCGGGCTTAGGCGGACAAGACATGGGCGAGTGGTGATTAGTTTGGTAGACATTGTTTAGGACCGAATACTTTAGCATAATTGAAACTACATTGGTATTTGGTACCTTTGCTTATTAATAAAATGTCTATTTTGCCTTAGTCTAATATTTGAATCCAATTGAATGAATAATGAAATAGAATTGTTTAAGTATGAAAATATTTGGCTTGAGGTTCACAAACGAACCTCAAGTTGAAATGGTTAAGTAGTGGCAATCCGTTTCGGCCCTATGGCCGGGATAGGCCTTTTCAAGACTTATATTGCATTGGTTTGCTATGATTTTTAGTTTGCATTCCGCACATGTCAGGCGTCTATGGAGGTCTGATGTGTCATGTATTCTAGTTACCAGACGTCTAGTGAAGTCTGATTCTTGTATGAATTTTAGATCGAACATTATGTTTAACATGAGTTGTCAAATTGTCTATGCAGAGTATACCCGAGAGCACAAATCCGAGTGTCTTGATCGTTGCAGAGTCGGCTACGGGCATAGACTTCGATTCTACGCGGATGTTTAAACAGGACACTAAGCAGGCAGCAGCTGAAGCTTACATGCAAGCGAAGGCAACCCAGGTTAAGCAGAAGGAGAAGGTGAAGACTCCAGTTAAACATGTTGTCCAAGCACAGGTTACACCGAGATATGACCCTTGTGATGCTATCACCAGGATGCAAGTGAAGGCACTTAATGATTACAACAAAAGACAGCCGTATGTGTTGATACTCTACTTAGATTGTAAGTATGTACACCTAATCTCTTAACTCGATGTCTAACAAGCGTATTGTTCTTGATAGGGGTTATCCGCATAGGAAAGTGAACACATCACTACAATGGTATTACGATCTTTGCACTCCAATGGAATGGCTGCATGACACGGCCAGTCTCACTCCAATGGTTATGAATTAAGAATTTCATTCCCATATGGATGTATATTCAGACTTCCAAAGAAGTCTGGTTGTACATTCAGACTTTCAAAGAAGTCTGGTTGTATATTCAGACTTCTAAGGAAGTCTGGTTGAATATCCAGACTTCTATAGCTGTCTGGTTGTGTTTTTTTTTTTTTATTAACACATGCTTGGCTTGATGCAGCAAATTGATGCGGGGATTGATCTGTTGAGGCTTCGCCAACACAACCATCCGGAATGGTTCAGGAGCGAGAGGCTGTGTTTCATTGACACACTCCTTCAAGCATTGTAGCGTCAACACTATCCAGACTTTATTAAGAGCGGTGCAGGAGAGAATGGATCAGCCGCAGCTAGAATGCTTCCTGCTGGTTGTTTTGATTACTTCACTGGTCACCTACCCCTATTCTGCAAATCACCGAAGGCTTGGGCGGTGGAAATTGATCATATTTACACCGCACTGCACATTGGCGGAAGTCATTGGGTAGCAATTATGATTTCTATCCCGGATAGGCACGTAACAGTATGGGACAGCATCATTAATCCGAGGACTGATGAGTTGGTCGGAGCGGCAGTGGCACCAATCTGTGAGATGTTTCCTTATGCGATGCACATCTTGAAAATAGCTGATGCTAATGTGTGGCCATACCCAATCGAACGTTACACCCACTCGATTGTTAGGAGCGACGATCTTCCTCAAAACCACCAAACAGGTGACTTTGGAGTGTTCTGCTTGAAGTTCATCGAGTTCCATTCACTTGGAATGGAGTTTCCAAAGTATCTTTGTGATAAGAACATCAAGTCAATCAGGGACAAGCTAGTTTATGACATAATGACTGAACTCAGGCGAACATGTGAAGAGCAACGTACCGA
Source organism: Orychophragmus violaceus (assembly GCA_030180135.1). Classification (NCBI taxonomy): domain Eukaryota; kingdom Viridiplantae; phylum Streptophyta; class Magnoliopsida; order Brassicales; family Brassicaceae; genus Orychophragmus; species Orychophragmus violaceus. The sequence continues at coordinate 104,026,715 of CM058230.1, read as the reverse complement.
GTATGCTTTGCTAGAAACCTACGCTGATAAATAGACCGCCTCTTGAAGGATTGTTTAGTTGATCCTGATTCAATTCTCTGATTCAGATTATCCTAAACATGCGGATCTAGGTTCTCTTGAATAGAAACAATTGATGATCTCACCTTATACATGTTTATTGCAGCGGAAAGGGATGGTATGTCAGAGATCAGAGAGCCACCGAGAGACAACTCCTCCAGAGGTTCACACACGCACACCAATCAGGAAGAAGGCTGCTAGGCCACTGAGGAACTCGGCGCAGGAGAGAGAGGCGGCTGGTTAGGGTTAGAGAAGAAAAAGACTCGAGTTTTACTTATAAAACTTGTCCAATTCCGTTTGGGCCGTTTGGCCCAAATACCAAATAACCCGAAAGCGTTCGCGCACTGTGTCGATCGACACTCCTTGTGTATCGATCGACACAGAGTCGCCAAACCCTTTTATTCTCTCTAAGTACAGTAAATGCCTAGCACTTTTACCGTACTTCTGCTAAACCGTTCCTACACATTTTCCTGTTGGCTTAGGCGTGTCACCCATATGGGATCATATAATAAAGGCAATAAGTCCAAGACTTATAGATCATGAGCGGACTCTAGCAAGCCATCATGACCCCCAGTATTATATGACTTATGTCTGATCATTGACATACTCTTACTTTCTAGAGACAGTACCGAGATTACTGGACACAATTCCAACAATCTCCCACTTGTACTGGAATCTCTGTATTCATAATCCTTTTGTCACAATATCTCGATTAGTCATAAGGCAAGATTGGTGTCATCCTTATAAAGTCTAATCTTGTTCATCGGACTCTGATTTGATACTGACAATCCAAACGACTCGGGAAAGTCCGTTTGAGCATGGCCATGCATTTTCCAGTATTCAAATCTCCGATTGGCCTAGAGATATTCACTCCATTTATATTGGAGGGACAAATCCCGTCTTGTTCCATCATTGTAAACTACTCATTTCACAATGTACCCAAACAAGGTCCTTATAACTATCGCAGAACGATAGCGTTAGACAATGATCAAAGTACATCAGTCCATGTGCAGTCACATGCATGCGAACTCAGGTCTAAGGACTATACTCTATAGTCGTAGTAAGAATCTCTTATGACACAGATATAAATATCCTGAAGAGTTCTTATAAGCGGGTCTTGTCCGGTCGTATGTTCCCCAACATACACCTATGTACTGACTTTGATGCCGCGCATCTATGACACACTGAGACTTTGTCATAAGTCACGTACCAATCCAGTCTCACACGGTTGTTGGTGTTCCAATTTCAACAACCTTCGACTAGGGACAGGATGATATAAAACATCTATCAAATATAGGGTCTCATGATCAAGCTAAATGACTTCGATGACTCAAGATCAAGTCATTTACTTCGATGACCTATAAAATGATTCATATCATTTTGGAACGATTATTTCATCACAGTTAAAATAATCTTGAAATAATAATTTCATTAAACATCTTAAATGTTGTTTCAAGAACATATCCAATAACTAAATAAAGCCCTTTAATAACTCCCACTGAAATTAAGACTACATCTTAATTTCACTTATCCTACAGCAACAGTCCGCGACTCGTGCTTAGGCCTAAGGAGTGGCTTCGTTAATAGATTAGCAACGTTCTCATTCGTTGAAACTTGCTGATCTACTTAACATCTCTGTCATTTATCTTACGGAATAGGTTATACCTATCCTCAAGGTGTTTGGACCTCTGATGTGCAGCTAGTCTCATCTATGCTGGGAATCACATCAAGTTCAGTGACGAACTCTTCTTTCCAAACAACCTCTTTCGCCACTTCCCAAGCTGCGAAATGTTCAGCTTAAGTCATTTAGTCAGCAACAGTGCCTTGCACCGCCAGATAGACACAAGATATAACCGGACTGTGATCGGAAATCATCTTTGTCTATTGGAAACTTGCCTTTCAGACTCTATCGACTTATAGCACCTCACTTTCTCCGTAAATCAAGAACTTATCCTTAGTATTCCTCAAATACTTTAGGACATACTTTAGGAAACTTGATTCTTTGCTGGATTTGACTGGTCTTTACTTGTCTTGCTTAACATTAAAGCAACATCAAACAAGTACGTTTCATGGCGTACATGATAGATCCAATTGCCGACGCATATGGAATCTTATCCATGCATTTAAGCTCAGCAGTTATCGTAGGATACTGTATCTTGCTTAACTTAATGCCATGTGACATTGGCATAAAACCCTTCTTGGATTGCTCAAAATGTGTAGGACTTTGTCAATTTAAGAATCCTGACTTTTTCCTACCAGCTCTTTTGGATCTCTATCTTTAGATCCAAAATCCAAGAACTACGTGGCTTTACCCATGTCAATCATTAAACCAACTCCCAAGCTAGTCCTTTACCGACTACAGCGTTGGGACGTTATATCCGAGAATCAGTATGTCATCGACATACACTTTGAGAAATGCAATATCGCTCCCACTAATCTATTAGTAAACACACAGTTCCGCTTCGTTCCTGTTCAAGTCAAAATCTTGACTACTTCAACAGAACGAAGATTCCAACTCTGATATGTTTGCTTCCATCCATGAATGGATCAATGAAGCTAACTTACATAAAATGTAATTTTTCGGAGTCCGGGCTCACTTTCGCTTCTTTGAATTTCGCAGATTCGTCGCTTTCAATGATCATCAGATCATGCGAACTTTCAATGATTATCAGGTTCAACTAATGACGAGAAATCACTCTCGGATTAGTAACTGATTCATTCATATCTGCGAACTTCAGGCTCCAGAGGTGCAGATATCAATGATTATCAGGTTCAACTAATGACGAGAAATCACTCTCGGATTAGTAACTGATTCATTCATATCTGCGAACTCCATAATCCACAGGTGTAGATTCTACAGAAATCTGTAAATCCTTCCGCTGCTCTCCCTCAACAGGTTAAGCAGCCTCCTGTATTTCTCGAATTTCTTCGAGTTATACTTTTACTCCCACTGTTCTTCTTGGAAATTAACTTCCCTTCTTAGAAAACAGAATGGACGTAAAAGTACCGAGCCTTGGTTTCCCTAAGAAAACTTCGAGTTATGCTTTTACTCCCACTGTTCTTCTTGGAAAATAACTTCCCTTCTTAGAAAACAGATTGGACGTAAAAGTAACAAGCCTTAGTTTCTCTAGGACAACCAGCGAAGTAGCACAACTACAAATACTCAGTAAAGACAAATTAGGATCGATTCCAATCCACATTTACGTGGTGTCTTTCAACTGATATTGGTGGAACTATTTTAGCGTAAACTTAGATATTTCTAGAGCGTTATTCTTAAAATATCATGGAAGATTCGTGTGATTCATCTTTAATCATTTCTAATAAGATCTGATTCTTTCTCACAGAAACACCTTCAGGTTTTCAGGAGAAATGAGCTGTGAAACGATTTCACACTCATTCTGATGATCACATAATCAATGACTTAAGTATTCTCACTCGTGATTTTAATCCAGAGTCTTAATACTTTTGTCATTCAGATCCTATACTTCATTCTGGAACTCTTTCGACCATGTCAAAGAATTCCGACTTGTGTCTCATCAAATGAACACAGTCACACTCACTGAAGTAATCAGTAGAGACAATGAAGTACAAGAAAATTTTCTCTGGCATTACTGCTCATTGGGCTACATACATCAGTATGTTCCAGGTCCAATAAGCCTTTGGGCCTTTCTCTAGCTCGGCTAAGATAGGCCCTTTTTCCTTTTGGTCCAGTAAACAGAATTCAAGTCTCATAAGATATTTTATCAAATGAGCCCAACAGTCCATAACTATGGGATTTCTGAATCCGACTTACTCTATGTGACCAAGACTTTTATGCCAAGAAAAATCAGGTTTAATTCATCAGATTTAAACCAATTCGGTATTTATGTTACATTTAGGCACTCTTTGGTTTAAGATATAAAACCCATTCCATGAATAGGGTGCTACAATTAATATTTCATTAAGATCAAAAGAACAAAACTTGTCTTTTATCAAAATGAAAAACATTCAAATTCTTACAAGAAAATGAAAGACAACTCCGCTTAAAGCAGGTACATTGTAGCAATTACTTAATACAAAACCAAGCCTCAAAGGGATCTATAAGTGAAAAACCCTACGGCTGAGGCAGCATCCCAAGCTCCTTCCAGACATGTAGTTTCACTTGCCCTTCCTTCAACGTTCTACTGTTGCTTAGGCTCTGCATATTATCACAAATATCAGTGCCACAACCAGTATCCAATACCTTTAAGGACGTTCTACTGTTGCTTAGGCTCTGCATATTATCACAAATATCAGCGCCACAACCAGTAATCAATACCTTTAAGGTAGAACTTGAAGTAATAACATGAATACCTGAGGAAGTAGTCTCATACATCAACTTCAATTCCTCATCTTCTTCCATGAATTTAATGCAATTTCTCTTCCAATGCCCTGTCTCCTTACAGTAGCAGCACTTACCAACGTAAGAGGTATCTGACTCGGGCTCAGAAGACACACGCTTGCCATGATTCAAAATCTGGACAACTTTGTCTTCACCCTTGTCAGCATTAGGTTTCGTAAACCTACCCTTCTCATTCATGAGATTGTACAGGGTACTCTTCACGTTTGGCTCAACTGTCTTGAGCATATCATGCAGTTCAGTCAGCGTCTTCGTTAAGCCTTTCTTGATATAGTTCCTTCTGAACTTATCATAGCTTGACGGCAGTGACTGCAGAATGATTTCAGTTGCCAACTCTTGGCTAACTGGATAATCCAGTTTCCTCAGGTTATCAATGTAACCCATCATTTTACTGACATGAGGACTCACTGGATTATCATTTGGTAGCTTGCAGCCAGTGAGAGACTTAACCAACTGGTATCTCTCCACCCTTATCTGCTCCTGAAATTTCAATTTCAGGCTGCTGATCATCTCTATTGGCGACTCCATGTTCTCATATTGCTTCCGCAAGTCTGAGTCCATGGTAGCCAATATCAGACCACGCACATCTACCGCATCATTATAATGCTTATTCCAAGCATCATATACTGCATGAGAAGCATTGGACCCGATCCTCACGGGGAGAGCTCTCTCAAGGACATAGTCCTTTCTCTCCTGTCTGAGGACTAGCCTCAGGTTTCGTGACCAAGTCAAGAAATTTGATCCGTTCAGCTTGTCCATCTTAAGGACAGACCGGATCGAGAAAGTGTTTTGATTGTTTGTGCTAGTCATAACTGAAAATTAAGATAAAAGGATTTTAGTTAATATGTTCAATATGATTAATCTCGTATTAAATTTAATATGATTAATCATGCATTATATTCAATAACATAAGTTACCCTCAATAGAATATAATGATTCCAAGATCCACATATAACTAAGATTAAAGTGGGCCACTGGCCGTCACCAAACCTTAGCTTATATCGGTAAGCCCTATATCGGCTAATTATATCCGTGATATAACTCTTGGTTGTGAATCTGGGCCCGAGGCCCAATTCACTCTGATGTCTCAAGGCCCGGGACTCCCGATGGCCCAGTCAAGAAAACCAGACTATACAGTCATGTAATCATTAATGTCTGGGACTCCCAATGACATTTATGAATCACAAACCGTCTTATCCACGCAAAAGCAGACACCCTCACACTGTAAGGCCATGAATACAATTGAATGGGCTTCGACAGCTGACATAGAATGGACAAGACATCCAACGCTTGATATTATTTGAGGTTCGTAGGTTTATTTAAAAAATTCATTCCCAAAATAGAAGATTACTATTTCGGGAAACTTTCCATTTTTGGAAACCTACTATTTTTGGAAACTTTCTAAAATTGGAAACTTTCTAAAACCGGAAACTTTCTAACTTTAGAAATTTCTTAAAATCCGAATCATGCAAATCTAGAAACTTCTATAAATTCAGAAACTTTCTAATTTCAAAATATTGGAAACTTTAATTTAAAATCGACTTTATATTCTTTATAAAATAAATTTTAAATTAATCTGAAGAAAGACTCAAATAATTGGCCCAATTGTTTTAACTTCTTGGCCCGAGGCCCAAGAATTTGTCCATGTCCAAGACATGACCCAATTGTCCAATTAAATGACATAACCGGTCTGGTTCATTAAAATTGGTCTAACCAAATTTTAATTACTACGATGACCACAATTGTCAACCGGTTATTTACTAAACCGAATTTTCTCAACTTATTTGGTCCAACCAAATCAAATTAGAAAATCCTGGTTTAGGCACTAAATCCAATAATTCTTTCGACATTGGATTTCTTGTCCCGGTTTAACTAGACTTAATAAGATTATTAAATCTGTTTATTAAACCAGGACGAATTAATTTTAATCAAAATTAAACCGAGCCTTTAAACCAACCATGTCGATCGACCGACCGTGTCGATCGATCCATCAACCACATCGGTCGATGCTCTCAGCATCGATCCTGCATCGATCGTGCATCGATCCTGTATCGATCGATGCTCTCACGCATGTACTGAACCGAGCCAAAACCCTAACCGTGTCGATCGATGTGCACCAACCGCATCGGTCGATGCACCAATATCGAACCTGCATCGATCCTGTATCGATCGATGCTTTCACGCGTTAACAGGGTTAGCCGATAGACTGTATCGACCGATCCATGCGATCGTATCGATCGATCCATGCGATCTCCGATTGTATCGACCGATCCATGCGATCATATCGATCGATCCATGCGATTCTGGCCGATTCTCATTCGGTTGTATCGACCGATCCATCCATTGCATCGATCGATGCAATGCGATCACAGTCGATACTTCTCTATGAAAATCGCAAATTCCAAATCAATATAGCTTGGATTTGCGATTTCAAGTGTGTTTAAGGTTCAATTCCTTGTTGCTTAAGTGATTTCTCTTATCAATAGTTGATTCAAAACACTTCTTAAACAAGAAAACAATCCTAAACATGAATCTAAACAAGAAAAACCAGAACCTAGAGCTCTGATACCACTGAAGGATTGTTTAGTTGATCCTGATTCAATTCTCTGATTCAGATTATCCTAAACATGCGGATCTAGGTTCTCTTGAATAGAAACAATTGATGATCTCACCTTATACCTGTTTATTGCAGCGGAAAGGGATGGTATGTCAGAGATCAGAGAGCCACCGAGAGACAACTCCTCCAGAGGTTCACACACGCACACCAATCAGGAAGAAGGCTGCTAGGCCACTGAGGAACTCGGCGCAGGAGAGAGAGGCGGCTGGTTAGGGTTAGAGAAGAAAAAGACTCGAGTTTTACTTATAAAACTTGTCCAATTCCGTTTGGGCCGTTTGGCCCAAATACCAAATAACCCGAAAGCGTTCGCGCACTGTGTCGATCGACACTCCTTGTGTATCGATCGACACAGAGTCGCCAAACCCTTTTATTCTCTCTAAGTACAGTAAATGCCTAGCACTTTTACCGTACTTCTGCTAAACCGTTCCTACACATTTTCCTGTTGGCTTAGGCGTGTGACCCATATGGGATCATATAATAAAGGCAATAAGTCCAAGACTTATAGATCATGAGCGGACTCTAGCAAGCCATCATGACCCCCAGTATTATATGACTTATGTCTGATCATTGACATACTCTTACTTTCTAGAGACAGTACCGAGATTACTGGACACAATTCCAACACCTCTATCTTTTGGATTCCTAAACTATAGATTTCTTGCATATGAAATATCTATCTATTGTGGTTGTAAAAAAACACATGCATCTTTTGGCCTACTTTTGTGCTTGTTTTTAGTTATGTAACAAACTTAAGCTCTAATCCTAGTTATGTTTATTACTACGCTTGTTGAAAAGAACCCAAACAATTGAGACAAGTTTAAATATCAGACTTCTTGAATACATTACTACGTCAGACTTCAGTGAACCCTATAAAATATCAGAGTTCTGTAAACAGTGGCGGAGCCAGAAAATATTTTTACTGGGGTCGATATAATAAAAAATATTTAAATAAAAAAATATTAAATAAAAAATCTTACAAAATTAATATACCGTAAATAGTTTTTAAACATTTTTACCAGTATATATGTTTAAAAACCTTATAAAACAGTTTCTATTATTGAACCAAATTTCAAAAATATTTTTTAACTAAACCATTATAATATTAGTTTATTAATCATAATTTTATTTAAATTAAATTATGGATAACTATTATTTAATGACTTATATAAATTATTATCTCACCCAATTTTTATTTAGCATTTTTTATAATTCCAAAATTATTACTTAATATATCAAAGATTAAATCAACTAAAATTATTTTAGCATATTTTAAAATCATTTTTCAAATTTATCTATCTTAAACTATACAATAATAAAGAAGATGAAAATACACAATTTTAATTTCACTTATATAAGAAATAAACGTCAGCAAAAAAATTAACTTTAATCAATCCCTTAATTTAAATAATAAGCCCATTATACGTGGTCTTATTTATCCATGTGGATTTTTTGGAAAAATTAATGTTTCTGGATTGAGTTATTAAATGATCAAGTAGTTTTTTTAAAAAATGAAGTGGATTTGGATTAGATTGGGGCCAGTATAAAAAATTAATTAGGGTCAAGTATTATAATTTTTCAGAAACTATAACTAATAATTAAAATTTGGTGGGCTCACCTGACCCCCCTTGCCCTCACATGCCTCCGCCCATGTCTGTAAACCCTAAAACTTATCAGACTTCACTGAACACAAACATAATATCAGACTTCAGAAAACCCTAAATCTTATCAGATTTCAACCATTTCTAGTCAGCCTCAGGTTGTGGACAATTAGGTTGTTTGCAATTCGAACAACAATATTGCTTGTGTAGTTTCCGCAGTTTACTTCTCTTCTTCTTGGCGATTTCTAGCATAGATTGCCACCTCGACTTCTTTTGTCTTCCAGGCTTCCGCCTCTCTTCCGGCGGAAAGACATGCACAGTGTCATGATTAGCTTTGCCAGTAACATTCTTTGGTAAGATGTTGCGCGAGTATGCAGCGTACAAATAGTCCGTTCTATAAGATGGACATACAAGGGTAGAAATGTGTAGCTCAAGTTCCGGGTGCAGCGCATATGGCATGTGAGCAAGGTATCTTTTCGTAATCCCAAACACCACATTCACACTTCTGATGTTCCAAATCGACAACACAATCCCTATGTCCTCCCTTAACAACGAACTTATACATATCTACGCGTTCTGCCGTCATCATATATGCATAATATTCACGAATAGCCAACAAATATTCATCTCCTCGGCTAAATGTTGTTGAGAGACTCATTTCATCTAGCCGCCTTTTACAAAACCACGTCCCTAGTTTCTCTTATATAAACTCTAAAAGGAAAGATATGGGATATCCTTTTGCCTTCTTAACTGCGGAGTTTATAGACTCAACAATGTTGCTCGTATTAATGTTGTACCTGTATCCACCAATTTGAAAGAGGTTAACTCAAGTAAGAATTAGAAAGTATCATCAAAACATTATGCTTTCAGACTTCTCTAGTCGTCTGGAAAAATAATCAGACAGCAAGGGAGGTCTGAGAATTGTATCAGACATCACTAAAAGTCTGATAACTATTGTCAGACCGACAAGTACCTGTCTCCATTGAAATGCACGCGTGACCATAGACTCACATCCGCCTCCTCCAAGTAATCAGCAAGTTCAGGATTTACCGCTCGTAAGGAAGCCATGTTTCGGTCAAAATCATAAATCGTATAAGCGTAAGCCGCGTTTTTCACCAAGTACAGAAGATGTTTTCCCCTGAACTTGGTAACTGTTATTTTGTAGATGGTAATAGCATATCCCTCGCTGTGCCCAAGGGAAAACTTCTTCACATGCATTCTTGATCGACTCGCATCTATCCGAGACTATGACCAAAGGATATTGGTCTGAAATGCATTCTTTCAGTTTGGTGAAAAACCATTCCCACGAGTCATCATTCTTAGAGTCTACAATTCCGAAAGCCAACTGAAATATTTGAAAATTTCCGTCTTGTGCGGCCGCCACTAACACCGGCATAGTTTCCATTAAGATGAGTACCATCCACCACAATGACTCTTCTAAGAAACGTAAACCCATGTATGGAAGCTCCAAATGCTATAAATAGATACTTAAATCTATTCTTCTCATCTAGCTCAAGAGCAGTTACTGTTCCCGGGTTGGTTTGCCTGATTCCATGCAAAAAAGAAGGCAGTCTCTCGTACCCATCTTCCGTTGTTCCTCTCACAATCCTTTGACCATGTAGCAATGCTCTGTATGCGGTTGTGTAGCTCATCCTAATCCCAAACTGCTTCTTCATTGACACTTTGACATGCTTTGGTGTTATCCCCTCAATCATACCAAAACATTCAGTAAACAACCAACCAATATAAACTGGAGTATAACGTTTGCGCGTAGACATCCGGTCCGCCATCAAACATGAATGTGTTTTTGAATAGATCATCACCCAGTACTTTTTTGGTTCCCTCTTCACACACGCTCGAAGCATCCACTTGCATCCTTCCACACGACATTTAGAAACAAAACGTGTCTTGTCAGACTTCTCTGTCCTAAATGCGAATTTCTTCATTATCGCCGTCAAACGTAGCTCTGATATTAGGTCTTTCTTGCTATCAAAACACTTATTGAGAATGATACCCTCAGATAAGTCCCTTTTTCGAACACTTTGATTACTCATACCCTCCAACTCATATTTCTTATAATCTTCATCTTCTTCCACATCTACATCTTCATGTTTCACTTTCCCATATAGGGTATAATCAGCATCGTCATGGTAAGCCCTAGCGTGTTTCATGAAAACATTCTCAGGCACATCCAAGTTACCAACATCATCATTACCAACACCACCACAAACAGAATCCTCAGATACTGAGTCCACATCTTCCTCATTCCAGTCTTCTTCTTTGTCATCTTCGTCTACATCTTCAGCTTCATATTTGTCATCATAATTCACAGCGTCTTCATCATCCATACCGGATCGGCTCGAGACACATAGACGGATTATATGCGTATTAGCTAACTCAACCATGCTCCTTACTTGCCTATCATTTCTGACATAAACCGGAGGGCTATCCGGATCCATTTGTTTCAAGAGTGCTTCCGACAATGGATATGATAACTCCACCAGCTCGGTTTTCTTGTCCATCATATAGTCATCTTGTACCATCTCTACAAGTTCTTGATGTGTAGAACCATCACGCAGAGTGATAAACCGCCCTCCTTTGAGCTTATCAACCACAACATGCCAAATCTGGTCTCTTACAACCCATTCACCAAAATTAACAGGTAACTGAACCATTATCTGTATAAACAAACATGTATAAACAACATTAGAGATCTTTTGGGAAAAGCCAGACTTCTTTGTGAAGTCTAATGCTATTAGCTACATTGCCAATATTATTCAAAAATTTAGTTAAAAATAATTACCATATATAAGAATGTAAAACTCACGCAGAAGGAACATAGAACACTAACACACATTTATAAAAATTAAAGTCAACGAAATTAATCACAAATATACAATAAAAATGCATTTGAAAAGTTTGAAATATTTCAGACGTCTATAGAGGTCTGATGTTAATGCAACCAGACGTCTATGGTAGTATGAAAAAGAGGGTATTTTTGCAATTGATTTTGAAATGCCAGGCAGCGGATGCAGTCTGAAACCAATCAGACAGCTAAGGCAGTCTGCTTTGAAATATTTTAAATTTTTTGTCAGACAGCTCAAAAAGTCTGAAAAATGGATAGTTTTGCAATTGATTTTCAAATGTCAGACTGTGAGGATTATTGTCTTTGATGATTATCTCATTAATAAGGGATAAATATCAAGCCACAGGAGGAGTTTAGGAAACTCAATCTTTAAGGAATATTTCCTAATAGATATATCTAGGGTTAGTTGCAAATAATCCTATATATATGTATATGTCAAAGGACAATATTTCTTACGGCGTTAATCAATCTCTAAAGCTCTTTGATCTCTAAGACAGGCTTGTAAAGAGACTAAGAGTTCTTAGGTTGTATTCACTTTGGTTATAGTGAAACTTGTGAGAGAAGGATCTCACCCCAGACGTAGCGGTTAGAGGCCGTGAACTGGGTAAACAATCTTGTTGTGTTCTTTACTTATATTCTAAGCAATCGAATTAGGTTAAATACACCAACAAGTGGTATCAGAGCAATCCAGGTTCTAGATTGCAAAGGAAGAAGGCTGAAAGAGGTTTTAGGTCACAAACCCTAAGTGATCTAAAATCAGACGTGAAGAAGAAAATCGACTCACAAGGTTACGTCTCGTAAAGGCTTGGGTACGTATTTCCTCAGAAGTTAATTTCATCAACATCAAGGCTTAAACAACTTACGGTTATGGAGAATGAATCAAAAACAATTAAGTTGGATGTGGAGAAATTTGATGGTAAAGGTGACTTTGGATTATGGAAGCATAAAGTTCTATGTCAACTAGAGCTTCTAGGTTTGGAATCAGTTTTGGAGGAAGATTCAGCTCAAACTTCAGAATCTGAGAAATCTGAAGACACTAAAAACCCTAAGGTGGAGGATCCAAATTATGCTAAAAAGGATAAGAGGGTTAAGAATCTGATTAAGATGAGCCTAAGTGACATGATTTTGCGGAAAGTCATGAAGGAACCAACGGCGCTTGGTATATGGAGGGCTCTCGAAAAGGATTATCAAACCAAGGCGCTTCCTAATCGAATATTTTTAAAGCAGAAATTTGCAGGCTTCAAGATGGAGGAGAATAAAAGTATTGAAGAAAATCTTGAAACTTTTGGGAAGTTAATAGATGATCTAGCAAGTCTGAATATTCAGATTAGCGACGAAGATCAAGCAATTCAGCTTCTAATCAGTCTTCCATCACCCTATGAACCATTGGTTCATACTTTGAAGTATGGAAGTGGCAAAGACACATTAACTGTGAGTGCTGTGACAACTTCTGCATACTCAAAAGAGGCAGAGCTAAAGGAGAAAGGATTGTTAGGCAAATCCAAATCTCAAACGGAGGGTCTTTATGTTGAGTCCAGGGGAAGGTCAAACAAGAGATCCGACAAGGGAAGCTCTAACTCGAAAAAGGGAAGAAGCAAGAGCAGAGGAAGGTCTAAGTCTAAACCGAAAAATCTGGAAATTGGAAAAGGAGGATGTTTCAATTGTGGAAAAGAAGGACATTGGAGACGTGAATGTCCTGAAAAAAGGAAGAACAAGGATTCTGTGAACATTGCTGTGGAACCAGAACAGCCCACTGTACTTACTGTCAGCACACAAGACACAAGAAAGGAATGGGTAATGGATTCAGGATGCTCATTCCACATAACTCCGAATAGAGATGCCTTGTTTGATCTTCAGGAAATCAATGGAGGAAAAGTGTTAATGGCTAACAACACATACAGTGAGGTCAAGGGAATAGGAAAGATTAAGATTCGAAATTTTGATAACTCAATGGTTATCTTAACCGATGTAAGATACATTCCAGGGATGAGTCGAAATCTGATCTCATATGGGCTGCTGGAGAAAGCTGGTTGCAGATATGAAGGAAACGATTTTATGGTGCACTTCTACAAAGGAGATAAAAAGGTGTTGACTGGCAAGTACAACGAAGGCCTATATTATCTACAAGGAGAAGTGTTGAATGGCGAGGTTAACTCCTTAAAAGCAGAAATTGATTTGACTCGAATGTGGCACTCTAGGCTGGGTCACATGAGTTCAAACAATATGGAAATGCTGGTAAAAGAGGGGTACATTGACAAGAAAGAGATCGACAAGCTTGGTTTCTGTGAGAGTTGTGTATTGGGAAAGTCTCACAAGCAGAGTTTTCCAACTGCTAGACATACAACAAAAGGCATTCTGGACTACATACATTCAGACTTATGGGGCTCTCCTTCTACTCCAGAAAGTCTAGGAGGATGCAAATATTTCATCAGCTTCATCGATGATTATTCCAGGAAGGTCTGGATTTACTTCTTGAAATCAAAGGATCAAGCGTTTCAGAAGTTTAAGGAGTGGAAGGTAGAGACTGAAAATCGAATGAAGTTGAAGATCAAGTATATCAGAACCGACAACGGGCTTGAGTTCTGCAATACACAGTTTGACAATCTGTGCAAGGAATCTGGGATCACAAGGCACAAAACATGCACTTACACACCTCAACAAAATGGCGTGTCTGAACGGATGAATAGAACAATTATGGACAAGGTTAGAAGTATGTTGGCAGAGACGGGACTTGGACAAGAATTTTGGGCCGAAGCTGCTTCCACAGCTGTGTATCTGATTAACAGATCACCAAATTCAACTCTGAATTTTAAACTGCCAGAAGAGCTATGGAGTTGCTCAAAGCCAGACCTAAAACACCTTAGACGGTTTGGCTGCACAGCATATGTCCACAGAGTTCAGGAGAAGACTAAGCCAAGAGCTGTGAAAGGGGTGTTTGTTGGTTATCCTTTCGGAGTTAAGGGTTACAGGGTATGGATCTCAGAAGAAGGAAAGTGTGAAACTAGCAGGAATGTAGTATTTCATGAGGAAGAAGTCTACAAAGACACACTTAAAGACACTGTAACTAATGAAAAGTCTGCAAAGGATTTGGAAAATCGCAGAACAAGGAGAGTCACTTTTAGTGACGACTTAATACAGGGACCTTCAGGCACAGAAGCACAAACAGGGTCTCAACAAGATTATCAATCTCTGGACTCAGAAAATTCAGAAGAATCTGAAAATTCTGAAGAATCGGAAATTCATGAGCAAGATAATCAGCCTCTAGAATCAGAAAATTCGGAAGAGTCTGAAAATTCTGAGGACTCGGAAAGTTCTGAAGAATCTGAAGAAGATTTTGGGGAATCAAATGTGGATGCATCTCTTCGCAGTTACATCCTTGCAAGAGATAGAAAGGTGAGAACAAACAGAAAGAAACCAGCACGGTTTGAGGATCAAAATTTTGTAGCATATGCTCTTTCTGCAGCAGAGGACATCGAAGTTGATGAACCAAAGAGTTTCGCAGAAGCTAGGAAAAGCAGAAACTGGAAGCACTGGAACAATGCTGCAAAAGAGGAAATTGATTCTTTGGACAGAAATCATACTTGGGATTTGATTGAGAAACCATCGAAACAAAGGGTGATTGGATGCAAATGGGTGTTCAAATTGAAGCCGGGAATACCAGGAGTTGAGAAGCAGAGGTATAAAGCTAGATTGGTAGCTAAGGGCTTTTCACAGAAGGAGGGAATTGATTACAACGAAGTGTTTTCACCAGTTGTAAAACATGTTTCCATCAGAGTAATGCTATCAGCTGTAACAAACATGGATTATGAGTTGGAGCAGCTTGATGTCAAAACAGCATTCTTACATGGAGATTTAGAGGAAAGGATTCTAATGGAGCAGCCAGAAGGGTTTATTCTTAAAGGGAATGAGAATAAGGTCTGCTTACTTCGAAAGTCTCTATATGGGCTAAAACAATCACCAAGGCAGTGGAACTTGAAATTTGATAGTTTCATGAAGGAAGAAGGATTTACAAGGAGTCAAAGAGACCCATGTGTTTATATGAGAAACACACGGTCTGACAAGGCAATATATCTCCTACTCTATGTCGATGATATGTTGATAGCTTCAGGAAATATCAAAGAGATCAGAAAGGTGAAGGAAAGTTTAGGAAGAAAATTCGAGATGAAGGATTTGGGGAAGGCATCACGGATTTTGGGGATGGATATAATCAGAGATAGAACTAAAGGTGAGTTGGTTTTATCACAAGAAAACTACCTAAACAAAGTTCTAAATACATTTGGCATGACAGAAAGTAAGGCGGTTGTTACTCCTATTGCTACTCATTTCAAACTTAGAAGCCTAACTAAGCAAGAATTCGAGTCTGAAGCTGCCTATATGGAAAACATACCTTACGCAAGTGCAGTGGGAAGTCTGATGTACGCCATGATTGGCTCAAGACCTGACCTTGGATACGCAGTGGGTCTGGTCTGCAGGTTCATGTCCAAACCTGGAAAAGAACACTGGTCAGCTGTAAAGTGGATAATGAGATATCTAAAAGGCACACTCAAGACCAGATTAACATTCAAAAAGCATGCAGATTTCAACATTGAGGGATTCTGTGATTCTGACTATGCTACAGACCTAGACAGGAGAAGGTCAGTAACTGGTTTTGTATTCAAAGTGTGGGGAAATACAGTGTGCTGGAAGTCTAATCTACAATCGGTTGTAGCTTTATCAACTACTGAGGCAGAATATATGGCACTTACTGAAGCAGTAAAAGAATCTCTTTGGCTAAAGGGATTATGCAAGGAATTGGGGTTTGAAAAGAAGGCTGCCTTAATACACTGTGATTCGCAAAGCGCCCTAGCCCTAGCTAAGAACCATGTACATCATGAAAGAACTAAACATGTTGATACTAAGTTCCATTTTATTCGTGACATTGCAGCAGAAGGAGATGTCATACTATCAAAGATTCATACGAGTAAAAATCCAGCAGATTTTTTGACTAAGGCTTTACCTGGGCCTAAGTTTGAACTCTGCTGTGATTTGCTCAACATCATCTAGGAGGGCTAGACAGGCTTCAGGTAGCTCAGCATCAACAAAGAAACTCTCGCATGAACCTAAAGTTAAGTGTAAGTCATTTACAATTAACATGTTGATGAAAATTCGCATAGTAAGGATTGAGAATTATTGAGTTACCTGAAAGCTGGATGATGGAACCGGCTAAGCAATGGTGCTTGGTTCCAGGTGGAGAAAAATCAGGTACATGTTTCAAAAGGATGAAACATCTGTACTGAAGGAGAAAGACGAGAGTTAAGGACAGTTTTTCAAGTTCATGTAATCGGCGAATTACAAGGTTCGGCAAACACAGATGCAGAGAAGAAAGCATTACCTTTAAGAGCTGGGAGCTAAGAAGTAATCTATCTTCATCTGTTCAAAGCTGAAACAAAGAAAGGGTTAGTAAGTGATTGGCATATCACTAACACTAAATCAAGTGATTGGCATATCACAGAAGGAGGAAGGTATCACGGTTACCTTAGAACATAGCTTGAGGTGGAGCTCATGAATTCAAAGTTTCAGACACGACTTCACAGATTTGTTATTTGGGAGGGTCATTCGGATTAACCGGAGCTCAATTAGAGAGGGAGGTTATTACAACCGAGAGATCTTCCCAAACTCTCACTGGAAACAGAGAACAAATCTTGAAGTTAGTCAAATGGGTAACATCAAAAACAATAGCAAGAGAAACAAAGGAAGAAAGCTCACCTCAGAAGTGAATCGGCTGAAACTCGGGGTTGACTCAGCTGAGACTCGGTGTTGACTCAGTTGCAACTCGTGGATGGACTCGATCGAGACTCAAGGACGACTCGTCAGTCACGGCGGAGCTTGAAAGGAACACGGCATGGCTCAAACAAGGTCGATCGGTTCCTGGGAAGATCGACATGCAAAGGAGCTTAAGAGGTTAGCTCAAAACTCAAAATTTTTAAAATAAAGGAAGAAGAAAAATGGAGATAGAGCTTACCTTGAAGGAGATCATGAAGGGATCTCAAAAACTGGATAAACTCGAATTCACAAGCAAGGAGGAGCTGTGAAATCCGCAGCGATTTAGATCGCCCATGGAAGAGAGAGACAAGACAAAAATGTTCTTATCAAAACAAAAAGAACCTGACCGACAAAAAGGATGAATCTTGTTCGGTCACATGGGCTGTTTTGTCAATATCCAACAAGGAAGGCAGGCCAAACAAAGGAAGTGAAGCCCAAACTCAGTTAGAAGCAAAGAAGAAATGGAGGTTGGGCCAGTGTACCAAGGCCCTAAAATTAGAAGGTAATGGCCTCAACATTTCGAAGGCAAATAATTTTCAAAAGGGTAATATTTTTTGGAAGGGCTGAACTGAGTATTGGAAGCGTTAAAGGAATGTCATAGACATTGAAGATTTGGGCTCAGTTCTTCAAAAGTTCAAAGACAAAGGTGGAGATTTGTGAGGATTATTGTCTTTGATGATTATCTCATTAATAAGGGATAAATATCAAGCCACAGGAGGAGTTTAGAAACTCAATCTTTAAGGAATATTTCCTAATAGATATATCTAGGGTTAGTTGCAAATAATCCTATATATATGTATATGTCAAAGGACAATATTTCTTACGGCGTTAATCAATCTCTAAAGCTCTTTGATCTCTAAGACAGGCTTGTAAAGAGACTAAAAGTTCTTAGGTTGTATTCACTTTGGTTATAGTGAAACTTGTGAGAGAAGGATCTCACCCCAGACGTAGCGGTTAGAGGCCGTGAACTGGGTAAACAATCTTGTTGTGTTCTTTACTTATATTCTAAGCAATCGAATTAGGTTAAATACACCAACACAGACTTGTCACAGAAGTGAATTCTGAAGAAAAAGTAGAGGGTAGTTTTGCAATTGATTTTGAAATGTCAGACTTTTTCAGAAGTCTGATATCTCTCAAACTTCTTTTGTTGTCTAACAAGGGTTTCAGACTGCGAGTGAAGTCTGATGAAAAAACATCGCATTTTCGAGCGTTGACCAAAATTCAATTGTTCAGATGTCTATAGCCGTCTGGCAAGATATTGGAATTTCAGATGTCTATAGCCGTCTGAAATTATTTTTCTTGTTTTCAGACAGATTTACATGTCTGACAATTTTTTCGCTTATTCTGGTCAACATCTGAAAATTTGGGTCAATTGCAGTTTCTACCCCCCCATAATTTTCAGACAACGGATTCCGTCTAACAAAAAGTCAAGAATCGGTCAATTTCTTGCCAGACTACATCAGAAGTCTGACAAAAAAACAAATTTGAATCAATTGCAAAACTACCCTCCCTTCTCATTTGGACTTCTTAACGATGTCTTTTTTTCAAAGGAATTTAACAGACTTCTATGGAGGTCTGGCAATTGAAAGTCAATTGCAAAACTACCCTCTCGTTGATCATATTGAAGCTTATGAAAAAATGGAGACTACAATTCGGATCTGAAAATCGAAGATATGAAAATGTTCTTACTAATGTCCGATTTCCGTTAGTTTTTAGCCGCGTCGATTTCCCAGAACGTCTAATATCACCGAAACCCCAAATCCGAGACGTTTTTTGCTGTTTTAATAAGGTGATAAACGATTTCGCTACTTTTGAATCGAAAAATATCGAAAAATCCCCGAAAATCAAAGGAGAAAGGAGAAATCGGTGAGGAGAACGTCCGAGCTCAGATTCTTGAGCTTTAATTGAGCTTTAATGGTGAAAAAACGAGCTGGATTACACATTAACTCGTCGGCGATGGTGGGTGTCGTGGTTGTTGAGCATTCATGGCGATGGCATTTTCGTGAATATCCAAAATAATTTTGGGTTCTTTTGTCTTTTGATTAAAATATCACACTTCATATGAAGTCTGACGATTGCATTCCTGTGAATACTCAGATTAATAATGGGATATATTAGCGATGGAGAGGAAAGAAAAGACCGAAGGTATAATCAGGGTTGACTTCAATTTTGAAGGCATTTTTGCAAATAGCCCATTTTAATTTGTGTAATATTTATGTGTTCATGTTAAATTATTATCATGTGCTGCTTTATTTTTGCATTAAATTTG
The DNA here is from genome assembly GCA_030180135.1 of Orychophragmus violaceus. Taxonomy (NCBI): domain Eukaryota; kingdom Viridiplantae; phylum Streptophyta; class Magnoliopsida; order Brassicales; family Brassicaceae; genus Orychophragmus; species Orychophragmus violaceus. Next base: position 104,007,128 of record CM058230.1, on the reverse strand, counting down.
CTTATTATAATATTATTGTTATGTAGAATTTGATTTTATTGTTTTGATAATTTGTTTTATGTAATATTATTTTATTTTATTTTTAAATTTTAGTTTTATTGTAATCCTTCGTATTATAAGATTATTTGACCAACCCGATCATTACGATAAGTCTAAATAGGTAATAGGCTTCTGCTTTACAGATTTTTATGATAAATCACTAAATTTCCCTCGTAATTTTTTGAGTTCTCCTTCTGAATCTTCTTTTTATTTTTGGCCCCCTTTTTTCTTCCTTAGCCTTACCCTTCTCAAAAGTCTCATTGTAGCCTTTCATGCATTCTTTACTCTGTTTTGCATTCTCAATCACAATCTGTTTACACCTCTCAGCAGCATCAAGACCAGTTACATGCCACTCTTCAAAAATTCACTTAAATAAAAGGAAATTCAGTTATGATAGAGAGAGTGAGAGAGAATCTTCGTACCTTATTGTCTGCCATCATGCGCTTATGATTTTTTTTTCTTTTTTTTTGTAACAGAAGCTTATGATTTTTTTAACTCAATTCATAAGTGTACAATATGTTGTCAAACCAATAAGCCAACTAAACTTTGTAACAATAAGTGTACAATATTTACTTGTAAAATTATGTAATTAAAAAGCGTCTTCACAATGATCACTTCAATATTGACTTATTGTTTTTTTTTCTTTATAGAAGAGAAAACAATTTGCGAAATTAATTGATGAGTTAAGAAAAAACTGTATACTAGATTGAGCATCATCCAAATACTTAAAATATTTTTTTATATATTTATATTTTATATTATTAAATTTTAAATATTTTAGACACTAACATTCTGAGCTGAATTTTAGTCTTCTAAATTTTAATTACAATGTTTGTTTGTGTGTATAATAAGCACGTACACAAGACCACAGTGGCCATTCCACAAACAAAAGTTACACACCAATAGGAGTATTAAATATAATATTTTATACTAATTAATTTCACATTCGTTTGTTTATTTGTTGTTTATTAATGATGACATTTTTATTATTTCACATTTAGTTCATTCTTTAACTTTAATATTTATTTTACTATTTTCACTATTTGAATGTATAATAATTCAATAATTGATTAGAGAAGATTCAAAAATATAATTGGTTGCACAACATTAATTAATTTTAAACGTGCATTGTCTTTTTTATTTAATCTTTGGAACATATTGTATTTTAAAAATTGGAGGAGTACTAGAATTGAAGCGTTTGAAATTCACTATTGAATTATCATAACCATGGCCAAGTTTGCTTATTAATGGGAGGAGTACTATAATTGAAACATATCCTTTCATTAGATTAGTATTGTTGTAGTATTTTAATTTGTGTAATATTTATGTGTCCATGTTAAATTATTATCTTGTGCTGCTTTATTTTTGCATTAAATTTGCTTACTAATTTAATATTATTGTTGTGTAAATTTTATTTTATTGTTTTGATAATTTGTTTTGTGTAATATTATTTTATTTTAATTTTAAGTTTTAGTTTTATTGTAATCCTTCATTCTTTTGCAGTCACAATCCTTCCAAATCGGGCAACGACCATTCTCTTTCAATTACTTGAAAAGAAAAGTTTGGAAGAATATTACTAAAAATTTGTATTAATATTATTTTCTTAGTTGATATTTTAATATTATCAATATTATTAAAAAATTAGATTCTTTAGGAAACTAACATTTGGGGCATGTGTTATTTACAATTTGTGCCATTAGAGATTTAAGAGTGTTTTTAATATTCTTTAAGGGTAATTAAGGAATATAACAATTTCTCTACTATCCATGTTTCCAAACAAGACAATTACTAAACATGTATCCAAACAAGCTAAATATAATGGGTTTCACTTTTCTAATTAATATATATATATATATATATATATATATAAACATGAAACTATTAAATCAATTGATAAATATAACTAAATAATTTAAACATCAACTATTTTGTATATATAGAATAGTATTCTTTAATTATGATAATATTAAAAATTTAAATATAATATATTTTAATATCTTTTTTTATTTTTATTTCAAATATAAATATTTATGTTTATATTATAATAATTTTTTTAAATTATATTAAATTAATTTTTTTCGTAAGAATTTGTTTTTACGATTGCATTTTTAGCGGGTTGTTACATCATATTGCAAAATATTTAAACTATTATAAGAGCGGGTTGAAAAATAAATTAGCCAATTTCAAATTCTAAAAATGAACTTTGCACGAGTTTAAAACAAATATATATATATATATATTAATTCAAAATCATATATTTTAATTTATTAAAAAATATCAAATTTATTCAATATTAAAACTTATAATGCAAAATCCCTATTGAATCTCTTTATCTTTACGATATAACTCTTCTCAAATAACACATAATTCTTTTTTTAAACCTAAATTTTTAATTTATTTTTATAATGCGGATTAAACAATTATAAACAAAATTAGATTGCATAATTAAAAATTTTAATTACTAATAACAAAATAAATATAATTTAAATATGTAAAGAAAAGTAAATCCGCGCTTTCTAAGCGCGGGTCAAAATCTAGTAAACACTTTAAAAATTTGTACTAATATCATTAACACCCTTCAAAAAGTGATCTGAATATCCCGTAGACAAAATCAGAACATATTTTTGAAAATTCAATTATGATTGTCACAGTTTTTCATGTGCCAAAAAAAAAAGAAACTTAATTATGAAATAACAATTCAAGACAGAATGTTAAACAATGCAGCAAAGGATGGAATCTTCCGTTTTCATCCGGGTTGTGAGGATCAAATGCTTACTCATCTCGCTTTTGCAGATGACCTACTTATTTTTTTTGATGGGACTGAACTCTTGCTTGCTGGTGTCTTCACTGTTTTATCCCAGTTTGAGAATCTCTCAGGATTTGCTGTCAATATCTCTAAGACGTCTATGTTCTGCTCGGGTCTTCCACTGGAGGTTCTGCAAAATATAGAACGCAAATTCCTTTTACGGCTTGAGCTGCTTCCCGTGAGGTATTTGGGCTGCCTCTTTATTCAAAGCGGCTCTCTGTCAAGGACTGTGACCCTTTAATCTCTCAAGTTAGGCGAAAGCTCAATGGCTGGATGAATAAGCATTTGAGCCTAGCGGAAAGGTTGCGTTTGATCTCTTCTGCTATTCCAGGGATCTTGGGTTTCTGGTCTTCTGCTTTTTTATCCCAGGAAAGGTACTGAAGATTATTACATCCCTGGTCTCCTCCTTTCTTTGGCATGGTGTTTTAGACAAGAGTGCCGGTGCAAAGGTGGCATGGACTGATATCTGTTTTCCAAAGTCTGAAGGAGATCTAGGGATGCGACGTTAACCTCTTGGAATCTTATCTTCGGTCTCAAGCTTATCTGGATGCTCTATTTTCGTGCTGGATAGCTTTGGGTAGCTTGGGTAAGACAAAAATATCTCTCCAAAGGTTCCTTTTGGTCGCTCCGTGATGATGGTCAGGCTATTTCTTGGCTCTTTAAACGCTTGCTTAAGCTCAGGCATGTTGCCCTTTCCTTCCTCCGTATAAAGGTGAACCGAGGTGATGAAACCTTCTTTTGGTATGATCCATGGACCCCTATTGGTCCTTTGATTCAGTTTCTGGGTCCTAATGGCCCGACAGATTTGGGAGCCAATGCTACTCTTCTTCGGGCTGGACTTTGCCTGCTGCCCGATCAGACCGGCAGCTCCTTCTTTTGATCTATCTCTCCACTCTTCATTCGGGTTTTGAGAATGACCATCCTACTTGGTATATTGGAGAAGTTGCTCAAACGAAATTTAAGGCTAAACGTGTCTGGGATTTCTCTAGGCCGTTCAAGCCAATTATCTCTTGGGCTAATATCATCTGGAACAAGGTCTCGGTTCCTAAGCACTCAACTACTGCCTGGTTATTTATGCTTAATCGTAATCCTACTTTGGATAGGCTAGCTTCTTGGGGTCTGGATGTGGAACCTCTTTGTCTCTTATGTGGTGAATGTTTGGAATCTCGCGATCACATTTTCTTTGAATGCAGCTTCTCTGCTTGGGTTTGGAGTCAAGCGACTTCAGTCTTGGGTTTCTCTCAAATCCCCATCTCATGGAATGTTGTTCTAGCTTGGCTTTCCTCTGCCCCTCCTACGCCACTGCTCTTCTCTGCGTTGATCTTACTGCGGCAAGGAACTATCTATGAATTGTGGAAAGAACGTAATTTACGTTTCCACAATGGTATCACCCGCTCACCTCTGCATATCTTTCACAAGGTGTTCAAAGGTGTACGAAACAAATCTATGGCCTTAAAAAATACTGGTTTCACTCCTGGTGTTGAGCTGGTGAATCTCTGGCATGGTGTTTAATCTCGGTGCCTCTTTTGTCTCTGTATTTTTCACTTCTCTGTTTTCTTCTTGAAGTGTCCCTCCCTCCCCTGTTTCTTGCCTTACATATCCTTTTATTGTTTTCTTTTCTTTGTACTGCAACTTTTCCTTTTTAATATGAATGCCCTTTAACAAAAAAAAAAAAAAACAATTCAAGACAGAAGTATAAAAAGACATATAAATGTAAATGTTACGTACATTTTAGTAATAACGATACCATCACAATGGCAAAATAGGAAACAAAATATATGAGATTATTATTTTGAGAAAGAGAAAGAGAGAGAATCCGTATATTGGGATAGTTGGATTCAAAATTCAACTGTTGGATTTAAAATTACGTTCGATCGGAGAGTGTATTATTTTGAGAAAAAAAAGAAAGAGGGAGAATCTTCTTACTTCAGGATTTGTGTCTGCCACTAGACCATATATAATGGGGTAGTTGGATTAAAAATTCAACTGTTGAAATCTCACAATGAAATAGTTGAATAATTTTTTTTTTTGTTTATGTGGATTAAATCTAATTGAAAACATTTAACTAGTTGAAAGCAAATAAATAGAGACTATACTATCACATGTGTTCCTTTTTTCTCATCTCAATAATTTGAAATCAATTATTTTATATAAAAACTAATTATTTATTTATAATTTTTATATCAAAATTCATCATATTATTATAATTAGAGACTTTTTCATTCAATTTGGACACTGGAAAAAATCGTCTATTTTTTAAATGAATTTCATCATAAAACCTTTCGTACGTTCATTGATACTATATATATGTTCATATATAATATGTATATGTTCATAAAAACCCATTTTCACATGATACCATTGAAAAGCAAAAGTTTTGTTGGAAATAATATAACAATTTAAAAGTCAATTGAAGAGGATATCTATACTAAATATGAATTTATGAGGTGAGTATATTTGTACTAATTAAGTTATGTGTATTTTATTTGTATCGTGTGTTTATTGATGAATTATATTAAATTTAAGTTTTTCTTAATTTTGTTTTAATTAAGAATATAAATTTAGAATAAATAAAAAAATATTTAAAGTCTTATTGTGCATGACTTAAAGAAATATCATACGTTCATATATCGTATGTATGCTCATATAAACTATCTATATGTTCATAGAAATCAATATCACATATATTTATAATGTCATATAACTTTTATTTATTAATTTTGTATATACTATTTTTTAATATATCTTTTATTTATTAATGGGGTAGGGTGTTGAAATTTTTAAACAAAAACATTGTTGATAATAAAAGTTGAATGAATGTTGAAATTATGATGTAGAAGAAAGAGAAAGTGATGTAAAAGAAAAAGAAAGTGATATGGAGGGTGTTGAGTGTTGAGTGTTGAAACCATTGTGGATAGTCTTATAATTGTGGGTTTTGACAAAAAAGAAAAAGAAAAAAGAACAAATTATGAGTCGTAGTTTGTTACAAAATAAAATACAAGGGGAAACTTATATCTATTCTATTAAAACAAGAAATAAATCTTCCTTTCACGTGTTATTTATAGATTCTATCATTAAAATTAATGAATTCATTAAAAGTAATAATATAAAAATAATTTCTAATTAATTACTCATAATATATTTTAATATATTTCTTTACTTTCAATATAAATATATATATATATATATATATTATCTGAGTATATGATGGGTTAAATTATATTTGTTGTTTCTACGATTGCAGTTTTGACGTAATGTTTTATTAAATTTTGAAAATATGTCGACTACTACAAGATGTGTAGGAAAATAGATTAATTTATTCGATAATAAAAAATATAATAAATTATTCATTAGAAGACAATTTTTTTTGTCAACATAGAAGACATGTTAAAAAATAAATTAATCAATTTAATTATAGAAATATTAAACAATGCAAAATATTAAATAAACGGATTATTATGTTTTAATTTTTATAAATATATAATTATATTTATATTAAAGTTAATTATTAAAATATTTGAAACAGAAATAAATTATATATGAGTATATGATGTTCTATAAAAATTAAATATTTCAAATCAACACAGTACATATTAAACATATATCACATAATTTTTATAATTATTTTATTAAAAAAAAATATTATAAAATTATTTTCAAACAAAAAAAATTATTCAATGCATTACCGCATTAAACACATAATCATTATAATATTAAATTACTAAAAATTATGTTGAATAATAAAAAAATCGTATAAAAAATTGATTTAAAATTATTTTGAAAAAAAATATAACATCTGACGTAAGGGGTTACTAGTATATACTCCCTCTGTTTCATTAAGATGCATGTTTTAGAGTTTTCACACTTATTAAGAAAAACATTAATGCATAGTTATAAATTGCATCATTTTTTGTTATACCCAATTTTCCATAACTTTAAACCAATAGTAATTCAACAAACTTAATTAATCTTTTTGAAGTTTACAATTTGTCATCATTAATTAACAAAAGTTACATAGAAAATCTAAAACATCCATCTTTGTGAAACAAAAAAAAATTCTAAAACATGTATTTTTGTGAAACGGAGGGAGTATTTAATTCTTTAATGATTAGTCTGTGTAACAATAAGTCAACTACACTTTGAATGTGTAACAATTAGTGTACCAATAAGTCAACTAGACTTTAAGGAGACTGTGGGTCTATCTTTTGCCAATATACCCCAATTACTCTAAATTTAATATTGGGTAATTATATTGAGACAAACTAATTAGTTACTACTATTACAGCAGACCCACCCGATTATAAATTATCAAACTCACTAAAATCTAATTAAAAAAAAAAAAAAATAAGAAGAAGAGCAAGTTGATCGATCTCATTCTTCTCAGTTATGTCTTAGATTACAGACACTACAAAAGTATAGTTGTTTGTTCTTACTTTTATTCCTCAGTTTCACTTATAAATGGTCTTTATCCTCTTAAAACAAACATTTTCTTAAAAGAGCGAAATCTAGAGGAAATATATCCAGGGACTTACTAAATAGTAAATCCTATAAAAATTGGTCATGAGTTTAAATCCTCTAACGGTCGAGTCCTTGAAACGATGCTGTTCTCAGGCGTGGACTTGAGCTGAGCTTCTCAGCTATGGGCTATTGATGTTGTTTGTAGCTCATATCCGGTTTAAATGTCTCGGGTCGGTTGTCCCATATTCGGGTAACGACTTTGACTAAGATATTAAAGTCATCGTCGTCTTCTCTGAATGGGTGTGTAAGCTCAGTAGAGATAACAAACTTTCTGGGAATCATTCGATTGAGGGTCTTTCTTTGTAATTGAGTGATTAGAGAGTTGAAAGGTTGTAATTAGAGACTATCTAGTGTATTGCAGAATAAGCTCTGTCGAGATGTACTCACAGTTTTTGAGGAACTCGTAAATCGTTGTGTGTTCTTAGTTTTACCAAAAAAAAACGAGAGCGTGAGAGTTTTGGTGTGATATCGGTCCTTATTTTGCAACAAGTGGTATCAGAGCTGCGGTGAATCAACACACAAGAACAAGTGGTATCAGAGCTCAATCGCATTGCCTCGGGAATATCCGTGACAAAAGGAATACCATATTCACAAGGAAAGAAGGTGCGAGGTGTGAGTTCAAAGAATCGAACAAACGGATAAGGAAACTTAAATCAAGAAAATCGTCGACGGATCAATCCCTTGTCCATACTCACCTCGGAAAACTCAGGGAGTCTTTTTTAAACCTTATGAACTAAGTAGGAAACCTAGGAGTCGGAATATTGCCTTAAATTTCTATAGACCATCTCTGAAAGACATTATCGGCGTATACTCTTTGTATTCTGTTGTTGGTTGGTTGTTGATCGTTTTTGCAGGTATAATTCATCGTTGGTTCATCTGTAGTGAGCTAAGAAAACTATAGCAAATTGTTATCAGAATGAACCAACACGCAGAAAATTTAAGATGGACAAATTCGATGGAAAAGGGGATTTCGGTTTATGGAAGTATAAGACGCTAAGCCAACTTGAGATACAAGGATTAGGATCAGTACTTCAAGAGGATTTCTGGTCCACAAATGACACTGAGAAGAAATAAGAAGACTCTGATAAGAAAGAAGAAGATTCTAAGAAGAAAGGTGTAATACCTGTCTCACTAAATTGGTCAACGGGCAGTAGAAAAGTCAACGATGGGCATTTTCGTAATTTTCAGAAGATGAGGGGTATTTTGGTAATTTTATCAAAATGCAAGCCGGAAGCTGAGATGGGCCAAATTTTATTCTTTTTAAATAAAAAAACATTTATAAGACCAAGAATGATGGAAACGGACCGTAGATGAGTTTTTTCGGACTATCGGAAAAGGAAACCGATAGAACCGACAAAACTCGTAAAATTCATAACGGGAGCTACGGGTGTCCAATTGAGGTGAAACAAATTTCAAAATGCTTCTAAAAGAGTCTAGTATTCTAAAAAGAAACTTGGATGATTTATTTCGGAGGAAACAAATTTTTAAATATTTTAACGGTATATCGGGAATGGAAACCGATAAAACCGGGAAAACTTGCAAAACCCATAACCGGAGCTACAGGTATCCAAATGGAGTGTTTCAAATTGATAAATTCACCTAAGATCATCTAGAATCGGAAAATGAGTCTTGGAAGATTTATAAAAGCAGCCAAGGAGTTTTTAAAATATTAAACACAAAACCGATTAAACCAAAGCATCGGAAGAAATCGGGAATATGAACTTCTATAGAATGTTTGGAGCAATCTAATTGGTCATAAATAATTTTTCAGTGACATATGGAATTTCTCAGATGGCGCCACCTATTGTCATTTGATGCAAAGAATGAGTTGATATATTAAATGTGAACAAGGTGCAAGGTGTCATGAAGAGAGGAGAAACATTTGGCTACTTCTTGGAGTGATGGTGTGGCTGTGCTGAGGAGAAGAGATTGACAGGTGTATAGAAAAGTGTCTTCAATCCATGGAGTTGATTCAACTATAAAAGAAGGCCCTTGCTTCCTCATTCTTCATTCACAACAAAACAAGAACAAAAAAAAGAGAGAAGGAGAAGAAGAGGGAGCGCGGGAAGAAGAATAAGAAGACCGGAGGAGGAGGAGGAGGATAAGAATACCGGAGGAGGAAGAAGAAGGAGAAGAATAAGAAGAAGAAGAAGAAGAAGAAGAAGAAGAATAAGAAGAGAAGCGTGAGAGAGAAGAAGAAGCATGAGAAGAAGAATAAGAGAGAGAGAAGAAGCGTGGAGAAGAAGAGATAGAAGAGGAAGCGCAAAAAGAAGAAGAAGAGAGTGATGGGGGAGAACCGGAGAAGGAGAGAGAGAAGGAGGAAAACCGTAGGAGAGAAAGAGAGAGAGAGAAGAGGAGAACCGGAAGGGAGAGAGAGAAGGAAATAGGAGAGAGAAAATGAGGTTGGTACGGAGGCTCATGTGAAGGTACAATCGTAATCAATAAGGTCAACGCACGGGTCAAGGTCGGGTCAAAGCAAGTCAACTGTTCGGGAAGGGTTCGGGGTAGCAGCGGGTTTAGTTCGGGTCTCATGGGTTCCGTCAATCCATCCATCCGTCATCATGATATCACTGTGAGTCAGCTAAATTGTTTGTTGCATATAGACTAGAGTCATATAGACCCGTAATCGATAAACCGTAGTAGTTGGATCTGCATACCCAACTGATTGAATTAGAACAGCTAGGTTGATTAATAACTCGGTTAAGTATTTAAATGGTTAGGTTAAAGAGATGCATGCTAGTTAGCTTATATCGGTAGTTGATTGATGGTTTCCTTGATTTCTTGATTGGGTGTTGCATACATATAGAACGGCAAGCTAGGACGTATACGCATATATAAGTATCTAAGAACGTATCTAAATGAATATATATGGGAAATTATGAGTTTATTAAAATACGGCAAAAACACATAACACACTTAGAATATAATAACGGGTGGGTTAATTAGTTAATAGTCGGGGTTAACGGATTAACTAAATTAATTAAATAATAATGTGAAGTCAGGATATTAGTAAGTTTACTAATCTTAAGCTGACGGATCGAAGAGATTTAGAATACGAATTTAAGGGATATTAATTAAGCATGAATTAAGCCGTCTACGAGATTAGTAACCACTAATCCTAAGGTAGCGTATTGGGTGAGTTAAGGTTAAGAAAAGATTAAAAGTCTAATAAACCTGAATAATTAGTTGTGTGGTGTTGTGATTATTGTTTGTGTGATTGGGTGTCTACTTCGGTGTTGGGCTGAGTAGACTATTGATTGCTTGATTGTTTATCTACTTCGGTGTTGGGCCGAGTAGACTGTATTGGTAGATACTTATTCTGGTGCGGGACCGAGTAAGTCCGAGTATGGATACCTAATCTGGTACGAAACCAGATAAGGTCGGATGACTTGAAGGTTGGTGATAGGACTTGCGGATAGATTGGGAGTTGTGATTGGATTTATTTATGTTGACCTTGTCGGTCTTGCGTGATAGAGTCCCAGTGAGTCTGCTTGTTTACAATGCTGTTATTAGAACTCTATAGGGTGCGTTAGATCCCGTAATTCTAGAGATGGCGATCCGGTACTTCCGACCCGATTGGATCCTCGGGTAGTGACCTGATTGGTTCACGTACCTTCGGGTGGTGATTCTGGTTATGGTGTTAACCTACAGAGTGATGCCGGTAGGTGTGTGGTCCGGAGAATACGGGGTCGCGTCCTGGGGCCGGACTGCATGGTAGCTTTGGTTATCTAGGGGTAACCCGAGTCACCACGTATCGATGGACAGAGAACGGTGTCCTAGTCGTAGGACTTCGTGTTTTCGTCTAGGAGTCGTGGGAGGTTTTAGTTACCGTGGGGTAGCTAAGTGTTCCCGTGGAAGTTACCGAGTTCGCGTTTGGGTCCCATGGTGTAGAGATTACATTTAGTGTAGATCGAGTCTAATCAAGAGCATGTGCCGCAATGTTCTCGATTTCTTTCGTTGGTTTTTGTGTTGTTATTTGAATGCTTGTGTGATGTGGAGCTCATCACGTCTTGGTAGCATGTGATCAGCTATTGTACTTGATTGTTATTTCGGGTTTGGTCAAGATTATTAGATTGTTAGCAGCCTTTAGTTAGGAGCTGTCTCACTGGGTAATCTTAGATTACTCATTAGACTCTTTTGTGTTTTTCAGGTTTGGCGTAACTCGGCGGACGCGTAGGGTGAAAGAATTTCTAGCAGTTCTAATCAGGATTAGCAACCCTAGTTATAAATTCCAAGCCTAGGATCTAGGGTTCAGGTTTACATCGTTGAAGAATGTGATCAGGTTTTCGAGATTGTCTAGCGTCTCAAGTGCTGCGCCTCTACTGGTATCCACACGCACACAAACTGGAACGAGCGGGATGCTAGTGCCGTCAGAGATCGGATCTCTCAAGAGGTTTTCAGTTTCTCTAAAGTGGTTGTGTATTAGGTCTATATATGTAAAATTCGTCCATATATCTTATATATGTCGACTTCTATCACGACCTGATTAACCGAAGTTAATCAAGTCATAAACCAAAATCGGTATTTTGGTCCGCGATCTGTGTCAATCGATACACATGTTGTGTCGATCGACACTGTCTCAGAAACTTGTTATCGAATGCATATCACATATACATTTTTCAGATCATTTCACTAATGATCAACCTCATATTCTACATCCAGTTTGCTTAGGTGTGTGACCCTGTAAGATCATATAATACTAGCAATGAGTTCTAAACTAATTGATCATAAGTAGCTTCTAACAAAGCATTATGATTGCCTATTATTATATGATTGTCTCATCTCGACAATACAACTTTCACTTAGAGTAAGTACAATAGATTTCAGGACATTCCCAACAATCTCCCACTTGTACTGGAATCATATATTCCTATAATCCCTTCGTCTCTATATCTCGATCTGGCATAAGGCAAGAACTGTGTCATCCTTATTTAAGCTAGATCATGTTTATCGAACTCCAATTTAAACTGACAAAACAAACGACTGACAACCACCTCGTTTGAGCGCGGCCACGCATTTCACAGTATCAAATCTTCGATAGGCCCTGAGATATTTATCTCCTGTTATATAGGAGGTACGAATCTCATCTTGTTCCATCCATGTTCCTTATATACTTCATGATACGCCCAATCAGTGTCTTTATAGTCACCTGTTACGGCTGACGGTTGACAAAGTCAAAAAGGACCAATTCATATGTAAGAAATCATGATGAACTCAGGTCTAAGGACTATACTCTATAGTCGTAATGAGAAACTCTTATGACACTCATATAACTATCTTGTAGAGTTCTCATTAACGGGTCAAGTCCGATACTATGTTCTCTAACATATATCCATGTGATTGATTTTTATACTCTTATTAAATGACTTCATGAAACTTAGTTATCAGTCACTTCACATACTAGTCTTACGCGGTTGTTAATGTCCCACTTTAACAACCTTGACCAGGGACCAACGTAACTTATGTCATTTATTATCTATAGAGTTTCATGATCAAGTCACATACTTGATGACCAATAAAATGTCATAAATTACTTTGGGACTATTATTTAATGACACAATTAAATAATGTTGAAACAAATTTTATTAAAATTAACGTAACCAATGTATGTTTTCATGAACACCATAACATAACTTAAACAAAAGCAACTCCCACTGAAATCAAGATCACATCTTAAGAAATCTAATGCCTATAGCAGCAGCATGACTCTCATGCTTAGGCCTTGGGAGAGGCTTAGTTAAAGGATTAGCAACATTCTCATCCGTCGGGACTCTGCTGATCTTCACATCTCCTCTATTAATGATATCACGGATAAGGTGATACCTCCTTTCTATATTTTGGATTTCTGGTGTGACCTAGGTTCCTTTGCCTGCGCAATGGCTCCATTGTTGCCACAATACAAAGCCACTGGCTCAGAAATACTAGGAATCACACCAAGTTCAGAGATGAACTTCTTAATCCAAACAGCCTCCTTTGCCACTTCAGAAGCGGCGAGGTACTCAGCTTCGGTCGTGGAGTCTGCTACAATGTCCTGCTTGGAACTCTTCCAACTAACTGCACCGCCATTCAGACAAAAGACGAAACCTGATTGTGATCGGAAATCGTCTTTGTCCGTCTGAAAACTTGCGTCTGTGTAACCAGTTACCATAAGCTCATCACTTCCTCCGTAAACCAAGAATTTATCCTTAGTATTTCTAAAATACTTCAGGATGTTCTTGACAGCTGTCCAGTGACTTTCACCTGGATCAGATTGGTATCTGCTCGTCATGCTTAAAGCACAAGCAACATCTGGACGAGTACAGAGCATGGCATACATGATGGATCCTAGAGCAGAAGCATAAGGAATCCTACCCATGCGCTCTCGCTCAGCAGGTGTCGAAGGACACTGCTTCTTGCTGAGAGTAATGCCATAAGACATTGGTATGAAGCCCTTCTTGGAATCATGCATACTGAACCTATGTAAGACCTTATCGATATAAGTATCAAGACACAATCCAATTAACCTATTCAATCTATCTCTATAGATTCTTATTCCAAGAATATATGCGGCTTCTCCCATGTCTTTCATTGAAAAACAACTTCCGAGCCAAGTCGTAACAGACTGAAGCAGCGGAACGTCATTTCCGAGAAGAAGTATGTCATCTACATATAACACGAGAAATGCAACTGCGCTCCCACTAGTCTTCTTGTAAACACATGGTTCCTCTTCGTTCCTGATGAAGTCAAACTTTTTGACCGCTTCATCAAAACGAAGATTCCAACTCCGAGATGCTTGCTTCAATCCATAAATGGATCGATGAAGTTTGCATACCTTCCTAGAAGCATTAGGATCGATGAAACCTTCAGGTTGTGTCATGTGCACATCCTCTTCCAGAATTCCATTAAGGAAAGTTGTTTTCACATCCATTTGCCAGATCTCATAATCATAATGAGCGGCTGTTGCTAGGAGAATCCGAATGGACTTAAGCATAGCGACGGGGGAATAGGTTTCTTCATAGTCAATACCATGAATTTGCTTGAAACCTTTTGCCACCAACCTAGCTTTGTATATCTGAATATTACCATCCACATCAATTTTCTTCTTGAAAACCCATTTACACTCAATGGCTTTTGCACCATTGGGTAAATTGACCAAAGTCCACACTTGGTTCTGTGACATGGATCCCATTTTGGATTCAGCGGCTTTTAGCCACTTTTTGGAGTCAGGGCTCATCATTGCTTCTTCAAAATTCGCAGGCTCGTCACTGTCAATGATCAATAGATCATGACAATTAGTTACGAGAAATCCATATCTCTCGGGCTCGTGACGGATCCTTTCGGATCTGCGAACTTCAGGCTCAACAGGTGTGGTTTCTACAACTCTTTGTAGATCCACCTGATTCTCTTCCTCAATAGGTTGAGTGGTCTCCTGTGGTTTTCGAACTTCCTCGAGTTGTACTTTACTCCCACTGTTCTTCTTGGAAAGGAACTCTCTTTCAAGAAAGACGCAGTTCCGGGGAACAAACACTTTGTTCTCGGATTGGTTGTAAAAGTAGTAAGCCTTGGTTTCCTTAGGATAACCAACGAAGTAGCATTTATCAGATTTTGGTTCGAGCTTATCAGTGATTAACCGCTTAACATATGCCTCGCAACCCCAAATCTTCAGGAAAGACAAGCTTGGAACATTTCCAGTCCACATCTCATGTGGTGTCTTTGCAACTGATTTTGACGGAACCCTATTTAGTGTGAACGCAGACGTTTCTAGAGCGTAACCCCAGAAGGATAATGGAAGAGATGAGTGGCTCATCATTGATCGAACCATATCTAATAAAGTCCGATTCCTCCTCTCAGACACTCTATTCCATTGTGGTGTTCCAGGAGGTGTGAGTTGTGAAACAATTCCACAATCTCTCAGATGATCACTGAATTCTTGACTCAAGTATTCGCCTCCACGATCTGATCGAATAGCTTTAATACTTTTGTCAAGTTGATTCTGCACTTCATTCTGGAACTCTTTGAACTTTTCAAAAGATTCCGACTTGTGTCTCAAGGCTGAGAGAGTTACACAACCAGCAGCTTTGGATCCATCTCTATCCGTGCCTGCATCATCTGGTATCAGAGCCGAAAGGTTCTTAGATCAGTTGTATCTACTCCTTTTCCTTTCGGTTTCCAATTGCATCTAGGTTATAGCTTTTGTTTCAATATACTACATTAAAAACTCATAAAAATCATCTGTTTAATCATCATGTTTAGCCATAGTTCTGATTTGTTTGCATCCATATAAGAAAAGTCATAAACATCATTCTGTTTGCACTTGCATCTAGTTCATTCTGTTTTAAAACTTTGCATCTAAAAACCAAAAGAAAATCGTTGTTTTGCTTTTATAAACTCTAAAACCCCAAAAGAAAAGTTATTTGTTTTGTTTTCCTAAACCAAAAATCAAAGAAAAATTGTTTGTTTCAAGTCTCTTCAAGTTTGTTTGCGTGTTCTTAATTTAGTTTTTCATAAACTTAAAAGAAAAGAAGAAGTTTTGTTTGCTTTGATTAGAATTCCCTATACAAAACACCAAAAAGTGTTTTTACCTTATTTGCTAAACTAGTTTTCCATATTTTTGAAGCCAAAAACATGTGACCCAAGCAGAAAAGGAAGGTATACATTTCAAAAAGATTTTTCAGCCGCCCAAAACCTTTTCGAAAACCCCAAAACCCTAAATCGATTTGTTGCCTTTCCCAAACCGTTTTCAAGTTTATTTAAACCAAAGAAAGAGTTTAGTTCTTTATACAAAACCGTGGTCCACTTTAAAAAACCAAAATCCTTTTGTTTTTGAAAGTTATAAAACCGGTTTTCTTAAAAACTTTCCTATTCTTCCTAAATCGATTTCAAAACTTCCTAAAACCTTTTCAAACCGAGTCTGATTCATATTTGCTTTATCTAGAGACTTAGTAACGTGTGTAACATTTTTTTAACTCTCAAAACAGAAGCTAAGGACCTATTGATACCTTGTATTGTTGCTTTAACTTTCAGGTACATAATCATTGGAGAAGAAGCTAACCAAGTACAGATCACCTTAACCAGATTTTGGATGTTATGAGGAATATCAGTGAACGCATGACAAGTCTGGAACAAAGAGTCATACCTCCTACACCACGCAGAGGACCAATCAGAACCCTCCAAAGAGAGCAAAGGCAACAAGCAGAAGAGGAGACTGATGAAGACATGCCTGACCTGGAGGATAATTAACATCCAGAACTAGACCCTCAGCCTAGGAGACAACATCAAAGAGGCAGGGACAAGGAGCAGAACATAGGCCATGTTAGGAACAGGAGCAGAGATAGAGACCAAGAAGAGGATAGGAGCTGGGGCAAGGATCTTAAGCTCAAGCCTCATACCTTTTCTGGAAAGGTCAATCCAGAAGCTTACCTTGATTGGAAAAGAAGGATGGACTACATCTTTGATTACTACCAACATTCACAAGAAAAGAAGGTGACTATAGCTGCTGCTCAATTAACAGATAATGCACTTGCTTGGTGGGACAGAGAAGTGTCTGAAAGAAGAAGGCTTAGGCATGTGATGATCAATGATTGGGATGACATGAAGTTCCATCTCAAGAAGAGATATGTTCCAGCTTATTATTACAGAGATTTCCAGAAACGTTTCAGGAAGCTTTCACAAGGAAACAAGTCTGTAGAATAATATTTTGAATAGTTTGAAACACTCAAGAACCATCTGGAGGTTCAAGACTCAGAGGAGACACTCATGGCTCAGTTCCTAGATGGTTTATAAGATAGGATTGCAAGGAAAATAGAGAGGAAGAACTATGAGAACTTGGAAGAATTGTTGCACCATGCCATACAAGGAGATCAACATATCAAGAGGAAGACTGCCACCAACAGAAGCAAACCTAGTTGGAATCCTCAGCCATCAAAGGGTGCTGACAAAGGTAAGTCTACAGAGATAGACAATTGGTTCAAGAATTCTACTCCAGGCTCATCCAAAACAACTCAAACAGAACAGAATAAGACCCAAAGGAGCCGTGACATAACTTGTTTCAAATGTCAAGGCAAGGGACATTATGCAAGGGATTGTACAAACCAAAGGGTAATGGTTATAAGGGATAATGGGGAGTATGAGTCACAAGATGAGGAAGAGGAAAAGCATACTGAGTCTGAAGAGGAAGTCACTGATTATCTAGAGACTGGAGAGATCCTAGTGACCAGGAGATCACTTAGTGCTATGTTTGAACCAGAGACAATTCAAATAAAAACATCTTTCATACAATATGTAGCATTGAATCAAAGGTATGTAGCTTGATAATTGATGGTGGTTCTTATACTAATGTGGCTAGCAATTATCTTGTTGATAACTAGGCTTTAAGAAGACCAAGCATCCAAGGCCATACCGACTCAAATGGTGGAATGATGAGACTAAGTTGAAGATCAATGAACAAGTCTTAGTGCCATTCAGCATAGGAAAGTACACAGATGAGGTTAAGTGTGATGTTGTACCAATGCAAGCATGCCACATCCTCCTAGGAAGACCATTGCAGTTTGACAAGGAGACCATACACAATGGACGTACCAACATCTACAACTTCGCTCATCATAACAAGAAGCACAACCTTGCTCCTCTTACACCACAGGAAGTTCACACCATGCAACTAGCCATGGACAAAGGAGCTAAGGTAAGTAAGACAAACTTGTATATTTCTCCAATGAGTATTCTGAAGTCTTTGGATCATATAGAGCAGGTGCTACTCATGATATTTAGAGAAAGTTTGTTTTCAGGAAATAAAGATCAAGAGCTACCAAAGGAAGTACACATGCTCTTGGATCAGTACAAGGATGTTTTTCCAGAAGACATCCCTTCAGGCCTTCCACCTCTAAGAGGCATAGAGCATCCGATTGATTTGGTACCAGGAGCACCTCTACCAACTATACCAGCCTATAGAGTCAATCCTGAAGAAGCTAAGGAGCTAGAGAAACAAGTTCAAGAGCTCATGTCAAAGGGGTACATCAGGGAGAGTCTTAGCCCATGTGGCGTGCCTGTTTTATTGGTGCTTAAGAAAGATGGTACTTGGAGAATGTGTGTTGATTGCAGGGCTATAAATAACATTACAATCAAGTATAGGCATCCAATACCAAGGCTGGATGATATGCTAGATGAGCTAAGTGGAACCACTATCTTTTCAAAGATAGATCTTAAGAGTGGTTATCATAAAGTGAGGATTAAGGAGGGAGATGAATGGAAGACAACATTCAAAACAAAGCAAGGGCTTTATGAATGGCTTGTCATGTCATTTGAACTTACAAATGCTCCAAGTACCTTCATGAGAATCATGAATCACGTCCTAAGGCAGTACATCTGTAAGTTTGTTGTTGTTTACTTTGATGACATACTGATATATAGCCATTGCTTATCTGATCATATCCAACATCTAAAACAGGTTCTAGACATGCTTAGGTTAGAAGTATTATATGCAAACTTAAAGAAATGTACCTTCTGCACTGATCAATTGTTGTTTTTAGGATTTTTTGTGAGTTCACAGGGATTAAAGTTAGATGAGGAGAAGATCAAAGCCATCCAAGAGTGGCTAACACCATCTACAATCGTTCATGTGAGGAGTTTCCATGGGCTGGCTAGTTTTTACAGGAGATTTGTGAAGGATTTCAGCACAGTAGCAACACCATTAACCTCTGTGATCAAGAAGAACACAACCTTTGTGTGGGGACAATCTCAGGAAGAAGCTTTCAACAAGCTCAAACAATGCTTAACCCATGCACCTGTTTTGGTACTTCCTAACTTTGACATTCCATTTGAGATTGAATGTGATGCTTCTGGAACATGAATAGGAGCTGTTCTAACTCAAGGAGGAAGACCAGTAGCTTTCTTTAGTGAAAAGCTCAGTGGTGCTACACTCAATTACCCTACTTATGACAAAGATCTTTATGCTTTGGTAAGGTCACTTGAAACTTGGCAACACTACTTACTATCTAAAGAGTGTGATTCATACAGACCATGAGACTCTTAAGCACCTAATAGGACAAACAAATCTCAAGAAGAGACACGCAAGGTGGCTTGAGTTTGTGGAGACATTTCCATACATGATCAAGTACAAGAAAGGCAAAGAAAACATTGTAGCTGATGCATTGTCCAGAAGGCATACTCTTATATCTACAATGGAGGCTAAGATAATGGGATTTGAACACATCAAGAAGTCTACAAAGAAACCACCAAGGCAGCTTTTGGAGCATTCTATCAACAGGATGGGTTCCTCTTCAAGGATAGAAGGCTATGCATTCCTCAAGGATTGATATACCATGGATTTTAGGGATTTTAACCATGGTATATATCTTATTTATCGAGTCTTATGTTATGTTTTGGAGTTTTTTAGCATGTTTACAGGTCTAGACATGTTTGGAGCGGAATTGGACATTATGGAGCATTGTGGAGCATTTTGGAGTATTGGCCCGAGAGGAAGAGTTCACTGCCCAATTCATAGACCTGCATCGATCGACACATCTTGTGCATCGATCGATGCAAGGTCGACGCAGATTATTCTCGGCGGTTTAAAGACAGAGTTTGGAAATTGCAACTTTTCCCAGAAGTTTCTCATAATTACAAAGAAGCCCCAGCCGTGATTAGACCATTATATTAGGGTTTTTAAGCCATTGTTTAGGCTACGCTTTACTTACGCTTTATTCTATTTTCAGAGAGAGTTAGGGGCTGATTCTGCTCTCGAAAGAGAGAGGATTTCGAACCCCAGTTCTTTATTTGATTTTATAATATTTGGTTTTCTATTCATGATGTTTTCTGTTTCGATGATCATGTCTGAGTAGATTACCTGTTAAGTTTAGGGATTCTCATTAGGGATTTCATGGAATTATGGGTTAATCAATCTGTTAGGGATTCATACTTTCTAGTTCTTCGTCTAGGATTGTTCTTAATGCTTAATCTGAACTGGCCACTTAGATTATTGATGTTAGGTTGATTGATGCAACGACAGTTGGTTAATTAGCTAGAAAGAACCTAGATGAGCAATTGAATTACTCGCAAAGGAATTTGGATTGCTGCACTTAGACTTAGAGAATTCTTGTGAAGCCCCGACCTGGCCCCCCTAGGCCACGGTCGATGCGTTCAAATAGTCAGGCCAAACCCTAGCCTGAACCTTCCTAAATTCCGTCCTATTTTTAAATTTTTCCTTTTTGGACAAGTATTCCTCGGATCTTTCTATTGACTTCTAGTCTTAGATCCTTCATACTTAATAATACGCAGCGGAAATCTTTACTTAACATTTACATCGTTCTTCTAAAGAACGATCCGTCCAAGAACCTCTTATGATCTTATTTAGTTTCCTTTAAACTCTTTCGAGGTTGTGTTCTTATCTATCCATTCTAACAACCTAAGTCTTTTACTTAGTTTGTTCCATTCAACTATTTCCTTCTATCCATACTTTAGATCATTCGAGTACTTAAACTTGTACCTTAGCCTTTTAGGTGAAGTCGGTATGAAGCTATCTTGGCGTCCAACTTAACTCGTTTGATCCTCGAACTCTTAGAACATACCTCCCTTGTACCAAGTCATTCAACCAACCATCCCCACATGACAAGGCGCAAGAGAGGTCTTCTAGTTCCTTCCTTGACCACCATTTGATCTCGCTTGTCCCTTTTCTTGGTTCCCATTAACATTCTCCGTCTTGACTTATCCACGTTTTTCTTCCTGCATCTTGACCTTTAGACAGACCCAAATCCTTAGGAAGACCACCTCATGTCCGGACGTTGACTCGGGGTCGAATCATGTCCTGATCACTTCACCGATTTCCCTTCGTATTGTTGGACATTGCGTTCGGTGCAAGGTTGGAAGGACTCCCTCGTTCACTTCCGTAGACGGTTTGATCCATGGTTCGTACTGTCGGCCATCGACCCAGTTCATTTGACTGTTCGACCGGTCCGTACGCGTTTCGACCATGCGATTCTATTGGTCCTGTCCACGGTCCAACTCATGCCGTCCCGCTAGTCTGAACTTATCCGAGGTTGATCCATCCGATCATTCCCACGGCTTAAAGGACATAAGTCCGTCTAATCGACCAAGTTCCACAACCGGCTATGCATAATGAACCGGCCATGTTCCCGTCTGGTTCATGTACCGCGATCGCATGCAAAATAGCCTTTCCGCGCTGCATGATCGTTCACGAACGCTTGGTATCGTACCTAGCGTCTCTCGGTCGTACCGCGTTCGTTAGAACGTCTTGCGTACCGCGATCGTGGCATCATCACCGAGCGTACTCGATAATCATGCGCACGTCTGGGTCTGTCGTGTGATCCGCGGTCATGCCGCGATCACTGTCCAACCGGACTGGCCGCACGCTCTGATCGTTTGCGATCTTTGAACCGTTGCGTCAGTCCGCGAAGAGACACAACCTTCCCCGAAAGACGCGACTGTCCGTGAACAGTCACGACCATCCGCTTGGATCGCGATCAGTCTGCCGCGACTATCCTACCGCGATCATCCTGTCGCGATCATTCTGCCGCAATCAGTCTGTCGCGAACATTCTGCCGCGATCAGTCTGCCGGATAACGTAACCACTTGACGTGATGAGAACTAGGCTGCGTTGACGAGCGTACTCGGAAGCGCTTGCGCGTCCCGTCCGTCAGTCCGTACGCTCCTTGCCGCGATCGCTGTCCATCCGGCTTACGCATGTTCTGATCGTTCGCGATCGCTGAACGGCTGCGTCAGTCGCGGATCATCTCCGGATGGTCGCGTTTGGGTGCGACGATCAGTCAACAGACGCGACCATCCGGAGATGATCCGCGACTGTCCGTGCGACTGTACCGTCCAACCTGTGTACCGCCGCGGATTTGTCCGCGATCACCAGCCATCCGCGGTCATGTGCGATCGTCCTGCGGATGATTACGCCAGAACGCGAACGAACGCGACCGTTTGTGAACGCGATCGTTCGCTACGGCCCGCGATCTTACGTTCCTTCGCCCAGTCTGATCGTTTGGCCGTGACGCGCATGATCCAATTTTCCCGTCAGTCCGCCCATGAACCGCTCGCGCCCAGTCTGCCAGACTTCGACCATCCGCCTAAACGGATGTCGTTCATCCGCGCTTAACCGTCCGAGTCTTCCTGTTCATGTGCGCAGATCATCCCGTTCACGCCCGCCGATCAGTTCACGGTCTTGGCCTTTGGCCGACCGAGTCTCTTCAGAACATAAGGCCGGTTCTCACACCAATCTTCTCTCTGGTCAAGCGGACTGATTCAGAGAATGAGTATAAGAGAATTTGTCATTTGGCCTTCTTCTAAACCGTCCAACGGCCAAGTGGCTTAGCCGCGGCTGTGATATAAAAGGGTCTTAGATGCTGCCTTGGGTGTCGTGATTGTCTGGCCATGATCCATGGCCGCATCTCCAGCCATGATCACGCCAAAACTTGCCTTTTGCCCAACCACTAAACGCCCTTGATGCGCCGGTTTCTTTCCTCAAGATTCCGACCAACTCTCTCTCTCTCTCTCTTTGATCTCAGTTGTAGCCCTTTGGCCTTAGAGAGTTTCTGGGTTTTTCCCCCATGAAGATTGCATGCGAAAATGGCCTACAAATGGCCTATTTATAGGCCTCACATTCACCCATAACCGCCCAAAGGAAGAGATGCAATGTGTTGGGCGAATGGACACAACCAACCAAAGGTGGCCATTCGCTAATGAGCTCTTGAGTCAGCTAGTGACACTAGCTGACCAGCTGGTCCAACACTCGCACGCTCCAGCTAACTTAGTTCAGCTAGCTGCCGGCTACTTTCACTGATCAGCTCAGCTGTTTGGCTCGGTTGAGCTGATCCACACTTCTTCCAGCTATTTTCTTTTGAGATCAAGCTCCTTTCCAGTTGAGCTTGATCTTCTTCTGCCTACGGAACACTCTTATTGACCGCTCTCGATCTTAAGCTCGGTCTTATGGTCCCATAGACAGTCCAAACGTTTAGGGTGTGGTCAGACTCCCGGTTCCGGGATGTTACAAGTTCTACCCCCCTTAAAAGGGATTCGTCCCCGAATCCGACTTAAGGCGTTTATCCCGTTCAAACTTTTGGAATCTTTCCATTCCCATCGACCTAGGTCCGTCAAGACTTAATCATTTCCCTGATTTTTATCTTGTCTTAGACTTACTCAATCCCGATCACAATCCTTACGGATTTGACCCGAAACTTGATCCTCGCCCTCCAAGGACTTGATCTTAGTTCCCCGTTCTTAGTAATTTTCTTACTAGATCCTAATTCGGTCTTTTGTTCCGTGTAGGACTCGACCTCAGGCCTTTGTTCCCTCCAGGACTCGACCTCGGTTAAGGTCCTTACGTATTCCAAATGCAAGCAACCTAACCCTTTTCCCCAAATGTAATCCCAGAAACATTTGAAGAAGTGGGGTTCAGTGACTGACCAGAAATTGCACTATAGGACTCGGCCACGCCAATGTCCCTAACCAGTTCGTAAACCCGTGGCGTCTTCAGTTAGCGCTTAGCCTTTACCGTTCGACTTTCACTTCCACGTTTTACTTCTGATTACTGCTTTACAATGGAAGCAATTCATTGGTCTTTCATTGTCACTTTCCTTCCCCTCATCCTGGAAACAGCTTAGGATCCTTGGTCCCTGCTGTTGCACTTCGCACGTACTCTACTTGCCTTTACACTCCCCAAAGTGTGCTTCTATTGTTTCTGCAAGAGGTACTTTTGGTGTGGTTTCTAGAGGATTGGTTATCAGCCCCAACTGATTCCATTTCCTCTTTAGGTCCTTCCCGGGTCGGCAGGATACTTTGTCTTTTGAGCCAACGCGGTTCTCCTCCAGGTCCCTCCCGGTTAGGCCAACCACTTCCCGTGATTGCGCCCTCCGGTTCACCCCAGGTCCCTCCCGGTTCGGTCAACCACTTTCCCGTGATTGAGCCTTCCGGTTCACCCCCCCCCCACACCATCTTGCGACCTTGATCCAAATCCGGGAACTAATCTCCCAACCGATCCCATACTCGGCTGGAACATACGACATTCCAACTGATCCCATACTCAGCTGAAAAGTACTTCCCATTGGACTTGTTCTCAAATTCTGCCCAAGACTAAGTGTGTCCTTGGTGCACTTGTCTCTGCAAGTCACCAATCACGAGAGCATCGTCCTAGAAACAACTCCGCTCTGATACCACTTGTGAAGCCCCGACCTGGCTCCCCTAGGCCACGGTCGATGCGTTCAAATAGTCAGGCCAAACCCTAGCCTGAACCTTCCTAAATTCCGTCCTATTTTTAAAAATTTCCTTTTTGGACAAGTATTCCTCGGATCTTTCTATTGACTTCTAGTGTTAGATCCTTCATACTTAATAATACGTAGCGGAAATCTTTACTTAACATTTACATCGTTCTTCCAAAAGAACGATCCGTCCAAGAACCCCTTATGATCTTATTTAGTTTCCTTTAAAACTCTTTCGAGGTTTTGTTCTTATCTATCCATTCTAACAACCTAAGTCTTTTACTTAGTTTGTTCCATTCAACTTTTTCCTTCTATCCATACTTTAGATCATTCGAGTACTTAAACTTGTACCTTAGCCTTTTAGGTGAAGTCGGTGTGAAGCTAGCTTGGCGTCCAGCTTAACTCGTTTGATCCTCGAACTCTTAGAACATACCTCCCTTGTACCAAGTCATTCAACCAACCATCCCCACATGACAAGGCGCAAGAGAGGTCTTCTAGTTCCTTCCTTGACCACCATTTGATCTCGCTCGTCCCTTTGCTTGGTTCCCATTAACATTCGCCGTCTTGACTTATCCACGTTTTGTTTCCTGCATCTTGACCTTTAGACCGACCCAAATCCTTAGGAAGACCAGCTCATGTCCGGACGTTGACTCGGGTCGAATCATGTCCTGATCACTTCACCGATTTCCCTTAGTATTGTTGGACATTGCGTTCGGTGCAAGGTTGGAAGGACTCCCTCGTTCACTTCCGTAGACGGTTTGATCCATGGTTCGTACCGTCGGCCATCGACCCAGTTCATTTGACTGTTCGACCGGTCCGTACGCGTTTCGACCATGCGATTCTCTTGGTCCTGTCCACGGTCCAACTCATGCCGTCCCGCTAGTCCGAACTTATCCGAGGTTGATCCATCCGATCATTCCCACGGCTTAAAGGACATAAGTCCGTCTAATCGACCAAGTTCCACAACCGGCTATGCATAATGAACCGGCCATGTTCCCGTCTGGTTCATGTACCGCAATCGCATGCAAAATAGCCTTTCCGCGCTGCATGATCGTTCACGAACGCTTGGTATCGTACCGAGCGTCTCTCGGTCGTACCGCGTTTGTTAGAACGTCCTGCGTACCGCGATCGTGGCATCATCACCGAGCGTACTCGATAATCATGCGTGTAGGATTATGTGTGTTCATTGGTGTAATTATCAGATTACAACCTAACATAATCAACTAGGATCTAGGTGATTTGCAGATGAATCATAAACAGATCAGGATGGTTACCTTGTGATTGCAGCGGATTGATCAAAGGAATATCGAGATCTGCAAGAGCTGATAGAAACCGGCTCCTCCTAGGTATCCACACGCTTACAAGCTACTGGATCAGGCTGCTAGACCAAGCTGGAATCAACAGAGAGAGAGAGAGGACGGCTGAGGCAAAATCGCAGAGGTGGTGTATCTTCCCTAGGCGCGCCCCTTCCTCACTTATATGGGCCCAAGTAATTAAACTAATGGCTTATTAGGCTTTTGGGCCCAAGACCCAAATCAGACAAAAAGACTGTATTTTGTCTGGCCCAATTCTCTGTACAAATACAGTAAATGCCTTGCATCTTACCGTATTAATTCCATTTTAACTTTCCCGTTAGCTATGGTGTGTGACCCTTTGGGATCATACAATACTGGTAATAAGTCCTAAACTTATAGATCAAGAGCGGACTCTAGCAAGTCATCATGATCACCCAGTATTTATGACTTATGTCTGATCTCGACACTTATCATACTTTCTAGAGATAGTACAGTAGATTTCAGGACATTCCCAACAATCTCCCACTTGTACTGGAATCCTACATTCCCTAATCCTTTTGTCTCAATATCTCGATCTGGCATAAGGCAAGATGCGTGTCATCCTTATATAGCCAGACCATGTTCATCGGACCAGATTCGATACTGACAATGCAAACGACTTGGGCAAGTCCGTTTGGGAGTGGCCACTCTCTTACCAGCTATCAAGTCTCCGATTGGCCTAGAGATATTACCTCCGTTAAACGGCAGGGACAAATCCCATCTTGTTCCATCACTATGAACTACACACTTTATAATACACCCAACCAAGGTCCTTATAGCTCCCAGTTACGAAACAGCGTTAGACAATGATCAAAGCGCATCACTCCATGTGCAGCCACATGCATGCGAACTCAGGTCTAAGGACTATACTCTATAGTCGTATATGAGAACCTCTTATGACACAGATATTAATATCTTGTAGAGTTCTCATCAGCGGGCCATGTCCGGTCATATGCTCCCCTACATATACCTATGTGTCGACTTTGATGCCGCGCATCTATGACCCCTCGAAACTTGGTCATAAGTCTCAACACACTCTAGTCTCAAGTGGTTGTTGGTGTTCCAATTTCAACAACCTTCGACTATGGACATTATGATTTATGTCATTTCGTTAAATATGGGGTTTCAGGATCAAGTCTACTCATGTACTTCGATGACCCATATATAATGACATGAATCATTTTGGAACGATTATTTTATATCACAGTTAAAAATAATCCAGAAATAAAAATTTCATTAACATTTTAAAAAAATGTTTACATGAACCAATCAAAATAACTAAAATAAAGCCCTCACAACTCCCACTCAAAAAGAGATTACATTTGAATATCTCTAATTCCTACAGCAGCAGTATGCAACTCGTGCTTAGGTCTCGGGAGTGGCTTTGTCAACGGGTCAGCCACGTTCTCATCAGTGGGAACTCTGCTGACCATCACTTCACCTCTACTCACTATATCACGAATCAGGTGATACCTTCTCATAATATGTTTGGATTTCTGATGATGTCTCGGTTCCTTAGCTTGAGCAATTGCACCATTGTTGTCACAATACAGTGTTAGAGGCTCAGTGGCATTTGGGAATACACCGAGTTCAATCATGAAGTTCCTTATCCAAACTCCTTCCTTCGCAGCTTCTGAAGCAGCGATGTATTCAGCTTCAGTTGTGGAATCTGCCACGGTGCTCTGCTTGGAGCTCTTCCAACTTACTGCACCGCCATTCAGACAGAAGATGTAACCAGACTGTGACCAGAAATCATCTTTATCTGTCTGAAAACTTGCATCCGTGAATCCACTCATTTCAAGCACGTCACTTCCTCCGTAAACCAAGAACTTATCCTTAGTATTCCTCAAATACTTCAGGATATTCTTTACGGCAATCCAGTGACTCTCACCTGGATTAGACTGGTACCTACTCGTCATGCTTAGTGCATAAGCAACATCAGGACGAGTACAGATCATGGCATACATGATAGATCCTATAGCCGAAGCATAAGGAATCCTACTCATGCGCTTAAGCTCATCAGGTGTTTTAGGACACTGATCCTTGCTTAGTGTAGCACCATGTATCATTGGCGTGAATCCTTTCTTGGATTTATCCATTCCGAATCGATGCAGGACTTTGTCTATATAAGAATCTTGACAAAGTCCAACCAGCCTTTTAGATCTGTCTCTAAAGATTCGGATTCCAAGAACATACGCGGCTTCACCCATGTCCTTCATGGAAAAACAACTTCCCAGCCAGTCTTTAACAGACTTCAGCATTGGAATATCATTTCCAAGAAGCAATATGTCATCGACATATAGGATAAGAAACGCCACTTTGCTCCCACTAGTTTTCTTATACACACATTGTTCCTCTTTGTTTCTGATGAAGTCAAAGTTCTTTATTGCTTCATCAAAACGAAGATTCCAACTCCTCAATGCTTGCTTCAATCCATAAATGGATTTGTGAAGCTTGCATACTTTCCCAGCATTCTTAGGATCAATGTAACCGTCAGGCTGTGTCATATACACATCCTCCTCCAAGATTCCATTCAGGAAGGCGGTTTTCACATCCATCTGCCAAATCTCATAATCATAATAAGCGGCAGTTGCTAGGAGAATCCGAATTGATTTCATCATGGCCACTGGTGAATAGGTTTCATCATAGTCTATACCATGAATTTTCTTGAAACCTTTTGCCACCAACCTGGCCTTGTAAATCTGGACATTTCCATCCATGTCAATCTTCTTCTTGAAGATCCATTTACACTCGATGGCTTTTGCACCAGCGGGTAAATCAACCAGTGAAAACACTCGGTTGACAGACATGGAGTCCATCTCGGATTCAGTGGCTTCACGCCACCTTAAGGAGTCAGGGCCCATCATGGCTTCTGCAAAGTTCGAGGGTTCATCACCGTCAATGATCAAAAGATCATGGCAATTAGTCACGAGGAATCCCTGATATCTATCGGGTTCGTGACGGATCCTTCCGGATCTTCGAACTTCAGGTACTGCAGGTTCAGGTGATATTACAACTTCATGTAATTCATCCTGATGTTCTTCCTCAATAGGTTGAACAGGTTCCTGTCCTTCTTGAATTTCATCAAGTTGTACCTTACTCCCACTATCTTTCTTAGAGAGAAATTCTCTCTCAAGAAAAGTACAATCCCGAGCAACAAAGATCTTGTTCTCGGATCGCAGATAGAAGTAATAAGCCTTGGTATCCCTAGGATAACCAATGAAGTAGCATTTGTCAGATTTTGGTGTAAGCTTGTCTGAGATTAATCTTTTGACATAGGCTTCACAACCCCAAATTCTGAGAAAAGACATTGCTGGAGCCTTTCCAGTCCATAACTCATATGGTGTCTTTGCTACTGATTTTGATGGCACTCTGTTCAGTGTGAACGTTGCGGTCAGCAAAGCATATCCCCAAAGGGATATAGGAAGGTCTGTGTGACTCATCATGGATCGGACCATATCTAACAATGTCCGATTCCTTCTCTCAGACACACCATTCCACTGAGGTGTTCCAGGAGGTGTGATTTGGGAGATGATCCCACACTCACTCAGATGATCACGGAATTCCTGGCTCAAGTATTCTCCTCCTCGGTCCGACCGAAGAGCCTTAATACTTTTACCAAGCTGGTTCTGTACTTCATTCTGGAATTCTTTGAACTTCTCAAAGGTTTCCGACTTATGTTTCATCAAGTAGACATATCCATATCTACTGAAATCATCAGTGAATGTGATGAAGTACTGATAGTTTCCTCTAGCATTTGTGGACATTGGGCCACACACGTCAGTATGTATCAGGCCCAATAGTTCACTGGCCCTTTCTGTGGGTTTCTTAAAAGGGGCCCGTGTCATTTTGCCCATTAGGCAAGATTCGCATTGCTCACAAGACTCAAAGTCAAATGAGCCCAAGAGTCCATTTGAATGGAGCCTCTTGACGCGTTTCTCACTAATGTGCCCCAAACGACAATGCCAGAGAAACGTTTCATTTTCTTCGTTAGATTTGAACCGTTTTGTATTAATGTTATATACTGGAGTTGATTGATCCAGCATGTACAGCCCATTAATAAGAGGGGCACAGCCATAGAACATATTATTGATATTAAAGGAACACAATTTATTCTTAATAGAAAAATCAAATCCTTGCAAATCCAATAATGAAACCGAAATGATATTTCTGCTTATAGCAGGTACAAAATAACAATTCTCAAGTTCTAAAATCAATCCAGAAGGTAAAGACAACAAGTAAGTGCCAACGGCCAGTGCTGGAACCTTCGCTCCATTGCCAACCCGCAACTCTACTTGCCCTTGCTTCAACCTTCTACTGTTGCTGAGTGCCTGCATATTAGTACAAATATGAGCCCCACATCCAGTATCTAATACCCAAGTGGTATTATCAGAAGTAGTAGTATTTACTTCAATAACAAAAATACCTGAATTAGACTTCTTCTTTTCCTTTAGTCTCCAAGGACTTCTTCTTCTTCTTCAGACTTTCCTGGTATTTCTTACAGTCCCTGCGATAATGCCCTGCCTCTTTGCAAAAGTGGCAGATATCAGAAGGCCCAGCTTTAGACACGGGCTTGGGCTTGGCCTTTTCATTGTTGACTGCCTTGCCCTTTCCCTTGTCTGCAGCGGATTTCTTGAAACCCTTGCCCTTCTGCACCATGAGTACAGACGGCTCCTTGGCCTTCTTCAGATTAGGTTCTGCAGTCTTGAGCATACCATGTAGCTCAGGCAAAGTCTTTATCAACCCATGCATATTATAGTTCAAGATGAACTGGTCATATGCAGGAGTAAGAGACTGCAGAACGATATCACAAGCAAGCTCTTGGCTTATAGGACAGTCGAGTCTAGTCAAATGATCGAGATAACCCATCATTTTCAGAACATGTGGACTCACTGCTGCATCCTTAGCCATTTTACAGTCCAAGAGATTCTTTACAGTTTGGAATCTCTCTGTACGAGCCTGCTCCTGAAACAACGCTTTCAGGTTTGCCATCAGTTCCATGGGACAAGTCAGGCCTTCCCACTGCATCTGCAGTTCGGGAGCCATTGTCGCCAACATTAGGCAAACCACTTCATTAGCATCTGAAGAATGCGTATCCCAAGCATTCTTCACAGCTTGTGCGGCATTATTCGCAGGTCTAGGGGGGAGAACTCTTTCAAGGACATAAGCCTTCTTCTCCTGCCTGAGCACAAGTCTCAGGTTCCTGGACCAGTTCAGAAAGTTTGATCCGTTCAGTTTGTCCTTCTCAAGGGCAGACCGGATCGAGAAAGTGTTTTGTGTTGTTGTGCTTGACATAGCTGAAATTATGAGACAATAGAGTTTTAGTTATTTAGTTCATAAAAGAGTAATCTTAATAACTTATAAGAAAACTCGCATTGCATTCAAAATTTCTTTGTTTAACCTCATAAGAATGCAATGATTCCGAGACCCATGTTCAACTAAAACCAAAGTGGGCCACTGGCCGTCACCCAGAATTAGCTTTACTTGGTAAGCATACACACAGCTAGTTATATCCATATAACTCTCGGTTGTGGATTGGGCCCAAGGCCCAATTCACCAGATGTCTCAAGGCCCGGGACTCCTGATGGCCCAGTCAAGGAAACCAATCTCTTACAGCCAAATAATCACTAAAGTCTGGGACTCCCAATGAAATTAGTGACTATATACTACTTTACTTACGCAAAAACAGACACCTCACACTGTAAGCCATATCTGTAATTGAATAAGCGTTAAGTAGCTGACAAGATTGGGCAAGACATCCAAACTTGATATTGGTTTTGAGGATTTTAGGTTTTCTTTCCAAAAATAGAAGATTACTATTTTTGGAAACTTACTTATTTTAGAAACTTTCTAAATTTAGAAATATGCTAAAATTAGAAACTTCTAATTTAATGTTTTATTAAAGTTTTCGGTTGGGTCACAAATTATAGGCCCAATTCTTGGCCCAAGACCACAGAATTCCAATTGGCCCAATAATTTGACATAACCGAGTCGGTTCATTAATTCTGGTCCAAGACCAAATTAACTACTAAATCCAACTGGTTATTTACTAAACCAGACCAGCTCTAAATTATTTGGTCCAACCAAATCAAACTTAGACCAGCCTTCGGTTTAGGTTAAAATTCAATTTTTGAATTTAAATCTGGTTTAACCAGAAACTAAATAATACCAATTGTATTAAATAATTTCCAGCAAACCGCGATTTGGGTTAACCGCTTGAACCATAATTATCAAAGCTTTGAATTGTTTTTGTCTTTAGCTTAAAGACAAAAACATGATTGATCGCTAACCTAAAGTCAACATGCGATCGCTATATTTGACCTTATGCAAATCGTTTGATACATAATTCAATAATTGCTTATTCAAACGATCATGACATCATTTAATTATCAAACAATTCTAAACATCAACGATTCTACAAATCGTTTCTTTATTATAAAGCAAAGTCAACATTACGATTTTGTCTTTAGCTTAAAGACAAAGACATGATCGATCGCTAATCAATTCAACAATCATTATTCTTACGATCATGACATTCACATAAAGACAAAATTGATTTTGACCTTTTCAAGGACATAAAGCCGATCATTCCCACGGCTTAAAGGACATAAGTCCGTCTAATCGACCAAGTTCCACAACCGGCTATGCATAATGAACCGGCCATGTTCCCGTCTGGTTCATGTACCGCAATCGCATGCAAAATAGCCTTTCCGCGCTGCATGATCGTTCACGAACGCTTGGTATCGTACCGAGCGTCTCTCGGTCGTACCGCGTTTGTTAGAACGTCCTGCGTACCGCGATCGTGGCATCATCACCGAGCGTACTCGATAATCATGCGTGTAGGATTATGTGTGTTCATTGGTGTAATTATCAGATTACAACCTAACATAATCAACTAGGATCTAGGTGATTTGCAGATGAATCATAAACAGATCAGGATGGTTACCTTGTGATTGCAGCGGATTGATCAAAGGAATATCGAGATCTGCAAGAGCTGATAGAAACCGGCTCCTCCTAGGTATCCACACGCTTACAAGCTACTGGATCAGGCTGCTAGACCAAGCTGGAATCAACAGAGAGAGAGAGAGGACGGCTGAGGCAAAATCGCAGAGGTGGTGTATCTTCCCTAGGCGCGCCCCTTCCTCACTTATATGGGCCCAAGTAATTAAACTAATGGCTTATTAGGCTTTTGGGCCCAAGACCCAAATCAGACAAAAAGACTGTATTTTGTCTGGCCCAATTCTCTGTACAAATACAGTAAATGCCTTGCATCTTACCGTATTAATTCCATTTTAACTTTCCCGTTAGCTATGGTGTGTGACCCTTTGGGATCATACAATACTGGTAATAAGTCCTAAACTTATAGATCAAGAGCGGACTCTAGCAAGTCATCATGATCACCCAGTATTTATGACTTATGTCTGATCTCGACACTTATCATACTTTCTAGAGATAGTACAGTAGATTTCAGGACATTCCCAACAATGCGCACGTCTGGGTCTGTCGTGTGATCCACGGTCATGCCGCGATCACTGTCCAACCGGACTGGCCGCACGCTCTGATCGTTTGCGATCTTCGAACCGTTGCGTCAGTCCGCGAAGAGACACAACCTTCCGCGAAAGACGCGACTGTCCGTGAACAGTCACGACCATCCGCTTGGATCGCGATCAGTCTGCCGCGACTATCCTGCCGCGATCATCCTGTCGCGATCATTCTGCCGCGATCAGTCTGTCGCGAACATTCTGCCGCGATCAGTCTACCGTGATCATTCTGCCGGATAATGTAACCACTTGACGTGACGAGAACTAGGCTGCGTTGACGAGCGTACTCGGCAGCGGTTGCGCGTCTCGTCCGTCAGTCCGTACGCTCCTTGCCGCGATCGCTGTCCATCTGGCTGACGCATGTTCCGAACGTTCGCGATCGCTGAACGGCTGCGTCAGTCCGCGAAATAACGCGACTATTCACGTTTGGGTGCAACGATCAGTCAACAGACGCGACCATCCGGAGATGATCCACGACTATCCGTGCGACTGTACCGTCCAACCCGTGTACCGCCGCGGACTTGTTCGCGATTACCAGCCATCCGCGGTCATGTGCGATCGTCCTGCGGATGATTACGCCAGACCGCAAACGAACGCGACCATTCGTGAAGAGTCGCGACTGTCCGTGGAAAGACGCGATCGTTCGCTACGGCCCGCGATCTTACGTTCCTTCACCCAGTCTGATCGTTCGGCCGTGACGCGCATGATCCAATTTTCCCGTCAGTCCCTCCATGAACCGCTCGCGCCCATTCTGCCAGACTTCGACCATCCGCCTAAACGGATGCCGTTCATCCGCGCTTAACCGTCCGAGTCTTCATGTTCATGCGCGCAGATCTTCCCGTTCACGCCCGCCGATCAGTTCACGGTCTTGGCCTTTGGCCGACCGTGTCTCTTCAGAACATAAGGCCGATTCTCACGCCAATCTTCTCTCTGGTCAAGCGGACTGATTCATAGAACGAGTAGAAGAGAATTTGTCATTTGGCCTTCTTCTAAACCGTCCAACGGGCAAGTGGCTTAGCCGCGGCCGTGATAGAAAAGGGTCTTAGATGCTGCCTTGGGTGTCGTGATTGTCTGGCCATGATCCATGGCCGCATCTCCAGCCATGATCACGCCAAAACTTTCCTTTTGCCCAACCACTAAACGCCCTTGATCCGCCGGTTTCTTTCCTCAAGATTCCGACCAACTCTCTCTCTCTTTGATCTCAGTTGT
The DNA here is from genome assembly GCA_030180135.1 of Orychophragmus violaceus. Lineage (NCBI taxonomy): Eukaryota > Viridiplantae > Streptophyta > Magnoliopsida > Brassicales > Brassicaceae > Orychophragmus > Orychophragmus violaceus. The sequence goes on along the minus strand of CM058230.1, from coordinate 103,972,492 downwards.
AGCCCTTTGGCCCTAGAGAGTTTCTGAGTTTTCCCCCATGAAGATTGTCTGCGAAAATGGCCTACAAATAGCCTATTTATAGGCCTCACATTCGCCCATAACCACCCAAAGGAAGAGATGCAATGTGTTGGGCAAATGGACACAACCAACCAATGGTTTCCATTCGCTAATGAGCTCTTGGGTCAGCTAGTGACACTAGCTGACCAGCTGGTCCAACACTCGCACGCTCCAGCTAACTTAGTTCAACTAGCTGCCGACTACTTTCACTGATCAGCTCAGCTGTTTGGCTCGGTTGAGCTGATCCACACTTCTTCCAGCTGGTTTCTATTGAGATCAAGATCCTTTCCAGTTGAGCTTGATCTTCTTCTGCCTACGGAACACTCTTATTGACCGCTCTCGATCTTAAGTTCGGTCTTGTGGTCCCATAGACAGTCCAAACGTTTAGGGTGAGGTCAGACTCCCGGTTCCGGGATGTTACAATTCTCGCAACGACAGTTGGTTAATTCTATATCTGTGTTTGAGTTCTAGAACAGTTCTTAATTAGATCCCGATTGATTGGTTACCTGTGTTCCTGATTTCCTGAGAACTCCCTAGACTTAACGCCTTCGCTTCCTTGCTCACAAACTCGCTTGATTTACTTTCCGCTTGCGTGCTCCTTTGATGCGTTTGGCACTGCCTATGATCCTGTTCCAAAGTATGGTTTCTGATTTTCCCCTCCCTTAAAAGTAAAAAAAAAAATAAGAGTAATAAACTGAGGATGAGCTAGTAGCTCCGAAGTGGTCACGGGAGTAGTAGCTACCACTATTACCTCTTGTGCATCCATGGAATGTGTCCAAAGTACACCCCATAACAGGAAGAGCACTGATAAAAAAAATGATACCCAATGGGGAAAAATCAGTTGCTAAGGGAGAAAGGGAAAAGAAAGAAACCAGAAACCGACAGTTTGGTGGTCAGACACTGAATAGGTTGAGTCCATGTGTCCTTTGATTCGATACTCCCTCGGTGAGACCGCACCTAATTGTATACAAAGGCTAGTGTGGTGAATTTGGATGTCCTAACTTGATTGTGGAGTTTACTTGGGACAATTGCTAAGTGTGGGGGAAGTATATTGTGGTCTTGAGTTCTGTAGGAAAGTTTTCAGTGGTTTACTAAGTGAATGTGAATGCGAAAGTTCCTAGGACGAAATGAGTTTCTGTGTTTTCAAACCTCTTTTCTTATACTTTGGTTCTTTACTTGCTTGAGGGCAAGCAAGAGCTAAGTGTGGGGGAGTTGATATACTATAGATTTTAGGGATTTTAACCATGGTATATATCTTATTTATCGAGACTTATGTTATGTTTTGGAGTCTTTTTAGTATGTTTACAGGTCTAGACATGTTTGGAGCGGAATTGGACATTATGGAGCATTCTGGAGCATTTTGGAGTATTGGCCCGAGAGGAAGAGTTCACTGCCCAATTCACAGACCTGCATCGATCGACACATCTTATGCAGCGATCGATGCAAGGTCGACGCAGATTATTCTCGGCGGTTTAAAGACAGAGTTTGGAAATTGCAACTTTGCCCAGAAGTTTCTCATAATTACAAAGAAGCCCAGCCGTGATTAGACCATTATATTAGGGTTTTTAAGCCATTGTTTAGGCTACGCTTTACTTACGCTTTATTCTATTTTCAGAGAGAGTTAGGGGGCTAATTCTGCTCTCGAAAGAGAGTGGATTTCGAACCCCAGTTCTTTATTTGATTTTATAATATTTGGTTTTCTATTCATGATGTTTTTTGTTTCGATGATCATGTCTGAGTAGATTACCTGTTAAGTTTAGGGATTCTCATTAGGGATTTCATGGAATTATAGGTTAATCAATATGTTAGGGATTCATACTTTCTAGTTCTTCGTCTAGGATTGTTCTTAATGCTTAATCTGAACTGTGATAGGTTGATTGATGCAACGACAGTTGGTTAATTAGCTAGAAAGAACCTAGATGAGCAATTGAATTACTCGCAAAGAAATTTGGTTTAATTGAATTGTGAACATATCGAACTTGGAATTAATGCTGGTTTAATCTGTTAGTAATTGCAAAGGAATTTGGATTGCTGCACTTAGACTTAGAGAATTCTCGCAACGACAGTTGGTTAATTCTATATCTGTGTTTGAGTTCTAGAACAGTTCTTAATTAGATCCCGATTGATTGGTTACCTGTGTTCCTGATTTCCTGAGAACTCACTAGACTTAACGCCTTCGCTTCCTTGCTCACAAACTCGCTTGATTTACTTTCCGCTTGCTTGATTTACCGCTTTCTCACTACTTTCACCTAGTTTAAATCTTGATTGTTCTATTATCTATCGTTGACCGGAGTCCCTGTGGATTCGATACCCTAAGTACTACAACTACATCACTGTGCACTTGCAGTTAGAATAGGGATTAATTCTTGACCTATCAAGTTTTTGGCGCCGTTGTCGGGGACTCTTTTGAGTCTTCGATAGATTTGAACTTAGGGTTTAGACTAGGATTTTCGTTTTTTGCTACTAATTTTTTTTTATGTTCTTGCGTTTCAGGTACGTCTGTAATCGCCTTGCATCGATCGACACGGTCCTGTGTGTCGATCGACACATCTTCGCGCTTGCATCGATCGACGCTTCTCTTGCATCGATCGACACATATCGTAAGGAAGATGTATGATTTCTTTAGTCCGGAGATTGACAGCTCGCAGATAGATGGGATAAAGAGCAAAGTAGACTCTCTACATAGTCTTGTACTTGGAAAGTATGCGCAAAGAGCTATCAACTGCGTTGGAGGGAATGGATTCTACAGTCAGGAATCTGCTTTTCATAAACCCTTCCAGCAACAGAGTAACTCATTCTCAAGGAACTATGGTGTTTCTTCTTACCAAGCACCGCCTGCACCTACACATAAGAGCAGATTGGAAACCATGATGGAGCAGTTTCTTGAGGGAGAACAACAGATCACTGTGTCCTTCAACTCAAAGATAGATGCATTGCATGAAGAATGGGAAGTATGAATCTTTGAGCACACATGTGAAGAAGCTGGATGTTCAAATCCAATAGACATCTCAAGCAATACAGAAGCAAAATGGAGCTAGGAAAGCTGAACAGAACAGATCCATCAATGATGTGACCATAAGAGATGGGATTGACTTGTTGGGAGAAGAAGAGAGCATAATCTCGGATTTTCTGGATGAATATTGTCTGTCTGAGACATGCGTCGATCGACACACTCTCGATGTCGATCGATGCATCCCGATACGTCTGATGGATCTGAACATGATCGCCTTGTGTCGATCGACACATCTCGTGTATCGGTCGACACAGATCGCAGACAGGACCAGAAATCTGCAACAGTCCAGGAACGAGTCTATAAGCCCTTTGTGCCATATCCTAAGGTTCCTAAACCGTCTAACCAAGAGCTAGAAGTGGCTAACTACATGAAAGTGATGGATAAGAAGCTGAATGAAACTCCACCAGCTGAAGCTTCGCGAGTTCACCCTTGTATACTGAGATATGCAAAGAAGATGATATCCGTTGATAGTCATTTGAAAGAAGAGGTTCAGATTGGTGGAACTTCAGTATCTGATAGTGGGGAAAAGAAGACGGTGGTTCCTCAGGAATCTACTCTAACATCTTCAGAGCCTCCAACTGCTCATAAGCAGAAAGCTCCAAACATCAGATCTCCACCAAAGGTAAGGTATAAATCACCTAAGCTTAAACCTCTTGACCGCATTGCTTTGAATGCAGGAAAACGCAGCATCCCACCCAAGCTTCGTCCCCGCCCTGATTCTACTCCTTCGTTCCTTGGAAAATCTCATGATCTGACAGCATACACACCGCCTTGGATGAGGAGACATTCGCAGAGACACTCAAAGTCTCTGTTGAAGCCGCCATGAATCAAATATCTGTCCCATAGTCAAGCTAATGACTAAAAACAAGCGCTGAATGGGAGGCAACCCACTATAGAGTCAGTTTTCGTTTTTGTTTTTCAGTCCTTGTTATTTTAATTTTTCGTTTTGGTGTATTCAGCCGAGAGAACAGGTCATATCGCCTAGCATCGATCGATACCACTTGTGTGTCGATCGCCACAGTGCGATTACACAAATGAATCGAGCAAATGCGCCTTGCGTCGATCGATACGGTCCTGATCATCGATCGACACAGTGTGACGAAAGGTACGTAACTCTGGATTTTCAGACTCTTTTCAATTTGATTATTTGTTTTCAACGAGCTCATGCTTTGATTACACTGGGGACAGTGTAGTTTAAGTGTGGAGGAGGAAGCTACTGACGCACGCTTTTGTTTTCTTAGAGTCAGTCTTTGGTTTTTCAAAATTTGTTTTATTGAGTCAAAACTTGTATGAAACTATAATTTTTCGAGGAAAATTTTCGCTTGAACAGGAACTAACTGACCATTGGACAGACTTGCAGAGCCTCTATGACTGTTAGAAAACCCCAAATAGATCAACCTACCAAGGACACCAATATCTAACCAGGTATTCAGAGGATCCATTACTAGTTTCACTTTAATCTTGACTTTAATTTCTCACTTAGGGGCTTGGTAATCTTTGGATCGGATTCCTTTGATGTGTTTGGCACAGCCTATGATCCTGTTCCAAAGTATGGTTTCTGATTTTCCCCTCCCTTAAAAGTAAAAAATAAAAAATAAGAGTAATAAACTGAGGATGAGCTAGTAGCTCCGAAGTGGTCACAGGAGTAGTAGCTACCACTATTACCTCTTGTGCATCCATGGAATGTGTCCAAAGTACACCCCATAACAGGAAGAGAACTGATAAAAAAAAAATGATACCCAATGGGGAAAAATCAGTTGCTAAGGGAGAAAGGGAAAAGAAAGAAACCAGAAACCGACAGTTTGGTGGTCAGACACTAAATAGGTTGAGTCCATGTGTCCTTTGATTCGATACTCCCTCTGTGAGACCGCACCTAATTGTATACAAAGGCTAGTGTGGTGAATTTGGATGTCCTAACTTGATTGTGGAGTTTACTTGGGACAATTGCTAAGTGTGGGGGAAGTATATTGTGGTCTTGAGTTCTGTAGGAAAGTTTTCAGTGGTTTACTAAGTGAATGTGAATGCGAAAGTTCTTAGGACGAAATGAGTTTCTGTGTTTTCAAACCTCTTTTCTTATACTTTGGTTCTTTACTTGCTTGAGGGCAAGCAAGAGCTAATTGTGGGGGAGTTGATATACCATGGATTTTACGGATTTTAACCATGGTATATATCTTATTTATCGAGTCTCATGTTATGTTTTGGAGTCTTTTTAGTATGTTTACAGGTCTAGACATGTTTGAAGCGGAATTGGACATTATGGAGCATTTTGGAGTATTGGCCAGAGAGGAAGAGTTCACTGCCCAATTCACAGACCTGCATCGATCGACACATCTTATGCAGCGATCGATGCAAGGTCGACGCAGATTATTCTCGGCGGTTTAAAGACAGATTTTAGAAATTGCAACTTTGCCCAGAAGTTTCTCATAATTACAAAGAAGCCCCAGCCGTGATTAGACCATTATATTAGGGTTTTTAAGCCATTGTTTAGGCTACGCTTTATTCTATTTTCAGAGAGAGTTAGGGGCTAATTCTGCTCTCGAAAGAGAGAGGATTTCGAACCCCAGTTCTTTATTTGATTTTATAATATTTGGTTTTCTATTCATGATGTTTTCTGTTTCGATGATCATGTCTGAGTAGATTACCTGTTAAGTTTAGGGATTCTCATTAGGGATTTCTTGGAATTATAGGTTAATCAATCTGTTAGGGATTCATACTTTCTAGTTCTTCGTCTAAGATTGTTCTTAATGCTTAATCTGAATTGTGTTAGGTTGATTGATGCAACGACAGTTGGTTAATTAGCTAGAAAGAACCTAGATGAGTAATTGAATTACTCGCAAAGGAATTTGGTTTAATTGAATTGTGAACGTATCGAACTTGGAATTAATGCTGGTTTAATCTGTTAGTAATTGCAAAGGAATTTGGATTGCTGCACTTAGACTTTGAGAATTCTCGCAACGACAGTTGGTTAATTCTATATCTGTGTTTGAGTTCTAGAACAGTTCTTAATTAGATCTCGATTGATTGGTTACATGTGTTCCTGATTTCCTGAGAACTCCCTAGACTTAACGCCTTCGCTTCCTTGCTCACAAACTCGCTTGATTTACTTTCCGCTTGCTTGATTTACTGCTTTCTCACTACTTTCACCTAGTTTAAATCTTGACTGTTCTATAATCTATCGTTGACCGGAGTCCCTGTGGATTCGATACCCTAAGTAGTACAACTACATCACTGTGCACTTGCAGTTAGAATAGGGATTAATTCTTGACCTATCAAGGATCCATGAGAGAGCTACTGGCCAAAGAAGCTCATGGAGGTGGTTTAATGGTCATTTTGGCAGGGACAAAACATTGGGTGTTCTTAGTGAGCACTTCTTCTGGCCACACATGAGAAGAGATGTGGAGAGGCATTGTGCCAAATGCATCATTTGCCTAAAGGCTAAATCCAGATTACATCCAAACGGTTTATACTTACCATTACCTATTCCTAATGCACCTTGGGTGGATATCTCTATGGATTTTGTTTTAGGGCTACCAAAGATCAACCACAAAGATTATATCTTTGTAGTTGTGGACAGGTTCTCAAAGATGGCTCACTTCATTTCATGTAACAAGACCAATGATGATGTGCAAATAGCTGATTTGTTCTTCAAAGAAGTGGTGAGGCTACATGGGATACCAAGAACCATTGTGTCTGATCGTGATACCAAGTTCCTTAGACACTTTTGGAAGACACTTTGGAGGAAGTTGGGAACAAAGCTGTTGTTTTTAACCACCTACCATCCTAAAACTGATGGCCAAACAGAGATAGTGAACCGCACACTCTCAACTCTATTGAGAACCACGGTTGGTAAGAATTTAAAGACTTGGTTATCTTGCTTACCATATATTGAGTTTGCTTATAACCATGCTACACACTCTGCTACTAATCACTCTCCTTTTGAAGTTGTCTATGGGTTTAAACCCACTACTCCTTTAGATCTTACTGCACTGCCATATGCTATCTATTCAAGTACAGAAGGAGCAACCAAGGCTGATTTTGTTAAAAAGCTTCATGAGAAGGTTAAACAGAACTTGGAGAAGAAAGCTGAACGAGTCAAGCAACAAGTTTATAAGAACATGAAGGAAGTGATATTCCAACCAGTATATTGGGTGTGGCTGCACATGAGGCATGAATGGTTCCCAAACCAGAGGAAGTCTAAGCTTGAACCAAGAGGAGATGGACCATTCAAAGTGCTAGAAAGGATCAATGACAATGCCTACAAGCTGGAGCTTCCAGGTGAGTTTCTGATATCTTCTACCTTCAATGTCACTGATTTGTCTCATTACAATGCAGATGAAGAAGAAGAAGTTCTGAGGACAGAACCTTTCCAAGGGGGAGGGAATGATTACGTCATAGAACCAGAACAACCACATGTACCACTTGTTAGAGCTGTACCAAGGACAAGATCAGGAATAAGAGTGCTAAGTGAAGAGTTCAACAAGGCAGTGGAACATCTACTCAACTTACAACAGCCTATCGTAGAATCTTCTGATCAAGAACAAGCAGATTACAACAATAGCAAGCTATTCAACATCCAAGATGGACCAAGCATCAATCTAAGCCTGCTCACTGCTCATTCAACAAGCCAAGAGAGTACCAAGGAGCTTACCATGTTTACCATCCTACCAACGGTCTAAAATATCAACCAAACCGTCCAAAGAACAAGCTAAGGTAAGTCTTTGAATACATTTATTATGCTTGTGTCTCTAACGGTTCTTTTCTTTGTTTTACGTGTGTTTTAGTTTCCAAAAGAGTCTGTCTTTGTTTTAATTGTCTTAGAGTCCCAGAGTTTAGTTTAATTACATTGTATTTTGCTTCAAAGACCCCTAGAAGGGTAAATTTGCTCGGACTATTTATAAAGTCCCAAATCAGGCGTGTATTCTTTACCCTATATGAAATAAAACGCCCCCTTTTGTCAAGAGAGCATTCTGAACCTGTTTGAATTCCAGTCTGAGTTCTTGAGAGATTGTGAGAAGCATCTCTTGTTTGTCTTATCAAGGCTTCTGTCCATAGAGCTTTGTGGCGACCATCGATCCATTTGCACTTCCATTCCATTCATTAGATCAAGCAGAGAGTGTTACACAACTAGCTGCTTTATCTCCATCATCAACCCATCTTGAATCCATATTCTGTTCAAGGCTGAGAGAGTTACACAACCAGCCGCTTTGGATCCATCTCTATCCGTTCCTGCATCAATCTGGTGTTCAAGGACTTAGAAAAACAATCAGAAGGACCAGAAAATATAAGGAACAAGAAAGGAAACAAATCTGTAAAATGGAGTGATGATTTAATCAGAGGACCATCTCCATCTAAGCAAGCAGAAACGGATCAAGACTCAGAAGAAACTGCTAAAGAGGATACATGAGAAACTTTAGTTCAGGGGATCCAGCAGATTAAGGTGAAGCTACAGACTTAGGTAGAGCTACAATAGAGGATCATTCAGAAGTGTATGATTCAGAAGAGGAAGGATCAGATTCAGGAATCAATACAGAATCTTCACAAACCTTGGATGAATATGTCCTAGCTCATGACAGAATCAGAAGGGAAGACGTTAAGTTACCTTCAAGGTATAGAGACACTGATTTTGTTGCTTATGCACTTGCTAGTGCTCATGACATAAAAGTATGGGAACAAAAGAGCTTCAATGAAGCAATGAGAAGTAAGGAAAGAAGGTTCTCGAAAGCAGAAGCAGAAGAGGAAATGCTATCATTGAGGAAGAATGATACATGGACCTTAATTGAGAAACCAGACAAGCAGAGAATCATAGGTTGTAAATGGATCTTTAAGCTTAAATCGAGCATCCCTGGGATAGAAGATAAACGCTACAAATCAAGATTACTAGCTAAGGGCTACTCCCAGTTAGAAGGAATAGATTACCATGAAATATTCTCACCTCTGGTAAAACACGTTTGCATAAGAGTTATGCTCCCTGTTGTGGTATATGAAGATCTTGAGCTAGAGCAGCTTGATGTTAAAACAACTTTCCTTCATGGAAAGTTAGATGAGAGAATCATGATGTCTCGGCCTGAAGGTTTTATCAAAAAAGGACAGGAGAATATGGTATGTCTGCTTAAAAGGTCTTTGTACGGACTTAAGAAATCTCCACGCCAATGGAATCAACGGTTTAATGATTTCATGATAAAACAGAAGTTCAATAGACGTGAACATGGCCCATGCGTATACATTAAGGACCTTTGAACAAAAGGATACATCTATCGACTGCTTTATGTAGATGATATGTTGATAGCAGCTAAGGATAAGGCATATATCAAGCTAGTTAAAGACAACCTGAGCAGGGAATTCGAAATGAAGGATTTCGGAAGAGCTACAAGGATACTGGGTATGGACATATCAAGGAACAGAGAAAAGCAGAGCCTGACATTATCTCAGTCAGAGTATCTACAGAAAGTGCTGCACACATCTGGTATGAATGTGACTAGGATGGTTCAGACACCTATTAGTGCTCACTTCAAGCTTAAGAGTCTCACAGACAATGAGTATGAAGACGAATCAATCTACATGGATAAGATACCCTATGCTAGTGCTGTTGGAAGCATAATGTACGAAATAGTGGGTTCTCGTCCTGATCTTGCTTATGGAATAGGTTTGGTCTCAAGATTTATGGCTAAATCGGGTAAAGATCATTGGGAATGTGTCAAGTGGATTCTCAAGTACATTAAGGGATCTACAAATGTCTGCTTAACCTTCACAAAGAGTGACAATTTCAAGGTCATTGGTTACTCAGACTCAGATTATGCAGCGGATTTAGATCGAAGAAGATCAATAACAAGATACATCTTAACAGTAAGAGGAAACACAGTCAGTTGGAAATCAACACTGCAACAGGTCGTTGCTCTCTCCACCACTGAATCAGAATATATGTCCATGACAGAAGCAGTCAAGGAGGCTATCTGGCTGAAAGGGTTATGTTCTGAATTGGCAGCTTCAGAGATAATGTGTGATTCTCAAAGTGCCTTATGCTTGGCCAAAAATGTAGTGTTCCACGAGCGCACCAAGCACATACAAACTCGGCACTACTTCATTAGAGATGAGATTGATGATGGTGAGTTGATAGTTTCAAAAATTGCCAATGTAGTAAACCCTGTTGGTATGCTAACAAAATGCATACCGGTGGCTAAATTTGAGGGATGTTTAAGGAAGTTGAATGTTCTCCGGCACTAGCTATGCCGTGATAAGTCCTCTTCGTTGAAGGTGAAGCTAACCGGAGAGGGAAATCAGAGCAGCAATCCAAGGTTACTAGGTAATGATCGATTACAACTAGACATTCATAGAAGAGGATTGAATAAACTATGATCAAGGTGGAGTTTGTAGAAATTGGTCATGAGTTTAAATCCTCTAACGGTCAAGTCCTTGAAACGATGTCGTTGTCAGGCGTGGACTTGAGCTGAGCTTCTCAGCTATGGGCTATTGAAGTTGTTTGTAGCCCATATCCGGTTTGAATGTCTCGGGTCGGTTGTCTCATATTTGGGTAACGACTTTGACTAAGATATAAAGTCATCGTCGTCTTCTCTAAATGGGTGTGTAAGCTCAGTAGAGATAACAAACGTTCTAGAAATCATCTGATTGAGGGTCTTTTTTGTAATTGAGTGATTAGAAAGTTGAGAGGTTGTAATCAGAGACTATCTAGTGGATTGCAGAATAAGCTCTGTTGAGATGTACTCACGGTTTGTGAAGAACTCGTAAATAGTTGTGTATTCTTAGTTTTACAAAAAATAAACGAGAGTGTGAGAGTTTTGGTGAGATATCGATCCTTATTTCGCAACAAATCCAAAATGTGTAGTTGTTTGTTCTTACTTTTAATCCCCAGTTTCAATTTTAAATGGTCTTTATCCTCTTAAACGAAACATTTTCTTAAAAGAATGAAATATAGAGGAAATATATCTAGAGAGTTACTAAATAGTAAATCCATCCATGCCATATACTCCAAAAAGGAACAAATATCACAATCCTCTCTCGTAAAAAATATATTCTCTTCTCAGTTTCAATTATAGTTTGGATCATTTTGGCATAATGTTACAGTTGAAGATATGATGCATATATGTTTATACATCCAGGTAATTAATACTTGTAGTATACTCAAAAGAAGACAACACTCATCATGCATTCTGATCGTGCATATATTCATAGACATATTTCTCCGACCAAAGTAAAGTCATCAAAGTAAGTTTGGTTGTCCATGAAGTTGAACCACTCGTTGAACTCCTCACTAGGCGAGTTTGATTCAACCAGCTGCGACCACAAGTCCAATTCTCCGTTTGTTTCTTCAAGTCCGCATGGAATATCCGGTTGAGGATGATCGAATGATTGCGGTTTGGTTACCTCTTGAGTCGATCCGCCTGTTTTGTGAAACTCGGTTAAAATGTGAGTTTGGTGGTGATGAAGAAGCGAGTCGTTTGTTTGAAGAAACGCGGAGGTTATATCATCAAAGTCGTCATGCTCGAGAAGGAGTTGGATATCGTGGAGTTTATCAACCTCATGATAAAGCTCTGGCTCTGTGTACATACATTTGCCGTGGAGATGAGACGAAGAAGGTGAGTCGTCGCTCTTATTAACCCCTGAATTTCCTTCTTCTTGAGCAATGACACAGTTCTTGTTATGATCTGCTTCAGCGGTTTGATCATGATGAGTGCAAGATATGGTTGAATGAGAAGAAGAGGGAGATGAATTGGTAGATAGTCGTTTCTTGAGATGAGTGTTCCACACGTTTTTTATCTCGTTGTCGGTTCTTCCAGGTAAGAAGGACGCGATCTTTGACCACCTAATCAAATATGTATCATATTAATAAGCTTATTACAAAGCAAGAAAGATATATGGTATAGCTAGCCTAGGGATATATGTAGACAAACTTGTTTCCAAGGGTTTGATGGAAGTGGATGATGGCATCTTCCTCGTCTTTGCTGAAGTTGCCTCGCTTCACGTCCGGTCTGAGATAGTTTATCCATCTCAGTCGACAACTCTTGCCACACCTCATCAATCCTATCATTTATTTAATTATCAAAACTCCGAACTAATACTAATATAGTATTACTGAAACATGGATGAATATATATATAGTGAAGGGAGAGACTACTAACCAGCAAGCTTGGGAAGAGATCTCCAGTTTTGATGGCCATGTTTCTGAATGAAAGTGATGAGAGTAAGATCTTCTTGAGGGCTCCATGGCCCTCTCTTCACTTTGCTCTTGTCACAGCATGGTGCTCTTCCTTTCCCCATTCTTATTGTAATAAACTCTCTCTCTCTCTCTCTCGACCTTTAATTAATTAGTATATGCAACTGTTGTATTTCTGATTATTATGTTCCTATATATATTATAACCCCTTACGTCACATGTTATATTTTATGGGATATTCCCTATCGAAGGGATCAGAAGTTATATGGTTTTTAATAACATATTAGATTTTCCACTCCATTCAACAAAATTCTGGGTGCAAATGGTTATCATTTTAGAGGAACAAAATTGAGTGGAATTGACTATTATGCTGAATTACTCCAAAAATCATCCATTTGACAATTTTTTATTTTCTAGTGGAATAAAATGGGACCTACATTTTAAATAGAAAACTATTAAGTTCTGCTGGGATTTGTTCCTCTACTATTGAAGAGAGGAAAATTTCCAGCGTAATCAATTCTATTCCTCTAGTTTTAGTTCCACTAATATTATTCTATTGTATTCCACTGGTTACCACCATTTGCACCCAGACTCTTATTAATTTGAGGCACTTCACTCGCTGAGAGACCCAACGCATGGAACGTACGGATGTACAAATATTATATTTGTGAACCAAAAAAAGAAGAGTCTTTTCAAAAAAAAAAAAAGAGAAAACAATTTGCGAGATTAATTGAGTTAAGAAAAAAAACTGTATACTAGATTGACCATCATCGAAATACTTAATTTTTTAATATTTACATTTTATATTATTAACTTTTAAATATATTTTAGTATCATTTCCAAGCTGAGTTTTAGTTTTCTAAAATTGAGAGTGGAGAAATACATGTTTGTTTGTGTGTATAATAAGCATGTACACAAGACCACAAGGGTCATGCCACAAACAAAAGTTACAGACAAATAGGAGTATTAAATATAATATTTATACAATATTAATTTCACATTCGTTTGTTTATTTGTTGTTTATTAATGATGACACTCTTATATTTGACATTTAGTCCATTCTTTATTTTTAACTTAAATATTTATTTTCAATTTTTATTATCAACTATAAAAAACAGAGTATATTAAAGACTAATCTTTACTTTGACGTGTACATTACGAAATATACCATTAAAATTAATCAGTATTTTAATAATTATTAAAATTGCAAGAAAAACTGTAAATAGCCACAGATTAATTCTTGGTTATGGGCTTTATTTCGTGGCTATTTCGGCTATAGCTACAAATAGCTACGAAAAAAATCGTGGCTATCGGTCATTCGTGGCAATTTGTAGCTATGCTTCCACGGATAGTCATGAATAAGGTCGTGGCTAAATAGCCACGAAGAACAAGGAAAACATTCGTGGCTATGTTAGCCAAGAATTGTCACGAATAATTCCGTAAATTTTGTTATATATCCACGACTTAAACTGTAGCTAATTCGTGGCTATTTTTTAAAAAAATATTAAAAATATATTAATTTAATAAAAAATTATTATAAAAATTAATTACAATACATAATAAAATAAATAAATAACAAAATCTAAATAAAAACAATAAAATTAATTAACCCTAAATTGAAAAGAAAAATGTTGCGAAGCCCGTGAGGCCGTGACCATGACGCCGCACCACAGCAGCACCATGGACCGCACCTCTGCAGCACCGTGAATCCACCGCAGCACCACGAATCCACCTTCGCCGAACCACATCCTAAATGTCGTCTTCATCCTTCGTCTCTCCGTCTCTCCACGTCACCGTGTTTCTTGTGACGACCGAGCCACGACCTCCACCTTTCTGAGACCGTCGCCGACAAAAATGAGAAACGACCTCCACCAGAACGTTGCAGGACTGAAAAATTCGACCGCCGTGAGTGTGATGAAGCCACACAACTTCCACGACAAGCATACAATCTTGTGAAGGAAGCTCATATGAATGGTGAAGGAAGACGAAAGATGAGGAAGACGAAGGTTGAAAGGGAAGGAAGAGCTCAGATCGACTGAGTTGGTGAAGAGATCTTGTCTCATATCTTTTTTTCTCTTAACGGCGCATATGAAAAACAAAGTAGAACTAGGGGTTTTTTTTAGCAATAAAGAGCAAATCTAACGGTCCACAATGGAGAAGAGAAATAGATCCAACGGATAAAATTAGTGATATGCGTTTGTCTTAAACTAGATCTAAGTCGTCGATATATCTAATCAACGGTTCTATTTGTGATCCTTGTGTTCAGATATTAACCAATAAAAAAATTAGTTGAGTTTAATTCATATATAATACTCAAAAATGAATTAAAAATAATAAAAATTGGTAAAATGAAAATTTTAAAATTGATAAACTTAAAGTTATAAGAGATAAAACTTTTGATAGTGTTAAAAATTAAAAATAAATTAAATAATCATTAAAATAAGTATAAAATAACTAAAATGATTTTAAAATGAATTAAATGTTTAATTTTGATTTTAATTTTGGTTTACATGAATCTTTTATTTATTTTAGGTTTTAAATTTTATTTCTTAATATACAATAATTTTAATATTGCACAAGACTTTTGAATTTATTATTAATATTAAAAGATTAGTAGATTTTAAAAGAAAAACCATAAGTAAATATTTTAAATGTACTATATCTAAAGTGACAATTTCATGTGATGAAATATAACATATATAAACTTTAAAATTGTATTACTAAAAAATTATAAAATAATATATAAAATATTAGTAAATATGAATATATGTAGTAATTAAATTAGTGTAAAATAGTTTTTGATATGTTATAGTATTTAAAATATTAGGAAATATGAGTAAATGTTTTATTTTATAAGTGTTTGAATATTAGTTTTGTATATGTTATAATATTTAAATTTTATTAATTAGAATTTTGGTTACACTTTAGAGTATTAGGGTTTGTTTAAGGTTTAGGGTTTTTTATATATTAGTTTTATATATTAGTCTTAATTTGGATATATGTTATATTTGTATTTTGATTTAATAGTTTATGATTGAGATTTAAGGTTAGATTTTGATTATGGTTTATGGTATATGGTTTGAATGGTCATATTTAAAGTTTTAAGTTAATTAAAATTTGAAAATTGAAGATTTGAAAATAATTTTTTTTTATAAGTTTTGAATTATAATTTTAGATATATTATAGTATTTAGAGTTTTAGTTATTAGATTTTTGGTTATAGTGTAAAGTTTTATATATATGGTTTATTTAATTTAGGATATGAATATTGTGGTATTGGATTTGAAAATAATAGTTTTATGTATATATAATTAATGGTTTCTATTTGGATTTTATAGTTTATAATTAAGAGTCTAAAGTTTAGAGTTTGAGGTTTTAGGGTTTAGGGTTTGAATAGCCACGGATAAAATAGTGGCTATCCGTGGCTATTTCGCAATTCGTGGCTAAATATCCACATATAGCCACAAACATTTTCGTGGCTAATTATCCACGAATAATATCGTAGCAAGTTCGTGGCTATTCGTAGCAAAATTAGCCACAAATAGCTACGATTTTATATCGTGGCTAGGTAGCCACGAAAACTTTCTTGGCTAGCCGTGTATGTTTTTCCACGACTATTTCGTGGTTATCCGTGGTTAAATATCTATGCATAGCCACGAATGACATTTCGTGGCTAAATAGCTACGAATGACATTTTGTGGCTAAATAGTCACGAATGGCTACGAATTAACCACATATTTCAAAATTTGAAATTCGTGGCTATTTCGTAGCTATTCGTGACCAAAAAAATAGCCACGCCCAATCCGTGACTGGATCGTGGCTATTTACAGTTTTTTTTTGTAGTATAAGGGTAATATAGTATTTAAGAAAAATAGACTATATGTGGATCATGATACATATTCTCCAATTAATGATTACTTATATAATTCGTTTGCACCATTTGCGAGCACAAATTTTATTAACATAATTTTTTAAAAAAACAAATCATCAAATAATTTAATAAGGATAATAATCTTATTAAATTATTTAAAAATATTTTATAAAATAAAACTAACAAAATCAAAATAAATTATAACTATATATTTGATAATATGTTTAAAAATAAACATTTCTTACTTAAAATATTTTATCATATATATATATAATTTCAAAATATAAATAAATAATATAAAATTGTATTATTTACCATCATATTTATTAATATTTGAAAAAAAATCATAAATATTTTCATATTTATCATCTTACTTTTCATTTTTATCGACATCTCCAAAAAAAAAAAATTCATAACTATTTTTGTATTTATCTTATTTTTTATTTTGTCGGAGGTTATTTATATAATCAAAATAAAATTAAAAAAATTTCATAAATATTTTCATATTTATTATCTCATCGTAATTTTAAATTTTTTATCCAATGTTATGTATATATCTAAAACAAAATTTAAAAATATAATAAAATTAACAATATAAATTAAAGTTAGCACAATAATTAGCCTAATTTCATTAAAGGTAAATTAGTAATCAACCATTTTTATAGTGAATATAAAGCCAAAAACACTTCAAAATAATATAAAAATAAATTAAAATATATTTATAATATCTTTTAATATCTTTTTAGAATATAAATATGTATTTTATATTATAAAAAATTCAAATATTTTTTTTTATTTCGTAATAAAAATGAATACTAGTTTCGTATTTCTTATTAAAATTTATTATAAAATAATTTAATTAAATTTTAATCTAAATATTTTTTAATTTATGATTTTATTAAAAACATATTCATGATATCCTTTAATATCTTTTTTTTTTTTGAAATATTAATATATTCATACTATAAAAAATATTACAAAAAATATTTTTAGTTTCTTGATTCTTTAAAAAAATAATGAAAATATATGTACATATTCATGAATATGTTTTATTAAAAATAATTTATGTATATTTTATTTATAAAATAAGCATAAATATATATAGACAATTAAAAAATTAAATTTATGTATTATTATAGTTTAAATTTAAAAATTAATTATTATAAAAATAAATAAATTACTATAAACTAAATTTTAATTTATAGAACATTTTTAATAAAATAAATAGAATACTAAACATCCGATTGGCATATTTTTGCATTGATAAATATTAAAATTAGTCAACATTTGATATTATTCAAATATATGATAAGTTATTTTATGATTATACGTTTGCACTTTTAAAAAGTATAATATTGAAACCATTGCAAGGTTAAAAAACATTACAAGAACATGTTGAAAAATAATTCAACAATTTTGATTATAATTTTTTTTGAAAAAAAATTTGCATGAATTTATAATATATATTAACTAATTTAAAGTGATATATTTTAAATTTAATAAAATTTTAAATTATTCAATATTTATATTATTCAAATATATGATGCGTCAAATTAGATTACATAATAAAAACTCTAAATTATTAATAAAACAAAATTTAAATTTTGTAAAGAAAAATAACCATGTTCTTTTTAAACGCGGATCAAAATCTAATTTTAATTTATAATAATTCAACAATTGATTAGAGAAGATTTAAAAATAATTGGTTGCACAAAAATTTTTAAACCTGCAATTGAAATAGAGAAAATATATATATATATATATGTAACATATACAAATATATGTTATATATATATATGTAACATATACAAATATATATATAACATATACAAATATTTGGCCATGGTTATGATAATTTAATAGTGAATTTCAAACGCTTCAATTATATTACACCCATTTTTAAAATAAAATATGTTCCAAAGGTTAAATAAAAAGTTTTCTCTAGCTAAAGCTGCACTAAGCTGTGAGAGAGATGCGATTAAAAGTTAAAACAAATACTAGATATGAGAAATTTCCCCTCTCACTAATTAACATTACCGAAAACTACATGAAATGAAGATGAATTATCTAATAAATCACATTTAAGGCTTCTCTTCTCAAAATTAAACTAGTATATATAGTGGTAAAGGTAGAACAAATATTTACAAGGGTCACAAAAATGTTTCTTTTAAAACCAAATTTTATTACAAAAATGAAAACATAATCAAATTTTTAAATTTTAAAAAATTATTAATGAAATAAACAAAAATAAAATATTTTATTTATAACCTTTTAACATGCATTTAGTAGAAAGTACATGGTGAACAGGAGAAAAACGAAAATGATGAAAACCATAAATTAACAAAAAAATATAAAATTATGTTTATTCATTTAGTAAGACTATTTTATTCTATATTTATTTATAATACTAGTTTTTTAGTATTGTAAATATTTTTTTTTGTTAGATTACACTTAAATTAAAATTTGATAGGGTCAATATAATTTTGGATTAGGATTAATATTAAAATTTAACTAAATTTTAAACTAAATTTTAAATTTTCATGGGAGGTCAGTTGACCCTTTTTTATACACTACCTCCACCGGTGAGTATATATAACTAAAAGCAAATCCAAAACCCTGGAAAATTTCAAAATATTGTTTGAAGATATCGATGAGAGCATGACGATTGCTTCTAGAACTAAAAGTTTGACACATCCAAAACATGACACGATAAAATTAAAATTTTGAATAATACATTATTTTGAATCGACTAGAATAAAAATGATGATGCATTAGCATTTATTAAACTATGGCATGGCATGGCATGATTAGACTTCAAACCTCACGCCACCATGCCAGGCTCTGATTCAAGATTGTTCAATAATCCATTGATCAATAATTTTTCATCATCGATCTGTTTATATATATCTACTTTATTTAAACACGTAAGTATGTCACTTTATAATATAGATATAGATATATGTTTGTTTAATTCATGATGGTCTAAAATAGCAATTCCATGTTTTTAATAAGGTGAGAGTCTTAAGTCGTCATGTTATTTTGTTGAGTTGGGTTAAATATGTGTTACGAGGTCAGCAATATAGTACCTAGAAAATTGTGTGGAAGTACGACTAATCCATGCCTCCCACTTCCATGTAAGGATCAGCAGACGTACGTACTTCTTCTTTGTACGTACATTCATACGGATATATTTATATATATGTGTGATAATATGAAATCATATATACAATATAAAAGTTGAAGCTATAGACATCTGAGAGCGTCCACGTAGGATTTAAAAAACTTAATATAATTGGTCCACTTCATCATTAAAATTTAGATAATTTACAAATTTTAAATTATTATAATAAAATTAACATAGAAATGGAAATCGAACGCCATGTAAGTACTTATTTTCCCTAAATTAATAAAATTTATAAATTTTAAATTACTATAATAAAACTAACATATAAATGGAAATATAACGCCATGTAACTACTTATTTAATTGAGAAAATTTACAAATTTTATATTACTACACGTAAGATTTAAAAAAACTCAACATTATTGGTCCATTTCATCATTCAAAATTGAGATAATTTACAAATTTAAATTTTATAAATAGTAAAACTTACATAGAAATAGAAATAGAAAATATCCATAAATTGTCATAAAACATAATGTAATAAGAAACACAATTTTATAAATAGGAAAACTAACATAAAAATAAAAATGGAAATAAAAAGCATACATAAATTGTCATAGAAGAACAAAATGTAAAATAAGTATTAAATAAAAAAAATATCATAAATTTTCATAAAAACTTAATATAATAAGAAACACAATTTTATAAATAGGAAAACTAACATAAAAATGGAAATAAGAAACATACATAAATTGTTATAAAAAGAATAAAATGTCAAATAAGTATTATTTAATTTAAAAATGTACTTACTTATATTCAAAAAAGGAAATTATAAAATTCAAAATATATAATTAAATATTACATACATGATTTACATTTTCTTTGATTAACATAATTTCCAACTATTATAAAAAGGAAATTAGTTTCTTTCTTAGAATTAGAAATTTTATTTTTTAAAAGTTTAGCAATTGATTATAAATACACAACTCAAATTCCAATAGCTTACATAAATTTCTAAATTAAAAATATTTTTTGAAAGGCAAAAATAACTTGATAAAACAATGATCACTTTTTTTTTCTAACTAACCACTTGCTTCTTTGTTTTTGAACGAGCTCAAGTTTTAACAAGAAAAAAGTTTTGGTTAGAGTTCTTCACTTCTAGAAGGCACGAAACATCAAAAAGAGGTTTAGTTTTGAACTATTTATCATTAATCAAAAGGTATTTACAAATTTATTAATATATAATATATTTAATATTTAGTTAACACAACTACTTATAAATTTTAACAAAATAATGCAGGGTACTGTTATCTACATATTCATATTTGCTAACCGGATATGCTACTATGAATAGAAATATTATTTTATAATATAAATATTAAAACTGAAAAAAACAAAATACAAACTTTATTAATATTGAATTTAAACTAATTTAAAAAAATATAATATCAAAAACAATAATAAAATTACAATTTTATTAACACTGAATTTAAACTAATTTTAGAAAAATATAATAAGTAAAATTATTAATATGTATCACGCGCGGATGAAAAACCTAATAATATAAATAGATGGGTATAGATTGGACATAAGGTTAAAAATGTGACGTAAAATGTGGGTTTAGGATACGTAAACATGTGTAATTGTAATGTTTAGCACTTCTTCCTCGCGACGTTGTGTTACTTGTGCAATTCTACACGTGCCTGCCCTCAACCCTACTCCCTACACGTGCTTTTATTACTAAGAAGAAGAAAAATTAACCGTTAAATCACAATCAACTTTACTCTATGATGATTAAAAGGTATCACTTTCGTTTTAGTTTCTATTTTTTCGCAGATGAAATTGTATTTATAAAAACTGAAATACAATGGTTTAATACACCATCTTAAACATAAGAAACAAAAATTCAAGCAATAAACAACAAAGGTATGGGAAATAGATTCTATTAATATTCAAAATGGCTAGGGTTCTCTGAGCTTCCCCATCACCTATAAGGCGCCACCCCAAATCTGAGTAGAAAACCCTAGAAAATCAGTCAACGAACATAGATTTCTGATTCGTTTCTCATTAAGCTGTCTATTGCTTTCAAGGATCTACTGATGAAGTTCGAGTTCTCTCACCTGGTGGAGACTAATTGAGCATCTCGGTGGAGAGGTAAAGATGTTTAGGCCAAGAAAAAAAAAAAAAAAGAGCCTCATGGAGGAGCTTAGGGAGAGAGACTTACTGGAGGAAAGAGAACCAGTAGACATCCCTGACCGAGAGAATGAGGACTTAATCTAGGAGAATGTGATGAGCGTTATAGTCAGATGTTTAAACCCAACAGTGCACAAGGTGGGAGCGCTGGTCAAAGCACTACCCCCAATCTGAGGCATGGAGGATAGAGTAAGAGGTCGTGGGGTGGGTGTGGACCGTGTTCAGTTCATCTTTGACAATGAATCAGACTTCAACCATGTCCTAAATAGAGGGCCCTGGTTCGTCAATGGATGGACTGTAGCAATAGACCAATGGAGTCCACACCCTGGACCCAACTTCCTTAACCGTATCGCATTCCGGATCCGTATCAGAGGGCTCCCAATCCATCTACTCAAAAAGCAAACCGTAGAAAGTCTGACGGAGCCATTGGAAGAAGTGGAGAAGATTGAACTTCATGCTAAGAAGTCGGAGTCCCTGGAATATGTCAGAGCAAGAGTATGGGTGAATGCAGATGAACCACTGCAATTCCAAAAGATGGCTAGATTCAAGACTGGGGAGGCTGTTCTTACAGAGTTGGAGTATGAAAAACTCCTGAAAGTATGCTTTCAATGTAAGAAGCTTACCCATGATCATTCTGCCTATCCATTGTTTGAGGGAGATAGTCTGAGAAATGAGAAGGAAGGGAAGAGAAAGGGCACTAGAGACCAACCGGAGACAAGCATGAATGTAAGTCAGAAGAAGTCTCAGGAGAAGCGTCATATCCCGGTTAAAAAAAAGGATAGTCTTCCCTTCATCCCAGGCTGAGTCGAGCCGAAAGAGGAGTGTCAAAGATCGATTACAATATGCAAACTCGGATGCCAGGGGTAAACTACCTATAAGGCCGCAAGTTTGGAGACCAAAAGACTCTGTTATGAACCAGAAACATGGAAGTGGGCAATCTAAGAACTCCGGGAAATCAGCAATTTCATCAAGTAAAAAAAGAAGGTTAAGTGGCAGTGGAGAAAGACAGAGGAAGAAAGCGAAGAAAGTAATGAACGAAGGATCCTCTGGCTCCTCCCCATCACAAGAAAGAACCAATGGAGATCAGGGAAGAAGTGATAGTGAGGGGAAGAAAGTTCCAAATCATTCTGCTATATTAGCAGCTCGGGGATTAAACCAATCTGTTCAGATAACATCTTTGGATCACGAGGAAAATTCAGAATAGGGGTTGATGGTTAATACCAACCCCTCGAGCACCCAATGAGAATTCTGAGCTGGAACTGTCAGAGTTTGAGGAGTACCCGGACAGTTCGTCACCTGAGGGAAATACGAGGTCGGTCCAGAGGTAACATTCTGTTGGATAGTTTAGTGTCTCCTGATTCAATTCTCAGATTGATTCATCCTACTAAACATGCAGATCTAGGTTCTCTTGATTAGAAACATAATAGATCTCACCTGTTACCTTGTTTATGCAGCGGAATGGAGGTACGGGTCAGAGATCAGCAGAACCACCAAGAGGTAGCTCCTCCAAAGGCTCACACACGCACACTTCGGGAAGAGAGGCTGCTAGACCAAAAGAGAGGAGGCGCAGAGAGAGAGGAGGGAGGCGCAGAAGCTTGAGAAAAAATAAGAGCTAGGGCAAGTTTTATTTAATAAAACCCTTGTCCAGTTCTTATGGGCTTTTGGGCCCAATTCTCAGTTCTGATTAAATCCCCTTGGATTTAATCAGGCCCTTTAGTCTCTCTAAGTACAATAAATGCCTAGCACTTTTACCGTACTTCTGCTAAACCATTCCTACACATTTTCCTGTTAGCTTAGGCGTGTGACCCATATGGGATCATATAATAAAGGCAATAAGTCCAAGACTTATAGATCATGAGCGGACTCTAGCAAGCCATCATGACCCCCAGTATTATATGACTTATGTCTGATCATTGACATACTCTTACTTTCTAGAGACAGTACAGAGATTACTGGACATAATTCCAACAATCTCCCACTTGAACTGGAATTTCTGTATTCATAATCCTTTTGTCTCAATATCTCGATTAGTCATAAGGCAAGATGAGTGTCATCCTTATAAAGCCTAATCTTGTTCATCGGACTCTGATTTGATACTGACAATCCAAACGACTCGGGACAGTCCGTTTGAGCATGGCCATGCATTTTCCAGTATTAAATCTCCGATTGGCCTAGAGATATTCACTCCATTTATATTGGAGGGACAAATCCCGTCTTGTTCCATCACTGTGAACTACTCATTTCATAATACACCCAAACAGGGTCCTTATAACTATCGCTTAACGACAGCATTAGACAATGATCAAAGCGCATTAGTTCATGTGCAGTCACATGCATGCGAACTCAGGTCTAAGGACTATACTCTATAGTTGTAGTAAGAATCTCTTATGACACAGATATAAATATCCTGAAGAGTTCTTATAATCGGGTCATGTCCGGTCGTATGTACCCAACATACACCTATGTACTGACTTTGATGCCGCGCATCTATGACACACTGAGACTTTGTCATAAGTCACATACCAATCTAGTCTCACACGGTTGTTGGTGTTCCAATTTCAACAACCTTCGACTAGGGACAGGATGATATAAGCCATCTATCAAATATAGGGTCTCATGATCAAGCTAAATGACTTTGATGACTCAAGATCAAGTCACTTACTTTGATGACCTATAAAATGGTTCATATCATTTTGGAACGATTATTTCATCACAGTTAAAATAATCTTGAAATAATAATTTTATTAAAACATCTTAAAATGTTTTACAAGAACATATCAATAACTAAATAAAGCCCTTTATTAACTCCCACTGAAATTGAGACTACATCTTAATTTCACTTATCCTACAGCAACAGTCCGCGACTCGTGCTTAGGCCTAAGGAGTGGCTTCGTTAATGGATTAGCAACGTTTTCATTCGTTGAAACTTGCTGATCTACTTAACATCTCTGTCATTTATCTCACGGAATAGGTTATACCTATCCTCAAGGTGTTTGGACCTCTGATGTGCAGCTAGTCTCATCTATGCTGGGAATCACATCAAGTTCAGTGACGAACTCTTCTTTCCAAACAACCTCTTTCGCCGCTTCGCAAGCTGCGAAATGTTCAGCTTAAGTCATGGAGTCAGCAACAGTGCCTTGCACCGCCAGACAGACACAAGATATAACCGGACTGTGACCGGAAATCTTCTTTGTCTGTTGGAAACTTGCCTTTCAGACTCTACCGACTTGTAGCACCTCACTTTCTCCGTAAATCAAGAACTTATCCTAAGTATTCCTCAAATACTTTAGGATATTCTTTACGGCAATCCAGTGATTCTTTTCTGGATTTGACTGGTCTTTACTTGTCTTGCTTAACATTAAAACAACATCAAACAAGTACGTTTCATGGCATACATGATAGATCCAATTGCTGACGCATACGGAATCTCATCCATGCATTTAAGCTCGGCAGTTATCGTAGGATACTGTATCTTGCTTAACTTAATGCCATGTGACATTGGCATAAAACCATTCTTGGATTGCTCAAAACGTGTAGGAGTTTGTCAATATAAGAATTCTGACTTTGTCCTACCAGCTATTTTGGATCTCTATCTTTAGATCAAAAATCCAAGAACCTACGTGGCTTTACCCATGTCAATCATAAAACCAACTCCCAAGCCAGTCCTTTACCGACTGCAGCATTGGAACGTTATTTTCGAGAATCAGTATGTCATCGACATACAATATGAGAAATGCAACATCACCCCCACTTATCTATTAGTAAACGCACAGTTCCATTTCGTTCCTGTTCAAGTCAAAACCTTGACTACTTCAACAGAACGAAGATTCCAACTCCGATATGTTTGCTTCCATCCATGAATGGATCGATGAAGCTAACTTACACAAAATGTAATTTTTCGGAGTCCGGGCTCACTTTCGCTTCTTTGAATTTCGCAGATTCGTCGCTTTCAATGATCATCAGATCATGCGAACTTTCAATGATCATCAGGTTTAACTAATGACGAGAAATCACTCTCGGATTAGTGACTGATTCATTCATATCTGCGAACTTCAGGCTCTACAGGTGTAGATTCTACAGAAATCTGTAAATCCATCCGTTGCTTTCCCTCAACAGGTTGAGCAGCCTCCTGTATTTCTCGAATTTCTTCGAGTTATACTTTTACTCCCACTGTTCTTCTTGGAAAGCAACTTCCCTTCTTAGAAAACAGAATGGATGTAAAAGTAACGAGCCTCGGTTTCCCTAGGACAACCAGTGAAGTAGCACAACTACAAATACTCAGTAAAGACGAATTTGGATCGATTCCAATCCACATTTACGTGGTGTCTTTCAACTGATATTGGTGGAACTATTTCAGCGTAAACTTAGATATTTCTAGAACGTTATTCTTAAAGAATATCATGGAAGATTCGTGTGACTCATCTTTAATCATTTCTAATAAGATCTGATTCTTTCTCACAGAAATACCTCAAGGTTTTCAGGAGAATTGAGCTGTGAAACGATTTCACACTCATTCAGATGATCACACAAACAATGACTTAAGTATTCTCACTCGTGATCTAATCCAGAGTCTCAATACTTCAGTCACTCAGATTCTATACCTCATTCTGGAACTCTTTGATCATTTCAAAGAATTCTGACTCGTGTCTCATCAAATGAACACAGTCATACTCACTGAAGTAATCAGTAAAGATAATGAAGTATAAGAAATTTTCTTTGGCATTACTGCTCATCGGGCCTCATACATGAGTATGTTCAAGGTCCAATAAGCCTTTGGGCTTTTCTCTAGCTCGGCTAAGATGGGCCCTTTTGTCTTTTGGTCCAGTAAGCAGAATTCAAGTCTCATAAGATATCCGATCAAATGAGCCCAAAAGTCCATAACTATGGGGTTTCTGAATCCGACTTACTCTATGTTACCAAGACTTTTATGCCAAGAAAAATCAGGTTTAATTCATCAGATTTAAACCAATTCGGTATTTATGTTACATTTAGGCACTCTTTGGTTTAAGATATAAAACCCATTCCTTGAATAGGGTGCTACAATTAATATTTCATTAAGATCAAAAGAACAAAACTTGTCTTTTATCAAAATGAAAAACATTCAAATTCTTACAATAAAATGAAAGACAACTCTGCTTAAAGCAGGTACATTGTAGCAATTACTTAATACAAAACCAAGCCTCAAAGGCATCTACAAGTGAAAACCCTATGGCTGAGGCAGCGTCCATAGCTCCTTCCAGACATGTAGATCCACTTGTCCTTCCTTCAACGTTCTACTGTTGCTTAGGCTCTGCATATTACAACAAATATCAGTGCCACAACCAGTATCCAATACCTTTAAGGTATAACTTGAAGTAATAACATGAATACCTGAGGAAGTAGTCTCATACATCAACTTCAACTCCTCATCATCTTCCATGAATTAATGCAATCTCTCTTCCAATGCCCTGTCTCTTTACAGTAGCATCACTTACCAACGTAAGAGGTATCTGACTTGGGCTCAGAAGACACACGCTTGCCATGATTCAAAATCTGGACAACTTTGTCTTCGCCCTTGTCAGTACTAGGTTTAATAAACCCACCCTTCTCTATTATGAGATTATACTGGGTACTCTTCACGTTTGGCTCAACTGTCTTGAGCATATCATGCAGTTCAGTCAGCGTCTTCGTTAAGCCTTTCTTGATATAGTTCCTTCTGAACTTATCATAGCTTGACGGCAGTGACTGCAGAATGATCTCAGTTGCCAATTCTTGGCTAACTGGATAATCCAGTTTCCTCAGGTTATCAATGTAACCCATCATTTTACTGACATGAGGACTCACTGGATGATCATCTGGTAGCTTGCAGCTAGTGAGAGACTTAACCAACTGGTATCTCTCCACTCTTATCTGCTCCTGAAATTTCAATTTCAGGCTGCTGATCATCTCTATTGGCGACTCCATGTTCTCATATTGCTTCAGCAAATCTGAGTCCATGGTAGCCAATATCAGACCACGCACATCTACCGTATCATTATAATGCTTATTCCAAGCATTATATACTGCATGAGAAGCATTGGACCCGATCCTCACGGGGAGCTCTCTCAAGGACATAGTCCTTTCTCTCCTGCCTGAGGACTAGCCTCAGGTTCCGCGACCAAGTCAAGAAATTTGATCCGTTCAGTTTGTCCATCTCAAGGACAGACCGGATCGAGAAAGTGTTTTGATTGTTTGTGCTAGTCATAACTGAAAATTAAGATAAAAGGATTTTAGTTAATATGTTCAATATGATTAATCTCGCATTATACTTAATATGATTAATCTCGCATTATATTCAATAACATCAGTTACCCTCAATAGAATATAATGATTCCAAGATCCACATATAACTAAGATCAAAGTGGGCCACTGGCCGTCACCCAACCTTAGCTTATATCGGTAAGCCCTATCTCGGCTAATTATATCCGTGATATAACTCTTGGTTATGAATCTGGGCCCGAGGCCCAATCCACTCTGATGTCTCAAGGCCCGGGACTCCCGATGGCCTAGTCAAGAAAACCAGACTATACAGTCATGTAATCACTAATGTCTGGGACTCCCAATGACATTTATGAATCACAAACCGTCTTACCCACGCAAAAGTAGACACCCTCACACTGTAAGGCCATGAGTACAATTGAATGGGCTTCGACAGCTGACATAGACTGGACAAGACATCCAACGCTTGATATTGCTTGAGGTTTGTAGGTTTATTAAAATTTTATCCCAAAATAGAAGATTACTATTTTGGGAAACTTTCCTTTTTGGGAAACCTACTAATTTTGGAAACTTTCTAAAATTGGAAACTTCCTAAAATTGGAAACTTTCTAAAATTGGAAACTTCCTAAAATTGGAAACTTTCTAAATATAGAAATTTTCTAAAATCCAAAACATGCAAATCTAGAAACTTCTGATTTAAGAAACTTTCTAATTTCAGATTTTGAAAACAGATTAATTTTAAAATCGATTTGAAATTTTATTTAAATAAATTTTAAATTAAATCTGAAGAAAAGACTCAAATAACTGGCCCAATTGTTTTAACTTCTTGGCCCGAGGCCCAAGAATTGGTCCATGTCCAAGACATAACCCAATTGCCCAATTAAATGACATAACCGGTCTGGTTCATTAAAATTGGTCTAACCAAAATTAATTACTACGATGACCACAATTGTCAACCGGTTATCAGAGCCATTGGTTCAATTCTCAGATTGATTCATCCTACTAAACATGCAGATCTAGGTTCTCTTGATTAGAAACATAATAGATCTCACCCGTTACCTTGTTTATGCAGCGGAATGGAGGTACGGGTCAGAGATCAGCAGAACCACCAAGAGGTAGCTCCTCCAAAGGCTCACACACGCACACTTCGGGAAGAGAGGCTGCTAGACCAAAAGAGAGGAGGCGCAGAGAGAGAGGAGGGAGGCGCAGAAGCTTGAGAAAAAATAAGAGCTAGGGCAAGTTTTATTTAATAAAACCCTTGTCCAGTTCTTATGGGCTTTTGGGCCCAATTCTCAGTTCTGATTAAATCCCTTGGATTTAATCAGGCCCTTTAGTCTCTCTAAGTACAATAAATGCCTAGCACTTTTACCGTACTTCTGCTAAACCATTCCTACACATTTTCCTGTTAGCTTAGGCGTGTGACCCATATGAGATCATATAATAAAGGCAATAAGTCCAAGACTTATAGATCATGAGCGGACTCTAGCAAGCCATCATGACCCCCAGTATTATATGACTTATGTCTGATCATTGACATACTCTTACTTTCTAGAGACAGTACAGAGATTACTGGACAGGTCCAACTGCCGCGATTGTGTCGTCGACACAAGCCGATCCATGATCGGTTTGTGCATCAAACGATCCGGACGTGTGATCCAAAACTGATCAACACTCCGACGCAAACCAATTCATATAGATTGGATCATGCGATTTCTTGTTTGTTTAGGTTTTAATTCTTTGTTTCTTAAGTGTTTTCTCTTATCAGTAGATTGATTCAAAAACACCTCTTTAAACAATCCTAAACATGATTCTAAACAAGAAAAACCACAGAACCAATGGCTCTGATACCACTGTTGGTCACCGGTTGACAATTGTGGAGATCCTGATGTGGTCAGAAAATGTAAGTGTGGAGATCCTGCAAAAGGATAAAAGAATGATAGATGCGAAAGTTCTCTGGCAAGACAAAGTTTTCTTCCTAATTGTATCTATGGGGAGGAGTTACTTTTGGGAGAAGTTATCTAGAGTTGGGGTAAGCAGAGATGGCCCATGCATACTGACGGGAGATTTTAACGAGATAAGGGATATGTCGGAAAAGAAGGGTGGAGCGAACAGAGAGGAGGCTTCTTTTATGGAGTTTAGAGCAATGTTAAAGACATGTGGAGTAGAAGAGATCCCTTACTCAGGTAACCCGCTGTCTTGGTTTGGTGTGAGAAACAAAGAACTAGTAGAGTGTCGTTTCGACAGAACAGTCGCAAATCAGAGTTGGTGCGATCAGTTCCCGGTAGCTAGAGCGGTATATCTGAATAAGGTGGGCTCTGATCATAGTCCGCTGCTAATGAGCATGATGGGTGACCACTGGAAACAGAGGGGATCTTTCAAATATGATTACAGATGGATTAAGAGGGAAAGTTTTAAGGAAGTGGTAGCAGATTTCTGGAAAAGTCAACTTGTGGGAAGAGATGACTTACTGATGGACAAGGTGGGGGAGTGTAGGAAGATCATATCCCAATGGAAAAGAAGAGCCAAACCAAATTCAGCTGTTAGGATCCAGCAACTTCACCAAGTTATTGACAGAACCTCGAGGCAACGTCCCTTCAACCGGAGCCTGCTTTGGAAGCTAAATGAGGAATTGCAGCTAGAGTATGATCAGGAGGAGAAATTCTGGTACCAAAAAAGTAGAATGCATTGGGTGAAAGTGAGAGACAAGAATACAAAAGCATTCCCCGCAGCTACAAAGACCAGGAGAGCCCAAAACAAGATCAAGAGTCTCTTAGACGATTCTGGGAAGGAGTGGTTTGTTGATAAAGACTTGGGCAGGGTCGCTGGGCAATACTTCAGATACTTATTTGCTTCTGAAGACATTGGAGTCTCGGTTCAGGGTATGGACCTCTTCCCTCGTAAAATCTCGAATGAACAGAATGCGGATATAGTGAAACAAGTATCAAAGGAAGAGGTGAAACAAGCAATATTCAGTATCAACCCTCCCAAATGCCTTGGACTGGATGTGCTAAGTGGTTTCTTCTATCAACACTTTTAGGAAGAAATAACAGATCATATTACCACAATGGTGCAAAGGTTCTTTGAGTCCGGAGTGATGGAGGAAGGTCTAAACAGAACCAATATATGCCTCATCCCGAAGAAGCGAGGAGTCAAGAAGCTATCGGAGTATAGGCCAATAAGTTTGTGCAACATAGCTTACAAGATAGTAGCAAAGATCCTTTCAAGAAGACTGAAGAAAGTGTTACCGGAGATAATTTCAGAAACTCTGGCAGCTTTCGTTAAGGGCTGATTGATATCTGATAACATACTAGTGGCACAAGAGCTCCTCCACGCATTGAAGTCCAAGAATAAATGCGCTAAAGAGTTCATAGCCATAAAGACTGACATCTTTAAGGCTTATGACAGAATGGAGTGGGGCTTCCTTGAGGCAGCTATGAAAGGTTTGGGCTTTTCAGAGAAATGGATTAATCTCATAATGGTATGCGTTAAATCAGTGCGGTACCAGGTGCTTATTAATGGATCCGCATATGGAGAGATAATCCCCACAAGAGGACTAAGGCAAGGAGATCCAATCTCTCCTTACCTCTTTGTAATCTGCACAGAAATGCTTGTCCAGATGCTGATGAAAGCAGAGAAGGACAAGAAGATAACAGGCTTGAAGGTGGCGAGAGGATCCCCACCAGTATCACACCTTCTATTTGCGGATGACAGCATGTTCTACTACAAAAAATCAGATGAAGAGATTGAATAAGTAATGAGAATCATTGAGGAATACAGCCTCGCATCAGGACAAAGAGTGAATTATGAGAAGTCCAACATCTATTTTGGTAGGCAGATACCGGAAAGTAGGAAGGGAGAAATCAAAAAGGAAGTTGAAGATAGAAAAGGAAGGAGGTGAGGGAGTGTACGTGGGACTGCCGGAAGCATTCTTGGGATCAAACGTTACAATTCTCCAATACCTGAAGGAAAGAATGAATCAGTAGGTACTCTGTTGACAGAATAAGTTCTTTTCACCAGGTGGTAAGGAAATCCTGTTGAAGGCAGTCGCGATGGCCCTCCCAACGCACACGATGACATGATTCAAGTTACCAAAGACGGTGTGTGAGGCATTGGTGTCCATCATGTCTGACTTTTGGTGGAGGAACAAAAAGGATACAAGAGGTATCCATTGGAAAGCTTGGAATAAGATTTGCCAACCGAAAGAGAAAGGAGGATTGGGTTTCAAAGAGGTTGAAGCTTTTAATGATGTCCTATTAGGGAAGCAGCTCTGGAGGATGATGAAACATCTAGATTCTCTGCTTGCTAGAGTCTATAAAGGACGATATTTCTGACACTCTGATCCACTCCATACTTCCCTTGGCTCGCGACCGTCCTTTGATTGGAGGAGCATTGTGGGCTCGCAGAAGATCCTCCAAGCTGGTGTACGAAAAGAGATTGGCAGTGGCAAGGAGACAAGGGTATGGATGGATCCCTAGCTGGAGAGCAAGCCGGCACATCCTGTTATTTACCTCCATCAGGTTCCTGCTTCTGATCATCACCTGTTAAGTGAGGAGCTTAAAGTGAAGGACCTGCTAGAACATGATGGGAGGGACTGGAATTTTGATATAATTAATAGGCTCTTCCCTCCGGATATCCAGACTCAGATACTAAGTATACGACCAGGGGTGAACAATTGTAATGATAATGTGGTCTGGGATTATTCGAAGACAGGGGGAACAATTGTAATGATAATGTGGTCTGGGATTATTCGAAGACAGGAGTGTACTCAGTCAAGTCTGCATATTGGGTCAAAACACAAGTGTTGAGGAAGGAATATCAGGAAACTGAGATGATACAACAAAGTTTTGAACCCATATTTAAGCAGATTTGGAAAGTGGAAGCAAGTCCTAAGATTTACCACTTCCTCTGGAGATGCCTAAGTAATAGAATTCCTGTTGCTGCAAATCTAGAAACAGACATCTTGCTAGAGATGCCTCCTGCTGTAGATGCCAAGGTGAGAAAGAAACATTACATCATCTGCTATTCTCTTGTCCGTATGCAAGATTGGTGTGGGCGGTGTCCTTAATTCCGGCTCACCCTCAATACGAGATAGAAGCCTCTGTAGCCTCCAACCTGTACCGGATCATGAATTTGAATTCAGCCAATATATCCGGTCTAGAAGCAAGTAAGATATCCCCTTGGATCCTTTGGCGACTGTGGAAGAACAAAAATAAATACTTATTCAAAGGGATCGAATACGGAGCTGAAGAAACAGTGCAAAAGGCACTAGCGGATGCCAAATGGTGGGCTTCTAGGAGGGAGGGGGAGATAGTAAAGGATAGGACGAAAAACAGGGAGGAGGATAGCTCCAAAGTGTGGTCTCCACCACCAACGGGATGGCTAAAATGCAACATTGATGGAGCTTTCTCAGAGCAGGCACCAGTACGCGGAATGGGGTGGGTTCTTAGAGACAATGCTGGACAGGTTAAATGGATGGGAATGAGAGCAATACCTTGTACGTCCTCGGCAATAGAGACTGAAGCAGAAGCGATCAGATGGACTATGTTAATGATTAAAAGACTGGGCTATGTGAATGTTATCTTTGAAACAGAAGCTAAGGTCTTAATGGAAATGATCAACGGGACGAGTCAAGTGCAGAGACTGCAGCCAATAAGTCAAGATATCAGAACAATCATGTCAGATACAAGGTAGCAGCCTCATTTTTCATCCGCGGGAAGGAAATTCGGTTGTAGACAAGATAGACAAGGAGGCTCTTTCACTACTAAATCATGATCCTAGGCTATACACTCTGCTCCCAAGCTGGGTGAAACCTCTTGTAGAATCTGATTTTCAAAACTGTGTAAACTTTGTGGGTTAATTTAAAGTTGTTGTTGGGCCAAAAAAAAACGTAAACAATAGACAACTACAGTCTAAATCACATGCACATTAAAATCTACAACTAAATAACCAACAATCAATAAAATCCAAGCCTAAAAATAACAAAATAAATTTACGAGTCCAAATTTTTGCAAAGAATTTTGAACGAGAATTACCGAAGTTGCCTACGGTCCACCAAACGATAACACTAACTTTCTAAGACACGACTGAGAGATACACTCACAGATCCAAAGAACCTAAACTTCATAAACCGACAAGACATAAACTCAATAAGTTCCACAAACTCTTCCAGATACGGCTGCAATGCACTCATATGCACTCAAATAACCCCTAGATAAAAACTTGAAACCAAAACCAAATCTCACACAAAAAAAGAAAATGAAGCCAAACCACCCGAACAATACCGAAAACAAGAAGAATCCGATAATAAACCCGACAAGAAAGAACTCACAACAAACTCAGTAATGAATCAAAACTCGGTAAGCTAAGAAGTCAAAACTAGAAATTGAACCAACTAATCATGAGTTTAGAAGAGGAAGAGATAAAATGAAAAGCTAACCGGCATAAACTAGCAGCTTAAAACTAGAGACCTAAAAAACTAGACCAACTAAACCCAAGACCTAACCAGCTAAACCAAATTGATTCACATCCCGACCCCTAAAGCCTAGCTAATTGAGATACAAGTCAGACATCAACTCACCATCCTGATACGACCCGTGAAATAGACAACGACCTGAGCAGAGATAACACCGGATACCATGATCCAACACCAAAGGAGGACGAACTAAGCAAAAGCCTCGCCAGAAAAGACCAACCCAAACAACCACCCCGCCGGGAACTATAAAGCATAGAGGAAAACCAGAGAAAATTGTTCGTCCACCATAGCCAACACCACCATAGAACGGAGAAGGACAACAAACACTGAAGAACACTGCAACAAAGGTGATGACAAATGGACGACGGCGACAAAGGAAAGGGGTGAATCAACGGAGAAGAGCAGGAGATCATAGATCTAGGGCAATACATTGCAGGTTAAGCAGGGAAAGGCTTCTCCCGGCTGCAACAGCGCCGTTGTAACGCCCCTTTCCCATTCTCCGCTGACCGTCGAGCTGACCGGCCAACAATCAAACAAGAACATGACCGATCGAACCCGAGCAAGTCGAACAGGAAAAGTTCGCCACAGGACGAAGCCAAAGACGGATCGGTTTGAGACAAAAGGCTCGCACCAACCTATCTCCGACTCCGCTATCCTCGTATCCGTAGCGCAAGCAGTACTACTTGCACTACTTCAACGAGTTGTGTCGGTTCGGACGAAAACCTCATATCAGGAAAACAATTTCATTTTTGGGTAATCAAACGTTGAATGCAACGTTTAACGAGTTTTTACAAACAATCATTCATATACATATACAACCAGTCAAATCACAAAATAGCGCAGCTGCCGAACCGAAATAAAACATCCAAAATCATCAAATCAAAATCCCCGCCACAAGCAATCCCGACACTACACCGAGGACCTCCCGCGTCCG
Organism: Orychophragmus violaceus; assembly: GCA_030180135.1. NCBI lineage: Eukaryota > Viridiplantae > Streptophyta > Magnoliopsida > Brassicales > Brassicaceae > Orychophragmus > Orychophragmus violaceus. The sequence goes on along the minus strand of CM058230.1, from coordinate 103,937,424 downwards.
TCGCTGCTATACCTGAAAAACACAACAAGAGTCTAATGAGCGATCTAAGATCACCCAGTGAATCGGCTCCCCACTACGGCTCCTGATCTATCTATCATCTATAGATCCCCGCCCGAAACCCAAAATAACAATCAATCAATACAATAGCCGATCACGCTCTACCACGTCGTGTCGAGCCCACACACAATCAAATGCCAAAAGAAAGAAAAGGCGATTAGAGGAAATCGGGAGCACTGCGGCACATGTCCCCGATTGAGACTCGATCTATCTACCGCGCACTACCAACTATACCAAACACACACGCTGGGCCCCTACGAACTTGGTGACTTCCACGGGTTTCCACTGTTACCGATATGGCAACTAACCCACGTGACTCCTAGCCGTCCACACAACGACTAGGACACCGTTCTCTGTCTATCGATACGCGGGGCGACTCCGGTTACCCCCGGCAACCCGAGCTTCCATGCAGTCCGGCCCTAGGACGCGACCCCGTATTCTCCGGACTACACCCTACAGACGTCACTTCATAGGTTCGCACCCGCCAGAACTAACTGACCAGGTTATCAATTCCCGAGGATCCAATCGGGATGGAAGTACCAGAACGTAATCAAACACCTAGACTTGCGGGATCTAACGCACCCTAGAGTCCTAGTGCAGAAATGTAAACACGCAGACTCGCTTGGACTCTAGCAATCAATCACAATCAACAACACAATCAACTCAACCCCGCATCCCGCAAGTCTACTCACACACACCACCGCTCTGACTCGGCACCGTACCGAGTCAGCACCACAACTTAACCGGTCCCGTGATCGAGCTAAGTAACACAAGGATCGCTCGGCCCAACACCGAGACGATCTAAAGGCCTGCACAAAAAGTTAGCCACAACCACACAACACAACACATTCACGCAATCAACAGTCTACTCGGCCCAACACCGAAGTAGACTCACAATCACACACACAGGCCTATTAGGGTTTCTAACGTCTTTTAACCAATTCACGCCCGCTACCTTGAGTTAACCGCTTATTAACCCGTAGACGGTTCACCAAACACAACTCTTCTCATTTCTTAACCAATCCTAATCATCTTTTAACAACTCCTCGATCCGTCGGTTTAGAGCTAGTAGCTTACTAAACTCCCCGACGTCTCATCATTCATTACTTAATTCATTAAACCTTGGGAACCCCGATACTATTCATATTCTATACGTTCGTTCAGGTTTAACTTCCGTATTTTAACTCGTCTTAATTCCCGTATATAAGTTCATTTAATATCGTTCTTTACTTATACATATATATATATATATATATATATATATATATATATATATATATATGCAAATACGGCCCTAGTCATGCAACGACTATATGAATGCATCACGCAACGATACTACCAACCTAGCGGCACACAATCAGGTTTAATCCGTTTTAAGTCTAACATGCTTCTTTAACCCTAGCCGGTTTACCGTTAATTCAGTCATTCATTCAATTCAAATCAATTTATTAATCACGGGTATGCACTCCTATCTCTACGGTTTCCCCTTTAACGACTATATGCGACTACGGTGTTTGAGCCGACTCACAGTGATTTGACGGAACGAACGGCACGGATACATATACGGACTCCCGAGACCCGAACTAAACCCGAACTTCTCCGAATACCCGAACACGAACTCCCGAACACTCCGAACAACCGTCACACGAACCGCACACAAGAACCGGCCGGAGTCAACGCGTTGACCGGCGTTGACCGGCTGACCGTTGACCATTGACTTTGACTCCGGTTGACCGTTGACCACTCCGGTTGACCACTCTGAACCAACTGAACCGTCTTCAATTGAACCAGTTAGGTTAAACCGGTTTTTAGTCAACCGTTGACCGGTTAACCTAAACCGACTCAAATTAAACCAAGCCATCTTCTCTCTCCTCATTCTCTTTCTCCTCCGGATCTCTCTCTCTTCTTTCTCTCTCTACTTTCTCTCTCTACTTTCTCTCTCTTCTTTCTCCCTCTTCTTTCTCCGGCTTCTTCCTCCGGCTTCTTCTTCCTCCGGCTTCTCCTCCGGTCTTCTTCTTCTCCTCCTCCTCTTCTCACGCCTTTCTCCTTCTCTTCTCTCTTTCTCTTGTTTTTGTTGGTGTGAGTGAAATGGGAGAGCAAAGGCCTCCTTATATAGCAAACCAAGTGTTGTGGATTGATGACAAATGTCTCTCCTCTCTCCTCATGAAGTGCCACGATCTCCTCACAAAACAAGAAGAATTCATTGTACTTCTTCTACCCATTCTCCTTTTGACACCTAATAGACACATGCTCAAATATACATTCATATTTCCTTCTCCATTGGCCACGACACCATGCTCCTTCTCACCTTGTGACACGCCAAAAAGCAACAAAAGAAGAAGATTCAATGTCTCATGTGATTCATTGTATTTCTATGCCACATGTCCTCTCTTCCTTCTTTTACTTCTTCTCCAAGTTTCCATAACATGTGTCACTTCTTCTATAAAAGGTGGCTGGCGCCATCAGGGGGTAGACACTTGTCCTTCTGTGACAAGTTTGAGCCAGATAATCCAGTCATCAAATCCTTAATCTCCTCTTAATCACTCTTGCTCGGTTTGCTCAATTTTCCGATAATTGTTTTAATAAATATCAGACGATTCCCATAAATCTCCAAACCTCCATAAACTGATTCTACTTGCTTTTAGATGAATTTAGCAATTTGAATCATCCAATTTGTAGTTTCCTAGCTCCGGTTATGAATTTCCAAAGTTTTCCCGCTTTTGCTCGGTTTTCACCCGACACTCCGAAAAATGCATTTCTGCTCCGTTTCTGCGAATTCTGTGTTGGAATTGTGTCCAGTAATCTCGGTACTGTCTCTAGAAAGTAAGAGTATGTCAATGATCAGACATAAGTCATATAATACTGGGGGTCATGATGGCTTGCTAGAGTCCGCTCATGATCTATAAGTCTTGGACTTATTGCCTTTATTATATGATCCCATATGGGTCACACGCCTAAGCTAACAGGAAAATGTGTAGGAACGGTTTAGCAGAAGTACGGTAAAAGTGCTAGGCATTTACTGTACTTAGAGAGAATAAAACGTTTTAGCCACTGTGTGTCGATCGATACACAAGGTGTATCGGTCGACACAGTGCGCGAATGCCGTCTAGTTAATTGGTGTTTGGGCCAAATGGCCCAAACGGAACCGGACAAGTTTTATTAGATAAAACTCGAGTTCAGTGCCATTAACCCTAGCTCCTCAGCCGAAAACTCTCTCTCTCTGCGCCGAGTTCATTGTGGTCTAGCAGCCGTTTTCTGTGATCGCGTGTGTGAACCTTTGGAGGATTCATCCCTCGGTGTTTCTCTGATCTCAGACATACCATCTCTTTCCGCTGCAAACAGGTATAAGGTGAGATCATCATTTGTTTCTATTCTGAGAAGAACCTAGATCCGCATGTTTAGGTTGATATGAATCTAAGAATTGAATCAGGATCAACTAAACAATCCTTCAGTGGTATCAGAGCCAATGGTTCTGGTTTTTCTTGTTTAGATTCATGTTTAGGATTGTTTTCTTGTTTAAAAGTGTTTTGAATCAACTACTGATAAGAGAAACCACTTAAGTAACAAGAATTGAAACCTAAACACACATAAAATCGCAGAAACCAAGCTATATGATTTGGTAGAATGCGATTTTCAAAAGTCAGTATCGACTGGGATCGCATGGATCGATCGATACAATCGCATGGATCGGTCGATACAGTCTATCGGCAAAACCAGTTAACGCGTGAAAGCATCGATCGATGCAGGATCGATGCAGGTTCGATGTTGGTGCATCGACCGATGCGGTTGGTGCATCGATCGACACGGTTAGGGTTTTGGCTCGGTTCCGTGCATGCGTGAGAGCATCGATCGATACAGGATCGATGCACGATCGATGCAGGATCGATGCTGAGAGCATCGACCGATGTGGTTGATGGATCGATCGACACGGTTGGTTCATCGATCGACATGGTTGGTTTAAGGCTCGGTTTAATTTTTGATTAAAATTATTTCGTCCTGGTTTAATAAACAGATTTAATAATTTTATTAAGTCTGGTTAAACAGGGACAAGAAATCCAATGTCGAAAGAATTATTGGATTTAGTGCCTAAACCAGGATTTTCTAATTTGATTTGGTTGGACCAAATAAATTGAGAAAATCCGGTTTAGTAAATAACCGGTTGACAATTGTGGTCTTCGTAGTAATTAAAATTTGGTTAGACCAATTTTAATGAACCAGACCGGTTATGTCATTTAATTGGACAATTGGGTCATGTCTTGGACATGGACCAATTCTTGGGCCTCGGGCCAAGAATTAAAACAATTGGGCCAATTATTTGAGTCTTTCTTCAGATTAATTTAAAATTTATTTTATAAAATTATAAATCGATTTTAAATTAAAGTTTCCGATATTTTGAAATTAGAAAGTTTCTTAATTTATAGAAGTTTCTAGATTTGCATGATTCGGATTTTAAGAAATTTCTAAAGTTAGAAAGTTTCCGTTTTTAGAAAGTTTCCAATTTTAGAAAGTTTCCAAAATAGTAGGTTTCCAAAAATGGAAAGTTTCCCGAAATAGTAATCTTCTATTTTGGGAATGAATTTTTAAATAAACCTACGAACCTCAAATAATATCAAGCGTTGGATGTCTTGTCCATTCTATGTCAGCTGTCGAAGCCCATTCAATTGTATTCATGGCCTTACAGTGTGAGGGTGTCTGCTTTTGCGTGGATAAGACGGTTTGTGATTCATAAATGTCATTGGGAGTCCCAGACATTAATGATTACATGACTGTATAGTCTTGTTTTCTTGACTGGGCCATCGGGAGTCCCGGGCCTTGAGACATCAGAGTGGATTGGGCCTCGGGCCCAGATTCACAACCAAGAGTTATATCACGGATATAATTAGCCGATATAGGGCTTACCGATATAAGCTAAGGTTTGGTGACGGCCAGTGGCCCATTTTAATCTTAGTTATATGTGGATCTTGGAATCATTATATTCTATTGAGGGTAACTTATGTTATTGAATATAATGCGTGATTAATCATATTAAATTTAATACGAGATTAATCATATTGAACATTTTAACTAATAACCTTTTTATCTATATATTTCAGCTATGACTACTACAAGCACACAAAACACATTCTCAATCCGGTCTGTTCTCGAAAAGGAGAAGCTGACTGGAACGAACTTCCTGACGTGGTCAAGGAACTTGAGGCTAGTCCTCAAGCAGGAGAAGAAGGATTATGTCCTTCGTGATCCTCTCCCCGAGAGGCCTCCTGCCAATGCCGCCAGGACTCTGCATAATGCTTGGGAAAAGCATTCGTCAGATGAAAATGATGCCTATTGCCTGATGTTGGTGACAATGACTCCTGAGCTGCAAAAACAGTTCGAGAGTGTATTGTCACCCATCGAGATAATGGCAAGCCTGAAATCGCTTTTTCGAGAGCAGGCTAGGACTGAGAGGTTTCAAACAGTTAAGAACCTCTTGGACTGCAAGTTGGCTGCGAATGCGGCAGTGAGTCCTCATGTCTTGAAGATGATGGGTTATCTCGATCATCTTCAGAAACTCGACTGCCCAATCAGCCAGGAACTTGCCTGCGACATCATTCTGCAGTCATTACCTGCAAGCTATGATCAGTTCATTCTGAACTTTAACATGCATGGCTTGAGTAAGACATTGCCTGAGCTTCACGGAATGCTCAAGACTGCGGAGCCCAATTTGAGGAAAACCGCCAAGGACCCCAATGTGCTTATGGTGCAGAAGGGCAAGGGGTTTAAGAAATCCTCTGCTAAGGATAAGGGAAAGGCCAAGGCTGTCCAAGTCGCGGACAAGGACACGCCAAAGCCCAAGCCCAAGTCCAAGGCTGGGCCAACTGACATATGCAGGTTCTGTAAAGAACCAGGACATTGGAGGAGAGAATGTAAGAAATTCCAGGAAGGTCTAAAGGAATTGAAAAAGAAGACTTTTGAGACTTCTTCAACAGGTATTTTTGTTATAGAAGTTAATACAACTACTTCTGATAATACCTCATGGGTTATGGATACTGGTTGTGGGGCTCATATTTGTACTAATATGCAGGCACTCAGCAACAGTAGAAGGCTGAAGCAAGGACAAGTGGAGCTACGAGTTGGGAATGGAGCGAAAGTTCCAGCACTAGCTGTAGGCACTTACTTGTTGTCTTTACCTTCGGGATTGATTTTAGAACTGAATAATTGTTATTTTGTACCTGCTATAAGCAGAAATATTATTTCAATTTCTTTGTTGGATTTGGAAGGTTATGATTTTTCAGTTAAGAATAAATTATGTTCCTTCAATCGCAACAATTTGTTCTATGGTTCTGCCCCTCTTATGAATGGGCTTTACATACTCGATCAATCCGCGCCAATTTATAACATTAATACCAAACGGTTCAAACCTAATGAGGAGAACCAAACGTTTCTATGGCATTGTCGTTTAGGGCACATCAGCGAGAAACGCATCAAGAGGCTCCATTCGAATGGACTTCTTGGCTCATTTGACTTTGAGTCATGTGAGAAATGCGAATCCTGCATGATGGGCAAAATGACAAGGGCCCCCTTTAATAAACCTAACGAGAGGGCCAGTGACGTATTGGGCCTGATACACACTGATGTGTGTGGCCCAATGTCCACAAATGCAAGAGGAAACTATCAGTACTTCATTACCTTTACTGATGATTTCAGTAGGTATGGATATGTTTATTTAATGAAACATAAGTCTGAGTCTTTTGAGAAGTTCAGAGAATTCCAAAATGAAGTACAGAACCAACTTGGCAAAAGCATTAAGGCTCTTCGGTCCGACCGAGGAGGAGAATACTTAAGCCAAGAATTCAGTGATCATCTGAGAGAGTGTGGGATCGTATCCCAACTCACTCCTCCTGGAACACCTCAATGGAATGGTGTGTCTGAAAGGAGAAATCGGACCTTATTGGATATGGTTCGATCTATGATGAGTCACACAGACCTTCCAATATCCCTTTGGGGATATGCTCTGCTAACAGCAGTGTTCACTCTAAATAGAGCGCCATCGAAAGCAGTAGCAAAGACACCATATGAATTATGGACTGGAGAAGCTCCAGTGCTGTCTTATCTCAGAATTTGGGGTTGTGAAGCCTATGTCAAGAGATTGATCTCAGACAAGCTTACACCAAAATCTGACAAATGCTACTTCATTGGTTATCCATGGGAAACCAAGGCTTATTACTTCTATCTACGTTCCGAGAACAAGATTTTTGTTGCCCGGGATTGTAACTTTCTTGAGAGGGAGTTTCTCTCTAAGAAAGACAGTGGGAGCAAGGTACTGCTTGAAGAAATTCAAGATGAACAGGATACTGCTCAACCTAATGAGGAAGAGCAGCAGGAGGACCTACAAGAAATTGTAGAGCCTGAACCTGTAGTACCTGAAGTTCGAAGATCCGGGAGGATCCGTCACGAACCCGAGAGATATCAAGGATTCCTCGTGACTGACTGTCATGATCTTTTGATCATTGATGGTGATGAACCATCGAACTTCAATCAAGCCATGATGGGCCCAGATTCCTCTAAGTGGCGCAAGGCCACTGATTCCGAAATGGACTCCATGTCGGTCAACCAAGTGTTTTCGTTGGTTGACTTACCCGCTGGTGTAAAAGCCATCGAGTGCAAATGGATCTTCAAGAAGAAGATTGACGTGGATGGAAATGTCCAGATTTATAAAGCCAGGTTGGTGGCAAAAGGTTTCAGACAAGTTCACGGTGTGGATTACGATGAAACCTATTCACCAGTGGCTATGATGAAATCTATTCGGATTCTACTAGCAACTGCAGCTTTTCATGATTATGAAATTTGGCAGATGGACGTGAAAACCGCCTTCCTGAATGGTATTCTGGAAGAGGATGTGTATATGACACAACCTGACGGTTACATAGATCCAAAGAATGCTGGAAAAGTATGCAAGCTTCATAAATCCATTTATGGATTGAAGCAAGCATCGAGGAGCTGGAATCTTCGTTTTGATGAAGCGATCAAGCAATTTGACTTCATCAGAAACGAAGAAGAACAATGCGTGTATAAGAAATCTAGTGGGAGCAAGATTGTATTTCTTATTATGTATGTCGATGACATACTGCTTCTCGGAAACGACGTTCCAATGCTGAAGTCCGTAAAGGACTGGCTTGGAAGTTGTTTTTCCATGAAAGACATGGGTGAAGCCGCATACGTTCTTGGAATCAGGATCTACCGGGATAGATCTAGAAGGCTGATAGGCTTGTGTCAAGATTCATACATTGACAAAGTCCTACAAAGATTCAGCATGAAGGATTCCAAGAAGGGCTTCACGCCAATGGTACATGGCACAACGCTAAGCAAGAAGCAGAGCCCTACGACGGCTGCTGAGCTTGAGCGCATGAAGAATATTCCTTATGCATCTGCAATAGGGTCTGTCATGTATGCCATGATCTGTACTCGTCCTGATGTTGCTTATGCATTGAGCATGACGAGTAGATACCAGTCAAATCCAGGTGAAAACCATTGGATTGCCGTAAAGAATATCTTGAAGTATCTAAGACATACTAAGGATAAGTTCTTAGTGTACGGTGGAAGTGATGTGCTTAAAGTCAGTGGATTCACGGACGCAAGTTTCCAGACAGACCAAGATGATTTCCGGTCACAGTCCGGTTATATCTTTTGTCTGAATGGCGGTGCAATCAGTTGGAGAAGCTCCAAGCAAGACACCGTTGCAGATTCCACCACAGAAGCTGAATATATCGCCGCCTCAGAAGCTGCGAAGGAAGCTGTTTGGATACGAAAGTTCATTATTGAACTAGGTGTGATACCAGATGCGGCTGAGCCTCTGGCACTGTTTTGTGACAACAATGGTGCTATAGCTCAGGCAAAGGAACCAAGATCACACCAGAAATCCAAGCATGTTCTAAGAAGATTTCACTTGATACGTGACATCATTAATAGAAAGGAAGTCAAGATCAGCCGAGTTCAGACTGATGATAACGTCGCTGATCCGTTGACAAAGCCACTCCCAAGGCCTAAGCTCGAGTTTCTGACTGAAGCTGTAGGCATTAGAGACATTGAAATGTAATCTAAATTTGAGTGGGAGTTTGAGGGCTTTTATTTAGTTATTTGATATGTTCTTGTAAAACATTCTTATGTTTAATGAAATTATTATTTCAAGATTATTTTTAACTGTGATGAAATAATCGTTCCAAAGTGATATGAACCATTTTATAGGTCATCGAAGTAAATGACTTGATCTTGAGTCATCGAAGTCATTTAGCTTGATCATGAGACCCTATATTTGATAGATGTTTTATATCATCCCGTCCCTAGTCGAAGGTTGTTGAAATTGGAATACCAACAACCGTGTGAGACTGGATTGGTACGTGACTTATGACAAAGTCTCAGTGTGTCATAGATGCGCGGCATCAAAGTCAGTACATAGGTGTATGTTTGGGAACATACGACCGGACAAGACCCGCTTATAAGAACTCTTCAGGATATTTATATCTGTGTCATAAGAGATTCTTACTACGACTATAGAGTATAGTCCTTAGACCTGAGTTCGCATGCATGTGACTGCACATGGACTGATGCACTTTGATCATTGTCTAACGCTATCGTTCTGCGATAGTTATAAGGACCTTGTTTGGGAACATTATGAAATGAGTAGTTAACAGTGATGGAACAAGACGGAATTTGTCCCTCCAATATAAATGGAGTGAATATCTCTAGGCCAATCGGAGATTTGAATACTGGAAAATGCATGGCCATGCTCAAACGGACTGTCCCGAGTCGTTTGGATTGTCAGTATCGAATCAGAGTCCGATGAACAAGATTAGGCTTTATAAGGATGACACCAATCTTGCCTTATGACTAATCGAGATATTGTGACAAAAGGATTATGAATACAGAGATTCCAGTACAAGTGGGAGATTGTTGGAATTGTGTCCAGTAATCTCGGTACTATCTATAGAAAGTAAGAGTATGTCAATGATCAGACATAAGTCATATAATACTGGGGGTCATGATGGCTTGCTAGAGTCCGCTCATGATCTATAAGTCTTGGACTTATTGCCTTTATTATATGATCCCATATGGGTCACACGCCTAAGCTAACAGGAAAATGTGTAGGAACGGTTTAGCAGAAGTACGGTAAAAGTGCTAGGCATTTACTGTACTTAGAGAGAATAAAACGTTTTAGCCACTGTGTGTCGATCGATACACAAGGTGTATCGGTCGACACAGTGCGCGAATGCCGTCTAGTTAATTGGTGTTTGGGCCAAATGGCCCAAACGGAACCGGACAAGTTTTATTAGATAAGACTTGAGTTCAGTGCCATTAACCCTAGCTCCTCAGCCGAAAACTCTCTCTCTCTGCGCCGAGTTCCTTGTGGTCTAGCAGCCGTTTTCTGTGATCGCGTGTGTGAACCTTTGGAGGATTCATCCCTCGGTGTTTCTCTGATCTCAGACATACCATCTCTTTCCGCTGCAAACAGGTATAAGGTGAGATCATCATTTGTTTCTATTCTGAGAAGAACCTAGATCTGCATGTTTAGGTTGATATGAATCTAAGAATTGAATCAGGATCAACTAAACAATCCTTCATTCTGATCTTGTAAATGTTCTTTATGGTTTAAAAGAATAACATTTGGCCCGTCTCGTCTTCCGTCTCGAACTTTGGCAAAATTACCATTTTGCCCTTGGGTTTGGCAAAATTATAATTTTGCCCCTGTTGACTTTTCTTCTGCCCGTTGACCATATTTTGTGATACGGGTCATCACATTCTTCCCCACTTACAGGAATTCGGTCCCCGAATTCTCCGTCACTACCAGACTTTGAATCGGTTCCGAACCTTGTAAGTCACTCCATCACCCGCTCCCAACGTTTCCTTACTCGAACACTGCTGCATTTTACTGATACCTGACATTCCGGCGACCCTTCCGTCTCATACTACCTTATCTCACGGATTCCATCATCCGTTCTCCTCTTGCTTTCCGTCTTGCATTTCGTACTGTGCTTCACGCTCAACTGTCCTTCTCCGTCCATCCGTCTAAACCTCGATCTTGTTCCCACTGGTTCCTCTCCTTTGGTTCGCATTCTGACTTCCCCACATCGCTTCGTCTCTCATATCTTTCATGATACTGATCTGTCTCCCTGAGACACTCTTCAAGAATTTACATTCCATGCCTTACGTCCTTCTGACTTCCAATTCCCTGTACTGATAACCTCATTCTCACGCTGACACGATCTCTTCCCGCTCACACGTCTCGGTTTCTCAATCCGATTTCGCTAACTTCCCGCCGCATTCCCACTGACGGCTTCGCTCTGGTTTCCGTACAGCCATTACTGCTAACACATCACGCTGACCGCTTCGCTTCATCCGCTGCTCTGTACTGGCACTTTCCCACTGACACTCCACACTGACTGCTTCACTTCCCGGGTCAACTCATCTCACGGCTCCTTTCCAACCCATCTCGCTTTCGGGTTCGGTCTCGCATTCGTATCGCATCGTCCATTCCGTTCTGCATTCACACAACAATTTTCACTGGAGCGGTGAATTCAAACCAATCCAATCCCCGATATCACTTCCTCATAGACATATAGTTAGTTAATCATGTACCCGATGGTCACCCATGATTAAGTAACGATACTCTATAATTCCGTTCTCTCGCGAATCGATAGTCGATTCCAACCATTCTCAAGTTAGCTCAACACCTTAAGCGAAAAGGTTCTAACACTTCTATTCGCAATGACTAACGATTGCAAATAAGAATTAAGCTACTCAACCAATAGCTTACCACCACCACTTACACTCCGCACATGCTAAGCATGTCACAACACTAGCACTCTTACAGTGCTAAACCACACACGAAACGCAACCCAAATTAACTAATGCACCACACAAGCATTAGATCAAACACACAAACAATTAAATGCAAAACAACCAATTACCACACGCAATCAAGCAATCATCAGATCGCTCCGGATATGTCGTCAGTCTGGGTTTAGGTTATGATGAACGGTCATCAGTTCCGCTCATCATCAGACTCCGCATGGTAATTCGTTTGCATCACAAAACCTCACACGCATGCAAACAATTACTACGAAAGTCATAATGATAAGTGAACAATCTGCATCACATACATACACAAAAACAACAACATACACATGTCTCGAGGTTTATAGAAATACATAGAGAAACATAAATACAACCATAAGATGTCCGTCATCAACAACCCAACCCACAAACTGCATCGCCATATCCTGGAGATGTTCCCAACAACATACGTACAACCGTCGATCTGGATACACACAAACAACAACATAGTTAGAGCCCATACTCACCCGGCCTAACTACTCAAACCCTAACAGCCCCAGCACGACCCAAATGCCATACACAACCGGCATCGCGGCTCGCGCAGGTAACCACTGGCAGGCGCGCCGGGAGGGTGTGGTGGGTGTGCCTCTCTGGTCGGTGGCCCGACCTGCTGCGGCTCTTTCATCGGGCACATCTGTGCTACGTGCCCTCTACGACCACAAGTCTGACAAACCGGAACGGGCGCTGGGCGTGGCCCACGGTAACAATCTGCTGCCTGATGATCTGTCGCTCCACACAGCTGACAAGACGAAACTGACCCTGGACTCCGCAGGCGCTACAAGTCTGGTACACAGGCATCTGAGGCACGGACTCTGGCGTGTCTGCGAATGGCATCTCCGGTTGTACATCTGGCTCGGTCGGTGGTGCCTCTGGAGATGTGACTAACTCGAACTGCGTGCCCAACCCCGACGTCGACATCGGCGCTGCTCCTGCGGTCGCTCCTCTATCTGAGCGTGGCTCGGCACCATCGGGTGAGGGATCTCCTGCCCTCTGCAGCGCTCCTGGCTGGTGATGCGGCCCAACATGCTGCTCCAACACGTCTGCTAATATCGCCACCTGCTCGTCCATCCGCTGTGCCCACTGCGCATGCTGCTCCGGGTCCAATGGCTCCATGTCTAGGTCCATGTCAAAGGCTGGGTGTACCTGGTCCTCCTGATAATCCCCTCCACCAAAAGGAATGAAGTCTGACTCGTGCAGACTGAAGGGTAGTGGCACATCCTGTGCCTCAAGCTGCATCTCCGTTGGTACTGTAGGTGCTTCTAACTGAGGTGGAAACGATGGCAACTCGTAATCCACGAATCCCAAATACCCTGTCACTCCCGCAGTCGGATCTGCGGTACCTGCATCGTCCTGTAGAGAAGGCGGTAATGGGTCTGGTAATGGACTCCAATCCACCGCGGCTGCTCTCGCTCCCTGATGCACACGGGGAACAACTGGCGGCCGATCTGACACTCGCGAACCCTGCGACTGACCCCGCGGTCCTATTCTCAGACCTGCCTGATGCTGGTCTACCAACTCCTGGTACTCTGCTCGAGTCATCCGTCTCTCACCCATACTGCTCACGACAACCTCACACACCCACTGCACGAACCCACACACACTCCGTCCAGGGACGCTCTGCTGCTGTCTGCAATCATAAACCACAAATAAAAATTAGTACGCATAATACAAATTCTCTACCCCATCCCAACCCCGGATGTACGGACGCGGCTCGGTTTCCTAATGGATGCTTGGGTAAGACACAATTTGACTCGATAAAACCACGGAAAACACCCAAAAATGAAATGTTTCAAAACCCATGCAGAACCATGCTCTGATACCACCTTTCTGTAACGCCCCTTTCCCATTCTCCGCTGACCGTCGAGCTGACCGGCCAACAATCAAACAAGAACATGACCGATCGAACCCGAGCAAGTCGAACAGGAAAAGTTCGCCACAGGACGAAGCCAAAGACGGATCGGTTTGAGACAAAAGGCTCTCACCAACCTATCTCCGACTCCGCTATCCTCGTATCCGTAGCACAAGCAGTACTACTTGCACTACTTCAACGAGTTGTGTCGGTTCGGACGAAAACCTCATATCAGGAAAACAATTTCATTTTTGGGTAATCAAACGTTGAATGCAACGTTTAACGAGTTTTTACAAACAATCATTCATATACATATACAACCAGTCAAATCACAAAATAGCGCAGCTGCCGAACCGAAATAAAACATCCAAAACCATCGAATCAAAATCTCCGCCACAAGCAATCCCGACACTACACCGAGGACCTCCCGCGTCCGTCGCTGCTACACCTGAAAAACACAACAAGAGTCTAATGAGCGATCTAAGATCACCCAGTGAATCGGCTCCCCACTACGGCTCCTGATCTATCTATCATCTATAGATCCCCGCCCGAAACCCAAAATAACAATCAATCAATACAATAGCCGATCACGCTCTACCATGTCATGTCGAGCCCACACACAATCAAATGCCAAAAGAAAGAAAAGGCGATTAGAGGAAATCGGGAGCACTGCGGCACATGTCCCCGATTGAGACTCGATCTATCTACCGCGCACTACCAACTATACCAAACACACACGCTGGGCCCCTACGAACTTGGTGACTTCCACGGGTTTCCACTGTTACCGATATGGCAACTAACCCACGTGACTCCTAGCCGTCCACACAACGACTAGGACACCGTTCTCTGTCCATCGATACGCGGCGACTCCGGTTACCCCCGGCAACCCGAGCTTCCATGCAGTCCGGCCCTAGGACGCGACCCCGTATTCTCCGGACTACACCCTACAGACGTCACTTCATAGGTTCGCACCCGCCAGAACTAACTGACCAGGTTATCAATTCCCGAGGATCCAATCGGGATGGAAGTACCAGAACGTAATCAAACACCTAGACTTGCGGGATCTAACGCACCCTAGAGTCCTAGTGCAGAAATGTAAACACGCAGACTCGCTTGGACTCTAGCAATCAATCACAATCAACAACACAATCAACTCAACCCCGCATCCCGCAAGTCTACTCACACACACCACCGCTCTGACTCGGCACCGTACCGAGTCAGCACCACAACTTAACCGGTCCCGTGATCGAGCTAAGTAACACAAGGATCGCTCGGCCCAACACCGAGACGATCTAAAGGCCTGCACAAAAAGTTAGCCACAACCACACAACACAACACATTCACGCAAACACACAGGCCTATTAGGGTTTCTAACGTCTTTTAACCAATTCACGCCCGCTACCTTGAGTTAACCGCTTGTTAACCCGTAGACGGTTCACCAAACACAACTCTTCTCATTTCTTAACCAATCCTAATCATCTTTTAACAACTCCTCGATCCGTCGGTTTAGAGATAGTAGCTTACTAAACTCCCCGACGTCTCATCATTCATTACTTAATCCATTAAACCTCGGGAACCCCGATACTATTCATATTCTATACGTTCGTTCAGGTTTAACTTCCGTATTTTAACTCGTCTTAATTCCAGTATATAAGTTCATTTAATATCGTTCTTTACTTATATATATATATATATGCATATACGGCCCTAGTCATGCAACGACTATATGAATGCATCACGCAACGATACTACCAACCTAGCGGCACACAATCAGGTTTAATCCGTTTTAAGTCTAACATGCTTCTTTAACCCTAGCCGGTTTACCGTTAATTCAGTCATTCATTCAATTCAAATCAATTTATTAATCACGGGTATGCACTCCTATCTCTACGGTTTCCCCTTTAACGACTATATGCGACTACGGTGTTTGAGCCGACTCACAGTGATTTGACGGAACGAACGGCACGGATACAGATACGGACTCCCGAGACCCGAACTAAACCCGAACTTCTCCGAATACCCGAACACGAACTCCCGAACACTCCGAACAACCGTCACACGAACCGCACACAAAAACCGGCCGGAGTCAACGCGTTGACCGGCGTTGACCGGCTGACCGTTGACCATTGAATTTGACTCCGGTTGACCGTTGACCACTCCGGTTGACCACTCTGAACCAACTGAACCGTCTTCAATTGAACCGGTTAGGTTAAACCGGTTTTGAGTCAACCGTTGACCGGGTTGACCGGTTAACCTAAACCGACTCAAATTAAACCAAGCCATCTTCTCTCTCCTCATTCTCTTTCTCCTCTGGATCTCTCTCTCTTCTTTCTCTCTCTACTTTCTCTCTCTACTTTCTCTCTCTTATTTCTCCCTCTTCTTTCTCCGGCTTCTTCCTCCGGCTTCTTCTTCCTCCGGCTTCTCCTCCGGTCTTCTTCTTCTCCTCCTCCTCCTTCTTCTTCTTCTTCTTCTTCTTCTTCTTCTTCTTCTTCTTCTCCTCTCACGCCTTTCTCCTTCTCTTCTCTCTTTCTCTTGTTTTTGTTGGTGTGAGTGAAATGGGAGAGCAAAGGCCTCCTTATATAGCAAACCAAGTGTTGTGGATTGATGACAAATGTCTCTCCTCTCTCCTCATGAAGTGCCACGATCTCCTCACAAAACAAGAAGAATTCATTGTACTTCTTCTACCCATTCTCCTTTTGACACCTAATAGACACATGCTCAAATATACATTCATCTTTCCTTCTCCATTGGACACGACACCATGCTCTTTCTCACCTTGTGACACGCCAAAAAGCAACAAAAGAAGAAGATTCAATGTCTCATGTGATTCATTGTATTTCTATGCCACATGTCCTCTCTTCCTTCTTTTACTTCTTCTCCAAGTTTCCATAACATGTGTCACTTCTTCTATAAAAGGTGGCTGGCGCCATCAGGGGGTAGAAACTTGTCCTTCTGTGACAAGTTTGAGCCAGATAATCCAGTCATCAAATCCTTAATCTCCTCTTAATTCCTCTTAATCACTCTTGCTCGGTTTGCTCAATTTTCCGATAATTGTTTTAATAAATATCAGACGATTCCCATAAATCTCCAAACCTCCATAAACTGATTCTCCTTGCTTTTAGATGAATTTAGCAATTTGAATCATCCAATTTTTAGTTTCCTAGCTCCGGTTATGAATTTCCAAAGTTTTCCCGCTTTTGCTCGGTTTTCACCCGACACTCCAAAAAATGCATTTCTGCTCCGTTTCTGCGAATTCTGATCTTGTAAATGTTCTTTATGGTTTAAAAGAATAACATTTGGCCCGTCTCGTCTTCCGTCTCGAACTTTGGAAAAATTACCATTTTGCCCTTGGGTTTGGCAAAATTATAATTTTGCCCCTGTTGACTTTTCTTCTGCCCGTTGACCATATTTTGTGATACGGGGCATCACAGCCGTTCGCCGGAGAGGAAGCATATCCGGAAAAGAAGGAACGGCGGTGACCTCGGTTTCTATGATTGGGAGCGTAATATTAGGGCGAACCATGAACGATTACGTTTGATCGATCCGACAGTTGTTTTAATTCATCAATGTATTTTTTTTAGATATTTACATCTTAGGTCACATATTGTGTTTACAATAACACACTTGCTTGTCATCAGACACTTTTACTAATTCACTTTACTAAAATTCCCCTAATTTCTCCTAACTAAACAAAATTTTATATATACCTTTTGACATTTTTGCTAACTCAATCCAATATAATTTTTTTTCTCTCTCTCTCTCTCTCTCCATCTCTCTCACGTATTATTCTTCTACACCCTGATATACCATGGATTTTAGGTTTTTTAACCATGGTATATGTGTTATTTATCGAGTCTTTTACTATGTTTTAGAGTCTTTTCAGGTGTTTATTAGGTACAAGCACATTTGGAGCATATTTGGTGATTTTGGCACTTTCTGGAGCTAATTGGAGTATTTGGCCGAGAGATAGAGTTCACTGTTGATATTTCCGAGCTGCAACGATCGTCACACTTATGGCATCGATCGATGCACCAGCGAGATGGGCCAAACGACGGTTTAATGAAGAATGATGAAATTGCAATTTTGCCCAGAAGTTCCTGATATTTACAAAGAAGCCCCAAAATGTGTTTTAGATTATAATTAGGTTTTACAGCCACTTGTTAGGCAACGCTTACACAAGCTTTTCTTACGTTAAGTTTTACTCAGAGAGAGTTGAGGGGCTGATCCTGATCTCGAAAGAGACTTGATTTTGAACCCCAGTTCTTATTTGATTATATGATATTTGGTTTTCTACTTATGATATCTTCTGTCTCGATGAATATGTCTGAGTAGATCACCTGTTAGGTTGAAGGATTCTCATTAAGGATTTCAGAGAATTATAGTTTAATTAATCGGTAGAGATTCATATCTGCTAGTTCTTTATCTAAGTTGTTCTTAATGCTAAATCTGAAGTAGCTAATCAGAATTATGATGTTAGGTTGATTAATTCAGCGGAAGTTGGTTAATTTAACTAGAAAGAACCTAGATAAGCAATTAAACTGTTCGCAAACGGAAGTTTGGTTCAGGTTAATTGTGAACATATCAAACTTGGAATTAATGCTAGTTTAATCTGTTAGTTCTCGCAAACGAAAGTTTGGTTTGCTGCACTTAGACTTAGAGGATTATCGCAAAGGAATTTGGTTAATTCTATATCAGTGTTTGAGTTCTAGAACAGTTATTGATTAGATCTAGATAGATTGATTGCTTGCGTTCCTGATTTCTTGAGAACTCCTGAAACCTAACGCTTCGCCTTCTTGCTTACCAACTCACTTGATTTACTTTGCTATTTCGTTTACTGTTTTCACATCTGCTTCGCTTAATTTAATCTGAACTACTAATAATCTATTGTGTGACTAAGAGTCCTTGTGGGATTCGATACCTTATATACTACGATTGCATTAACTGTGCACTTGCAGTAGAATAGGGATAAAACTATACACCTATCAAGTTTTTGGCGCCGTTGCCGGGGACTCTTTGAGTTCGCCGATAGATTTAGTATTAGGATTTAAACTAAGCATTCTTTTTAATTTTCTTGTTTACTCACGTTTTTGATTTTTGGATTCGCAGGGATTCGCACTGCATCGATCGTTGCCACCCTGCATCGATCGACACAAGGCGAGAACAGCGATGCTGAGATCCGAGACGTTCAATAGGTTCCGCGCCATGGAGCCTGTGATTTTGATTCGCGGTGAAAACGGCGTTTTACGAGACCAAGAGGGTCACATATGCAACGCAAAAGGTCAGAAAATAGATGGGGAAGGAAACCCCATCTTACCAGATTACCATGTATTGGTTGGGCAAGTAGCTGAGATGCAGAATAAGATAGATGACATCCACGACATCTTACTTAGGGAGAGACAGTTCCGAGCAGAGGCAAAAACTGATAAATTTGCAGAGGTACACTATATGGCTGGAGCCGACTCTTATGGACATACATTGGGACATCAGCAGAGACAAGGTTCTAGGCATGCTCAAGGATCAAGAGACCATAATTATACTTCCTATCTGGCACCTCCTACACAAAGGAGCAAAATAGAGATGATGATAGAACAATCAATTGAAAAGCAACAGCAGAACACAGCTTCTTTCAGCTCGAAGCTAGAGAACCTGTACACTAATTTGAATGAGAAATTTGAATCCTTGAGCACTCGTATGAAGCAGCTGGACACACAGATGGATCAAGTTTCAAGTTCTACCCCAAGGAAGGATTTTCAAGAAGATCATGCCAGCAACATTCCCATTCAGGATGAGACACAGATGGATCATGGATCATGTCTAGCAGTTAAGGCTGTGGAATTTGTGGAAGACAGAGAGGGATTTGATGTTGAATTACCTGAGTTTGAAAGCTTCGATGCACCTGACTCAACAGAGATTGACATGGATCTCTTGACTTGGATAGTTCAGATTGAAGCGGGACCATGCCAAGGAGAGAAATTTGAGTCTGAGATGGCTGGAATGGACCGAGAAGCGGATAAACCCGAGACTGTAGTTGAAACCCGAGCTAAGATGACAGCATCGATCGTTGCATCACATGCACCGATCGTTGCACCCCGAAAGGAACCAGTTTCGCTCATATCTCAAGGACCTGCTAAGGAAAGAACCTACAAACCTCCATTACCATTCCCGAAAGCTCCCGTTAAGTCTAAAGATGTGGTTCAGTGCACAGTGTGTTGGGAATGTCCTGAAATCTACTGTACTATCTCTAGAAAGTATGATAAGTGTCGAGATCAGACATAAGTCATAAATACTGGGTGATCATGATGACTTGCTAGAGCCCGCTCTTGATCTATAAGTTTAGGACTTATTACCAGTATTGTATGATCCCAAAGGGTCACACACCATAGCTAACGGGAAAGTCAAATGGAATTAATACGGTAAGATGCAAGGCATTTACTGTATTTGTACAGAGAATTGGGCCAGACAAAATACAGTTATTTTGTCTGATTTGGGTCTTGGGCCCAAAAGCCTAATAGGCCATTAGTTTAATTACTTGGGCCCATATAAGGAAGAGGACAGGCGCCAGTAAGCCAGTGGTCTGCGATTTTATTAGGTCTGGCCGTCCTCTCTCTCTCTGTTGATTCCAACTTGGTCTAGCAGCCTGATCCAGTAGCTTGTAAGCGTGTGGATACCTAGGAGGAGCCGGTTATCATCAGCTCTTTGTGATCTCTTCATTCCTTTGATCAATCCGCTGCAATCATAAGGTAATGATTCTGATATGTTTATGATTCAACTGCAAATCACCTAGATCCTAGTTTATTATGTGCTAGGATGTAACCTGACAATTACACCATGAATACACATAATCCCTCAGTGGTATCAGAGCCTAGGTCGTTAGGTTTTTGCTTTTTGGATCATACTAGGTTGTTTATTAGTTTGATGAATCGATTTTAATGAGTAAAATTGATTGAAACTTTGAAAACCTAGAAATAACAAATCGATGAGAAAGCTTGATGATTAAAGTCGATTTCGTTACATTGAATGAATCGTTAACAAACGAATCGCTTGTTGACATGATCGCTTGAATAAGTAAATTAATCAAATAAGTGATTGTTGAAGAAAATTAATTATCATTCGATGGGGAAAAGGTTAAGTATCAAGCGAATCGAGATGTTGACTTTATTGTTAGCGATCGATTGAATTAATTATCAATCATGATCGATGATGTCATGATCAATTGAATTGCATTCGATCATGATTTTGTCTTTATAGCTAAAGACAAAATCAATTCAAAGCTTTGATAATTATGGTTCAAGTGGTTAACCCAAATCGCGGTTTGCTGGAAATTATTTAATACAATTGGTATTATTTAATTTCTGGTTAAACCGGATTTAAATTCAAAAAAATTGAATTTTAACCTAAACCGAAGGCTGGTCTAAGTTTGATTTGGTTGGACCAAATAATTTAGAGCTGGTCTGGTTTAGTAAATAACCAGTTGGATTTAGTAGTTAATTTGGTCTTGGACCAGAATTAATGAACCGACTCGGTTATGTCAAATTATTGGGCCAATTGGAATTCTGTGGTCTTGGGCTAAGAATTGGGCCTATAATTTGTGACCCATCCAAAACTTTAATAAAACATTAAATTAGAGAGCTTCTAATATTAGAAGTTTCTAATTTTGGCATGTTAGGAAATTTCTAAAAATAGTAAGTTTCCAAATTTAGAAAGTTTCTAAAATAAGCTGTTTCCCGATTTAGAAAGTTTCTAAAAATAGTAGGTTTCCCTAAATAGAAAGTTTCCATATTTAGTAAGTTACCTGAAATGGAAAGTTTCCCAAAATAGTAATCTTCTATTTTGGGAGGAAATCTATTGAAACCTAAAATCCTCAAAAACAATATCAAGCTTGGATGTCTTGCCCAATCTTGTCAGCTACTTAACGCTTATTCAATTACAGATATGGCTTACAGTGTGAGGTGTCTGTTTTTGCGTAAGTAAAGTAGTATATAGTCACTAATTTCATTGGGAGTCCCAGACTTTAGTGATTATTTGGCTGTAAGAGATTGGTTTCCTTGACTGGGCCATCGGGAGTCCCGGGCCTTGAGACATCTGGTGTATTGGGCCTTGGGCCCAATTCACAACCGAGAGTTATTGGATATAACTAGCTGTGTGTATGCTTACCAAGTAAAGCTGATTCCGGGTGACGGCCAGTGGCCCACTTTGGTTTTAGCTGAACATGGGTCTCAGAATCATTGCATTCTTATGAGGTTAAACAAAGAAATTTTGAATGCAATGCGAGTTTTCTTGTAAGTTATTAAGATTACTCTTTTATGAACTAAATAACTAAAACTCTATTTATCTCTAAATTTCAGTTATGACTAGCACAAACAATCAAAACACTTTATCGATCCGGTCTGTCCTTGAAATGGACAAACTGAACGGATCAAATTTCTTGACTTGGTCGCGGAACCTGAGGCTAGTCCTCAGGCAGGAGAGAAAGGACTATGTCCTTGAGAGAGCTCTCCCCGAGAGGATCGGGTCCAATGCCTCTCATGCAGTATATGATGCTTGGAATAAGCATTATAATGATGCGGTAGATGTGCGTGGTCTGATATTGGCTACCATGGACTCAGATTTGCTGAAGCAATATGAGAACATGGAGTCGCCAATAGAGATGATCAGCAGCCTGAAATTGAAATTTCAGGAGCAGGTAAGAGTGGAGAGATACCAGTTGGTTAAGTCTCTCACTAGCTGCAAGCTACCAAATGATCATCCAGTGAGTCCTCATGTCAGTAAAATGATGGGTTACATTGATAACCTGAGGAAACTGGATTATCCAGTTAGCCAAGAATTGGCAACTGAGATCATTCTGCAGTCACTGCCGTCAAGCTATGATAAGTTCAAAAGGAACTATATCAAGAAAGGCTTAACGAAGACGCTGACTGA
The DNA here is from genome assembly GCA_030180135.1 of Orychophragmus violaceus. Lineage (NCBI taxonomy): Eukaryota > Viridiplantae > Streptophyta > Magnoliopsida > Brassicales > Brassicaceae > Orychophragmus > Orychophragmus violaceus. Next base: position 103,914,731 of record CM058230.1, on the reverse strand, counting down.
ACTGCATGATATGCTCAAGACAGTTGAGCCAAACGTGAAGAGTACCCTGTATAATCTCATAATGGAGAAGGGTAGGTTTACTAAACCTAATGCTGACAAGGGTGAAGACAAAGTTGTCCAGATTTTGAATCATGGCAAGCGTGTGTCTTCTGAGCCCGAGTCAGATACATCTTACGTTGGTAAGTGCTGCTACTGTAAAGAGACTGGGCATTGGAAGAGAGATTGCATTAAATTCATGGAAGATTATGAGGAGTTGAAGTTGATGTATGAGACTACTTCCTCAGGTATTCATGTTATTACTTCAAGTTCTACCTTATAGGTATTGGATACTGGTTGTGGCACTGATATTTGTTATAATATGCAGAGCCTAAGCAACAGTAGAACGTTGAAGGAAGGACAAGTGGAACTGCATGTCTGGAAGGAGCTATGGATGCTGCCTCAGCCGTAGGGTTTTCACTTGTAGATGCCTTTGAGGCTTGGTTTTGTATTAAGTAATTGCTACAATGTACCTGCTTTAAGCAGAGTTGTCTTTCATTTTCTTGTAAGAATTTGAATGTTTTTCATTTTGATAAAAGACAAGTTTTGTTCTTTTGATCTCAATGAAATATTAATTGTAGCACCCTATTCAAGGAATGGGTTTTATATCTTAAACCAAAGAGTGCCTAAATGTAACATAAATACCGAATTGATTTAAATCTGATGAATTAAACCTGATTTTTCTTGGCGTAAATGTTTTGGTCACATAGAGTGAGTCGGATTCAGAAATCCCATAGTTATGGACTTTTGGGCTCATTTGATCGGATATCTTATGAGACTTGAATTCTGCTTACTGGACCAAAAGACAAAGGGCCCATCTTAGCCGAGCTAGAGAAAGGCCCAAAGGCTTATTGGACCTTGAACATACTCATGTATGTGGCCCGATGAGCAGTGATGCCAGAGAAAATTTCCTGTACTTCATTATCTTTACTGATTACTTCAGTGAGTATGACTGTGTTCATTTGATGAGACACGAGTCAGAATTTTTTGAAATGGTCGAAAGAGTTCCAGAATGAGGTATAGAATCTGAGTGACAGAAGTATTGAGACTCTGAATTAGATCACGAGTGAGAATACTTAAGTCATTGATGGTGTGATCATCTGAATGAGTGTGAAGTCGTTTCACAGCTCATTTCTCCTGAAAACCTTGAGGTGTTTCTGTGAGAAAGAATCAGATCTTATTAGAAATGATTAAAGATGAGTCACACGAATCTTCCATGATATTCTTTAAGAATAACGCTCTAGAAATATCTAAGTTTACGCTGAAATAGTTCCACCAATATCAGTTGAAAGACACCACATAAATGTAGACTGGAAATGATCCAAATTCGTCTTTACTGAGTATTTGAAGTTGAGCTACTTCGCTGGTTGTCCTAGGGAAACCAAGGCTTGTTACTTTTTACGTCCATTCCGAAAATGAAGTTAGGTTGTTCGGAATTCTGTTTTCTAAAAGGAAAGTTGCTTTCCAAGAAGAACAGTGGGAGTAAAAGTATAACTCGAAGAAATTCGAGAAATACAGGAGGCTGCTCAACCTGTTGAGGGAGAGCAGCGGATGGATTTACAGATTTCTGTAGAATCTACACCTGTAGAGCCTGAAGTTCGCAGATCTGAATGAATCCGTCACTAATCCGAGAGTGATTTCTCGTGATTAGTTGCCATGATCTGATGATCATTGAAAGTGACGAACCTGCGAAATTCACAGAAGCGAAAGTGAGCCCGGACTCCGAAAAATTATACTGTATGTAAGTTAGCTTCATCGATCCATTCATGGATAGAAGCAAACATATCGGAGTTGGAATCTTCGTTCTGTTGAAGTAGTCAAGGTTTTGACTTGAACAGGAACGAAGTGGAACTGTGCGTTTACTAATAGATAAGTGGGAGCGATGTTGCATTTCTCATAGTGTATGTCGAAGACATACTGATTCTCGGAAATAACGTTCCAATGCTGCAGTCGGTAAAGGACTGGCTTGGGAGTTGTTTTTATGATTGACATGGGTAAAGCCACGTATGTTTTTGGATTTTGGATCTAAAGATAGAGATCCAAAAGAGCTGATAGGACAAAGTCAGGATTCTTATATTGACAAAGTCCTACACGTTTTCAGCATTCCAAGAAGGGTTTTATGCCAATGTCACATGGCATTACGTTAAGCAAGAAACAGTGTCCTACGATATCTGCTGAGCTTGAATGCATGGATGAGATTCCATATGCGTCGGCAATTGGATCTATCATGTATGCCATAACACGTACTTGTTTTGATGTTGCTTTAATGTTAAGCAAGACAAGTAAAGACCAGTCAAATCCAGCGAAGAATCACTGGATAGACGTAATGAATATCCTTAAGTATTTGGAAAATACTTAGGATAAGTTCTTGATTTACGGAGAAAGTGAGGTGCTACAAGTTGGTAGAGTCTGAAAGGCAAGTTTCCAACAGACAAAGATGATTTCCGGTCACAGTCCGGTTATATCTTGTGTCTGTCTGGCGGTGCAAGGCACTGTTGCTGACTCCATGACTTAAGCTGAACATTTCGCAGCTTGGGTAGCGGCGAAAGAGGTTGTTTGGAAAGAAGAGTTCATCACTGAACTTGATGTGATTCCCAGCATAGATGAGACTAGCTGCACATCAGAGGTCCAAACACCTTGAGGGTAGGTATAACCTATTCCGTGAGATAAATGACAGAGGTGTTAAGTAGATCAGCAAGTTTCAACGAATGAGAAGGTTGCTAATCTATTAACGAAGCCACTCCTTAGGCCTAAGCACGAGTCGCGGACTGTAGCTGTAGGATAAGTGAAATTAAGATGTAATCTTAATTTCAGTGGGAGTTTGTAAAGGGCTTTATTTAGTTGTTTTGAAAGGTTCATGTAAACATAATATTTTATGTTTATGAAATCTATGATTTCTGGATTATTTTAACTGTGATATAAATAATCGTTCCAAAATGATTCATGTCATTATATATGGGCCATCGAAGTACATGAGTAGACTTGATCCTGAAACCCCATATTTAACGAAATGACATAAATCATAGTGTCCATAGTCGAAGGTTGTTGAAATTGGAACACCAACAACCACTTGAGACTAGATTGTGTTGAGACTTATGACCAAGTTTCGAGGGGTCATAGATGCGCGGCATCAAAGTCGACACATAGGTATATGTAGGGGAGCATATGACCGGACATGGACCGCTGATGAGAACTCTACAAGATATTAATATCTGTGTCATAAGAGGTTCTCATATACGACTATAGAGTATAGTCCTTAGACCTGAGTTCGCATGCATGTGGCTGCACATGGATTTATGCACTTTGATCATTGTCTAACGCTGTTTCGTAACTGGGAGCTATAAGGACCTTGGTTGGGTGTATTATGAAGTGTGTAGTTCATAGTGATGGAACAAGATGGGATTTGTCCCTGCCGTTTAACGGAGGTAATATCTCTAGGCTAATCGGAGACTTGATAGCTGGTAAGAGAGTGGCCACTCCCAAACGGACTTGCCCAAGTCGTTTGCATTGTCAGTATCAAATCTGGTCCGATGAACATGGTCTGGCTATATAAGGATGACACGCATCTTGCCTTATGCCAGATCGAGATATTGAGACAAAAGGATTAGGGAATGTAGGATTCCAGTACAAGTGGGAGATTGTTGGGAATGTCCTGAAATCTACTGTACTATCTCTAGAAAGTATGATAAGTGTCGAGATCAGACATAAGTCATAAATACTGAGTGATCATGATGACTTGCTAGAGCCCGCTCTTGATCTATAAGTTTAGGACTTATTACCAGTATTGTATGATCCCAAAGGGTCACACACCATAGCTAACGGGAAAGTCAAATGGAATTAATACGGTAAGATGCAAGGCATTTACTGTATTTGTACAGAGAATTGGGCCAGACAAAATACAGTTATTTTGTCTGATTTGGGTCTTGGGCCCAAAAGCCTAATAGGCCATTAGTTTAATTACTTGGGCCCATATAAGGAAGAGGACAGGCGCCAGTAAGCCAGTGGTCTGCGATTTTATTAGGTCTGGCCGTCCTCTCTCTCTCTGTTGATTCCAACTTGGTCTAGCAGCCTGATCCAGTAGCTTGTAAGAGTGTGGATACCTAGGAGGAGCCGGTTATCATCAGCTCTTTGTGATCTCTTCATTCCTTTGATCAATCCGCTGCAATCATAAGGTAATGATTCTGATCTGTTTATGATTCAACTGCAAATCACCTAGATCCTAGTTTATTATGTGCTAGGATGTAACCTGACAATTACACCATGAATACACATAATCCCTCACAGTGGTGGTTGACAAGAAGATGGTGGTTCCACAAGAGCCTATTCTAACATCTTCAAAGCCTAAAACTAGTCATAAACAGAAGGCTCCGAACATCAAATCTTTGCCAAAGGTAAAACATAAATCCTCTAAGTTTAAACCTCCTGACTCCACTGTTTTGAATGCAGGAAAGAGCGTTAAAACACCCAAGTGTCAATCTCACCCTACATTCCTCCCGACGTTCCTTGGACGACATCATGCTGCTACTGCTTACACACCACCGTGGATGATAAGGCATTCACAGAGACACTCAAAGTCTCTGTTGAAACCTCCATGAGTCTGACCCCTTTCCAAAAGTCAAGCTAATGACTTAAAACAAGCGCTGAGTGGGAGGCAACCCACTGATAGGTTTAGTTGTTTTTATTTCTTATTTTTGGTGTTTTTCTTAGGATTTCACGTTTTTGTTTTTGCTTTTGCTAAGTTTTAGATACAGAACCGAGTCTGGAGATGTGTGACGATCGATGCTTCTAAGCAACGGTCGTTGCAATTGGTTCAATTTCAAAATTAAGGTATGCGCTAAACCGGGTCAATTTGACTTGACCAGCAACGATCGTTGCCCCTAAAGCAACGATCGTTGCACCCACGACCAAGGTAAGTTACCTTAAACCCTCTTTTCTCTCCTTCTTCTCCATTTCTTTTAGTCGACACACCGAGAACCTCCGCCCAAAAATCATCATTTCTTCATCAAATTCTTGTTTCCAAGTGCTATCTACTTATTTTTATACTCCCAATCTATTTCTCCAACCCACATCTCACGAAATCAAGGTAATGTTCTTCTATTTTCAGATTTTTGGATTCAACCATTAGGGTTTTAGAAATTGAGAATTTTGGATGGAATTGATGAATGCATGACTAATGGAGTATGATTTAGGGTGTTTTGTAATGGATTGTTGTCGATTATGCGGTCGATTCCACGATTTTAGAACGATTATGCTAACTGTTGATTGCGGCCAGAATCGCTAAGCACCGATCGCTGCACTAAAGCAACGGTCGTTGCTCTGCGATTCTGGGGAAATGTTCGAGTATTAGAAATTGCCTTGCAACGATCGCTGCCTTAGTGCAACGGTCGTTGCACGACGATTCAACAGAGAGTTGCCGAGACTGATTTGTTCAAATTTTCGGTTTTGCAGATGGCAACCCAGAATCAACCCCGCAAGAAACGAGCAACAGCCGCAAGCGCCTCACGACAATACATTCCACCACCGGAATGGTTGCACAGGGATTCTGATCCTCCACAACCGTATCATTTGGTTCATGCGACCATAGGACAACCATGGCCAAGGCCAGAGAAACTTCTGATTCAGTCTGATCGCAACTGGAGTGGTTCTATTAAGAGGATGCTCGGTACGGACGATTTCACAGAGAGGCCGCTACACGAGTACTGGGACGAATACGACACGTTGCTGTATAACGGTTGGTGTGGTATGGAGATAGCGCCAACCAAGTTTGCTGATTACTCAACCTGCAAGAGTCTCGGCATAGACACGCAGGTTATGGAGCTGTGCAGAGGCATTGGTCTGGGGACAATGCCGATGCAGCCTTACGATTTATACCCAGAGCTGGTGAGACAGTTGCTTGCCACATGCAGGGTTGTCTACCCGAACCCAGACAGCATGGATGCTCGAGGAGGCACTTTCACTTTCATGTGTCTCGGTACCATGTATCGAGTATCCCTTCTCGATATCTGTAGGATTTATGGGTTTAGCATTGAGCAGCCACACACCAACATGACCCTTCCATGGACACCAGCAGAGGCAGTGCAGTTCTGGCAGTACATTGGTGGTGGACGGTATCACTCACGGACTACGCCTGTTATTCAGGTTAGGCATCCGGTTCTCAGGTATGTCTTGCATATCTTGGGACGCACTCTATTGTGCAAGCATGAGGCCAACAAGATGCGCAAGAACGAGTTGGAGTTTCTATTTAGAGGACTGACAGAGCAGTTCAGGAGTACTGATGTGAGGAACTCGGCTAGGAAAGTCAACCTGGGAGCCGTATTTGCTCATCATCTTTGCGAGCTGCAGAAGAAGCCTTATGAAGGCGCGCGCAAGGAGACAGTAGGGAGTCTTCTCACTCCTATTTTCAGACATTGCGGGATCCCTATGAGGGATACAAAGTGCGTTACTGAGCGCGAGTTCTTGGATCTAAGTCACTTGCAGAGTGCTACGTGGCTGAAGGAGGGGCGAGTGTGGGTCTACCACGACCCTGAGGATACACAGTATGGCATCGATCTTCCTGCTGCCAGGTATACTCGGATCGATACCGTTGATGCTTTGAGTTTCCACCCTCCCGCTAGCGCTCGACGTGCAGTGCCTACTATGGCTCATCCGCTGGGAGAGCCTTCTACGAGAGCGTCATCTTCCTCTACACCTGCTGCTGCACCTGCTCCACAGGACATTGGTCCATATCCAGCCCCGTCTATGCCTGTGCGTGAGATGTCTGAGGGTGATTGGAGAGAGCATCAGGAAGGTATGTTCAAGACCATTTGGGACTTCCTGCGCGGCTGCACTTGCAGGAGAGAGCCGCCAGTTCATCAGCCTGTACTCGTTTGTCGACGCAGACGACGATCCCCGACTCCTCCTCCCCCGACTGATACTGATCCCGCAGCTGAGGCAGCCGATGACGATGCACTGTATGGTGGGATAGATGATATTGGCGAGTGAGAGTGATCTCCATATTCAGACTTTCGGTTCTGTATTCTGACTTTTTCTTTTTCTTTTCCTTTGCACTTTTCTTCTTTTGATTTTTAGGACTCTACTATGTTTGGATGGTTTGTACTTTATTTGGTACATCTTTTGCTTCGGTTTTACTCTGTTTCTAGTGTTTTCAGCTTGCAGGGATCAAAATTGACAAAAACAGACGGACTAACCTGCTAACTTGCTGACTGTTCGGTCCTGAGCAACGATCGACACTCAACGAAAAATCGCCAAGCAACGGTCGGTGCACCTAGTGCAACGATCGATGCCTGACTGCGACAGAGGTAAAAACCCGACAGAACTAAAACATCCATTAACAATTTTTCTTTCTTTTTACCAATCCTTCGCTTGACACTACTGGGGACAGTGTGTCTTAAGTGTGGGGGAGGTGCTACTGACTTATATCTTTCTGTTTTCTTAAGAGTCAGTCCGTTTTTCAAAAAATTTTGTTTTATTGAGTCAAAACTGTTTAAGTAAGAAACTATGATTTTCTGAGAAGATTTACAAGACTTGCAGGAACTTAAGTAACCATTGGGATGAAGTTGCAGGATCTATCTCTGACTATTAGAAAACCCCATCACAGATCAACCTACTGGGAACACCCACATCACTCCAGGTATCAGAGGATCCTTTACTGACTTCAACTTAATACTGACTTAGATTTCTCACCTAAGGGCTTGGTATACTTTGTGTCGGATTCCCTGTTAGTTCTGACACAGCCTGTCAACCTATCCTATTTAGTTCCCTTCTCCCCTTCTATAAAGTAAAAAAAAAAAGATAATAAACTGAGGATGAGTTAGTAACTCCGAAGTGGTCATGGGAATGGTAGCAAACACTATTTTCTCTCATGTGATCCATGGAATGTGTCCAAAGTACACCCCATAACGGGAAGAACACTGATTAAAAAAAATAAAATGATACCCAGTGGGGAAAAATCAGTTGTTAAAGAAGGGAAAGAGAAGAAAGGGACTAGAGAAAGATAGTATGGTGGTCTAGAGCTGATAAGGTAAGAATCCATGTGCCCTTTGATCGATAATCCTTAGGTGAGACCGCACTTAAATACTTGCAGAAGTCAGTAGGGAGAATTTGAATGCTTGAATGTGATTGTGGAGTTTACCTAGGACAGTTGCTAAGTGTGGGGGAAGTACATGTTGGTCTTGATATCCTGTAATTGATTCTTTCAGTGGTTTACTAAGGGGAATCTGAGTATTGTAGCTTCTATGACGAAAAGAGTTTTTGAAGAGTTTTCAAACCTCTTGACTACATTTAGTTCTTTGTCTTGCTTGAGGACAAGCAAGAGCTAAGTGTGGGGGAGTTGATATACCATGGATTTTAGGTTTTTTAACCATGATATATATGTTATTTATCGAGTCTTTTACTATGTTTTAGAGTCTTTTCAGGTGTTTATTAGGTACAAGCACATTTGGAGCATATTTGGTGATTTTGGCACTTTCTGGAGCTAATTGGAGTATTTGGCCGAGAGATAGAGTTCACTGTTGATATTTCCGAGCTGCAACGATCGTCACACTTATGGCATCGATCGATGCACCAGCGAGATGGGCCAAACGACGGTTTAATGAAGAATGATGAAATTGCAATTTTGCCCAGAAGTTCCTGATATTTACAAAGAAGCCCCAAAACGTGTTTTAGATTATAATTAGGTTTTACAGCCACTTGTTAGGCAACGCTTACACAAGCTTTTCTTACGTTAAGTTTTACTCAGAGAGAGTTGAGGGGCTGATCCTGATCTCGAAAGAGACTTGATTTTGAACCCAGTTCTTATTTGATTATATGATATTTGGTTTTCTACTTATGATATCTTCTGTCTCGATGAATATGTCTGAGTAGATCACCTGTTAGGTTGAAGGATTCTCATTAAGGATTTCAGAGAATTATAGTTTAATTAATCTGTAGAGATCCATATCTGCTAGTTCTTTATCTAAGTTGTTCTTAATGCTAAATCTGAAGTAGCTAATCAGAATTATGATGTTAGGTTGATTAATTCAGCGGAAGTTGGTTAATTTAACTAGAAAGAACCTAGATAAGCAATTAAACTGTTCGCAAACGAAAGTTTGGTTCAGGTTAATTGTGAACATATCAAACTTGGAATTAATGCTAGTTTAATCTGTTAGTTCTCGCAAACGAAAGTTTGGTTTGCTGCACTTAGACTTAGAGGCTTATCGCAAAGGAATTTGGTTAATTCTATATCAGTGTTTGAGTTCTAGAACAGTTATTGATTAGATCTAGATAGATTGATTGCTTGCGTTCCTGATTTTCTGAGAACTTCTGAAACCTAACGCTTCGCCTTCTTGCTTACCAACTCACTTGATTTACTTTGCTATTTCGTTTACTGTTTTCACATCTGCTTCGCTTAATTTAATCTGAACTACTAATAATCTATTGTGTGACTAAGAGTCCTTGTGGGATTCGATACCTTATATACTATGATTGCATTAACTGTGCACTTGCAGTAGAATAGGGATAAAACTATACACCTATCACACCCCATATTCTATTTTTCTTATTTATCTTTCTCTCACATTTCTCTATTCTTCTATTAGTTTTTGAAAAATATAAATGACTTTTATACTATAAATTATAATTATTGTTTGTGTATATTAAGACATCCATTTATATATATTTGTAATTCATGGACATATTAACGTGGACATGTATTTACATTCGGTTTTACATTTTCGATTAAGTGTATACGGACATGTTTCAATGGACATCAATTGTTATCCAATACTAAGTTAGCTTTGCATGTTCATCGACCGTTGCTAATATATTTTTAGAAAATATGAATTTCAGTAGAAAAATATTTGATTTACGTCATAGTTCGCGTTTTTATGGATATCATTCTGATAGATATCGTTTTGTGTTTCCCTTAATTTATGTGGATGTTGTTGTGGACACAGTTTTATGAACAACACTCCGGTAGTTGTGCATGATTTCATGATTTATTGTCAATTTTGTAACAAAATTGATTTTTTATGGACAATTATTTGAATAATTTTCTAACAATATTATAATTTGATAAAACTATGCCATCGTTTTGATGGATATCGTTCTGTTGGACAACCTTTTGATGGACATCATTCTCTAAATTTTGGTAGACAAAGATTATAAGATTATGTCTATGTGTGCATAATCTATGTTCACATAATCTATATTCTCTCAATATATTTTTGTTTTCCATCGTCTATGTAGACACGTTCATGTACATTTGTATGTGGATACTCAATATATAATTATATGTTTTTTTTTTCACAAGTATAAATGGTATATATGTTTTTAATGTGTTGTCCACCATATATGGTAGTTACGGCGGCGGACTCGGCAAAAAGAAGAATCTCTGAGCTGAAGATGTTGAACGACGTCGTTGAGTCTTTTATGCTCTTTTTTTTTTAATACTATTGTTATTTTTTGTTTTATATTTATAATTATCAATAAAAATGAATAATGGTTAATTTTAATTTAATTTTATTATTTGTATAATTAAATATTTAATATTTTAATACTATGGCCACAAATAGAGTTCAAATTATTTTATGGCTATTGCATAGTATTATTTACGGTTATGTTTGTGGATGTTTATGGCTTTTATAGCCACGTAATTTTTTTTTTTTTGTTATTCGTGGCTAAATAACAACTCAGATATCGGTTAAAGTGTAGTAAAAAATTGCCACATATGATCGATATCCACGAGTTCATATCCACAATTTTTATTTGCCGTTATCCGTGGCTAGTGATGGAGCAGTTTTTTCTTGTAGTGAATAGTACTGAATATGTGATATTTTGTTCTCAGTTAACTCTAAATCGTAAGAGTTAAATGTTAAAGACATTCCTATAAGCCTTCCAAACTAAGAGCCACTGGAAATGTTCGATCACTAGGATGCTTAATTATTTGTCAAATTCACCAACAAAACAAGTTTTTCGAATTTATCAACAATACCATGCATGTATACCATTCAACCCAAGCATAAGATGACGAACATATTCACTACAAACAAACACGTACCGATACCATTCAACCCAAGCCTAAGACAAAGGCATCACACACAATAATCCACACTAAAGCGTTTAATCTTTGGATACCCTCTTTTCGCCTTGGTGCGGATCATGATTCATGCTATTAACGTACATGGGGTTGGCTTGTGGTTTGATGTGCCTGCCATCTATAAACTAGTTCCAACAAATTTTGTACTCTTTCGTGGCTTCTTGATCTCTTCTCTAGGATCATGTATCTGTTTCTGCTTTCTTTCTTATACTGTCATTATTTCTAATGAGAAAATGAAAAAATATGGATGGAAATTACAAGAATTGTTAGAAACTCTTTTAATAAAATATTATTAATTATTCTATAATTCTTTTTATGAGTCTCTCCTAAGAAACTACAAATGTGGATGCTCACAGTGTCCAATCCCTTCAGAAATGAAAACCCCACTTTACTGCTCTACACGATTCTTTGTCAGCTTCCAATGTAGATGCTTTAAGAACCCAGTATATCCGAACGAGGCCTGGAAATTAGTATATTTTTTAATTTGATTTTCCCAACAAAAACGATAATTACGCCAAAACAAACAAAATGGACTTTTGTGGAGCTAAGCAAGAAAACAGTTTTAATGCCGCCCACTCAACACTTGACCGTTCGAGGATACTTTGGTAAATATGAGTGAGATGAACCCATTTTATGGGTTTAGAAGCTCATCAGTCATCTTCGACCATCTATATTTTTAAATGAGAAGTAATTTTAGCGAAAGCTGATGTATGATTGTCATCATCTCGAATATTATTCATTTAATTAATTCATTTTCAAAAAAAATACACAATATCTTTCCGAATATCTTATTAGTTCGAGTTTGAAAAAATATATTATATGGCATATACCAAGTTTTCGAGAAAAATTTGTGAAATCCTATATAAGGTGAGCTTGGGGCGGCCTATAAACATAATCGTTTGCATCTTCTATATTTTAAAGAAGCTTTTTTTTTTCTTATTGGCTATGGTAGTTTTCTTCCGGATCAATAAAAGTTTTAATAAACAATCCTTTGTCATTTCTATTACTTTATTCGTCTTATCGATTTTAAAAAGATTTCTATGTTTTTGGTTTTTAATTCTATTTTGTTCGTTTGGTACCATGAAAGAAAAAGCTCAGTTATCACAAAGCTAAGGTCAAATAATGTGATGTGAACTAACAAACGTTTGAGATTTTATATAAAAAGGAGCGTGAGATCTAAAATTCCGATTGATGGTTTTTGTCAAGACGTTGTAAGTTCACATCACATGTCCTGATTGACCTAATGAGCCTATAATCCGAATAAGTGTTGTCTATTACTATAGACATTGATTTGGTGGTAAACAATTGATTGGTAAATACTCTTTTGAGTATCATAGGAGGTTCATTCCCGATAGTCCGAATAAGGCCCGATCAAATACTCTTTTGGTAAATACTCTCTAATTTTTTCGGTCCATGCTAGTATTCTTCCGAATCAATATAAGTTTAATCAAATGATACAATACCATTTAGTATTCTTCCCAAACGTTTTTACTTTGCCAATAGTTTTCTTTTAGTGCTTTACACCTTTTACTCACCAGATTTGTTTCATACCAACATGAAACGAGTAGGTAATTATTTCTTATTATTAATTGATAATAATAAAAAAAGACGGCAGTTAATAATAGTAAAAAATGAATAAGTCCCAAACATCTATACTAAACTAAGTATTGTCTTTTTATCTTTATACCTTTTCTCACAACTTTTAGAATCTATAAAGGTTATTTTCCTAGATGATTCACATTCTACTATTTACAACTTTCTTTCTAGATTTTGTTCAAAATAACCAGCGAGGATCAACCAAGTTTCTTCCTGTTATCCGGAGACTTTCTGAGATTAACAATGATGTCCCATTTCTTTTGGATATTAAAGTTTTTCTGCTGCGTATATGGATGTGTCTTCTTCCGTTGAAGATTCAAAAATGTCTATGATTTTAGTCGACGAAGAGGTAATATTTCTTCCATTTTCATTTGATATCTTTTTATTCTTGCATGTTTTATTGACAAAGTAGTGTTTGCGATTTAGGGTATCAAGATAGAGGCCGTCATTCATGCTTCTAATCTTGACAAAATTCTTGATTCAACTTGGTTTGAGGGCCATTGGTTTAACCTTACAAATTCTCAAGTAGTTCTTTCACCACAATATATTTCCTTGACTCCTCAAAACTTTAAGCTGGTTTTGACATCAGATACATATTTTTGTGTGACTTATCATGGTATTCCCGATGTTCGTGTTATTGTTTACACATCGATTTCAGATATCTTAGATCGGAGGGTTTATGATCCGTATCCTAAAAGTATCTCAAAACGTCAATATTGTGCTTGGAATTATAATAATCATGTTATTTACATGTGTTTTATAATTTATATTTTTCACTTTATATATGTCGTTGGTGTTGTAATCCATGTTGGAAAGCTCCAAGACTATTGGGCAGGGCCAAAGTTGCAGTTTACCATTCGCGATCTAAAGTGAGGCGATCTTAATATCAGTAATGTTATAGCTTTCTTTATCAGTATCAGAATGACTTAAATAAATTAATATATTTTGATATCATATAGTATTCGGAGAAACTAATTTGGCAAAGGTTAAAATACATTTAAAAAAAAATTATGTATATGAGAATATCAATAAGAGAATATGCAAAAAATTAATGTATAATTTGTTAACCTCAAAGACATTTAACATTTTTTTAAAGACGCAGTTCTGTAATAATATAACGATTTAGCGAATCGTAAACATTTTCCAAATTGATCTTAACAATTGCAAATTACCATTTATTATTTTTCAATCAAATCAACTCAATATCTTAACAATATAAATTATGAAGAGTATTGAAAGTTTTATTATTTAAAAATTCTTAAGATTATTGGAAGTTTCCTCAAACATATCACAATATTTTAATGAAAATCTTTATAGTTTGAATTTTTTTGTCGAAATATAGTTTGATTTTTTAAACTAATAAAATTATTGGCATATACCAATCTTCCAGCAGAAGATTACGGTCAAATAAGTTCAACCCTAATACGAAAGATCCCTATAAAGTGAGCCTTTACCACGTACCAAAAGACACATAATCGAAATATTTATTTATATTCTATCAAAAATAGGATGGTGATCGGTTTGTATTGTGGAATGCGTGAATTTTTAGAATTGTTTCATACCAAGCATTACAAGAAGGTACTGATTTCCTATTATTAACATGGTAAAAAAGTAAATTTATGAATTTGAACCTCCATGATTATGCAAATTCTGCTTAATATGTAGAATCTCAAAACTACCAATACGTTCTAGACAAGATGACACTCTCAAAATTTAAAGAATGGAATCTCCTTACTGTAAGTATTAAGACTTAGTATTTTGAATAAACATTGAGTTTCCATGTTAATTCTAACATCAAGTTCGTATGTGCATATTTTATTAAATTTGTTGACACTGAATTCAAAGTTAAGTAATGGAAAATATTCCTCTTGGTCAAACAATATCATTAATCGTTTAGGAAACAAGTTTGTATGGAAGAGAGATATTTGAGAGGGGAAGATCTTTAATGTAAGTATTCCGATTTGTACTTAACAAATTAATGATTTTTACGAAATAAGTTTAACATTACGTGCTTATGTATATATTTTATTAAATTTTTAGTCACCGAAGACGAAGTCATCACATGGAGTGTATAACTTTCGGTCATACAATATTCTGTATCTTATAAGAGATACGATTGAGTGGAAGATGAAAAAACGAGAAGAGAATGAACGCAAGCCCAAAAGAGAAGCATACACATAAATGAATATGATTTTATATTATTTTTACCATTATCAATACTTCCATTGCTTTCTGTTTTTTTTTATAAATAAATTTTTGTATTGCATTCTTACGCTAAATAAAATGGATAGACCAAGATATAAAGCTCATACATTATTGTGTTTTCATTTCTATTTAAAATTGATATTTACGGTTATCGATATATCTACTCCTTTATTATTTTCATGTTTTTAGTATTTAAAAATTAATAGGAATAAATGATCCTTTAGTTTATATGATCACTTTTTATAATCATTTAGAAAAAAAAAATAATGACCGAAATGCTTTACAGATAGCGTGTTTATTCAATGCATATATCGTTACAATCAGGATATTGATGGTGGTTTTTCAAGGCCGTTTGTCTTAAAGAAGTGTCTTTTAAGTTTAGTTAGTATCTTGAATTTCCTATATTCATAGAAAATCATTTATTTTCTCCTAAAAATCCAAAACTTTTTTTAAAATTTACGAAAAAATATATGGAGCGAATCAATCTTCTTTCAGAGGTTAACATATCAACATATAATTGGCATTTTAAGGTTAAAATGCTAAGGGCATAATGAGTATTACATCATTGGGCAAAGGTTCTACCAGAGTTTTGTTATCTTTGACGAAATGGTAAGTTAAAACATAAGATTTGTTTTCTAAACATGATAAAGTGGATATTAACTTCTTATGTAATATCCTGTTTCTAAAAATGGGTCAACGGGCAAACAAAAAGTCAACATGGGCAAAATTGTAAATTTATCAAAGTTGGAGGGCATTTTTGGTAATTTTCCAAATGCGAGACGGAAGCCGAGATGGGCCAAGTGTTATTTTTTTAAATAAAAAGAACCTTTAGAGACCAGAAGTGGAAGAAACGGACATTAAACGGGTTTTTCGGACTATCGGGAATGGAAACCGATAAAACCGAGAAAACTTGTAAAATCCATAACCGGAGCTACGGAAGTCCATATGAGGTGACTAAAGTTTCTAAATTCATATAAAATCAGGGAGAATCAGTTTTTGGGGTTTGAAGGATTTATGGAAGCATCCAAAGGGTTTTTAAAATATTAAACACAAGAATGGCTAAACCGAAGCAACGGAACGGAACAGAGTTTCAGGATGATTTGAGAGGTTTGGTTCATGGTTTTTGGTAATAAAATACTCACCTGAGGCAGGTGTTACCCTCCTGATGGCGCCACCACATGCTCCTAGGTTCAGAGAATGGTTTTGCATGCAATGAACCATTGTTTTTGCATGGAATCTAATATCCCATCAAGTGCATTCACTCAAAAACACACATTCACTTAATATGAGCTATTCCTTTCTAGATCTGTCGATTCTACCTCTCTCCTCTCTCCAAAACTCATAAAAAACCCAGAAAACTCTTGAAGATTCAAGGAAAGACCTCAAGAACACTTGAATGTTCTTAGTGTTCTTCATTGCTTCCAACCCAAGCAACTCCATTATCTCCCAAACCTTATAAAATCTATCCAAACTGTCTATATCATTGTGATCATCACACTATCCTCACATTCGCTGCCCCTCCTTTGCCGTCGCCGCCGGAACCTCCGGAGAACCACCAGAGAAGTGTCGCCGGCCAAGCTCCATCATCTTTTCTCCTTCCTCTCACCAGTTCCATCTTTTCTCTCATCATCAGTAGTTTAATTTCGTCATAGGGATCATTTTCAGAAGTTGGAGCTTCATCAAGATCACCAGACCCACCCTTCCACCGCCGGTCAATGCCGGACTACTGTGGTCAACGCCGGAGCCGGCTGCCAGAGAGATCTTTTCCACCACCATTCTTCAGCCGATTCTTCAAGGAGTGGTTCAGGTGAATTGGTTCAAGAATTTGTTCGGTTCAATCTTGGTTAAGCCTTGGTCAAGGCTGGTTTACATCGGTTTGGTCAGACCGGTCCAATTGGTTAATCAAGTGCGATTCAAGAATTAGGTCACCGCTTCAAGGGTGGTCAACAACCAGCAGTTAGGTCAACGGTCAATGACCGGTCAGCCGGTCAACACCGTGGCCAACGCCGGTCAACGGGCTGTCAACGACCGGTTCTTACTCGGAAAAATTTGATGCGTTTGTGATCCGGTTCAGGGTATTCAGGGAGGTTCGGGGTTCAGTCCGACGGTCTCGGGATCCGTATCAGCATCCGTCTGTCAGTCCGCGCCAAACCATTGTGAGTCGGCTCAACTCGTAATATATTTAGAAAGCATATAGACCGGGAACCCAATCCGTAGTCTAGGGTTGCATACCTGTTAGTTGAATGGAATTGATTTATGAGTATCGGTTAACTGTGAATTGGATAGGATACTAAGATGCATGCTAGGAACCTAATACTAATCTGTTTATTGCCGCTAGGTTGTTAGTAATAGTTGATTGATGCATTCATGTAGTCATGGCATGATAAGAACCTTTATGCATGTATTCATATTAAGGAACAATATTAAATGAACTATATATGGGAAATTGAGATGACTTTAAAATAAGGACTAAAACACTTAACTAAAGTATAAAGTATATAATTGGGTGGGTTAGGTTAAATAGTTGGGTTAAGGGATTAATGAACTAAAGTTAAGTAATCATGAGACGTCGGGGAGTTAGTAAGTTTACTAGATTTAAACCGACGGATCGAGGAGTTATTAAAAGATACTTAGGAAGGTTTAATGAAAAGTATGTGTAGTCGGAGAGCCGTCTTCGGGTTAACAATCCGCTAATCCAAAGTAGCGGACAAAATGGAACTAAAAGACATTAATAATCTTAAAGGCTTTCTTGTTTCTTGAGCGCATTTGTTGCTTTGACGTTGTTGTATTGTGTGCAGGCTTGGTTTAGACTGTTTCGGTGTTGGGCCGGGCGGTCCGCATTGACACTTATTCCGGTCATGAGGCCTAATACGTTTGTTGTTGCTGGTTCGGTATAACACCGAGTCAGAGCGGTGGGGTTGGTTTGAAGTAACGCTTGTGGGATAGTCTGTTTCGTTGGATTGTTATTGACCTTGATGATTGTGTGATTGATGCTAGAGTCCCAGTGAGTCTGCGTGTTTACATTACTGTACTAGGACTTTAGGGTGTGTTATATCTCACATTGAAAGCGTTCTGGTACTTCCGACCCGATTGGATCATCGGGTAGTTGCCTAATCGGGTCGTGTGCCTTCGCCTGGTGATTCCGGTTATGTCGTTAACCTACTGAGTGACGTCGGTAGGTTTGCGGTTCGGATGTACTAGAGTCGGACTGCATGGAAGATTAAGTTACCGTGTGATAGCCCGAGTCACTGTGTATCGACGGAGAATAGTGTCCTAGGTCAACGGACTTCGTGTTAATGTCTAAGAGTCGTGGGTAGTGGCAGTTACCTCGTCGATGGCTATGTAAACCCGTGGAAGTTACCTAGTCCAATCGAGGACATGTACCGCAGTGTCTTCGATTTCCTTAATCTACCTTTCTTTTGGCAAGTGCTTGTGTGTTGTGGGTTTATCACGTCGTGGTAGTACGCGACAGACCATTTCTTCCTTTGATTGTTATTTTGGGTTTGGGGCGGGAAATCTGTAGTTTAGATATATTTGAAGCCGTAGTGGGGAGCCGACTCGCTGGATGATCTAAGATCGATCATTAGACCTTTTGTATATTTTCAGGTTTAGCAGCGACGGACGCGGGAGGTCCTCGGTGTAGATTCGGATCGCCTGTGGACGAGAGTTTTGATTCGATGTTTTTGATGTTGTATTTCGGTTTGGCATTGGGCGCCCTTAATCGCTAGTTTTATTGTGTTTTGAATGTTTTGGCGATTTATTTGTATAAACATTATGTAAACGTTTATTTGCTTAGTAATGAATTCGCTTCCCTGATATATTGGTTTAGTCCGAACCGACACAACTCGCGGAAGCATTACAGGTTGCAAAGCTTTGTATTGTGGAAGCGAGGTAAACGGGGTCAAGGACTGTTTAGTGCGAGCCTTGGTCTCACACCAAACTGTCTATGGCTTCGTATTGTGACGAACCCTTCCTGTTTGACTTGCTCGGGTTCGACTTGGTCATGTTCTTGTTTGATTATTGACCGGTCAGCTCGACGCTCAGCGGATAATGGGAAAATGGCGTTACATCTTACATCTGTATTATATATATATATATATAAACTAATTTAAATCATTGCTGATGTAGGGTACAAAAATGTAATTGATTCTTGTTCCAGAATATTCTTCCGACTATAAAGGGTTAGAGGTAGAAGAAGGGAAGTGGATTGACATACGATGTGTTAATGTTGCCTATGATTCTTCCAGATTTCGGACAGTGAAGTCTGAATAGATTCTATGTATAAGTTCTGGATCTAGCATCCGGAAATCTGGTGCCATTAATGGTAAGCATTTCTTTGATTTTTTAACTATCAAAGAAGTCCAAAACTACTCAGCTCCTACTAATATTGATGTTGGTATGAATGTCAGATGTTTGTTGGTATAATTTTTTTAATTATTATTATTTACTATTGTAACATATTCATGTATATTGCAGATGTAATGGGTCTGACGTGCAGTTCAGGACCCATGCATATAGAAGTTGATAACCCTACAGCATCAAGAAGAATATTTCATATCAAAGACTCACAGTAATATCAATTATTAGGTTATAGATTAGTTGTTCTCTGTATAATCTGCAAATAATATTTGTATTTTATTTTGGCTTACATTTTGTAGGAGTAACCAACTAAGATGTATAGCTTTAGATACTCACGCCCATGATTTCACAAAGAGATTAACTGCTTCTAAACGCGAAGATGTTATCTGTGTTTTGAGATTTTGGAAGATAAACGTTTTGGAGGTAAATTTTCATCGTTTTAAATGTATCATGTTTCTCTTAGTAGAAGCTCTAGATGTTTACTAAATATCAGTTTTTTTCCAGGTGATACTTCAGATGTTGAAGTAGAGACGCAAGATGGATTGTCTGGTATTCTACTCAACCCTCCTTTACATGAAGTTGAAGATAGGAGGGATGGGTTTGAGTCCATTAAAGCTTTCCTTGCGAAACAGAGAGATGTTCGTGGAAGATAATCACCAATTCTTATTTTTAGTCTTATTTTTAAAATATGTTGCATAAAAGGAGATTGTTTTGATGTTTATAAACTCTACTATATTTTATTATCCTTTTTAGTTACATGTCTTTTTCGTAAAAGATTAACCTAAAATTTATTAGGGTTATATCGACTTTCAAGTATTGATTATGAAAAAATCAATAAAAATGACCACTGTTTCTATCCTAAAGATTATTTACCAAGACTATTAACAATTCATGTTCCATGTTTGGAAAAGAATTAATTAGACAAAATGTTATGGAAACTACAAAATGGAGAATGATACTAATATTAAGCAATCTAAGAGATTTTAAGCATTTTAGGTAATGTTTTAATAGAAAGTATACAAAATCGAAATTTACATAAACGGCAAATATAAGATTTACCAGAAATGAACACATATTATAATAATTAACCTTTCCAACTGTCTATGACATAAAATATCTTTTATTTTTTTTGGTTATTCAAGATTTCAAAGAAGTTGTTTTTCTGTGTATTGTCTTTCGGTTTTTGATATTAAAATAAAGCAACTCTTGCATATAAATGTGGCAAACAATTATAGTTAAAAATCCATTCAATTATATTTTTAATCATGAATATCTCTTTTTATGATCTTATGTAGATCTTTTGGATTCCCAACTTCCTCTATAAATTTATTATGACTTGATTTGAAAACCTAGGTCATCATGACCCCATTCTTAGCCTCCATTTCTGATTACTTTTTAGGTTCAATTTTGCACACGGATTAAGAAAATATTAAATCGTTGTATCGGTTCAAGACAGATTTAGTAATTGTCATGATTAAAAAACAAAAAACATATATTCAGTAAACCAAACTCCATAATACAAATCATCTTTAAACAAAAATATATTAAATTTGAAAGAGAATACAATGTATTCTAAGATTTTGTAATCTACAAGAATGGTTATTTGTAAAGTTATATATGCTAGAATCCTTTATTATATAAACTCATAAGTGTTTAAATTTTTTTTATTTGTATATTGAGAATTAAAACAGTTGCTCCGCTATTAATGATTTTCAAATATAACATTTTATCTTCTCTTTATATGTATAGATGCCCAAATCATCTCTCTCCTTAAACATCTACCATATTTCACAGACCTTAAAAAAATGGAAGCTTTTCATTGTTATGACATGTTGATAACTCAACAGCTAACTGGCGAGTTTGTGTGAAAACTGTAAGAAGATGGTTCACAAATTCTTCTCTCAATGGTAAAACATGCCATGTGATCTTATGTGATGAACTGGTAAGATTATTTTATCATAATTTCACTCTTTGTTGTTTCAAAATAGTAATAAGAAATTGACGACCATAACTTCTCATATGTTGGGTTATCTGATCCAATCTGACATCCCAATCAGATGGTTTGGAACCCTAGACTTGTGGCATTTTCAAGTCGGTGACTGAAAATATATAGAAAATTTCAAAGTTATTCAAATGTACAGCAATAGTGATGTTAGAAACACTATCAGTAAGAAAAAAATCTTCATGAGCGAGAACACGCTCATTATAAATTGCGAAACAATAAGTCCAAATCCTTTTTATCATTTTGTTGGCATGTTGATTATCATGGATTTCTTACATTCTCCAGCGTACACCATTGGTAATAAGATTTCATATGGATGTTAAGATTTCGTATATTATTTAAACTATTTTCGCTTCTAAAATTTTATTTCTTTTGGTTTCATTATTTTTTTAGATTTGATTGGAGTAATTTGTCATGTTGGGGAATTTCAAAGTACAAGACATGGCTGAAACAATTACGACAAAACAATTGACTTTCGTATTAGAGAGATAGAATAAGTAGAAAATGTTTTTTGATACTATGTTTTAGTATAAGTATTTATATGTATAGATTCCTATTGAAATACTTATCTTATAATTCTATTTTTATTTAGTAGGACGTCAATAAAATGCATAGCATCAGACAAATTGGCAGTCCAGTTACATGATTACTGGTATTCTACTACTGACTATGAAACTGTTGCCGTGCTTAGGTTTTGGCGTGTAAACTATAATGTGGGTTTGTAAAGCTTGATTTTCAGTAAATTTAAAATTTTAGTTATAATTTTGCTCTAGATTTGCTATGTACTAAATTTACTAATTTTTATTAATGTTTATGAATTTAGGTGCTCGATATGTCCACGATTCTGGGGTGATTTCACAACTTGAATTTGATCCAGATATTGAATATGTAAAAGATTATAAGCAACGGATATTAGCAAAAAATTTATGTTATTTTTTAAACAAATTGTTGCTATTTACTAAATTCTAAAATATTTATTTTGGTTGTAGGGCTCCTTTCACCAAAGCAACTTGATCAAATTTTAGGCCATAAATATCTCTTCTGATGTACTTCGTTTGGAACCTAAACTTGACATCGCTCCTATATAAATGTTTGAAGGAGATGGAAATTTTTTGTTTACGATTTTTTCAATATAATTTATTTTTATTATTACTTATTTATTTATTATAATTATTCTTAAGATATGTATAGATCTTATAAAAATGACTAACCACCAAGAAAAAATGTGGATTACAATACTATGTATTAGACTAAAACCATATAAATTAATTATCATCTACGATTATCTAATTAAATTTTTGGAAACAAATAAAAGTGTTTATTTCTAAAGAATCTTTCGGTAAGAAGATAAGATCACAAGATCTAATTACAATCTACGAAAGATTACACAATATATAATAAATCTACGAACCCTGGTGTTAACATAAATAAAATATACAAAAGGAAAACCCTAACTATTTTCCATACGCATACTATATTCGAAGTTTTTTAGTTCACATAAAAGTCTATCGCCGTTACTGCGTGAATATGTGTTTTCTAATGAAATTATTTTCCATATTATGACTTTTTGCTTTATTTGAAACCAAGTTATTTAGTTATATGTGAAAGTCTAACATTGATATTTACTCATAGTTGTGCTCATATATTTACAGTATGGTTTATCGAACATAGCTTACGAGGCTACATGGAGAATTTTTTGCGTTCAATACTAATTTCTGAACTGAAGCCGTAGAGAAACTTTCTTTTCATCTCGAAGGTGAACAGCCGTTGCTTTACTAGGAAGATGACGATGTGGATGACGTTTTTAAACGACCATCGGTTGGTATATCTATGTTTTTGGCTTTCATGGACTATAACAAAAAGAATCCCAAAGCGAAGAAGATGACTTACGCAGATTTTCCAACCGAACATGTTTGCGTTTTAAAGAATAGAGAATGGAAAGTTTGGCAAAAAGGTTTTGCAACTGGAAGGCTAACCTACTTCTCCCAATTAAAAAAAGATGCATACTATCTGAGGGCTTTGCCTAACATCATACCAGGTCCATCATGTTATGATGATATCAAGAAGGTTAATGGTGTTGTTTATCCTGAGTACAAATTGGCTTGCGAAGCGTTGGGTTTGCTTGATGATGATACTATATATGTTGAATCTATAAAAGAAGCAGCTCAATGGGGTAGCGGTACGTACATGCGGGAATCGTTTGTTCTGATGCTTCTAACCAACACTGTTCAAAATGCACCATAACTCTGGAATAAAACATGGGAATACTTATCAGACGACATATTAATCAAACAAAGATCCATAAGAAAAGATCCTTGTAAGTAAAACCATATTAAGGAGCATTGTCAAAAATAGTTTTTTCATATAAATTTATTTAATGTCTTATACTTTTATTTTTGTATATTTTAAGATTATACCATGACTGAACAACAGATCAAGAATCATGCATTAGTGGAGATAGAAATGCTCATGCGTAGAAGTGGGACTTCACTATTTCAGATTAGAATATGCTAAAACCAGATATGAGCGCCATGACTCAGGATAAGAACACGTTGATAACAGAAGAGTTACCATACAATCGTGATGAGCTGAAATTTGACTTAGACAGAGATCTGCCCGAAATTACGGAAGAACAAAGGGGTCTTTATAAGGAGATTATGATTGCAGTTGACAATGGAACTGGTGGTATATTTTTCGTTTATGGATTTGGAGGAACAAGGAAAACGTTTCAGTGGAGTGTTCTTAGAGCGACTATTCAATCTAAGGGTGATATATTATTAAATGTTGCATCCAGTGGTATTGCTTCTTTGTTACTAAAAGGTGGTCGAATGACTCATTCTAGATTTGGGATCCCTATTCAAGTAAAAGAAGGGACTATGTGTTCTACTCAAAAACCTGGAACAAATCAAACAAAGTTGGTCAAGTTAGCTAAACTTATTATACGGGACGAAACACCAATAATGAATAAACACTGTTTTGAGACTCTGTATCGGAGCATGCACGGTATTTTGGGAAAAGATGCTTCATTTGGAGGTAAGCCTATTGTTTTAAGTGGTGATTTTAGACAGATTTTGCCGGTGATAACTGATGGTGGAAGAGAGCAGACTGTTATGGCTGCTCTGAATTCGTCCGTACTGTGGAACAAATGCAAAGTTATGAAGCCCACCAAAAACATGCGGCTTCTAGCTGATGGTCTGAGTATTGATCAAGCTCGTGCTCTAAGGGAGTTCTCCAACTAGATTTTGGATATAGGAGACAGAAAAATCAACGGTGGAGATGATGGAGATTTTGAGATAGATATTCAAGAAGATTTGCTCATATCTGATTCTTCTGAACCTAACAAAGCAATTGTTAAAGAAGTATATGGAGATTCTTATGTGGTTCAGTCCGACCCAAATTTTTTTCAAGGAAGAGAAATTTTGAGCCCAACCAACCAAGATGTTGGTAATGTTAATGACTATATGCTTGAATCATTACAAGGTATTTTGTTTATTTTTTATATTATAATATTTTATCCAGTGTATACATATTTATCTTTTGGAATGTTATTATCGTAGTATATGGACATTGAAATATATGTTTGTTTGATAACAAGTGAAGAAAAAACTTTCCTCCATTTTGACAGCATTGATACTTCTGATAAAGGGAAAAACGATGATATGGTATACTCCCAAAATTTTTTGAACAACTTCAAACTATTTGGACTGCCGAATCATGATCTGAAATTAAATGTTGGTGCTCCTATTATGTTACTTAGGAACATTGATCAGATACATGGTTTGTGCAATGACACTAGGTTACAAGTTACTCAGTTGGGCAATCAATCAATGGAGGCTAGAATAATAACTGGAACTAGCGTTGATCGCAAAGTTGCACTCATAAGATGTTTGTCACGCTGCCTGAGGCAAAATTTCCTTTCAGAATGCGGCGTAGGCAGTTTTCCATGGCTCTTGCCTTTGCAATGACTATTAAAAAAAGTCAAGGACAAACACCGAAGAAATGTTGTTTGTATCTTCCAAGACCTGTTTTCACTCATGACCAATTGTATGTTGCCGTTTCAAGAGTAACTTCAAGAATCGGTCTAAAGATACTAATCACATATAAATAAGGAAAACCATTGAAGTGAACAAAGAATGTTGTTTTCACAGAAGTGTTCAATAACCTTAAGTAGTATTTTTATATTGGAGTAATTTTTTATTCGTCTATACATTTGAAAAAATAATTCTGGTTTGTTTCGTTTTAAGGAAATTGTTTTGCTGTTTATTTTAGGATTTTATTCATTTCGAATGTGCATAACATTCAGATCTGTATAAAAACATGCAAACTATGCATCCAAATGTAATTACATAAAAATGTGCATATCAAACGTGAATTAAACATACATCATATTTGTGCACATCGGAAAAATGAATTAAACCAATATCACTTATTGTCCTTTCTCTAACCATCAAATACACACAAACTAACTAACAACAGAATAATATCCGCAGCCATAAGAGTAATGTTTTATTTATAAGTTTTCAACACATAATTATTCAAAAGGAAATTTTATGGTATATATTTTTTTTAGTACGGAATACAATCGCATTTACAAAATACGAAAATCTTTGTGAATAATTAAACCAATATCACTTAACTGAAATAAATAACAAATATGATATGAATCCTTAACTGAAATAAATAAATCTAGCAAGTCATGAAATTCCTAATGAGAATCCCTAAACCTAACTATGAATCTACTCAGACATAGATAATGAAAACATAATCAATGAATAATTAGATTGCATAAAAGAGTAAGAAACAAAGGGGTTCGAAATCTTCTCCAAAAGCAAGAAGAAATACAGGTTCAGATCAGCCCCAAAAAGCTCTAAAAACTCTTAGCTCAAAGTATGAAAGCGTATGTAAAGTGTAATCTAAAAACTGATGTAAAAACCTAATTATATTAGCCTAATCACGTCTTGGGGCTTCTTTGTAAATACTGGAACATCTGGGCAAATCTGCAATTTCAGCATTCTTTATTAAACTCGCCGAGAAAGGCCCATCTCGCCCGTGTGTCGATCGATGCACAATGTGTGTCGATCGATGAAATCCTCTGTTCTGGACAGTGAACTCTATCTCTCGGGTCAAAACTCCAAAATGCTCCAAAATGCTCCATAATCTCCAATTCCGCTCCAAACGTGCATGTACCTAATAACACCTGTAAATGACTCTAAAGAAGACTCTAAAACATACTTATATCATGGTTTAAAACCGGTAAAAACCATGATATATCAGCTAGCAATATTTATTGTTACCTAAAGTAAAGAGATGAATCAAACACGTGTATTAGGAAAGATACACTAGAAACTTGCCAAAAATTCTATTGGAAAAAAAGAAATATGAATGAAGGATACCTACCGTGAGAAGGCTGATGCATCAGAGAGGCTAAGCTTTTGAAACTTAGTTTCATCTTGGTTCTTAGAACTTCTAGAGCAAGTTCTTTTCAGAGAAATCCCAAGCTCGGGACCAACATGCTGGTCATGAATGCTGTCTCCGTATAAACACTCAGGCCGTTTGTCTATACCACCAATAAAATCCATTGTCAGATCAGAGTCTTTAAGCCCGTCTATTTCAGCAAGCGGTTTGACATCCGCCATCAGCTTATTGTGACCGCTTTAGCTGATAGCCTGCTTAATTTACAAATCACACAATATCAGCACCTATTGAAATACGATTAACAAAAGTTCTGGAAAGTGACACAATCTGGTACTGGTACCTGAGCACCACTTCCATGGTCAGAATGATATATAGAATCTGCACTAGTTTCATCAGTATCTTCAAGGTTCTGCTGTGAAGCTGGTAAGCTATGAGCATGTGCAGTAGGATCATCACGACACTGATTCATAACCAAAAGTCTTTCAAACTTAAAACCAGCACAATGAATCACAGAAGCCAAGACAATAGAAAATAACTTACAGTAAGTCTTCTCCTTAGCTTACAACTGTTTTGAAACCAAAACCAGAGTCTACTTTAGTTTCACAGATAGAACATACTTGTAAGTTCAAATCAAGACATACAAAGAAACTTTAAGGAAATAGAATGTCCCGAATCAGAAAGAATCAAAGAGAGAGCGAATACCCAAATTCACTATTGATGAGAGCCTTAATCGGACCAGCTCTTCGACCTCTAAGACGCCAAAGACCTCTTCGAAAGTTTCTGAGCCATCCCCTCCATTCGACTGCCTGTCAGAAGAAAATGGTATAACTAGTCAATTATACAGTATCAGAGACCCTGAAATACATCTATCTACTCGAAGAATCTGGCTCCTCAAACCAAACTAGTCAAGCAGGCCATGCCGCTTTTCAAACAGATGAAGCAAATGGAGTTACAATCCCAGATTTTAGATCGTTAATTATCTCCCGATGACTCAATTTGAGAATAAGCAGATTGATTTCAGAATTCCCAAGTCAAACTCACATGAAAGCAAAAATTGAATCGAACATTCGCGACTCGCTTGGACGGAGAATAATAAATCATAACGAAGTGGTTTCCAAAGCTTTAGAATTCGTGGCAATGCTCGATGAGAAACCGTAACGAGGTAGTTTCCGAGAGGCGGCTACGAGGAACGATGTGGAGATCACCGGTGGGGAACGATGTGGAGATCACTGGTGGGGAACGATGTGATGATGTGTTGGATATTGACAGAGAACCGACACTTAGAATTATTTAGAAAATTAGGGATTTCGAGAAGCCAAAATATTTGCCGGGATAAACCAAAAAGTTTGGGTCTAAATATTTTTATCTCTCGCGGGGTTACTCAAATTTTTACTGTTTTTTTTTTTGGAAAAATGGCATTCAAATTTATAATTTTTATTATTAAGGATTTAGAAATTTAGGGTTTAAGGTTGTGTTTAGGGTATAAAGTCAAAGTTAAATTTTATATTTGAAACTTTTTATAAGTGTTAAATTTTTGTTATATTATTTGATGTTTAAATTTTTAGTGTTTATTTTAGCGGTTTATAAATTTAGAGTTTAGGATTGTATTTAGGGTTTAGGGTTGTGTTTAGGGTATAAAGTTAAGGTTAAATTTTTATATTTGAAACTTTTATAAGTGTTCCTTTTTTCTATAATATTTGATGTTTAAATTTTTAGTGTTTATTATTAGGGTGTAGAAGTTTAGGGATTAGGGTTATATTTAGGGATTAGGGTTTAGGGTTTAGGATTTAGGTTTTAGGGTATATCCTAAAATCCAAACATATACCCTAAACTAATCAAAAACTCAAACCATACATCCTAAACTAACCAAAGACTAACTAATTAAAGACTTAAACTCTATATCCTTAATTAATCAAAGACTGACTAATCAAAAACTCTTGTCATCCAACACCCTATCCCTAACCTTGGAATACCTTAAACCATAAACAAAATGTTTGTAAAACATTAATTTTATAGTTATTGCAGTTATTTTTATAGATTGTGTTATTAAAAATTGTCATAATTTTCATTACCCTAAACCCTAAACCCTAAACTTATATGTTTTATTTGTTATTCTCAATTATGTGTTGTTTATTATTTTTTTTTTTTTATAGATAGCAATGATGAATTAGAATTTTTTTTATAGAATTAAACCCATGAAAACAAAATACATTTTTACAAGAATTCAAGTACTTGAAAGATTAAGTTACACATATGCAATTACAACAACATGAGTTAAATTCTCAACAAGTATACACTATGAAGGGTACTGCATTAGAGAGGTTTCCAAGTTGCTCTTTTGTCAATACATACTTGAAGTACCTTCATTCTTCCTCTCAATGCAAGCGCCAGAAGATCGAACTCTTCTACATACCATAGCTCTGATACTATTGCCTATTTAAATATAAAATACTTCTCAATTTTTGTGTACATTTATTTATGGTCAAGAAAACTTCAGTTTTTATGGACTTTACTCTGAATCCTCGGATTTGGTTGTTTAGTTTTGTGACCAATTCATGAAGAACCTGGAGATGGTCGCCAGAACAAGCCTGCTACACAAGCAACAATTTACCAAGTCAAGGTGATTCTGCAACACTGGATTCTTATTTTCACAGGAGAAAACGAAAAGGAAGTAGAGACTTGCCTCAGTTGGAGAGATAGGAGGACCAAGCAGCCTTGCTAATGATGTATGAAGAATTGCTGCATTGTACTGAAACACAAATGAATCAACACAAGTATCAGACAAGTGGTTCGTGTCCATCAGAGATGAATGTATACATGAAACAGATGTTACAAGTTGCTTCTCTGGTGCACGTGGAAGCACGGGTCTCAGTTTTGAGCGGATAGTTATGGGATCATCTCCAGAATTAACCTGGTGAAAGATGAAACAGGCTACAACTAGAGATTTGAGTTGCATTTAATAAGGCAAAGTGAAAGCAACAAAATTACCTTCCAGCATCCTAAAAGAACACCAGTCGAAGTTTATAGAATCCAATATAATCTCCAGTCGAGTTATCTATTATAATCTCCAAAGGGCAAAGCTGTTTGGTGTTTTCTTGAAGTACCTTCAAATCAAAAAGCAGAACCAAAGATCTAGAAAACAAAGAATGCTCTTCTCTTCCTTAATATTTGCAAAGCTTTAGCTGCAACAATAATGGGAAATTCAACCTCCTAAGCTACCCATTTATTCAGATAACCATAAACAGCCTCTTTTTCAATTGGGAGTCCATAGAGCTGCCGGTTGAGAGTTATAGATCAACATGAACTACCTTATCCCAAACCAAAATGCTTAATAAGTAAAATGAATCAATGAGCATTAGACTGTACGTATGAACTCAAGAAAATATTCTACGATCTATTTACAACATTGATCAACAGTTTATCATGTTAATTTCCACGTAAGTTAGAGATATTAGTTATTCTTGTAAATTAATTGTTTCTTATCATCATAAAGCATTGAAAGCAGCAAATTTGCGACAAAGCTAAAATCTATAAGTCACAAAGAAGCTGAATATATCGGGGTAATTTATAACGTAATTGATGATGAGAAGGCAAATTATAATTTAGGTGCTTATTTCGATAATCGGTGAGATCGTAAAGCAATTTACGATGAAGACGATCTTTGAACAATAAAAATGTTTTATTCGGAGAGATCGTAAAGAAATTCTGATCCGATCTTGGTATCCTTATTACTATTTTTGTTTTGTTTGAGGTTGCGTCCATGCAATCTACTCTGTTGATGTCGATAGTCGTCGCGATCCTTCTTGGTCTGATTAGTGGCGATGGATCCGTTGTGTTGGATCTGTCTGTAGGTGGGGTTCGCTTGCTTGCAAGTCATGGTCAACGTAGCATAGGGTTTCTCGTTGAGATGCCAAGCGTTGAGAAGTCGAGTCGCCTACGCTTATTTGGTCGAACTTCACTTCCCAAGTGCTCCCTTTTTTTTTTGTTTCGAGCATCTCCACTTGCTCGGTGAGCGTTATATTCGTCTTCTTCCAGTCATGAGTTTTTTGCATCTATACGGTTATCATCTCCTGTAACTCGGTCAGCGTCGAGTTGGTTTTTGTGTATGCTGCTGTTGTGTTTGTAGCAACGTTGTCTCGTGGTTTTGCCTCGTCATAGTGTTGTCTGCTGAGGCGTTGTTGTTTGTACGTCAACCGCCAGTTGGTGATCCATCTTGTCTCCGTTTCCATCTCCATTGGTGGACATATCTTTGGATCTTCTAGTCGGTGGTTTGTAAGTGTAAGAAGCTCGCACTGTCGATATTTGTAGAGAAAAACTTTAAGGGAACATAAATTTGAATGGTAAACAACACGACAAGAGACCCGGAGGATATTTTTATTGATTACTTGATCGGAAACAAAGTAAGAAGATCAAAAATCTTAAGAAAGTTCTAAGTTCTAATTCTAGATGCTATGGTTTTTCGAGATGGATTGATCGTAGGAAGTCCTTCTTATATAGTCGCGGCGAGTCGGCTTCGAGGAACTTCACCTGCAAGATTTCTAGAAATTTTCCTGTTATCATATAATCCATTTCCATTAAGATTTACGTTTCTAATCGGCTTTTCCTCTTCTGCTCGGAAATATCTTCTCATTTTCTTCTTCGATTTTATATTTCCATTTTTATGATTATCCTTCCACGGTTTGACCCGTTCTGCCGAAAGGGCCAAAAAGGGATGATTCAAGTCCATTTGAGCGTAATTTTTTTGATTCGGCCCAAAGTCTCAGAAAGACGAGTCTTGTAGGTTATGCCCAAGTTTGTATTTCATATAACTTTATTCGTCTATCCTGCTAACGGCTAGGAGCGTATAATTGATAGTTTCGAAGATGGGTTGCCTGGTCGCGCATCCGGAGAGATATATTGGCTAATGTCCGAGTATTTGGTGTATGCAGAATGTTTGTTTGGAAGGTTCTCTCTCTATCTCTTTCTCTCTCTCTCTCTCTTCCTCCTTGATACTAAGATTTTGCTATCCCTTAAGGTGTATCAATCCCTCAAGTGCCTATCGTGCAGCACGAGGTATCAATCCATTCGGGATGGGATTAAACCAACTATAATTCACCAAACCAAGAAAGTCAAGCAAGCAAATAAGTTTTATAGTTCTAAAAACCTAAACACAATTCAAACTAAGAAGCAACTTAACAAAAGTTAACAGGAAATCAACAAAGCAAGATTAAACTCAAGAAATCAGAAATAAAGGCAAGGCTAATGGATCAGGGTCAATGATAGAGTGATCTAGAGCTATCATTAATGCTAATAAACACATCAAAGATGCTAATCCTTAAGAAAACAACACAAATATCAACTAATCCAATCTCTTGGTACTAATCACTTTCTCAAATCCCTAATCAAGATCAAATTCTCATTTGTGAATCAAGGATAGACAAGCATTAATCTCAAGTTCTCTATAGGTAATAAGCACTTTAGACATTCGTTTCCATGAGCTAAAATATGTAAATCCCTATCAAATCCATATCTAGCATTTCATCAAATACCTGGTGTGCAACAAAAGCCATAACATCATAATCAACATGATCAGGGTTAATCAAGCATTAAGAACACTTAAATAGGAAGGATCAAAGACAATCTAGCCCTAAGCATCCACGAATCACTCTAAATCACCCTAATCCTACCTAACCCCCAAACCTTAAAGAGACTACTCACTAATCATGTTCTCAACACAATAATCCGAGAATATGTTAAGAGAGAGAGAGATAAGAGAGATTAAGAAGAAAAGCAAATAAAAATCAACAAACTTGCATAAAAATGGCAAAATCCCAAAAAGGTTTAGATGTTTACAAGAAGGTGAAAGAGAAGAGATAGATTTAGGGTTTTTGTCCCAAAAATCTATTTAAAGGAGTCCATTTCCAAGCTGGATCGGCCCAAAAAACCTGGTTCAACCCAAAAACATAAGGTAAAAAGTCTGATCAAAGTTCAGAAGTCAACAGAAAATGGGTCGCGTGCGGTCTCAAAGTGCCCGCAACATAAACCACAATGACGCTTGCGGCTTCCTCCAAACCGCAACACCGATCGCAATCAGAAAGGTTGAAACTTCTTCATCTAGCTCGCAGTTGCTCCTCGACTGCGACACTAACCGCAATCAGAACGGTGAAGTCTTCCTTTTGCTCTCGGTCATCTCTTTTCCGCAACATGAACCGCTATGCTTCCAAATCGCCATTTTCTACATGTTTCTCCATTCCAACTACCTCCAAATGCTCCCAAATCATCAAAGTAGCCATCCAACACATAAAAAGTACCAATGCAGATGCAAAATGCAAGTATATACACCTAAACATGCAAGATCCTAACTCTAAATGCACTTAATGGATAAATGCAACAAATATAGAGAAAAGAATATGAATGAATGAAAAAAGAATCCAAAACAATAACTTAATACTAACCTAAATGCATCGAAATGCAAGAATATCACTCCTCCCTCCGACTTCTTCTTCTTCCTCCCACCTTCTTCTTCTTCTTTCTCCCTTCTTCATCTCTTCTTCATGTTATGAGTTTTGGTGTGAGGAAAATGATTACGGAAAGCTCTCTTTTTATAGCAAATGGAGTGGATCATCACCATACACTTGTCACACTCCCCCCAACCCCATCTTCCTCCACGTTTTCTACTCCAAAAATGAGCCAATAACAATGAATCTTACTCTCCACTCTACACTTGTCTCTCCGCTTCTAGAAGATCCTTGGATACTTGACACCACAATGGTGAGGTATCCATTAGGTTCATTGCATCTAAAATCACATTCACTGGATCTAACTTCTCCAACAATGTTTTGGCCCATGATCATTTTTGGGCTTGATTTCAAGATCATTCATCTTTCAACCCAAACTCCCTTGATCCAAGTCCAAGTCTACATATTTATTTTGAAATTTTTATCACAATTACTCCTTAATGATCCAAAACTCATAACTTAATCTAGGGTTAAAATATTTCTAAATAATTTTAATCATAGCTCCTAAATATTTTAATAGAATTGTTGTCAAAATTTCATAATTTTGGTGGACTTTAGAGGGTTTTCCGACTTACCCGATTGTTTATTTAATTTCTCGGTAAAACAAGTTATTTATAAAAATTTCCAAGAATTCCCAAAAATAACTGCAATGAATTTCTTAGAAAAATAATTATTTTATTAGCATTAAAATATTATTACATTTAGTAATAATATTTTTATCGCATTCCGAGATCGTAGTATTACATATACTGTTGAGAATAGTTTCCATATGAGATATCTTCTTGATATGTGGGTGAGCTTTCAAAACCGTGGTGGCTTGTAGGGTCTCAAAATTGACATCCTTCACCATATCCATATTGGTTCTCTTGAGCAAAGTTTCCAAATAGAAGATCTTCTTGATAAGTAGCTGAGCATTCAAAATTGTGGTAGCTTGTAGGGTTCTAAGCCATCCCTCTCTCTTGAACTTTCTTCCTTGTGATTATACTCTGCAAGAAAATAGAAACATTTGAAAGAAAATCAGTAACCAAAAAACAATAACAAAAGAGAGATTATTTTCAAAGAAAATTGAAATTGTAATGATAAAATGCCTAGCTCTCCGGCAACGGCACCAAATTGATTTTTGCGTTTTACACACTGTTGGTACTGGATTTCCCTCTAGGAAATCCGGCCCATTAACAGACAAGACAAATGCCCATAATTACGAGCCCATTCCAGAATCAAAGACAGACAAGAAAGCCGACTCCCTTGATGGGCCCAAGCGAAGCAAACGCCCTGGGAAGGCCCAGACGATGCCGAAGCCGGAGACAATCGAGCTCGAGCTCGGCTGAGGATGACGTGGAGATAGAGCAACTCGGTCTTCGCCAGTTCAACTGATCTGCATAAATCTCGGAGATCGTTACGACGACGAGGCCGAAATATCGGGACGAAGAGATCAGAGTCGAGACTATTTAGGAAGAGAAGTGGCGACCCATTAAAGATATTCCAACCTAGGCTAAGAATACTTCGATTAGATAGCTCGATTTTATACTTTGTACTCTCTTCTCGACTGTGTTTGTTCTATCTCGACGATCAATCTCAATAAAGTCTTTGATTCATAGGAAACTATACCATTTCTATATCCAAAAGTCCAAATCCACGAATACAAATTCTTAGTGTGAATCCCGGATCTCACATTTGGCGCCGACTGTGGGGACATTCTATACTCTATAGCCTTTCCTATCTTAAGAATTTAAGAATCAGATCCTAGATCCGATAGATCGAGATGAATCCCGACCAAACTGGCTCTCCCAGCGCCACACCACCAGTTGACCGCCCTCAAACGGTCGACAACGTTCCTCAGAACACTACCGGGGTAAGAAACATGGGTCAGACCGACGGAGTGTTGACGAGCTCTGCCTCAGTCTCCACGACCTCGGCACCAGCCGGCTCCGTCGCTCAAACAATAGCGACGAGCCAGACTCCGACAAATGTTTTGTCAGGAACTAATGATCCGAGCAGAAACTGGGTGTGGATGAGAAATGACTCAATACCCACCCCAGGAGGGGGATCTGGAGTAACCAGACCCAATTCGCCACTACCTTCTGCTCCACAGAGACAAGGGCAAAGCGATCTTGCCGAGATCCATTCGATGTTAAGCCTGTTGGTAGATCGAACGAGAAACAACGAGGCAAGCGCAAGGGCCCAAGAGATCGTGAACCATTCTCTGGCAGCGCAGCTCTAGGAACAAGAGCGGCGCCTGAACGCCCGTCTTGAAGAGCTCGCCGGTCAAAGCCAAGGGGGCAGACCAACGCGAACTCCCATAAGTCCTCCACCGTGTACCCGCGTGGACTTCTCCCAGGTAGTAACTCCTCCGGGAACGTCGGGAAATTTTGGTAATACGTCAAATAGCGGCTTCCGCCCTACAATGACCCCTATGGCGATACCGACCCCATTTGGTTCGAGTTCAATGGTCACAGACCCAACCGGATCAAGAAACCGACCATTACCCGGGCCACCACCTTTCCCGAGTGACTCCAACATCCGACCGAGGCAACTAGGAGGTTTTGCCTTCGCCTCGAGATCGGGACTCCTTAACGGATCAAACTCAGTTCAATTCCGAACGCCCCAGGTCGATCAGACGAGGTCGATCCCAACGATCGATCTCCTCGACCCCATTTTTCCGGAACAAACATCAGGTCAGGCACAAGTCCAGTTCGCACCCACAGAGGGCGATGAACACGATATGCTTAGACAATACATTGAGCAGGCTAAAGCTCAGTTCAACAGTCTGAGCTCGAAAGTTCACATGGCGACGAGCGCGGCTCCTGACATCGATCGAGTGATCGAAGAAACACAACAAACGATGTTCACAGATCGGATTGCGTTTGCAAGGATCCGAGAGATCAAGAAAACTAAGTTTCCAGAATTCTCTGGGAAATCAGACCCGAAAGCCCACATCAGGGCATTCCGACTAGCGATGGCAAGGGTGTACCTTACCGATGAGGAGAGGGAACCGGCCTTCTGCAGGCTCTTCGCAGAAAACCTATCAGGCTCTGCCCTCGAATGGTTTGCCGGACTGGAAGAAAGGTCCATTGACAACTTCACCCAGTTCATGACGGCTTTCCTCAAGCAATACTCCGTTTTCATCGAGGAAAAGACTACCGAGGCAGCCCTATTTGGCGTCTCTCAAAAACCCGACGAAACACTTCGCTCGTACATCGACCGATTTAAGGAAATAAAATCCAAAATCGCGAACCCACGAGACGAGGTAGCTATAGAAGCGTTAAGACGGGGACTATGGTTCTCAACCAGATTCCGCGAGGAAATAACAGTCCGTGAACCTCAAACGCTCGATGACGCCCTCCATCGCGCACCGGCCTTTCCTCGCCTCGAGGACGAAACCACGACCCTCAGGGAAAAACACCGGAAAGAAAGGAACCCGTCGGGCTCGCAAAATTCGAACTAAAAAAAAAGGATTCCCGTAAATCAGGGAACGTCAACGCGGTCGAGAGCCCAAAGAGCTCGAAGAAATTCGAGTTCGACAAGGAAAAATTCTGTGATTTCCACAATAAAAGAGGACACTCGACCGAGGATTGCTATACTCGAGCTAAAGCAGAGGCTCAAAAACAAGAGTCCGAAAGCAAAAAAGACTCCGAAGTCGAGGAGGAAACTCTGTCCGACAAAAAGGAAAACAAACAGACCAAGGAGTCGAACTCCAAAAAGCACTCTCAAAACAAACGGGAACGGTCAAAAGAGCCGGAATCTCCCGAAACACTCCCTCATGGGTCGCGGAAACTAGTCGAGTTCATCCTCGTCGAGCTTAACCTGAGCGGCACTCCGGGAGGTTCGTCGCTATCCCCGCCTCCGGCTCCTGCCAAAAGTTTACGCTCAAGAATCAATCTCCCTCGTCTCTGCGGGGGGGGGGGGGGGGGGGGGGGTGTACGGGCTATACCCCCTAAACGAATCAACTTCATCTTCGGTGCCTCCAAGCTTTGCCGCGACTCGGTCAATTCGATCAAAGCTCTTCAAAGAAGAGTCGAGACCGACAGAGGGGGGAAAACCCCAATGTTGGGTCCAGACCACGAAATCCTTTTCTACGAGAGCGAGACAAGTAATCTCGACAAACCACACGACGACGCCCTCCTCGTTTGTCTAGTAGTGGGAGATGTCGAACTCTCAAGGATAATGATTGACACAGGAAGTTTGGTAGATGTCCTCTTTTACGACGCATTCAAAAAGATGGACTTCAACGACTCCGAGATTGTGGAAGAAAAGACACCACTAGTAGGTTTCGCTGGCGAAACCACATACTCGATGGGCTCTGTCTTCGCCCCAGTAATTGCTGGAGGAGTTCGGAGAATGACAGAGTTCGTCATAGTAGATCGGCCAGCTCCCTATAACGCAATCCTAGGTCGACCATGGATATACGACATGAAAGCGGTACCATCGACCTACCACCAATGCGTAAAGTTCCCGACTCCGAAAGGGATCAAAACCATTTACGGAAGTCAAAAGATTTCCCGTCATTGCTACATGAACGGATACAAGCAGATCGAGAAATCCCCTGCGTAGCAATTACAAAAAGAGGAGGAGCTCGCCACCATGCATACCAAAAGGTCGAACGACCCCAATCAAATAGGACCCCCAAAGGACCTCACGACTCAGGTCTGCATAGACGAGGCTCATCCCGAAAGACTCGTTGGCATCGGAATCGACCTATCAAAGCCAGTTAAGAACGAACTGGTCTCTTTTCTCAAAAAGAACGTCGACTCCTTCGCCTTATCTTCAGCAGACATGAAAGGGATCAATATCGACGTAACCAGCCACGAGCTGAACGTCGACCCAACCTACAAACCGGTAAGACAAAAGCGTCGAAAACTAGGTCTTGAGCAGGCCAAAGCCGTCAATGACGAGGTCGATCGATTATTAAAAATCGGATCGATCAGAGAGGTCAAGTACCCCGACTGGCTCGCGAACCCCGTGGTGGTTAAGAAAAAGAACGAAAAGTGGAGGGTCTGTGTAGACTTCACGGATCTCAACAAAGCATGTCCAAAGGACATCTTCCTACTCCCGCACATCGACCGACTGGTCGAGGCCACTGCTGGACATCAGCTGCTATCCTTTATGGACGCGTTCTCAGGGTACAATCAAATATTGATGAACCCTGAAGACCAAGAAAATACTTCGTTCATAACTGATCGAGGCACGTACTGCTACAAAGTCATGCCCTTCGGACTAAAAAACGCGGGAGCAACTTACCAGCGCCTCGTCAACAAGATGTTTTCAGGACTCTTAGGCAAAACCATGGAAGTCTACATCGATGATATGCTGGTAAAATCTTCCAGGTACGAGGATCACATCCCCCAACTAAAAGAATGCTTTACCATTCTTAATAAGTATGGGATGAAACTCAACCCAGCTAAATGTACCTTCGGGGTCCCTTCAGGAGAGTTCCTCGGTTACTTGGTGACCGAAAGAGGGATCGAAGCGAACCCCAAACAGATCGAAACGTTCATAGAGATGAAATCTCCCAGAACAACGCGAGAAGTCCAGCGCCTAACCGGCAAAATAGCTGCTCTGAATCGCTTCATCTCAAGGTTGACTGATAAATGTCTACCCTTCTATCACTTACTCAAATCAAACAAAAAGTTCCTTTGGGACGAAAAGTGCGAAGAGGCATTCACTCAGCTTAAAGCTTACTTAAGCGAACCACCCATACTGGCGAAACCAGTAGAAGGAGAACCCCTTTACCTCTACCTAGCTGTCTCGATGGCAGCAGTAAGTGGAGTCCTGGTTCGCGAGGAACAAAACGAACAACGGCCGGTGTATTACATCAGTAAGACCTTGATCGATGCTGAACCAGATACCCCGCCATGGAAAAACTCGCCTTAGCGCTAGTAACATCGGCTCGGAAACTCCGACCATATTTTCAATCGCACTCGGTCATAGTGATGACCTCTCAGCCACTGAGAACCATCCTTCACAGTCCAAGACAATCAGGTCGATTGGTCAAATGGGCTATCGAACTTAGCGAGTACGACATTGAATACAAAGCTCGAACATGCCTAAAAGCACAAGTACTGGCAGATTTCATAATCGAGCTCCCTCCGACTATAGAACTCGACCCGACTTTGGCCCAAAGATGGAAACTCTACGTCGATGGAGCTTCCTCAAGACAAGGGTCCGGAGTCGGAGTGAAATTAGTCTCCCCAACGGGTGAAGTACTAGAAAAATCGTTTAGATTGGGCTTCGCCGCATCGAATAACGAGGCTGAATATGAAGCGTTAATAGCCGGGCTCAGACTCGCGATAGCCATAGGAGCCCGGGAAGTAAATGCCTTCAGCGATTCCCAACTAGTCACGAGCCAATATCATGGCGACTACGAGGCCAAAGACGAACAAATGGAAGCATACCTACGGGTAGTCCATACATTGGCCGAACAGATCGAATTCTTCGATCTAACACGAATCCCACGAGGTGAAAACACCGCAGCCGATGCGCTAGCCGCATTAGCATCGACATCAGATCCCAACCTCAAAAGGATCATACAAGTCGAAGGGATAGAAAAACCAAGCATCGACATAGCTCTCAAAGCTCTGTCCTTGAAAGAGGATGGGCCCGCTATGAAGGACGATGTCAAACACAAAGAGTGTCCCGGAGACACTAGTAGCGACATCATCAAGATTGATGATGATCTCGATCCTAGAAACACCGTATACGTCGCGAATATCCCCGACGGACCAATTCAAACCGCATCCACTAGTCAGGGACCGGAGCCTAACAACGACGAAGATTGGAGAACTCCGATCATTCGATACATCACAAACGGCGAAGTTCCCGACGGAAAATGGGAGGGGCGGAAACTTAAAACACAGAGTGCAAGGTACTGTGTCACACAAGGAGAGCTCTTTAAAAGGAGCCTCTCCGGACCTTACCTTAAATGCCTTGACAAAAAGCAAGCCCTAGCCGTGATTACACAAACACATGACGGATCCTGCAGAAGCCATTCCAGAGGACGAGCATTGGCCGTTCGGACAAAAAGGCAAGGCTATTATTGGCCGACAATGGCCACCGAATGCGAATCTTTCTCCAACAAGTGCGACAAATGCAAAAAGCATGCCCCAATTATCCACCAAGCGTCGGAGAAACTCTCCTCTATCTCATCACCATACCCATTCATGCGATGGGGAATGGACATCGTGGGACCGCTGGTCGCATCTGGCAAAAAGAAAGCCACACACCTGCTGGTGATGACGGACTACTTCACCAAGTGGATTGAAGCATAGTCATATCAGAAAATAAAGGACGTTCACGTTAAGGAGTTCGTCTGGCGAAACATCGTTTGCCGACATGGACTACCCCACGAGATCGTCACCGATAACGGATCTCAGTTCATATCAAACACGTTCAAAGAGTTCTGCAGAACTTGGAACATAAAGCTGACTTACTCAACGCCACGTTACCCTCAAGGGAACGGGCTAGCAGAAGCAGCTAACAAAGCGATTATGAACGGTCTCAAGAAAAGGCTCAACGAGTGCAAAACAACCTGGAGTGACGAACTCCCAGCCGTAATCTGGGACTACCGGACTACCCCCCGCAAATCCACTGGCGAGACTCCCTTCTCGCTGGCTTACGGAATCGAGGCGGTAGTACCAGCTGAAATTCTCGTGTCAAGCATTCGCAAGGAAGAATGCCCGCGACAAGAGGAACTCAATAACAAGATGATAACTGACGAGCTCGACCTCATCGACGAAAGAAGGAACCTCGCATTAGCTCGACTCCAGAATTACCAACAAGCCGCAGCTCGCTACTATGATTCCCGAATCAAAACTCGAAGGTTTCAAGTAGGAGAGCTCGTCTTGCGGAAAGTGTTCGGCCATAAAAAGGAAGAACACGCTGGAAAATTAGGAGCGAAGTTGGAAGGTCCTTACCAGGTCACCGACGTCGTAAAGGACGGGGTCTACCGACTCAAGTCGGTAGAAACCCAGAAGCCCGAACTACGACCTTGGAACATCATCAACCTCAAAAAGTATTTCCACTAGGAGTACATCAACATAATCGAACTACGAAATGGCTTGATCCCCTTAAAAAGGGTACGTAGGCAGCTCGACTTCGAGCGCAGCCGCCCCCCAAAAAACAAAGCTCACGCCGAGCTCAACAGCTTCTGACGAAGTTACACCAACTTATCTTTGTGAAATCAAAATAAGTCCCTTAATCCAATGCTTCTTTCTGTCGTAAAAGTTAGAATCATCGCAAAATACCTTGTCATAACATTCCCGAAACGAAAGATATGAAATTATCTCTTCCGAAACAAAGATATGAAATTATCTCTTCTAAATCAAGGCGATATAAAAATATCCCTTCCGAGCGACCTGAAATGGCCTCTCCCAAAGTCAAAAGATATAAAATTCTCCCGACCTTATATGGCTCGGAAGAACTAGAGGGCCACCCTCTCCCGTTAAACGAAAAACGTCGAGGCAACCGACCACACGAAATAACTCCGCGCACAACGATCCTTTGTAAGTTTACCCCGATTTATCTTTCCCGTTAAATATTACACTCGTACTGCACATTACAAAAAAAAAACGAACTCAAGTACGAACGACCGAGTCGTGAAGGTACTAAAACAGTAAAGTCTATGCTAAGGCATGTAAGGCTCAAAAAGAAATTCATTAAAAGGAGGACACGGTGTCCTCGAGTCCCGACACCAAAACAAAGCCCCCTCGGGCAAACAAATGTTTTTTCTAAAAAAAGACATATCAAAAAGCCCCTTAGGGCAGCATTAGAACAATCAAAATTGCCGCGAGCGTGAAGAACCCTCATCTCCACCCTCCGCCTGATCGCCGGTAGATGCAGTCGGGAGACTCGATCCAAATTGATTAGGGCGGGGAGCAACCGGTGGCGGAGCATGCGCCAAAATGACCGAGTCACTCGACACGGCCGGCAAGTTCAACTTGCCAACACTAAAATCAGAGACCGCTGCGGCGTTCATCTCTTCCATGGCCGCCCTCTTCTGGTCAGCCAACCTCAGAACTTCCCGAGTCAGGTCAAGCTCGCCGGAAGCAAACTCCGCGATGAGTTTGATATTGGCCAGGGTTTCTTGGAGGCGAATCTCAGCGTTGTTTTCAAGCTTCCGCTTCTCGCTCTTCTCCTTGATCCCTTTAAGGATCTCCAAGTATTCCCCACTCATCTTCTTCCTCGCCTCGTGAGACGCAACCTTTATGTCAAAGTCCCTCCCCGCGAGAACTCTCTCCAGGTCGGTTCGATCTTGGACAGCTCGCATTGTGGCAACTCGACTCGTTTCTTCGGCAGTCAACGCCCGACCTTCGGCTGCCCGTAGCCTCTGAGAAAGGTCCTCCTCATGATTCTCGAGAGCCAATAGCCGGGCCTCTATCCCCTCGTACCTAGCCAGTTTCCTTTTAAGCTCTTCCTCTCGAGCAAAGGAATCCTGCAGCTCTGCGGTCCAAATACGAGCCGACCTCCTAGCGGCCTCGAGCTCATCTACTCACGATCTCTCACGAAGCTCGCGTTCGGACTGGGCCATAAGTCCGTTCGCAGTCTCCAGAAACTACATAAACACACGAATCTCAAAAATCTTTCTTACAAAAGAAAGACAAAGAAAAGAACTACGGTCGATACCTTTCCAGTAGCTTCAGACATCTTGGCATACAAATCGCCAAAAGCTGTGTCCCCGGCAACTGGAAGCCAAGCCCCTGCGGGTCTGACACGCCTTGACAAACGGGCCGCACCCCCGGGCATCCCGACACTCTCGCTCGAACTACCTGAGCTCGCCTCCGTATCGATCCTTCGACGCTTCGGTACGGGGGAAGGGTCTCCACCCACAATCTGATCATTCGAACGAGGGCCACGTAAAGTCGGCACCCTGGACGGGACCGAGTCCGCCCTCCGAACAACCGGAGAAAAGAGGATTCCCCCTGTCTCCGCGGCCGCATCACGGGCCCCGGAGCTCGGGGGGATAACCGTGGAAGGGAGAGGAGAATCACACATGGCAAAAAGAGCGCATTGCCCAGATTCCCGTCCTCCACCCTTTTTGCCAAATCTATGGGGTCCTTTCCGTTTCGGCGACTTCTCGATCTACGAGATAGCTTCTCGTGAGATGGAGTGCTAGCATCCGAACCCACACCCGAAGAAGGATGACCTGTAGAATAAAAAAAAGAGGGGAGAGGAGTTTTTAGACTTTTCCCAAATAATGACGAGCAAAACGTCGCGAACGGGAGACTCACCCTCTCTTGTCCGCTCGAAAATACGAAGCGGATGTCGCACAGTTCGACTAAGAGAGGTCAGAGGAGGTACGGGAGGAAAGGGCAGTTCCCGAAGGACCCGGGATTGACCCTGCGAAACTCCTCTTGGATCAACCCTCAGAGCAGCTTGTA
Organism: Orychophragmus violaceus; assembly: GCA_030180135.1. Taxonomy (NCBI): domain Eukaryota; kingdom Viridiplantae; phylum Streptophyta; class Magnoliopsida; order Brassicales; family Brassicaceae; genus Orychophragmus; species Orychophragmus violaceus. The sequence continues at coordinate 103,871,174 of CM058230.1, read as the reverse complement.
CACGCTCGACCGTGAAAATATCCCAGTTAACAGAACCTCTCCTCAGACGGGTTATTAGGGCCTCCGTGAAAGGGTTAAGGTCGAGCAATTCAGGGAACTCTGCAGTACGGAACAAAACCAGTCAGGAATCGAACTGACGCAAAAAAATAATAGTAAAAATAGCAGTAAAAAGGATGAACAAAAGTCCTACCAACATCGGAAGCCCATCGCGAGGGAACGACCGAGCAGTCGAACTCCCCAACCGAGTGGTGGGTCATCCTAAAGAAAAAATATTGGTCCCTCCATCCTTCCCTCGGCGGGAGACCGTCCAGGATCCTCCCAAACCGGGGGGAAAGACGAAACAACCCCGGAAAGCGGGAATCTTGCTTCACCGAGCAAACCCGCATTAACTCCTCGAGACCGAACTCAATCCCTTCCTCCGCAGCCCTGACTCCGAGTCCGATAACGTACCGAACGAAGTTCGGCGTCATCTGATAGAAAGCCATCTGGAGTTGGGCCAACACCAAGAAGACGAGGCGAGGAATGGGAAAGAAGAGCCCACATTTTTCGAAATACGTGTAGGAGGCGCAGCAGTAGCCCTCTGATAGGTCTAGTTTTAACCCTATTCTAACTGCAAGTGCACAGTGATGTAGTTGTAGTACTTAGGGTATCGAATCCACAGGGACTCTGGTCAACGATAGATTTAGAACTATTAAGATTAAACTAGGAGAAAGCAAAGGTGATTAAACTAAAAGCAAAACAGAAAAGTAAATAGCAGCGAGTTTGTGAGCAAGGAAGCGAAGCGTTAGGTTTCAGGAGTTCTCAGGAAATCAGGAACGCAAGCAATCAATCTATCTAGATCTAATCAATAACTGTTCTAGAACTCAAACACTGATATAGAATTAACCAAATTCCTTTGCGATAATTCTCTAAGTCTAAGTGCAGCAAACCAAACTTCCGTTTGCGAGAACTAACAGATTAAACTAGCATTAATTCCAAGTTTGATATGTTCACAATTAACCTGAACCAAACTTCCGTTTGCGAATAGTTTAATTGCTTATCTAAGTTCTTTCTAGTTAACTTAACCAACTTCCGTTGAATTAATCAACCTAACATCATAATTCTGATTAGCTACTTCAGATTAAGCATTAAGAACAACTTAGATAAAGAACTAGCAGATATAAATCTCTACAGATTGATTTAAACTATAATTCTCTGAAATCCCTAATGAGAATCCTTCAACCTAACAGGTAAACTACTCAGACATGTTCATCGAAACAGAAAACATCTTAAGTAGAAAACCAAATATCATAAAACAGAATAATCAACAGGGGTTCGAAATCCTCTCTCTTTCGAGAGCAAGATCAGCCCCTAAGGCTCTCTGAAATAAAATAAGACTTAATGAAAGCGTAGCCTAAACAATGGCTTAAAAACCCTTATATAATAGCTAAAACACGTTTTGGGCTTCTGTGTAAATATCTGGGCTTTTCTGCAAAATCAGCATTCTTCATTAAATCGGCGAGTCTGGCCCATTCGCATATGCAACGATCGATGCAGGTGTGCAACGATCGACGCAGTCTTCAAAACTGGACAATGAACTCTGTCTCTCGGACCAAATCTCCAAAATACACTAAACAGCTCCAAAATCTCCACTTCTGCTCCAAATGTGTCTAAACCTGTAAACATACTAAAAAGACTCCAAAACATAACATAAGACTCGATAAATAAGGCATATACCATGGTTAAAACCGGTAAAATCCATGGTATATCACCCTCTACAACCGTTTCGAGGGATACCGCCGAAGAAGGGATGACGATTTCAACTTCCGTTGGAATCCGGCAAAGCACCCTCAATTGTTGGATACGGTCCACGGTTAACGAAGACGGAGGGTGCGGTCCGAATGATCCCGCCGCCGCACTCGTACTCGCTCCCGCAGGATCCCTGAAAGCCATGAAAGAAAACGGAAAGTTCTTGAAAAGAAACTTTTTCTCTAACGACAGAGGAAGTATGGAGAAAAAGTTCGAACAAAGAAGAGACAGATTAAAAGTAAGGAAGCAAAGGATTTCCTTCAAACAATGCGAATGATTATTTATATCAAAGATTGTGCGCAGTATCGTCCGTACGACTCCTTACTCGCATTAATTACTGAGAGAATCGAGATGACTCGGACTCCTCGCTTCCCTCTCGCCAGCCGTTGATCTGAGATCAACGGCTACAAATGCGCAGTAATTAGGTCATTTCACCAAAAAGAATGAGCCCGAGAAGACTCTTCGCCATCTTCGAATCTGAGCCGTTGACGATCGACCAGATCTACGGTGAAAGATAAGATTCTCAAAACCTACGCACGCAACGACTGCAGACGCGCTGATAAGCAGTTCAGCCCATCTCACGCGCTCGCTCCGCACCATTGGATCAAAACAAGATCAACGGATGGGGCAAAAATAATCATTAGATTTGTCACATACGAGGCACGCACCTCTTCCCAAGAACGTCCACCGCCCATTAACCTCGTATTCTCGAATTCAATGGGCTGGGGGGCTATTGTTGGTACTGGATTTCCCTCTAGGAAATCCGGCCCATTAACAGAATCAAAGACAGACAAGAAAGCCGACTCCCTTGATGGGCCCAAGCGAAGCAAACGCCCTGGGAAGGCCCAGACGATGCCGAAACCGGAGACAATCGAGCTTGAGCTCGGCAGAGGATGACGTGGAGATAGAGCAACTCGGTCTTCGCCAGTTCAACTGATCTGCATAAATCTCGGAGATCGTTACGACAACGAGGCCGAAATATCGGGACGAAGAGATCAAAGTCAAGACTATTTAAGAAGAGAAGTGGCGACCCATTAAAGATATTCCAACCTAGGGTAAGAACACTTCGATTAGATAGCTCGATTTTTTACTTTGTACTCTCTTCTCGACTGTGTTTGTTCTATCTCGACGATCAATCTCAATAAAGTCTTTGATTCGTAGGAAACTATACCATTTCTATATCCAAAAGTCCAAATCCACGAATACAAATTCTTAGTGTGAATCTCGGATCTCACACACACCAGTTAAAATCTAATGTGCACGCTACCACAATCAAATGGTATGTCGATGTAACACTTCTAGATCGAATCCACAGGGATGCACCTCTATAGTGTAGAAGAATCCCTCCTACTTCTTCATCAGATATGCACCTTCTGTAGAGCTCATCCTTGCACAAAGTGTAAAGGTAAGGCTCATCCCATTAAAACCGGTTTATCTCTCTGAAGACCTTCTTCCTCCGATAGGTATCAGGACTAGGTGGTTCCTTCCCAGCTGCAAAGAAATTCACTATATCTGCATACCACGGCTCTTTGTCTTCAATGGAAACAACCTCCTCTAGCCTCCTACTTGTATCATGAGCTTCCCTTACAGCCTTGACAACCATGAGTTGCTCCTCTAGAAGAGAATCATCTAGAGGAACATTGTCTTCAATCCTCAACCTTGACAAGTGGTCAGCTACTCCATTTTCGATCCCCTTCTTATCCTTTATCTCCAGATCAAATTCCTGTAAGAGCAAGATCCACCTCAAAATCCTTGGCCTAGCATCCTTCTTGGCTAGGAGATACGTCAATGCAGCATGGTCTGTGCAGACTATAACCTAAGATCCAACCACGTATGATCTGAATTTCTCGAAAGCAAATACCACAGCTAGAAGTTCCTTCTCTGTTGTTGCATACTTCACTTGAGCATCATCTAATGTCCTACTAGCATAATATATCACATGAAGTTTCTTGTCTTTCCTCTGCCCAAGGACTGCCCCAACTGCATAGTCACTTGCATCACACATGATTTCGAAAGGCAACGCCCAATCCGGTGCTTGGACAATAGGAGCACTAATCAAATCTTCCTTAATCTTATTGAAGGCTGAAAGACGCTCATAATCAAACACAAACATTTTCTCCTTGCATAGAAGACGTGTGAGTGGTCTAGCTATCTTTGAGAAGTCTTTGATGAACTTCATGTAGAACCCAGCATAACCAAAGAAGCTTCTAGTCCCCTTAACCAAATTTGGTGGCTGTAGGATCATCATCACTTCAATCTTGGCCTTGTCTACCTCAATCTCATTCTCAGATATCTTGTGTCCAAGCACTATCCCTTCTTTCACCATAAAATGATACATCTCCCAGTTGAGCACTAAGTTGGTCTCCTCACACCTCTTAAGCACCATGCACAAGTTGGCAAGACAAGAAGAAAACGAAGAACACCTAGAAGTCATCCATAAAAACCTCAACAATGTCCTCAATGAGATCGGAGAAGATAGACATCAAGCACCGCTGAAAAGTAGCAGGAGCATTACACAATCCGAATGGCATCCTTCGATAAGCAAAGGTGCCATAAGGAATGGCAAAGGTCGTCTTATCCCGATCATTTGGGTGAATTGGGATTTGAAAGAATCCACTATACCCATCAAGGAAGCAATAAAAGGGGTGGTTAGCTAATCTTTCAAGCTTTTGATCGATAAAGGGCAAAGGGAAATGATCATTTCTAGAAGCATCATTTAGTTTCCTATAGTCTATGCACATTCTATGCCCTGTTATAGTTCTAGTAGGAATCAACTCATCCTTATTGTTTCTAACAACGGTGATCCCCCCTTTCTTCGGGACACAATGCACGGGAGAAACCCACGTGCTGTCCGAGATAGGGTAGATTATTTCTGCATCTAACAGTTTAAGGATTTCTTTCTTGACAACTTCTTTTAGATTAGGATTCAATCTCCTTTGATTCTCAATTGAAGTCGTTGATTCATTTTCAAGATGGATTCTATATGTGCACAAGCTAGGTGACAGCCCTTTAATATATATCATCAAGAGAATATCCTAGAGCTTTTCTATACTTTTTCAACTCATTAATCAATGCAATTGATTCATCATCACTCAACAGTTCATTGATTATGATAGGATATGTAGATTTAGGGCCTAAGAAAGCATATCGAATCCCCCGTGGAAGGGGCTTTAGTTCCACCTTTGGTGCTTTGAGCTCACTCCAATCATCATCTACAAGCTGCTCCTTGCTAACTTTAGCTCCATCAACTCCTATACCCAAAGCATAAGCCTCTAGCTCCTTTCCATCAAGATCCAACCCAATATCAGCATACTCAACAGCTCCTAGTAAATGTCTATGTGAATCAAGTGCCTTCTTGTAAGCCCATATCTCTTCTTATAGATACCCATACTCTCCACACTCCTTAGTCAATGCTACTTGCAAGGGATCCTGCATGTTCTGCTCCTCTAGAAGCTCATCAGCCAACACTTCCATAGTCTCTATGTAGAATACTTGTCCTTGGTTGGTAGGATTCTTCATCACCATGTTGATATCAAAATTCAGCACAATATCTTTTCCAAGGTGTAGATCAATCTTCCCTTTCCTCACATCAATAATGGCTCCAGCGGTTGCAAGGAAGGGCCTACCAAATATGTGAGCATCTTTAGGCTTCTCATCCATCTCAAGCACAATGAAGTCAGTAGGGACTTCAAATCCTCCAATCTTGACTGGGAGATCCTCTAGGAGACCAATGTGGAATCTAACCGATCTATCCGCAAGCACCAAAGAAATCCTACAAGCCTTGTAGGTAGAGAAGCCCAGCCTCTTAGCCGCTGAGAAGGCCATCAAACTCACACTAGCCCCGAGATCGCATAAACAGCTGTCAAACCGGAGAGGCCCAATGGCGCAAGGAAGAGTGAAACTGTCGGGATCTTCTAGTTTCTTAGGCATAAACCTCCTTTGAATGATTGCTCTGCATTCATGAGAAAGCACGACCATACCTTGTACCTCCTTGGTAATTTCCTTAATTGCATCTTTGAGGAACTTGCTATATTGGGGAACTAGCAAGAAAGCATCAATCAAAGGCATGGTCAACTCCACATTCTTCATTTGTTTCTCAAATAAAGCTTTGTACTTCTCTAGGAGTTGATTCTTGAACCTTACCGTAAAAGGGAGTTTGGGTTCATAAGGTGGTGGCACAAACACACCATTCTTCTTCTTAGGAGAATCCTTAACTCTTTCCTCAGTTATAGCCTTTTCCTTCCTCTTGGCAACTTCACTATCATCTTCCTTGTCAAAACTAGAATTATCACAATTCACCTCCCCACCTTGGTTCTCAATGTCCTCATTGAGAGTAGAAGGCATAATAGGTGTGGGAAGTTGTCTTGGTTGTAACTCTTTACCACTCCTCAAGGTGATAGAATTGATGTACTCTATTGGGCTTTGCTCAAATTTACCGAGCAAAGTGCCATGAGGTCTAGAGGTAGAAGCTGTCTTATTCTCCATGTTGGTTACCCTTGATGTCAAGTTCTGCAACTCACTCTTCAAGTCCCTTACTTCCATAGCCCCTGAAGCTTTCCCTTGGAGAAGTTGATGCATCATACCCTTAAGTTCACTATCCAAACTAGAAGATGTAGAAGATTTTTGTTGTTGAGGTGCAAAACCGGGTGGTAGGAGCGGTTGCTTTGGCACTTATCCTTGTTGTTGCCCTTGGTAGTGAGGTTTAGAGACAAAGCCTCCTTGTTGGTTAGTATAGGGAACATAAGGCTTTTGTTGATTGGCTTGAGTAAAGCCTTGTTGTTGGCCTCGACCTTGCTGTTGAGGATATACTTGGTCTTGGGGATTAGCAACATTGGTGTTCGTATAGGAGAAGTTGGGGGTGGTTCCTATAGTTTTGGTTTAAGCCCTTGTTGAATCCTCCTTATCATGCTACAAAATTCATCTCTTCTTGTGTCATATCATCCTCCTAACTAAGTAGATAGGGTTGTGTCTCATCAAAATTTCCCACAAAATGGACTGGTTTTTGGTTAGATTGGATCTTCTTGTCCATCTTCTCATGAAGTGACTTGATTTCCTTCTCACAATTCTCCTCAATGGAGGAAGATCCTCTAATGGTTCTATCATGGTCCTCATTGTAGTTCCCATCACTTGTGGCAAGATTCTCAATCAACTCCTTTGCTTCATCAACTCCTTTGCCCAAAAAGTGACCAATACTAGCGGAATCAAGCATGGCTCTGATTTTGGGGAGCACATCTTTGTAGATATTGCTTAGAAGTGTCTCCTTGGTGAAACCATGATGGAGACACTGATTTGTGAGTCTCTTGAACCGCTCCCATGCTTCAGAAAAGGTCTCATTGTTCCTTTGGATGAAATCGGACAGCTCATTTTCTGAATCTTGCAATCCGGGTGCTAGAGAAGAACTTCTTGAGGAAAGCCTTCTTAAGTTGAGCCCAAGTGGTAATGGAGCCGGGAGGTAGGTTGTTCTCCCAGTCTTGAGCTATGTCTGCAAGTGAAAAGAAGAACAGACGCATCTTCAAGCTATCATCAGTGACTCTATTGAGTCTAGTGGTTGCAAAAATCTTGTCAAAGGTATCAAGATGTTGCAAAGGATCCTCTGATGGCAAACCATGGAACTGTTTGTTCTGAACCATTTGGATTAAAACAGCTCTAATCTCGAAGTTGTTATTGTTGACAGGAGGAGGGATGATGCCTTGTCTATTGGCATTAGTATCCGGGGCATCACCATCTCCAATTTCCCTCGCTGGCCTCTCAGGATGATTAGGTATCCTGTTGCCTTGTCCATCACGAGCATCCTCTCCATGTAGATGCATTTTCTCTTGATGACCATGTTGTCTACCCCTTGGATCTTATTTATCCATAACCCGCTGCTCAAAATCCTCCAACTATGGAAGAACCTATGTATCTTGTTCCAACCCAAGTCTTTCCAAATGAACAGCTCTCTCTAGTGCTCTTCTTTCTCTTGCTAGCCTTCTTTCGTGAGCCTTGATGTCTTCAACCCTTTCAACTAAGTTTCTTGGTCCACTACTGCGAAGGATCATTCACCTAACATTAAAGCAAGAGAAAGTAGCAAGATTAGTAACCAAAAGCTTGATCTAAAAAAAAATAGAAATCCAATTGACTAATCCTTAATCCCAAAATGGCAACGGCGCCAAATTAATACTAAGATTTTGCTATCCCTTAAGGTGTATCAATCCCTCAAGTGCCTATCGTGTAGCACGAGGTATCAATCCATTTGGGATGGCAATAAACCAACTAGAATTCACCAAACCAAGAAAGTCAAGCAAGCAAATAAGTTTTTTATAGTTCTAACAACCTAAACACATTTCAAACTAAGAAGCAACTTAACAAAAGTTAACATGAAAAGTTAACAAAAGTTAACATGAAAAGTTAACATGAAATCAACAAAAACAAGATTAAACTCAAGAAATCAGAAATAAAAGCAAGGCTAATGGGTCAAGATCAATGGATAGAGTGATCTAGAGCTATCATGAATGCTTATAAACACATCGAAGAGGCGAATCCTTAAGAAAAGAACACAAATATCAACTAATCCAATCTCTTGGTACTAATCACTTTCTCTAATCCCTAATCAAGATCAAATTCTGATTTGTGAATCAAGGATAGACAAGCATTAATCTCAAGTTCTCTATAGCTAATAAGCACTTTAGACATGCATTTCCATGAGCTAAAATATGCAAATCCCTATCTAAGCCATATCTAGCATTTCATCAAACACTTGGTGTGCAACAAAAGCCATAACATCATAATCAAATGGTCAGGGTTAATCAAGCACTAAGAACACTTAAATAGGAAGGATCAAAGACAATCTAGTCCTAAGCATCCATGAATCACTCTAAATCACCCTAATCCTACCTGACCCACAAACCTTAAAGAGACTACTCACTAATCATGCTCTCAACACAATAATCCATGAGAATCATATGTCAAGAGAGAGATAAGAGAGATTAAGAAGAAAAGCAAATAGAAATCAACAAACTTGCATAAAAATGGCAAAATCCCAAAAAGGTTTAGATGTTTACAAGAAGGTGAAAGAGAAGAGATAGATTTAGGTTTTTTGTCCCAAAAGTCTATTTAAAGGAGTGTATTTCCGAGCTGGGTCGGCCCAACAAACCTGGGTCAACCCAAAAACATAAGGAAAAAAGTCTGGTCAAATTTCAGAAGTCAACAGAAAATGGGTCGCCTGCGGTCTCAACGTGCCCGCAACATGAACCGCAATGACGCTTGCGGTTTCCTCTAGACCGCAAAATCGATCGCAATCAGAACGGTCGAAACTTCTTCATCTAGCTCGATGTTGCTCCTCAACCGCTACACGAACCGCTGGGCACCGTTGCGGTCATGGTTTCGACTGCGACACTAACCGCAATCAGAACGATATTGTCTTCCTTTTTCTCGCGCTCATCTTGAAACACCTCATCCCGACTTTAAGGCCGGAACGGACGTTCCACTAACCAACCAGTCCAACTTGGGGTTCGTTCTCAACCTCAAGTCCATATGTTCTATACTTAATCAATTTCAGCGCGAGTTCTTTACTTAGCCATTTCATTCCGACTAACTTAAGTAAATCAAGCAATAAGATAAATAGACATTTTATTGATAATATCAAAGGTACCAAATACAAATGTGGTTCAATGTTTCATTATGCTAATACAATATTCGGTCCTAACAATGTCTATCTAACAACACACCACACGTCTCCGGGTCTCGGTCCACCCCTAGGTTTGATCATCCTTATGATCATTCCCATGTCCTGAAACACAACAAAATAATAAGTATGCATAAACGAAATTATCCAACAACTTAGCAATAATCGATCTACATGATCACAATGTCCACATGCAACAAGTAACCGTAATCCGTTCTAAATTCCTCTAAACGGTTCATGCCTTAAATAGAAACCGCAGTCCAACCGCGTCCGGATTCACGACAGTATCGAGAATCCACGGTCGTCCGCATCCAACCGTACATCCGTGTTCACATCCGTCACGGACGTCCGTGTGACGATCGCTCGCGTACCATGAACCGTCCGCGTAAGTTCAGTCTGTGCGTCTGTAAGGACTGGACGATCGTCCGCCTTCACGAGCTGATGTACAGCGATCGCGTAAGGCCGAGTGTTCGTTACGTCCAGCGCTCGCGTCTGTGGGTCGACGAGCGCGTACGTGCGATCGTCCGTATGGACGTCGCGTCTGACTTCACTATCGTCCCGCAATCGTAGCGCCTGTCCATGTGCAAACAGTCGCGACCGTTCACCGCGAACGGATGCGATGGTCCGCGGACGGTTGCCATCGCTCCATGGCCATGGTGTATGGTCCGCGCCTCTCGTCCATAATCCATCGGCCATTGTTCCCATCCCGATCGTGATCCATCCGGTTACGCCCAATTGTTGCACCGACTAAGCCCATGAGCGGTTATGGTCCGGCCATGTCTTCAAGACAAGCCGTCCGACCGGCCGCTTCTATGGTGCACCGTGTGCGATCGCATGACCCGGCCATGCCTTCCCGGCATGCCGTCCGATCACTTGCGACCCGCGGTTCGCATATGTCCCTTGGAGCCTATGAACCCAACCGTGCACTTGGCCAACGCGATCATGGCCTTTGGCTGATCGGTTGTCACATAAGCATAACCGCTCCTAAAACCGTTCAAGCCTAAGACCAGTTCTAGTTTCAGAGTATAGAAGAAGAGAAAGAAATCCGTCTGTTAACTAACCGGCGACCGGCCCAATGGCTTGGCCATGGCCGTGATAGTAGTCGGATTCTAACCTTGGAGGTTATCGTGGATTTGCCCTGATCCTTAGCCATGTTGGAAGCCATTTTTCTCCCTTAGAACACGCCTAGAATCCTTCCACAATCTGCCTCTCTTTGCCCTCTTGTTCGTCGGAAATCTCCTTGGAAACCGCCGGCCTCTCTCTCTCTCTTTCTTCTCACGTTTATGGCCTTTGCCTTAAGAAGAAAATGGGTTGATCCCCTTGTGTGTCATGTGTGCGAAAATGGCCCCCTCATGGTCTATTTATACACCACACATTGCATGTAACTTCCCATGGGAAGAGGTGCTTCTTTTGGGACGAATGGGTGCATCCTTAAAAGGTGCCCATTTGCTAATGGTCAGCTAGTGACACTAGCTAACCAGCTGATCCGACACATGAACACTCCAGCTAGCTTGAGCTGAGCTGACTGTCCAGCTGAATACTCCTTCCCAGCTGATTCCTCTAGTTGAAGCTCCTTTCCAGCTGAGCTTGAGCTCTTCTCTGTCTACGGAACACTCTTCTTGATCACTCTCGATCTTAAGTCCAACTTTCTGGTCCCGTAGACGACCCACGGCCCTAAGGCCGGTTTGGGGATGTTACACATCTCCTGTCCGCAACATGAATCGCTACGCTTCCAAATCGCCATTTTCTACATGTTTCTCCATTCCAACTATCTCCAAGTGCTCCCAAATCATCAAAGTAGCCATCCAACGCCTTAAAAGGACCAATGCAGATGCAAAATGCAAGTATATACACCTAAACATGCAAGTTCCTAACTCTAAATGCACTTAATGGATGGATAAATGCAACAAAGATATAGAATAGAACATGATTTAATGCAAAAAATGCAAGAATATCACTCCTCCCTCCGGCTTCTTCTTCTTCTTCCTCCCTACTTCTTCTTCTTCTTTCTCTCTTCTTCATCTCTTCTTCATGTTATGAGTTTTGGTGTGAGAAAAATGAGCAGGGAAACCTCTTTTTTTTATAGCAAATGGAGTGGATCATCACCATACACTTGTCACACTCCCCCCCAACCCCATCTTCCTCCACGTTTTTACTCCAAAAATGAGCCAATGACAATGAATCTCACTCTCCGCTCTACACTTATCTCTCCGCTTCTAGAAGATCCTTGGATACTTGACACCACAATAGTGAGGTATCCCTCAGGTTCATTGCATCTAAAATCACATTCACTGGATCTAACTTCTCCAACAATTTTTTGGCCCATAATCATTTTTGGGCTTGATTTCAAGATCATTCATCTTTCAACCCAAGCTCACTCGATCCAAGTCCAAGTCTACATATTTATATTGAATTTTTGATCACTAATTGCGCCTTAATGATCCAAAAATCATAACTTAATCTAGGGTTCAAATATTTATAAATACTTTTAACCATAGCTCCTAAATATTTTTGGTGGACTTTGGAGGGTTTTCCGACTTACCCGATTGTTTATTTAATTTCTCGAGAAACCAGTTATTTATAAAAATTTCCAAGAATTGCCAAAAATAACTTCAATGAATTTCTTAGAAAAATAATTATTTTTATTAGCAATAAAATATTATTAAATTTATAATAATTATTTTATCGCATTCCGAGATCGTAGTATTACATATACTCTTGAGAATAGTTTCCATATGAGATATCTTCTTGATATGTGGGTGAGCTTTCAAAACCGTGGTAGCTTGTAGGGTCCCAAGATTGACATCCTTCACCATATCCATATTGGTTCTCTTGAGAAAACTTTCCAAATATAAGATCTTCTTGATAAGTAGATGACCATTCAAAATTGTGGTAGCTTGTAGGGTTCTATACCATCCCTTTCTCTTGAACTTTCTCCCTTGTAATTATACTCTGCAAAAAATAGCAAACATTTGAAAGAAAATCAGTAACCAAAAAACAATAACAAAAGAGAGCTTAGTCTCAAAGAAAAATGAAATTGTAATGATAAAACGCCTAGCTCTCTTGCAACGGCACCAAATTGATTTTTGCGTTTTACACACCAGTTAAAATCGAGTATGCACGCTACCACAATCAAATGGTATGTCGATGTAACACTTCCAGATCGAATCCACAGGGATGCACCTCTATAGTGTAGAAGAATCCCTCCTACTTCTTCATCAGATATGCACCTTCTGTAGATTTGATCCTTGCACAAAGTGTAAAGGTAAGGCACATCCCAGTAAAACCGGTTTATCTCGCTGGAGAATTTCTTCCTCTGATAGCTATCAAGACTTGGTGGTTCCTTCCCAACTGCTACGAAATTCACTATATATGCATACCACGGCTCTTTGTCTTCAATGGAATCAACCTCCTCTAGCCTCCTACTTGTATCATGAGCTTCTCTTACAGCCTTGACAACCATGAGTTGCTCCTATGGAAGTGAATCATCTAGAGGAACATTGTCTTCAATCCTCAACCTTGACAAGTGGTCAGCTACTCCATTTTTGATCCCCTTCTTATCCTTTATCTCCAGATCAAATTCCTGTAAGAGCAAGATCCACCTCAAAAGCCTTGGCTTAGCATCCTTCTTGGCTAGGAGATACCTCAATGCAGCATGGTCTATGTAGACTATAACCTTAGATCCAACCACGTATGATCTGAATTTCTCAAAACAAAATACCACAGCTAGAAGCTCCTTCTCTGTTGTTGCATACTTCACTTGAGCATCATCCAATGTCCTACTAGCATAATATATCATATGAAGTTTCTTGTCTTTCCTCTGCCCAAGGACTGCCCCAACTGCAGAGTCACTTGCATCACACATGATTTCGAAAGGAAACTCCCAAACCGGTGCTTGGACAATAGGAGCACTAATCAAATCTTCCTTAATCTGATTGAAGTCTGAATGGCGCTCATCATCAAACACAAACTTTGTCTCCTTGCATAGAAGACATGTGAGCAGTCTAGCTAACTTTGAGAAGTCTTTGATGAACCTCATGTAGAACCCAACATGACCCAAGAAGCTTCTAATCCCCTTAACCAAATTTGGTGGCTGTAGGCATCATCACTTCAATCTTGGCCTTGTCTACCTCAATCTCATTCTCAGATATCTTGTGTCCAAGCACTATCCCTTGTTTCAACATAAAGTGACACTTCTCCCAGTTGAGCACTAAGTTGGTCTCCTCACACCTCTTAAGCACCATGCACAAGTTGACAAGACAAGAAGCAAATGAAGAACCATAGACCTAGAAGTCATCCATAAAAACCTCAACAATGTCCTCAATGAGATCGGAGAAGATAGACATCATGCACCGCTGAAAAGTAGAGGGAGCATTACACAATTCGAATGGCATCCTTCGATAAGCAAAGGTGCCATAAGGACATGTAAAGGTCGTCTTCTCCTGATCATTTGGGTGAATTGGGATTTGAAAGAATCCACTATACCCATAAAGGAAGCAATAAAAGGGGTTGTTAGCTAATCTTTCAAGCATTTGATCGATAAAGGGAAAAGGGAAATGATCCTTTCCAGAAGCAGCATCTAGTTTCCTATAGTCTATGCACATTCTATGCCCTGTTATAGTTCTAGTGGGAATAAACTCATCGTTATTGTTTCTAACAACGGTGATCGTCCCTTTCTTCGGGACACAATGCACGGGAGAAACCCACGTGCTGTCCGAGATAAGGTAGATTATTTCTGCATCTACCAGTTTAAGGATTTCTTTCTTGACAACTTCTTTTAGATCAGGATTCAATCTCCTTTGATGCTCAATTGAACTCATTGATTCATTTTCAAGATGGATTCTATGTGTGCACAAGCTAGGTGACAGCCCTTTAATATCATCACGAGAATATCCTAGAGCTCTTCTATACTTTTTCAACTCATTAATCAATGCAACTGATTCATCATCACTCAACAGTTCATTGATTATGACAGGATATGTAGAGTTAGGGCCTAAAAAAGCATACTGAAGCCCCTATGGAAGGGGATAGTTCCACCTTTGGTGCTTTGAGCTCACTCCAATCATCATCTACAAGCTGCTCCTTGCTAACTTTAGCTCCATCAACTCCTATACCCAAAGCATAAGCCTCTAGCTCCTTTCCATCAAGATCCAACCCAAGATCATCATACTCAACAGCTACTAGTAAATGTCTATGTGAATCAAGTGCCTTCTTGTAAGCCCATCTCTCTTCTTATAGATACCCATACTCTCCACACTCCTTAGTCAATGCTACTTGCAAGGGATCCTGCATGTTTTCCTCCTCTAGAAGCTCATCAGCCAACACTTCCATAGTCTCTATGTAGAATACTTGTCCTTGGTTGGTAGGATTCTTCATCACCATGTTGATATCAAAATTCAGCACAATATCTTTTCCAAGGTGTAGATCAATCTTCCCTTTCCTCACATCAATAATGGCTCAAGCGGTTGCAAGGAAGGGCCTACCAAATATGAGAGCATCTTTAGGCTTCTCATCCATCTCAAGCACAATGAAGTCAGTAGGGACTTCAAATCCTCCAATCTTGACTGGGAGATCCTCTAGGAGACCAATGTGGAATCTAACCGATCTATCCGCAAGCACCAAAGAAATCCTACAAGCCTTGTAGGTAGAGAAGCCCAGCCTCTTAGCCGCTGAGAAGGCCATCAAACTCACACTAGCCCCGAGATCGCATAAACAGCTGTCAAACCGGAGAGGCCCAATGGCGCAAGGAAGAGTGAAACTGTCGGGATCTTCTAGTTTCTTAGGCATAATCCTCCTTTGAATGATTGATCTGCATTCATGAGAAAGCACGACCATACCTTGTACCTCCTTGGTAATTTCCTTAATTGCATCTTTGAGGAACTTGCTATATTGGGGAACTAGCAAGAAAGCATCAATCAAAGGCATGGTCAACTCCACATTCTTCATTTGTTTCTCAAATAAAGCTTTGTACTTCTCTAGGAGTTGCTTCTTGAACCTTCCCGTAAAAGGGAGTTTGGGTTCATAAGGTGGTGGCACAAACACACAATTCTTCTTCTTCGGAGAATCCTTAACTCTTTCCTCAGCTATAGCCTTTTCCTTCCTCTTGGCAACTTCACTATCATCTTCCTTGTCAAAAATAGAATTATCACAATTCACCTCCCCACCTTGGTTCTCAATGTCCTCATTGAGAGTAGAAGGCATAATAGGTGTGGAAAGTTGTCTTGGATGTAACTCTTTACCACTCCTCAAGGTGATAGAATTGATGTACGCTATTGGGCTTTGCTCAAATTTACCGAGCAAAGTGCCATGAGGTCTAGAGGTAGAAGCTGTCTTATTCTCCATGTTGGTTACCCTTGATGTCAAGTTCTGCAACTCACTCTTCAAGTCCCTTACTTCCATAGCCCCTGAAGCTTTCCCTTGGAGAAGTTGATGCATCATACCCTTAAGTTCACTATCCAAACTAGAAGATGTAGAAGCTTGTTGTTGTTGAGGTGCAAAACCGGGTGGTGGGAGCTGTTGCTTTGGCACAGATCCTTGTTGTTGCCCTTGGTAGTGAGGTTTAGAGACAAAGCCTCCTTGTTGGTTAGTATAGGGAACATAAGGCTTTTGTTGATTGGCTTGAGTAAAGCCTTTTTGTTGGCCTTGACCTTGCTGTTGAGGATATACTTGGTCTTGGGGATTAGCAATATTGGTGTTCCTATAGGAGAAGTTGGGGTGGTTCCTATAGTTTTGGTTGAAGCCCTTGTTGAATCCTCGTTGTCCTGATACAAAATTCACCTCTTCTTTTGTCATATCATCCTCCTCACTAAGTAGATAGGGTTGTGTCTCATCAAAATTTCCCACAAAATGGACTGGTTTTTGGTTAGATTGGATCATCTTGTCCATCTTCTCATGAAGTGACTTGATTTCCTTCTCATAATTCTCCTTAATGGAGGAAGATCCTCTATTGGCTCTATCATGGTCCTCATTGTAGTTCCCATCACTTGTGGCAAGATTCTCAATCAACTCCATTGCTTCACCAACTCCTTTGCCCAAAAAGTGACCAATACTAGCGGAATCAAGCATGGCTCCTGTTTTGGGGAGCACACCTCTGTAGAGATTGCTTAGAAGTGTCTCCTTGGTGAAACCATGATGGAGACATTGATTTGTGAGTCTCTTGAACCGCTCCCATGCTTCAGAAAAGCTCTCATTGTTCCTTTGGATGAAATCGGACAGCTCATTTTTTGAATCTTGCAGTCCGGGTGCTAGAGAAGAACTTCTTGAGGAAAGCCTTCTTAAGTTGAGCCCAAGTAGTAATGGAGCCGGGAGGTAGGTTGTTCTCCCAGTCTTGAGCTCTGTCTGCAAGTGAAAAGAAGAACATACGCATCTTCAAGCTATCATCAGTGGCTCTATTGAGTCTAGTGGTTGCAAAAATCTTGTCAAAGGTATCAAGATGTTGCAAAGGATCCTCTGATGGCAAACCATGGAACTGCTTGTTCTGAACCATTTGGATTAAAACAGCTCTAATCTCGAAGTTGTTATTGTTGACAGGAGGAGGGATGATGCCTTGTCTATTGGCATTAGTATCCGGGGCATCACCATCACCAATTTCCCTCGCTGGCCTCTCAGGATGATTAGGTATCCTGTTTCCTAGTCCATCACGAGCATCCTATCCATGTAGATGCATTTTCTCTTGATGACCATGTTGGCCACCCCTTGGATCCTATTGATCCATAACCCGCTGCTCAATATCCTCCAACTGTGGCTGAACCTCTGTATCTTGTTCCAACCCAAGTCTTTCCAAATGAACAGCTCTCTCTAGTGCTCTTCTTTCTCTTGCTAGCCTTCTTTCGTGAGCCTTGATGTCTTCAACCTTTTCAACTAAGTTTGTAGGTCCTATACTACGAAGGTTCATTCACCTGACATTAAAGCAAGAGCAAGTAGCAAGATTAGTAACCAAAAGCTTGATCTAAAAAGGAATAGAAATCCAGTTCACTAATCCTTAGTCCAAAAATGGCAACGGCGCCAAATTGATATTAAGATTTTGTTATCCCTTAAGGTGTATCAATCCCTCAAGTGCCTATCGTGTACAACGAGGTATCAATCCATTCGGGATGGGAATAAATCAACTAGAATTCACCAAACCAAGAAAATCAATCAAGCAAATAAGTTTTTTTATAGTTCTAACAACCTAAACACAATTCAAACTAAGAAGCCAACTTAACAAAAGTTAACATGAAATCAACAAAACAAGATTAAACTCAAGAAATCAGAAATAAAGGCAAGGCTAATGGGTCAAGGTCAATGGATAGAGTTATCTAGAGCTATCATGAATGCTAATAAACACATCAAAGATGCTAATCCTTAAGAAAAGAAAACAAATATCAACTAATCCAATCTCTTGGTTCTAATCACTTTCTTTAATCCCTAAAATCAAGATCAAATTCTCATTTGTGAATCAAGGATAGACAAGTATTAATCTCAAGTTCTCTATTGCTAATAAGCACTTCAGACATTCATTTCCATGAACTAAAATATGCAAATCCCTATGAAAGCCATATCTATCTTTTCATCAAACACTTGGTGTGCAACAAAAGCCATAATATCATAATCAACATGATCAGGGTTAATCAAGCACTAAGAACACTTAAATAGGAAGGATCAAAGACAATCTAGCCCTAAGCATCCATGAATCACTCTAAATCATCCTAATCCTACCTAACCCACAAACCTTAAAGAGACTACTCACTAATCATGCTCTCAACACAATAATCCATGAGAATCATATGTTAAGAGAGAGATAAGAGAGATTAAGAAGAAAAGCAAATAGAAATCAACAAACTTGCATAAAAATGGCAAAATCCCAAAAAGGGTTAGATGTTTACAAGAAGGTGAAAGAGAAGAGACATATTTAGGGTTTTTGTCCCAAAAATCTATTTAAAGGAATCTATTTTCGAGCTGGGTCGGCCCAACAAACCTGGTTCAACCCAAAAACATAAGGCAAAAAGTCTGGTCAAAGTTCAGAAGTCAACAGAAAATGGGTCGCGTGCGGTCTCAAAGTGCCCGCAACATGAACCGCAATGACGCTTGCGGTTTCCTCCAGACCGCAACACCGATCGCAATCAAAACGGTTAAAACTTCTTCATCTAGCTCGCAGTTGCTCCTTAACCGCTACACGAACCGTTGGGGTCCGTTGCGGTCATGGTTTAGACACTAACCACAATCAGAATGGTGAAGTCTTCCTTTTGCTCGCGGTCATCTCCTATCCTCAACATGAACCGCTATGCTTCCAAATCGCCATTTTCGACTTGTGTTTCCATTCCAACTATCTCCAAATGCTCCCAAATCATCAAAGTAGCCATCCAACGCCTTAAAAGGACCAATGCAGATGCAAAATGCAAGTATATAGACCTAAACATGTAAGATCCTAATTCTAAATGCACTTAATGGATAAATGCAACAAAGATAGAGAAAAGAACATGAATGAATCCAAAAAGAATCCAAAACAATAACTTAATACTAACCTAAATGCATCAAAATGCAAGAATATCACTCCTCCCTCCGGCTTCTTCTTCTTCCTCCCTCCTTCTTCTTCTTCTTTCTCCCTTCTTCATCTCTTCTTTATGTTATGAGTTTTGGTGTGAGGAAAATGAGTAGGGAAAGCTCTCTTTTTATAGCAAATGGAGTGGATCATCACAATACACTTATCACACTCCCCCAACCCCATCTTCCTACACGTTTTCTACTCCAAAAATGAGCCAAAAACAATGAATATCACTCTCCACTCTACACTTGTCTCTTCGCAACTAGAAGATCCTTGGATACTTGACACCACAATGGTGAGGTATCCCTTAGGTTCACTGCATTTAAAATCACCTTCACTGGATCTAACTTCTCCAACAAATTTTTGACCCATGATCATTTTTGGGATTGATTTCAAGATCATTCATCTTTCACCCAAACTCCCTTGATCCAAGCCGAAGTCTACATATTTATTTTGAATTTTTGATCACTAATTACTCCTTAATGATCCAAAAATCATAGCTCAATCTAGGTTTCAAATATTTCTAAATAATTTTATCCATTACTCCTAAATATTTTAATAGAGCTGTGGTCGAAATTTCATAATTTTTGGTTGACTTTAGAGGGTTTTCCAACTTACCCGATTGTTTATTTAATTTCTCGGTAAAACCAGTTATTTATAAAAATTCCCAAGAATTCCCAAAAATAACTCCAAGAAATTTCTTAGAAAAATAATTATTTTTATTAGCAATAAAATATTATTACATTTAATAATATTATTTCTATCGCATTCCAAGATCGTAGTATTACATATACTCTCGAGAATAGTTTACATGTGAGATATCTTCTTGATATGTGGGTGAGCTTTCAAAACCGTGGTGGCTTGTAGGGTCCCAAGATTGACATCCTTCACCATATCCATATTGGTTCTTATGAGAAAAGTTTCCAAATAGAAGATCTTCTTGATAAGTAGATGAGCATTCAAAATTGTGGTAGCTTGTAGGGTTCTAAGCCATCCCTTTCTCTTGAACTTTCTCCCTTGTGATTATACTCTGCAAAAAAATAGCAAACATTTGAAAGAAAACCAGTAACCAGAAAACAATAACAAAAGAGAGCTTAGTCTCAAAGAAATTTGAAATTGTAATGACAAAACGCCTTGCTCTCCGGCAACGGCGCCGAATTGATGTTTGCGTTTTACACACCAGTTAAAATCTAATGTGCACGGTACCACAATCAAATGGTATGTCGATGTAACACTTTCAGATCAAATCCACAAGGAGCTAGTGATCTACAACAGCAAAAATACACAAAGTTCCTTAATCTAAGCTAATAGAAGAGATTTTGTTTTATACAAACAACCTAAGTGATATGAAAAAAAAGAAACTAAGATGCAAATGATATAGATAACAAAAGTGCAATAATAACAGAACAAACCATTCACTAAACAAGATAATAAAGTTCACAAAACAGAGTAAAAACCCAAGATATGGTGAGTTTGAGGAAAAGATAAAACAACTAGTTCTTGGGTTGAGATTACCGACTCGGGTGATCGAATACTAATCTAAGAATGATAAACAACAGAAGAATGATTCTCAGGCTAAGAACAATCATATTAAGTTACTCCACTCTCATGATAATAATCATATACTTATCAAGCATTAACATCAACTCTCGTTGGCAATTTCAAGGTAAGTATGCATGAAGATCATTTTCTTAATACCACTAAACACCTTAAAACATCAACTCTTATTGGTTAAGTATGCAAAACACTTGAAAGATTTATCAAACATTAATCTACATTTCTCAGTGATAGAAACATCTAAGATCACAAAATTGATTAGCTACTTCAATTCTAGCATTAAGAACATCTAGCAAGTGAGAATACAAGATATCTAGGTTCCAAACATCCTATATCATTATTCAATCACCCTCATCTACTCAACCCAGAAACTTATGAAGAACTAATCACTAATCTTCATAGAAACACAAAAAGACATAGTTGAGATGATATAATATGAGAGAAATAGATGAATCAACAAGAAGAACACAATAGAATTAAAACAAACTTCATAAAAGATGAGAGAAAATAAAGTTTTGATCTAGATAAAAAATGGATCAAGAATTAAATCATGGCTCTCCTCATACACCAAATGCCGCTGTGACTTACAGCTTTTCTTGGATGCTTCCTTTTCGTGTTAGGGTTGATATGTGTCCAGTAAATCGGTCATAAAACTTTGAATATAGCTCCAAAGAACTTCAAACCACCTCCATTAGAAAGCAAACTCAATTTCCTACAACTGTATTTTGAAGATTCAAAGCTAAATATGAACTTAAGGTCTTTATATTACTCGATATTTAAAGAGTAATGTTAGGATTCTGCATATAATCATGTGTATCAAGCCTTATGATTTGTTTTTTCATGCTTCTTGGCTCCAAACCGATCTAGTAGCTACCATAACACCAAAGTAGCCACTCTATGACCTAATATAGAAAAATGAAAATATATACATTCCTAATGATCCCTAATGATACCTAAATGCAAGTTTAAGATCAAAATGTGCTAAAAATATAATGTTAAAACAATGAAAAACACAATATATCAATCTTCACAATTGTGTCAACATCTAATGCTTGCACGTGGCCTTTCAATTTCTTAGCCTTATCAATATATTGGGTAATTTAAGTGAGCTTAAATTTATTACATGTAAATGTAAAGGCGCCGCATTGCGACATTAGTAAATACGGGAATATTCCATATCGAGATAAAGCCGAGATTTTAGGAAATATTCGTATTTAACTTTTATTTCTTTATATGATAAACCGACTTGTAACCCTATAAAAGGGGACCCAGTTGATCAATAAGAAAACACGCTTTTCATAATATTCTTGCTTGAGAGATCTTAGAGTACCGATTTTAACCTAACTTCTCTCCGGCGACTTTAACATTCTTTTTACCGGCTTCCATCTCGGAAACACCGGCTTAAAACCCTAAATTCCTAATTCTCACCGTGTTCTTGAATTCTTCTTTTAGAATCCCTTAAGAAAAACCCTAAAGTTCTTGCTATATTTGGATTGCGGAACTAAGATCTTACAATGGACTTGATTAATCATCACTTGTAATACCTATTTGGGGTTTTTCAATGTTATATTGGTTGAAAAAAACAAAAAAATGCTGTAATATTTTTTTTCTTTTCCACCACAATGTTCTTTTTTGTCAACAACATAAGAAACATATAAGCTGATTTAGATGTTCATATCAGTAGATTCGGACAACGTACACAAAATAGTCAAGTTGGACTCGCGCACTCCATGCAAGCTTGTCCGCAATTGTCTCTTAAGTGAAAGTATACAAAGTTAAAGAAAGTTAATACATAATGACAAACACAAAGACATTTAAACAGCTAACAAACATTCTGTGAAAGAAGATGGACATATTGATTGCATAGGTGTTTCACAAAATTGAAGTCATGATGAAGAAAGAAAGATGACCATCAATTTTGAAAGTCTCGTGATTGTTTATACTTTATATTGGGCCTTTTGCTTGGTAGAATGGGCCAAATAAGGATGGGGACTTCTTAATGAAGCCCACTCGAACTTGATAAGTATTTGACCTAATGCAGAACCTGATCACGTTGTGACGTATAAAAGTGGCAATCAACTTTTGTTGATCCTTGGCGGAGAATGCACACAACAAGCAATTCGAGAGAGCAAAGACAGAGACCTGCAAAGAAAACAAGAGATCTGGTTACATATCTTCTAAGGCTTGGCTTATGTTCTTGATAAGATAGAGAACTTTGAACATTTTATGTTCAAGGTAGTAGTGAGGATACATGAATCATATTGTTCTAGATCTGTAACCTTCTCTAATTGTAGTGGATTAGTTGAGAGTACCGCATCTTCCCAATTGTACCGAAAGGGAACTGGGTTACCGAACTCTTGTGCCACATCTAACAAACACAAAACAAACGTATCAAGGTTAATTGATCAAGTAGTTCAAATCTAGGAACAATCAACTTGAGGACAAATTCAAATAGAATTTCCTCATAAGTGGTATCAGAGCATCATGCTTAGAAGATGTTACATAAAGGAAGGAAGGATCGACAATTTCGATCAAGCATACTTTGTTCCATAAAAATAAAAGTCCTGGAGTCAATCAAATCAAAATTAAGGTGGAGACATTTGATGGAAAAGGTGTCTTTGGAATTTGGAAGTTCAAGATGCTTATGCAGCTTGAAAACTCAGGCTTAGACTCGACACTCTAAGAAACTGATCTGAGTGAAGAGTCAGTCAAAGGACAGGAACATGAAGCTGAATCAGACTCTAAGGCTAAGCCATCTCCAGTTGATCAGACAAAGAAGGAAAATGACATAAATTCGAAGAATATGATATGTGCATGCCTTAGTAATCTGGTTTTACGCAAGTTTATGAGGGAATGCACATCTTTAGGCATGTGGATAGCTCTGGAGAGGGATTGCCAAAAAAACCATACCTAATCATATTTACCTCAAACAAAGATTCGCCAGTTTTAAGATGGAAGAACACAAGACTATCGAAGAAAATTTGGATGTGTTTCTTATGCTGGTGGATGATCTAGAGAGTTTGAATATACATGTGAGTGAAGAAGAACAGGCAGCTCAAGTCATATCAAGCTTACCAAAGCAGTTCGATTCATTAATGAATACTATGTATGGCAGTGGGAAGGAGACTCTCTCATTGAATGAAGTAACCACTTCTTCTTATGCCAAGGAAGTTGAGCTAAAGGAATCCGGCATTATTGGCAAGACTAGATCAAATGCAAAAGATTTGGTGATAGGTAGAGGAAGAACTGAGAAGAAACAAAATGGTCAATACAATGGCAGATCTAAGAGCATAAATGTGAGGTCCAAGTTCAGGACAAGAAATCAAACAAATCCTAGGTAATGTTGGACATGTGGAAAAGAGGGACATTACAAGAAAGAATGCCATGATAGAAAGAGCTGGAAACAAGAATCTGCAAATGTAGCTCAAGAAAAAAAGGAACCAATGATCTTGAAAATGAGTATCCATGACACTAAGGATAGATGAGTTATGGATTCTGGGTGCACATTTCATATAACCACAAACATAGATATCATGTTTGATCTAGAAGAATTTGACGGAGGAAAAGTGATGATGGGAAATAACACCTACAATGAAGTCAAAGGAATGGAAAAAATTAAGATCATAAACTTAGAAGGAGCTGAGATAATACAAATTGAAGTGAGGTATATGATATCCATGAGCAAGAATCTCATCTCTTACAGCCAATTAGAAAAGAACGGGTGCAAGTATGAAGGGAAAGAATTCACAGTTAATTTCTACAAGAATGGCAAGAAGTTTATTTCAGGAAAGTATGAAAACGGCTTGTACTATTTGCAGGGAACATCCGTAACAGGAGAAGCATCTGTGGTCAGGACCAAAGTCAATTTCAAAAACAGATGGCATTCACGACTAGGACACATGAGTCTCAAGAACATGAATCTTCTGGTCGGTCAAAGGAGGTTATCTAGACGCTAAGGAGGTCCATAATTTAGACATCTGTGAGAATTGTGTGTTTGGTAAGGCACATAACAGTGTTTTCATAAGGCAAACACACAACACATGATGTCCTAGCGTACACCCACAATGATTTATGGGGCTCAGTAACAAATGAGCCAAGAATGTCTGGATGCAGGTATTTTCTTACATTCATCGACGATTACTCAAGGAATGTTTTGATAAGATTTCTGAAGAGTAAAGATGAAGTATTTGAGAATTTCTCAGAATGGAAGTCTCTGGTTGAAAATCAAAGGATTAAGAAGATAAAGTGTCTAAGAACAGACAATGGATTGGAATTATGCAACAATCAAATGGATAAGTTATGTTAAGAGTCGGGAATTAAGAGATATAGAACTTGCATATACACTCCACAACAAAAAGGTTTGTTGAGAGAATGAATAGGACAATAGCTGAAAAGATCAGATGTATGTTAGCAGAAACTAGAATGGAAAAAAAATTATGGGCTGAGGCAGCTTCCACCGTTGTTTATCTTATAAACAGGTCTCCAAATGCATCTCTTTAATTCAAGATTCCTGATTTTTTCGGGATCAAAAGTTGAATACAATCATCTAAGGCATTTTGGATGTGTGAATTATGTCCACAAAACACATGAAAGTTAAGTCCTATGGCTGTTAAGGCATATTCATGGGATATCCACAAGGTACAAAAGGGTACATGGTTTGGATACCAGAAGATGGAAAATGCAGTAATAGCAGAAACGTCATCTTTGATGACGAAACACTGTATAAAAAGCAAGATCATAAGGGAGTAACTGAAGCTAGGAAGGAAAAGAAGGTTACCTTCAGCTCGGGACTGATTCAAGGGCCAACACCAAATGGCTCAATCCAAACGAGAACTGGTCAAGGTGGAGAAATTTCGGAAGAGAGTACCTTTACTGGTCAAGGTGGATATGTTGGGATTATGTCCTGAAATCATATTGTACTTACTCTGCATGATAGTTGTATTGTCGAGATCGGACAATTCATGTGATACTAGGGGATCATAACGTTTTGCTAGAAACCGCTTATGACTTATGAGTTGTAACTCATTGCTAGTATTATGTGAACCTACATGGTCACACACCTAAGCAAGCTGGATACACTTTTTATGGGATTGATCATTGGCATATGGTTGATAACTAAGATTTTGCAATTCTTTGAGGTACCAATTCCTCAAGCTTATCGTGTAGTCTTGAGGTATCGAACCTATTCTGGGACGGATAAAACCAATAAGTAGTCACTAAACCTTCAGAGTCAAATCACTCAATTAAGTTTTTGGTTTCTAACAATCCTAACGAGAACAATTCAAACAGAAGTAAGTAAAAGGCAAGTAAACGAATGCGAATTCAATCAATGATAAAGATAGGGCATAAGGTTAAGGTCAACGGACAGGTGACTCGGGATGATCAAGGATCCTAATTCGAACTTCAAACAAGCTAACCTCCTAGTAAGGAACACAACGATACGATCAGTTTAATCTCTTAATACTAATCTCTTTACTTAAGCCTAATCCAAGAACAAATTCTCATTTGTGAATTAGAATCAAGCAAGCAATCAAACAAGTTCCAAACAACTAACAATCACTCTAAACATACATTCTCATGCGCTAGAATGTGAAAGTTCTATCAAAGCTATGAACAGGAATTTCATCGAACACATGGTGAACAAGAAATCTTAAGCATCCTAATCAACTTGATCAAGGCTAATTAGACATTAAGCACACTTTGACAGACGAGATTTTAAACAATCAAACATTAGAAATCCATTGATCACTCCTAATCAACCTAATCCTACCTAACCCATAAGCCCTATGAAGAACTACTCACTAATCATCATATGAACAACAAAATCCATAGAAATAGTGTTGATCATTGAGAATAGAGATAGATTGGATAATCAAAGAGAGAAATCACAAGAAAAGAGTACTAGATTAACCAAAAATCAAACTTGTTCTTACAAAATGTTTAGAACCTAAAATAAAGCTTAAGATGCAATAAAAAAATAGGTTTTTGGCTTAAATAGTCAATAGGGTGCGAGCCGGGTCAACCCGGAACAAACCAGGTGTTGACCCGGATCCAAGGCAATTTCTGGGACGTGTATCGGTCGGGCCGGTCGATACACCGACCGATACGAGCTCTCGGATTTTCTGTCAAAGGAGCGTATTGGTTGGCTGAACCGATATGCCAACCGATATGGATGCACAAAAATTAATCCGAGAGGTCGTATCGGTTGGCTGGCCGATATGCAACCCGATATGAAGACTGTGTTGAGATGCATCCAGTAAATCAGGCATAACTCTTTCCATATAGCTCCGAATGACTTCAAACCACCTCCATTAGAAAGCTAACTCAATTTCCCATGATTTTTATTTAGAATCCCAGAGCTAAAAGTTAACGTAACATCTTCATATGACTCAATCTTTCAAGCTCATCGGTTTGGTCCTTCATCACCATTTCACTTGCAATCACTCCTTTGGCCTCCAAACTCTTCCAAACATCCTTAGCCACTCCAAGAACCTACAAAACATAAGAAACACTCCAAATGCAAGCCTAGAATGCCTAAACCTAGCTCTAGATGATCCTATACTCTAAACACACCAATGACCAAAGAAATGAAGTTAAAGGAAACTAAAAAGAAGTAAAACATGCTCCTAACATTAGCCTAAATGCATGAAAATACAAGTATATCAATTTCCCCAAACTTAAACCTTGCTTGTCCACAAGCAAGCATAAGACTATCAAAGCAAGTTGGGAGAAAGGTTTGAAGGCGGGAGCTCATATCCAAAGACAAAACTGAGATCAACAAGTTCCAATTCGAGTCAACGTCACCAAGATGCAACCAAGTTAGGATTACTCCAAAAATTTAGCCATGCTCATCAAGACAAAACTCTTAGCTCAATTCTCAACCTAGACAAGCATTCCTATCAACTAGCTCTTTAACATTCATTAGGTTTTCAAGTGGATCTTACTCAATGCAAGGTGATCAAACTCATTTGGCAAAGGGACAAGGTTTTGAGATTAAAGTGATCTCAATCAAAAGAGGGTTTACTCCAAAAGCATGAAGGTTCTCTCAAAAAGAAGTGAACGAGCTATAGTAAAATGCTAAGAGTTAGAGGCAATTGGTGCATACTAGGTTGATTTCCATCTACCCATGCCCCAATTTCTTCTTCTCCTAGTCTAGCCCACCTAAATAGATACTACCCTTGACCAAGGCTATTTTTGCCTCATCCCCTTTCTCAATCAGATACCTTCCAATCAAACTCCCTAAGGATCAATAAAGACTTTTCAAAACAGTGGCAAATCTTTTCTTTTTAACTTAGCTCAAATCTTTCTTTAGCAATGGTCTCTTTTCTTTCTTTAAGGTGAGCCTTTGGCTTCTTTTCATTTCAAAATATGAGACACTTTTCTTTTCTTTAAACACATAAGAGCTTTTCTTCTTTTAAAACACTTTGCCAACAAACATAAGATCCCAACCAAAATCCCTTTCATTCTTCCCTTTCTTTACTCTCTTTCTCCTTTCCCAATTCCTCCCCCAAACTTGGATTCTAGCCTATTGCAAAGCTAAAGGTGCTGAGCTTGCATCTATATGGAAATTTCTCCTAGTCGCCTCATACTCAACACTTTTTACCAAGCTCATTCCAAATAGTCCTACCACTCAAGATAGTGTTTGTGGCTTGAAAGAAGGGTGGTGAAAGGTATGGAAGTCTATTTGAGCAAGTAGAGAGGGATAGAAAGGATAAGAATGCTCAAATATTTTAGGGTATCCACGAGTTTAGCACACAGAGCATGAGTAAGATAATTAGATGTCATCATTAAAGTTCTCACTTAGGTAGAACTAGTGTCAATTCAAAGCCTATTTCAGTTTCAAATCAAGTTTCAAAGCAAGCAATCCTAGCATGGTTCGTCTTAACTTTTCTAGCCTTTCTTGAATTGCAATCTTAGGACAATCAACTAGCTCAAACAACTAGCATAAAGAACAAGTCATCACTCAATCAGTCTTACAAGGAATTTCAATCATTGCTCCCTATGCATGCGTCCTATATGATGCAACTAGACTCGATCCTATGATGCAAGTGCAACTACATGCTTTCTTTTTGAAATTTTTTGAAATTTTTTCAATTTTTTTGGTTTTTTCTATGCCATAAATGAAATGCATGAGACTCAAAGTGAGGAAATCGAAAATAAGAACAAAGAAAACATGGTTAGCAACTAGCCTCTCCCCCAAACTTAGTTCACACCGTCTCGGTGGGAAAGTAAGCTCGAGAGAGAGACTCAACAAAAGGAGAAAAAGAAAGAAAAGAAGCTAAAATGTAAGTATGTACAAGTTGGAGTGTTACCTGGTCCAAGAGAAGGCGTATCGGTTGAGTGAACCTGGGCAGTGAGAGGGTATCGGCCTGTCCAACCGATACGCCGACCGATATCGACTCTCGGATTAAATCCGCTAAGACATGTATCGGCTTGGCCAGCCGATACGGAGGCCGATACTGACCCCCTGTTTCTTTTCCTTCATTCCCATGGCCTTTACTTAACACCAATGAGCCCACAACCTCACCAAATGACCAAAACCTAATAAATCTCAAAGCAAAGCATCAAAATTAACAGGCAAAACATCAGAATTAAAAAAGGATAAACATGGGAATGTCTCCCAAGTGCGCTTGTTTTGAGTCACTTAGCTTGACTATCCCTTCACTCTTTTTGGTTAGGGATGTGGCATGAGTTTGTATCACCGGGATCATACTCATCGTAGAACCACCCCCTAAACTCCTTCATCCTTATCTCCTCAAAGGGAATCTTCCTTGGATCATGAGAGCTCAGTGGTGTGGTAGAGACTATACCAAGAAGATTGTGAGGGGGTTGAGCCATTGGAGATCCATCTTCTTCATCCTCCTTGAAGGCTTCTTCCTTAAGGTCATCTTGCTTCTCTATAAGATTTCCTCCAATTGGCTCTTTCTTGTGAATTGGTTGCTTTGGCTCTTCTTCCATGATTGAGGGCTCATCTTGTATGCTCTCTTCCTTGATGTTCTTGTACTCAACAACCAACTCATCTTCATAAGGCTCCTCCTCATCTCTCACAACTTCTCCTACTTCTTCATTGTTGATATTGGTTGAGTGACCCATGATTGTCCCTTCATCATCATCATCTTCATACCGCACTACAAGGTCTTTACCAACTGTACAACCAAGAAGCAATTCAAATTCCTTTATAGTCTCTTCAGCTTCTTTCAAGAAGTCATCTTGGACTTGAGTATTCTCCTCATGTGTTGGCTCAACAATACTTGCACCTGACATCAAAGCTAGAAGAAGGAGCAAATTTAGTAACAAAGACTTGAACTAAAAAGGAATAGAAAACGAATCGATATATCCAGAATCCCAAAATGGCAACGGCGCCAAATTGATAACAAGAATTTTCTCAATCCCCGGCAACGGCGCCAAATTGATAGCTAGGATTTTCTTAATCCTTTGAGGTACCAATTCCTCAAGCTTATCGTGTAGTCTTGAGGTATCGAACCTATTCTGGGACGGATAAAACCAATAAGTAGTCACTAAACCTTCAGAGTCAAATCACTCAATTAAGTTTTTGGTTTCTAACAATCCTAACGAGAACAATTCAAACAGAAGTAAGTAAAAGGCAAGTAAACGAATGCGAATTCAATCAATGATAAAGATAGGGCATAAGGTTAAGGTCAACGGACAGGTGACTCGGGATGATCAAGGATCCTAATTCGAACTTCAAACAAGCTAACCTCCTAGTAAGGAACACAACGATACGATCAGTTTAATCTCTTAATACTAATCTCTTTACTTAAGCCTAATCCAAGAACAAATTCTCATTTGTGAATTAGAATCAAGCAAGCAATCAAACAAGTTCCAAACAACTAACAATCACTCTAAACATACATTCTCATGCGCTAGATGTGAAAGTTCTATCAAAGCTATGAACAGGAATTTCATCGAACACATGGTGAACAAGAAATCTTAAGCATCCTAATCAACTTGATCAAGGCTAATTAGACATTAAGCACACTTTGACAGACGAGATTTTAAACAATCAAACATTAAAAATCCATTGATCACTCCTAATCAACCTAATCCTACCTAACCCATAAGCCCTATGAAGAACTACTCACTAATCATCATATGAACAACAAAATCCATAGAAATAGTGTTGATCATTGAGAATAGAGATAGATTGGATAATCAAAGAGAGAAATCACAAGAAAAGAGTACTAGATTAACCAAAAATCAAACTTGTTCTTACAAAATGTTTAGAACCTAAAATAAAGCTTAAGATGCAATAAAAAAATAGGTTTTTGGCTTAAATAGTCAATAGGGTGCGAGCCGGGTCAACCCGGAACAAACCGGGTGTTGACCCGGATCCAAGGCAATTTCTGGGACGCGTATCGGTCGGGCCGGTCGATACACCGACCGATACGAGCTCTCGGATTTTCTGTCGAAGGAGCGTATCGGTTGGCTGAACCGATATGCCAACCGATATGGATGCACAAAAATTAATCCGAGAGGTCGTATCGGTTGGCTGGCCGATATGCAACCCGATATGAAGACTGTGTTGAGATGCATCCAGTAAATCAGGCATAACTCTTTCCATATAGCTCCGAATGACTTCAAACCACCTCCATTAGAAAGCTAACTCAATTTCCCATGATTTTTTTTTAGAATCCCAGAGCTAAAAGTTAACGTAACATCTTCATATGACTCAATCTTTCAAGCTCATCGGTTTGGTCCTTCATCACCATTTCACTTGCAATCACTCCTTTGGCCTCCAAACTCTTCCAAACATCCTTAGCCACTCCAAGAACCTACAAAACATAAGAAACACTCCAAATGCAAGCCTAGAATGCCTTAACCTAGCTCTAGATGATCATATACTCTAAACACACCAATGACCAAAGAAATGAAGTTAAAGGAAACTAAAAAGAAGTAAAACATGATCCTAACATTAGCCTAAATGCATGAAAATACAAGTATATCAATGGTCTGGTCAATGTGTATTGGATATGCATTGAATTCAAGTTTTGAGAGGTGTTTCGATCGACACCACTAGGTGTATCGATCGACACGGGGTCGATTCCGAAACTGATGTTTCGGATTATGACTTAAATTGACCCGGTTCAATTACTGGGTAATTAGGTCGAGATTGAAAGCCTATATATTCGATATGAGGCTCGAATTTGACTTAAGGGTGTTCTTGATAGAACAACTGAAGCCACCTCTCTAAATTGAGAAACTCCCAGGAGATCCGATTCCCGGCACTAGCATCCCGGCAGATTCCAGCTTGTGTGCGTGTGGACTGCTATAGAGGCGCAACATCTGAGGCGCTCTAGAGATCTCGTTTATCTGACCATATTCCGCTGCCAAAACAAGGTAAACGCGAGATCCATGTTTCAATAACACAAACCCTTTGATCCTAGGCTAGGAATTCAGACTTAGGGTTGCCTAATCGGATTAGGAACTGCTAGGAATTCCATCAGTGGTATCAGAGCCTTAGGGTTTTTCATTGAATCAGCCTGTTTAATTGAATATAATGAATTGAATTCGCTCATAATAGTTTTATGAACAAAAGCATGTTAGATCGATTGAAACTGAAATCGGATTCTGAGTTTTCGTATTGTGTCGATCGACACAAAAGGTTTGTCGGTCGACACAGAATAGTTAATTCATCAGGATCGGCGGCTAGGGTTTTCGCGTAGAAAACCTGAATGCCTACTGTGTCGATCGACACAGGTTAAGTGTCGGTCGACACAGACCTTGCGAATGGTTGATCGGATCAATTGGATTGGACCGGTTATCATGCTTGGTTAAGTCCGATCAGATCGTTTTAATTTGGATGAATTGGTTTAATTGGATTGAACTGATTATCTCAATTAGAATAAACCGATTTGATCGGTTAAGATCAGATTGATCTGATAAATCGGTTCAATTGGATTGGACCGGTTATCAAAACTGTCTCCGGTTTGGGTCTATGTCGACAGTCACACATAGGTTATGTCGATCGACATGACCGGTTCAATAAACCGGGTTAATTGGATTAATCGGTTATTGAAGTCCGGTTTTGTTTGGTGGTGTCGATCGACATACATGGTCTGCGTCGATCGACACAGTGCTCACAATTCTGGTTATTGAACCTTGAATTTGCAAAACCAAACTCGAATTAAACCTAGTTGATAAAGAACAATTAAAACACTTCTTGGATGCATATTGGATATGTATCAAGATTAAATGTTCTAAATCCATTTTGATACACATTGGATGTGTATTAGATCAAAGCTTAGCTTCATTATGGTCAACTATCAAGACTCATTTCGTTGTGTGATGGTCTAGCCAAGAGCTTGGTGTCCACAATTACGTGAGTAAGGCAGGTAATTATGTTGATGGACTTGCAGTGCTTGACATCGAAAATTACATGACCTAAGAGATTGATTTGCTAACCTTTTAGAGTTTCGTTTCCTCAACTTAATATCAAGTGACCTTGATGTCTTGCCCAATCTTGTCTACTGTCAAGACTCGTTTCGTTGTTGGATAGTCTTGGAGTCCTTGGTATCCACAATTACATGAGTAAGACAGGTGATCATTGATAGACTTGCAGTGCGACTGTCAGTGATCACAAGACTGAAGAGATTGTTTTACTTGACTGGCCTATCAGAAGTTCTGGGCCCAGAGACGTCAGAGTATATGAGACATGGATTGTCTTATCTGCGACCAAGAGTTGTACTGGGTACAATTAGCAATGATTTGCTTACCTAGATAACTAAATTTTGGGTGATGGCGAGTCGTCCATTCTGATTTTGGTGAAGTATGGATCTTGGATCATTATATTCATAGAGGAAATATTGTTTGAATATAATGCGAGTTTTCTTATTAGATAAGATTTCTCATTTCATGGAATACATAACTAAATCTTTGTTTTTCTTGGATTTCAGCTTATGTCTAAAACTACTTTCTCATTGCGATCCGTCCTTGAGAAGGACAAGTTAAATGGATCAAATTTCCTGGATTGGTATCGGAATTTGAGAATAGTTCTCAAGCAAGAGAGTAAGGACTATGTCCTTGAGAAAGCTCTCCCCGAGAAACTTGGGACCAATGCCTCGCATGCAGTATATGATGCTTGGAACAAGCATTATATTGATGTGGTAGATGTGTGTGGTCTGATGTTGGCTACCATGAACTCGGACTTGAAGAGTCAATACGAGAACGTGGAGTCGCCAATAGAGATGATAACCAGCCTGAAACTGAAGTTTCAGGATCAGGCACGAGTTGAGAGATACCAGATGGTTAAGTCTCTCATTGGGTGCAAGCTACCAAAGGATGCTCCAGTGAGTCCTCATGTCATTAAAGTGATGGGTTACATTGATAACCTGGGGAAACTGGATTGTCCTGTTAGCCTAGAGTTGGCTACTGAAATCATTTTAAAGTCACTGCCGTCAAGCTATGATAAGTTCATAAAGAGCTATATCAAGAAAGGCTTGACGAAGACGTTGACTGAGCTGCATGGCATGCTCAAGACAGCAGAGCAAAACATCATAAAGGGTAATAGATTTGAGAAATCTTGTATAGACAAGGGTGGAGGCAAGGCCGTTCAGATTTGGAATCGGGATAAGCTTGTGTCATCTTTTAAGCCCAAGTCAGGCCCATCTAATGTTGGTAAATGCTGCTACTGTAAAGAGTTTGGGCATTGGAAGAGAAATTGCATTAAATTCTTGGAAGATTCACAAGAGATGGAGAAGATGTATGGGACTTCTTCTTCAGGTATTGTGTTATTATTTCAAGTTCTACGTGAGTATTGGATACTAGTTGTAGTACTGATATTTTTGAAATATGCAGGACCTACGCAACAGTAGAACGTTGGAGAAAGGACAAGTGGAACTGCGCGTCTGGAATGAAGCAATGGTTGCTGCATTAGCCGTAGAAACTCTCCACTTGTAGGAGCCTTTCAAGCTTGGTTTTAGATATTAAGTAATTGCCACCATGTACTTGCTATATGATGAGGAAATTGACTCAAGCATCGACTCAAGCATTGACTCAAGCGTAGATATACGTCAAGAAGACCTAGAAGAAGTACCTGCTGCTCAAGACGTGACGACCATGAGAGATCCTCCGAGGACAAGATCAGGAACTAGAAGACTCAGAGCACTGTTCAACACATCCATTCAGAGTCTCCTAGCTCGAGATTATCAAGTGGAGCGTTTAGAGGCCCAAATGAAGACAATTGAAGACTCGATGATGATCTTCTCAATTCAGCCCACTTAGGCCCAACCATGGACGACCACACACGCTCAATAAGGTATGATTTCAATTCATATATTGTGTTTGTTCATTTTGCAGGTCCAAGTATTACATTAGTTGTCTGAGTCAGAGTCTGTATTAGTCGTTAAGTAAGTCAAGTTTCCATGTATTACTTTAAAGTCGGACCATAGGATATTTTAGTATTTAGTAGCCGTTGTAATTAGGTTTTCTGCCCTAGAAGGCAACAGCTGCACGATCCCCTTTATAAGGATCCTTAGCAGCCGTGTATCATTTACCAAGTATCAATACAATAACGCAGTTCTTCTTCTTTGAGAGAAAACTCCTTTTCGATTCTAAGCTTTCTTGTGAGTCATATCAAGCGACCTTAGATTCAGTCTTATCACAAGATCTTTCATCTCTTGTGTGGCGACATTCAATCCATCCTCTATCCATTCAATCATCTCACGTTCATTCTAAGGAGTCTAGAGACCCGAGGTTTGAATCCATCTCACCACAACTTCACCCACGATCTAGAATAGAGAGACTTCAGTCCCTGTTCTACGTCAAACACGCTTCCATCTTGCATCATCTGGTATCAGAGCCGAAAGGTTCCTAGATCAGGTGTATCTATCCCTTTTTCCTTTCGGTTTTCCTTGCATCTAGTTATAGCTTTAGTTTGTTTTCCATTTGTTTGCATTCCAAATCGAAAAACCATAAAAAGTATCTTGTTTTCATCTAGTTTCATTGTTGATCTACATCCTTGATTCAATTTAGAAATCGCTTCTTTGTGCTTGAGCCAATAAGCGAAATCTTCTTGTCAATCTTAGGGTTTTAGAATCAAAGCTTTTTCCTTCCTGCAACTCGATTTTCAACTTAAAAAAAAAAAAAAAAGATTTCGAAATATTTAGATTTAAAAAAAAGATATTCTAGTTTCCATATTTTGTTTAAATCTGGTTTTCAAAAAAAAAAAAAAAAAAAAATTTTCTAAATCTTTTCAAACTTCATAAAGATCTTCCATATCTTCAAAAATCGATTTTCAATCTCCTATATTTTCTCAAATCGGTTTTCAACTTTCCACAAAAAAAACTCTTTTGTCAAAACCGAGCGTGATTTATACTTGCAACCGAGCCATCTCTTGTGTCAGTCCTTGACGCATCGCTTGTGTCACAAGTTATCATAGGTTTGCTTAGGATCTTTCTTCTTATTTTGTGCCTTTTGTTCCCTAGTCACTTGATCGCTTGCTCTAGTGTGTGTAGGAACAGGAACCCAATGGCAGGAGAACAAGTAGACCCTAATGCAACTCTTCTAGAAACGCTCCAAGCTTTGAGGAATGACTTGTCGGCTCAGATATGACGGATTGATCAAAGGGTTGGACGACTAGAACTTCCAAGGAATGACGAGCAGTCTGACGATGATGAGAGTGAGCATACTCTGAATGCAGGAACAAGAGGAAGAGATAGAGATCAACAACACCACCGCCGTGATCGCCAACCACAACAAGAGGTAAACCGCAACTTTGCAAAAGATTTGAAACTAACTGTGCCAACTTTTGCAGGTAGGGTTAATCCGGAAGCATACCTTGATTGGGAGAGGCGTATGGAGTACATCTTTGACTACTACGAGTACAATGACCAGAAGAAGATAGCTTTAGCTTCGGCTCAACTCACGGACCATGCCTTAACTTGGTGGGACAGAGAAGTCCAAGACCGTAGGCGGAACAACTTTGAGCGAATCACAACCTGGGGAGCCTTGAAGTACAACTTCAGGAGGCGATTTGTGCCACCTCATTACCACAGAGATATGCAAAAGCAGTTCAGGCAGCTGTCACAGAAGAACAAGAGTGTTGAGGAGTACTACAAAGAGTTTGAACAACTCAAGAACCGGATGGCGTTGGACGAGAGTGAAGAAGTTCTCATGGGCCATTTCATTGATGGACTCAATGACCGGATTGCCAGAAAGGTAGAACGTCAACCTTGTCATGATCTTAATGATTTGTTGCATGCAGCCGTGCAGGCTGAACAAGGAATCAAGAGAAAGACAGCGGCAGCGAGTCGCTCAAGACCTAGCTCATGGAACGCACCTCCGGCTAAGAATCAATGGAGTGCACCGCAAGCTAAGAACCTTGACAAAGGCAAGACTGTTGCCTCAGGTTCCCAAGATAAGAGGTCAGCTTATGACGCTCCAAGGAACAACCGTACTGACTCAGGTAAGTCTTCAACCACTAATACAAGAGCGCGAGACATAACTTGTTTCAAGTGTCAGGGTAAAGGTCACTATGCACGAGATTGTCCAAATCAGCGAGTTATGATCTTAACACCTGATGGAGGATATGAGTCTCAAGATGAAGAGGAACACCTTGAAGCTGCGGATTCAGAAGAGGAAGTAGCATTTCCCGAGACAGGAGAGATGTTAGTTGTTTGCAGGGCATTGAGTGCCTTGAGTGACCCAGACACCATCCAGAGAGAAAACTTGTTTTTCACTCGATGTTCAGTTCAGAACAAGGTATGTAGTCTCATAATTGATGGTGGATCTTGTACTAATGCTGCTAGCAAGATTATGGTGGAAAAGCTAGGTTTGAAGACAACCCAACATCCGAGGCCATACCGCCTTAGATGGTTAGATTCAAGCACCGAGATCAGGATACATGAGCAAGTCCTGATTCAGTTCAATATAGGGAAGTATGAGGATGAAGTTTTGTGCGATGTTGTCCCAATGCAAGTAGGCCATATGCTTCTCGGCAGACCATGGCAATTTGATAGAGAAGTCATACACAACGGACGCACCAATACTCATTCCTTCACGCATGACAAGCGCAAATTCCAGCTTGCTCCATTATCTCCTCAAGAGGTACATGAGATGCAATCCAAATTTGCTGCCGAGGCCAAGGTAAGTAAAACTAACCTTTACATCACTCCTAGTACTGTCTATAAGGCTTTAGAGCGAAAAGAAACGGTGCTACTAATGGTGTTTAGAGATGTGTTGATTACAGGTTCACAGGATAATGTGCTTGTACCAGAGATTGTATCACTGCTTGACAGATACAAAGATGTGTTCCCCGAAGAGATACCGGCTGGGTTACCACCTATTAGAGGAATAGAGCATCAGATTGATCTAGTTCCCAGTGTACCATTGCCCAACCGTCCAGCTTACCGTATGAACCCAACAGAAACTAAGGAGTTGGAGAAGCAGATTCAAGACTTAATGGAGAAAGGGTACATAAGAGAAAGCTTGAGTCCGTGTGTTGTACCAGTTCTCTTAGTGCCAAAGAAAGATGGAACTTGGAGGATGTGTGTAGACTGCAGAGCAATCAACAACATCACCATAAAATATCGACATCCAATTCCAAGGTTAGATGATATGCTTGATGAACTATCTGGATCTAATGTGTTTTCAAAGATTGATCTTAGGAGTGGATACCATCAAGTAAGAATGAAAGAAGGTGACGAATGGAAGACTGCTTTCAAGACTAAGCAGGGGCTATACGAGTGGTTAGTCATGCCATTTGGTCTAACCAATGCACCCAGCACCTTCATGAGGTTAATGAACCAGGTTCTAAGAGCTTACATCAGTAAATTTGTAGTAGTTTACTTTGATGATATATTGGTTTATAGCAAATCGTTTGAGGATCACCAGAAGCATCTTGAGCTAGTCCTTGACACACTTCGAAAAGAAAGCCTATATGGTAATCTTAAGAAGTGCTCCTTTTGTACTAATGAAGTGGTTTTCTTAGGTTTTGTTGTCAGTTCCAAAGGTTTACAGGTTGATCAAGAGAAGATCAAAGCAATCCAAGAATGGCCGAGACCAAACAACATAGGACAAGTCAGGAGCTTCCACGGATTGGCAAGCTTCTACCGGCGTTTTGTCAAAAGATTTCAGTACTATAGCCGCCCCTCTCACTGCTGTGATCAAGAAGGACGTAGCATTTCAGTGGGGATCAGCTCAAGAGGACGCGTTCAACAGACTCAAGGATCGCTTGACGCATGCACCAGTTTTGGTATTACCTGATTTTAACAAAACTTTTGAGGTTGAATGTGATGCTTCAGGCTTAGGTATTGGAGCCGTGCTAACTCAAGGAGGGTGTCCAGTAGCCTATTTCAGTGAGAAACTAAGTGGAGCCAGCTTGAACTACCCAACGTACGACAAGGAACTCTATGCGCTAGTGAGGTCGTTGGAGACATGGCAGCACTATCTTCTGTCCAAGGAGTTTGTCATACATACTGATCATGAGACTTTGAAGCACCTTAGAGGACAAACAACATTGAAGAGAAGACATGCTAAGTGGATGGAGTTTGTAGAAGCATTCCCATACGTGATAAAGTATAAGAAGGGCAAGGAGAATGTTGTGGCTGACGCACTCTCAAGGCGACACATGCTGATCACGACTTTGGAGGCTAAGGTCTTAGGGTTTGAACACCTTAAGGATGCATATAAGGATGACCCAGACTTCGGTTCAGTCTATCAAGATTGTACCACTGCCCCAACAGGTTCCTTCTACTTACATAATGGTTATTTGTTTAGGGAAAAGCGTTTGTGTGTTCCACAGGGTTCTATGCGAGACTTGCTGATCAAGGAGGCACATGGTGGTGGACTCATGGGACATTTTGGAGTGGATAAGACTCTGAGCGTTTTGGTAGAACACTTCTTTTGGCCTCACCTCAAGAAGGATGTGGAACGATTCTGTTCCAAGTGTGTCACTTGCCTCAAAGCCAAATCCAGGTCACATCCACATGGTTTATATATGCCACTTCCTATTCCTAGTATGCCTTGGGTTGATATATCAATGGATTTTGTCTTAGGCTTACCCAAAATCCGAGGAAAGGATTCTATTTTTGTTGTAGTGGACAGGTTCTCAAAGATGGCACATTTCATTCCCTGTGCCAAGACTAATGATGCCACTCAAACTGCTGAGTTATTCTTTAAAGAAGTAGTATGCTTACATGGGATCCCGAGAACTATTGTTTCTGACCGAGACACGAAGTTTCTGAGTCATTTCTGGAGAGTTCTTTGGAGGAAGCTAGGAACCAAGCTACTCTTCTCAACAACTTGTCATCCACAAACTGATGGACAAACTGAGGTTGTAAACAAAACTCTATCTACTCTCTTAAGAGCCACGGTTGGTAAGAACTTACGGAACTGGTTAGATTGTATTCCATATGTTGAGTTTGCTTATAATCATGCTAACCATTCTACTACTAAGTTGTCACCTTTTGAGATTGTCTATGGATTTCAGCCAGAAACCCCTTTAGACCTTGTTCCTTGGCCGCCATTAGATGTTACTAATCAGGATGGAGAATCAAAGGCTGAGTTAATCAAGAAACTGCATCAGAAGGTGAAGGCCAACATAGAGGAAAGGACGGCCAAGTATAAGAAGGCTGCTGACAAAGGGAGAAAGGAGCTCATCTTCAATCCAGGAGATTGGGTGTGGGTTCATATGCATACAGAAAGGTTCCCAAATCAGAGGAAATCCAAGCTAGCACCAAGAGGAGCTGGACCATTCCGAGTGTTGGAGAGAGTCAACAACAATGCCTACAAGCTGGATCTGCCAGGTGAGTTGACCATTTCACCAGTGTTCAATGTTGCTGACTTGCTTCCTTATAATGCAGATGATGGAATTCTGAGGTCAGAATCTTCTCAAGAGGGAGGGAATGATGAGGACATTGACTCAAGCATCGACTCAAGCATTGACTCAAGCGTAGAGATACGTCAAGAAGACCTAGAAGAAGTACCTGCTGCTCAAGACGTGACGACCATGAGAGATCCTCCGAGGACAAGATCAGGAACTAGAAGACTCAGAGCACTGTTCAACACATCCATTCAGAGTCTCCTAGCTCAAGATTATCAAGTGGAGCGTTTAGAGTCCCAAATGAAGACAATTGAAGACTCGATGATGATCTTCTCAATTCAGCCCACTTAGGCCCAACCATGGACGACCACACACGCTCAATAAGGTATGATTTCAATTCATATATTGTGTTTGTTCATTTTGCAGGTCCAAGTATTACATTAGTTGTCTGAGTCAGAGTCTGTATTAGTCGTTAAGTAAGTCAAGTTTCCCTGTATTACTTTAAAGTCGGACCATAGGATATTTTAGTATTTAGTAGCCGTTGTAATTAGGTTTTCTGCCCTAGAAGGCAACAGCTGCACGATCCCCTTTATAAGGATCCTTAGCAGCCGTGTATCATTTACCAAGTATCAATACAATAACGCAGTTCTTCTTCTTTGAGAGAAAACTCCTTTTCGATTCTAAGCTTTCTTGTGAGTCATATAAAGCGACCTTAGATTCAGTCTTATCACAAGATCTTTCATCTCTTGTGTGGCGACATTCAATCCATCCTCTATCCATTCAATCATCTCACGTTCATTCTAAGGAGTCTAGAGACCCGAGGTTTGAATCCATCTCACCACAACTTCACCCACGATCTAGAATAGAGAGACTTCAGTCCCTGTTCTACGTCAAACACGCTTCCATCTTGCATCATCTATATGAAAAGATGCCTTTCATTTTCTTGTTAGAATTTGGATGTTTTTCATTTTGATAAAAGACAAGTTTTGTTTTTTAGACCTTAATGAAATATTCTATGGTAGCACCCTGTTTAGAATGGGTTTTATGTCTTAAACCAGCGTGGTTTCGAATA
This sequence comes from Orychophragmus violaceus, assembly GCA_030180135.1. Taxonomy (NCBI): domain Eukaryota; kingdom Viridiplantae; phylum Streptophyta; class Magnoliopsida; order Brassicales; family Brassicaceae; genus Orychophragmus; species Orychophragmus violaceus. Next base: position 103,829,791 of record CM058230.1, on the reverse strand, counting down.
TAACATATATAGTAAAGGTTTGAGTCTGATGACTCGAACCAGTCTTTCCTTGGCATAGTCGTTTTGGCCACATAGAAGTGAAGCAAATTCAGAAGTTCCATAGTTATGGGCTTTTGGGCTCATTTGATTATAAATCATATGAGATATGAATTCTGCTTGCTGGGCTAAATGACTAAAGCTTCTTCAGCAGAGCTAAAGAAAAGAGCCAACGGCTTATTGGGCATTATTCATACTGATGTATGTCGTCCGATGAGCATAAGTGCCAGAGGAAATCTTCAATACTTCATTTGCCTTATTGATGACTTCAGTAAGTATGACTGTGTTCATATGACATGACACGAGTCGGAATCCTTTGAAATGGTCAAAAGGAGTTTCAGAATGAAGTATAGAACCGATATGACAGAAGTATTAAGATCCTCGATTAGATCGCGGAGGAAAATACTTGAGTCAAGAATTGAGTGATCATCTAACTGAGTGTGAAATCGTATCACAACTCATTTCTCCTGAAAACTGAATGGTGTTTCTGAGAATGAATTGGACCTTATTGGATATGCTCCGATTAATGATGAGTCACATGAATCTTCCGTTATTCTTTGAGGAATACGCTCTAGAATGTCTATGTGTTTGCGCAGAAAAGGGATTCAATCAGAATCAATTGAAAGACACCACATTGGATGTGGACTAGAAGTTTTTCAAGTATGTTGTTTCTGATCATTTGGGGATGATAGCTAACAAACTTGAACCCAAATCTGGTAAGTTCTACCTCGCTGGTTGTCCTAAGGAAACCGAGGCTTGTTACTTTTATAACCAATCCGAGAACAAAGTTTTGTTGTCCGGAACGGTGTCTTTTGAGAAAGGTTATACTTTCCAATAAGAACAATGGGAGTAAAAGTACACATCGAAGAAATTCGATAAACACAGGAGACTGCTCAACCTGTTGAGGGAGAGCAGCGGTGAGAACTACAAAGTGATGTAGGACCTACACCTGTGGAGCCTGAAGTTCACAGATCCGAATGGATCCGTCACTAACCCGAGAGTGATTTCTCGTAACCAATTGTCGTGATCTATTGATCATTGAAAAATGACGAACCTGCGAAATTCAAGAAGCGATGGTGAGCCCCAACTCCGAAAATTTGCTAGCTATGCATGTTAGCTTCTCCGATCCGTTTCTGGATTGAAGCAGACATCTTGGAGTTGGAATCAACATTCTGATAAAGTGGTCAAAAGTTTTGACTTGATCAGGAACGAAATGAAACCATGCGTTTATAAGTAGACTAGTGGGAGCGTAGTTTCATTTCTCGTTCTGTATGTAGATGACATACTCATTCTCATAAACGACGTTCCGTCGCTTAAGTCTCATGAGACTTGGGTCGGAAGTCATTTTCATCAAAAGACATGGGAGAAGCCACGTGAGTTCTTAGAATAAGGATCCATTGAGATGGATAGGGAAGGCTAATTGGATCGTGTCAGAATCCTTATGTTGATAAGGTATTGGAGAGTCCCAATATGCATTATTCCAAGAATGGCTTCACACCAAAGGTCTTATGGCAATTATATTGGCAAGATGAAGTGTCTTGGACACTGGCTGAGCTAGTATGTGTGAGTGTGATTCCTTATGCTTTTGCAATGGAATCCATCATGAATGCCATAATTTACACTCATCCAGATGCAGCTTACGCATTACAAGTATAGTGAACAGTTGCCAGAAATATCCCAAGTGTTTGAGGAACACTAAGGATAGGTTCGTGGTGAACTGAGGAAGTGACGAACCAGTTGAGAGTAGTTAGACGGACAAAGACGATTTCCGGTTTCCACTTGGATATGTCTTTTGTCTGAATAACGGTACTATATGTTGGAAGGGCTCCAAGCAAAAACACCGCAGTCTCTCCCACAACCTAAGCACGAGATTTATTCTGTTGCTGTAGGTATTAGATATCTGAAGAGATGATCTTGATTCTAGTGGAAGTTATTTTAGCTATGTTATAATCTTTACATAGACATGCTATGGCAATGTTTGTGTAAGTTAAAACTGACATCAGTATTATTTAATTATTGGATGATTAAATAATGGTCCCAAAGTATTTTATGTTCATCTTATAGGTCATCAAGTTGAGGACTTGATCATGAAACCCTATAAGTAAAAGATGACATAAATTATGATTGTCCCTAGTCGAGGTTGTTGAAGTGGGACACCAACAATCGCGCGAGACTAGCATGTGAGGTGACTGTTGGACTAAGTTTCATGGAGTCAATGATATGATTATCACAGTCAATCACATAGATATATGTTGGTGAACATATGATCGGACATGACCCGCCAATGAGAACTCCACAGGATAGTTATATCAGTGTCATGGGAGGTTCTCATTACGACAATAGAGTATAGTCCTTGGACCTGAGTTCATCGTGCTTTCTAGCATATGAATTGGTGCGCTTTGACCTTGTCAAACGTCGTTCCGTAACTGGCGGCTATAACGGCACTGCTTAGGCGTATCATGAAGTGTGTGTAGAAACAGGGATGGAACAAGATGGGATTTGTCCCTCCTATATAACAGGAGATAAATATCTCAGGGCTCATCGAAGATTTGATACTGAGAAAATGCATGGCCGTGCTCAAACGAGGTGATTGTCAGTCGTTTGGTTTGTCAGTATAGATCAGGAGTTCGATGAACACGATATTGGATACATTAAGGATGACACAATCTCTTACCTTATGCCATATCGATATAAAGAGACGAAGGGATTATAGGAATAGGTGATTCCAGTACAAGTGGGAAATTGTTGGGATTATGTCCTGAAATCATATTGTACTTACTCTGCATGATAGTTGTATTGTCAAGATCGGACAATTCATGTGATACTAGAGGATCATAAGGTTTTGCTAGAAACCGCTTATGACTTATGAGTTGTAACTCATTGCTAGTATTATGTGAACCTACAGGGTCACACACCTAAGCAAGCTGGATACACTTTGTATGGGATTGATCATTGGCATATGGTATGGTCAATGTGTATTGGATATGCATTGAATTCAAGTTTTGAGAGGTGTGTCGATCGACACCACTAGGTGTATCGATCGACACGGGGTCGATTCCGAAACTGATGTTTCGGATTATGACTTAAATTGACCCGGTTCAATTACTGGGTAATTAGGTCGAGTTGAAAGCCTATATATTCGATATGAGGCTCGAATTTGACTTAAGGGTGTTCTTGATAGAACAACTGAAGCCACCTCTCTAAATTGAGAAACTCCCAGGAGATCCGATTCCCGGCACTAGCATCCCGGCGGATTCCAGCTTGTGTGCGTGTGGACTGATATAGAGGCGCAACATCTGAGCCGCTCTAGAGATCTCGTTTATCTGACCATATTCCGCTGCCAGAACAAGGTAAACGCGAGATCCATGTTTCAATAACACAAACCCTTAGATCCTAGGCTAGGAATTCAGACTTAGGGTTGCCTAATCGGATTAGGAACTGCTAGGAATTCCATCAGGATAAACTTCAGAAACATCAGAATCTAAAACTGAATCTGAGGAGGATGTTGAATCAGAAGATGAACAAGGAAATGAGATGAAATCAGAGTCTCTTGATGAATACTTGCTGACAAGAAACAATGAAAGGAGAATCATAAAGCCACCATCAAGGTATGCATACACTAATTTCGTAGCTTATGCTTTATCGAGTGCTGAGAACATAGAACTAGATGAACCAAAGTTTGTTGCTGAAGCAAGAAGACTGATAGGTCAAGAATTATCCCAATACTAACTGCAAGTGCACAGTGATGTAGTTGTAGTACTTAGGGTATCGAATCCACAGGGACTCCGGTCAACGATAGAATTAGAACAGAAAAGATTAAACTAGGAGAAAGCAAATTGTAAAGAAGTAAACAAAATAGCAAGTAATAAATCAAGTGAGGTAGTTGTAAGCAATCAAACGAAGGTGTCAGGTTTCGGGAGTTCTCAGGATATCAGGAAATCAGATAATCAAACAATCAATTTCAATCTATAATTTTCTTGAACTAGAATCACGAAGGTAAAACTAACCAGCTGTCGCTGCGATAATTATCTATGTCTAACAACCTAGCAGGCCAACTTTCGTTGCGAATCCTAGAGTTCTAAACATGCATTAATTCCAAGTTCGTTCGTTCACAATTTCTCAAAACCAAATTCCTTTGCGGATAGATAAATTGCTCACCTAATCAGATCTAGTTAAATAAACCAACTGTCGTTGCATAAATCAACCTAGAATCAGTAATCTAAATGGCCAGTTCAGATTAAGCATTAAGAACATATTAGATGAAGAACTAGATGATGAATCTAATAAATTAGTTAATCTAACATTCCTTCAAATCCCTAACGAGAATCCCTAACCTAACGAGAGATCTACTCAGACATAGCAATCATAACAAAAAACATGGTCAGAATAGATATCATAAAATAATCTGAGAATAAGAACAGGGGTTCGAAATCAAGTCTCTTTCGAGAAAAAAACCAGCCCCTAAGACTCTCTCGAGAAAAGCTTAGAATTAAAACTTCGCCTAACAAGTGGCTGTAAAACCTAATTATAAAGTAAAACACGAATTGGGGCTTTCTTGTGAATATGAGAAACTTCTGGGCAATTGTGTAAATCTCCAAAGTCTTCAAAATCTGATGTTGCATGGCTGCAACGATCGACACCACGAGTGCATCGATCGATGCAGAGGTCGTCCAGACTTGGTGGAATTAGCTCTCTCGGCTTTATGCTCCAAACTTGCCCAAAATGCTCCATTATCTCCAATTCCGCTCCAAAACTGCATGTACCTAATAAACACCTGAAAAGACTCTAAAACATAATAATAAACTCGATAAATAAGATATATACCATGGTTAAAAGCCCTAAAATCCATGGTATATCAACTCCCCCACACTTAGCCTTTGCTTGCCATCAAGCAAAACAGAGAACTAAAACATGGTGAAGAGGTTTGAAAACTTTCAGAAACTCTTTTCATCTTCGAAGCAACAACACTCAGATTCCCCTTAGTAATCCACTGAAAGAATCACCTGCAAGACATCAAGACCAACATATACTTCCCTCACACTTAGCAACTGTCCTAATTAAACTCCACAATCACATTCACGCATTCAAATTCACCCTACTGACTTCTGCAAGTATTTAAGTGCGGTCTCACCTAAGGAGTATCGATCAAAGGCACATGGACTCTTACCTTGTCAGCTCTAGACCACCATACTATCTTTCTCTAGTCCCTTTCTTATCTTTTCCCTTCCTTAACAACTGATTTTTCCCCACTGGATATCATTTTATTTTTTTATCAGTGTTCTTTCCGTTTTGGGGTGTACTTTGGACACATTCCATGAATGCACAGGAGGTAATAGTGTTTGCTACTACTCCCATGACCACTTCGGAGTTACCAACTCATCCTCAGTTTATTATTCTTTTTTATTTTATGGAAGGGGAGAAGGGAACCAAATAGGACAGGTTTACAGGCTGTGTCAGAACTAGCAAAGGAATCCGACACAAGGTATACCAAGCCCTTAGGTGAGAAAATTAAGTCAATATTAAGGTGAAGTCAGTAAAAGGATCCTCTGATACCTGAAGTGATGTGGGTGTCCTCAGTAGGTTGATCTGTGTCTGGGTTTTCTAATAGTCATAGATAGATCCTGCAACTTCATCCCAATGGTTACTTAAGTTCCTGCAAGATATGTTAACTCTTCTCAAAAAATCATTGTTTCTTACTTAAACTGTTTTGACTCAATAAAACAAAATTTTTTTTTGAAAAACTGGACTGACACTAAGAAAACAAAAGCGTGCGTCAGTAGCTCCTCCCCCACACTTAAAACACACTGTCCTCGGTAGTGTCAATCTTAGGGTCGGTGAGAATAAATATCAAATTGAAACAATCCAAAAAGTTGCAGAACACTTACATGTCTTCGCCCTGTGTCGATCGATGCCACAATGTGTGTCGATCGATGCAAGGCGAATATGCTCGTGGTTATGTGAATAACCGATGTCTAAACCGCAATTGATTCGGTAAACCGTAAATCGCGACTGCATCGACCGACGCACTGGGTGTGTCGATCGATGCAAGGCGATTCTGCCTGTTTCTCAAGCCTTTGAACACACAAAAACAGAAAAATTAAAAACACCAAATCAAATTGAAAAACGAAAACTAAAACTAACCTAACAGTGGGTTGCCTCCCACTCAGCGCTTGTTTTGAGTCATTAGCTTGACTATGGGAAGATATCAGAGTCATAGCGGTTTCAACAAAGACTTTGAATGTCTCTGTGAATATCTCTTCATCCAGGGTGGTGTGTATGCTGTCAGATCATGAGGTCTCCCAAGGAAAGAGTAAACAGAATCAGGGCGGGAGCGAAGCTTGGGTGGGATACTGCGTTTTCCTGCATTCAAAGCAATGCGGTCAGGAGGTTTAATCTTAAGTGATTTATACCTTACCTTTGGTGCAGATCTGATGTTTGGAGCTTTCTGCTTATGAGCAGTTGCATGCTCGGAAGATGTTAGAGTAAATTCCTGAGGAGTCACCATCTTCTTTTCTCCACTATCAGACGCTGTAGTTCCACCAATCTGAACTGCTTCTTTCAAATAACCATCAGTGGAGATCATCTTCTTATCCACCACCACCATGCACTTCTCTACACTCTGCCCATGTTTAGACCTTATAGGAACTTTTGGGAATGGTATTGGAGGTTTGTAGACCCGTTCCTTAGCAAAAACATCAGATTTGGGCGAAATTGGTTATGTCCGACTGTCGCGTCGACCGACACAGAAGTGGTGTCGGTCGACATTGAATTGATGTCGACTTTCAGTGTCGACCATGGTCGATTTCTGTTCATCGTAAGAACTCGAAATTGCCGTCAGAACTGCATGTCGACCGACACTAAGGGGGTGTCGATCGGTGCATGTCTCACACAGACAATATTCATCCAGAAAATCCGAGATTATGCTCTCTTCTTCGCCTAGCAACTCAATCTCATCTCTTAAGGTCACAGCTTTGATGGATCTGTACTGTTCAGCTTTCCCAACTTCATTATGCCTTTGTATTGCTTGAGATGTCTGTTGGATTTGAACATCCAGCTTCTTCACATGTGTGCTCTGAGATTCAAACTTCCCATTCAGATTTTCATGCATAGCATCCAACTTCCTGTCGAAGTCTACAGCAGTCTTGGTCTGATCCTCTAGTAAGTGCTCCATCATGGATTCCATCTTGCTCTTATAAGCATTAGCAGCAGGAGGTGTCTGATATGAGGACGATCCATAGGTTCTCTGATAAGAATTACCTTGCTGATTACCAAACCTGTTTTCTTGAAATCCAGAGCTATTGATGTAGTTTAAATCCTCTTCCTGCTTCTCCAATAACTGCTCCATCATACTCATCAGCTTATTAGACTGTGTATTGTGAGGAGGAACAGGCTGATATGATGGAGATTCATAATCTCTGGTGAATGAATAGGAACCATAGCCTCTGCAGAACGAGTTATTCTGTTGATTTTCCAACATCCGTTCCATCATTCCCATCATTCTTTCGCACTGTGTCGATCGATGCAGCGTAGCGTCGATCGATGCAAGCTCGAGAATGCAACGATCGACACACAGGACCGTGTCGATCGTTGCAGAACGATTACAGGCGTACCTGAAACGCAAGAAACAGAAAAAAAATTAGTGAACAAAAAACGAAAAACCTAGTCTAAACCCTAAGTTCAAATCTATCGGAGACTCAAAAGAGTCCCCGGCAACGGCGCCAAAAACTTGATAGGTCTAGTTTTAACCCTATACTAACTGCAAGTGCACAGTGATGTAGTTGTAGTACTTAGGGTATCGAATCCACAGGGACTCCGGTCAACGATAGAATTAGAACAGAAAAGATTAAACTAGGAGAAAGCAAATTGTAAAGCAGTAAACAAAATAGCAAGTAAATAAATAAAGCGAGGTAGTTGTAAGCAATCAAACGAAGGTGTCAGGTTTCGGGAGTTCTCAGGATATCAGGAAATCAGATAATCAAACAATCAGATTCAATCTATAATGTTCTTGAACTAGAATCATGAAGGTAAAACTAACCAGCTGTTGTTGCGATAATTATCTATGTCTAAAAACCTAGCATACCAACTTTCGTTGCGAATCCTAGAGTTCTAAACATGCATTAATTCCAAGTTCGTTCGTTCACAATTTCTCTAAACCAAATTCCTTTGCGGATAGATAAATTGCTCACCTAATCAGATCTAGTTAAATAAACCAACTGTCGTTGCATAAATCAACCTAGAATCAGTAATCTAAATGGCCAGTTCAGATTAAGCATTAAGAACAGATTAGATGAAGAACTAGATGATGAATCTAATAAATTAGTTAATCTAACATTCCTTCAAATCCCTAACGAGAATCCCTAACCTAACGAGAGATCTACTCAGACATAGAAATCATAACGGAAAACATGGTCAGAATAGATATCATAAAATAATCTGAGAATAAGAACAGGGGTTCGAAATCAAGTCTCTTTCGAGAACAAAATCAGCCCCTAAAACTCTCTCTAGAAAAGCTTAGAATTAAAACTTCGCCTAACAAGTGGCTGTAAAACCTAATTATAAAGTAAAACACGAATTGGGGCTTTCTTGTGAATATGAGAAACTTCTGGGTAATTGTGTAAATCTCCAAAGTCTTCAAAATCTGATGTAGCATGGCTGCAACGATCGACACCACGAGTGCATCGATCGATGCAGAGGTCGTCCAGACTTGGTGGAATTAGCTCTCTCGGCTTTATGCTCCAAACTTGCCCAAAATGCTCCATTATCTCCAATTCCGCTCCAAAAGTGCATGTACCTAATAAACACCTTAAAAGACTCTAAAACATAATAATAAACTCGATAAATAAGATATATACCATGGTTAAAAGCCCTAAAATCCATGGTATATCAAAGACATAAGGACAGGAAGAAGTGGAAACAAGTTATGATTGAAGAAAAACAGTCTCTGGACAAAAATGGGACATTTGAGCTGTTCTGAAACCGCTGAAGCAGAGGATAATGGGATGCAAATGGATTTTTAAATTAAAATAAGGAATCCTTGGTGTCGAGTAACCTAGGTACAAGGCCAGAATTGTAGCAAAAGTTTTCACGCAGGTTGAAGGGGTTGATTACAAGAAATATTTGCGCCCATAGTCAAGCATGTTTCTATTAGGATCATGTTATCCATTGTGGTAAATTTTGACCTAGAACTATAACAACTGGATGTAAAGACTGATTTCTTATATGGCACATCAGATGAAGTCATTTACATGAACCGGCCATAGGGATTGATAGAGAAGGCTGTCTATAGAAGAAGTCCTTATACAGTTTGAAACAGTATCCTCGATAATGGAATCAGAAGTTCGATGAATTCATGAAAGCTCAGAATTTCCAGAGAGGCACTTAGGACCCTTGTGTCTACACAAACGGGTCATGTATTGATCATATTGTCTATCTCTTACTGTATGTCGGTGACATGCTTGTGGAAGCCAAGAACATGGAGAAAATAAAAGTTCTAAAGGCGAGTTTAAGTAAGAAGTTTGATATGAAGGATTTAGAACCAGCTGCTAGAATCCTTGCTATGGATATCATCAGATACATAAACAAAGGCACTCTGAAGCTATCACAGGCAAGGTATAATAAGAAAGTATTGAGAACATTCAATATGGATAACTGCAAAGCTGTAGTTACACCAAGTAACTCACAATTCAAACTTAAAAGTTTGACGAAACAAGAGCTGATAATAGAGGCTAGACTAATGGATTCAATTCCTTGCTAGCGCAGTTGAGATCCTAATGTATCATATGATCGGAACAAGACCACATTTTGCTTATGCTATTGGAGAGGTCAGTACGTTCATGGAAAATCCATGAATAACTAATTGGGATGTAGTTAAATGGATTTGTAGGTACCTAAAGGGAGCTACAAAAGTAGGAATCACATTCACAAAATCAAAAGAATTCAAAATTAAAGGATTTTGTGATTCACATTACGTTACATATATATATATAGAAGGAGATCGGTGTCTGGATATGTTTTCAAGGTTTGAAGGAATACAGTAAGTTGGATATCATACCTACAACAAGTTGTGGCAGTATCAACTACCGAAGCAGAGTACATGTCGCTTACAGAAGCCACAAAGGAAGGATTATGGCTAAGGGGTCTATCCCGAGAATTAGGATTCAAGAAGGAATTTTTTAAACTACATTGCGATTACAAAGTGAAATAAGCCTAGCCAAGAACAGTGTGCATCACGACAGAACTAAACATGTTAACACTAAATATCATTTCATAACAGAGATTGTTGAGGCAGGTTCAGTCAAGGTTCTCAAGATTCACACTACTAACTGAATAGACAAAGAACACCTAGTACGAAAGAACTTAAAGAACTTTATTAAGAATCACCTGAACAAATTACAAGAATCTTGTTCAATCAGTTTTACACGACTTCACAGAAGTGAATCGAGACTGACCAACTCCTAATCTACCCATTCTTACCGTGTAACAACAGTTGCAATTCACTCTTTGATTCACTCACAAAATACCAAGAACCCTACCACCGACTTGTGCTTCACGCATGACACATTTTCTCTCAAAGACGGCCAAATAACTCTTCTAGGTCTTTTTCCTTATATACTCTTGAATCTTGTGCATCTTTCGCCTCACAAGATCTTCCTTCCATATTAGAAGATCTTTTCCATATCTTTTGTCTCCTTGATTGAGGTCCACGCCATAAGCTGCTGACTTGTATTCCAAGTCATGTCCTTTGTGTCATCCTCGTCATCATTTGTGCCACACGCATACCAGCTCAGCATGAGTATGACAAAAACCACGACACTCAGAACAAGTAAGATCTTTTCTCCTAACAAGTGGTCATTCACTCTTGAAATGCCCAAATCCCTCACATTCATGACACTGCATATCTTTCTTTTTGGATGTCATGTCTCCCTCAGTGCGCGATGATTTGTTTGTGAATCTCTCTGAGTCACCCCTCTGATTCCTACCAAACGATCTACTCTGGCCTTTATCCAATCTTTTAATCATTTTATTAAAGTTACTTGCCATCAATCCAGGTTTCTCTTCTACCTTCTTGACTCTGTCATTCTCTTGGCTTGCACCCAAGGGAATCCCTTGATTTGGCTTTTGATGTTGATTTGTGACCTCCATCTCTTGTGATTTAAGCATCCCGACTAGCTTTTCAAACTTCATGTCATCTGTGTTCATGGAGCATTGCAATATGGCCTTCTGAGCTGAGAACTTGTTTGGCAAGCATCAGATTAGTTTCTTCACCAGCTTCTTTTCATGATATTTCTTACCAAGAACAGAGGCTTCATTTGCAATAGGGCTCAGTTTAGCAGAGAAGCTGCCAATAGTTTCGCCGTCTTCCATTCGCAGATTTTCAAAGCTTGAAGCTTAGATAGCCAAGACGAGTTCGTTTAACACTTGCATCTCCTTCAAAGTGATTCACAAGAGTATCCCAAGCTTCTTTAGCTGATTCACAGTCTTGAATTATCTTGAACTGCTTTGTGCTTACCGCAGACATGATTGTTGATATGGCTCTGGAATTAAACTTCGATGCACTCTTTTCATCATCTGTCCATTTTTCAAGCAGTTGTGACACCTTGGTCTTGTCTTCGAGAATCTCATAAGGTTATGAACACCCATTTAGAACAGCATTCTAAGCGCTATCATCAATAGAACGAATTACATATCTCGTACGTACCTTCCAATGACCAAAGTTACCTTCATCAAGCATGATGGGTTTCTGAATCGCAATAAACTCCTTCGTATCCATGTTCTCTCTAAGATCTCAACTTGATTGGTGATTTTAGAAATCCAAAGTGTTGGAAAGTCAAAGATCTAGGGTTCGTTATATTGAATCACTAACCTCGTTCTTACCTTGTACTGGCAGCGGAATGATTGGTGAAACGAGATCAGTAGCGACTCAGATGCTTCGCCTCTACCTGATACACACGCACACAAACCTGGAAAGCTGGGATGCTAGTGCCGGATCTTAAGATTTCTGAGTTTCTGGTGTTTCTACTTTCTTTGTTAAGAAAAAGTGAACGTCTAGGGTTTCAGGTCGAAACTATAAGCCTTATATTGACCTGGAATGACTAAAACCGAGCATTGGTTAATACCAATTCGTTTAAGTCATAAAATCGAAACATCAGTTTCGAAACCCGATCTGTGTCGACCGACACACATACTGTGTCGATCGACACACCACTATAAACTCAATATTAATGTGTATCCAATACACATCAATATGATCATTACCATAATCATCATTCCCATATTTATGCTTCCAGTTTGATTATGTGTGTGACCCTATAGGATCATATAATACTGGCAGTAAGTCTACAGCTTACAAATTGCAAGAGGCTGTTAGCAAAACATTGCAACCGCCCAGTATTATACGAATGTCTAATCTCGACTCACAACTATCATCAGGACTGAGTACAAGTGTGATAGTTGTACTGGAATCATCAATTCCTATAATCCTTTTGTCTCTATATCTCGATTTGGCATAAGGCAAGATTAGTGTCATCCTTATTAAGCCAATATCGTGTTTATCGAACTCCTGATCTATACTGAACAAGACAAACAACTGAACTACAGTTCGTTTGACTGCGGCCACACATTTTCTCAGTATAAAATCTTCGATAGGCCCTGAGATATTTATCTCCCGTTATTTAGGAGGGACAAATCCCATCTTGTTCCATCCCTGTTTCAACACACACTTCATGATACACCTGAGCAGTGTCGTTATAGCCGCCAATTACGGGTCGACGTTTGACAAGGTCAAAGTGCACCAATTCATATGTAAGAAAACATGATGAACTCAGGTCTAAGGACTATACTCTATAGTCGTAATGAGAATCTCTCATGACACATATATAACTTGTTGGAATTATGTCCAGTAATCTCTGTACTGTCTCTAGAAAGTAAGAGTATGTCAATGATCAGACATAAGTCATATAATACTGGGGGTCATGATGGCTTGCTAGAGTCCGCTCATGATCTATAAGTCTTGGACTTATTGCCTTTATTATATGATCTCATATGGGTCACACGCCTAAGCTAACAGGAAAATGTGTAGGAATGGTTAAGCAGAAGTACGGTAAAAGTGCTAGGCATTTACTATACTTAGAGAGATTAAAGGGCCTGGTTAAATCTAAGTGATTTAATCACACTGGGAATTGGGCCCAAAAGCCCAACAGAACTAGACAAGGGTTTTATGATTAAAACTTGACTTAGCTCTCTTTTCTCCCCAACTCTCTGCGCCTCCTCTCTCTCTCTCTGCGACTTCTCTCAGCTGGTCTAGCAGCCTCTCTCCTGTTAGTGTGCGTGTGTGAACCTCTGGAGGAGCTGTCCCTTGGCGGTTCTGCTGATCTCTGACAATACCTCTCTAATCCGCTGCATAAACAAGGTATTAGGTGAGATCTCTTTATGTTTCTACAAGAGAACCTAGATCCAATCTGTTTAGTAGAGTTTAATCTGAAAGAATTAAACCAGGACAAACACTAAACAATCCAACAGTGGTATCAGAGCCATTGGTTCTATTAGGATTTCTTGTTAGAATCATGTTTAGGTTGTTTAGAAGTGTTTGAATCAATCTATGCTTGAAATTGATAAGAAAACACTTAAGAAACAAAAGTTAAAACCCTAAACTAAAAATTGCATCATCCGATGCATAACGAGGATCGGATTGACGCACGGACCGATCGCTTTGCGGATCAAGTCGCGTGGTCATTCCGACCGCGAGAGATGGGCCGATCAACCGAGTGGATCGCATGGATCGATCGCACGATCGCATGGATCTCGCGTCTCGTCCCGATCGCATCTCTCGCGTCCCGTCCCGTCGCCTCTCGTCCCGATCGATCGCCCGCATCGCGTGAAGCTTGCCCGCATCGCGTGAAGCTTCGGCTGGCGTGATCGTGATCGGTTCGTGACCAATCGTTTCGGTTTTGGTTGATGGTTCGGTTTAAAATAATTAAAACTTGATCGTCACGGTTTAATAATTACAGACTTAATAAAATTTATTAGATCTGGTTAAACCGTGATAAGAAATCCAATGTTGTAAATAAATTGGATTTAGTGCCTAAACCAGTGGTTTTCTAATTTGATTTGGTTGGACCAAATAAATTGAGAAAATCCGGTTTAGTAAATAACCGGTTAACAATTGTGGTTATCGTAGTAATTAATCTTGGTTAGACCAATTTTAATGAACCAGACCGGTTATGTCATTTAATTGGGCAATTGGGTTATGTCTTGGACATAGACCAATTCTTGGGCCTTGGGCCAAGAAGTTAAAACAATTGGGCCAGTTATTTGAGTCTTTTCTTCAGATTTAATTTAAAATCTATTTAATAATTAAAATTTGATTTTAAAATTAATCAGTTTCCAAAATTTCAAATTAGAAAGTTTCTTAGAATAGAAGTTTCTAGATTTGCATGTTTTGGATATTTAGAAAATTTCTATAGTTAGAAAGTTTCCAATTTTAGGAAGTTTCCAATTATAAAAGTTTCCAAAAACAGAAGGTTTCCCAAAATGGAAAATTTCCAAATATAGTAATCTTCTATTTTGGAATGAAATTTTAAGAAAAACCTATAAACCTCAAATAATATCAAGCGTTGGATGTCTTGTCCAGTCTATGTCAGCTGTTGAAACCCATTCAATTGTACACATGGCCTTACAGTGTGAGGGTGTCTATCTTTTGCGTGGGTAAGAAAGTTTGTGATTCATTAATGTCATTGGGAGTCCCAGACATTAGTGATTACATGACTGTATAGTCTGGTTTTCTTGACTGGGTCATCGGGAGTCCCGGACCTTGAGACATCAGAGTGGATTGGGCCTCGGGCCCAGATTCACAACCAAGAGTTGTATCACGGATATAATTAGCCGAGATAGGGCTTACCGATATAAGCTAAGGTTGGGTGACGGCCAGTGGCCCACTTTGATCTTAGTTATATGTGGATCTTGGAATCATTATATTCTATTGAGGGTAACTAATGTTATTGAATATAATGCGAGATTAATCATATTGAACATATTAACTAAAATCCTTTTATCTAATATTTCAGCAATGACTACTACAAGCACACAAAACACATTCTCAATCCGGTCTGTTCTCGACAAGGAGAAGCTGACTGGAACAAACTTCCTGACGTGGTCAAGGAACTTGAGGCTGGTCCTCAAGCAGGAGAAGAAGGAATATGTCCTTCGTGATCCCCTCCCCGAGAGACCTCCTAACAATGCCGCCAGGAATCTGCATAATGCTTGGGAAAAGCATTCGTCAGATGAAAATGATGTCTATTGCCTGATGTTGGCGACCATGACTCCTGAGCTGCAAATGCAGTTCGAGAGTGTGCTGTCGCCCATCGAGATAATGGCAAGCCTGAAATCGCTTTTTCAGGAGCAGGCAAGGACTGAGAGGTTCCAGACAGTTAAGAACCTCTTGGACTGTAAGATGGCTGAAAATGCGGCAGTGAGTCCTCATGTCTTGAAGATGATGGGTTATCTCGATCATCTTCAGAAACTCGACTGCCCTATCAGCCAGGAACTTGCCTGCGACATCATTCTGCAGTCTTTACCTGCAAGCTATGATCAGTTCATTCTGAACTTCAATATGCATGGCTTGAGTAAGACATTGCCTGAGCTTCACGGAATGCTCAAGACTGCAGAGCCCAGCTTGAGGAAAGCCAAGGACCCCAACGTGCTTATGGTGCAAAAGG
This sequence comes from Orychophragmus violaceus, assembly GCA_030180135.1. Classification (NCBI taxonomy): domain Eukaryota; kingdom Viridiplantae; phylum Streptophyta; class Magnoliopsida; order Brassicales; family Brassicaceae; genus Orychophragmus; species Orychophragmus violaceus. Next base: position 103,814,042 of record CM058230.1, on the reverse strand, counting down.
GCAAGGGCTTTAAGAAATCCTCTGCCAAGGACAAGGGAAAGGCTAAGGCTGTTCAAGTCTCGGACAAGGACACGCCAATGCCCAAGCCCAAGTCCAAGGCTGGGCCTACTGACATCTGCAGGTTCTGCAAAGAACCAGGGCATTGGAGGAGAGAATGTAAGAAATTCCTGGAAGGTGTAAAGGAATTGAAGAAGAAGACTCTGGAGACTTCTTCATCAGGTATTTTTGTTATAGAAGTTAATACAACTACTTCTGATAATACCTCATGGGTTATGGATACTGGTTGTGGGGCTCATATTTGTACTAATATGCAGGCACTCAGCAACAGTAGGAGGCTGAAGCAAGGACAAGTGGAGCTACGAGTTGGGAATGGAGCGAAAGTTCCTGCACTAGCTGTAGGCACATACTTGTTGTCTTTACCTTCGGGATTGGTTTTAGAACTCAATAATTGTTATTTTGTACCTGCGATAAGCAGAAATATTATTTCAATTTCATTGTTGGATTTGGAAGGTTATGATTTTTCAGTTAAGAATAAATTATGTTCCTTCAATCGCAACAATTTGTTCTATGGTTGTGCCCCTCTTACGAATGGGCTTTACATACTTGATCAATCCGCGCCAATTTATAACATTAATACCAAACGGTTCAAACCTAATGAGGAGAACCGAACGTTTCTATGGCATTGTCGTTTAGGGCACATCAGTGAGAAACGCATTAAGAGGCTCCATTCGAATGGACTTCTTGGCTCATTTGACTTTGAGTCATGTGAGAAATGCGAATCCTGCCTGATGGGCAAAATGACGCGGGCCCCCTTTAATAAACCCAACGAGAGGGCCAGTGACTTATTGGGCATGATACACACTGATGTGTGTGGCCCAATGTCCACAAATGCAAGAGGAAACTATCAGTACTTCATTACCTTCACTGATGATTTCAGTAGGTATGGATATGTTTATTTAATGAAACATAAGTCTGAGTCGTTTGAGAGATTCAGAGAGTTCCAAAATGAAGTACATAACCAACTTGGCAAAAGCATTAAAGCTCTTCGGTCTGACCGAGGAGGAGAATACTTGAGCCAAGAGTTCAGTGATCATCTGAGAGAGTGTGGGATAGTTTCCCAACTCACTCCTCCTGGAACACCTCAATGGAATGGTGTGTCTGAGAGGAGGAATCGGACCTTATTGGATATGGTTCGGTCTATGATGAGTCACACAGACCTTCCAATATCCCTTTGGGGATATGCTCTGCTAACAGCAGTGTTCACTCTAAATAGAGCGCCATCAAAAGCAGTAGCTAAGACACCATATGAATTATGGATTGGGGAAGCTCCAGTGCTGTCTTATCTTAGAATTTGGGGTTGTGAAGCCTATGTCAAGAGATTGATCTCTGACAAGCTTACACCAAAGTCTGATAAATGCTACTTCATTGGTTATCCGAAGGAGACCAAGGCTTATTACTTCTACCTACGTTCCGAGAACAAGATTTTTGTTGCCCGGGATTGTAATTTTCTTGAGAGGGAGTTTCTCTCTAAGAAAAACAGTGGGAGTAAGGTACTGCTTGAAGAAATTCAAGATGAACAGGATACTGCTCAACCTAATGAGGAAGAGCAGCAGGAGGACCTACACGAAATTGTAGAGCCTGAACCTGTAGTACCTGAAGTTCGAAGATCCGGGAGGATCCGTCACGAACCCGAGAGATATCAAGGATTCCTCGTGACTAACTGTCATGATCTTCTGATCATTGATGGTGATGAACCATCGAACTTCAATCAAGCCATGATGCGCCCAGATTCCTCTAAGTGGCGTAAGGCCACTGATTCCGAAATGGACTCCATGACGATCAACCAAGTGTTTTCGTTGGTTGACTTACCCGCTGGTGTAAAAGCCATCGAGTGTAAATGGATCTTCAAGAAGAAGATTGACGTGGATGGAAATGTCCAGATTTATAAAGCCAGGTTGGTGGCAAAAGGTTTCAGGCAAGTTCACGGTGTGGATTATGATGAAACCTATTCCCCAGTGGCTATGATGAAATCTATTCGGATTCTACTAGCAACTGCAGCTTTTCATGATTATGAAATTTGGCATATGGACGTGAAAACCGCCTTCCTGAATGGAATTCTGGAAGAGGATGTGTATATGACACAACCTGATGGTTACATAGATCCAAAGAATGCTGAGAAAGTATGCAAGCTTCATAAATCCATTTATGGATTGAAGCAAGCATTGAGGAGCTGGAATCTTCGTTTTGATGAAGCGATCAAGCAATTTGACTTCATCAGAAAAGAAGAAGAACAATGCGTGTATAAGAAGACTAGTGGGAGCAAGATAGTATTTCTTATTCTGTATGTCGATGACATACTGCTTCTCGGAAACGACGTACCAATGCTGCGGTCGGTAAAGGACTGGCTTGGAAGTTGTTTTTCCATGAAAGACATGGGTGAAGCCGCATACGTTCTTGGAATCCGGATCTACCGGGATAGATCTAAAAGGCTGATAGGCTTGTGTCAAGACTCATACATTGACAAAGTCCTGCATAGATTCAGCATGGCAGATTCTAAGAAGGGCTTCACACCAATGGTACATGGCACAACGCTAAGCAAGAAGCAGAGCCCTACGACGGCTGCTGAGCTTGAGCGCATGAAGAATATTCCTTATGCATCTGCAATAGGATCTATCATGTATGCCATGATATTTACTCGTCCTGATGTTGCTTATGCATTGAGCATGACGAGTAGATACCAGTCAAATCCAGGTGAAAACCACTGGATTGCCGTCAAGAATATCCTGAAGTATCTAAGACATACTAAGGATAAGTTCTTGGTGTACGGCGGAAGTAATGTGCTTGAAGTCAGTGGATTCACGGACGCAAGTTTCCAGACAGACCAAGATGATTTCCGGTCACAGTCCGGTTATATCTTTTGTCTGAATGGCGGTGCAATCAGTTGGAGAAGCTCCAAGCAAGACACCGTTGCTGATTCCACTACAGAAGCTGAATATGTCGCCGCCTCAGAAGCAGCGAAGGAAGCTGTTTGGATACGAAAGTTCATTATTGAACTAGGTGTGATACCGAATGCAGCTGAGCCTCTGGCACTGTTTTGTGATAACAATGGTGCTATAGCTCAGGCAAAGGAACCAAGATCACACCAGAAATCCAAGCATATACTAAGAAGATTTCACTTGATATGTGATATCATTAATAGAAAGGAAGTCAAGATCAGCCGAGTTCCGACAGATGATAATGTCGCTGATCCATTGACAAAGCCACTCCCAAGGCCTAAGCTCGAGTATCTGACTGAAGCTGTAGGCATTAGAGACATTGAAATGTAATCTAAATTTGAGTGGGAGTTTGAGGGCTTTATTTAGTTATTGATATGTTCTTGTAAAACATTTTATGATGTTTAATAAAATTATTATTTCAAGATTATTTTAACTGTGATGAAATAATCGTTCCAAAATGATATAAACCATCATATAGGTCATCGAAGTAAGTGACTTGATCTTGAGTCATCGAAGTCATTTAGCTTGATCATGAGACCCTATGTTTGATAGATGGCTTATATCATCCTGTCCCTAGTCGAAGGTTGTTGAAATTGGAACACCAACAACCGCGTGAGACTAGATTGGTATGTGACTTATGACAAAGTCTCAGGATGTCATAGATGCACGGCATCAAAGTCAGTACATAGGTGTATGTTGGGGTACATACGACCGGACATGACCCGCTTATAAGAACTCTTCAGGATATTTATATCTGTGTCATAAGAGATTCTTACTACGACTATAGAGTATAGTCCTTAGACCTGAGTTCGCATGCATGTGACTGCACATCAACTGATGCGCTTTGATCATTGTCTAACGCTGTCGTTAAGCGATAGTTATAAGGACCTTGTTTGGGTGTATTATGAAATGAGTAGTTTACGGTGATGGAACAAGACGGGATTTGTCCCTCCAATATAAATGGAGTGAATATCTCTAGGCCAATCGGAGATTTGAATACTGGAAAATGCATGGCCATGCTCAAACGGACTGTCCCGAGTCGTTTGGATTGTCAGTATCAAATCAGAGTCCGATGAACATGATTAGGCTTTATAAGGATGACACTCATCTTGCCTTATGACTAATCGAGATATTGAGAAAAAAGGAATATGAATACAGAGATTCCAGTACAAGTGGGAGATTGTTGGAATTATGTCCAGTAATCTCTGTACTGTCTCTAGAAAGTAAGAGTATGTCAATGATCAGACATAAGTCATATAATACTGGGGGTCATGATGGCTTGCTAGAGTCCGCTCATGATCTATAAGTCTTGGATTTATTGCCTTTATTATATGATCCCATATGGGTCACACGCCTAAGCTAACAGGAAACTATGAGGGAACGGTTCAGCAGAAGTACGGTAAAAGTGCTAGGCATTTACTATACTTAGAGAGATTAAAGGGCCTGATTAAATCTAAGGTATTTAATCACACTGGGAATTGGGCCCAAAAGCCCAACAGAACTAGACAAGGGTTTTATGATTAAAACTTGACCTAGCTCTCTTTTCTCCCCAACTCTCTGCGCCTCCTCTCTCTCTCTCTGCGACTTCTCTCAGCTGGTCTAGCAGCCTCTCTCCTGTTAGTGTGCGTGTGTGAACCTCTGGAGGAGCTGTCCCTTGGCGGTTCTGCTGATCTCTGACAATACCTCTCTAATCCGCTGCATAAACAAGGTATTAGGTGAGATCTCTTTATGTTTCTGCAAGAGAACCTAGATCCAATCTGTTTAGTAGAGTTTAATCTGAAAGAATTAAACCAGGACAAACACTAAACAATCCAACATAACTATCTTGGAGACTTCTCATTAGCGGGTCATGTCCGATCATATGTTCATCAACATATATCTATGTGACTGAATGTGATACTCATATCACTGACTCCATGAAACTTAGTCAACAGTCACCTCACAAGCTAGTCTCTCGCGGTTGTCAGTGTCCCACATTGACAACCTCGACTAGGGACATATCATAATTTATGACATCTATAACTTATAGGGTTTCATGATCAAGTCCTCAACTTGACGACCTATAATATGGCATAAACTTATTTTGTGACCATTATTTAGATCACAATAAATAATGCTGAAATCAAATTTCATTAAACATATCCAAATATATGTTTACAAGAACATCTTAATATAACTGAAATAAAACCATAATAACTCCCACTAGAATCAAGATTACATCTTAAGATCTCTAATGCCTACAGCAATAGTGTGCCACTCATGCTTAGGCCTTGGGAGTGGTTTAGTCAGAGGATCAACGACATTCTCGTCTGTCGGAACTCGGCTGATCTTTACTTCTCCTCTATTGACGATATCATGAATCAGGTAATATTTCCTCTCTATGTGTTTGGACTTCTGGTGTGACCTGGGTTCTTTCGCCTGAGCAATGGCTCCATTGTTGTCACAAAACAAAGCCACTGGCTCCAAGATACTACGAACCACACCAAGTTCAGTCATGAACTTCTTGATCCAAACAGCTTCCTTTGCCGCTTCTGAAGCAGCAACATATTCAGCTTCCGTCGTGGAATCAGCTACGGTATTCTGCTTAGAGCTCTTCCAGCTCACTGCACCGCCATTTAGACAGAAGACATATCCAGACTTTGATCGGAAATCGTCTTTGTCCGTCTGAAAACTCGCATCAGTGAATCCATTCACTAAAAGCTCTTCACTTCCTCCATATACCAAGAACTTATCTTTGGTATGTCTCAAATATTTGAGAATATTCTTGACAGCCGTCCAGTGATCTTCACCTGGATCAGATTGGTATCTACTCGTCATGCTTAACGCGTAAGCTACATCTGGACGAGTGCAGAGCATGGCATACATGATAGATCCTATTGCAGAAGCATAAAGAATCCTATCCATGTGTTCTCGCTCAGCATGTGTCGCCGGACACTGCTTCTTGCTGAGACTAATGCCATGAGACATCGGTATGAAGCCCTTCTTGGAATCATGCATCTTGAATCTGTGCAACACCTTATCAATATAAGTGTCCTGACACAATCCAATCAGCCTGTTCGCTCTATCTCTGTAGATTCTGATTTCAAGGATATACGCGGCTTCTCCCATGTCTTTCATGGAAAAACAACTTCCGAGCCAAGTCTTAACAGACTGAAGCAACAGAACGTCATTACCGAGAAGAAGTATGTCATCGACATACAGTACAAGAAACGCAATTCCGCTCCCACTAGTCTTCTTGTATACACATGGTTCTTCTTCGTTCTTGATGAAACCAATTTGTTTTACTGCTTCATCAAAACAAAGATTCCAACTCCGTGATGCTTGCTTCAATCCATAAATGGATTTATGAAGTTTGCATACCTTCCAAGCATTTTTAGGATCTACAAAACCCTCAGTTTGTGTCATTTACACATCCTCTTCCAAAATTCCATTCAGGAAGGCGGTTTTGACATCCATCTGCCAAATCTCATAATCATAATAAGCGGCAGTTGCTAGAAGAATCCGAATGGATTTAAGCATAGCGACTGGGGAATAGGTTTCATCATAGTCAATACCATGAATCTGTTTGAAACCTTTAGCCACCAACCTAGCTTTATAAATTTGGACATTGCCATCCACGTCAATCTTCTTCTTGAAGATCCATTTACACTCAATGGCTTTTGCACCATTAGGTAAATCAACCAAGGACCATACTTGGTTTTCTGACATGGATCCCATTTCGGATCTAGAGGCTCCAAGCCACTTTTCGGAGTCCGGGCCCATCATTGCTTCCGCGAAGGTCGCCGGTTCGTCACTTTCAATGAACATCAGATCATTGCAATTAGTCACGAGAAATCCATAATATCTCTCGGGTTCGTGACGGATCCTTCCGGATCTGCGAACTTCAGGCTCCACAGGTGTGGGCTCCATAGAACTTTGTGGATCCAACTGCTGCTCTTCCTCAGCAGGTTGAGCAGTCTCCTGTGCATCTTGAATTTCTTCGAGATGTACTTTACTCCCACTGTTTTTCTTAGAAAGAAACTCCCTCTCAAGAAAAGAACAGTCCCGAGCAACAAAAACTTTGTTCTCAGATCGGTTGTAAAAGTAGTATGCCTTGGTTTCCCTAGGATAACCAACGAAGTAACATTTATCTGATTTGGGTGCGAGCTTGTCAGAGATTAAACGTTTGACATAAGCCTCACAACCCAAAATCTTCAGGAAAGACAGACTTGGAATATTCCCAGTCCACAATTCATGTGGTGTCTTTTCCACTGATTTAGATTGCACCCTATTTAGTGTAAACGCAGACGTTTCTAGAGCGTATCCCCAAAAGGATAATGGAAGATCTGAATGACTCATCATAGACCGAACCATATCCAATAAGGTTCGATTCCTCCTCTATGACACTCCATTCCATTGGGGTGTTCCAGGAGGAGTGAGTTGTGAAACAATTCCACACTCGCTCAGATAGTCACTGAACTCTTGACTCAAGTATTCTCCTCTGCGATCCGACCGCAGAACTTTGATACTTTTGCCAAGTTGGTTCTGTACTTCATCCTTGAAATCCTTGAATCTATCAAAGGATTCTGACTTGTGTCTCATCAAATAGACGTAGCCATACCTGCTGAAGTCATCAGTAAAGGTAATGAAGTACTTGTGGTTTCCTCTGGCAACCGTGCTCATCGGCCCACATACATCAGTATGAATAAGACCCAATAAGTCACCGGCCCTTTCATTCGGTTTGTTGAAAGGGGCCCTAGCCATTTTGCCCATCAAGCAAGATTCGCATTTCTCACATGATTCAAAATCAAATGAGCCCAGAAGCCCATTTCGATGGAGTCTCTGAATGCGTTTCTCATTGATATGGCCCAAACGGCAATGCCATAAGAAAGTCGGGTTTTGTCATTTGACTTAAACCGCTTTGTATTTATGTTAAAGACATGCATTTCTTGGTTTAAGACATATAACCCATTATCTAATGGGGCGCTACCATAAAACGTACCATCACGATTAAAAGAACAAACTTTATTCTTAACAGCAAAATCAAAACCTTCCAAATCCAAAACGGAAACTGAAATTATGTTTCTGCTAATCGCAGGTACAAAGTAGAAATTATTCAATTCTAAAACCATGCCAGAAAGTAAAGACAAATCATAAGTGCCTACGGCCAGTGCAGCAACCTTAGCTCCAATCCCGACCCGTAGCTCCACTTGTCCTTTCTTCAGCGTTCTACTGTTTCTTAGTGCCTGCATATTAGTACAAATATGAGCACCGCAGCCGGTATCCAATACCCACGAAGTAGAACTAGAAGACATAACATTAAGTTCGATAACATAAATACCTGAGTCAGACACATCATACGTCTTCTTCAGCTTCTTGTAATCTTCCATGAACTTCTTGCAGTCTCTCTTCCAATGCCCTAGCTGCTTGCAGTAGTTGCATTTGTCCTCAGGAGAAGGCCCGGATTTGGGCTTGGGCTTGGTCTTGTCTTGACTCTCAGTCTGGACAGCTTTAGCTTTTCCCTTATCCTTACTAGGTTTCTTAAACCTTTTACCCCCTTGTACCATCAGTACATTAGGAGTCGCCTTCTTGAGATTCGGCTCTGCTGTCTTCAGCATGCCGTGCAACTCAGTCAATGTCTTAGTCATGTTTTGCATGTTGTAGTTGATGATGAACTGATCAAAACACGACGGCAAAGACTGCAGAATCATGTCAGTGGCTAGCTCCTGGCTAATGGCATAGTCCAGTTTCCCCAGGTTATCAATGTAACCCATCATTTTAAGGACATGAGGACTTACTGGACTGTCCTTAGCCAGCTTGCAATCCATGAGAGATTTAACCGTCTGGTATCTCTCTGTGCGAGCTTGCTCCTGAAACAAAGCTTTCAGGCTGTTAATCATCTCAATCGGTGACATCACGTTCTCATATTGCTTCTGCAGCTCAGAGTTCATAGTCACCAGCATTAGACAATTAACGTCTTTAACATCAGCTGAATGCTTATCCCAAGGATTCTTATCTGTCTGCGTGGCATTGGAACGTGGCCTCTCGGGGAGAACTCTTGTAAGGACATATTCCTTGTTCTCCTGCCTGAGAACTATTTTCAGGTTCCGATACCATTCCAAGAAATTTCATACATTAAGCTTGTCCTTCTCAAGGACGGATCTTAGTGAGAAAGTGTTGATGTGAGTTGAGACAGACATAGCTGTAATTAAAAGAGGTAGAGGTTTTAGTTATAATGCTCAAGAAATGAGAATTCTTATCTAATAAGAAAACTCGCATTGTATTCAAAAACTATGTTTCCTCAGATGAATACAATGAACTAAGATCCTCAGCTCACCAAAATTGAGTGGGCGACTCGCCATCACCCAAACTTTAGTTAGCTAGGTAAGCAAATCATTGCTTATTGTACACAGTACAACTCTTGGTCACAGATAAGACAATCCATGTCTTATCCACTCTGATGTCTCTGGGCCCAGAACTTCTGATAGCCCAGTCAAGTCAACCAATCTCTTCAGTCTCGTGATCATTGACAGTCACACTGCAAGTCTATCAATGATCACCTGCCTTACTCATGTAGTCGTGGATACTAAGGACTCCAAGGCTATCCAACAACGAAACGAGTCTTGACAGTAGACAAGATCGGGCAAGACATCAAGATCACTTGATATTTAGTTGAAGAAAAGAACTATTTAATCTTGATGCATATCCAATATACATCCAAGAAGTTATTAACATAAAGGTTTATTAAGTTTAGGTTAATTTATAACTTTAGGAGTAAATTTGGTCCAGTATTTGCAAATTTGAGGTCCAACCATCAAGTCTGCGATTGGTGTGTCGATCGATACCAACCACTGGCGTCGGTCGACACAACCCAATTTAAACCGAACTTCGCTAGCCGGTCAAACCGGATCGAATTTCCTTAACCGATTCAATCTAATTGAACCGGTCCGGTTTAATGGTCCATGTCGATCGCCACACAACACTGTGTCGATCAACATTACCCAACCAGAACCAAATTGGTTAATTAACTTAACCAGGAGAGATAACCGGTTCAATCCAATTGAACCGATCTATCCTTTCGCAAAGACTGTGTCGACCGACACACCCAGTGTATCGAGCGACACAGTAGGGATACGGATATTCGATCACTGATCGAAACCCTAAAATTCAAACAAAACGTTTTGCGGCGAGTCGACTGACACAAGCTTAGTGTCGATCGACACAGTGCGAAAACAGCAGTTCACCGTTTTTTTAGCAGAATCTTAATCCGAGATTAAACTCATTAAAACACGATTTAACATGCATTAAACTAATCAAATTCATCAGTATTCCATTTAAATGCCTCAGAATCAATAGATTAAACCCTAATAGCTCTGATACCACTGTTGGAAAGCCTAGGATCTAGGGTTCGTTATATTGAATCACTAACCTCGTTCTTACCTTGTACTGGCAGCGGAATGATTGGTGAAACGAGATCAGTAGCGACTCAGATGCTTCGCCTCTACCAGATACACACGCACACAAACCTGGAAAGCCGGGATGCTAGTGCCATCTTGGGATTTCTGAGTTTCTGGTGTTTCTACTTTCTCTGTTAAGAAAAAGTGAACGGCTAGGGTTTCAGGTCGAAACTATAAGCCTTATATTGACCTGGAATGACTAAAACCGAGCATTGGTTAATACCAATTCATTTAAGTCATAAAATCGAAACATCAGTTTCGAAACCCGATATGTGTCGACCGACACACATACTGTGTCGATCGACACACCACTATAAACTCAATATTAATGTGTATCCAATACACATCAATGTGATCATTACCATAATGATCATTCCCATATTTTACGCTTCCAGTTTGCTTAGGTGTGTAACCCTATAGGATCATATAATACTGCCAGTAAGTCTACAGCTTACAGATTGCAAGAGGCTTCTAGCAAAACATTGCAACCGCCCAGTATTATACGAATGTCTGATCTCGACTCACAACTATCATCAGGAGTGAGTACAAGTGTGATTTCAGGACACAATCCCAACACAAAGGTTGTCCGCTCTGATACCAAATGAAAAGAAAAAGAACACCTAGTATGAAAGAACTTAAAGAACTTTATTAAGAATCACATGAAAAAATTACAAGAATCTTATTCAATCAGTTTTACATGACTTCACAGCAGTGAATCGAGACTGACCAATTTCTAATCTACCCAATCTTACCGTGCAACAACAGTTGCAATTCACTCTTTGATTCACTCACCAAATACCAAGAACCCTACCACCGACTTGTGCTTCACGCAAGACACATTTTCTCTCAAAGACGGCCAAATAACTCTTCTAGGTCTTTTTCCTTATATACTCTTGAACCTTGTGTATCTTTCGCCTTAAAAGATCTTCCTTCCATATTTGAAGATCTTTTCCATATATTTTGTTTCCTTGATTGAGGTCCACGCTATAAGCTGCTGACTTGTATTCCACGTCATGTCCTTTGTGTCATACTCGTCATCACTTGTGTCACACGCATACCGGCTCAGGCTCTTTGAGCTTTCAATCTCCCCTTTTTTGTCTAAATATGAGAATAAATTCAACATGTTTCACACGGTCACTCAAGCTAGATACATGACTAGTAAACGCATCAATGTCACGTCGTATTGTTAGACCAAACCATACTAAGATAAGAAAAAACATATCGTTAAACAGCATAAAGGCCTGAAGCAAGGTTCACATTAACGAGAAACACATAGTCTAAGTAAAAGTTAAGCAGACAATAGACACGCTTAAGATTCAAACAGTACAGCCAGCCTAGAACCAAAGTAGTAAGTATGGCATTAATCATCCCACTCAGGGCTCAATCTTCGTCGTTGTCATCACCATCATATTCTCTTGATGGGTTTCCACGATTCCTAGAATATCCTGGATACTCTTCCCCTGAATTAGTAATCACATTCGACAAAAACAGACACACTTAGCAAGAATTGTTATAAAAAGGATATTACCAAGATAGGGCTGTCTTACTGGCCATACGAATTTTAATGGTGCGTAAGCTCTTAAGATCTCGATCAACATTTCCTTAAAGATCTGGTGCCTGAGCATCTTCCTCGTTATCTGAGCCACGACCAGCTTTAGGGTCAAGAGTGACAGTGCGCAGATAACCAATAGGAGCACCATCTACCGACTTCACATTTACATCCCTCTGAAAATAGATGATCTGAAAAATCAGATTAGGGAAGATAATATTTCTGTCCGCTTGCGGAGAATCGGCCATATCCATTATTTGATCGAACACTAAGCGCTCGTAGTTAAACGGCTTTCCCTGATGCAACATGCACAAGAATCAGAGTTTTTCTCTTACTAGGGTCGTCGTGTTAGAACTTGGAATCTAGTTTGAACAACATATCTTGTAGAGAACTTGATATTTAGGTAGCAACTGCTTGGATTGAACCCCTTTCCATCTTTTACGTCTACCACCAGTGAGTACAGATACTGCCTGATCGATATATTCTTTGTCCCAGTCTGTTGGACGAGTTGTGTCGGAGGTAAATAGCATCCGATTTATGAGCTCATGAGTGAAATCATACATCTCACCTCGACATACACAACTCGAGACCCATTTCGCTCTACCGAATCACACAGATTTTCTAAAAATTCTTTAACCAATCGAGGATAGTATGAAGACACATGCATGACAATATATATTAGCCCGGTTTTCTCGATGAACTGACTTACCTCACTGAGCTTGGAATCTCCCATTTGGAGCATTTTCTGATCGAGGAAATCTCAAGGCTTCAGGTTAGCATAGTGCTCCTTAGCATTACTGGAGGAATGATGATAATTGAGAGGTTGCTTATTCAGACAGACTATCTATGGATACATGCAGAAGAGATCTGAGAACACTTGACGATTTGCGGTGTGCTCTTCGAACTCCCAGTACGGTGGCTTATGCTGTGTTGCAAGTTCTTCATCATCAGATTCCGAGTCACCGGACCCTGGTGAGGGTGGTGCTGGTTCTTCCCCGGAGTGGTGGAGCGATGAGACTCATTTTATGATGTTGCATGTCGAAGTGATTCAGGCGGGAGTTCCCACGACGTCTAGAATCGATGGTCGCCTGGAGGAGAACCGCTCAATCGCTGAACAGAGCGACGAGAAGACTGAGAAGTGTTGGGTTGAGTCAAATCGAATGGATGTTGTTCGGTTACCTTGATTTCGGCAGCGTTCAGTTTCAAAGGCCGCTGCTATGAGATTTGAAGTCTGAGAATGAGTGGAGCATCAGGGAGGTGTTGACGTTTTTGAGAGAGTCGACATCGAGAGGATTTTCAGGATTTTTAGAGCAAACACACATATGCGGCTGAGTAACGCATGCAGAGACTCCCCTTCCTTTTTGAAAACCTGAAATCGAACCAATGGGCCCTTTCTGGGCTTCACCAGAATTAGCACCATGAGATCAAAACAACTCAAGACATAAATACCCAATAATCTTCACAGACTAAGCTATATCCAATTTTGAAAACATTATCTCTTAATTGTTGGCATTAGAACACTGAAATCATATCATTGATGTTTTCATTGAGACTTTGAGTGACCCTTTTCTATCATTAGAACATAGCTCAGAGACTAGTTAATGATACCAGCAAAAAGAAGAAAAGAAAACTTGATAATCAAAAATATGTACAAGCGACTATAGTTGGCACGAGCATGTTGAGCATTACCATTGCAGGGTTCCCACAATACATCTGTTCACACGAAATAAAGAGAACAAGACAGACAACTTTTCTTAACTAAGATGCTTTCATCATGTCCAATCAGTGTATATGAACCTTCCACAGAATTTGGTAACATCAAAATGACTTTACAAGAGTCTTGTCATTCATTACAAATAAGACATCAAAAGAATGAATCTAATCATTCTTTAGTGGAGCTACTCAGTTATTATAACTTTTTATCAACAAGATTGAAAAGCTTTCCCATTTGAGGCGCTTTCATCCATGAAGAATCAGAGAATTTCATAAAGAACACAGTCACGAGTAGAACCTAGACAACTTTCCCCAGCTGAGGTGCTTTCATCTAATTGTAACCGATAGCTAGTTTATAGTTCATGACTGTGTTACCAGTTAAGTAAGGCTCTTTCACTCAGATGATATAGTATTCTTCTTATTATCTAGTGAATGATCAAGACTTAGTACTCTAAAAAAACAGTGATCACATTTAGGTGGAAACTGCTTTAGCAGCCTATACCAAAGTGAGTGTTTAGCGCATTGAGCAGTCATCATGATGTACCTACTTCAAGGGGTATATGACTTGATTTTTTACTCTCCTTTCGTAATGATTACAACTGTCTCCTGTGTTCCTCAGTCAATCAAAGGTGTAACATGCTCCCATATATTCTGACATAATCAATTAAAATCCATAGAATCCAAGAGCCTTTTGCAAGTAGAAAAAGCTATTGGAATCTAAAGTTTAAGTGAAAATATTAGCAAGTTCTCTATCAGAAGCTACATGTCTAATGATAGCTAGTTTCTCCTCAATAATTTCTCTAACAAAGTGATATCTAATGTTTACATGTTCAGTTTGTGAGTGTGGTACAAGGTTCTTTGATAGATCAATCTCACAGTTTTCAACACAATGTGTTAGAGAGGGATTAACATGAGTACCGTAATCACAGGGCACTTGTTTTGACCAAATGCGTTGAAAACAGCGACCACCTAAGCCAATGTCTTATGCTTCTGTGGTGGTCCATGACGTCCGGTTGTAGTTTTTTATACTCCACGAAACACTATTTTTCCTATTAGAGAAACGTCTCTCAAATGTGCTCTTCTAATCGTTGAGAGATTCATCCCGGTCATCATTGCAATGACCTGTAGAGATAGAAATCATGTAAGTGTTATACTTTAATTCATAGTTCACGGTACCTTTGACTGCAGTTTGATGAGACTGTCACGAATATGTTTGATAACTTGCACATAAGGCAACACTGAGACACATATCCGGCTAACTCACTATCAGGTATGGTGATCTTCCACACATATCTGAACTCATATGTTTGCAACTCGTTGACCCTTTCTCAGCAGCACTCATTGGAGTAAGTGCAGCATCAGCAGCTGTGTGCATGGATAAGCCAAGGACATGCCTAAGAAGGTCTTTTAACTTACCAACCATACTAATCTTGGAATCTTCCATCATGATCTGTGCATTCATTTTCACGAACGAGCAAGGTTCGATCTAATTTTTCACGGACGAGAAAGGTTTCATCTACTCCTCCCCTTTTGAGTCTTGCATGACTGAATCCTATTTTCCTGACATTTCCACTTGGATTCTCTGTTACAGCTTGAGGTTCTACTTCTAATGCACTCTCCGATGTGACAACATTCAGTATTGACTCTCCAGAGTCATTTGTAGCTTGACAACCAACTTTAGAGATTACTTTGAGTCTTTCATCGAGTACTTTATTGATGTCAATCACGTTGATTTCCTGGTCGTGGATCACGTTCACATTTTCAGATGTTTGCATTCTACCAACCCTTGTGGTCTTCCCTTGTCTTCTATGACAGAGGGTTATGTTTTCCCCTTCAGCAGGTGATGCTTCTTTTGCTAGTTCAGAACAGCCTATCATGTGGTATAAACGTCGACTGTCAAGGAAACATGCCTCATTGTCGGCTTTTGATGTGTAAGCCACATTGCTCGCAATTGCGAGGTTGCAGACAATCTCATAAGACTTAGGGAGCGTGCTACTCTCATACAAGTCTGTCTTAGCGATCCAGACTTTACCGATATGTTTTGGTTGTATGTAACAACGACTTCCCTTCCATGCTTTGACAATCCGATGCCACAGAGTCCAACATGTTGATTTTCCATGGCCTCTCTTTCCACACACGTAACACCCTTGTCTTTGCTTTTGTGCTTTTCCTCCATTATTTTCCTTTGAGTTACTTTCATGATTTTGTATGTCTTGATTCACTATTTTGGTCACAACAAGAAAAAACTTTATCATAGCTCCAGTGAGACTCGATTCAGCTCCTTCTGAGTATCTCAAACCCTAGTTCACCTTGGGAGGTTGACCTATAGATAGAAGTATGTCCAAGTTGTTAGTACGATTGTTCAGCATTCTTAATTTTTTATGATTTTCAGTCAGGTTCTGCTCAAGACATATGTTCTTCTCTTGGTCTTTGTTAAGAGCTTCCCAAAATTTTGACATTTTATCTTCCAGCATTTTATTTCTCTCTTTTTCTTCAGATAATTCATGTGTTAGATCGATGTCTAAGGCGGCACTAACATTCTTCACAGTCTCTCCTGGTGGGGTTTGATCCATCTCAAGGATATTCACTTGAGCCTTCAACATGGCCTTATCCTTGAGAAGTTGAAGATTTCATGGCTGAGCTTCAACTAGTTGTCGTACAACTACCTATATTCATGTTTAACATCAACCTCTTCTTCGTCTGAATCAGTTTTGAGTCCTCCATTGTATTTGGCTCCATACTCTTCTTTCTGGGAAACTAAGGCTACAAAGTTAAACATCATACCTCCTTCTTCATTGTTATCTTCAGACTCAGTATCACTGAAACAGAGAAAGGATTTCTCTTTTCCTTTAATCACACTGGGACACTCAGCATGAGTATGACCAAAACCACGACACTCAGAACAAGTAAGCTCTTTTCTCTTAACAAGTGGGCATTCACTCTTGAAATGCCCAAATCCCTCACATTCATGACACTGCAAATATTTCTTTTTGGATGTCCTGTCTCCTTCAGTGCGCGATGATTTGTTTGTGAATCTCTATGAGTCACCCCTCTGATTCCTCCCAAACGATCTACTCTGGCCTTTATCCATTCTTTTAATCATTTTATTAAAGTTACTTGCCATCAATCCAGGTTTCTCTTCTACCTTCTTGACTCTGTCATTCTCTTGGCTTGCACCAAAGGCAATCCCAACTAGCTTGTCAAACTTCATGTCATCCGTGTTCATGGAGCATTGCAATATGGCCTTCTGAGCTGAGAACTTGTTTGGCAAGCATCAGATTAGTTTCTTCACCAGCTTCTTTTCATGATATTTCTTACCAAGAACAGAGGCTTCATTTGCAATAGTGCTCAGTTTGGCAGAGAAGCTGCCAATAGTTTCGTCGTCTTCCATTCGCAGATTTTCAAAGCTTGAAGCTTAGATAGTCAAGACGAGTTCGTTTAACACTTGCATCTTCTTCAAAGTGATTCACAAGAGTATCCCAAGCTTCTTTAGCTGATTCGCAGTCTTGAATTATCATGAACTGCTTTATGCTTACCGCATACATGATTGTTGATATGGCTCTGGAATTAAACTTTGATGTACTCTTTTCATCATATGTCCATTTTTCAAGCGGTTTTGACACCTTGGTCTTGTCTTCGAGAATCTCATAAGGTTTTGAACACCCATTCAGAACAGCATTCCAAGCGCTCTCATCAATAGAACGAATTACATATCTCGTACGTACCTTCCAATGACCAAAGTTACCTTCATAAAGCATGATGGGTTTATGAATCGCAATAAACTCCTTCGTATCCATGTTCTCTCTAAGATCTCAACCTGATTAGTGATTTTAGAAATCCAAAGGTTGTCTGCTCTGATACCAAATGAAAAGAAAAAGAACACCTAGTACGAAAGAACTTAAATAACTTAATTAAGAATCACTTGAAAAAAATACAAGAATCTTATTCAATCAGTTTTACACGACTTCACAGCAGTGAATCAAGACTGACCAATTTCTAATCTACCCAATCTTACCGTGCAACAACAGTTGCAATTCACTCTTTGATTCACTCACCAAAGACCAAGAACCCCTACCACCAACTTGTGCTTCACGCAAGACACATTTTCTCTCAAAGACGGCCAAATAACTCTTCTAGGTCTTTTGCCTTATATACTCTTGAACCTTATGTATCTTGCGCCTCACAAGATCTTCCTTCCATATTTGAAGATCTTTTCCATATCTTATGTTTCCTTGATTGAGTTCAGTGCCATAACCTGCTGATTTGTATTCTTTGTCATGTCCTTTGTGTCATCCTCGTCATCACTTGTGTCACACGCTTACCAGCTCAGGCTCAATAAGCTTTCACTAACAACCCTGCAGACATGCTCACTAAAAGCTTACCTGGAAGTATGTTTGTGAAGTTCTTGGTGCTTCTCAACCTTAATCCAAAATCCACATAAATAACATTCTGTGAGAGATCTTGGTCGATTGCAGCTATCGCACAAGCAAAAATATTGAAACCAGCAGTCGATATCAGTTTAAAGAAAATCGAAAAACACTTATTCAAGTGGTAAAGTCTGAACACAAATTAAATGAGGATTTGAAAGGTTTGAGGTCACGTCGGGTCTCACAAGTTCAGTTTTAAAACAGAAGACATGACGTTGTGATTATAAAGAATGTTTGAAATAGTCAAATTTGGAACAAGAAGATATAAAGATTCACAGGAACATTATCGGCTTAAAGAACATATAAGCTCCATAGATGTTTGCTGGTATTCAAGGGCAACTGCAGGTTTTTTAAATTAAGATCGTCATATGTTTTGGTCATAAATCTGAAATTCAGTGAAGTTAACTAGGATTAACGGATTGAAGGAACCTATCTGATTCAGGTGTGTGAATTGTGTATGGTATAAGGCAACAACTGAAGATTTCAATGTTGAGGTTGGAGAACCATTGAACGGTCCATTACAGGAAACTGAAGAGTTTAATAGTGAAGTCAGAGAACTGTTTAACAGGTCATTAGTGGCAGCAGAAGACTTCGATGGTTAACTCGGAGAACCAAGAACAGCTCGTCAGTGAAATCAAAAGAGTTTAGCGGTGAAGTCGGAGAACCGTGGACAAGTTCATCATCATGCCTAAGGAGGGAGCTAGAATAGCCGATAATTCATATCTCAATCCGAATCGACTTATGGTGAATAAATGATGTGCAAATCGGGGATGAAGAAATGATTGTCTATAACGCCCCTTTCCCATTATCCGATGACCGTAGAGCTGACCGGTCAACAATCAAACAAGAACATGACCGATCGAACTCGAGCAGGCCAAACAGGAAAAGATCGTCACAATACGAAGCCAGAGACAGTCCAGTTTGAGTCAAAGGCTCGAACTAAATCATCCTTGACTCTGTTTACCTCGCTTCCACAATACAATGATTTTCAACCAGTATTGCTTCCACGAGTTGTGTCGGTTCGGACTAAACCACATATCAGGGAAGCGATTTCATTTCTAAGTATTTTAAGTCTTTTACAATCAACTTGCCTATTTAAATCTAATTCCAAAACAATCAAAAGCAGCATGCGCCATTAAAACCCGAACCGAAATCAATCACACAAAACCATCGAATCAAACCCCGACCCAAAACATATCCTGAAACTACATCGAGGATCTCCCACGTCCGTTGAGATAAGCCAAACCTGAAAAACAACAAAAGAGTCTAATGAGTGATCTAGAATCACCCAGCGAGTCGGTTCCCACTAAGGCTTCTAATCAAACCTATAAATGTTAATCCCGCCCAAAACCCAAAATAACAATCAGAAGAAAGAGAATAGCCTATCACGTGCCACCATGGCGTGATAAGCTCCACAACACACAAGAATTCTCTAACAACAAATGGAACAACGAAATGGAAATCACTGCGGCACATGCCCTCGATTAGACTCCATCGATCTGTCCCGAAAACAAACACTAACACCACTAGGCCCACAATGTAAACTCGGTAACTTCCACGGGAATACTTAGCTACCGCCATGGTAACTAAACCTACCCTTGACTCCTAGACGTAAACACGAAGTCCTACGACCTAGTACACTGTTCTCAGTCCATCGATACACAGCGACTCGGGCTACCCCTTGATCGCCAAAGTTTCCATTCAGTCCGGCCCTAGGACATGATCATGTATTCTCCGGACCACACACCTACTGGCGTCACTCAGTAGGTTAACACCATAACCATAATCACCACCCGAACGCACGAGAACCATTTAGCAAACTACCTGAGGATCCAATTGGGTCGGACGAACTGATCAAGAAACTACTTTCATTTGACTTGCGGGATCTAACGCACCCTAGAGTCCTATGAACAATAAATAAACATGCAGACTCTCTGAGACTCTACACATCACGCAAGAACTAACAAGGTCGAAAGTAAAATAAATACAGCATGATCTATCTCGCAAGTCCTATTCAAACATCACCACCACCAACCTTATCCGGTTCTATACCGAATTAAGAAACTACCAAACTTATCCGGCCTCGTGACCGAGGTAAGTATCAAACAACATGTCTATCCGGCCCAACACCGGGATAGATCAAACAAGGAAGCTTGCGCACAACACATATCAATCCAGCAATACACAAGCAGATGATTAATCAATCAAGCCTTTAAGTTCATTTCAATTCTTAAATTCATTTAACCCGCTACCTTGGGTAAGTATCACACAACATGTCTATCCGGCCCAACACCGGGATAGATCAAACAAGGAAGCCTGCACACAACACAATATCAATCCAGCAATACACAAGCAGTTGATTAATCAATCAAGCCTTTAAGTTCATTTCCATTCTTAAATTCATTTAACCCGCTACCTTGGGATTAACGGATTGCTAACCCCGTAGACAGCTCATCACTGATTATCACCTTTAATTCATCTTTCCTAGGTATCTTTTATAATCTCTTCGATCTTTAGGTTTAAGATTAGTAAACTTATTAATCTCCTGACAACTTATTGTTATTTAATTAACTCAATTAACCCACTAACCCCGACTATTGACTAATTAACCCACCCCGTTATTATATTATAAGGTTTGTTATGTCTTTTACCGTATTTTAATTAAGTCTTAATTACCTTATATAGATTCATTTACTTATGTTCATAATATAGTATATATGCATATACATCCTAACCATTTTAATCTAATATGAATGCAACAATCAACATGCGATCAATGAGTTAACGAGCAATCAGAGATACAACTATCTAGCATGCTTATTTATCCTAACCAGTTCATTAATTAAACTGATACCAATTAATTAACCAATCAATCACACAGTCATGCAACCCTATACAATTTAGGATTCTCGGGTCTATATGACTTATTACGACATAATTAACCGACTCACAGTGTGATAAGCAGACGGATGATGGAAGTGACGGCTATGAACACCCGAGACCGAGCTGCTTCTAACCCGAACCTTTCCTGAACCACTAAACAAGACCAAGTGCAATCTCAGAGCTAAAACCGATTGAACCGTTGACAAGGTAAACCGGCATTGACCAAAGGTTGACCGTTAACCGAG